>CM074736.1:47121200-48363700 GCA_037367245.1 Phrynocephalus guinanensis | reverse complement strand
GGAAGGTCTCCAGTTGGCCATGAGCAAGAAATTGAGGTGGAGGGCTGGGGGGGGGAGGAAGGGAAAAAGAGGAGGCCGCACTGGGCCGAGGAGAAGGAAGAGAGATGCAAATTAACAAAATAACTTGACTAAACATGTTGTTAAATCCATGATCAAGGTTACAAATCCTACTATCTTTGGGCACCTCCACAATTAAGTATTAGATACATTTAGGTATTGGATGGTCTGGGGCAGCGGTGGCAAACCTTCAGCACTCGAGACCTTTCAGACCACAACTCCCACAGTCTTTTGTCATTGGCAATGTATGCTTGGAATTCTGGGAGTTGTGGTCCAAAACACCTGGAGGGCCAAAGGTTCACCACCACCACTGGTCTGGGGCCTCCTTTACATCCACATATCTGGGTTCTACCATAGCCAAGTCAGAACTCCACTGTCCTCAATGGGCAGGGAAGACACATATATTACAGGAACATTTCAGTCTTCAGTGCTCTTAGTTACTTTTACTTGGAAGACTAAGGAAGGTAGTAAGTCTGCAAGTCATAAGTTTTAAAGAATATATAGTATAAAATGTCACCCTCAAAATACCCAAAATGTGTGCAGAAGAATCAAACAAATGTTGGAAATGTAAGAGACAGGAAAGGAGTTTTTACCACATGTGGTGGTCATATAAAGAAGTGAAAATATACTGGGAAAATGGTATATTTACCTCTTAAAATAGAGGTTTTTTCTAGTGGATTAAATAAAACGTTTAACTAATGTAACTGAAAGGAAAAAAAGCTGAAATATTTATTTACACTGAAGGCAATGGGTGATTGTATATGCAGGCTGCATTCCTATTTCCACATGCTAGGAAAGATACCTCCTTAAACGCAGTGGACCTTATTTTTTAACAGACATGTACATTTATTGGCACTCCCAGATTCTTAAAATGACCCAAAGAGACTGGTACCTTACGATGAGAGTAATGCAGAACCTGACAGAAGTATTTTTTGCCTTGCTATACTTGACTTAGGTGGGTTATTAAATTATATGTGTAGCCATTTATAATTTAAAATGTTGAGAACCTGTATTGGCAGCTCACACAGATTTTCAAATGAAAATCTTCCTAATATAATTGAACAACTAGCTTTGTCTATGAGATACCAAGTACTCATGCTTATCTTAATATAACCGATACAGATACAGTGGTACCTTGTATAAAGGAATTAATTTGTTTCAAATAAAATTATGTTAAGCAAAATTTCCTTTATACAAATTTCCCATAGGAATGCATTGAAAACAGAGTGAGCCCATTTTATGTTGTACAGATTCGCCCCATAGGCAATTATGTTAAGCAAATTTCCCCTATCTCCGGAATTTTTTATGTTGTACAAATTTTATGTTATACAAACTGTTTGTTATACAGGGGTCCACAGTTCTATTAAGTTCTATTAATTTCAGCTGCAGGTTGGTGGAGATAAATGACGGTTTATGTAAACAACAAGAACAACAACCAATAGTTGTGGTGGTGGTGGTGGTGGTGGTGGTGGTGGTGGTGGTAGTAGTAGTAGTAGTAGTAGTAGTAGTAGTAGTAGTAGTAGTAGTAGTAGTAGTAACAATGGAGTATTGGGGTCTGGGCTGATGGGATTATAGAACATTACCATCACCTGGAGAAGCACTTGCTGCTGTTCCTGCCACTAGTAAATGTTCACCACTAGAGATGAAAATAAATCAGAAAAATGTTGATTTGTTTTGATTCCTGTTACACCAAGGTCAGTTAATCCCAAAAATTAAATGTATGCATTCTTCTGATGAATTGATTAACTGATTTGTAATTTAGCTTTTCACTTTAGAACTCTGTTAAATGATTTCCTAGGCACCTATTTGATAGCCCAATGAACTGACAAATCAAAAGCTGCAAAAAATGGTCAATTCACAATCATTGGAGGGATCATTTCATATGAACTGAGGAATTTGAAATTTTTGAATGATTTTTGCAATTTGTTTTTTAATTCATGTCCATCTCTTTCCACTACGTCAGTGGCATCTAAACTTCGGCTCTCCAGATGTTTTAGACCACAACTCTCACAGACCTTTGTCATTAGCAATCTAGGCTTGGAATTCTGGGAGTTGTGGTCCAAAGCATCTGGAGGGCCAAAGTTTGGACACCCCTGCACTACGTTCACCTCTGTGCACAGACACATTGCATCACCACCCTCCCAAAGGACTGCACATTGCTTTACAAGAGGGAATCTTTGGTGGACTTGGCTATGAACATTCCTGGAATTCTTGGATGACAGGGCAGGAACCAATATATAGCACATTCCTCATTTTAAGTTTTACTGGTCCCTTAAGTCCAATGACTTTGGTTGATGATCAAAGCAGGCCGGGGTTTTTGACATACAATGACCATTCACTTACACTTAATTTTCCCCCTTAACTAAAACTTTTTGCATCTTCATTTATATCATAATAGGAACCAATCAGTGCATTTCCTCCTTTATATGGGACACGTCAAGGAAACGGTCACACCAAATCAACATTTAATTCTCTCTATTGAGTATAACAAGCTCACAGTTACAAGAACTAGGAGAAACTTCTCAAGAAATAATACAATGACAACCACCACAAAAGACTTCCAGGCAAAAATCAGGTAAAACAAAACAAAACAAAAGACCAAAAACATGTGGCAACTTAAAGACTAGCTTTCAGATTTTAATGTAACATTTCATGGACACGTCCACTTCTTCAGACATATAGCAGCAGAATGAGATGTGCAATATACAGTGGCACCTGTACTTATGAGCGGTTCTACTTATGAGCAATTTGACTTATGCTGGACCTGTTAAAGTCACCTGTCAGTAGATATGGGCACGAAACAAACAGTTTTTCATTTCTGTTTCTGTTTTTTTGTTTTGTTGCGCAACGAAACGACAAACGAATTTTGTCTCCAAAATGAAACAAAACGAACAGAAACACCAGAAATTTTGTCGTGCGTTTCGTTTCCGTTACTGCAATACAGTGAACTGCTTTAAATGCTAAAAAAATCACAAAAATTTGAAATAAATGGTAATGAAACGGTAACGAAACGAACGAAAATGAAAATGATTTTTTGCAAAAATTCATGAAAAACGGAAACGAACCAAAACGGACCCTCCAAATGACAAACGACAAACGTCATTTTTTTTATTCGTGCCCATCTCTACCTGTCAGTGCAGAGCGGAAAGCAGCATTCGCTGCCCATCACCACCTTGTCCTTCTTCTTGGTTGCTTAGATCTCTGCAAAAGAGATGGAAGCAACCAAGAAGGAGGAAGATGGGGTCATCGGACCTCCCCCCCAACCCGGCTGAGCCACCCAAACATGCACCCATCCCAGGGATTGGTGTATGTCCTCACACATCAGCTGAGGTGGGAGGCGAGCTTCCTTCCTAACCCACCTGAGCCACCCAAACGTGCACCCATCCCAGGGATCGGTGCATGTTTGTGCAGCTCAGCTGGGGTGGGTGGGTGAGGCGGGCTTCCCTCCCAACCCGGCCAACCTGCATGAACGTACACTGATCCCGGGGATCACTGTTTGAAACCCGCACGCTCGCCACCCTGACCCCCTTGCAGTGGGGGAGCAGGTTTCAAAGGGCTAGAGCCAATGACAGCTCGGCTCTAGTCCTTTGAAACCCACATGTTGGCCACCGCAACTCCTCACAGTGATGGGGGGCAGGTTTCAAAGGCTACAGCTGAGCTCTCATTGGTTCTAGCCCTTTGAAACCTGCACTCCCACCATCATGAGAGGCTTCAGAGTAATCAGTTGTTTCAGAAAAGGAAATGCACACAAGCAACAGATGAAACAGAATCTCACCTAACACATCTGTGGAACTGGTTTGTGTTTTATTTTCAGGATGTCCAATAAAATCTAAGTCATCAAACCTGGGCAAAACCCTCCATTGTTTCAGCAAGCAATAATTATAATTCTGGAACTGCTTTGGGTTTTGAGAGTTTGTTCTGACAAATGACTGGTGCAGTAGTGCAGAGTATAATAATGATGGAAAACTGGAGCTGCCTTTATCATTAGATGTGATTCAAAATCGAACAGGTAATAATGTACTGCCTGTCCAGATGTCTTACTTTAACTGGAGGTGTAAATTTCTTGTGGGAAAGATCAGATTTTGTATGAAACAGAAGAGTTCCCATTTTAGAACTCTGCAGTATGTTTAAACTATGGTAGGCCATATAAAAATACATTTATGATTTAGTATCTACTTCTCTAGAGCCATAAAATATTTAATAACCAGTACATCAGATGGAATGCTAAGTCATTTTGGAAAATATGGCATGCCATAGGAGATGCTGAAAAGATTATGGATCTGTTCTAAGGGGTAATATATTCCAGATATAAAGAAATGAAAGACTCTCAGAAAGGATACATCATAATTCAAAGTGGTGAGTTTACAGAACAGATGATGGCCATGGCTGGAACAGACTTGGTAAATATTACAATGTCCTCACTTTTCCCCTTAAGTGGAGTGTCCTACCCTAATCCATTCTTGAAAATTGTTTTCCACTGGTCTCCTCAAAGATGAGTATAGCAGTCTATAGTGTTTAATGCTCATAACTTATTGTGTTTTCAGCAGCATGTATGCTTTAATTACACGGTAAGCAGTCTTAGGGCAGAAAAGTGAAATATTCATCAAATAAGAAATGCATAAATATATAAACCTATTCCCTGGATAAAATACTTCTAATATGTAGAAGTTAGAAGTACTATAGTATATTTAGCAAATTAAAAACAGAACACTTTTCTTGAAATTACTCTTCCTCTGTCCTGAGCTGTCCACTCCATTCCTTCTGTTTTGTACCCAAAATTTTCTTGGAAAAAATTAATAAGTCTTTCTTTTCCAAAAACTGCTGTATGATACAAATTTCATTTTATTTTTGCCTAACTGGCCTTCATGAATTTATAGCTATGTATACTCTACCTAAAAGTGTACTAATTCAATCAGCAATTAAATTACATTTTGTCAGGAATCAACATTCAGCATTATTTCACAGGACAACTTAAGTCAGTAGGGCAGGAACAAATATATAACTCAACCATTTTTTCCTATGTGTAAGCGGGCATCTTCTAATTGAGAGTGCCGTGTTGTAATTTTTTTTATTGTTTGTGTGTGAAATGTTTAACTCCTATGAATGTTACACATTACAGCTGGAGATGGATAATACCAGTGAACTGTATACAGTATATGAGTTTTTGTCAGCAAGCTCTAGTAACCTATACCTGTTCACTGGTCAATTCCCACTCCTAATAGTGGTAGATGTTTTGCCTCTACAGTTGATGACTGAAACCATGTAGATTCATTATGTACAACACACTGCCTCCAAACATGACAAATATAAACTGTAAAACATCACTTTGGTCTTTTGGCCACGAATGGGAGAGAGCAAATCAATAAAATAAACAACTGCACAGAAGACTTTAAACCACTATTAAATATTCGACCATCTTCCAAGTATACTCCTCCATGAGGAAATAGCACTGATATTAGGGATTGGTTTGGGAACTAATAAAGTGGTTTATTTCTATAGTAATATAATGCATAGTGTTTAAAGATTTCTCAGCTTCTTCTAAATGCACCCATCTTCTATATTGTTGCTATATGTTCTCCAGTCACTTAAGAAATGATAAACTTCATTGTTATTGTTCTTTTGTACAACGAAATTAAATGCCATCTCCAGTGCACATCATAAAACACATAAAACACATCCCTCACATTCAAATTCTTCACATTCTATTCACCATTGCACAGACCCCTATTGTCACATTTATATTGTAATAAGCTGCCTAGATGCCCTAAGCACATCCGATCTCACTTGATTTCGGAAGCTAAGCAGGGTCGGCCCTGGTTAGTACTTGGATGGGAGACCACCAGGGAGTACCAAGTATTGTAGGTGCCTGGAGTAGGAACTGGCAAACCACTCCAGTATTCCTGCCAAGAAAACTCCATGGACATGGGGGTCACAAAGAGTCGGTCACGACTGTAACAACACAACACACACACACATACAGAAGAATTCAAAATGGTTGCATCTCTGGGATAAAAGCTGTTTTTCAATCTATTTGTCCTTGTTTTTATTATACTATACAATCTGCCATATGGTAATAACTGAAAGAAGGAATGTCCTGGACTTATAGAGACACCAACAAGGGTTTCAAACCATATGGCAGGTCCAAGGAGTTGTTTTAATGTTGTCATTTCTCAGTGAGTTTCTATTGCCAAGTGATGATTTGATCCCTAGTTTCCTGAGCCCTTGTTCAATACTATATCCATATACACTGTACTTCATTGCCTGGTCTTCTATATTATTTAGTAAGAGCTCCTTGCTACAGCTGTTACACTGCAGTACGGCATCTGCTCATGACCTAAGTTTGATCCTGATGAGTTCAGGCAGCTGGCTTTAGTTTGGTTCAGCCTTTCCATCCTTCTGAGGTGAGTGAAATGAGTACCTAACTGCAAGCTGTTGTTTGCTTAATTATGCTGTACACCCCTCAGACTACAAGTGCTTTAGCACCATTGGGTTGGTATATAACAACATATTTACACAGAAAACTTAACGGATGTGTTGTTCTACAGCAGCAATGTTGTAGTTATGCTGTCTACCACAAATCTCCTCACACTAAGTCCTTTGCTACTTTTTTTTAACCAAGAGCAGTAAACAACAAGACAAACTATCAGTTTAAAAGGTGCCAGCCTGGTTGAGAAGGTTAAATTCCGCAGATTTGCAGAGTATTTTTGTGTTGACAGTACCAGCCTTTTGGATATGAACTCCCCACGATGACTCATTGCTGGGAGCCATTTTATGACTACCCTCTGTCACTTTCTGAACTTCAGCGAAGTAATAATTGCCCAACCTTGTTACTACAATCCATTATTATAATCTTCTGAAATTTAATCTGCCACAGAGTCCTTGGAAAATGGAACAGAACACAGTGATTAATTGTTGTTTTTACAGCAATATCATCATCTCATCCTCATTCTATCCACTGGATGAGGCGTAGGTAGTGGTCTGTGTAAGAAATGAGAGATTCAAGGACAGTTTTGAACAAAAAGTCCTGCCAGCTCCATTTGTCTGCATAACATATCCTTCCATCCTCTTTCTTAATAAGATCCTTTTAGTATTTTAAATTATGGGCACCATAAGATGGCTATTTTAATGGTGCAATTCCTGTTTTCAAAATAAATATAATATTAAAATATGGAAAAGGCATCTATTGTACACATTCCTGAAAAATAACGTACTAATATTGTACTCCTTCTTCCTGCCCTCAAGCCCCAAGCTTTTATTATTATTATTTTACTTAAACATACATAAAAAGAGATTTATTTTCTAATGCTTTCTGGACTTCTTTAGTTACCATGGAGATGCATTCCTTTTTCAACTGTGAAATCCATAACAAGGCCTCTACTATTTCATTTCTCTGATATGATCTTGGCAGATGCATGCACAGTTTGGAAGAAGAGGCTGGAGATGGGGGGGGGTCTTTCCTGTCCAGAAGGAGGCAGAGCTTTGGAACTCAGATATTCAGTCATTCAGAATTTCAAGCTGTTAAAGTCTTCGTCCTCTGGGGTATCGGAATGCAACCTATATCTCTGGAATTGATGCCCTGCTCAGAAAATTAGGCGGGCAGAAATTCCTTGAATAAGCTCTTGGCAATCTGTATTAGAAAAGGTAAATCTTCAGCAAACTAAAAGAGTAAAATACAGTACAGTGGACCCTCGTATATATAACAATCAGTTTGTATAAAATAAAATCTGTACAACATAAAAAAAATTCTGGGGATAGGGGCAATTTGCTGAACAGACTTGCCTATGGGGCAAATCCATACAACATAAAAAGGGTCGCGATTAGGGATTACTCTGTTTTCAATGCATTCCTGTGGGAAATTTGTATAAATTGTTCTATGTTTACATGAGGCCGCTGGGGTAGGTCATCAGGAGATTTGGAGTTCACTGTCATCAGTATGCTGATGACACGCAGCTCTATCTCTCCTTTTCGTCGTCTACAGTGGAGGCAGTTCGCTCCCTCGATCTGTGTCTGGAGGCCGTTCTGGAATGGACCAGAGATAACCGGCTCAAGTTGAATCCGGAGAAGACAGAGGTTCTGTTCTTTGGGGCGTCCTCGTCCGGGTACAATGGCCCCCTCCCTAGACTGGGTGGAGTTTCCCTCCAGCCTACAGACAGGGCCAGGAATCTGGGCGTGGTCCTGGACTCAGCCCTCTCCCTGGAAGCCCAGGTGATGGCTGTCTCCAGGGCCGCTTTTTTCCATCTCTGCAGGATCGCCCAGATCCGCCAGTGTCTTGATGAGTCCTCCCTGAGGACAGTCGTGCAGGCCCTGGTGATCTCGAGGATCGACTATTGCAATGGCCTCTACGTGGGGTTGCCCTTGACCCTGGTCCGGAGGTTACAGCGGGTGCAAAATGCGGCAGCTAGGCTGGTGGTGGGTTCCCGTAGATACGAGCACATCATCCCAGTCCTGGCTCGCCTGCATTGGCTCCCCGTTGTCCTCCGGATCAGGTTCAAGGTCCTGGTTTTGATTTTCAAAGCCCTCCACAGCCTGGGACCAGAGTGCCTGGCGGAGCGTATCTCCCAAAGGACAACTGGGTCCAGACCCACGAGACTGGCACAGGCGCGCTCACTGAGGGTGGCCACACCCAGAGAGGCACAGAAATCGCGCACGCGAGACTGCACCTTCTCCATGGTGGGCCCCTTGCTCTGGAATCATCTTCCCAGTGAGCTGCGCCTGTTGGAGTCCCTGCCTGCCTTTAAGAAGGCCTTGAAGACCCACCTCTTTAGAGAGGCCTTTGGTGACCTTTTCAGTTAGTCTGGTTTTTATTTTATTTATTTTATTTTATTTTTTTATTTTTTACGCCCGGGCCCTGCCTCCATCTTGCCTCATTTTTGTTCTATGCCTTATTACTTGTTTTTATTGTTGTACGCCGCCCAGAGTTCCCTTTGGGAAGATGGGCGGGATACAAGTCTAATAAATAAATAAATAAATAAATAATAAATAAAGGAAAATTTGCTTAACAGAATTTCATTTGGAATGAATTAATTCCTTTACACAAGGTACCACTGTACTTCTATAAATGGGGAAAGGGACCAGAACAGGAGGTTAGCTCAATGAGTTAGGGTCTCTGACTGTGGAGCCAGAGGTCAGGAGTTCGATCCCCCACTTACCTCCTTGACAAGGGGTTGTACTCCATGATCCATAAGGTTCCTTCAGCTGTGGAGTTCTCAAATAACTATGTTATTATTAAGGTTGTCTATGGAATCATAACTCTGAACTTCAAGAACAGGGGTGAGCGGTGAGGCGGGGGAATCAGTTTTCCAGACATTCCTGTTATCCCACATTACCACACAGCAGAAACGGGAAACTATTAACATGCATAAAAGCAAAAGCAACAGAGCTGTCACAGGTGATAAGAGAACACAAGCAGAAGCATCTTCAAGTGGACTCCTGCTTATGCAAGGGAATGTTTGCTCATTCTGTCCCAGACCCCATCACACCCACTAAAATATCCTCTGGAAGGCTCCCTGGAGGGGAGAAACAGTTCTGCTAGTGAATGATGTTCCACTCTTGGATGCAATCCATAATTTTCTCTGCTGAAAAGATAAACATTACAGGCATTGATTGAGCTATGTGTTATCTTTATTATTTCCAGCTCTTTTTCATCGCTCTACCACATAATAATTTGATGCAGATCAAAGAGAAGGTAAATGTAGGGGGAAAACAGTATTTCTGCTCCTCAGGTAGACAGGAAATAAATCTGCCACAGTACCACCACCACTGCCATCACCAATGCTTTTGAAGCAACTTCATACAAACCGTGGCTAATTGTACACCCTGGTTCTTCAAAGAAGACTCCCATTCTCCCTTTCAAGCAACACTGTTTCATTATGCTGTTGTATCTACCTGCTTTTCACCTGTTTGGAAACATTTTGGAATTTTGCCTTCTCTTCATGGAGAAAAAGAAGGCCTGTACTTTTAGGCATTGTACATATAGATAAGAAATCATTCTTATTCTATAAATAGTAAGGCACTATTTTTAAACCATTTTTCTTCTCATCTCTCCCCCCCCCCATTTCATCAAATCTCTTGCCAATTTTAGCTTCATTTTAGTTTTTTTGTTGTTGATTTATGTGTATTTTATTTGATCATGTACCTTGTATTTTGGTTTTTAAAATGTATTCCTTTGTTTGTTATCACATGCTGTAAACTGCCCAGAGTAGCCCTTGGTCTAGATGGGTGGTATAAAAGTCAAATAAATAAATAAAATAAATAAATAAAATAAATTCTGAAGAATCCTAATATGATAATCGTTAAAAATAAACTCCGGTCCTCAGGTCAGAGTCAGGCCTTTCATCCCATCCCCTCTGCACACAAACACCACATTTTGGTCCTTGTGGTACGTTAGCCAAGTGGGCAAAGAGACACAAGTTGGGGATGATTTTGTCCGTTATCTTAAGCTGAAAATATATATATATATAGTTGACTGGAATTCTAGGAACAAAATGCTTCTGGATGCCCCAAAAGTCTTCCAGGATACTTCTCAATTAGGTTCCTGGATTTAACACAATGTCCTGGCAATATCACTTGATATGGCTCCTCACATGAGTTGAGAACTCTGTGGAGAGAGGCAACAGGGCTGCAAAGCCGCTTAAAAGGGCTGTTTTCAGAGCAGCAACCTCTGCAGGCATGCATTCAGAAGAAGAGTGCAGCAGATTTTAAGCTACTGTCCTTGGTTCTAGAGAAGATCCATCCGCTCTCTTCCTTCGAGTCAGGGGATTCTTCTCATGAACTGCCGGCAACCCATGGTGATCTTCCGTTCCTTCTCTTGCCAAGTGCAAGAACCTAAAGGCAATGCCGCGTCACTACAGAACACAACTCGCAATGGGACACAACTTTTCTGAAACTTCCAAGGGGAATCCAGTTAGATGCTTCCAGCCATAAATCAGTGGCACAGCAACACATTCAGCTTCTTTTTTTGGGGGGGGGGGTTGTCTTGTTATCTGGCCTAATCTGAAGCTTGTCCCAGAAAGAGTTCTCCATCGTCTTGACTCTCACGAGTGACTCATGAATGCCTTGGTATACTCAACCAACCTGGAACAGGCTGGTCCAACCTCGCCTCCCTCGACCTGCAAGGAAACTTTGGATCAGCTGGTTGATTAATTATGCTGCCCATACTTTCTGTGCCAATCATGTTTATCTGTCTTAACTGCCTTCAAGGGATTTAAAAAATTATCATCTTTGCACGCCACATAGAAAAAAAATTATGAGAAGAGCAGACATTTTTAGAAGATATCAAGGTATAATACCAGTGACTCAGAGGTTCTGCAAAGAAAAGCAAGACACAAAACACGAAACAGCATGAACTTCAATGAGAGTTACTTCGCTTAAGATTTTATAGGGCTGCTATCCAAAACAAACCTCATATTTTCTTCATCTTATGTTCATTTAGCTCTGATTATTAATTTTAAAAAAATCTAAACTTCTTCAACCTGAAGAAAATATATCCATTTGGTACAATGTTTTCTTATCAATTTGTCTCAGCTTATAAAAGAGATCTGTTCTTTAAAAGCTGAATGTATGAACACATTTCAGTTTCTCAGAAGGAAAAGTCTGAGCACTGAAAAACTGCACTGCTCAGAAGCTACAATCGCTTACATCAACAGCAGATGATTAAACTAAAAAAGCAAGATGGGACCAAAAAATATCAAAGCAAAGTGTTCTGCTTATATATCGCCCCATACCACTACAAGTCGTCTCTGGGCGGTTTACAATATTTTTTTTAATTACAGTATGCAGGCTACACATTGCCCCTCCCCCAGCAAGCTGGGTACTCATTTTACCGACCTCGGAAGGATGGAAGGCTGAGTGAACCTTGAGAATTCACACATATTTTATGTTGCTCTGAATTCATTATACAACAACTCGCATTAGCAGTGCAGCATGCAGTCCTGTTGTATTCAACTGTGGCTCACCATGACTAAGGTGAGATGTTAGGAGAAAGTCTTAATACACTGATAGCCACCACACATTGCTTGGATGGCCATAGCATCAGTCTTAACATTTACAAACCAGTAGAAAAAGCACAGGTATAAAGCAGAGTCAATTTCACAACACCCCTGGAAATGACAGCCTCCTCAACAGCCATCATATTTTTGCCAGTGATGACCCCCCCCCCCCCCCCACACTTCCCATGCATGAATTGCACACAATAAACACTGTCACTGCAGGATGATGTCTCTTTGGCAAGGCATGCTCATATGTTAGGCATGGCTAAGGAACAAAACACCATGTCATAGATTTCTAATAGTGCCTTCATCCAACACTCAGTGACTCTGAACAAACATGTTAAGATTCAACTATGGTCCTGATATCACATATTAGCACTCCTGACCGTGCAAACACATCACTGATACCGGTATCTCTGGGTTAGACCTAGTTCTAGTCTGAATTAGAATCAATACACTGAAATGATTGGACATGACTAAAAGTAATGTAAGTCCTAATTGATTTCAGTAGTCCTATTTCAGTTGAAACAAAGAAATAGCACTGTACATAAGAACAGCCTTGCTGGAACAGGCCTCTACATTGGAGAAACTAAACAGCCATTAAACAGAAGGATGGCCCAACATAGGAGGGGCAACAGCTCAGGACCAGAATCAGCAGTACACCTCCATTTGAAGGACAAAGGGCACTCTTTCAAAGATGAGGATGTTCACATATTAGACAAACAAGATTGGTAGTTTGAGAGAGGAGTAAGGGAAGCCATTCATGTGAGCATTGAAACCCCCTCCCTCAACAGAGGTGGAGGCCTCAGGCATAATCTATCTGCTACATATCAAGGTGTTCTTTCCAAAGTACCCAGATAAATCAAAAAGCCTTCACCACCAAGGCTATAGCTAAGGACCCATTCTTGATAGGTTTCAGCACCTTAGGCCATTGTTCACCTTAAGGCTATGGATACTATTGTCTCCCTAACGATCCTATTCAGGCCATTGTTCATCTTATGAGCCTAATTCAGACCAGGGTAACAAGAGGTCAAAGCTGACTATAGGATGGAGGACTCGCACTAGCTGTATTCAGACTGATGAAGCTGTTTGGATGAGCAGCAAAACGTTTCTCTCTCTCAAAAAAGAAGTCCAGTAGCCATGACTCAACTTCCAGATAAACTCACCTGGATGACTGAGAATCTTCACAGACAGATGGGGAAAACAGTTTTTACTTATATAATTTGTCCACACCGTGTATGATTTTATAAACTTCAGTCGGGTCACCTCTTAGGCGCTGTCGTTCAAGAGTGAAGAGTGCCAGCCACTGCAGCCTCAGATGGTAAGGAAGGTGTTCCAGTCCTAATCATTCTGTTTGCCCTCCTCTGCACTTTTTCCATTTCCATAATATCCTTCTGGAGGTATGGTGGCCAGAATTGTACACAATACTCCAGATGGGGCCTTACCATAGATTTATAAAGAGGCAAAATGACACTTGCTGACTTATTTTCTATACCCTTCCTAATGATCCCTAGCATTGAGTTTGCTTTTTTTCACTGCTGCAGCACACTGGGCACACAACTTCATTGAGTTGTCCGCCAAGAGACCAAGGTCCCTTTCCTGATTGGTTGCAGAGAATTCAGACACCATCAGTTTATAAATGTAATAGGTTTTGAGTGTGGGGCTTTTTTTTTTGCCCCAACGTGCATCATTCTGCACTTACTAATGATGAAGCTCATTTGCCACTGGTTTGTCCACTCCCCCTGTATCAAGAGATCTTTTTGGAGCTCCTTACAATCTCTCTCGGTTTTTACTACCCTGTAGAATTTAGTGTTGTTGGCAAATTTGGCTACCTTGCTATTTACTCATACTTCTAGATCATTTATGAAGAGGTTGAAAAGCAGGGGTCCTAGTACTGAACCTTGGGGGACCCCACTCTTTACCTCCCTCCACTTGAAGAAGTGTCCATTTAGTGCTACCCTCTGTTTCTTGTCCCTTAGCCAGTTGCTGAGCCAGGACAAGACCTGTCCCTTTATTCCATGACTGGCAAGTTTATTCAAGAATCCGTGGTGTGGGATCTTGTCAAAGGCCTTCTGAAAGTCCAGATAAACAATGTCAACTGGATCTCCCTTATCCACATGCTTGCTGACACTCTCAAAAAATTCCAACAGATTAGTAAAGCATGATTTGCCCTTGCAGAAGCCATGTTGGCTCTCCTTCAGTAGCACCTTCTCTTCTATGTGCCATTAATTTTATCTTTTAGGATGGTTTCCATCACTTTACCTGGAACACATGTCAAGTTCACTGGTCAGTAATTTCCTGGATCACCTCTGGTGCCAGGCTTCTTCTTGGAAGACACAGGGCAGCATGGGCCGATTGGGATGGACTTTATAGTGCAGTTCAAACAAAGAGCGGCATGGTATGGGCACCTACCTCTTGCTCACAACCATTATCTCTCAAGAAGAAGCCTGGCATCCATCTTTCCAAGTGAACTTTTAAGAACTCTCTCCTGGCAAATTACATCCTTTGCTATGTTTGGACTTTTATACCTGCTTTGAAAAAGAGAGCTTGCTCTCGAAAGCTCAGCAACCTTTTTTTCCCCCTTAATTTTTTTCTAGCAGCCTATGAAGGGATCACTCATAGTCTAGTTTTGCTTTTGTTTTAATGGCTGCATGGCTCCAAACCTCTTTTTTTTATCACATTTGAAATTGTTCATGCAAGGATTGTTGACCTATTGGAGAGTTTGCTTTTCCTACTGGATGCAACCCAGCCCCAGCTCCCCTCCCTCCCTCTGGTCTCACCTTTGCAAATCCTTCCTTCCTTCTCTGGTCCTGCCTCTGCCAATCTTTGCACTGGGTGTAAATGCAGGAGATAAAACACGAGGAGCCAGCAATACGGTGACAGGATGATCTTGCATTAATCTTGAATATGTAAGACTTTTTAAAAAAAAAATTAAGTAATCCAGAGGGAGTTGGGAAGAGGAAACAATGTATGGCTGAGTTCCCCTTGTTCTGAGCATCACACCCAAGCAAGTTTATGTCACCAAAACACTACCTACACCAACCTCTCTCTCATACACAGGGACCTTTAAAAGAACATATCACAATTGCCTACTTCTTGGAAAGCCCATTTGGAATGTTCTGGGTTGTTTTTTTAAATTAACTCCACCCCACCCCCACCAAGTAGGAGAGGAAAAAAAGGCACCTAAGGAACAACAAGAGCAGGGCCAATTCTAACGAGCCTTTGGTTCATGCCATCAGTTTTTTTTAAATAAACCTTTGAATTCACTCAATTTATAAACGGAGCAAATTCCATGGGATCTGACAGTCTCAGTCTTAGGCTTTATCCACTTTAAACAGCAACATCCGGGCTAAACCCTTATAGGAAGATCCAAGAGAATTACAGTTTGGCCTAATCTTCCTAGGGCCTAAGGCCATGTTTTGGCCACTGTCATCACCCACAGCTCAATACTGAAACAATCCTGTGTTCATTTTTATTTCCCATTCATATATGAAGCCTCCCCCCCCCCAAAAAAAGTTCTACCAATTTCTGTCTCAGCTGTGCTGTTTTACCTTTCTCTTTGTGACCTCGGGATCCAGGAACCCCCCTATTCCCTACAATGGGGAGCAGGGGCCATACCATACCACCATATGGTATTTCAGGGCACACAGGACTAAGCCCTTCACCTCCATCGTCTACTGGAGGCTACATAAATGGAAGTTACACCAATTAAGGATGCACTCAAACTTGAACCCCGCACAGTCCATAAGACAGGTTACCCAACGATGTGACACATTTTCCCCAGTGTTGACTGCAGACTGAAAACACACAGAGACCTGTGAGGCATTTGAAGGCACAAACAAACAGGCAGCTCTTGTTGAATATGCATTCACCGCTGCACAGTATCTGTCTGCTATTTCATCGGGCCATGGCAGAGGCAGAAGGAGGGAGGACCAGCAGGGCCCTTCCATCGGCTGAGTGAAAAGTGAGGCTCTTCATCCCTTGATTCTCCCCTGTGGCAGGAGTCGTCCCATCAAGCTGCAGCAGAGGGAGATAAGAAGCAGGCCATCTGATCTCCCCTGTTGAAAAACCAGCTGTGTCCGGCTCCTCTCCTCTCAAAACTATTTCCACCTGAACCTGTTATTGGAATGAGTGCTTTTAAATAATTGGTGCCTGTGTTTACTTTCTCCTCCTAACTTTCCCTGGCCCCCTCCCCTCCCCTCCCATCTCTTTTGGGTCAGGTCTTTTAGATTACAAGCCTACAAGCAAAAGGCGGCATCGTCTCATGGAGAAAATGGAAGCTGCTCCAGAGCCTCTTAAGCCAAAAGGAAGGATAACAAGTGTGCCTATTGCTTTGCTAATGGCAAAAATCATTTTTTTAACTTAAGAGAACTGCACCCTGTGTAGTGGAACTGTATGTTTACATTGTCAGAAAGAATTTATTTCTCATTTTAAATATCCCACATCTCAGATCCCACAATGCTGAATAGACGCGGCAATACCTGGGTCAAACACTGAAAATAAGGATCTTTCACTGCACTAGGGGAAAGCTAAAAGAGGGCAAGTTGTACCCTTAATGTTGGAAGTATATTAGGAAGCAGATGACAGAGAAACCCAGCAACTTCACTTGCCTTCCAGCTGTCGACTAGCGTTTCTACCCTTGTCATTGATGCATTTTGCAAAACTACAACAGGCAATTTCCACGAAGACATAAAACCGCACATGTGTGAGTTGGAGAAATATAAGAGTTTAAATTCATCTACTGCAATAAATGAGGTGCAAGGGTGCTCAAATCACTCACTCCCGTCCATCCTTAATGACTAAAATCAGAATGTACTTTTTAAAAAGAAAAAAGAACCTTGTTGTTTTGTTTCTTTAAGCTAACAAGGGTTATTTTGTGTGTAGAATGCATGTAGCTATGCTGTCATGCACACATACAAATGTTCATATCCAAGTAGTAAACCATCAGAAGGGAGATCTACCTCACCCCATAAACCCTTCATAGGCTGCAAGAACCTATACCCTTCCTACTCATTTATCACAATAACCACAAAGCTCTTCACAGCACTAGATGAAAATAAAAGGCCACAAGATAGAAAGTTTAACAAATGTGGGGGACGAACACAATTCTTCACCGTAAATTACTGCCTACTCCAGCTTGTCATGCTCTCCTTCCTTTCTTACTGGGCATCTATAAGAATATACAGTAAGCCAACTCATTCACACCAACCTAAAACACCAGATATAGCAATTTAGCTGCAGAATGATTTGATTTTAAATGGCTGTGTATGGTGGAAGCTCACATAATACATTCTCCTCCCCACACCACCAAAAGCTCTATCTGAAAATACACTTGAGCATTTCTTTATTATTTTAGCATGTTTTGTTACAATTAGCAATGCCCAATATCATGATTCCAGGTGCAACACATTTAAACTAAACATATTGATCTAAAACATTGTAACACTATTTTAATAGAACATTAAGATTCCCTAGGGGCTTTTGGGGAGAAAGTACGAGATACAAATTAGATACATATAAAAGTAAACAAGTTGGTCATTATAACCCCTTCTGAAACTTAATTCCCAAAGTATATGGAATATATCTAGAAATAATCTGGAATCCCTACAGTTTGGGGTATTTTAAATAAGATGCCCAATTATCACGGATATTTATGTATACAAACTCAACTAACATCTCGACTGAACTCTGTTCCAATTTTTTTTAAAATCATTTTTCAATAGCAAATGTTTAAATAGCAATTATATGATGCTGAATACACAGCTGCCTGTTTCCTCTTTCAGGTAGTATAGTAAAATACTATATTCCTTGGTATTCAAACTGCAAGGTACGTTAGCTGTTAAGGAAATTCACCAACAAAGATATGTGAATGCAGCACACATATATCAGACACACATGGCTTTTCAATCCAAGGCACTCTGCTCCCTCCATCAAGTGAAATTTTATCAACAAATTCTATAAATTCATAAGCTGTCGACTAAGTGAAAATCAAAAGCAAGGATCTCCTCCAGATTCCTATCTCTGAATTACCTATTTCCCCCGTTGACATTCAATAAACTGTGTCCAGCCATACAGTGCAGAAAAATATCTTTGTTTCTGAGTAACTTAATGCCTTCTTAGTAACACATGTTTCTGCATCTTCAATGAACACAAAGATATTGGGCAGTGACACACAAACTGGTATTTTTTGCTTTTCTTTTAATTTGACTACACAAAGTAAAGTTTACAGCACATACAGGCTTACAGCACATATAGCACTCATCTGAAGCTTCTCATTCTTCCCTAGTTTTCTAACCTTTTCTATGGCATCAAATTAAATGCTTTTTTCTAAAAACCTTCTTTAAAACACAAGCTGATACAGTCACCCTATTTAAAAAATAATAATATCTTGAGTCAATTCCAGCAAAACATGCTGTGCAATATGAGGAAAACGATCAAGTCTGGGAGCCTTGTTCCGGATATGGAATGCTTATGCTGAGAACACTTAAAAAACAGAAAATGATGTCTCTAAAGCAGTACTAAAATGGGACACGCAGAGAGAGAGAGAGAGAGAGAGAGAGAGAGAGAGAGAGAGAGAGAGAGAGAGAGAGAGAGAGAGAGAGAGAGAGAGATGCAGTGTTGTTCCATTTTAAGAATCAATTTTATGAAAATGGAAGAGAAAAACCTGGACAGACGCTTGCATCTTTTGCATCTCCCGATGGAGTATTATCTGTTACTGACAATGCAACAACAGGTGATGATATGATGGATGCAACTTTTACAAACAGTTGTGGTTTAATGTTGTCCAGACCTGTGCTTATGCAGCAATTTGTACCGTTACCAATGCTTCTTTGAAGAATGCCTTCAGCGTGCACAAAAATCAGCAAATAAACATCCAGTAAAACAGCAGAGTAAGTCCCTGACAGCTGAACCTTGCTTGTTTTTTAAACAAACAAACCAACAAACAAAATAGACAGACAGACAGACAGACAGACAGACAGACAGACAGACAGACAGACAGTACCTTGCTTGCACAAGATGTTTCTCCCCAACATATACACAGAACAAGCCAGTGCAAATGCACTGCTTATCCTCTCATGAGGCTGGGACGCATTTATGTGAAACATGAGAAGAATGCCTAATGTTGAAACATACGCCCTGCATCCTCAATGATATTTCCTTACAAGCTCTCTTTCACTTGACTTGTGCATAGTAGGGTGCCCTGTACAGTGTCCCCATGCTTCTTAAGTCACACAGTATAAAAGAGAGGATAATTTAAGGTCCTTCACATTATAGTACAAGGTTGTGCTCTATAAACAACACTTGACTACTGCCCTTTAGGATGCAATGGCATTCACACAAGGTCCATAGGTTTTGTTGGTTCTACCAACAATGCTCTACATTAAGAGCATACAAAAATAGAATAACCATATTTATATAAAGTGAGAGACAGAGAAGTGAACACAGAGTTTGGACAAAACTGGATGAGATTTGGCAAAAAGGTAGTACTGTACTGTAAATCGAATCTGGCTTTGGTGAGCTGTTGATGCAGTGATAGCAATAAGTGTCTGTTTGATCATCAAGGGCAAGATACAACATGCACGGCAGATGTATCATCCAATACCCAATCAATCCTGAAGCGAGATGTAGCAAGTACTACTTATCTTTATTGTTTCATTGGTAGTCATTACTTCATGTGCCTACTAGACATTCAAGTTTCATCATATTTCCTAGCATTTATTACAAAAGGTGGGGAAATGAAAGCAAATACAGTGGTACCTTGTATAAAGGAATTAATTCGTTCCAAATGAAATTATATTAAGCAAAATTTCCTTTATACAAATTTCCCATAGGAATGCATTGAAAACAGAGTGATCCCATTTTATGTTGTACAGGTTTGCCCCACAGGCAATTCTGTTAAGCAACTTTCCCCTATCTCCAGAATTTTTTATGTTGTACAAGTTTTATGTTATACAAACCAATTGTTATACAAGGGTCCATTGTATAATATCTTTCACTCATGTCTGATATTGCATCATAGTTAGCTATCTAGAAGGCACACCCTTCCAGATTTTCAAACAGACTTCCCCTCATGCATAAGTGGTTTAAAACTATACATTCACTTCTAGATTTGAAAAGGGGGGAACCTAGTGGCCAAGAGCAGGTCAAGGTGATGGGCCAAAATGGCCAAACACTTTCTCTTGAAGATGTGCTTGTATTTCATATTGTTCCAACAACATATGAAATGGCAAAATCACAAGGGAGTACTGAATCATGTGATCAGGTACGGAATGCCAATACTAGGAACAGCAGCGCTGCTGACCCTTAACAATGTTGCATTAATACAGCCTGCTTTGTGAGCTGGTTTGAGCATTGAGCCTGGGTTATCATGGCAGAAACAAGCAACAAGCCTCAGAGTCTAACACTTCCATATCCCCTCTGTCTTCTCTCTCTCAACCCAAAGACAACATGAAGATTTTGCTGCTTCTTTTTTGATTTATTTACAGTCATTGACCAAAATAATAACAAAATTAATAGGAATACAGTTGGGATAAATACAATTAATCAAAATCATAAAATACCGAGGCCATCTAGCCAGGGCCATTTAAATATTACAACCCTGTATAAACCATTAACAAAGTGTAGGATATAAGCAACAAAATACAAAGAGATTAAAATTCCAGCGTACATCCACCATAGTGATACTCCTAATAGGAACATTAAATTTAACACAGCATGCCATGGATTGAAGGGGGAATAGGAGTGGGCACATTTGAAATGCCCTGCAGCAACCTATAGCTGCTGCACAGAATTTGGTCACTGCAGTTGTAACAGGAGGGTCCCTGTCCAAAAGTAACAGGAAAATATAAAATTCTATGGGTCTCCCCATGAACCTTTGAAGGAATGGATATAGCATATCCTTACGTAAATCCCTGTAAAACATGCAGTGTAAAAGAACATGTCCTGCAGTTTCCACTTCTCCATAGTCACAGGGGCACAGATGGTGGGAAAAGGGTATACCTTGAAATCTTCTGTCCAACAGCTTGGAGGGTAACACGTTCAGTCTTGCTACATTGAATACTGTTCTATGTTTAGGAAGGGATGTAGTATTGAAATAGGAAGGAGGTGTAAAAGCATTAGTTCTAACCACACTGGAGCTGTCCAGCATGCCCTGATGCTCTTGAAGTTCAGCGTCCCAAATGCTGAGCTTGTTTGATGGCTGATTTAGCACTGTTACAGCCCAATGATATAAGGTGGTTTATGGAAAGACCAATTTTCAGAGCCTCATTTATCAGAAAGTGCTTCCAATTCAATTGAAATGAGTCCAAAAGGACCAATGGGGCTAAGCTCTCAGGATGAAAAAGAAGCTTTAGCCAAAGATTGAACAAATAGACCTTGGCTACTACTTTTGGCTACTGGCCGGCATCTAGACATAAAGCTATGTAGGAAACACATGAGAGCATGGCAAGTACGGCTCTCAGAAATTTGGTCTGGATTATCTCTAAGGGGTGTAGATTATAATACACAAACAGTTGGGAACCATAGAGCATTTGGGCAATAACGTTAGCCTTGAATACCTGGTTTGCTGGTGGCACACATTGCCCATGTTTGGTGTAAAAAAATCTGGTTAAAGCAGTAGTACTTTTCCTCGTATTTGTTACTACATGCTTAATATGAGAAAGCCGATACCAGATGAATGAAAAAAAAATGCCAAGGTATATAAAGCAGGTCACCTGCTCAATGGGATTTCCATTGATGGACCAATTATGCTTAATTCTCCTTCTACTTGTTACCGGCACCTTAGTTTTAGAATAGTTAATAATTAACTGCTCACTGCTGCCGTAGGAGGAGAGAGCCCTCAAATGGTGCAGTAAACGGACACAGGATAGAGACAGCAGAACTGCATCATCTGCATATAAAAGGATTGAAATGGGGCGGGAGGACAGTTTGGGTGGATGAAAATCTGGGTTTGATAACTTATCTATAATATCATTAATATAAAAGTTAAATAACGAAGGAGCCAAAGTGCAGCCTTGTTTGACTCCTCTAAGAGCGGGGGTTGACTTTGACAGATCAGCAGCTTTGTTGCAAAGAATGTGCAAAGGGGTATTTTCATGCAGGTGCCCCATTAACAAACGGAAACACCGATCAATAGAAGTGGCTTCAAATTTGATCCAAAGCTTTTCTCTTGGGATAAGGTCAAATGCAAATTTAAAATCAATAAAGGCAGAAAATAAAGCTCCCCCCTTTGGTGTGGAATATTTATGTACTAAATGTTGGAGAATGAGATCCTGGTCAACAGTGGACCTTCCGGGACGAAAGCCTGCCTGCTCCTCCACAAGGATTTTTTCTGCTTGGAGCCAATCCGTTAATTTGACTAACAAATTTTGCTTCAGTTTCCAATTAGTCATAGCTCACTATAGCCAAAATGCAAGCTGTAGTTAACTATGCTCTGTTGAAACAAGGCAGCTTTTTAAACTCATGGTTTGATACTGCCTCATTTCCACAAACCATAGTTAAGACTAATCATACTTTATGATATCCACCTGAAGTTGATGAAAACATGGAAACAGTTGTTTTTTTAAAAACATCTTTTCATGGCTGGAGGAAATACGGAGACAGAGGAGAACGCACATGAACCAGAGACTCACTGTGACTTGTAGCATAAACCATGATTCATCATCTTGTCTTAACTAGCATTATCTTCCACAGTGTCCCCCTTTTCTCTCTCCCACTCTCCTTCAGCACATGTGTATATCTTATTGGACTAGAGAGAAAGTGCAGTTCCGTTACTTGAATGAACATGTCCCAATAGTCTTCAAGATCTTTGTCTAACTGACTAGACCACACAAAATAATTTTAATACACTTTTCCACCAACACCCACAAACCACTGTCACTTTTTCTTATTTCTCGTATTTCTGCTGAAAGTTTAGAGTGTACACAGTTCTCTATACTGCTTCTCTCATGTATACAGTATTTTTTCCATGTATAAGATTATATGTTTGTCTAAAATTGTTAGACTATAAATTGAGGGGGTACATGGAAGTAAGCTGAGGAGAGAATTGTGAGGTTGCAAAACTAATTTGGGGTTGGAAAAGTGGGGTCGTCTTATACATGGGGATATCTTATAGAATGAAAATACAGTAAATCACACACTCTCTCATTCTCTCTCCCACACACATAAACACACACACACACACACCACTGAATATGTCTCTTCCACAATAATTTCCTTTGTTGTTTGCCTTTACGCGCTTCACAAACCATATGCTAAATTCTTTTGTTCACACTTCTTATGTGTCTACAATTTCTCTTTTGCCCCTCTTGCTTTCTTTTTAAATTTTCCCGTGTGCTTTCCCCAGGGTGGAATTGCAGTCCTGCCTTAGGAAAACACTCTTGTCTCTTCTGTTGTTTCCCTCCAATGACTTAGAACTGACAGACCATCTCCAAATACACAAAAGCTGTACTCACGGCTGCAGTTCATTACCTTGGTCACTGTGTAAAGAAAGCATCAATGAGGGGACTTGAAAGATTCTTTTCCATGTCCTGCAATGCATACTGAGGGAGAAGACGCCTGTGTTTCAGGCCCACTGCACAGCTAGTGATCACTCAAACAAAATTCAAATCTCGCTATAACCACAGAGGAGTGCTATTTTCAAAAATGAGATTTCACCAGCCATGGAACATGTTCCTCATAGTCAGCAGGGAAAAACCATTCTTCCACAGTCCAGGCAAAGTGTAGTGTGTTTTCTATATTTCTACATTAGATCCCATGGTAAAATAAAAGTCATTATTCATTTGAGCCATTTCCCCCAAAGGCTATTGGGAAGAAAAAGAAAGGACTTATTCCCTTTAACGTCCCTATAAATGGCAGGACTAGCAATTAAAGGGATGGGGGGGGAACAGTTAAGAGCAGGTAGCATGCCCCGTGCTTCTCTTCCGAACCTGCACGACAAAAATAAAGTAAAATAATAAATAACAAAGCCACAAATAATAACAATAAATAAGTAAATTCTGTAGCACCATATTCAACAAGGCTAAAATATAAAATAGCCAATTCCAGGAAATTTCCCTCGGGATCTAACTATCTGGAAGCAACACTTGCTGTAAAAAGAATCTTGAAACCATACTTACAGATTCATACTGGTTTCAATCTCATTCATAATCTGAATTATAGGAGATTGCTGTTTAAATTCTGGGTCCTAGCAAGGACATGACCTCTATAACAAGCCAACAGCTTGTCACTTGTTCTTTATTACACAACTGCACTGGATTTGATTTGCTTTTGCTACCCCTCGGGCCTCTTGCACATTCGTCAAAAGGCTGCACTATATCTCTTTGAAGGACTGCCCCATCTCGCCTTTCCAGTACTTTCCCTTTCCACTTTTTACTCAAAAATTGGAATGACAAAGTGCTGGGTTGATAACTCACCTTTCTCCTCGTTATCTATTTAAATTCCAGCAGATCTTTTAAAATGATAATAAAGTTCAACAAATCAATGTCCATTCATCAACATGCCTTTGGGAACCACATATGCGACATCATGGAAAAAAGTCAGGAGGCGAGCATCTAGCTATCCAATCAATGATTCCTGCTTAAAGCATTAACTGTTGTAGACATTTTTTAAAAAGTGCCTTTATAGGTCTCAGTTCTTTCTGGTGCAGCCGTTTGACAAACAAATGAATACAACACAGTCATTATTAACCTGATGTGCTTTAGCTATTATTTGAAAGCCATCAGTAATGTAATTCCAGGTGATGTGTCTCTTTCCTTTCACAAGCAACAAAACAGGCACTTGTGCATTCACATTTCTGACACAAAATTTCACATCTGCTCATGGCAGATGGCTCAGTTTTGTATTGTTTTTTGCACATGTTGCAATGTCTTCCAAATTTAAATATTACATAAATAAAAGATCATGGCGTGTAGGAGTAACATGTGCATTCACATCTAGCTTAGAGAGGGAGGTTGGGAAGGACAGAATAGGTATGAGAGAAACGTCTTTCCCTCCTTGCATGGAATACTAGCTGGGCTTAGGTAGTACAGTACTGCACTTGTATCAAAAATCCACATCTTATTCCAATGTAACCAAGCAAGTGCACTAAAGTGCATCCAGTTCAGTTGAACAAAACCGTACAAGTCCCTTGTGAGTTGTCTCCACCATCTGTTTCTCCCTGTCCTCACTGCTATACAAGGTTGTTTCAGAAGTGGTGCCTGCTGCCAAAGGCAAGGAAATCCAGTATGAGATTGTCCCAAATTTGGGAGCCTTTAGGGAGAACTCAACACAAGATGTCTACTTCGAAACAAAGAAGGAGTTCATCTAATTAGGGTAATTAAAAATGGGATTCTTGGGCAGGGAACCTCTCTAGCCATATCTCACAAAACTCTCGCAACTATTCTGCTGTTGTTGGGCAGTGTACAGTAAACACCAAGAACACAAGATAAAGCTTGCTTGAGTAACAAGGGCTATTCAAAGGATAGAGTCCTGTTGAGACAATCTGGTCACAGACTGGAGGTACAATGAGTGCTTCCAGCCTATAAATTGCCTCCTCAAAGGTCCTGTGTACTAAAATTAATATACACAATTTTGGGG
Source organism: Phrynocephalus guinanensis (assembly GCA_037367245.1). Taxonomy (NCBI): domain Eukaryota; kingdom Metazoa; phylum Chordata; class Lepidosauria; order Squamata; family Agamidae; genus Phrynocephalus; species Phrynocephalus guinanensis. The sequence continues at coordinate 48,338,081 of CM074736.1, read as the reverse complement.
CATGCCTTCTGAGACCCAACCTGCAAAGTTCTAATGTGGGAGTTGAACTGTTAAATGAACTGGGAGAACAATGGAGAGAGAGAGAGAGAGAGAGAGAGAGAGAGAGAGAGAGAGAGAGAGAGAGAGAGAGAGAGAGAGAGAGAGTAGTACAGCTGGACAGCCCTAACACATTAGCATAGGACATGCACATAGGTACAGGTAAGGCAGTCTAAAAGGGAATTAGTGCCTATTTCCATGCTTCTGCTGGGCCTCAGACTAGAAATGGTCCAAGATAATAGGAAGCAATTTATGACCTAGGTCTCTCAAGCACATTGTAAACAACACCATGAGGAAGCAAGTAGCAATGTCATGGTAACTGAGGCTCAAAAGCCAGGGGAGCTTCAAAGTATAATGCAAACAAGACATTCTTAAAAAACCAGAAGCAATGCAAAGTTATTTAAGAGGAACTGGAGAGTAGCACTTACTGAGGCGTGAGAAAGTACAGTCTAAGGCAGTCTGAAATCCTGCGCAGGACAGATATAAGATCAGCATGTCCTGTAGTTTAAAAACTACAACCAGGGATTGCCAAGGCCCCACCCAATGCAGCAGCTGGAAGAAGCTCTTCTCATGAGGAGACCCCAACATTGATTGGGTGTCTCCCACTGCAGAGCACGACTGTTCTGGGCGGGCTGTTTATGTGCCAAAGACTTTCAGTGGCTTGGTAGTCCTACCTCCAAGTGGTACAGATTTCCCTTCTTCCTGAGTGTGTTGGCCCCCAGATGGCTCTCCAAAAATATGAGTAGAATTAAAGACTTTGAATGTGAGACCATGTGATAGCAACACTTGTAAAAGTTAAGTGTTTGCTGTGTCACAGAATATAGTAACTTATGGCCTTGTTGCCAACACTTTCTCTAACGTTGGACCATTCTGGGAGGCTATTGACACTTTGTTCTTTGCACTAGCCCTTGTATTAATACTAAGCAGAAATCTTTTAGGTTGTCAAAATGAATTTTCTGAGTCCCAATTTCTTTCCTGAGCACAATGACACATCATCCACACAAACACTGAAAAGCCATATTCTCAGTAGTACAACATGTTGCTGCTGAAAGAATTCAAGGGAAGAAAAGTCAGGTGAATCTGCCCATCTTCACTTCTCCATTCTTTTCTCATCATGGCTAAAGGGCAAGCCCCAGGGCAGCTGGGATACATCAATCCCTCTAGATACTCATAAATCAGGGGAATACCATAGGTTTTCAACATTTGCCTGAGACAGCTGGATGAAAAAGGGACAAGAGCCAGCATCAGGAGAAGCTGTCAAAACCAAGCACTGTATCATGATGTTACAGTTCTTCAATCACTTCCAGACTCAAGGTGACAGCAAAGCACCACTTTTAAAGGGGGATGCAATGGGCTGATGCTGAACTCTTCTGTTTATAGTCATTGTAAGCTCATGAATGTAAAGTTCCTGTAGTTGATATCTGAGTCATGGAATCCCAAATTGCGATGTGTTTGCCTACTATAAAGGTTTTTAAAGTCAAATACTGTGACAAATTTATGGAGAAGAAGGTCTGTGGAACTCCCTGCCAGAAGAAGTGGTAACAGCTGTCAGCCTTGACAGCTTCAAGAAAGGATTAGACACATTCATGGAGAACAAGGATATCAATGGTTATCATTATCGATGCCTAAGGACAACCTCTAGGTTGGAGAGATAGGCAGGATATATCTCAATGCCATTTTCAGGGAATCGTAAGCAGGTGAAGAAATCTGCTTGGGAATATCCTGAAGCAAATGGTGAACCGCTGTGAGGGACAGAATGCTGGACTGCATGGGCTGTGGCTTGTTCCAGCAAGGCTGTTCTTATGTTCTTATATTCTTATGTTATTATGACCCCCATACATATCTGCTGTACTACGAAATGTACATACTAGCTTATGACTATCCCTAAATCCACTCTACTGCTAGCAAATGGAGTTCTCTAGGATCTTCCAGTCAAGCATATGCACAGGTAGATCACACTGCTTCAGTGGACAAGGTAGCCTACACCAGCAGTTTGCACATCACCAGCACCTTGTAAGATGTTCATGCATTTATATATTTGTTCATTGACATAAAGACACTGCCTTGGTTGTTGTATGTGTCAAATCCCTGCCCTTGTACTGTGGGGATCTGCTACAGTACCTCCACTGTATATTGTTCTGAGTCCAAACTCTCACCTATATTCCCAAGATACTGCAAAGGAGAACATGAACTTAAAAACTACTAGTAACAGACATATAGAAAGTTTCAGCCAAAGCCTAAAGTACCAAGAAGAGTGAATTAAGAATGTTATCTGCTATCAAATCAATAGCTGATAGGAGTATTCAAAGTCTTTTTGTTTCTGATACAATGTTGCATGGGAAATTAACTAAAAAGTGGCATTCTGTGAACCAAGGCAGGAAGGTCATTGTGCACAAACAGTGTAACAGAACAGTTGGTGTTTTGTTGGCTCAAATAAGTTGCATCATTTCCTTAGCTCACTCTTCACCTCTTTAATGGCTATATCGCAAACTTGATGTCCACTTAGACTGCAATGGAAAGGAAGTTGCAGGGCAGATTTATTTATTAGCTGGGAATGCAGGCTAGCATCTTTTTGAATCTTGCTGTTCAATCAGCCTTGCATTTGATTTATCCAACCACAATAGGATTTATGCATATTTGTCCACTTGGCAGGTTGCTACTCACAAGCTTTCTTGTCACCCCACAAGTTGCTCTCTGACATATAAATGTATTATACTTTGTCTTCTCAGGGTCATAAATGTTTTATGTGTGCTGTCAAGATCTTGAAAACTCTGCAGAACACCTGCTCCTTCATATAGGCAACAGTTTAGAGTGCTTCACATAACCTTTGGCCATTACATTAAAACATTTCTTATAACTGGATAAAATGTATGATGGTGATGTCAAGCCAAGCCTGTAGAATAGTGAAATAGTAGTATTCTTGCTATGGAGGGAAGCCTAGATTACATTTTCAAATATTAGTATGATTTATTGGGAAACAATAATTAAATGTTGATTTACTAAGCATAAATCATTTTAGTTTACAGCATGGCCCAAGGGCTACATGTGGTCCCAAAACAGTTTTTTGTCAACCCAGATGCCTCCCCTGAAAAGAAATCCTGCAAATTAAATGTTGCTTTCCATTTTCAAAAGCTTCCAGGACTGCAATAAAATGAGAGTGAAGGAGCTCCCAAGCTCACTAGCACATAGCCAGAAGTGAACTTGTAGCACTGCTTTTCCACAAGCATTAGCCATTTGTGTGTGTGTGGGGGGGGGGCTGTCCTGGTGGTCCTGTGGGCAGAAAACTTTCAAAGTTCCTTAGGGCGTTTATACACGACCCCTAAGCTCCGCCGCAAATGGCTGCAAGGTCCGGACCTTAAAAATGTTTACCCACCAGCTCCGGACTTTGCAGACAATTAAGTGTGACCCCGCCCACTTTAGCACGACCAAACAGCAGTTTTCTTGTACCTGGTCTTTGATGGTGACAAATATTTGATCCGGTGTAAGGATAGTGAGTGCGGGGCTCTCCTGGCTTCTGTTTGTTCTTTTTTTGCACCCCGCCCCTTTAAGAGATCTGAATGCTGCCCGGAACAAAACGGAGGTAAACGGGAATTCTTTTCTCCGTCCCTCAGGCAGCCAGCAACCAGGAAGTGCCGAGGGGGGTGGGGACAGAGGAAGACAGAGGAAGAGCGAGGAACCCCTAAGATCTCTGGTCTGAATTTAAGTGGCCAGCGGATCTTAGGGGTCGTGTAAAAAGGCCCTTAGTCGTATTCCATGCATATACTTCTGAAGAGCTATGCTGGATTAGATCACTGTTTACTCAGTGACCAACCAGATGCCTTTGGGAAGCCTACCAGCCCAGCCTAGACCCCACGTTGCCCAGAAACTGGTCTACAAAAGTCAATAACCACTGATAAGAAGGTGATATATATATATATAGCCGCTCTGCCAACATGACACTGGCAGCCACTGCCTCTATGAATTTATTAGATCTGCCATTAAAACCATTCATATGCCAATACAAACTGGCAACCGCCTCTACATTTTGTGGCAGTGAATACACGTGGGTGTCACGTAGCACTCCTTAACTTCAAAAACTTGACTTTGTTCAGTTTTTCATTTGCAGTATACGGTAATTAGTTTGGGCCTCTGCAAGGGCCTTTTCACACGGCCCCTAAGATCCGCTGGCCACTTAAATTCGGACCAGAGATCTTAGGGGTTTGTCGCTGTTCCTGCGTTCCCACCCCCTCCGCACTCCTGGCTGCTGGCTGCGTGAGGGGAGGGAGAAAAAAAGGAAGAAAAGAATGCCGCTCACCTCCGTTCTGCCCTCCCGGCACTGCATTCAGATCTCTTAAAGGGGCAGGGGGCAAAAAAAGAACAAACAGAAGCAAGGAGAGCCGGGCAGTCACTACGTTATATCCGCATCAGGAATTTTCACCTCCAGAGAGCAGGTACCTGAAAAGTGCACTGGGACGTGCTTAGGTGGGCGTGGTTGCACTTAATTATCTGTAAACTCCGGAGCTGGTGGGGAAACAATTTTAAGCTCCGGAGCTGGGAGCCATTTGCGGCGGAGTTTAGGGGTCGTGTACAAAGGGCCTCTGTAAGAGGGGTTCACTTTTTCCCTGTTGTTTCTTTGGTGGGAGGAAATGGGAGGAGCAGAACGAGAGGAAGGATGGGAGCTGGGAGAGAAAGGGAAATGTTGGTATAAAAATAGAGAGAGAAAGAGAAAGATCATGTAACATTGGGTGTCTCCTTGTCTACCATGGGCTTTGGCCTTGCTCATTGTCCATATACACACATCCAAATAGATTCTCCCCAAGGAAATGTGCCCCTTGCATTAAAAGGCACCGGCTCCTGATTTAAAAGGATGGCTAGATGTTTTGATGAGTTAGGTACCGAACTAGTGGAGCCAAAGATGGGCCGTTCAGTTTCCCACTGTATCTACCAGGAGGAAGCCTTGCGAACGCAACATGGCCCTGGTATGTCCTTGGAAGAAAAGACTGGCAAATCACCATTGAATCATCTTTATCTACAAAGCGCTTAAAAGGGTAACAAGGAGCCACAATCGACTTACCATAAGGCTCCATAATTACCACAGTATCATCATGACATTATTCAAAAACATAACAACTGGAAAATGTGAAAATGGCTTTTGGATATTATTTAAAAACAACAGAGCAGTGGTTCAAATGCCAGTGTATTTATAGAAAAGTTTATTTTGTTAACATATTACTAAAGCTTTCTAATGACTTCCATTTTATCTTAAATACCTCATTAAGAGATCATTGAGATTCCCCCTCCTTTTTTCCCCTTTGAACCAAATGAAATATCTGACTTCTTGTAAATGTTGAATTGGCCTCAGCACAAAGCAGTACATTCTGTACTGAGCCAGTTGTAAAATTTCAAAGAAATAATAGTTAATTTTGTGGGAGGGACAAGTCAAATGCCATTGCTGCATGGCTGTTAAAAGAACGCTGCAATAATCATATAACTTCAATATGTGTTTGAGAATTTAATAGCAATTACTATCCTTTCTACATTGCATCTGATTATGCTGCTGGCTCCAATTCTAATAAAGGGACTTTCTTTACAAAAGAAACATATCTGAATTAAGTACCAGTTTTGTGTTCATGCTAGCTTGATCCATTAGCATTCTCCCAACTGTATTATTCTATGGTATGTGGTGGCTTAGGGCGTTTATACACGACCCCTAAGCTCCGCCGCAAATGGCTGCAAGGTCCGGACCTTAAAAATGTTTACCCACCAGCTCCGGACTTTGCAGACAATTAAGTGCGACCCCGCCCACTTTAGCATGACCAAACAGCAGTTTTCTTGTACCTGCTTTTTGGATGTGACAAATATTTGATCCGATGTAAGGATAATGAGTGCGGGGCTCTCCTGGCTTCTATTTGTTCTTTTTTTGCGCCCCACCCCTTTAAGAGATCTGAATGCTGCCCAGAACAAAACGGAGGTAAACCGGCATTCTTTTCTTTCTTTTTTCTCCCTCTCTCAGGCAGCCAGCAACCAGGAAGTGCGGAGGGGGTGGGGACAGAGAAAGAGTGAAGAACCCCTAAGATCTCTGGTCCGAATTTAAGTGGCCAGCGGATCTTAGGGGTAGTGTAAAAAGGCCCTAAAATGCCTTGTTCCAACTCTCAGCTAGCATTTGTTGTTCACCAGACCACAGTGGAACTGTGAAGCATCATATTTATAAGATACAGCACACACACACACGGACATGCACACATTCTTCTGCAGCTGGTAAGCACAGCGCTCAGCAGGGCATGCTCTGGTGGTATTGTAAGATCCTGAATCATGGTGTGAGGAAATGAGAGACTGCTGCTCAAGGGAGGCAGAGAAGGGTGCTAACAATTTATGAGAAATGTTGAACATTATATCTTCTATGGCTATTTTATTGTAAATAATCGGTGGTTGTTTTCTACAGTTGCTACATCTGGGAAAGCTGCACAAAGCTTGGTCCTCTTTTATATTTCAAACCACTTCCTTTTGGAAATAGGAGCTTGTTTGGCTCCTAAGGAGACATTCTGCTTGCCAAGTTGAGGCTGCCGGCGTTGGTTCAATTAAGAGAAAGCCTAGAGGCAAGAAACTGTTTCAAATCTTTCATGGCACCATGTAACTAATGATTGCAAAAAATCTGTTTGACCACCTTTTCCCACCACCAAAGTGACCAACCAAGTGTTCATTTAGACTTTTAAAAATGTATTATTCACCAATTGAAGACACAACTTCAGAGGATGAGGAGATATATGAATATTTATGCTATGGTAAAATAAAAGGCTATTGTACTGGATAGGGAAGCGTTCCTAACTAGTTATTATCTAGTTTCAATAAATGGATTACAGCTTAGTCTATTTTATTTTATTTTTTAATTTAGGGTTGCCAACCTTCTCTTTCTAGACTGTTCAGTCAAATATAATTTGTCAGGATGCTCAGGCATGCCTTAGATTAAATCAAATGCTAAGGACTAAATCCACTTAATACTCTCAACTGAACTACACCTACCCACTGAATCACTGAGATTTATATACTGCATACGGACTTATCAGTAAATGATGCAAAGGATCTACTCTAGTTGTGAACAGCAAATGGATTTTGGCTTAACAGTGTAATAGCACTTGCTGGGGACACTAAATATTAAGACATTTTTCTTCCCTTTTGTATTTTTCCTTTTTTGTTCTATTGTGCTTCTTAACCCAGCTGTGTAACAGACACTTATTTTGGAGACTTGGGCAGTCACAGCAGATGCCCCTGTATTCCCAAGGCACTTACAGTAGTGTCCCCTGAGCCTCTACAAAGAGGTCAATAAATGTGCCACATCTGAAAAGGCATGGGCAAGAGTGTTAAGATTCTAGCAAGCCTAGGCTGGAAGCCCGAATTGAATATCCCAGTCATTTTGTAATACACAGTGGTTTCATGGAAGATGTGGAGAGATTGGATTTTGGGGGGGGGGGCAGTTAAAGGTTTTTGCAAGCATTTAAAACCTGTGATCACACTGTGAACTATGTGGCAAAATGCTTAGTCTGATTTGTTTTATTAACTTCACTAAACCTATTTGGAAGTAAATCCTACTAATTGCAGTGCTAGCAAGCAAGGCTTTTGTTGTTGTTGTTGTTGTTGTTGTTGTTGTTGTTGTTGTTGTTGTTGTTGTTGTTGTTTGTTGTTGTTGTGAGAAGAACCAGGTGTTCTTGCACTAGGTCATACAAACAATATGCAGAATTAAACTAAGAGCAATTTCCCATTACTTTCCAGAAAAACTGTCAGCATTCCATTTTATGCTGATGGATGCTCCTTAACACAAAACCTATGGTGACTTAGGCCCCTAAGAAATTACTCAAACTAATCCTTCCAGTTTGTTCTGCTGTTACCATCAGTTTTCCCCAAAGAAGGCACACTTCCACTAACCTTTCCACTACCATTGAGCACAGCTGCATTGAAAGCAAATGCATTACACGTTTGACTGAAGTGTTAGTTTTCCCCCACCTCCAATGACGCAAAACCATAATCCTACTTACAGGTAGCTCCTACTAACCCCTCAAGAAAGAGAAGTGGGAAGGGAGGGAGAAAGAAAGAGAAGAGAAGAGAAAAATATTGGGACATCTTAGTAGAGCTCCATTGCTCTAATCTTAGAAACTGAGATTTTCAGGGAGAAAACTGAAGTTTTCCAGTGATCCAAATGAATAACAGAAAACTTGGAAATATGGATTGAATGTACAGTATTACAACGCTGATGAGAACTGGGCTGTCTTGTGGGCAAAATGTCTCCTGAAATCATGAATGTGGTGGCATGATTTCAGAAGACAAAATGTCTCCTGAAATCTCAGGAATTGCAAGAATAACTGTTCTATGTAACAGGAAAGAATTCTACACAGTAGTCCTAAAATTTCAATTGGCACTTATCACATTCTTGGTACAACCCAAGCTATAGGCCTTCAGTTCTAAAGACTACACTTTGGTGCTGTGGACGGCAGCATTGGTAACATGCTCTTCAATTTTTTCTCCTTTATATTTCTCCTTATGCATATTGAGAGCATATTTACCAAAGACAAATTCCTGGTGTGTCCAATCACACTTGGCCAATAAAGGATTCTATTCTATTCTATTCCAGTTTAAGCCCAGGCCTCTTTTCCTGTGCCTTGTCATATATTTTACTTTTTTTGAGCACAATTTTGATGTACACAGAAATTTAACAGGACACCTTGCATCTGGATTTTAGTTTATTAATCCCTTCTATGGGCCCTTAAAGGGTGGAATAGAGAATATTTACTTTGCACACACTGATTCCCCCAAAAGGTCACCATGTTAACAAAACAACAGCTACCACCATAATAAGTATGTTACAACATATCTCTTCATGTTTAAAAAAAGAACCCAAATATTGATTTTGAAAAACTCCTCAGATATATTAAGGTATCAACTCAATTGTCTTACAATTGTCATCTGATCTAGGTCAAATGGTTCGGTGCAAACAGAACATGCAAACCCACATCATATCTTGCTTTGTGGAGAAAAAGCAGTAGCCTGTTACTACAAATTATGGTTATTATACTTCAAAAGCTAAGTTTAGTTCCAGCTAGAGTACCTTTTAATTAAAATCAGTACAAATTATCTTAGGGGTGATTAACAGATTCCATTAATGTCAATGGGTTTAACTGTAGCGGAGAATAAAATGGGCTCTACCCCACAATTTCATGTCTTTAATTTCTTCCAAATAAGCATTCCATGAAGCCATTCAGTTCAGCCAAAGGAACCGCTCCAAAGATGCTATGACTATGAAGCAGCTTTTCACAGGCATTTCCCTTCCACATCCTTTCTATTTTAGAAGTCAAGCATTTCAGAAACCTATTACTGTGGCGAATGTCAAAATAGTCTCACTATTTATTTCAGCATTCATATCAGTAACCTAAAAGAGGCTGCCGTATGAGTTCTAAAATCCTGCGTGAGAAGTGTGCGTAGCAAGAAGAGGTTTTAACAAGATTATGATATTTCTCATTTCAGAAGAAGAGAAGGGCAGCAAGAAAAAATGCACAGGTAGCCCTCCAATAAGAGGTGTTTGTACTCACAAATATGCTTCTAGCATTCATCTCTAGTGCAGATGGAAGTTAATTAGAACTGAGTTAATATACACCAAATAGCATTTAGCCCAGAGTATATGTTGCATACAATTTGTACTCCATTAGAGTGTGTTGCCAACACAGACAATTTGGAACACTATGCTTCAGCTAAGTAGAAATTAGTTCTAGCACAGACATGCACCACTGAACATTTTTATGCTATGCATCCTAAGTTTCCCTGCAGTACATCTCTTCTATCGACTTCCCGGGCTTCTCCTCTCATTGCACTGTATGGTACCTGTGTTGCTGATGTTCTAGAGACCTATTATTCATCATTGCAAACTAATATATACATGTTCGAGCCAGGGAACAACAAATGCGAACAATGGCCAGAGTAACATTGGCCATAAATGTGTTGTGTTACGGGAAGCTGTGCAAGTCATAGCTGTGAATTGCCAGTCAATGAGAAGCTGTCAGTTGTACTCCTGGGCTCCAGGGAGCTTTAAAAGGCCAAATGGTCTCCCAAATCCTAGTCTGTCATTCTATTTACTACATCACCGGGTCACAGCTCTGCCAAGTATTATATCAGGTATACTAACTGGCTTGAGATTGAACAGCAGTAGGTAATATTTGTAATAGAAATAAGAACAGCAGCAGGTGAGATGTTTATGAGTATCAGTGACACAGTCAAGATCCTGAATGCAGACACAAAACAGTAAAGGACCAGAGTCAGACTGCATGAATGCATAAAGAAAGATCTCTGAATGGAACCTAGATTGTCTTAATTGGGAATCTTCCAACATAGCCACTCAGCAGGAATCAGGCAGCTGTTAAAGGAGAACTCCACGTGAGCCTTCTGCCAAGCGCAGTTTTATTTAATTCTTCAGAAGCTAATTATGTATCTATAATAATTAATAACCCATGCAATTAGTTCAGTAAAAATCAAAAATAATTAATCTACAGTTACTTTTTTTGCATTCCAGAATTCTCAGTTGCTATGCTGGCTGCAGGATTCTGAAAACTTCAGTCCAAATGAAGTACTTTCAAAGTTCTGCCTTAAATTTACATATACGGTGGACCCTTGTATCACAAACGGTTTGTATAACATAACATCTGTACAACATAAAAAATTCTGGAGATAGGGTAAATTTGCTTAACAGAATCGCCTATGGGGCGAATCCGCACAACATAAAAAAGGGATTACTCAATTTTCAATGCATTCCTATGGGAAATTTGTATAAAGGAAAATTTGCTTAACATAATTTCATTTGGAACGAATTGATTCCTTTATACAAGGTGCCACTGTACTGCTATTTTGGTCAAATGCTTTGGTTAACGATATAGCTGAGCATTCCCATTATGTCGTGCAGCCCACGCTGAAGCTTCTGGCAAGGAAGAGAGCAGCTCTCTCGCCCTACTGACAGCAGCAATGCAGCCCAGACTAAGGGATCTAGAACAGCTACAAATGGTCAGAGCTCTTCAATGAACAAGTCTTTCTCCCATCCGCTTCATGGACCAAAACAGATGCTTGCATTGGAAAGGAGAAAGGATGTGAACATTCTGCCTTAAAATAAAGGGTCATAGAGGCATCAAAGAGGCTTTATGAACATGAGTGAGCTTCCACATTGGCATAAAATTTTAATAAACTGAGAGGATAAATGTTTATATATCAGATCTATGAAATAAAATGTAGAGAGGGAAGTATTAAACAGATGACTACATTTCTATCTTAGGTACTTTGTGGTTATGTAAGGCTCCTCCCTGATTTATTTGTCTTCTTCTCATTGTTTTTGGACTTCTTGGACTCCATGTCACGTCCAGATATTTGTTTCAGTTTTGTGAGGGTGCCTTGCCAATGAACGCTACTTCTTCACTTTATTCTCCCTCATCTGTTCAATATGTTCACAGAACATATACGGAAAGCCAGACATTTATGTGCAAGCTGTTTGTGAAGAGTAAAAACTAAACCTTGCTCTTGATCTCACCACCAACTTACAGCAATATTGGCTTTAACAAGCAGTGAAGAGATTAAAAGCTTTGGAACATACACACAATTTAAATATGGTATTTCTATGTAGACTTGGCAGAGTCTGGGAAGGTGAAATTTTACATCCTGAAACCAGCGTAGTTCACACACCCATCTCCTGTCTCCCTGCGCTCTGCCACCCCAAAAAGTTTTGAGATCAAGAGAAGTTTACTCTCTGAACTCTATTCTTGGTTTATTTCTTGTTCAGACCAAATGGCTGTGCCCCATGGACTGGGGTTATGCAGATTGGGGCAGCAAGTCAGGAAGGCTGCTCACTGTTAAAGATTTGTTGTGTCAGGATGTAGTTGTTGTACCAGTCATTGAAGTGGATTAAGAGCAATGAAGGGATGAGCACTGTGAGGGCGGCTGTCAGCTACCACTCAGAATATCTAGGAGCAGCAGTAGTGGGTGTGCTGAACCTGTAAAAGAGTCTGCATTGGTTGACACCCAGTGAGGGGGAGCGCTCTGCTTCAGTCCTTCTTGTGTGAATTTGTGTGCTAGGTACTAGCTCCTAGGTATTCCATCTTGTACTATGCTGCCTGTGCCTGTTTGACTCAGAAGAGAAGGTGGTAAGGAGAACAGATTGATTGAATGTTTGCTTTTTAAAATCAACAACGTGTGTGTGTGTGTGTGTGTGTGTGTGTGTGTGTGTGTGTGTGTGTGTGTGTGTGAGAGAGAGAGAGAGAGAGAGAGAGAGAGAGAGAGAGAGAGAGAGAGAGAGAGAGAGAGAGAGAGAGAGAGAGATGTCCTTTTAGACTGATTTTTTAACTTTTTGTTTGGATACTGCATACTGTAATTAAACAGTAATCCGTCCAGAGACTACTTGAAGTAGTATAGGGTGCTATATAAGCAAACTTTGCTTTGCTTTGCTTTATTATACTGAGTAAAATCTTTTACAAAGTAAAGTAACCAAAATAACCATTACTAACAGGATTTATTCTCTTAAAGATGTATATATACAGTGGACCCTTGTATAACAAACAACTTGTATAACATAAAATCTGTACAACGTAAAACATTCTGGAGATATGGGAAATTTGCTTAACATAATCACCTATGGGGAAAATCCGTACAACATAAAAATGGGATTACTCCATTTTCAATGCATTCCTATAGGAATTTGTATAAAGGAAAATTTGTTTAACATAATTTAATTTGGAACGAATAAATTCCTTTATACAAGGTACCACTGTACTTGAAAGGTCATCTGGAGGTTTGGAGGATGACATCCTCAATATGCCAATGACAAGCAAATCTATATGTCCTTCTCATCCTTAAAGGTGGGAAATGTGTTAGACCCTAAAGTGCTGCCTGGCCACAATTTTGGATTAGATGAAGGGTAACAGACTGAAACTGAAGCCTGATAAGATGGGAGATCCTGCTGTTGGGAGAGAGCCCTGGTCAATTAGGAGGCTGCCTACCTGGTATAGATATGGTCAAACTCCCTTTGAAGGATCGGGTTCACAGTTTGGGTGTGCTTCTGGACTAGAGATGGGCACGAATCAAAAAAAAAATGACATTTCAGTTTTTCATTTTTCGTTGTGGGTCTCGTTTCGGTTCATTTTTGTTTTTCGTGAATTTTTTTGAAAACATTTCATTGCTTTTTGTTTTTTGTTTTTACCCGCTTTTTGCGCGATTTAAAGCATTTCCATGCGTGGGCATCCCCAACGCCCCAGACCAGAGGGAAAACACTTAAAACAATGATGCTGGCAGAGACACAGTATAGACTAGGTACGCAGGGAGGCTACAAAGGCAGTAGCGGGCATTGCCCAGGGCATAAGGCAGCCGCAGAGTGACTGCACTGTGGGGCAGGGGAGGGTACTCACCGAGAGGTACACATGCACACAGGAAGGCTGCAAGAGAAATCTCTTCTTTCTCTCCCCTAAGAGCCAGGCTGTAGTCAGCAGGAACACAAGAGACACACACCTGCCTGTCTGGCCTAATGTAATGAGTCACAGAGACAGCAATCCCACCCTAATTCCCACCGCAGACTGCAAGGAGGACGGGGGCTGCCAGAGCTTTTTATGCCCTCTGTGCTGCCACACGTACCCAGTCTGCAACCTGGGCATGCTATTGGTTGAAATTGTCCAAGAATTTACATGACCCCATCACATGGCTTGCATCCATATTGTGGCTGGAATCCATTTTGTGTCATCCTTAAAGGGAAAAGAAAAAATACATTGTGCAATGGGAGAAAGACAAAAACAAACATTTTAAGGACTCCAACCCCCTGATATGTAATAATTTCAAATAATTATCACTGTGTCTTTATGGATGTCCAGGGCGTTTTAATACCCAAGAAATCAATATTAAGCATCTGGGAACCATTTTCGGTTGATGTCCCCTAACTCCCCTTAAAGGAAAAAAATACAGCGATCTGAGAAAATACATAAATGCACATTTTAAGGACCCCACCCCCCCTGGTAGGTATTATCAGAGAGAATAAATAATTATCACTGGGTTTTTACTGATAGTCAGGACGTTTTTAACATTTAAAAATAGCTCATTTCATTGTGCGTTGCCATTAACGAAAACGAAACATAATGAACCTAATTTTCGTGGTTTTGTTCAGTTCGTTCCAATTTCATCACAATTTTCATTATTCGTTTCATTATGTAACAGAACAAAAATTTTTCATTTTGTGCCCATCTCTATTCTGGACCTGTCCTTCTCAGTGGATAACCAGATCTTTGTTGTAGTCAGGGGCTGCCTTTTTCATTGGCAGATTACCCACCTTCATCCCTATCACAATGGGAGGTCCCTAACGACACTGATTCATGCACTGGCAATCTCAAGGATAGACTATTGCAATGCTCTCTGTTGAAGGTGGTTCAGAAGCTGTAGCAAGAGCAAGATGCAGAAGCCAGACTAGTGACAGGAATATCAAAATATGATCGCACCTTGCCTGTCCTGGCATGTTTGCACTGGCTGTTGCTATGCTTCTGAGCCAGATTCAAGGTGCTTATGTTGACATTCAAAGCCTTAAACACTTTAGGACCTTGCTACTTGTCAGAGTGCCCCTCCCTCGGAATGACCTCCCATCCCACACACATGTCCCAATCTGGCATATTATGGGTGGTCACCCTGAGGGAGGTATAGAAATCAATAACTAGGAAGAAAACTCCAAACTGCAAGCGTCACACAGTGCTATCAACTCGACAGTTTTTTCAAAGGAATTACACACAAGATGTATCAAATCAAAGTGTATGGGAAGCAGGGAAATGTTATTTTCGAGGGCTAGCTATCAAAATATCGGCAATAGAAAGGAGAAGAAGAAATAAAAGATATGCAGACAGAAACAGAACTAAAGAGGACAGAGTCTCAATTAAAACAAAATGTTACAACTGAACAGTTGAAACAAGAATTTCAACTTATACAACACAAAATAAATATACTAGTGGCAGAAGATATGGCAAATAAATTGAGATTTGTTAAACAATCATATTTTGAAAATGCAAATAAAGTAGGAAAGTGGTTAGCGCACAAATTGAAAAGGGAGAAAGACAAGAACATAATAGTGAGTTTGAAAAGATAAAATGGAGAGACTGCCACAAAATTGGAGGAGATAAAGAAAACTGTTGAGGAATTTTATGTGAGGTTGCATAAAGAAGTGGATGTAGCTCAAGAAAAGCAAAGAGATTATATACAGAAGAAAAACCATATCAGGCTTTCTAGAACACAACAAGAAGGATTAAATCAACCTTATTCATCGCAAGAAGTGTTAGAAGCAATTAGGAAGCAGAAAAAAATGAAATCACCAGGAAGTGATGGGATTTTAATAGAATATTATAAAGAATTAGAAGACATTATAGTAGAACCATTAAAAAGAATGATGAATGAAATTCATGAAGAGAAAAAAATCCCAAATTCATGGAAGGAGGCATTAATCACAGTTATTCATAAAGAAGGGACAGACCCAGAAGATATACAAAATTATAGACCAATTTCGCTTCTGAATACCGATTATAAAATTTTTGCAACAATTTTAGCAACGAGACTGAAGAGAGTTTTGGCAGAGGTGATCCATAAAGACCAAACTGGTTTTCTTCCAAAGAGATATCTGTACTCTAATCTAAGAAATATTATTAACTATTTAGAATATTATGAAGCACATCCAGGAAGACAAGCGGCTTTAATTTTTATAGATGCAGAAAAAGCTTTCGATAACGTGAACTGGTCTTTTTTAATAGCACAGATGGAAGAGATGGAGTTGGGGCAGAGGTTTGTAGAAACAGTCAAAGCTATATATGTAAGACAAACAGCAAAAATTAAAATCAATGGAGAGTGCACATCCAAAATTGATATTCAGAAAGGCACAAAGCAAGGGTGTCCACTTTCCGCGCTTCTCTTCTTGATGGTAATAGAATTTCTGATTCATCAAGTGAGGATTTCAGAGGAAATCAAAGGTCTTAGTGTAAGAGGAGAAACATACAAGATTCAAGCGTTTGCGGACGACCTACTTATAGTTGTAGAAAACCCTCTAACTTCTTCAGTAAGTTTGATGAAGGAACTTAAAGAATTTGGAGAAGTAGCTGGTTTAAAAGTTAATCAGAAAAAAACTATGATACTAACTAAAAATATGAGAGAACAGGAGATTGGACAGCTATTAGAGATTACAAAGTTCCAAGAAGCGAAAAAAGTAAAATACTTAGGCATAATTATATCAAAAAAGACTAGTAATTTGATGAAAGACAATTATTTAAGAGTAAAGGAAGAGATTAAAAAGGATTTGGAAAAGTGGAAACATCTTCAGTTATCACTGCTAGGAAGAATAGCAACAATTAAAATGAACATTCTCCCTAAATTATTATTCCTGTTTCAAACAATTCCAATAGTACTAAAACAATCAATATTCCAGGATTTAGAGAAATGCATCTCCAAGTTTATATGGCAGGGCAAGAGACCGAGGATAAAGCGGAAATCTTTGCAAGACCATAAATCAAGAGGAGGAATGGGGCTCCCAAATCTATTATTATACTACAGAGCGGCGTCCCTGACATGGATTAAAGAGTGGATTACACTGGAAAATACAAGATTGTTAAAATTAGAAGGACATGATCTGAAATGGGGATGGCATGGTTTCTTATGGTATAACAGAGTAGAGGACTTTAAGCAATTCAATAACCACATAATAAGGAAAGCTTTGTTATGGTCATGGAGTAAAATAAAGAAACAGATGTATATGAAAATCCCCTGGTGGGTGACACCAATAGAAGCATTCACTCTTCCACTTTTCAGAGATGACAAGAATATTTTGAGGTATCGACATCTTTTGAAACCGGATGGAACTTTAAAATCACAACAAGAATTGGAGATGCAGGGAGTGGAGATGAACTGGTGGACGAGATCTCAGTTAATATCAAGATATGCAAAAGATAATCAACAAGGTTTTTATTTAGAAAATACACCCTTCGACAGAATTCTTATAGAAACAAAAGAAAAACATATTAAATGCTTATATAATTTTTTACTCGACTTCGATACTCAGGAAGAGACAGTGAAGGAATGGATGGTTAAATGGGCACAAAATATAGGTCACAATATTGAGTTTGAAAAATGGGAAAAAATATGGAAAAGAAACCTGAAGTTAACCAAGTCGGTTACCTTCAAGGAAAATATATATAAATTATTTTATAGGTGGTATATGACCCCGGTCAAGTTGGCAAAAATGAATGTTCAAATCTCAAATTTATGTTGGAAATGTAAACAGAAGGAGGGCTCATTTTATCATATGTGGTGGTTATGTAAAAAAACGAGATTATTTTGGATGTTAGTTAAACAAATGGTAGAAGGTGTCCTAGAGATAAGTCTCGAATTTAAACCAGAGATTTTCTTATTGAATATGTTGCCTGATTCACTAGAACAAGGAAAAACATATTTGGCTATTCATATGATAACTGCAGCAAGATTAGTCTTTGCCAGATACTGGAAGGATCCTGGAATACTATCTGAACAGGAATTAATGTCTAAAATTTTAGAAACAATAGAGATGGATAAATTATCAGAATGCTTAGATGATTCCAGGAAGAATAATCACCATAAAGTCTGGGAAAAATATTATGTATGGGTGAGGAAGAGAGAAAATAATAACAAAAGCTAGAGAATTAAGAAAAGCATTATTGTACATTCGTTATGATAAACATGAGTCAGTTTAGATGTGTAGAAATATTGAAACTAGTGGCAATTAGATATAGGTGACTACCAACTCACACCTCTCTGTATTTTGTACCCCCCTTGTTTATATTTCCCTATACCCTTTCCCCAATTTGTCTGTATCACAAAATAAAAATATATATATTAAAAAAATAACTAGGAACAGGGCCTTCTTGGTGGTGACTGCCTCACTGTTGAATTCTCTTCCAATAGAGGTGCGGCGGGCTCCTTCCCATCTTGATTCAGAAAACAAGTGAAGATTTGGATATTGCCCCAGATTACTTTCTCTTTTTTTTTTGCATTTGAGTGTTGTTTCTTTCTTCTGCTTCCATCATTTGTTATCTTCTATCTATATTTAGTCCAGGATTCATTTTCTTTTTCTTGCTGTTTTAATTTGATGCTTATTGTCAGATTTTATTATTCAACTTTTTTAATGTCTATGGTGTGGTGTTGCAAGCCACTCACACTAGTGAACAAACCTCTAGATGGACATGGTAGCAATTTAAACAAACTAATATTTAATTTAAACATTTAATTTAAATGACCAAATATATACATATATACATATTTGGGTGTATATGGATGATATTTCTTTCTCATATACCACTACTTGCTTTTGGGATAGCTTGATTCTCTGTTGCTTAGCTTCTCCTCATTTTCAGAGAGGGTTTGAAAGGGTTCTTTAAGGCTTTTGGGTTTCTTCTCTCTGGATTTTGGAGCAGTCAGAAAGGGCTGGTAAACTGATTTTCTTCTGCCTGCCATGTCCCAGTTTTTTGGAGGGCTTTCTAAGGATTCTTTATGACATCTATATACGTGTCAGCAAGAACACACAGGGCGGAAATAAAAATGAACGAACCTGAATGAAGCAGTCTTTTTCCTGCTTAGCTAAAGGACTGCTGTTAAAAAGATAGAAAAACAAAATAGAAACCTCCAAAAAAGAACCCAAAACAAAACATGGAGGGTTTTGCTGTACACATCTCTAATTGTCTAACAGGGGTGATTTTCCGTCATTAAAGACTTCCTCCTTCCATCCCATAGCTCTCACAGCTTCCACATGATAAAAGGATTACACAAGAGTCAGCAAAGCTGTAGGACATTAGACATTTAGACACAACATCTCCCGTTGGTGAAGCCATTACCCTTCCACAAATGTAGTTACTGTGCTTTAAGGGATCTCATTAATATCTAATTTTTACTTTAATGGGAGAAGCAAGACTGTGTTTGCCTGTGTTTTTATATCTTGAACATTTATACAGCAAGCCATTTACAAAATGGAGGTAGAGCAGCCCTTTTTGGTATTCAATGATTTTGTGAAGGTCCTATTGAATAGCTGAAGTAATCTGACATTTTCAAAATAATACAACCACATATGTGGCAGCAATTATTACATACCCAGATTTGGCATTTTTTTAAAACAAAAAAAACAAACAAACACTTCTTTTTGCTAAAGTCCACAGCTCTTGCTCAGTCAGCTAAATCAGTCATGCGAACGTGGGAGCATCATATAGATGCTGTGACATCGATTCCTATGGCTGTATCTCTATGTATACATTCACTTCCAACGCATAATTGCTGATGTGAGTAGCTGTGTCACAGTTCAAGCATTTTGCTCTTTGCTGTCATGCACACATCTTAAAATAGTGTTCTTGCTGTATTCAGAATGACAGCCTTCTTCCCCAGAGACTGAGGAAATTGCACACAATAGCGCGATTGGTGAAAAGAAATGTTAAATGGCTACTTTTTGTCCTGAATTACTACCACAAAGTCACAAACTAAGATGTGTTGTTCTTCCCTTTAAAGAACATATTCCAACTGTCTCAAGTGTAACAGAGCTACAGTAGGATCACTTGTATGGACACTGAAGTAATAATTGCTTTAAAAATTTGTATATCTATCTGGATCAGGACAACTTATTCCTTTGACAGTGGTGTTAGGAATACCACCTTTCATGTTGAAGAAAGGACAGAGGTTAACAAAAAGCATTTAAAAGGAAATGTAACAACTTAGACATCTGAAGTACCTTGTCAAGTTTTTGATGTGAAGAAAGATAAAGATGAGAAAGCATCCAGATACATTTTTCTAAGCATATACAGCTAACAGTGTTTAAATTGCAGGCAATGCATCTATTGAGGGCACATAGAAACAACTGAAAAAGTATTTGGGATGTAATGAAAGGAGAGCAAGGACAGGATGTAAGAGGTTCTCTGCTGACAGTAGAGGAAAGTTATTGGGCTGAACAGCCTCTAAGACAGGTTCTCCTCAGAACTTTGTAGCATCAGTAAGGGGCTTCCCCTCACCCCTAGTGTGACACATAGATCTGCATTTATTGAATTGACATATTCACTAGATTTGCCAATAATACCCGCCCATTTTGGACAATGTGTGGCAAGCTGGATTTGTTTTAGGCACATCAGTAAGCACATAACTCCCACTGCTGAATATCTCCAGCATCTGGAAGTCTCCTAGACCTTAGTACTGAATGCATGATCTGAAGATGACTCTGTCTTTTGGCTAATGGACTTACCCACAGCTAAGTGGCAGGGTTCCCAATCATGGGATATCTACCTCTGATAAGGCACAGTTGGTGACCACAGTAACTCTGAACAAGTGTTGAAATGAGTCTACACAAAGTTGTCCTTAAGCATCAGCACTGAATACATTCAAGTGTTCAATGCTGCCAGAGGGACAGAAAAATTTGGGGTGGGGCGTTAAGACTTGCGTGCATCTGCACATTGACTTTACCTCTTCAGGTTTTCCCCAGGTTACTTCAACAGGGATTTGTGGCAAAATTATGAATTAGAAAAAAAAGCATCCTTCATAAGGCCATGGGCATGTTGGCTGTTGGCCACCCTACATGGAACTGGCTGTGCTTTAGGTGTACATTATGAGCTTTTAAAATAATTTAAGAAATAAAATTGCTCTATCTCTATGTTTCTTGTCAGATATGGTAATTTTCATGATTTGGTGGAATAATGTGCCTTTAAATGCACTGGCAAAATTTAGTGATGTAGCTAGCTGATGTTGATCACTTGATAGTTTTTAAATAGATAAACAAGCTGAAATGATTCCAGTAAAATTTTAGAATTCCAAGAGTTGGTACACTAAATATGTACCCCTGAAGCAAGTAGTAAGGTATGTGATGACGAAGTGTTTTAAGAATTCATACTGGAGCCAAAGATCAAGCACATATGGCAATCAGAATATTGGTGCATAATTTAAATACGAATTATAAATGTCATGCATATTAATATTCCTTTACTCCTTTCATGATCATGAAATATGATATTTTAATTACATTTTGCATTTAGCTTTTAACCACATTAAACCTTTTTATTCAGCTTTTTACAGAAAGAATATTACTATATCTGAAAAAGAGGAAGATTAGTGATTGGGAAGGGAAAAAAAGATTTATCATGTTTTAAGACACTGTCATACACTTCAGGGCATAATCCAGAGAAAGAAAATCAAGTTCTCTAACTAAAATCAATCCCTTTAAGGTTAACTTCAGCTAATTTTCCTGAAATCAAACAGCCCACTTTGTAAGTCCATTACATATAACACCGAAAGAAATGTGTTTCTCTTTGAGGTGTTGCAGGATTCTTTGTGAGCCTAGAAAAGATATCTCAGGAGGCTCTCATGGCCCCATGACCACTAATTAAGCACACACATTGGTAGTATAAACAGATTTATTAGAAAGAACAACTAACAGTGGCTACAAAATGCCATTACTTTGATGGGCCATGGTGGCATGACATTGGAGCAGCATAAGGAGCAGATCCTTAGACAAAAGCAAAAAATTAAAGAAAACAAAGTCGCCGTGGAACTTTAAAGACTAACTGCTATATTGTATTTCAGTGTGAGCTTATGCCCAAAAAGTCTGATTTTTCGGGCATAAGAGTGAGCTTCAGACATGAGAAGCAGCTGGTGTTTAAGATGCTGCAACATCTTTATCTTGTTTATTTATTTGCTTTTGTCTTATTTTGTCTTTATTGTTGATATCCTTACACAGACTAAGACAGCTACCACTTTGAAAAGTAGACGATTTATTGTACTGTATTGTGTTGTATTTTAATTGCACCCTTCTTTTTAAAAAGAACCCAAGGCTTCTTGTATCATTAAAAACAATATTAAAGTTAAAAATAATAAGTATACAAATATTGAAAAGGATCAAACAAATATCATACATTGAGAAATCTTGAATAATAAATGGAGTAAATTCTAGGACTGGCAGCATTTAAAACAGTATTTTTAAATTTAATGAGGAAATAAGCACCGGAAAGCATTAAGAAAAGAGACAAATGAAACATAATTCACATGGAGCTCTATCAAAGTCAATCAATCCTTTTTCTCACTGGAAGGTAACCTAAAGAAAACTCTCTATATATTCTATTTCTGCATTATGGTGAAGCTTTTTCTTAATATCATTTGGTTTTCAGATTTGTACAGTAGCACAATTAATTTCCAATTTGTGTTTTTTTGTGGCTGTAGATCATTTAATCCTTTGGTCACGCTAGTTGTGCTCAATTTGATGTATAGTGGTACCTCGTATAAAGGAATTAATTTGTTCCAAATGAAATTATGTTAATCAAATTTTCCTTTATACAAGTTCCCAGTTCCCATAGGAATGCATTGAAAACGGAGTGATCCCATTTTTATGTTGTACGGATTCTCCCCATGGGCGATTATGTTAAGCAAATTTTCCCTATCTCCGGAATTTTTTATGTTGAACATAATTTTATGTTATACAAGCTATTTGTTATACAAGGGTCCACTGTACTTGTATTGTATACATCTCACCAATAATTATCTATGCTGTTGAAATAGCAATATGTACAATTTCTATTTCTAGACCATACTTAGCTCCCTTCTTTTGATTACATTTCTCTAACCTTTCATATTTTGACATTTTCTTAATCAATCCTGTGCTAATTTCATGATGCAGAAACCAGCCAATATTAAAGATTTCCAAGCCCCACAAGGCCGGAATAACACAAGACTCTCTTTTTCTGTGTGAATCAAGCCCTGGAGGTGGTTGGTTTTTATCTCGATTGTGCCTCACATATCTAGAGAGATTTGACCCAGGAACAACGATAATTATTCCTCTGTTCTTCTGTTCAGAAAGTGTCGGTTGGATAGAAGACTTAACTGAGACATGACCTTTTACTAAAGATACATGCTTGCCTTTTCTGTGGAAAAAGAGAGATGTTGGCTAGCATGATGTTATTATGGTTTTGCCATACTTGCCCCTTTCCCTTGGCCGCAACAACACCTGAACTTTCTGATGTCACAGGGTCAGTTTTTGGCTGAAAAGAGCAATATCTGTGAAAAAGCTTGCATTATTTATAAGAGAACAGAAAGCCCAGGAACGCTTTGTGTGTAAATATCAGTCATGAAGGTCCAATACCGTTTAAAAAAAAATAACAGAACAAGAAACTCTTGTTGAAGAACAGGCTTTACAGTTCTGGACAAATCCCTCAGTATCTTTGTAAGACAAAAATATTATCTTGTTCAAACGAAACTGATTCAAGAAAGCACACCACACAGCTGACCCATACCAAATGAGATCACTTAATGAGAGTAAGCATGGTAGAATCTGAAAACAAAAGAAGCTGGATAATTTTTAAAATGAGAATGGTCTCCCATGAAACAAAGGTCACAACATTAAATTATCTTCAGCGTTCAGATCAAAAACCTCTACAGAAATGTGCTACAAATACATAGCACAGTGGACCCTCATATACCAAACAGTATGTAAGGGGAAATTGCTTAACAGAATTGTCTATGAGGCGAATCCGTACAACATAAAAATGGTAGCGATTAGGGTTTACTCTGTTTTCAATGCATTCCCTATGGGAAATTTGTACAAAGGAAAATTGCTTAACATAATTTCATTTGAAACGAATTAATTCCTTTATACAAGGTACCACTGTATTAAAGTAGACAAGAGGATTGTTGAACGAGCTAGCTCAGACAGTGGTGATAAACTGCCTGTACTTTTGTTGCGGGGTGGGGTGGGGGAGGGAATATTGCTACTAACTAGTTTCATGTCTTCTTTAAGTAACTGAATTGTATAATTGCATTTGTTTATTCTCAGATTATAATGATATTTTATGTAAATATGATGTAGATATTATTCTTGTACAATTAAGGTATTAGGTTAACTGTCCTATCTGGCTTCTGCTGAAATGTACTTCAGGAACGGGCATGCTAGTTAAAAGGATAAATGGAGCTAGTCCACATTTCGATATTAAATTCACCAAAAACAATTTTTCAAAGAACGATTGAATACTTTTTAAATTCAAATCTGCTTTCCCTGGTTATTGATTGTGTCCCCACTCCCCTGTTTTGACATGTTCTCATCTGCCCTTAGCCTATCTATCCTATCTATGAACCAGAATGATTAGGGGACTAGAACACCTTCCTTGCCATCTGAGGCTGCAATGGTTGGGCCTTTTCACTCTTCAGCGACAGCGCCTAAGAGGTGACCTGACTGAAGTTTATAAAATTATACACGGTGTGGACAAAGTAGATAAGGAAAAACTGTTTTCCCTATTACACAACACTAGAAATAAGAGGCACTCCATGAAACTTTTGGATGATATATCTCAAACAAATACTGTAAGATAAAGTAGTTTTTTTACCTATTTTACCTTCCTGCTTTTTATGCAGTACCTATTTATCTACTTGCATTAAATGATTTTGAACTGCTAGGTTGGCTAGGTTGCATCTGCTTGGGAATACCCTGAAGCAAATGATGAGCCACTTTGTGAGACAGAATGCTGGGCTGGATGGGCTGTGGCCTGTTTCAGCAAGGCTGTTCTTCTGTTCTTGTGAATTAAATAATTATAGAACAAAGAAAACACATTTTTGAACAATATTTATGCAGAAAACCATAATCACATCTATCTATCTATCTATCTATCTATCTATCTACCTACCTACCTACCTACCTACCTACCTACCTACCTACCTACCTACCTACCTACCTACCTACCTATCTGCTAGCTGTTGATCTCAAGCTCACTGTGGTGTTCAAACCTGAAAAACTAGCTGGGTTCTTGCCCCATTTTCCCAGATGCCTGGCTTGAAACAAGGGTTGACATAAAGGACAGGAGAGAAACAGACCAGAATTCACAGCTTAAGCAACAAACTCTAGTTATAGCAAACCAAGAGGACATGGTACGAACATGTTCTAATTTTTTTTAACAAGAAATACATGTAAAGCTCCAATATTTACTTGATTGTTTAGCTAATTTCTATCTCATGCTTCTCTCAAAAAGGTTACTAAGGTGGCAATATCATGTTTCATATTTAGATGCTAACAGTTACTTGTGTCAATACTGAGAGAAACACAGGAGCAATTATGTTTGAAATTCGTTTTAAAAAAAGGAAAGCCCCCCAAATATGACCAATGCACATGCTAGAAAGGTGATCTAATTGTAGAAAATGTCACCATATATACGTCAATAGCCATATTTATAGAATGACAGGCTATTATGTACTGCTTTCAAATATAAAGGCGACCTGCTTAAAATGTAATTATTCCTAAATAATAACTAGACATCAGCATTAATTGCTAGCCTGCTATATGGACACTGTCAGTTGAATTTACATCAGTCAAAGATTCAAAATATGTTCAGCAGAGTTCTATTCACAGTGAAGGTATAGGGCAGTGGTGGCGAACCTTTGGCAACTCCAGATGTTTTGGACCACAACTCCCACAGTCCTTTGTCATTGGCAATCTAGGCTCGGAATTCTGGGAGCTGTAGTCTAAAACATCCGGAATGCCGAAGGGTCACCACCACTGGTATAGGGCATATGCCTGGTATCTGCACTTCCTCTTAACCAGTATGTCTGCTTCAAAAGGGCTAGGAGATCCTCTGCAGCAGCATGAGAATATGTACACCTGAGCACATGGACACTTCAAGTGACATAAACAGCCTTCCCTTAATACAAAGTACAGGATAAATCTTTCAACAGTTTCCTGTTGGAATCACTGAGGAACTGGCCACTGTTAAAATCAGATTAATGGCAAACAAAATAAATCGCTGTAGCTCCTGCCATGCAGGAACCCCCCTCAAAGTACCCCTGACAGATAGCTATCCAGCCTCTGCTTAAAATACTCCAAAGGAGGAGACATGAAGTTCTTCTTAATGTTCAAATGGAATCTCTTTTCCTGTAATTTGAAACCATTGCTCTGAGTCCTAGTCTCTGAAGCCATGGAAAACAAGCCAGCCCCCTCTTCAATATGACATCCTTTCAAATATTTAAGCATGGTTATTAGAGATGGGCACGACTTGAAAAAAAAATTTTTTCGAGTTGTCGTTAGTCGGGCCAGTCCCATTTCGGGTCGTTTCCGGTTTTCGCGAAAATTCGCAAAAATTAGTCGGTTCGTTTTTTCGTTTTTTCGTTGTCGTTAGTACTGGTTTTTTTTTTTGGGGGAGAGGGGCTCCTGGAGGCACCTCTGTGGGGTGGGTGCCTCCTCTGGCCCGCTATAAAGGGAAAGTGGGCTCCTGGAGGCACCCGTGGGTGCCTCCTGCCACTAGGAAGTGGAAGCAGGCTCCAAGAGAGACCCCTCTACATGGGGGTCTCCCTTCCTCACCTGCTGCTGCTGCAAAATGCTATGCAATAGCCATATGGATATTGCATAACATAATGTGCAGACGTGAGACCAGTGTGAGAGTGATAGGGTCATACCTTCCCTTCACAAGGCTCCCGCACCACCATGTCTCACACAGAAGGGAATTGTACTTGCTGCGTGTAGTGCAATGCAAGCAAGTAGATCTGGCTTTAAGGTGGCTTAGTGCAAGAGCTAGGGTTAGGCTAGTGACGGGTAAGGTTACGGTGGGCTAGTGGGTTGCACCTCTGGGTGCCTCTCTGACCCACTAAGAAGACAGTCTGTGACGTATGGGTACGGAGTCAAGGGTTAGGGTTAGGGCTAGGGCAGGTTTTAGGGGGCTTTTTGGCACATCCCAGAAGTCTCCATGGCCAAGTGGCCATGCGACTGGTGGGATGGCTCCAAAAATTTGCATGGTTGTCCACTCCCACATGGCTGGCCACTTGGCCAGCCCATCATTGCGCAGGTGTAAATAAAATAAAATAAAATAAAATCAATGGAGGACAGAGGAGGAGAGGAGAGACATTTTGTTGCAAGAAAAAACCCACTGCTACTGTGAAAAATCTGGCAGTTTATAAATTTTCGCGTGTTTCTGTTGTGCTTGTGTGTTTTTGGACCACGATTTCAAAAACAATATTGCGTTTGCCGCCCCATTTTGGATCCCCCGCCCGCACCGCATGGCATGGCGATGGCGACTCGCGAGTCCGGCTGCCCAGGACGGGGGGGAGGCGGGACCCCCCCTCCAGAAACCACCCCTCCGGTAGGTGCCCTGCGCCCTTAGTCAAGCAGGCATTTTTCCGCCTGCTTTTTTGGCCCGGGAATGGGTGGGGGGAGAGTTTAAAAGTTTTTTCCTGTGCCGTCCGTGCCGCTTGCTTGCGCTTTAATTGCGGCGGCCGGCGGCGAGACTGGGCTTTTTGCTGGCTGCGAGCCTGCGGCGAGTCCCACCAGAGCAGCCCACGGACGGGGGATGAGGGGGGAGGCCGGGGACCTCCAGAAACAACCCCTCTGGTAGGTGCCCTGAGGCACGGCAGGCATTTTCCCGCCTGCTTTTTGGCCGGGAACCGGGTTTTTTTAACTTTTAAAAACTTTTTTTCTGTGCCGCGTGTGGCATCGCGCGATCTCGCGATGCAAGGAACGAGCACGACAAATCAGACCAAAATTGTTCGTTCGTCGGTTCGAGCTCGAAGTCTGGGGGAGTAATTCCCGTTACCGTTTCCATAGAGTAACGGAACCGAGTAACGGAAACGGAAACGGAAATACCGCTAAGTCGTGCCCATCTCTAATGGTTATCATATCCCCTCTCAATCTTCTTTTTGTAAGGCTAAACATTCCCAGGTCTCTAAGCCGCTGCTCGTAAGACATATGTTCCAGACCTTTAACCATTCTGGTCGCCCTTTTCTGGACCCGCTTGAGGTTGTCAACATCCTTTTTAAATTGAGGTGCACAGAACTGGACACAGTACTCCAGGTGGTTTCTGACCAGAGCAGAGCAGAGTGGTATTATCACCTCCCTTGCTCTAGAAACTATGCTTCTGTTGATGCTACCAAGAATTGCATTCGCTTTCTTGGCCGCCGCATCACACTGCTGACTCATGTTCAATTTGTGGTCCACCCAGACTCTCAGATCCTTTTCACAGGGTTTTGAATCCCCACTCAGCTCTTGAAGCTCACTGGAAGTGTGGAGCTGGTAAAACTGTCCCTTAAGGACCTCACTTATCTTGAAAACCTTATTAGGGTTGCTACACGTTGGTTCCTGATTTGATGACACAGAGCAACAGCAATAGCAACAAAGCCTCTCTCGTAATTTCATACATACGAATGTATACTCCTATTCGTTATACCGTGAGACATTTATATACACTCAATGTTGCAAGTGACAAGACTGTTTTTCATGTACACAAAAGTGTGCATTGGTATGAGGCTGTGACTAGGTATGAATTATGGACAGCAGCACCAAAACACATCCAGAGAGGTAAGGGAGAAAAGATGGTGAGCAACAATTCCTACCCATGCCTGAAATCAGCTCCTGAACTCCTACTACCATTTCCCACTAAGCAATGAACCTCCAACTCTGCCTCTACTCTGACCCTGTCAAAGGATGATGGCATGCCACAAAGCACTCTGAGTCAACACCCACATTTTATTGTCTCTCCGTGGTCTTTTGCTGCCAAGCAAAGCTGGCAATGAAAAGGATTTATACCCTTGATAGAGAAATTTCAGACGGCATGACTTTGAACCAAATCACCCAATAAATACTGGTGTCTTATTTTAGAACTGGTAAAATAAGATTCAGAATCACTGATACAGGATTTCCCAGCATATAAGCTGTTAGTTACAGCTAGGCTGCAATGTAGTTCGTCATTAAAAATAGGTGTCTTCCAACAAACCAAGGAATGACTAACAGTTTGTTTACCTGCCAAATGTAACAGTTTCAGGGAGAAGAACATGCTGTGACACACGGCTATAACTCTTGCTCATAAGGCTTGAATTGGGGTATTGCTTGGGATCGGAAGGCCAGCTCTATTGGTTTTGTGGATCCCTTTTCATTGTTTTTCATCTATCGGTAAAGTTTTTCATGCATTATACCATAAGAGCAATCCTGTGCCAGGACAAAAACAAACTCTTGTAAATCCTTGTGTTAGTCTAAGACCGGTGAACATCAGGGTGCACTAGACGCTCATACCATCGGTCTCTCTAGCCAACTATTGTGAACAATGACTGGGCAGCACCCCTCTGGAAACTCAGGAAGTGGATTTTCCAGAACTAGTTGGAGACATCTATGGAACCTACTTCTATATCATCATCATCATCATCATCATCATCATCATCATCATCATCATCATCATCATCATCATCATCATCATCATCATCATCATCACGTGCCACCAAATCAATTCTGACATAGGATGACTCTTTTCAGGGGTTTTCAGGTACAGGATATTCAGACATGGTTGGCCATTAGAGATGGGCACGACTTAGCGGTATTCCCGTTTCCGTTTCCGTTACTCGTTTCCGTTACTCTACGGAAACGGTAACGGGAATCACTGCCCCAGACTTCGAGCTCGAACCGACGAACGAACAATTTGGTCTGATTTGTCGTCCTCGTTACTTGCATCGCGCAATGCCAAGCGGCACAGAAAAAGTTTTTAAAAGTTAAAAAAAAAACCCGATTCCCGGCCCTAAAAGTAGGCGAAAACTGTCTGAGGGCACCTACCAGGCCAGAAGGGTGTTTTATTTGGGGGGGGGTTCCCCGCCCCCCTCTCCTTGGCTATTGCTACTGCTGCGCTGCTGGTACCAGGCTGGGAGGGCGCATCCATTTGCCATGCAGTGCGGGGGATCCAAAATGGCGACCGCAATATTTTTTTTGAAATCGTTGCCCAAAACCCCACCAAAGCACCACAGAAACATGTGAAAATTAGCTATTTTAAATGCTTGAATTTTTACAGGAGCAGCAGTGGGTTTTTCTTGCAAAAAAAAGTCTCCGTTGATTTTATTTTATTTTATTTTATTTTATTTTTTTACACCTGCACATTTGCAATGATGGGCTCGCCCATGGGAGTGGACCATGCAAAGTTTTGGAGCCATTCCACCAATCGCATGGCCAGGTTTTGCTGACTGTACCAGGCTGGGAGGGCGCATCCATTTGCCATGCGGTGGGGGGGGATCCAAAATGGCGACCGCAATATTTTTTTTGAAATTGTTGCCCAAAACCCCACCAAAGCACCACAGAAACATGCGAAAATTAGCTATTTTAAATGCTTGAATTTTTACAGGAGCAGCAGTGGGTTTTTCTTGCAAAAAAAGTCTCCGTTGATTTTATTTTATTTTATTATTATTTTTTTTACACCTGCGCATTCGCAATGATGGGCTCTCCCATGGGAGTAGACCATGCAAATTTTCCACCAATCGCATGGCCACTTGGCCAGGTTGACCACAGAGACTTCTGGGATGTGCCAATCGGGCATAAACAGCCCACTAATCGTAGCCCAAACCCGAACCCTAAGCCTAACCCATACGCCAGTACACTGTCCTTCTAAGTGGGTCAGAGAGGCACCCAGATGCACCCCAATACTCACCGTAACCTCACCCGTAACTAGCCTAACCCTAGCCGTTGCGCTAAGCCGTCTTAACCCTAAGCCAGATCTACTTGCATTGCACTACATGCAAGTACGTGAGACACAGCGGGTGCAAAGAGTCTGCCAGTCCGTCACTTGTGGCTCTGGCTGACTCCTGCAGCTCCCTCCAGGAGCCCGCTACCCCCTCCCCAAACCAGTACTAACGACAACGAAAAAACGAAAAAACGAACCGACTAATTTTTGCAAATTTTCGCGAAAAACGGAAACGAGCCGAAACGGAACCGGCCCGACTAACGACAACTCGAAAAAATTTTTTTTCAAGTCGTGCCCATCTCTATTGGCCATTCCCTTCTTCTTGGGGGGGGGCAAGCAAGGCCACACAGGCTAGCCCTACTCACAAGAGGCATAGTGGGAAATTGAACTCCCAGTCTCTGGCTCCATAGCCAGTCACCTAAACCACTGAGCGGTCCATCCAGCTTAACTTTCATATAGATGGCTTCATGGCTTCAACATTTCTGGACATTTTACCCATGACAATTTAACAGGACAAATATACACAGCATGGGATGTGGCAGCCTAAGACCTACCATACCTACTATCGAGTCAGCGTGATAAAATGAGTGTGGCAATGGAATACAGGCGCAAAGAGCTAAAGTGAATAAAGAATTGAAGGATGAAGAACTCAAGGGAAAGCGATGACAGCTGAGATCCCAAAAGGATAAAAGAGAGCAAGAGTCAAAGGGCAAGAAAGTTGAGGGACAGACTGAAAATGGAAGATGGACAGACTCATACCCATATCACTTCTAAATAACTTTTCTGTCTACATGACCACTATTATGCAAATGCCAAACCAGTAAAAATCTTGATTTCTATAGCACTCAGGAACATCTTTATGATGAAGGTTTTTGGAACTAAAACTCCATTTATCACTAACTTAGTCATTATGAATATATAAATGGACATATATATTAAAAACCTGAAATAAGAATCCAGTTATGGAATGCAAAGTGATTGTTTTTATTTTAAAAAATCAATATTTTCAATTTTAAAAGCTTGTTTGAAATATCACCAATGTGTACATGGCCTGTTTTTCCATTATACGTGTATAAATGTTATTGATACATGTACGATAAGTAGGGTTGGACTGTCTTAAATGAACCAGTGTCATTGGTGATATTTCTATTTTAGATACCCTTTAAGGCTATTCCTTGGGACATTTGAACCTAGCAGGAGTTCCTATCATCAAACACACTCTACACTGGAACAATTCTAGAGTTTCCAAGTTACATATTAAAGCACTATGTTCTATCAAACTTTTAGCTGATAATCAGTATGTCTTGTGGATTTCATAAATTTTGTACAAGGCTGCACTTAGATGTAATAGGTGAAATAACTGAAAAAGGCCCAAGGGTTATCATACAGTATTAAAATCATTTTAATGCATGATTTTAATTAAATTTATAATTATATTTAGCAACAAATTACTTAAAGAGCTCAGCTACTCATGCATATTAATGCAGAACAGCTATTAAAATAGTAGAATCAGCAATATTTGAGTCCTGTCTTTCATGCAAGAAGCTCAGATCTATATGTAGTTAGACTCACAATAATTCTGTGAAATAGGTGTAAGAGTGGGAGGGGGGCTCCATGTCACCTATGAGTGGTGTGCATCTCCAGCAGCCACAAATACAGCCCTCTCCCTGAAAAAAAAAATCCTTACAGGACCTGCATATTGCAGGAAAGTTTCATAAGTTTTTTTGATGGACAGATGGATGGATGGATGGATTTTGTTCAGAAAGTCCCCTTGTCCCCTCTGGAGGGGCAGAAGAATTTCCCCCAAAGCACATTCCAGGGACTGACATCTAAACCCAAATGTGTTGGATTTTGCTTTTACTACTCTCTCTCTCGGCGGCTACAAAAGACAGATATACTGTACCGTATTTTTCTATCTATAAGACAAACCCAAGCACAAGAACCCACCCCCCACTTTTCCAACCTAAAATTACAGTTTTGAAACCATGCAGTTCTCTCATCAGCTTACTTCCATGTATAAGACGACAATCAATTTTAGTCTAACAATTTTAGATAAAAAATATAGTCTTATACAGTAACCCCCACCCTTTTGTGGTTCATATACTGTGGTCCCAGTATATCGCAGGACCACAGTATATTGGGGGGGGGGAGCTCCCTGGAGTAAGCTGGAGAGGCCTGGATCAGGCCTCCTGTACTTACCCCAGGCCTGGCACCCTGAATGAGCCTCTGACAGCCATCCTGGGACTGTCAGAGGCCCCCAAAGTGCTTATTACTGAACCAGAAGTGACTTCCGGAAAACTGGAAATGACCTCCAGATCGCTAGAAAGCATTTTGGGGCCTCCGAGGGCCTTTCTTAGAAATGCTTTTTGGTGAACTGTTAAGTGTTACTTCCAGTTCACCGAAAAGTATTTCTGAGGCCTCTGGCATGCCTAGAAAGGCCCTCGGAAGCCCCAGAAGTGCTTTCTAGCGAACTGGAGGTCACTTCCGGTTTTCCGGAAGCCACTTCCAGTTCAGTGAGATGTACTCTTGGGGCCTCTGATGGGCCCGGGAATGCTGTTGGAGACCTGTTTGGGGCAGCGCCGGGCCTGGAGTAAGTACAAGAGGCCCCAGATAGGAACCCATCCCAAACCAACCCTGCATCCACATATCATGGATTTTCAAATATCAGGGGTCCAGTCGCTTCCTAACCACCCCCATTAGGCGGGGGGTTACTGTACATGGAAAAATACTGTAAATGAATAGAATCACAATGTAAAACAGTTAACACAGGGAAAATAAATTAAAATAAAACTCAATCAAACCCTCAGCACTATATTATAACAGTGGTTCTTTTTCTGCAGATTAATGAGTTCGCACATTTTTCACATTTTCTTTTTAAAGAGAAGCAAACCAACAGCAGAAGCCAAGGAAAGGAAAAGACAACTTTGATAGGTTGAGCATATAATATTAACACTGGGCTTGATAGAGGAAGTATGAATGCTTAAGTAATATTAGAAGAAATCTGTGGCACTCTTTTATAATAATAATCATGTGCCACCAAGTCCATTCTGACTTATGGCAAACCCTGCTCAGTGTTTTGCAGGGATGCACCCAAGGTCACACAGACCTTGGGTGCATCCAGAAACCTCTCTGGAGGCACAGTCAGGAACCGGACCCCCCCCCACCAAACCTCTGGCTCTACACTGAGATGTCCAGTCAGCTATACTCTTTTAGTGTCTTCTTTATGTGGCAAAATATTTTTAATTCAATAAATAAAAAGCTTATATTAATTGACACCTTATGATCATGGCTAGAGATGGGCACAAAGTGTGACGAATAAGTGCTTCATATGAAACTTTGCCTCCTCCCAGCTCCAGGGCTGGCTGGCCAACTCACCAACATCACACACCACCACTGGGATCCCTTTTTCACTGGCAGCAACCCACTCTGGATTCACTTCCTCTGGCAGCTGACCTCTCCAACAAGGAGGCCAGATGAGGATTCTCCCTCACACATCAAGGAAGGTTCAGCTGCTGCAGAAAGTGGAGATGGGACAACTGAGATCCTGCTTAGGATGGAGTGCTGCTGGAGAAGAAGGTGCATAGAGATCAGCCAGCCCAGGAGGTGAGAGGAGGCAATGCACGGCCCCTGTGGTGCTAGGCTGACAGCTTTGTGCAAAGTGCCTCGTGCATGTCTCTAGTCATGATGTACATAATAAAGCACAGTGTACCACCCATATGATTTCAACAAATGGTGGGCCTTTTTAGGATTTTCTAGGTATAAAATACAGTATTCCAAAATTTTCTTCTCAGGATGCACTGTGGGAAATTGAATCCTAACCCTGCTGTTCTAGCTTATTGAGATATTCAGCCAGTTATGATCCTGTCTACCACCAAATTAATAATTACAATAGCACAGTTAACAGCAAGAGCAAGAATAGTCACAACAATAATATATAAGTACTATATAATACCAATAATATATAAGCACATTGCCAAGGAAAGCCATTTAAGTGGTGTTGACGTAGTCAAGCAAAAATATACAGAGAACACAATGGTAACTGCCAATGCATATGTCACAGATTCAATGTGGTGGATTATAATGTACCGTTACTCTGTTTTCTTCAGAAATAATCTCACTGTTTTCAGAAGGGCATATTGCTAGGTAAGGGGAAATGGCTGAATTGCAGCTTCCAAGTATGTTTGAAAGCCTTGTTTAAGAATACAGATTTGTTTTTTGTTTGTTCATGGGACTATATTTAGCAGCACACATATGCTTTTCCTTTCCCAGACACAATTGCAGTTTGACATTATATATACATCACATTCTTGGGCTTTACACTTTGTTGGTTACATGGCCTTTGTGATATTCTAGAGAAGTTGCCTTGGGCAGAACACAAGCCGACCTAGTCTGCCTGACTAGAAGAAAGGAAATGTTAAAAGCAAACATCTTCAGCATCAAATCTAGGAAAGTTAAATGAGGATATGCTCATTGTGTTTTTGATCTGTAGGCGGAAGAAGGTCAAAGGACAGTCAGTGAACTATAAGCTTAAATCGGCAGGCTGAAGCAAAGTAACTAGATTATTCAGGTTTCTGATCCTATCATTTTATTATCAGCATGTAAGGCCCATCTTCTTTTTCTTAGTGTTTGTCCCACTTGGTGGTGGGGTCTGCTAATCTGCATATAAGATCCATGAGATAATAATATCAAATGCAACAATCATAAAGACAATATTTGCAGAAAGGTTTTTGCCAAAATGAATGACAGCAAAGGTCTCTTCAGCTTCTTGTTCACCACAGAGAGCAACCAGATGTTTCAGGGACATAAACAGGCAGGACAGTGATGGCCAAAACATCACAACAGTCCCCCTTGATCCAAATGGCCAGATTCACCTTGTTTCAGGAGAGGGATCCATACACATTTTATAAACGAATTGTTGAGATACATGTTCAATTTTCCATTAAACCAGTCTTAAGTCACTAGCCACATCTTAGATCAGAATATTTTTAAAAATTAGAAGGGATTAGGGAGGCACTTTTCATTTGTCTCAAATCTACTACCAAGGAATTTCCTTAGACTAGTCATACTTCTCATAACATGGAAGAGAAGGTGTGTATGTCTTTTTTGTGTGTGTGGGGGGGGGGGTGGCATCTGATTTCAAAGGCCATGCATATCAAGGGCTCACTTTTCTTCCAAAATGTAGAGATTCACAGTTTAGTGAAAAGGATCTGATTACTTTGTTATTTTCTTCACTTTCAACAGCTTTGCGAACCTCATAATTGCGTTATTTTTCCTTGGTTAAGAAGTCCTTCTGGAACGATCTACAGTCTCTGCAGGCTTTTGTCATCCCAGGTAGCACTCTGCAGATCAGACTACCTCAGGGCTGATCCCTAGATCCACTGTTCTTGAACAGTAAAAATCAGCAGCCCCAAGAGGGATCTCCTTGCTTCCACACCAAGAACTGTGCATTGACTCCACTCTTTGCTCCCTGTGTTTTCACCCACTGCTAAATCATAAAATATTTTGGCTTGACAAGTATGACTCTGATACAAACATCATTCGTGGAAGGAGATAGTGTACCATAAATGGTTGGAAGTCAAAGTGATGCCTACCACGTCAAATCTGAAGACATGTCTTCTCAAACTGGTTCACTGGTTTTGGGATTTCATTTGCTTTGAATGTGATTTTAATAGTTTAATTGCTCAGCCTTATTTTCCTTTTTCTATACCTAATTTGTGTACCTTTTCCTGTATCTAATTTGTTTTTAACCTGCTGCAATGAAGTTTCTCCTACACCCTGAGCATCATTTTAGTGGAAAAATAAAGATAAATGTGATAAATAAAGAAATCAAATATCCACATACATATTGGTGGTGTTGGAGAATTCCACAGGAGTTTTGTTTGATCCAGGGCATCTCTCAGGAAGAAGCAACACTCACTTTTTCTCAGCAATGTTTGCTCTTGTAACATGAGGGCAAAATGTACCCATGCCTATGCTTCTAGCCTCTGCCACCACCCAAAAAATTATCACCACGTATCTGCAGTGGCATGAAGACATTTTTTTCCCTTTTAAAACAGGCCACACTACCAAGCAAGCTCCCAAAGCACCCATGGGAGTCAATCCAACCTTCTCAGTTGTCGACTCCAATCCTATATGCGCAAAGGCTCTATGTTGACCCCTATATTTCATCAACCTACAGAGAATAGATATTAGGCTAATAGGTCTGTACCAACGGGCTTCCACTTTTCAAACTTTTCAGACATCAGGTTTCAAGCCCAACCAACAATAAATTAATTACTTTTCAATTTTTAAGTTACAACAGATATTTTAGTCCTATAATCCATATTTTATTAGTTTCATGTAACAGTTTTAGGGACTCTTTGAGCCAGAGCTTTCTTCCCACAACCAGTAATTTGTCACTTAATCTTAGAAGTGCCTTATTTCCTAAAAAAATTGACACATCATTTAGCAGATATCCCTCAACGAAGTGCTACAGTTAGTCCAGCATCTTCCACAATTAAGGCCTGTGCAATAAAAAGATCAATAAAAAGTCAATGTGTTCTAGAGTTTTTCTGCATTCTCCCTATTATTCTATCTGTAACCTAAGAATCAACTAACCTCCTTCCTCCCATTTCTAATTTGGGATGTATACCTACTGTGGGCTGCAATTTGGACCTGGGTTTTGGCATTTCAAAGTATGGCTTCCCATGGCTTAGATCTATTAGGCGCCTGGATTCTGAACACATGCTAAGATTCAAAAATCCATGGATATCTAAAAATTGCTATAATTAAAGTTCCCAGAAGTGCATGAAATTTGCAGGTACAGTGGATCCATTAAGAGAGAACTATCGCTGCCAAATTGTAAACAATTTGGGTAGTTAGAACAAAAATTCACTGTAAGCAATGAAACATTTATTCACATTGAGGCAAAACCTCCCAACTTCAATAGCTACAGAAGCAATCTGAACTTGGGGCATCTAGCCAAGAAAGGACTCTTTCAGTCATGTGGTATCTAGTTTGACTACAGTTTTAAGAGAGTGTGGAGATGCTGTTGAAAAGAAAAGGACAAACAACAGGAAATTATGTCCACCTCTCAACAAAAAGAAAAAGAAAAAAAAGGAAGCAAATAAAAGAATCCAAAGCAAAAAAGTCAATACAGTGCTACTTTGTATAAAGGAATTAATTCATTCCGAATGAAATTATGTTAAGCAAATTATTCTTTATACAAATTTCCCATAGGAATGCATTGAAAACAGAGGGATCCCATTTTTATGTTGTACGGATTTGCCCCATAGGCAATTCTGTTAAGCAAATTTCCCCTATCTCTGGAATTTTTATGTTGTACAAAATTTTATGTTATACAAACTGTTTGCTATACAAGGGTCCACTGTATCATATTGCACCAATCTGTCCTGTGACAACACTTGGAATATTTGGGCACTGGCCACCTCAACCAGAATCACTGACTGACTGACTGACTGACTGACTGACTGACTGACTGACTGACTGACTGAATGAATGAATGAATGAATGAATGAATGAATGAATGAACTGAAAACAAAGAAAGGTGACCCAAAGGGCATCTTAAGTCCTCCAGAGTCTGTGGAGCGACTCCTGTATGATGAAAGGTTACAACTTGGGAGACTTTTTTCCCCTTTTTAAAAAAAGTTAATAAATGGGAGACATGACAGAGGTGTGAATTAAGTAGGAAGTGTGTAAAACTGTTTTTTTTCCTATCTCAGTGTCACACATTATACCCACTGTCCAGACTTCGGCCCTCCAAATGTTTTGGACCACAACTCCCACAGTCCTTTGTCATTGGCAATACAGCCTTGGAATTCTGGGAGTTTGGGTCAAAAACATCTGGAGAGCTGCATGCTTGCCCCCACTGCTATAGCACAATGATGGGCGATTGGTGACAAAAATGTCACTATTTCCTTTATTTTAATTTACAATTATCTCTACCCAGGAAATATAAAAGTAAATGAAGTCACCTATAATTCTAGCAATTTCTTCTTAGCTTGTGTATCTGACTTTTCAAGTTCACACTCAGAGTTTTGGGTGGTTGCAGGGGTTCATTCCCACTATAATTCTATAACAGGTATTTTCTTCAATCTCATTCCAAACTTACATAACATCTCACAAATCTACCTTAAAAACAACCTGCTTTAAACAGCCAGTATTATGTCAGTTCCCTTGAGCCGGTCTGTCTGTTAGGCCTTATTCTTTTACAGTCTCCTATTACATCAATAAATCATAATATGCATTCTGTCATCTCTCCTGAAAACTGTATGCTATAAAAAGTGGATTGCTTTGAAGTCTGCTTCTAGAAGAATCAATTTGCTGTTGTTGTTCAGGCCATAACATGTGCTCATATAAAATGCTATGCTATCTTTTGGGCTTGTATTAGGATATAATTCAGACACAGAACAAAGTTTTAATAGGTAAACTGGTATAATTTTGGCAAATCTATATTACAGGAATTCCTCAGAGAGTCAATCCAAATGGGTTTACCAGGAAATACACAGAATGTATTCCAACATGTTCCCTATCAGTGAAAGGTTGGCCATTCACAGTTAGAAATATTAGATAACTATTGTAGGGAAATGGGCTGGTCAATACCATGAGAGTTGTAATTTTGTTAAAGTCCTGAGGGGGGGTAGCTTGCACAGGGTTTATTTTTGTTATATTTGTTATATTTTTGTCATATTGATGTGTGTTTTGATTAATATTTTCCTTTCCGTTATGGTATTTTGTTGTTCTATGTGTTTTTTTAATTGTAGTTTTATAATTCTTCATTTAAATTATTAAAAAAATATTGGATAAGGTTTCCTTTTTGATCTCATATAATTAAACAGCAGCCAGTAAAATGTGTAACCTAGTACATTGAGTAGATGTTAAATTTGAGGACCCCAGTTTGTAAGGCAGGGATTGATTTCTGTTCAGTTCCAGACCAAAACCCCAATAGACATCACTCTCAGGTTTTCATAAACTTATTCTTGCCTTATAAGTAAAAATGAAGTACAAACAGTTTCATGTTTTGCTATGTGAAAATCTTAGAAAATGCTCAGATGACAGATTTTCTTCTGAATAATCATAGGGATCATGGAAAAGAGAACACAACAGACTTTGTTACTGTGCTATAAAATTCAAAGAAAAGTGGATTCAGCTCTACAAAATGTAACATAAAATGTCCCAACTTTCCACCCTAGAAGATAAGTGCAATCCGTTTCTATCATAAACATATCATGCAATCCTATGCATATCTATTTAGAAGGTCTTATTGTTCCATTGGCAATGTCTTTGATAGATGTATATTGGGCTGCACTATTATGAATCCATAGTGTATACATTTGAAAGAACTATAGAATTTACAGATGCATATCTTTGTTGTTATGCTGCTGCTATTATTATATGCTGTTAAATCACTTCTTATTTATGACAACCATATGAAATAAGGATCTTCCAAATGCCCTGTCATTAACAGCCTGGTGAAGTCTTGCAAACTCAAGGCTGTGACTACCTTAACTGAGTCAAGCCACCTCTTATCTGGACCTCCTCTTTTCTTACAACCTTCTACTTTTCCCTCACCTTATTTCTAATTAGTCTACTCTTCTCATAATATGCCCAAAGTACAATATCCTCAATTTTTCCAATTTAATTCTAATGAAAATTCAAGTTTAATTTGATGTAGAATCAATTTATCTGACTTCCTGGCGATCCATTTATCTGACCTGAGCTTACACGCTCTTCTCATATTTCATGTGTCAATTATATGCATAGTGAATATGTATAGAGAAGCACTGAACATTCCTTTTGGCTCTGCACACATCAGCAAGAGACATCATTTTAGCCTAAATCCAGATGCTTCCTTAGCAAGAGCAAGAGCTCTATTTTATCCTTTGCTCTTCCCTAGTAACTAATTAAGTACCTGATAAGATGCACACAATCCACAGGATAGATGTATTCCTATGTACATGTTAGTCCAAGAACTGAGAATTAGATAATTTTTGCCAAAACGAGCAACCAAACAAAATTCTCCCACCTCTAGACCAAGAAACATTTTCTCTGTTGAGTTTCTTTCCACACAGCTTTTCAATTAGGATAGACTCCACCAGGGGAGGAAAACAGTAGCAACCTTATTTGGATGGTTTACATTCATCTTTTAAAAGCAATCAAACAGTGCAGTTCCTAGTGAAGGCAATGTGACATTTCAGATAAGTGAGGTTAAAGTGTCTCTCAAAGGCAACATCTGGATGAAGGAACAATTTCAGAAATTGTATGTAACTGGCGAATAATGTATTCTGATCTCCCTGAATAGTAGCTTTTTGTTCTTTTAATTAACTGGTTTCTATATGACAGCCCTTCAACTGGGAGGACTTTTCTGGTTGCGCTTGGAACATAGATGCCCACTAGTACCTCAAACAACCACAACATGTATTTGAGAAAAGCCAGTAGAGCACAGCTCCTTCAGGTGCCTAAAAGCCTCATCACTTGAGTGGAAAACACAAAGTTCTCACTTGCCTTCTGCCACTTTCTACATTTGCTGCTCACTTTTCCTGCCAGTTTGTTAGGTGGCAGAAACAGTTAAAACTCTTTTATCTCTTCTAGGAAAAGTAAACAAAGAAGATCATCCGCTTCCCTCCTCCATCTCCTCCAGTAGCTACCTACTCAGGAGAAGAAGCAGGGGCAGGGATTCCTGCAGGGTAGCCTTTGAGGAAATGGCTGCCTGAGGAGGCAGAGGAAGGAAGCTGGAGGAACAGCTGACAACTTGGAGAACAGCAGCATGAGCCAACTGAACCAACACAAAACAATCACATATTTCCACCTTTGTATTTTTATTTTCCTGCTTCTACTACCCATGTTCACACACACACACACACACACACACACACACACACACACACACACACACACACACACACACACACACACACACACACACACACACACACACACACACACACACAATTCTCAGATTGGAGGTTTTACCTCTAAATACTTTATCTGTAAGTATTATCAGGAAGGGAATGTTTAGGAAGGGAACCTGTGGTATCACGCCAACAAAGCAGCAGAAGCCTCGAAACCAAGGTCCATGCCCGTCTCTATTACAAGTCAAGGCTCCGAATTAGGAACTCAGTGGCAACAGTCTGCATCCTAAATTAAGCTTTAAGAACTGTAGAGAAAATAACTTGCTCAGAAATATCCGTTTTCTTCATTATCAATGACACAGGCAGGAAAGGAATGTGAGAAACATGGATATCAAGAATATGCAGCCATATTTTGGAGAAAAGGGTCTTAGACAAAACGATTGTCTTTATGCAACAAATCCCAATTTCAAATTAAGATGCTCTGGGCACATCACCCTCCAAATCAAAGCTGATGCTTATACCACAGCATTGATCATAATTCACAGCAGACAATCATTCCACCAAGGATCCTACAGTACACTGAGTTAATCATGTCTCATGATAAATTAACTGTGTCATAAAGGGAGGCAGGCAGTATATTTTAGAGGAACATGTTTTAAAGTGAGGTACAGCAGTATTGCAAAAGAATAAATTTATGCTATAATTCTGACAAATAGTCATGTTTGTCTTCTGAACAGAGAGGGGAGGAATAAAATAAAATAAAAATCAAGCTATACCTCAATCTATTTAAGATTTAAAAGTATTTAAAAACTGTGATAAATATGTTATGTTTCAAATATTTTACTCAGCCTCATAATCCTGTGATGTGATGTAAGATGGGCTATAGATGTTTCAAATTTTAAAAAATGAATTGTTTTGCCTAGGATCACCCACTAAGTCGGACTGACTATGATCGGTTGGTGGGTTGAATAAAAATGCTGCTCTTCTGAAGTTCACAGGAGCTCACAGAAACTCATCGCAATAAAAACCTATCATAAAATGGCTGGTGTTTGATTTGAAACGAAGTCTTCTTGGCCCTACCTCATTCATCTAAACCTAAGCCATGTTGGCTTCTAGTGTCCTGTGTATCTAAGTATAGACTTACTCAATGAAGACAAATGAACTAGACAGGTAGCATCTTCATATTGAAAGCAGCCCAGGGAGGGGGATCAATGTGCAACCCACTTGCTACAAGAACTGGAGAATGAAGCCAACAGAACTCATAGTAAGGAGGAAATCCAGGAGTATAAAGCCCTGGAGACAGTGTTAGGGATGAAGTCACCTGAAGGGGTTCAACTTGGGATATTAATATGCACAAATATTAATATGCATCTAGCGAGCTTCCTGCAAAGGATTCCTGTGGCAATATTGACACCCTCCCGCACGGGGAAGCCCTGGGAGAAGGACAATGGAACCCATAGGATCTGATGCAGGAAGCAGGTGTCTGGCTATCTCTTCCTCCCATGTCATGCCCAG
This sequence comes from Phrynocephalus guinanensis, assembly GCA_037367245.1. Classification (NCBI taxonomy): domain Eukaryota; kingdom Metazoa; phylum Chordata; class Lepidosauria; order Squamata; family Agamidae; genus Phrynocephalus; species Phrynocephalus guinanensis. Next base: position 48,295,228 of record CM074736.1, on the reverse strand, counting down.
AGGAAAAAACAAGGGCATCCATCATTCCCCTTCCTGCCCTGCTCACGTCATGGAATGGCAGGTCAGAAAAGCAAGCTGCTGGGAGTTATCCATCATTCAGTCCCTCGCTAGGTGACACTCCATGTCATGGAAAGCCCCTCCCGGGAGTCAAGCAAGCCTATGACAGGCTGACACATAGATACCATGCAATATCTGTAACCCTACCTCTTATAGCTAATAAAAGTGCCAGCCCCCCTGGGCTGCTGGGAGACACAGCACAGAGCCAGCACAGAGAGACAGCGCAGAGAAATGGCAGTGAGAGATTGCAGACGCAGGGGCCTGGCTTCATGAAAACCCAATGTGTGTCCATGTGTGGAATCATTTTCCTACAGTCACCCACTGGGGTACTAGTCCTCACTAGAGAAAAGCAGGAGAAAGCCAAACTCAATCCATAAGATTTCCTCCCATCTTACTGCCTTTATCTTATTTGTGCCCTTTAGCTTCTGTTTTATCTCTGGTGAGCTGGTGGTAGAAGACATGGTTCTTTATCCATGCCACATACCCATCAAGTAAGACACGCTGAAGGGAATGTGATTGACCCAAGATCACACCATGGACAGGAATCAAGGTTTCCTGTTCTCATTCAAGACTTGAACCTCTGGCTTCCTCATGACATTTACATGTGCATATACTATCTATCCATGTGTGATACCCACACACTATCTCTCCCTCCCACATCTGTCACTGATGTTCACTCAGTAGACATTAATGCAGGAAATATTAATCTTGCATTTTTATACTGTACCAAGTGACTTGTTCCATCAGCTAAAACTGCAGGGAAAGAAAATATTTCAAGCAAATGCAAAGGCGCTTTTGATATTCAAAGAGTACATCAACAGCAAGCTACTACAAAGGACAGTGAGAATGAATTAAGGCAGAGACATTCATCTTTCTTTTCAAAGAACAGAGTAATCTGCATATCCCCCACCCCTGCCCCTTTTCCAGGACTGACAGATTTGAGCTTCAGATAGCTTACTTTCTTAAGGCAGTATCCTGTCTAGCTAATGAAAAAGGTAGGTGCAGGAAGTGATTTTTTTTTCGTGAAGTCATCACATTTTCTCTAAATCTGTTGCTTTATGAAATTGCATTTTGTGGGAGACAATATGAAGGCTAACAAGCATCTTTTCTATATTATTGTACTAATTAGACACATTTGAAATGGCAATTTTAATCTCATCGCATAGAATGCATTTACAATATTTGACACACCTTCCTTATAGAGGGCTACTGTTCAGTTATCCAAGGAAGACTGTTGCCAACTGAACAGCATCCGAGAAAAGGTCTCTTAAGAAGCATATACTGTACTCTTTTTTTTTTTTGCAAACTGATGTGCTTTTAAGCTGCTTTCAATTTACTTAAGTTTTCCTCTTACAGCCTTTTGAACATTGTTAACACAACTCAAAGCTCAGAAATGTTCCTTTTTGAAACTAACTCCCAGAATTTGCCAGGTAGCATGGAGTTTGGAGTCCAATCGAGTCATATTTCCAAGAACCAGTTTTAATACTGTAATTGTCTTTGCAGATTCCATCCTGTTATACCATCTTGAATCTTGGTTTTGAGAGAAAGCAGAATATAAGCGAAAGACACAGATAAAATGAATCACACACCTTCTGAAACAAACTTATTCACAACCTTCTGGCCAGCTGTACCATTAGGAGAATGAAGGGGTCATCTTGGGCAGCAGATAACAAGAAGCACCAGTAAGACTGCTGAAGAGAAGGTTTTATGCTTGATGCAGCTTGCCTCATAGTTTCTAGACCAGACTACTGTCTTCAGGAGAAACAGAGCCTGAGGCGTTAGATCAGCAATTCATTTCCCAGTCCGGGTGGCTTTTGCTTCTGGAACAGGAGGGGGTTCCATTTTGCTGCATGCTTCAAGCAACAAAAATATTTTGGACCTGCCCAGGAGATGTTAAGGGAATTTGCTCTCGTTCACATGCATTTCTAAGCACACAAATTCACCTAGCAGCCCCTACACAGAATGAGTCTGCAATCCATGCATGTCTGTATGTTTCATGGAACTTCTGTACTTAAACCTTGCTGCTGCTACAAACAAACAGTTTTCCCTCCCAACTATCCAATAACACATACTGTCAAATTGCAGATCTTTTAGATTTGTCATCCTCTATGGGTGACATCCTTTTTCATTACTTGAATCTATTGCAACTGTGCTTCCTGTTTTGATGAGAGGATGCCTATGACTCATGTTATAATGAGCAAGTGATTTACTCCCCAGCAGTCCCACTGATTTGACTCTGGTTTAATTATCATGGCCTATTTCTATATGCTAATCTACCAAGCTTGTGGGGTGTGTATGTGTTAACCTGGAATCAAAAACAGTAGCTGCCTTAGCTACACTTGTATCCTTTCTATCAAAATATGTTCCTGGGAGGAGGAATGTGTCTCATTACTTAAAAGAATGTTATGATTTAATGTCACATTGAGTTCTGCATTATATTTCTTATTACTTTTTAAGAGCCACAATGGAATATGGCAAGCATACCAGCCATTCTTCAAAAATACACCCCTGGGTACAGGTATCATTCATTCAGACCCACTGAAAATAAATGTCACCTCTGCTTCATGAACTCCCAGAAGAGTAGCAAAGCATTCATCTGCATCTTAGCCTAACCCTCACAGACTCCCAAAGGAATCCTCCTCAGACAAAGAGCAGGTTACCTGGCAAAGCAAATCCCAGTGGAGAGAGAAGATGCTTCTAGGGTAATTTGTTATGTGGCATCAAGCCAGAAATGACTTACAGTGGCCCTAAAAGGGCTTTCAAGGTAAGTGCAATGCTTAGGGTCTTAATAGTTGCATGCCCCTCTCTGCAGAGCAGGGATTTGAACCCAGAACTCTGGAGTTATAGGGCATACAAAATCATGGAATCGTCACTTAGAAAGTATTTAGCTGATTGCTTGATATGTTACCTGTTCTAGGCAGAAGTTAAGCATTTCTGGGGAAAGTCATGAGAATTTAATGATGACTAAATGACGCATAACCTGTCATATCCCTTCACATGTTAGAAACTGAGAGAACACTTCAACAGCTAAATTCTTGTTAAGCAACAAAACAGAAGCACACCCCAAAATGCAAGTACAATGTGCACCACATATTTGCTAAGTACTCATGGGCAAATCTACATATTTAAATTCAGAGCTGCCTTTCGCTAGCCCTCTGAACCAAGCAACAATTCATTTTTGCCAAGACTGGAGCATTATAGTACAAATGTATGTAAAAGCATGCAGGCTAAATGATTTGCCGATGAAGGAGACAGTCTTACAATTATTTTTACAGTACATTACAGTACTTTCTTCATGCCAGCAAATGTTCAGAACCATGGACAGCAACCCAAGGATATGCAGAAACGCATCTTACAAACTGATCTGAAAATGTAGAGGGAACAGTTAGTGTTCTATGCAAGAGAGTTTTGAATATTACTTGATAGATGGGCAACAGAAAATTCAACAGCTTTGAAGGTCCCCAGATTACCTTGGTAACATTTGGAACCACCCTTTTCCAAGGTGAGATGAGGAAACTCTGCCTGCATTAAAATCCAGTACAACCGAATGTAGTACAAAAGGGTCAATAAGACAAGCTGCCAAACTTTCTAATTGACCAAATAAATTCAGTGATTTTTGGGAGCTTATTTATTGTCTGAGTATTTGCAACATCGTCCATACGTATCTTCCATCTGAATTCAGGATACAGAGTTTTTGAGTGCACAGGAATTTTGCGGCATTGCTTGAGTAGCTCTATATTGTTCCCTGAACTACCAACGGGACATTAATTAATTATAAGACAAGCCTGGCCTAGTGATGCTGATGTTTGGAAGAGAGAATATTTACCTTCACATGGCTGGACAGCATCCTAGTGGTTGAAATATATTTGAAAAAAATCATATTTTTAGCATTTTGATACGACACCATTTCATTCCTATTATGAGCACTCAGTTTGTAGCTAAATGATGTATCTGGCTACACATTTGTAGACAGATTAATTAAAGCAATGATAGGTTTAATACATCTTTGCATATCTGCAATGAAGCATGTGGTTGGTTGGTTTATATCAGAACCTATCAGGGCCCAAGATGCATCAGAACCATTGTGGATGTTACAAATGGATGCAGTCAATAAGATGAACCACTTCTGATCTGCCCCTGCCCTCGCCCTCACCATATCTTGCAACACCCAAAGCTACAGAAATAAGGCATAGAGTGGGAGGGTTATCTAGAACCCAGTCATCATTTTGGAGAAGGACCAGAAAATATTGTTGAATGTGAACAACACCTCCACATGCACTCAAATAATTAATTGGCCCATTGTTGCAGAAGCCAGATGGCCAATTTTAAGAAGCCTCACAAACACCAGGGAGTAATTCAGCGAATGACGTCCATGGACATATGAAGTTAAAACAGGCCCAAGGAAACAAGACTTTGAATCATTCATTTGAGCCATATATTTTCTAAATACATAAGAGATGCAATAAAAGTGTGTCATTCCATGCATGCATGCGGGGAGCAAACAGAGAGAGGCTATATAAATAGTTTGAGTTTCTTATGGGTAGACAGGGTAAATGCAAAAGATACGTGGCAGGATTGGCATCTCTCTCTCTCTCTCTCTCTCTCTCTCTCTCTCTCTCTCACACACACACACACACACACACATTAGAAAGAAAGAACAGACTGAGCCACACATGTGGACAACTTGGTCTGGTACCAAAGGGAAGAGACAGAAATATATACGCTTCCAAAAATGCTGATCATCTCATTCCCTAAAAAAAAGGTGGCAAGGTCATAGTTGAGCATTACTAGCTTTTGACAGTGTACTCAGAAACTACATGCCAATTAAGTTAAAGACAAAATAGGATCATTTTAAAAAATGAGAAGGAAGAACTACTGTGCTCCCGAAAACCCCAAGGACTATTGTAGTAGTGGGGTGAGATTATCAAACATGGGACAGGGGCATCCATCCAAAGCTATTGCACTGATTACTGATACTAATACTAATAACTCTCTAGTCATGGAAACCTGGCTCTCAGCTGGGAAAGACAAATAGCAACTGGGAAGTGGGAAAGAGAATAACAGAACAGGTCATCCCTTGGTAGGTCATGGGTGGCTAATAGACATGTTGTTTGGAGGTAAGCAAGCACTCATTATACATCACAGGAAGGTATAGAACAGCCAGTGTTTGCACAAAGCACACCTCTCCCATGTAGCTGACAATCTGGAAAGACATCAACAATCTACTTTTGTTATAAGAGAAGTTACCAGATAAAAAGTTGGCTTGTGAATAACCGTCAGCATTTTGCCAATCTGCTGGAAAAGTTGTTCCACCAGCATGCTCATTTATCCCTAAGTTTTTTTTTCCAAAAAAACAACAACCCTAGATATTTAGATCTTTAATTAAAAGGGCAAGGGCAAGTATACTAATAAGTAATATTAATGAAAACAAATGAACAATCAAAATTATCAGATCAAAATTATTTCTCAAATGTGGTTTGTACACATACAGGAAAGATGTTGCAGTGGTGGCAGCACAACAGCAATAATGCAATGGCCATGGCACCACGAGCCACCACCAACACTAGGCATAAACCATGGGACTTGGTTATTTGTTTCTTTGTCAGGTTTCTGCCCATATCTAGGCATGAGAATCATCCAATTGTATGTGGGATTCAAGAACCTGACACATGAAATATTTAACAGGCATGGCTTTCAGTAAAGGCTAATGGTGTGCCATTGGAAGGCACTCTCATCCACTTTTGTAAACTAGATCTGTCTAATATATAATTTCAGTATTTATCCTGATAGGAAAAGCTAGGAGCCTTATGGGGCAGTGGTTAAACGGCATCACTGCAGAGAAGTCTCTTCTCACAATCTGAGTTCAATCCTATGCTCAGGTAACTGACTCAAAGTTGATTCAGCCTTCCGTCCTTCAGAGGTTGGTAAACTGAGTACCCAGCTGGCTGGTGTACATGTGTGTATTTGTGTATGCATGCACGTGCATGTGTGTGCATGTGTGCGTGCATGCATGGGCATGCAAGGAGGGGGAAATATGTAGCTGGCAAAATTAAATAGAAAACTACCAAGAGAGAGCTTTAAGCACTACAGGTCAGTATGTAAGCAACATAGTTTAACCTGACTTTATTGTGTAGCGGACAAGATCCAACAAAATGACCTGGAGAAATTTATTTCCTTCCCCCACCATTCTACTTCTCTCTCATGGTTATGCTTCTGCTTTCTATTCAAAACTTTAGATGATGAAAATGTATCACATTAAATATTTAATCTTGATCGTTTTGACTCTATTCTTATTATTTTCATCTCACTTTATTTATGGGACAATGAAAGTGACATGATATACTCTTCATAGATTCAAATACTCCACATAAATCTAGGTTATGCCTCTATTAGCAAGAATAAATCACCCAGCACAAGGTTTCTCCTATCAATAGCTATCGCATTGCCCTTCACAAATGCTCAGACGAGCTCCTTACTGATCTCACAATGACTTGGTAATGTCACCTAGTTCTTTATTGATGCAACCAAGCATTCTTTTCATTCTAACTGCACATTCAGCAGATATTCTCTTTTTAGGTAATCTGCCACAATCCCTACCCCACTCTGAATACCAGGAGGAGGAGGAGGAGGAGGAGGAGGAGAAATTAAAACAAGACATAAATCCCTTCAAAAAAATTCCAATGGGATTTTATGAAACCAGAAGAGACTCCTGGCTTCTCCTGTCCTTGTTTGGTGATTGATGTGGCCCAGAGTGGATCCTACAACTAGAAAATCATAATTATATCTGAAGACAACACGGTGGGCCAGGCTAAACGTCATGTGCCAGTTTTTTAAAAATTGTGTCTTGCTCTCTTTTAAAAGCCAATCAAACCAGAAACTGAAAGCAACTCTGAAAATAGTACATTCCAGAGTAGAGATGGGCACGACTTAGCGGTATTCCCGTTTCCGTTTCCGTTACTCGTTTCCGTTACTCTACGGAAACGGTAACGGGAATCACTGCCCCAGACTTCGAGCTCGAACCGACGAACGAACAATTTGGTCTGATTTGTCGTCCTCGTTACTTGCATCGCGCAATGCCAAGCGGCACAGAAAAAAGTTTTTAAAAGTTAAAAAAAAAACCGATTCCCGGCCCTAAAAGTAGGCGAAAACTGTCTGAGGGCACCTACCAGGCCAGAAGGGTGTTTTATTTGGGGGGGTGGTTCCCCGCCCCCCTCTCCTTGGCTATTGCTACTGCTGCGCTGCTGGTACCAGGCTGGGAGGGCGCATCCATTTGCCATGCAGTGCGGGGGATCCAAAATGGCGACCGCAATATTTTTTTTGAAATTGTTGCCCAAAACCCCACCAAAGCACCACAGAAACATGCGAAAATTAGCTATTTTAAATGCTTGAATTTTTACAGTAGCAGCAGTGGGTTTTTCTTGCAAAAAAAAGTCTCCGTTGATTTTATTTTATTTTATTTTATTTTATTTTTTTACACCTGCGCATTCGCAATGATGGGCTCGCCCATGGGAGTGGACCATGCAAAGTTTTGGAGCCATTCCTCCAATCGCATGGCCAGGTTTTGCTGACTGTACCAGGCTGGGAGGGCACATCCATTTGCCATGCGGTGGATCCAAAATGGCGACCGCAATATTTTTTTTGAAATTGTTGCCCAAAACCCCAACAAAGCACCACAGAAACATGCGAAAATTAGCTATTTTAAATGCTTGAAATTTTACAGTAGCAGCAGTGGGTTTTTCTTGCAAAAAAAAGTCTCCGTTGATTTTATTTTATTTTATTTTATTTTATTTTTTTTACACCTGCACATTTGCAATGATGGGCTCTCCCATGGGAGTAGACCATGCAAATTTTCCACCAATCGCATGGCCACTTGGCCAGGTTGACCACAGAGACTTCTGGGATGTGCCAATCGGGCATAAACAGCCCACTAATCGTAGCCCAAACCCGAACCCTAAGCCTAACCCATACGCCAGTACACTGTCCTTCTAAGTGGGTCAGAGAGGCACCCAGATGCACCCCAATACTCACCGTAACCTCACCCGTAACTAGCCTAACCCTAGCCGTTGCGCTAACCCGTCTTAACCCTAAGCCAGATCTACTTGCATTGCACTACATGCAAGTACGTGAGACACAGCGGGTGCAAAGAGTCTGCCAGTCCGTCACTTGTGGCTCTGGCTGACTCCTGCAGCTCCCTCCGGAAGCCCGCTACCCCCTCCCCAAACCAGTACTAACGACAACGAAAAAATGAAAAAACGAACCGACTAATTTTTGCAAATTTTCGCGAAAAACGGAAACGAGCCGAAACGGAACCGGCCCGACTAACGACAACTGGAAAAAAATTTTTTTCAAGTCGTGCCCATCTCTATTCCAGAGTCTTGGACAGTGTTGGCAAACCTATAGCATGGGTGCTAAAGGTGGCACTGGGAGCCCTTTCTGCGGGCACCCGACATCGCCCCTTCACAGCCACCTGTATACAGGTTAAATTGCCATATTGGCACTTTGCAAAAAATGAGTGGGTTTTGAATCACAGTTTGGACACTCGGTCTCTAAAAGATTCGCCATCACTGGTCTAGTAGACCGACCAGGAGAATGCCTGCTTGTTGATGGGCCTTCTGAAACACTTGATATTCTTTAAAAATGTATCTCCTGAAGAACTTTGCTATGAAACAGTTGACCCCCATGCTTTGAGATCACAATACTAAAAATGTGTTTAGAAGAGCTGGGCATATGCAATGCCCATGTCCCTATCGGAGACAGGAAAGCTGGGGAGGGCTTGTTATTTTAGCCCTCATCCAAACATGCTATTGTTTTCTTCATATAGGGTAATGGCTATGGCTTGTCTGCTTACAAGGCAAATGTTTGCATTTTCTCTTCTATGCCTTTTATTTCAAAGTTAAAATTGTCATGTACTTGCCTTTCACTTGTTACATAAAACATCATTTTCTCCACACCAACCAATACAGATTTTTAAAAACTGGCTTAAAATCACTGCCATTCCATAACATCCATTTACTGGGTATACACTGTATGCAATGATTTACTTAAGACTCATACTGTACTATTTGAAGCTTCAGAAGATGAATGCTTTCCTAGAATGGATGCTACCTATAGACACCAAACAGCTATCTGAATAACTTTATCTCTCCGTATGAGCCTCCCCAGCTTTTAGGAACTCCCAAGGAGGGCTTTCTCTGAGTCTCTTCACCTCCACAAGCTCATTTTGTGGAGGACGCTCCCAGGCTGGACTTCATTTCCACAGGCAAGGAAAGAGCTTCTTCTTCCGCCAGGTTTTTAAATTGCTTTGGAAAAGCAAATGTTATTATTGGATGATGTCAGCCTCTCTCCCTTCACCTCCCCTAATTTTATTTGTGTTTGTTTTTAACGATTTTTAATAGTTTCCTGTTTGTTTTAAATATTATATCCCAAAGTGTTCTAACTGTCTAGATTTACTTGTTTACTCTTTTTTTAAAAAAAATTGAGATACCTATTGTGATAAAAGAGTCATATAAATAAACCAAATGAATAATTCAGTAATTTAAGACAAATCACTCAATAATTTGTCTGTGAACTCTTAGAAAACAGATTGTGATGGTTACTAAGACCCTTTGAAAAGAGGTCCTGCCAGAGATGAGCTCAGCAGATCGGGGGGGGGGGGGGAATGTAGATCCACTGTACACTGGTTTCAGTAAATATTTTATTTAACAAGATCCTTGCGGTGAAGCCTTACAGAGCCCCCCGTCATTTCATGGACCATTGGCCTGTACACACCTTCTTCTTACTCTGCCACCATCCAGGGTTACCCAGTTGAAATAACCGAGTCCCAGTCAAGTTGTAACATTAATAAAGTAAAATAAAGTTTATTGAATTCAAAAAGTTGTCTCAGTTTAAGGTTTTCTTTCGCGCCCTTAAATGAAAGTTCCTCAAAACAGATTACACTCAAATTATGTCCTTTTACTATTATCAAACCTCTCTCATCTTTCTCATCATCTTTTCCTTAATTTTTTTATCTTAACTTTTCTTAACCTTATCTCCCACAGTCCCTCAGGCAAAGCCTTTTAAACATGTGGGCTCCACCTCCACACTCCCTCATTGGCCCATAGCATTAACCTTTTACATCCTCCTACAGAAACATATTTGACCATGGAGAGGTAAACACCACAATCCTCCATTAACTGATTATTCTGATTATTCAGTTCATTGGAATAACCTGGTAAAATGTAGATTAGACAGTGCTGTGTCAGGTGTATTTTAGCTGGTTAACGGGCTCTATCCAAAAGAGTACTCATCAATGATTCCTCATCATCTTAAACAGAAGTATCAAACAAGGTGGCACAAGGTTCTGTTTTTCACTTGGGTGAAGGAGCAGAGAAAGTGCTCATCAAATACATCAACATGACCAAATTATGAGGCTTAGATAATACCTTACAAGCCGCAACTGAACTGAATAAAACTGAATAGCTTTATTACGGTCAAAGACCAAAAAGATCAAACAATTTGCAATATATAAATACATTTGAAATTTGAAATAAGTACAAAATTATACATTCTTCACAAAATTATACATTCTTCCATTAAAATCATAATAAATAAACCCCATATTTACTGGTTCATACATTACATACTCAACTAAGCTGACTCTATAGCCTTAAAATAAGATAAAAACCATGACCAGGGTTTTGGTATAGAGGTATTATTATCTATCTCAGGTCACAGCCCATACATCTGTTCGCGAGTCACTATTGCTGCCACACAGAATTTAGCCACTTTTCTGATAAGATGATGGATATTGTCAGAAAGAAGCAATTGTACATAGAATTCCTCTGATCTCCCTGGAAATTTACAGATAATGGGAAATAAGAGCTCCATGAGGAGATTGATAGCAAGAACAATATAAGAGTATGTGTTCAGCTGTTTCAACTGGGTCATTGTTGCATGGGCAAATACAGTCTGATGGAACCAAACCCTTCTGGCATTAGATGAGATAAGACTAGCTAAATATGGGGAGATGGTAAAAGCAGATTTCAAAAGGAAGTTGTATTTCCCCAACTGGCCAGCATGGTTCTGTAATTCTATAACCCAGACAGTTTTACCACATTCATTGCTTCTGTAAGACCCATTTCTATAAGTGTACAAGGAGAATAGCCTAATAGCCTACAATTATATGCTTCTTCCTTTCCAAATGAAAAGTATCTAATAACATCAGTGGGGCCAGTCCTTCTAATGAAAAAGCCAGTACTTTATCATAAGTACTTTGACCTGCACTACAATAGGTACTAACCTAACCTCAGACAAAGAGCTACATTGGAAGTACAAGGTGGTACTCACAGGACAGCTCTCACAAATTTGGTCTGAACAGTCTCCAGAGGTCATAAATTAGCATAACCAAACACTTGAAAGCCATAAAGCATTTCTGAAATGATTCTGGCCTTTAAAACTTGCATTGCTGATGGAACATGTTTCCTCCCATTGACATGGAAGAATCTGGTTAGATTTTTCTGAGTACTCATTGCTGTTTGGTTCACATGTGTAAGCCAAGAACTGGAAGAGAGGAATATTATGCCAAGATATTTAAAACACGGTACTTGCTCAAAAACTTGTCCATTTAGAGTCCATTTGTGCTTAATCCTCTTTCTGCTAACAACCATAATCTTAGTTTTGTCATAGTTGATTGTTAGTTGTTCTTTATTGCAATAAGAGGAGAAGGATCTCAGGAATTTTCTAAAGCCTACATACCTTGTTGACAATAAGACAGCCTCATCAGCATGTAAGAGTATTGAGATTGGGTGAGTGGCAAGCTTAGGTTGATGAGCGTTTGGGTTAGTTAAGTTTCCAACTAGGCCATTGATGTAGAAATTAAACAAGGTGGAGGCTAATATGCAGCCCTGTCTTACTCCCTAGAGCAATGGGATATGGTTGGATAAGATCCCAGCTGAATTACAAAGAACCCACAAATATACATTTTCATGGAGTTGCCACATCAGCAGAAGAAGCCATTTATCAATATTAGTGGTTTGAAATTTAGACCACAGCAAGCCACAACTGGGATTCAAGATGTCTTTAACAGATAGAGGAACCAGGCCAACAAAATGAAAGGGAATTTCAACCAAGTATGAATGCAGAGTTCTATATGCAGGCGTTTGGGGGGTGGGGGAGGACTGATGAACTAGAACATGTGTGTTAGCATGAATTAACACTGTCATGATGTGGCAAATAAATAAATAAATAAATAAAAAGCTTATGCAATTGTAGACTACTACAACTGAAGTACAATGTCCAAGTTAAAAGGAGAACTAGTACTACTCTATTCTGCTGTCTTCAGACTCGCCTAGAAAACTGTATCCATTTATGGGTAGTCCAGTTTAAGAAGGATACAGAAAGGCTTGAATATATCTCAAAGTGTGGCAGACAAAGTGTGTAGAGGCCAGCCATTATGAAGAACACGCACGAGATTTTGGTAAATATACCCTGAAGAATATGGACAGGCAACGGAGGCTGTGTGGACCCTTGACTATTCCCTGGATGCAGTTTTGGACTGGACCAGGACCAACAGCTCAAACTCAACTCCGAGAAGACTGAGGTACTGTTCCTTGGGGTGGAGGCGAATAGATATTGGCCTGACCCTGGATTGGGTTTTGTCCCTGGAAGCCCAGGTGGCAGCCCTCTCCAGGATAGCCTTTTATCATTTTAGGATCCTCGCCCAGATTCACCCTTATCTTGACAGTGACCTCCTAATGACAGCCGTGCAAGTCCTGGTTATCTCGATAGATTACTGTGTCACACTCTACATGGGGCTTCCTTTGATCCTTGTCGGTGATTGCAGCAGGTGCAGAATGCGGTGGCCAGACTGGTGGTTGATGTAGGAAAATATAACCGCATCACCCCCATTCTGACTTGCCTGCACTGGCTACCCTTTGCTTCCTGAATAAGGTTCAAGGTACTGGTTTTGATTTACAAAACCCTCCATGGCTTGGGTCCATATTATCTGACAGAGCATATCATCCCAAAAATCAACTTTGGCCCAGCCCACCAGATCATCTCAGGTATCCTTGTTGCGAATTACTACCCCAGGGAAGCTTGTAAGATGCTTAGGGCATCTAGGCAGCTCAATAATTTGATATACTACTGCCCGCATGTTATCTCTCCTCATTATCTTCTTAAATTGGAATTCTGTGCATGTTCCTAGGTGAGAATTGGTTTCTAACTTTAGGCCAGTGGGAACTTGGATTCATTCTGGGAGCTGCTGTTTTGTAGTACAGTCACCCCTGCCATTTTGCAGTTCAGGTACTGCGGTCCCACTACATTGCGGGATCGCAGTACCTACACCTCGGGGCAGTGTGGGTGGGTGGGTGGGGAGCGATCGGGTTGCTCCGTGCCGCCCCCTCCAGGCTCTCCGGAGAAGCCTTGGGGCGGCGTGGGGGAGTGGCAGGGAGTGATGAGGTCACTCCGCGCTGCCCAACCAGGCTCCCCCGAGAAGCCTAGGGGCCGCGCGGGTGGGCAGTGGAGGTACAATCCCGCAACACCGCATGCACGCGCAGCCCCAAGACTTCTCAGACAGGTGCACGATCGCCCCGCCCCTGCCCCCAGGCCCCATCCCACCTGCTTTCACATATCACGGATTTTCATGCATTGTGGGTGGGGTGGGTGGGGTGGGTCCCTAACCCCCATGATCGGCGTGGGGTTACTGTAACTGAGAAAAGCAGCTGAGCTAAAAGGCACAATCTATCAACAATTGTTATTCAATTCTACTACGTCTATTACAGACAGATCTCACAAGTGTTGATTTTAGTGTCTGCCCCACATTTAGGAAATTCCCTTTCAACCTCTGTAACCTTGAAAGGGAATCTCAGAAGCACTTTTAAGGTAATTATTTTTTTTGGGGGAGAGCTTATCTCGTGATTGAAGGGTTTTTATGTTGTACGAAATGAGTTGCTTATTCAAAGGGGTTTCAGTTTTTAAAAGGTTGTCACCTGTCATGATAAGAGAGCAGGGTAAAATTCTAAATAATTAAGAGTCCAGAAAGCTTTCATCATTCTGTTCTGAAAACACCACACAGGAAACAGCAACCGCCAGATCTCTTTGCGAGAACTGTGCTCACAGTACAAAGTGGAAAGCAGAGACTCTCACAAAGCAGAGCAAAACAACAACAACAAACATGCTGAAACTATATTAAAACAATAATCATGGATTAACAGAATAGACCCAAGTGTAATAGCAAGCAGTCCATCTGCTGCGTATAAATGAACATTCCCCATACTGTTAGGATGTTGAGGAGTGAAGCTACTTGCGGCTACCGTGCATCTCATAGATTTGAAGAAGTAGGGTACAGTCCGTGAAAGCTTATACCACATTGAACCTGTTGGTCTTTTAAGAAGCAGAAAATCTCTTTGTGGTTTCTGAACCAAAATCAAAAAGCTAAATAGTACTTCAAGACCATCATGGGGGGAAAACATTTCATCTGAATTATTCATGTTTGTCTTCTCTAAGAATAATATTTTTTTTAGTAAGTACAAATTTACATTGTTCCTGTCGAATTAAAGGATACAAATCTCGCCACTTTGTTTTCTTATCAACTAAGCCCGAAGCTGAAGAACTGAGACTGCAGGAGCAATGTTTGGTGCAGAAAGAATCCGGGCTCCAAGGAGACTCTCATTATCATCGCTTTCCACTGCCTGGAAAAAAGTAGGCCAACCTTAAAAATCATTTAAGACATTTTTCTTCAAGGGCTACAATCCCAATTGACCATTACTGTAGAGCAATTTGCTTTATTTTGCAAACCTTTGTCTGTGTTTCATAAAGCAAAGCCATGTTCAGTAAAAGCCAAGCTGAATTCTCTACAAGCTCAGTGCTAGTCTCTTAAACTATTAAAGGCATTATCATCCAAGTGCATGCAAATATAGAACACAGGTTCTATAAAACAGGGATGGCCAAAATTCTGTTGGGATTCTATGCATGTGCCAGTGGAATTAAGTAAATTGTTGTAGATTACAGATAAAGTGTTAGTTGTGCTCCTAGTCACACTCTTGATGGCATACCTAGCAGGTAACAGATATCTCATCAGATAGCTGCAATTAGTCATGACAAATTCATCATTTCTTCTAAGCATCCCTAAAATGCCATAGAGTTTTGATCAGTGCATTTATAACTAAGTTTTATTTCAGTGAAGGTTACGCCATTATTAGCATCTCTACAAAATGCCATAACCTTTCATTTGAAATTAAGATACACATACACTTGATTTAATACAAAACCTGAAGGACATTCATAGAATAATCTGTAGATCTGAACTAATACTTTACAGGGTCACTGTGCTCTTTTCCCAATAGTTTACGGCAGGGGTCCTTAAAGTATGGCCTGCGGGTTAGATATGGCTCCCCGCGGTCCTGAATCCAGCCTGTGTGATAAACTGCAGACATCCCCTCTGAACACACACACCACTTTAAAAGCAAGCGAGTGAGCCTGCCTCCACTGCTGATTCTATTGGTGAAGCAGTTCAAAGCAGTGGGCAGTTCAAAGCGGGGGGCTGTGTAGCTCCCATCCCCCAGATGACTGGCATGCTGGCCACAGGGCAATTTAAAATAGGAGAGCCTCCCCCACTTCCCCCCTTGTGACCAATTGCAGAACCCCCTCCCCCCGGCTTTGAGGCAGGGGTGATGGAGTAGGCTGGGTAAACCCCAGCAGGCCTCTCTGCCACTGCAGGGGTGATGTCAGTGGAATCGTGGGGCAACCCCCCACTAGGCCGTGCTCTGATGTGGGTCTGTGAGCCACGCGTGGTGGCAATGATTGTGGTGGGGAGAGAGATGGGGGAGAGCCAGCTAGATGCAGGGCTTGAGCAGAAAGGGGCAAAGAAGACCCGACCCAAGCCAGATCAGCATTGGGGGCAGTCCCCCGCCCCACAGGTGGAGGAGTGCCCAGGAAGCCAGCAGTACTCGAGCCAGGGAGTGGAGCGTGGCCTGGGGGACGGATCCTGAAGGTCAGTGAACCACCCTCCCTGCTGCCCACTCGCATGCTTGGTACCAGGATTACTCAGTGCTGCGGCTGCCCGCTGGAGATGGGAGAGGCCATGCAGATGGGTGGGGCTGCTGAGGCCATGGGAGGGAGCAGCGGGAGCTACCCTGCAGTCCTCTCTGAAGCTGGGCCTAGCAGGCCCTCAGGGAGAAGGGGAATGAACTGCAGGCGGGGTCAAACACCCAACACCACCCACACAGCCATGTAGCGCCGCCGCTGCATGGTGCTATGAATGACCCCAAGCCCCCGGAGATGCCATGCGGGCCCGGCTGGCTGAGTGGGACAAAGCAGGTGGGGGGAAGGTGGGTAGGCCCTCTCCCTACTCGTCACCACAGGGCTGCAGGGTTGCTTCTCCCACACTGGAGCCACGCTCAGCACTCAGGGTGAAATCATCCAGGTGAGCCATTTCGTGCACTGAGGGGTGGTGGTGAGGGGGTATGGGGCACCCCAGAGGAAAGGATGGCAAGAGGACTCCAGGGCCACGGCAACACTGTTGCTGCCACCATCACTTCCCCAACCCTCCCCCATCAATTCACTCACCCACCACCACCACTGCCACTGCTGCCACTGCTTGCCCCAACCCTCCCCCTTTGGTTTCTCACCCCCCGCCACCACCACTGCTTGCCCCAACCCTCCCCCCCAGTTCCCACACCACCACCACCACCACCTCTTGCCCCAACCCTCCCCCCTCGGTTCCCTCACCACCCCACTGCTGCCACCACCACCCAGCCCCCAACAGTTCTGAGGGTCAATGAAGCAGATCCCTATTTAAAAAGTTTGAGGACTCCTGGTTTATGGTCATAAGCTTTTGGTATCAATCAAAGTACCCTTTTGTTTTTGTTTTTGTTTTGCACGAGATAGTTTAACATAATGATGAAAAGAATTTGTAACCAAGGGAATGCTTGTTTCATTTTTTTAAAAAGCAGACATATTTTGCACATGAAAAAACATTGCCACATACAGAGATTTTGAACTGACATTATTTACTTAAATTTCTTGAAACTAAATATTTTTTTAAAATGTATACACCTTAAATAAGGGGCTAACAATTCTGGACCATTACTGAGAAGAGTATTGTGGCACAGTGGTTAAACCCATCAACTTTAACAGATACTTCTCAAAAGAGAAGTTTTTCTCTTAAGATCTCACCACCTCCACCATCATTACCATTACTCTCCCATTAAGAATCCTAAGCAAATGCACTCTTCTTCGTCCCTTGCCCTGTTTCATTTTTTTCTGATCAACTGGGCTTCTGGTCAGGACAAGGGGAAGTGGGTTTTCCATAGGTATTTTCTAAATGTAAATGCAGTAGCCTACCTGCTTCCTAACTGGCACTTCAGTTGCCTCCAATGTGACATAAACAAAAGAATGGCTGGGCAGGCAGGCCACAGACACTGCCTTAGGGGCAGAAGACACGACAGTCTTTCGATCCTTGCTCAGTCAGCTTGCTTTCCCACTAGAAAGTCATGGGAGAAAGAGTAGGGAAGAGAGGCCACGAGCGGCACACAAACCTTCTTTTGGCCATATGCTACCAAACACCCTTTACCAATCTTCATTCTAGTCCCTTACTCATGTGTGCCTGACTTTCTCTCAAGTCCACCTGGAGCTGTCCATGGTTCTGTTTCACTACCTGGACTCTTCCGATACATTTTTATTATTATCCCTGTGAATTCCATCTTTAAGTTAACCATTATGATGGAGGGAGGTCACAAAGTCTAATTATCAAGTCAAATAATGGGCTTAGTTCAGCAGGAAGACAAAAAATAAACAGGTTTATAGTTAATGCACTTCCTGATATATGTGGTTTTATTGATTATACTGGTTATTCATAATCTATATGCCATTAGGCACCTTCAAGACATATAAGGTAATATGATACAAAAACTGATAATGAGCATTGTACAGAATAATGCATTCTTACTTCTACTCAGTGGCATGGAGTTGTGAACTTCAGTGCAGGCAATTATAAAAGAAAGTGTTTGAAACATGGATTTATTGCAAGACATTAAACATATATTTTTGAGTGGGTGGGTAGCCATATGAATAATTACTAAAGCAAACAAATAAAGTCCAATAAATCATGAACAACCTTAAATGCAGAAAACTAAAATACTTAAGTCATGTAATGACAAATGAAAAATGAAATGTGTTACAGCTGATCATGCCTAGTAAAATAAAAGGGGAAGAATGCACAAGAAGGCGAAAAACATATTGGCCAAAAATGCTGTAGTGAGTTATTTGAATGCAACACAATATGATTATTTAGAGCTACCATGTTCAATGTCAAGATGGCCAAGATGACACCTAGTCTCCAGTAGAAGAAGAGGAGAGGAAGTAGACGATGGGCCATTACAGTTTCTGAAGCAACATTCTAATTATTGTGGCAGCAGGCTGTCAGTGAGTATTTAAAGAAAATATGTCAGAAATAGTTTATTTTTTGTTGGAGGGCAACAAAATTTCTTCTTAAAATACAATTCTTCTTTAAAAAATAAGGGCCGGGACCAAGGGAAGAAGAGACAAGAGGAGTTGTCATTTCATCAAAAGCCCTTGTACCAAATTGTTCCCCCCCCCCTCCGTAAAAAGTGACTAGAAATTAAGGTACTAAGAAAGTTTGCCAGTTGTGACACACAACATCAGGTTCGAAAGAAGGTAGGAAAATAATTAAGCTTATAAAGCTTGACAAGGTATGCAGTGAATACCCAAAGATAACCATAAATAAGTCTAGAGCTATGTAAATCCCAAACCTCAGTTCTCATTTGCTTTTATTAAGTGTTTCTGATTGCATATTTACAGAGAAGTGTTTGAATATATTGTAAATTAGGAATCAATTATTCTTACTTACTAGCTTGAGTCGTGCTTTTCTCCTCTGAGTGATTGTATAGAATGCAAATGAATGCAATGCCATACAGTGGCATTAAATTTTGTTCATTTTTTTAATATGTCATGTGCAAGATTGAAATAGGAACTGGCAAACCACTCCAGTATTCCTGCCAAGAAAACTCCATGGACATGGGGTCACGAAGAGTCGGTCATGACTGTAATAACGCAACACAACATGCAAGAGAGAAACAGATAAAACTCTGCTTGTTCAAAGGCAAGTAACAAAGAAAGATGATCTTAAAATGTATAGAAAATGCTTTTTTAGCCCAGTATATTTCAAGCATTGTGGCTCTTCCTCAGGAACAATTCATTCAAATCCATTTTGAAGCCATTTAAAAGACAACCCAAATTGCCTCTCACATTCTCTTGATGTACCTTTGAAGTCTGTCTTTCATTTTTATACCTGCAGCCTCTCTCTTTCACCTTCAAATTCTCTGTGCAATATAAAAATAGGTTTACTGTTCAGCACTAGTTTAGCCTGAATCTACCTAACAATCTGGTTTAACCTGAATATCTATGAAAATGATAACCAAAAACATTGTTTCCATCCTGAAACCTCCTACACAAACATTCCAAAAACTGATATGCTGTAGTCTCAGTAAACACACACAAATCCCTCTGATAAAAATAAAATTAGTTCCTGTTCTAGGATTTTTTTTTAATATAATGTCCCAACTGCTCTGTGCCCTAATACTCTACTGGAGATTAGCAACATCACACAGTCTTACAGAAGTGCTCAGTAATTGCACTGATATGCAAAGTCAGAATTATGTTATATAATGAGACATTAGCTCAGCGGAACATTTGCTTTTAGATTTCAATTGCATTGTGTAACTTGACTCTCAAAGTATTCTAGCTTGCAAGTCTTATTTAGATAATCACTCACGCATTTAACACAATGTATTGGAATCCGGCACAACGATTTTTCCCCCCAGCATATACTTTTTGGATAGGCACAAAGATAACTGTAGTGCTGTACACTGAATCTCAACATTCATCTTCACATACACAAGGAAATAATATGACATGAAAACTATTATGTAAGGCTTTAATCCTTAATTTAGTGAATGCTCACACACACAAACACAAGAGGCTAGGACAGATTTTCTTTCTCTATTGAAAAAAGTTCAGGTATTGTATTGCCTTTGCTTTATGGCCGTCTCTTTCTTCAAATGCACAAAATTATTTTAGAAAATGCAGCCTATTGAAAACAGGCAGGCAGACCATAAGGAGCGAGTTTCTTTTAAATATTCTCTACAAAGAACAATCTTTTCTCTGAAGTAAAGCTTGATTCCATTTACTCTCTTAATGAGAGTACAAAACTAGATTCAAACAAACCAACTCTGCTCAGTTACAGTGACTATTGGCAAACTCAGGCATAACATTTCAGCAGATCAAGTATTTTATAGCTAGCCACTTTAAATACATTAAACAGGAAATTGTTTATCCTTCCTGAGCCCAAATTAAATCACAGAAATGCAAGTGACAAGGGCCTACTTTTAGCATTTATTAGTACTTTGTCCATCAGTACAAAGAGCATAGTAACATTCATATATACTAATCTTGCCACTACTTTCTATGAAAAGAAGTGAAAGTATTGAACCAGGAGATAGAGGAAGACAGTGGCAAACATGACCGAAGTGAACACTTTTCTACTTTCCTGCCACATAGTAAAAGTTGACCAATCCTAGTAGACTGAATTGACCCAAAAATTTACTTAATGGGTTTAGTTTCCAAGTAATGACCACTAGTGACTCATTATTTGGGACAAACTGTGTGCCAACACCAGCCATTTTGGAGAAGTCATGTAAAATAACTAAACATCAGTACATGTGAAACCTAAATAAATTGATTAGGTAGTTCTTCTTGGTAGTTGCCCCTCATCAATGGAATAAACTGCCCCCAGATATAGATGTGGCCTCCATATTTAAAATTTTCAAATGTCAGTTCAGTTTATCCTAATGCCTAAAAATCTCTTCTCTACCTCTTGTTATGTATAATTTGGTTTGTTAATACTGAAAATGAGAATAGATGTGTTTAATTTAAAGTTGATTAACTTGCACTTTGTTCTTGTTTGTTATTTATAATTTCTATTTTGTTGTATTGTAAACTGCCCAGAGTAGCCCGTTGGATAGGTGCACGGTATATAAATTAATTAAATAAATAAATAAATAAATACAGGTTATACAGCTATTATTACAGAGTAAAAGATATTCTTTTTCCTTTTTTGGAGGACACATGCTGAATGTAGGTGACAAGCGGTGTTACTGCATAGGAAAGCATGACAGAAATAAGCTGGTTCATTAGTAGATGGTCACCTATTAGAAAGCATTTATAGCTTCAAAGCATATCCCACTTAGTCATCATGGTGAAAAGGGGGACTGCTCATGGGCCATGCTGGAAAGCAAGCAGGTAGGAATTTAGGTATACAGAGTTTAAGGAATATTATGATGGGGAAAATGTAAACAAATGCATTTGATTTAGGATATTTCAAGTCTTGGCAGACATCAGCCACTTCAGAAAGCTAATTTCACTTCACCGTTCTTGATAAAATTCTAATTTTTTCTCTCCCCTGCTCTCATAAAGAATTATTTCACATTTCTCCAAAAGTCATGGCTCATTCTAAATTACATTGCCAGATTTCGTCCTCCACCACCTTTTAGCAGCCAAAGCTACAAATGTACCATAATTTTCCAACTTTAAGACACCTCCTGTATAAGATGACCCCCAATTTCCAAACCAAAATTATAGTTTTGCAACTGTGTGGTTCCCTTCTTGCCTGACTTCTGTGTAGACAATGATCCTCAATTTTCAAATTAACAATTTTAGTCAAAAATATGGTCTTAAACACAGAAAAATACTGTAACTGCATATACTGTGCTATGTAAGCAACTGTGGAAATTCAGTTGAAACTGAATGAGAGTTGCAATGAATACAACACTTTGTTTACAATGAACGACACTATGTTTTGCTATTTTTTTTCATTCAGCTACTCTTCCAGCATTATAAACAAATGCTTTTTATTCCTTCCCACAACATGTATCGCACCATTGTCATTCTACTCCCTGATTAGAAGTGGGGGGAAATTGATAAACCAAATTCAAAGAAAGCCAAATCAGTTTGATGACTCTTTGTGCACTTAGATTTAAAGTTTTAACTTAGCAGACAACATTAGTAGCAAACAACATTATGCTTTCAGTTTACCCTTGCATTAAAATTATTTAGATGAACAGCCCATCCACATTGCTTTCTATGCACAAAAATGCAGTTATACACCCATGCAGTCATAGTCTTGTAAAAAAGGGTGATGCGGATGATTGAGACTTCCCCCCTTTTTCCTTTACGTTCTTTAATACATCAGTGTGGATGAGAGATTGTCCTCAAAAAAAGAAGGTACGCTGGCACTGAAAGGAAGAGGCAATTTGGCAGTCTAAGCAAATGCAGATTAAAGCATGCAAGCTACTGCGGACAAGTACCAGGATGAATAACTCATTACTGCTGGAGAAAAGACTACAGTTAAAGGCACAACGTGTAGCTTATGTAAGAAAACCACATCCCCACTGGCATCAGCTTTGAGGATTCATTTCTGCACAATATATTATGCATAACTAACACCAAAGTACAAGGAAGCATAGTCAACATTTATAAATTATTTCAGCTACGGTTAGTTACATCAAGGACAATGACAAATAATAAATTTGTATCAATAGAGATACCCAGTGTGGTGGAACGGACAGAGCAACAGATGAGGACTCAAAATGTCTGGGTTCAAATGTCCACTAGGCCATGGAGTGGTTTGGGGAGTGGAACAGGTGAAACGACTCCTTAAGCATCCCACTCGCCTTGAAAGCCCTACTGCAGTGGCTATATCTCGATTCCAACTTGATGGCACATAACAACCACATGATTGATTATGTACTGTACATTATAAGACATCTATGGTATATACAAACAAGCAGCATTAGCTAGGAGCAACCTGATAATCACGAGATAAGAGACAACATCAAGATGCAATTCGACAGCTTTGCAACATGATCCTAGGAAGAGACGCTCAAGTTGTTCATTTACCATTAGATGGTCCAAATAACATACAGTGGGACCTCAAGTTACAAAATTAATTTGCTCTGTATCGCAAAAAAAGTCATAACATGGATCTGAATGGGGTGCAATGCATGCTGAGAATTGAAGTCTTCTTCAAAATGTTCGTATCTCAAGTTTTTCCGGAGAGAATTTTCATAACTCAAGTTTTTGCAGAATTTTTTTTGGATGGAAGTCTGTTTTTTTCAGATGGACTTCCTTCACATCTCGGGAGTTTGGATCTTGAGGTACCACTGTACTAAAAATGACTGAAGACTAGACAAAAGCCACAGCCAGTATTACTGACAAGTGCTTCCTTATTTATCTACTTTGCTTTTATGTTCCACCTTTCCTTCAGTGAGCTCAACATTATACGCCTGGATTACCTACCTCCTGCTTCTTCCTGGCAATAACATTGTAAGATATGTCAAATGGAGAAAATGTGAAGGGGCATGTATGGATGACCTATGAAAATGAGAAGTATTTTTCAGGTCCTCCACTACAGCATACCTGTGTAGCTAAATCTTATTGTATAGATTCAGATACGAAATAAAGTCAGAGGTGCATTCTATACCTCCACTATAAATATTATCAACAACAAAATATAGGACTAAATATCCAATTATAAAATAAATAAAATAAATAAATCAAAATTTACACCTCTACACATACAATGTGTCATCTCAATAGCACAAATGAATTATTACAATAAAGGAAGCATACCTGTTTCAGCAATCTGCCTTTGTATTTTATTACGTTTTTGTTTTTCTTAGGAGTCTAGAGATGCACTGATGTAATAACTGATTTTAAATTCATGTCAAGTCTTTCCCACCACAGTCACATAAGAATACAAAAAGACTGAACAATTTGAACATCCTGAAATGTTATTTACACCATGAACATTCTATATAAGAAAGGTTGGCGTTATTTAATGCAGTATAATTAGGCTGTACATATTTATTACAGTGTTCCCCTAAAAACTTCCTTGTTGCCAACTTCCTTTGTGCATTTAACCACTACAGTAACCTCTGATGTAAAGCAGAGCTTCTCCTTCAACAAATGCATCAAGTGCCTTGGTGTAGCTACAATAAGCATATGCTTCACCATCAGTACTAAAGTGCTCAAAGTTGCTACATGCTACATCATTAATCCGTTAGTCAGTATTTTAGGACTAAAAGCTCCATATGCCATGGAAATTTGACCAGTGAATTATAAAAGCCTTTTTTTCCCCTTCAGATTTATCCATTTGATGTACATTCTCTCGTCCATCAGTTCCTCGCAAATCCTGACATGTGTGGCAGTAGCAGTAATGTTGTGTGTACTGATTTGATCACAATTTTTTCACATATATATTGACCAAATATCATGGCTGTAGACATTCTGTCCTCCTTTGATTTCCACAGGGCTGTGGAGTCGGAGTCGGAGTCAAGGAGGCGGAGGCGGAGGAAATTTTGGGTACCTGGAATCGGAGTCGGAGTCAGCAAACTATGCACCGACTCCGACTCCTATCCAGCCACTTGATTAATTAATAAAAAAAATTAATAAAACTTTGTTGTTTTCATTGTGTTTGTCTTTTGCTTAAACTGTTCAGTACAGTAGACTGTTGGCTTCCCAGCCAGTAGTCCTCTCGTAATGACATATCTGTTGCCTTTCTTTCCTTCAAGGAATGTATAAAATACATTCGCATATTAATACAGAGGAGTCGGAGTCGGAGTCGGAAGTACAAAAAAACTTAGGAGTCGGAATCAGAGTCGGAACATTTATCTACCGACTCCACAGCCCTGGATTTCCAGGTCTTTTATTTTAAAGTTGTTTCAACACTGTTAGGCATTTAGAATGCCCCTTGCTCAATATACACAAAGGAAGGAGCTTGAAGTAGTAATTGTACCAGTCTGATTACTAAGAAAGAATCTTGCTTTCTTGAGCTAATTTCAATTTTTCTTGTTCTGAAACAAAAGCAAGTGCCATTGTAATGACTAGATATCTAGAAAAAAGGCTATAATTATTCCTTCTTCAGGGCTGGCAACATTTTAAAGTCACTAATTTTCAATGCAAAGTTCTTTAAAATGCTTCTACAGCTGAACTAGAACATATCTTTATATAAATAACTGGATACACTCTAATACTTGACCATGCATAAAATGTAAAGTTTACTTGTTACAGATGCACTTCTCCTTTCCTCATACCAACCCAAAATAACAAACTAGTAAAGTAGGTTTGGATAGGATAAAGAAACTGCCACCATTTCTTCTATTCTGGCAAACCTCAGCCTGACAGCCTCTACTCTACCCATTACAGATTTTTTTCTCCTGTAAAGAAAGAACATATGGAAGCAGGTCAAGCATCGGTAGATACTGTACAAAACTGCATATCTTACAGTGAGCATAACCTCAGTCTTATATAAATTACATGCAGAATTCGCCTGAAAGTTCAAGTTAACTTCAGGTCATATATTGATCCATCCGTTTGAACTCCCCACCTCTCTTTAAGAGTCTCTGCTGTCTGCAAAAATGTATCTGATTGTGAAATCTCCAGCAAAAAGTCAAAACTAATTTGCTTTATGCTACAGAGGTATGCCATAGATCCATCCATCAAACTGCAAGACACTCATCTAATTTTGGTTCCTGAGCAGTCAAGTCTTGGTTAGTTAATTCCATATTATTTATTTATTTATTTATTTATTTATTTATTTATTTATTTATTTATTTATTTATTTAATGTCTAGACTGCCCAATTTCCCAAATAGGGACTCTGGGTGGTTTACACAAAAGCAAATTAATCAATGATTAAAATCAAACAAAAAATAAACAGCTAATATTAAAAAAATAGACTAAACACACTAAAAATCCAGACCGCCGACAAGAGGAAGATGAAGGGATGACAAAAAAAAAATATTGACAAGACAAGGGGAAACAAACATTACATCACCAATCACTGAAAGCTTCCCTAAAAAGTCAGGTCTTTAAAGCTTTTTTAACCTTAAAGCACACCTGGTAATTTCTCTCCTGCCCATCTGGTCAGTTTGTGACCACATTTAGCACTCCTTTGCATAACTGTTTTCATTTCAGTTGGCCATTAGTTACTGCCCAACTTAGTTCTTGTTCTCTTCCATTCCTTTTTCCTTTAGTAAACAGCTTGGGAAAGTTACTTTTTGAGGGGCCAAACCACCTTTCTTATTTCATGTCTGGCATTTTGTCTTTTCATAAACAGTAGTGACAGGTCAGGTATTGTCCTGTTGCTGATGTTTGTAAGCTGTTCCCACACACACAAACACAAAATAATGACATAATTTTTTTTCAAAAAAAGCTAAGTACATAGAACAAGATTCATCAGTTTTCAAAGATTTGCTTTTCCCCCCTCCTTTGCTGTTTTATTTAAAAAAGCTTTCCTTTCCATCCAGGAATAATGTTAATTGTCAACAGCTATATTCATTCATTCATTCATTCATTCATTCATTCATTCATTCAATTTTTATATCACCAATCTAGCGAACTGGGCTGTGTACAACAAAAATAAAGTGGAAATTATAAAAAGAAGTTCTAAAATACAATTTTTTAAAAAAAAAACTTAAATAATTCAGAGACATTATCTGACTATACAGAGAGTAGATAAAATGTTCTGCTATTGTTATGAATGTAAGAAACAAAACAAAAATCCCTTTCCTGTCTTTCCCATGCTCATAAATATAAGGACTACACATGTCCAAAACCAGGAAGAGAGAGGATGGGTAAAAAATGATCATATAGGATGTGATGTATGTAAGATGAAGGACTTACTCCTTCAGAACCCACTGAGCTTCTGCCCCTTAGAATAGACAGTACTGAGCAATCCAGGCAAATCCTGACACTCCCTCGTCTCTGTTTAGCACTTATCCTTATCCCTGACAAGTCCTTTTTAGTGAGACTATTTTATGTAGACAGCGACCTTCTGTTATACTCCAAATAGCTCCTGCAGCTGCTGTAAGGAATTCAAATTTATGCTCCGATCACTTGGCATGCCTTAAAAACCATATAAGGGCCAGACTACACACCGCACACATCCATATGGAATGTTACAAGTTGAGATGGGGAGGACAAGACCCAAATAAAAACCACACCCCAAGGCTGCTTTCAGCAGAGAAGTGCCTGGAGTTGGAAACAAAGGAGCCGCTTAACCATTTTTCCCTTAAACTAACAATTCAAATTTGTCCCCAGATGTATTTGGCCCAATGGGATTCCTACACTACCACTTTTGCAACAGCCCTGCTTACAGTATGCTAGAAATGGTTTACCAGAGCTAGGCAGGCAATTGTGAATCATTTGTGTTCCATCTCTGATTTCCTCAGCTCCACATGGCCTGAGAGTGGAAGCTCAAGTATCTGCTGTTTTATTTGCCATAATGCTCCAGATGTCCCGATTTTGCATGTTTTCAGGTACAGAAACGTGGCAAGGGGAGTCCTACAGCCAATGGAACAGGAAGAAGCCATTTTGCCTCTCTTGGGTTCCACAAAACACTTAATAATGAAGTACAGGGATGTGTCTCTTCTATGGAGGAAAAGGGCTCATCTTCACCCTCACAATCATCCGGAATGACACAATAATATTTTGCCATTAGGTACAGCCTTATATATATGAGTGAAAAGGGGGTAAGTGGGAAAGGTTCCTTATTTCCCTCTCCCCCTCAAGGATTTTTAATCTGAGAAACATGTGAAGCAATGGGGGATAAAAAGACAAGCAACCCATATGAAGTTTAGGAAACAGAAAAGAAACTACTATTCCATTTGGAACATGCACACTTGCCATTTGAAAAGATGAGATGGAAGGTGAATTGACTCCTTCACATCATTAAACAATAACAATATAATAACCTGTTTATAAATACAGCAATACACACTGTATAGTTATGTACGTTTCCCATGATTTAGACTCCAGTTTTGATTGATAACTTTTTCAGGAGCAGTCCCACAAAGCCAAATCTCTGAAGCAAGTAATTCATTTTTTTTTTTTATTTCCGCCTTTAAAAAATTAATCACGTTTTACATGTGAACTAATGGGTACTGAAAATGCTAGCCTCAAGACCGGAGGCAATCCATCATTCCTTCTAATCTTACTGAGCTTGACTGCAGTAAATCTTCATAAGACTAAATGTATTTGCTGACCTTATTATGCTTAATTGCAAATTACTGTAGCAAAAGCACCAGGATATGTGGTGAAATCATATAAAGCTGCATCTTATCTGTTCCAAAGCCAAGAGTGGTGAAAGGAGGTAATGTTCCGTTCTATCACAGCCAAGTTTCATGCTGAATAACACTGTGCATTATTACCAAAGGATATGAAATTACCCATGTCACCTCCATTGATCCCTGCTGATAAAACATTTCTTGATTTGTAAACCTCATATAGTGCTTTAAGGATGGTTGCTTTGGGTCAGAGCCGTCCCTTCCTGAGGACATTCACTCCACACGTAATGATAAATCTTGCTTCCTCGTAGAAGTGAAATGTTGTTTGCCAGTTCACTGCGCCTCTCCTTCAGCTCATGCCTCTCAGAAATGCCAAAGTACGCCGTTATTTTCTAGTACACTGGGGACAAGCCTCTGTACCTCTTTCTCTCTTTCCCCCATCAACAAGTGGAAGCCTCCAATATTTTTACTGGCTCGTCCCAATGGGCAAGTTTTAGCTACTCTCACTGAAGGGTGTAGTTTCAATTTATAGAAAGCCAGGTGTCCAACATTTTTTTAATAATAACATGGTCCCCAAATGATGATTAGATAGCTTGCAGGATGATATATGGGTGGGCTCAAGCAGCAGCAACATCACTGTTGCTGGATAAATAAATGCTTAAAAAAAATAAAAAGCAAGTTCCTGGAAAACTTGCCTGGATTCAAAAGCTCTTCTTGGGATTAAAGGTGTGCCCTCTAGGTTAAAGACTACTGTGAAAGGTTGGAGAGTACTGCAGTGCGGCATCTATTAAAGGCATTGAATTAATACTTCTGTCACAAATGAGTGACATCTCTGCAACTGGTGTAATTTAGTCAGGAATGCAACAAGCTGCCTTACACTGAAGGAGGCTATTGGTTCATGTAGCCCAATTGAACTGGCAATGCTCTCAAAATCTTCAGCCTTGAAGCAAATTATAAGGACACACAGAGAATACTGTATGAAGTGCTCACCCTGCCAAGCCAAGTTGAATCTATGGATGAAAGTCCATGTTGTCTTCATCTGCAACCACTGTTTCTTCTGATGCTACACGATACCTGAAGTTCCCTGGTAACAGTGTAGTTGGTATCTACCGTGTGGTGTGTGGTGTGGTGTGTGTGTGTGTGTGTGGAGTAGTATGTGTCTCTTGCCTCCCTTTACATTTCTCTCAGATTTTAACATTCATTTTCAAATGTAAACAACAGGCTTTTTCCAATACAATAACTTACTGGGGCTGAATATGCGATCATAAAATTTATAAAGCAAATTTCTACTGCTTTTACTAAGATGGCAAAATATGTCTCCAGTAAATGCATTGGCTCCCCGTTGTCTTCCGGATCAGGTTCGAGGTCCTGGTTTTGATTTTCAAGGCCCTCCACGGCTTGGGACCAGAGTATCTGGCGGAGCGTGTCTCCCAAAGGGCAACTGGGTCCAGACCCACGAGATTGGCGCAGGCGCGCTCACTGAGGGTGGCCACACCCAGAGAGACCGCGCCTTCTCTGTGGTGGGCCCCTCTCTCTGGAATCATCTCCCCAGTGAGCTGCGCCTGCTGGAGTCCCTGTCCGCCTTTAAGAAGGCCTTGAATACCCTCTTTTTCAGAGAGGCCTTTGGCGACCTTGTTAGCTAGTTTTGCTAGTTTGCATTTTTTTTCTTCCCCTCCCTCCCATCGCTCGGGCTCGCCACCATCTTGCCCTCTGTTGTCCGAGTTTTATTTCCTGTTTTACTTGTTTTATCACTGTTAGCCGCCCAGAGTTCCCTCTGGGAAGATGGGCGGGATATAAGTTCAACAAATAAATAAATAATAAATAAATAAATAAATCAGAATCGGGCAAGCTGTCGCAATGACAATAAGCATCATTATTTTAACTAATATGGGTTTGTACTTGCTAGGTCAGCAGGTTGCCCTGAGACTAAATTACTGTAGGATAAAATAGAAGTAGAGCAAATTACTGGACCAGCAAGCAGTACTTGCTCATCACATATGTTGCAATGTTTTATATAATACTACTTTACAAGCCAATTATTTTGATAAACTTTCAATACAACTGAAAGGATAAGGTTATATACCCAAAGCCCACCCAACAACTGTGTTGGTTGCATGTAGAGGTTGTTGTGCAATTCAGGTTGAAAACATGCCTTACGCTCATGGTCTTTGCAGGTGAGGGGTATCTCACTCTGCCCGTGGAATGAGGCATCCTCCCTATTGCTGGCATTTTCCTCATAGTGATTATATCACATTCTGAAATTTCTCAGATAATGAACCTTTAAAATCAAGAAAAAAAATACTATTTCTGTTATCACTTCAACTTCAAAGAAATCTGCAGGGGAGTGAATCTGTTAAAATACACACCACGAATTTCACCTCATGCTTGGATAAAAATCATACGGTAATTGTTCCAATGAGGGAGGGATGTTTCCCAAACTGCATTCCTGTCTCTATGAATTCTTTAGGTATGTAGATCCCAGGTTTTTTGTTTTTTTGTTTGTTTTGCCAGGATATGCCCCAGGTGAATGTGCTGAGACCATTTGGTCACCTACACCAACTGTCTTGTCTCTGAGTCAATTCTGAATTTTGAATGGAGAATGCTGGCACCTTATTGAAGATATTTTAATCCCAACCTGGACAGGCACTGGGAGAAAAGCAGAGTCTTTGTAGGCAGGCTGCAGGCTGTAGCATAGATCTATCCACTCCTTTGTTCATTTCTGGGTATCTACAGTTCAGAATGCAAAGCAAAGCAGAGGACCAAAGACCAGATGCAAAAGGACGGTAGAGGTCCAATGGAGAAAAAAAAAAGATCTGAGATAAAAGATAATATTGAAAAACATTTATTTGGCACTATTAAAAATCAAAAATAAGTAAGATTAATAATATGTTTCTTAGTTATGTTAAGTGCATATGATAAGTGCATGGTATATAATTAGAAAAATGGACTGACGATTAAAAACGTAATAAATGTAGAGAATATGCAAAATATGGACAGTTTTTAGTGTTCTGTGAAGATATTCAGAAGGAAGAGTTAGTGAAAGGTAGTGTGAGTAAAACATATGAAATACTTTTGGATTTAGAAGAAGATGAAAATGAGGGAAGAGGATTGAAGGTAGTCTGGGAGCAAGATTTAAAACAAAAATAGAAGAGGAAGACTGGGGTAAGATATGGAGAATAAGAATGCTCAGATCTATGTCAGTGAGAATAAAATATTTTTATTCACCAGTGAAAACTGAATAATTGGACACCAGTGAAATTGAATAAAATAAATAGTAATTATTCTAAGATTTGTTAGAAATGTGACAAGGAGGATGGTATATATTTTCATATGTGGTGGGAAAATGAAAAGGTACAACAATTTTGGAGATCTATTTTTAAAGAATTAAGTGACATATTTGAAAAGCATATAGAGCCCAATTCAGAAACTGTCTTACTGTCAATATTTGTTAAGATGGATTATGACTTTAAAACTCGAGAGTTGATTACTAATCCCTTGACAGCGGATAGACAGATTATAGTTAGGAATTGGAAGGGGAATTATGAACTATGTATGGATGAATGGTATAATGGAGTATGGAATATTGCCTTAAATGATAAATTGATGGGAAATATAAAGTTTGAAAAGGGAGAGTTAAAAAGATATATTTTTAATGATATATGGGGTAGATTTATTGAATATGTGCTTGTAAGAAATAAAAGTAATGTTCCAGTGCAACAATCAATTTAGTTTGGGCCTGATATTTCTTGTTAAAGATACTGTATCTGAATTCTGGCAGTAACTACACAACAACCATTGGATAAATTATGTAGCTATCATTTCCAGTATGAGCTCCCCATGTCCACCTAAGCAGGCTAAGGAACCACTGATGCACTGTACACCAGCACCTCTAAAGGACACTGCCTTGTCAAAAGCTGCTACAGAGAATACCAACCTATTCTGCACCTTTTTTGTAGCAGGAATTAGAACATGGAACCCCGGGAACCAAGAACACATGATGTTCAGCTCATGCGAGTTGTGATCGCCTTTGTCCAATGGCATATTTTGAGCAGCCAAAGCTGCAAATAGTAAAATACGTCCAAGAGTTCCCAGTGCTTTCACTTTGTATATACTATATATTTCCCTTACTCAAAATTTGGGACATGGAAGAGTTCATGTCAATATGGCCATTGTCACGCTCTGTTGAAGTCATTCTCTAAATGGGTTTTGAAACCAACAAATCACAAAACATAGGTGGGAGGGAGGTTCATGTTTATTCCTTCACACACACTTTTTTCGCAGCTTCCATAGGAGTTTCATGTCAGATCTAAGTGGCAAACAAATACACCCAGCCGAACATGCAGCCAAGCTCTAAGAAGTTGTGTTATGATCATGACCATTCAACTGGGAATACATTTCTACAAGGAGAATTAATTCTCAGGAAATCTCTATTGAAGAAAGCATTTTCCTACACAATGAACAAGAATACTTCTGAATGATGCCAGCGTTGTATTCACAAAATCCTCTTAAACCAACCACATTGTGTTCCAGGTTGCCTGAGATACCTGATCTGTGGGAAACTAATTATTCAAGCTAGTCAAGTAAGCAAATTCCACCTTCTGCTAATATGACAAATGCCGTAGACTAACAAGCTATCCTGATTACACAACATGGTTGAAATGAAGATTTGGCAGAATCAAGCTGCATGAGTGGTGGTGGTGGTGAGGTACAATCAAGGGACAAATAAAGTAGGGTATAAGTGGAAGCAAAAGAAATAGTTATGTATAATTGGCAAAAGAAATATGGCAAAGAGTCAAAAGCAATGTGTGACTCTGCTGCTAAAAGAACCCCCTAGACAAGACACAAGATCTTTCTACACAAGTGTTTTTTGTACACAACTGATATGCAATTGTTGCTGATTTATTCTGTTAAGTCATGTAGCTTCCAAGCACTGAAAAGGGGAACATTTCACATTCCCAGAAATACAAGTGACTCCAGTTACAGCATCCACTGACAAAAGAAGGGAGCCAATTTGTGGTCTGAACTTCCTTACTTTGGGATGGGTGTATGTGTCATAGGATAAACTATTGTGGTGCCACCCTAGCTATGGAACGCTTTCCTCTTAGAAACGGAGCACCACCCACATTCACCTCATCTGGGCATCCAATTAACACTCGACAGTTCAGGGTTTGGTGATCACGGGCTTAACCTTTGTTTGGGTTGTGAACGTTGTTTTGATTCTGTTGTGTTGTTTTTCCGTATTATGTGAAACTCATTTTAAGTTGTTCTTAATTGTATCCGTACCACAAAATCTTTAGATAAGTGTTGCAATTGAGCAAATAAATAAATAAATAAATATCAGTATAATTTAAACTATAATACCAACTAAGATAACTTGTGAGCCTTAGAACTAAATGAATTCCATGAGAAACTTTTCTAGGACGCCACTGTTAAGCATCTAACTGTCCAAATACAGAATCTGTGGGTGGCAGGGTTGGAAAGACCAAAGAATAAGCCTACTATAATTGTTACAGTGACCTTGAATCCTTTTAAAAAATGCTACCAGTATAAATAACTCCCACATCCACAAACATCACCACCATATCTATGGGAAAGATAACCAGCCGTTTCCTTTATGGAAATAGTGCATAGGGGGAATGAATTGTTGGGATTAATAGCCATTAAATGTATCCCTTGAAGTATTATTAGCAACATAAATAAAAACATTTTACAAGTTACACAATAGCATCTTGATTCATATAGCTACAGGGATCCATTCACTTTTGACAATTTTAAAAATGAGCCATTTATATTACACTGACATTTACAATTCCATCACGGTAATGTTTACTAACAACGCAGAAACGGATAGCACTCCAAAGAAATAAACCTCATGATGGCTAAAGGGACCCCTTATACAGAACCTCCAAACCTTCAACAGAAAAAGAGAGAAAGCAACATGCTCACTGAAGAATTTTTTTTAAAATAATGGTAGAAATGTTTTTAGGGCAACAGGGATAGATTTTTTTAATCTATTCCATTTGCAGCCAGAGATTTTTAGCTTGCCCAAGCATGACACAGCTTTATGGAGCTCTTCCTCTCATGTCATCTGAAGTCAGTGCTATAAAAATGTGTATTTGAAAATGACAAGCCTTACCTCAGAGCAATGACAACAACAGCAGCAACAACAACAGGAGCAATATGAAAAGTATGCCTGTCCCCCACCACCACCCCAGCATCTCCATGTGTCCCCATGATCCACACACATGTAACAATATTTTTGTATTGAGGCTTCCTTTGTGATAATTATCAGATAATCATCAAGAGAAAGATTTGTGGAGAGAAACAGAAGGACGAAGGGGGTGAAACATTAGATTGAGCCCACATGGCATGAAATTAGAATGTTGGCTGGACACTTGAAAAATCCAGATTTGTGTCCCCATTGAGCCATGAAACTCACTAAAAGACCCTAGACTACTTCACATTCTCTCAGCCTAACCCAGTGAGGTCTAATGAGTAGATTGATGGGCTAGGTCTCAGGATAACAATTAGATAGTAAATGCAAATCTATATAGGAACTTTACTGATATAAATAGAAATGAGTGAATGGTTTTAAATACAGTATGCCAGATATTATCTTCCAGATATTTACCACATATACACACTCTTGCCACCTGCTTTGCTTTCTTGACACTGAATGACAAAAGGAAAAATAGGATATAGAGCTTCCAACCCTGAAGCCTACCTATATCACATTCTTTCAAAATATATAGGACTTTCCAAACAATTTGCAATCATTGTGTCTCCAACAAGCTTTAGAACATTTTCTGATTTTTCCACTGTTATAATATTAGACTGATGCTATAGTCTAAGGCAGGCACGTCCAAACTTCAGCCCTCCTGATGTTTTGGACCACAACTCCCAGAATTTCAAGCCTGTATTTCCAATGGCAAAGGACTGTGGGAGCTGCATTCTAAAACATCTGGAGAGCCAAAGTTTGGACATGCCTAGTCTAAGGATTTATCTCTCCAAATAATTTCCCTTGCCTATACTTTTAATTACCTGTTCCAGTTGTCCTGGTATCACAATATCTATGAGTAGAAGCTTGTTTGAATGCACAACGTTCCAATACTGACACTGGCCATGTTTTTCTGCCAGTGATTTTACGGCCCTTTCTAAAAATAAATTAACTTAGCAATAAAACAAAGCATCAATTAAGGTGCAGAGAGGTGATTTCAAGTATATGATTTATATGATCAGGTCCTTGGTAATATAACCATTCAAGCGGAGAGTGCTGAACCCTTTGTAAAAATCATATTTTATATTGCTCCATGGTTCTGCAAAAATTTTTATTCTAAAATGTTTACTTTTGTTATTCATACTCTGAGCAGAGTGGCTTAATAATGCCATGTTGACATGTATTTCTCCCAAACCAGATTTTTTTATACAGTCTCACCGGACCGCAACTCTGCTTCCTAACCTTTATTGACCTCTTGCCCAGAGATAAAAAATGTGCTAGTCAGTTTCACTGGAATGATTGTAAAACAACATATCCAGCATGTACATTTAGAGAACTTTGAAGAACACAAAGATATTGCAGGAATTACAATCAATAGTTTTAAAGAACATCATCAAGTTCAGGAACCCCTAATACAGAAAGTTCTCAGGTACCATCATCAAATAGACAATCTCTCTCTCTCTCTCTCTGACTCTCTCTCTGCATGCTATTCTATTCCTATAAAGTTAGGACAAAGGACACAATGTCTTATAATTTATAACATGTCCATATTATTCACATTATAAGTATCCACATTCTAAGTAATATTTTTAGATTTATTCACCTTCTAAGGCCACGTAATATATACATCAAAATCTTTAAACATTGCCAAAAATCCTAATAGTTTGAACGTGATATCTCAAAGGTGACCTGCCAATCCACCCTCTACTATACTAGGAGGGTGGTAGTAACCACAGCAAATCCATTGGAAGGAATCTGCTTTTTGTTATATTAGACCACATTCCATTTAGTCACATACTATTGATATTGACAGTGATTTCCTATAGGCATCTTTTCTAGAGATACCTGCGACTGAACTTTGTGCATATAAATTATCTAATTTACCAATGAGTTCCAGTCCTCTCCCTCTCCTCCATCATTTTATTTTTCCTGGACCGTTCGTTCAATTAAACAAAACAGCAATGGTGCAGGTTTTCAAGTAAAAATGTAGACTCTTCTTTGAACAAAAGATTTTCCTGGAATCTGAGTTGTAACTTGCAATTTTGGATAACTAGAGCAGGTCGCATCATCTCCACCCTGAAACATGGGTGCACCTTCTCCAGGGAAAAAGGAAGAAGACCATGTGCCACCCCTCCCCCTAAAAAAAAAAAAGAATATTTGTATTTTCAAAAAGAAAGAAAGAAAGAAAGAAAGAAAGAAAGAAAGAAAGAAAGAAAGAAAGAAAGAAAGAAAGAAAGAAAGAAAGAAAGAAAGAACTGTATAGGGCTGGGGAGGTGCTGCCTTCAATTTTTTAACACTTCATCACTTCATCAGCTTATTCTTTTCTAGATTTCAATGACCGCCACACTTCGTGCCTTGGGATTAAGCCATAGTTGCTCTGCTTAGAATAATTGTTCAGTGGATTGTCGAAGACAATTTTAGGTATGAGGTATCACACAAAATGGTGGTTTCCAAAAATAATAATAATCAGTAATAACACTTCACCGTTTCTCCAGAATTCCTGCATTCAAGAATTTCTGTATGATTACTGGCAGAATACACATTTAGATGCATTTGTTTTTGTGTTAAAACCGAATATACAATGGATAATTAAGTGACTTGTGAATGAATGAAATATTTGAAAACCTGCCAAGCTGCCATGTTAGCAATCAAAGCTGCTAACAGACTTTGCAGCATAAGAGCAATAGGGTGGGACTGGGTTATGGGGAGGGTAATTAAATATGCATTTATTGAAAAGCTGTGCACAGAAATCAAAGTCAAACCAGAAATAACTTTTCCAGTTACTGGTGACTCATACCTTGTTAGCCTTCCTTTGATTTGTTCATAAAAAGTGCAATTAAACTGTCATACCATGCATCTGATACTGAATTTTTTATCTATAGTTCCCTTGAAAAATGGCCTTAATATATTCAAAACAATCTCTGGAGTCTCATTTTTTTAAAAAAAGTTCCAAGTAATTGCTAGCAAGACTAAAAAATACATAATTCCTTGAAGACAAGAGGGAATTTAATGGGATCCATATTCCTATCCCTCCCTATAAAACTCTGCTCTCCTGGTACTTCCTTCTTTCCTACTTGGAGTTGTCAACTAAAAGCACCCAATATTTTTCTCACACATATTTATGAAGTTATCTAACCAAAGGAAGAAACCTAGTCCTCTATGACAGTTTTGTTGCTAAAAGGAAACAAACAGAATCTGTAATGTTATACTCGACTCATAGAGTTTTTATAATAATAATTCCTCACCTGGAAGAAGTTTTTCCTTTCTTCATAGTTTTTACTTGGGCCTTTTCAGCTAAATCTAAAATTCTCCAGCAGCAATTTCCTTTGCAGCTGCAAGTGTAATGACTCCTCCCAGATCATTCAGAATGAGAAGCTCATAAATCCCTTACGCTTAAAGAGAAAAGCTCCCGTGTTCAGAGCAGCCAATTCCCCTGCTCTTAAATCATTAGATAACGAAGGAACATTTACTGTGTGAACTTATCATGTCAATATCATCTGATTCTTTACCTTACAAAGATCGCTATGCTAATTTCCTTCATCATTTCCCTTTCTAACAGCTTTTTGAATGGAAACTTGCCCTCAAGTTAAGGGAGATACAAAACACTATTTATGTACACATCTATATTTCTCCATAGAATATAATCAGTATTGGGGGTAGTGGTGGAGGCAACAGTGATAGGTTATATCTAAAACTATGTCCCAAATGGCAGCTTTGTGACAACTAGATCATTTTTCCAGCAAAGAAGAAATACAAGCATCATTTTTAGACTGTTACCTCACGAGGAAATAATTGATACGAGTACCAGATTCCCACCTGTTCTAGAGCTTTATTTTTTTTAAAAAAAGTAAACACAACTGCTATCAGCTATCTATCCACCTTCAGAAGCACCAACATGAGGTGATACAAGTGCCATTGGATGAGTTTGACTCCATGACTTTGACAACAGCCACCATATGGCCACCAGTAGCAAAAGAGCCAAAGCTAATCATGACATGTATTGATTGCTCTGTGGTGTTGCTGACACAAACAAAGAATCTGTACAGGCTGCATGTTTTAAATCCTATATGGACCCAGTGAGGACGAAAACCATTCATACAAGCAACAATTCAGAAACAAAATCCAGTCACAGGGAAGGTAATGAAACATTTATTTCCCCAAACCTATGACACTTCAACATCAAGGGGACCCATTCTCTAGTGAGCATGTTTGGGATGGCAGCTATACAATTGACTGTTCTTTAAGTATGGAGGGCCTGAACTTGTACCGGAATATGGAATGCTAATGGGAATATTAACTGCAGCGTGGTTTGGAGAGGGGGTGAACCTGATTTTTTTTTCCTGTACAGGGCTGAACATTATTCATCAGGGAGACTGAGTCAGTTTTAGTGTGCTGAGTAAAATAGTGGAATATTTCTGACCCGCTAGTTAATACATTCAGGACAATGGTCTTGACACCAGCAGGCTTACCTTCCAATTTTACATATCTGCAGTGTCTCCACTCCACTCCACCCATAGCATGCCTGGTCTCTTGTTGGTTAGGAGATTGATAATGTAAGTGGTTATGCAACAGAGAGTCTGCCAAAACAGGGAAAGCTTATGCAATTGCCCTTCTCTCCTGCATTTGCTGAACAGGGTATGGGCTGATGACCATACACAATAGCTCTGTTGCCCAGGACAACTGTCCACCACTCTGTGGATTTCTTTTTCTAAGATCTTAGATCCTATGAGCAATAGCCTGTAGTGCACATTTTTGTGCATATAAATGAGAGCTGGAAAAATTCTAAAAAGTTTATGAATCAACAAAGTTGAGGCTAAATAAAGTAGTTCATCTTAGCTAGAGTAGATTCATTAATTCGATGATTCAAATCCCATCCCATAGTTTCCACAGCTTTCTGATAATGTAAAGCAGACATGTCCAAAGTCCAGCCCACGGGCCAAATCTGGCCTTTCAGGCCATTTTGATTGGCCCGCGGCTGGCTGGTTCGCCCCTCCCTCCCCCTCCTTTGCCCCATGCTTTTTTTACAAAAATCTCCCGCCACGGGGCTCCTTGCAGAGAAGGCACTCATGGCACGGTGTGGAGGGATCTGACATTGCCGCTGAGGAGCTTGGAGGGGCCAAGCCACCACAACCACCGGTGAGCTTGTGGGGCGGGCAGGCGGGCAGGTAGGCAAACCTCTTCTGCCGCTGCCACTGAGGAGCTTGGGGTGGGTGGGTGAGCCATCGACACTGCCCAGGTGCTTATGGGGGGTGGGCAGGCTGGTGAACAGGCAGGCTGCCACCACCCTTACTCCTGGGGTGCTTATGGAAGTGGGTGGTGGGCGGGCCGGCGAATAGGTAGGCTTCCACTACCTTCACTGCCAGGGTACTTCTGGGGGTGGGGGGTGGATGGGCCAGAGAGCCAGCACCAGCGCTGCAGAATGTGTGGAGGTGGGTGGGCTGGCGAGCCTCTGCCGCCTCTGAGGAGCTTTAGTGTATGTGGGCGGGCAAGCTGTCACCACTGCTGGGGAGCTTGGGGGGTGCAAGGTCGCACAGATCACCCCTTCCAAGGGGCAAACTGCAGCCATGGCTCCCTGTGCTTCCCTTGGTCCCACCTTCCTTCCTTGGTCCCTTCCGACTCCATTATTCTATGATTCTATGATCAGCCGCAATTCCTTGCTAGTCACGTACACTATAATCAACAAATGGTGTGGAGCCTTCCGGATGCTGCTGAACGATGGACCCCAGCATCTTTAGCCACTGGCCATGCTGTGGCTGACAGGATTCAGAGTTCAACAATATCTCAAGGGCTACAGTATGTCACCCTTGTACTAAATCATGTTTTTAAAAGAAATCTGAATGCAGCTAAAGTGTGGTTTTTGTATTTCTCAGTGTTTTGCTCCCAGTCTTGACCACTTTCACTCTCATAGGACTTTATGCACCCAGTACACATACACACCAAAGGATAATAAGGATAAAATTTTAGCTCTGGTTTATGTCACCATGAATTGTGTAAACAGCCATAGGAGTAGCACCTAATATAGTCTGTCCTTCTTTAGAATCTGTTTTAGTTCTTCACTGTGTTATTAAGAACACAGTGTATAAAATATAACATATGGTTATAATGTACACATGCATACCCATGTATTTCTCTGCAACTGTGTCCCTTTGTTTTATATAACCAAATCCAGAAGAAACATAACTTGGGGATATGGAGTGTCGCAATAAGTTTTAAGAGCTCTTTTTCTCTTTTTCTTGGAATTTGTGCTATCATTTATTTTATATATAGTTACAAACTGTTAGCTAGGAGAATAAAGAGTGATTCTTTACACAAAAGGATTCTAGCTAATCCATGTTATTTCTTTTTATTACTTAGACACTAGATTGTGATGTACAGTAATCCCTATTTGAGAAAATTGTTGAGAATCCAATAGAACATCCATTCTTTCCTGTAGACCTGTGACTATCTACAATCCACTTATAATTTCAGGCTAAGGCTTCAATTACAATTGTCTGGGCTTCTATAATAACCTGAAATAGCATAAAAGACGAAAACCTATCTTCAGAAGTGTATAATAATGCATGTGGTGAAGAACACCCTTAGTGAGCAAATCATCTTGGTCGATTTAACAACGGTAAGTACGGGACAAATTGATCTTAAATAGAACCAAGTTCTTTTTTGGTTTATATCCATCACCTGAATAAAACCCAGCAAACCCCATGTGTTTATTTTTGCTCTTTACCAGAGACAGAATAATAATCAGAGAAGGCTTAAATGCTACTGAGTTCCCTATGGAGCATTTGACTTGGTGTCAGTGGATGGGAAAATCCATCCTTTGAAAGGTGCTGTGCTTATCACATTTCACCTGGAAGGAGATGGAAGGACAGGGGTTTCTATTGCCCTCCAAGCAGGAATTGTGCCATTAACACTGTGAATGTAATGTCAATACTTATACATGTGGAAATGTCAATCTATGAGGGAGCTAGTTCTGGTGCTATTTTGAACTTGTGCCTGTCTACGTATTTTATCTTTTGCCTTTCAAGTTTCTCTCTTGGAGCAACATATATTTGGCACTTAGATTTCCTTGGGGAGGGGGGAATGCCCTAAAAGATAGAGGTGTCATGCTTCCCTTTTGTACTCTGATACTTGATTTTTGGATCAAAGAGTCTTCATAGGACTTTTTTTTTTATATAGTTCCAGCTCCAGCATCTCACGGGTACATGAAACTCAGGGAGATGGACATATATGAGGTATATCCAATTTGGGCAGTGTTTGTATTATTATTATCGCTGCCTTTTTTGGAAAAAAATTCAAATCTTTGGAAAATCCCCCATATTTCTAACACTCATTTCTTAAATTTTTTAAAAAAAAGACTGTGAGGGATTGCAGGCATGAACCCCTAGGCAGTTATTTCACATCCGTTTTGTCTCTGTTAGTATTGTGCACAGGAGTGGTACAAAAAAATGTTACTTCACGTCCATAATGCAACTACTGAAATTTGTCTCGACGATGCCCCTGGAGCGGGATCAGAGCGTGGCAATACTGTACCTGGTGCTGGGGTAGGGCTTTCCCTTGTCACTCTTTGTTCCCACTTTCTGTTCTGAAATAAGACACCGTGTAGTAACGACTGTCACACAACAAAACATTTGTTTCTCTCAGAAAACTGTGTCCAGGTTTGTTTGTTTTTTGACTTTTCAGAAGTGAAATATCGAAAAAGAATTTTTTAAGGCTCCCCCAAAAAGGAAAATGAAAGCTAGACAAATTCAGTGTTTGTCACGGTACAAGACCGTAAGGTAACACTTGTCACGAGACAAGTTATCATGACCATGGGAACACTGAAACAGGGACAAAACCACGTGATCATGACCAATGCTGTCAGAGTACAAAACTAGTCACAGAACAAAGAAGGACATGAAGTAACTGCCCTAGTGAGCTGTCTGGCCCCAATACACAACTATCAGGCAACTGGGAGG
Source organism: Phrynocephalus guinanensis (assembly GCA_037367245.1). Lineage (NCBI taxonomy): Eukaryota > Metazoa > Chordata > Lepidosauria > Squamata > Agamidae > Phrynocephalus > Phrynocephalus guinanensis. Next base: position 48,252,882 of record CM074736.1, on the reverse strand, counting down.
AGGATCAGTTTTATCAGGATCATGACAGGAGGAGGGTAGATCTGGCCAACACAGCTGAAGAAGGTAGATAACTCCTTCATAAGAAACAGATGATGGAGGCAGGATTGAAGGGCTTAAAATGGCAGTACTGATTACTTTTAAGTAGGGGATGGGTGGGAAGGGGATATTGGAAGTTGTTTATTGTTGTTGGGTTTATTTGTGCCAGGATCTAAATTCCCTCTGATTTGCCGGAGTGCTGTGTGGGAGCTCTGCTCCTTGTGTGGAGGGTTTGGAACCAACTCAAAGCAAAAGGATGTTAACATTTGTTGGGTTGTGTGTGCCTGATTGAGTGGTGTATGCCTGCATAAGCTTAGAGGGAAGGTTGGCCAGGAGTCAGCCACCAAAGACTCCAGCCATGTGCTTGGATAAACCCTATGTTAACCTGGGCCCCACGCTACTGCACAATATGTACCACATGAGGACACTATCTCAAGTCTCATGTTATGATTGCCCAAGTGTCCAGTGCAATAAAGTCCTGGATGTTTTTTGCTTCCACTGCAGTCAGTCTGGATTTAGTCATGCACCTTTTCCATCCTTCTTAGACCAATATTCAATAGTATATATCAACAGGCTGACATGTGGGATTTTATGCTACACCTGCAAAGCTTCACTGTTCAGACTGAGCATTCTAGTACACTTCTACAGCTTAAAGAAAGTGATACAAGAATGTGTTTAAAAACTGGGTTTATGATAAACTATTTGAAACAATAATAAAATTAGTAACTCACTGAAAACATCTGAATGTTTCCAGTGTGGTGTTAGTATGGAAAGAGTAATATGTTTTTTAAGGATCTTTATTTGTCACTTAACAACTTTGAAAAATCTTTTCTTTTTCCTTATCTTCATACTTGTCTCATAGAAAACAAGATATTCACAGATGCCTAAGACTGTAATAAGAGAGATGAATCATTTATTCTCAGAAGCCTATTTTTCTCCCTAATATATACTACACAGAAGAAAAGATATGTCTTTAAAAAGAACTTTACATTTTTTCTCCCTCTTCCCTAATATTTATTGATAAATGTTATAGACAATGAAAAATGTTTAAAAGTTCCTTTAGAAATATGGGTAGTCTTTTTTATTTTTAAACAAATTGAACAAAACTCAACAACAAAAACATAAATTAAAATACAATCAGAACTCAAAATACATTGTGTTCCTGAGCAACTTCAGTATTTTTCCATTCATTCGTTCATTTATATTTTACACTACATGCTTCATCTCTTTGTCTAGAAATATGCTTCTTGTGTCGGGGTATAATCTTTTTTTTGAACTCAATACATGTGTTAAAAAAACTGCATATCTCCTTAAAACAACTTGTTTTCAATATTACTTTTCTAACATTTAGTTCACACATTAATTTACCAGTGATAGCCATCTCCCACATTTCTTTGTACCAATCCTCCATATTAAAGTGATCATTATATTTCCAGTTCTTTGCAAATATCGATCTTGCCATTTAAAAAAAATAATTATTAGTTTTTCTTTAAAAAATATTTCCACACATATTTAACAGGGTTATCACTGGGAAACTTTGTATTTCAATGTGTATAATTTCCTTTATCTCTTTGAAAACCATAGTCTATTCCTTCTGTCTCGCTTCCCATGTCTACCAAATGTGTAAATATGTTCTTTTATTTCTTGTATCTTGAACATGAGGGTAATGCTTCTTTATTCATTATGGTAAGTTTTCTTTAACCCTTCTAGACACATTCTTCATTATTCTTTTATTCCACATCTTCTTCCATTCATCTCCACTAATTTCTTTATTTACATCTCCTCTCCACAGTCTTTATGTTACTTTGTGTTCATTCTCTATTGACATAACTTTTAATATCTCTTCTCTATTGTTATTACCTTATTTTTTTCCAAATATTTCATCAAATTTAGTCATCATTCTACAATTTCTTCCCTTCTTTTTCCATTCCTTGGTCCAATTTTCTAACTGCAGTCTACTGAACTATGTTATTTTTTCTTATCCTAAACCTTCTTTTACCCACTCAGGCAGTTCAGAATGGCAGAAAGATGTCGCACTAGTCCTCTAGTACTTGGCTGACAATCATTTCAGTCTTCATCATACTACATTATCATTATCATCTTCAGTAATAATTGCATTCAGGTGACAAGGAAGGAAAATACTGAAATCTGTAAAAGTATTATTTATTTAATCAGCTATTGCTGTCAAAGAAGGAACAATCAAAATGTTGATTACATTTGTTTGCAGGAGTTTATACATCTGATAAGAGCCCAGTCAAGATCAAACCAAGATAATTTACTGCCTGTGGTACAATTGATAATCTATAAATTAAAACTTTCAAAGAAATTATATGAGAGGTTTCCCCAGAATTGATCCTTCCTCTAGGGATATCCCATATCATTTTATCATGATTTCATTCCCCATATCAATATTGCATCCTATTGATGAATTAACACAGGTCATTAACATGATTATGGCCTCTACTACCAGATCCCATTCATCAACAGGTTGCCTTTAAATAAATAAATAAACAAACAAACAAAAACAGAAAATCAAAATAAATATTTAAAGAAACACAATGGTAAATCCACAAATAACTCATCTGGAGAAGGTGAAAAGATTGTTCTGGGACCTGTACTCCCAAAAAGTAAATTTTCTTATATCAGACCTTAGAAGAGATGCACCCTATGATTACGAGGGCTGTGTAAGACAAATACAGTAGTACCCCGACTTAAGACCAGCTTGACTTAAGAGCAGATAACTGTTGGCATTTTAACGGCCGCCTTACAAATTTTAGATATGGTCTGCTCGACTTACAAATATTTTTTCATATTTTTTTCATTTTTTAACTTATTTTTTCAATTTTTTAGATAGGTGCCCCGACTTAAGAGTAGTTCGTCTTAAGAGCATGCATTCGGAATGGATTAAATTCATAAGTTGAGGTAACACTGCATTACTGAATGTAGATAGTTTAATTGCTACAACATGCTACAGATAATTTTCTTCTTTTCTTGCAGTAATATTTTTTTTAAATGTCCTTGGGAAAATTTCAAATTAATTTTGGTCTTGAGTACTACACATTTTCAGAAGGTAATTGCTCAGTTTTGAGCAAATTTAGTTGGAAGTCCCACAGAAATCAATGATCACATTATAAGTAATTGGCACTGGGGTAGACGGTACGTCAGAAACAGTCTTGCAACTGACCTCTTCGTAAAACTGTATTTCTAAGCAAAAAAAGAAAGAAAGGGCCTTTTTGAGGCATATTCACATATATGTATCACTCCTCACAAATGAATGGGAAGATGACTCTATCCATTGTAGCTGAGAGATTTCCAACTACAACTACCAAGAATGTGTAATAGACATGGGCACGACTCGGCAAAATTGTCGTTTCCGTTCTCGGTTATCGTTTCCGTTACATAACGGAAACGGTAACGATAATTAAGCCGTCAGAACTAGAACTAGAACCGAAAAAAGAAAAATTTGGTCGGGTTTTTCGATTCCGTTTGTGGCATCGCAGCGAACGCACAATGCGAAGCACAGAAAAAGTTTTTAAAAGTTTTTTTTAAAAACCCCGACTCCCGGCCAAAAAAGCAGGCGAAAATATGCCTGCCTGAGGTTTGCCACCTACCAGAGGGGTGGTTTCTGGGGGGTCCCTGGCCTTTCCCCCCCCCTCTTCTCCTGTCCTGGGCTGCTTGCACCAGGGTGGGGGGGTCATCTTCGTCATCTCGCCATGCCATGCGGTGGGGAGGGATCCAAAATGGCGACCGCAATTTTTCTTTTGAAATCATGGTCAAAAAACACACCAAATCACCACAGAAACATGTGAAATTTATTTATTTTAAATGCCTGAATTTTTATAGTAGCAGCAGTGGGTCTTTATAGCAATAAAACGTCGTATTGATTTTATTTTATTTTATTTTATTTTTTTATTTTTTTAGACCTGCCCATTTGGGCTGGGCATGGGATGGGACCATGCAATTTTTTTGAACCATTCCACCAATGGCATCGCCAGGTTTTTGACTGACACTTCTGGATGTCTCGGAAGGCATAAAAAGCCGAGGCACCTTCCAGAAATCGCAGTTGGGTGTATGGAAGTGGTTGAGGGAGGAGGGCTGGCTGCTGGTGCTGGTGTGATCCGATCGAGATTGAGGAGGGAGGCTGGAAGCTTTAGGATTTAAGTTAGGCAGGCAGGGAGGGAATTGAATTTAGAAAATAATTTCTTTGATTCCCTGCAGCTTTGTCTGCTGAAGGGAATAGCAGTTTATTCTTTATTTCTTCTCTGGCAGTTTGTGAGGATTTTTTTCTGATACTGGATAAAGGGGGAGGTTCGACTGGGAGTGGGAGGTGTGGGTTTATTTTAAATATATATACTACCATTTATTTTCTATTTTCCCAACTTCAATTTGCTTGCACACACACACATTTGGGGTGCAAGCCAAGAACAGAACCTCTATCCTAAGTGATATCCTAACTGCCCACTCGCCCCCCCGCCCCCGCCCCGCCTGCCGCCTAGGGCGCAAAAACACCTAGCGATGGCCCTGATTACGGAACGCCCCTATGCTCTGGGAAGTCAAATCGCGCTAAATTGCGGTGGAAACGACAAACGACAAACGACAAACGGAAATGACAAATTTTTGAAAAATTTCACGACAAACAGAAACGTCCGAAACGGACCTGTTCCGACAAACGAAAACTCGAAACGTCATTTTTTCTGGTTGTGCCCATGTCTACTGTGTAAGGAAACAGCTGAAGGTATCACATGCAGTGACTCTGTTAGCTTTAGAGGAGTCTTCATCCCAAAGCATTGGTCCTGAACAGACATACACAAACATGTTACAGAGTTCCGTTCCCACTAGGTTTTTTCTTATTACTAAGATATTCCACAAAAATTAAAATGCAAACAAAATGCCTTCATTCACAACTTACTGACAGAGAAGCCCCACTGAATTCAATACAGCTCACCACCAGGGACAGTATGTGTTTGTAGTCTAGCACAACATCGCACTAGATCAGTCCCACAACCCAATTCCATGTCAAGATAGGTTAAAGCTGCCTAGCAGTAGTCAGAAGCCCTTCAAGAATTTAGGTTCAAATTAGTGCAATACTTATTCTTGCCTTTGATTTTCCTGGTGCAAAAATATTCCATCCAGTGAGTACAAAACACCAGGTACGTTTTAATTTATAAAATATTTAAAATATGTTACCCCGCCTTTCTCTTTAAAAGGACCCAAAGCAGCTAACATCATTAAAAGACAAAGTTGAAGAATAGTGAGTGTAGAAACACTAAAAATAATCAATCAAATACCACAATAAAAAAAACCAAAACTAAGGTACAATAATGTGTTTAAGAACCCTATTCAAGCCGGCTGTCATTCAGGAAAACTTGCCTGAAAAGAAAGGCCATATCCTGCTTCCAGAAGGGCAGTCAAGATGGGGACAACATAGTCTCCTATGTGAGGGCGTTCCAAAATCTGGGAGCAGCAACAGAGAAGGCCCTCTCTCACGTACCCATGAAACACACTTGAGAAGGCAGCAGGATGGAAAGAAAGGCCTCTCCAGATAAACTTTACACTTAAGCAGATTCATAAAGGAAGAGGTAGTCTTTGAAATAGCTTGGACCCAAGCCATTTAGATCTTTATAGGTTAGAACCAACATCTTGAATTCAACTTGGGAACAGAGTGGAAGCTGCTGTAACAAGGGGTTATGTGACCCTTGTAATCAGCCTCTGTTCACGTGTAAGAATATTTCCCACTGAATTCAATGCAATTTATTTCCAGTAAATAGCTTAGAGTTGTGATGCCTGAACAACATGAATTGTCACAATGTCCAGTTAAGGAAATTATCATGACAGTCTTTCCACAATTTGCTATACATTGTAATTTAATACTTCATGTCTCCAAACTTACTTCTACTTGAGGAATATGCCAAGAAGTATGGGGAGACTCTGGACCATATGTACAATGGACTTTCGCTACATCTCAGATAGTTCCGATCTGCAGAATTATGTTGGACTAGTCCTGGTCTAGTGCTTGGCTTACAATAGAGATGGGCACGAAATGCCAAAATTGTGTTTTTTTTTTCATTTTTAATTTGGGGGGGGGGGGTTGGCACCAGTTTTTTATGTTTTTTTTTTTTTGCTTTATTGCACTGACCAGCTGGCCCGCGGGCCAGGTTGGCATGCTTTTTTAATGTTTAATTTTTTTATTTTTCTTGCAATGACCAGCTGGCCAGCAGGCCAGGCTGGCGCGTTTTTTTATATTTTTATTTCTTCTTTTTCCTTATCGTGTCAACCAACTGGCCCGCGGGCTGGGTCAGCACATTTTTATTTTTTTCTTGCGACGACCAGCTGGCCAGGGGTTCGGGCAGCACTTTTCTTCTATTTTTTTTATTTTTATTTTTCCTTATTGCACCAACCAGCTGGCCTGAAGGCTGGGTCAGTGTGGTTTTTTGTTTTTGTTTTTTTGTTTATTTTTCCTTTCTGTTTTCTTATTTTTTCTTTTCTTTTTTCAGCTGTCCCGCAGGCCGGGACGGTGCATTTTTTAAAAAATATTATTTTTTATTTTTCCGTATCGGGCTGACCAGCTGGCCCACGGGTCGGGTCAGTGCGTGTTTTTTTTCTTTTTACTTATTGCACTGACCAGGTGGTCTGCAGGCTGGGTCGGCATTTGTTTGTTTATTTATTTTTTTATCCTCCCACCCGATCGTGCCTGATTGGGTGGGAGAAAGGATAGGCTTTTAAAAAAAATTTCACGCTGAAGCCCCATGCTACAGCTGGTTGGTGGTGGCTTCGGTGGGGGGGGGGGAGGCCTGCCGTTTTGCCCCGTGTTGGAATGCATTGCTTCAATGCATTGCTTCAATGCATTCCTATGGTAAAACAAAAAACAAAGCGAACAAAATGGAAATTTCCATTTTGTTTCGTTTCATTTTTCTTTGATGGGTTTATTCGTTATTCATTTTGTTCCATAATGAAACAAATAATGAATAACAAAATGAATGAAAAATTTGTGTCATGCCTGTCTTGTCTATTTGTTAACAACAGCATCTATGTGACAAGGAAGGGAAATAATGACATTTGTAAAAGTGTTTTCTGTTTATTCAGTTATCACAGTCAAAGTGGGACTAATCAAAATATTGTACATTACATGAAATATGAATGTTAGTGGCACTTATTTGCAGGGTTCCATACGTCTGATAAGAACCTAAACTAGATCAAACCAATATCTTTTACCAAGCATGTGGAAGTTGCAGCATTGCACATCTAAGGGTACCAGATAGAACAAGTCCAGTATTAGAAAATATGGCCATCAGAAATATATATATAATTCCTGATCAGAAAGTGCACACCTCATTGCACACTTCCTGTTTCCGGCTGGTTTAGACCCATTTTTTCTCTTGCCCTGTAATATTTCTAATCTTCCTTCCTTCAAACACTTGCCTCCTCTGTTCTTCTTAGCTACTTCTAATGCCTCATTTCCTTCCCTTGGTACTCTGCTACCTCCATTCCTCTCCTACTGGTAAGATCCCACCCCACTCCTCCCTTTGACCAGATATATGATCTTCTAACAGCATCACTCCTTGGCCCTTTTCTCCTCCTCCTCCAGATTTCTCCATATTGCCTCTTTGTTTCTTTTAATTAGTGCTTCCCTATGAATTTAAACTAGGCTAATGCAACATGTATTACTGCCACTCATTTGATGATCCAAAAATGTTCCACATATTGGGTAAGAAATATCAGAAGCATTTGAAGACCTTTTCTCTTATGTCTTCCTAAGTCTCGATCAGTGGTGCACTTATTTCTCATGAATGCTAAAACATGCAATAAGTGGAGTAGTTATTACTTTTTAGCTCTGGGGGAAATAAAGCAGACATCATGCACTAGTCAACACAGTGACAATCACTGATGCACACCTATAATATAAAGCAACTTTGCAACACAAGATAGAAATTGAGAAAATGGCCGTCACCTATCACATGAGAGAAATACCTTGAAACCTGATATGTCTCCTTCTCCTTCAGAAAGCCAATTATAATGAATATAAGTAGATTCTGAGATGGGTTAGTTAACTTCAGAGATACAACATTAGCAGTTTTAACACCCTTATTACATCTTTCCATGGAGATGTAATAATGACAGCTGCCTAGAAGCATCTGGAAAATAAGGCAAATACAATGTTTGTAGGTTCACTGTTTTTGTTTTTGTTTTTAGTTGTGTTTTTTCTGGGAAGGGCTATTGGACAAAAAGCTTGACAATACATGATTTTACACTTGTGGCACTTTCCAACTTTAGTAACACATTGTACTATAAAAGGAACCATTTGTCAATTTGTCAGGTACACAACCTGTAAGACCCTGAAATCATGTATTTGCTTTATTGCTGCAACACGAGTTTTCTTCCTGGACTAGGTTCCATTTAAGTCAGTAGTTTTACAGAACTGCCCAAAAGCCAGTAGTAAATAAAGCATGTTAAACAATACTTTTTGACAATGCAACATATTTCTACCTACTGTATGCAGACAATTGGAAGATTTATCGTAGCTCCAAAATTCTGTAACTTCCATACATCACTGTTAATAATTATCTGGATTTTCACAACACTTTGCTTAAAGTGTTGCTTTAATTTTTTTTTAAGATGACACATAACAGCTGACAGTAGCTTCTCTCTTGACATTTGCATTGCTAGGTAACCTCAGGCCTAACTTTTCTTTAAATACATTTCCTTCCAACAACAAGAAATCTGCACTGGGAAGGGGAGAAAGGAGGGGGAGAATATGACTGCAGGTCATTTGCCTTAGGTGTGAACTTTTGATCCTGCCACAGGATCTGTGTGCCCATGGAGATGCATTTTGCACCAACAACTAACTCTCTAGCACTGAAAAACACTATTTCCCTTCTGCTCTGAAACATGCTCTGGGTGTGCAAAGTGCTCTAAGACCTGAATTCCAGGAGGGCAGAGGGCGTTTTAAGTGACAAGGGACACTCTCTTCTAGAGAACAAGAACTTTCAGGTCCAAGCAGAAGCGTCCAGATAAGGTTCAAACGGGAATGGGCGCCTTGGCTTCCAAGCAGGCAGACAATTCTTTCATAAGATGCCCCTTCTTTCTCTCTCTCCCCCCCTTCCAATCCCACTGGTCGTTCAGTGCTTCCACCTTCTGGATCTAAGGGCAGCTGTTTCCGCCAAGGAGGTTTGCCCTACCAGCCCTTTGACCATCCTCCAGGAAGTCATCCAAGTGCCCCAGAGGTCCTTAACCCGAGGATTCGGGCCACCTCGGAGGCACCGGCGCCAGCCCCGCACGAGTTCCCTCCTCTTGCCAAGGGGGCAGCCCGGGCTCCCTTGCATCCTGTCGCCTCCCCCACCCACCACCACCGCCACCTCTCCAGCCCAGCCTTGCCAACTGACAGGACACCGACAGGAAGCCGCTGGCGAGCTGATGAACGCAGCCCAGAGAAGATGCCATGGCGAGCAGGCGGCCATCACGCCGTCAAGCTAGGACTTTAGCCAGAGTGGCAAGGAAGTTGAGCGGGGGGGTGGGTTGAGTCGTCCGCTCCCGCACTCCAACCCTTTTTCCTCTTCACTAATACCACCAACACCACCAGGCAGCAGATCCCCCGAGGGAACAAGAGGCCATCGATCCAGGAGGCAGGGGTGGCCGCCGCCGCCACTCCAGGACCCCTAGGGCGCACCCAAGGAAGGCAGAAGGAGGAGGAGGAGGGAGGAGGAGAGCAAATACGAAACGAAACGTACCCGGAGAGCTTGGCAATCTTGACGAAGCTAAACACATCCATCCATGCAGCCGCCTCAGCTCTGCCTTCGATCGATCGCCCTCACTCCCTCACTCCAGCAGCAGCAGCAGCAGCAGCAGCAGCAGCCGCTCCATGACAGGAAGGAGGCTGTGCATGGTCGCTCCTCTCCTCCACTGGCAGCGGCGGCGGCGATGATGTTGGCCGAAGGGAAAACTGGCGACGGAGGCGGCGGCTGCTACCCCCCTCCGGCGGGGAGTTGGCCGTGCAGCATCCTCCCGCAGCAGCAGCAGGCAGCAGTTGCTGCCGCCGCCACCACCACCACCACTGTCCCGGTGACGCGCGCTCCCGCTCGCCGACTCGACTCCCAAGATGGGCTGCGGGAGCACCAGGCGGGCGAAGAAGGGAGCGCCGCCAGCGTCTCCGCGTCGGCGCAGACAGCGCGGAGGAGGACCCCGCGAGCGCGCGGGGTCGGAACGCCTTGCTGAGGAGGGAATGGGGGGGGGGCGGGGAGTGAAGGATGGCATCCAAGGGGGCTCCGCCGGCACGGGAACGCGGCAGGTGCACCTTCTGCGTCTGCCAAGGCAGCCCAGAAAGAGCCTCGCGCCTGATGATATAAACACCCTGCCCTTACCGGTAATCTGGGATACAGAGATTGCATCCCCCCCCAAAATGTGGGCCTGTTTTATTGGTGCCTCTGAGGACTGTGGTTCTTTGGAAGGGCACTCTGCCCATGCCCAGGGGGAGCTTGTCCCATTACTTGGTCTTCAAACATGTTTGCCTCTGGTTCCCGAGATAAACCCCCTGTCTGCTGTCTCAGTTTAACCGCTGCTTGTAGCCCCAGGAATAAGGGTCAGAGAAAACCTTGCCTGATTTGGACCAGGCAGAAACCTTATAATCTCAAAGGTCAAGTTAATTGCTCTCTGTGAGAAGAAGGGGTCAAATAAACAACCGTGTGCTTGAAGACAAGGAAGTGTGGTTTGACCCTGAGGTGGAAGAAGTCCTCTGCCTGAAGACACCCCAAAAGAATCAGACCACGGCAGGAAGTCTTGGGTGCAGATGTACACAAAACCTCCAGCTGACCCCGTACTGTTGCTACAATGCACTGTAGCAACTTGGTTTAAGGAAGATGCCATTGCAACACTTGGGAGGCCACGACACAGAGCACATGAGCGCGGAGAAAAGGCTGCTAACTGAGACTTTAGATCACTGATCCATTACCCTGTGCTTTATTTGATTTCATTTGTCACATTTATGTCCCACTTTTCTTCCAGGTAACCTATTTCTCCCCAACTGATCCTCAGGGACAACCCTGTGAGGTCACAATGAAAGAGCATGAGTGACCCAAGAAGAGTTTCATAGCTGAGGGCAGATTTGAACCCACATCTTGTGTTTCTTTGTTCAACACTGTAACCACCACTCCTGCACTGACTTTTCGCATAGTGTAATCTGTGTAGGGGGATAAACATGATTGGCAATAATGAAAGCCCAGAGCCTTTTTGAAGTAATAGGAATGTGTTGAAATCTGCACAAGTTGCTGTTTACCATCCTGATGACTCATTGGGGATGAGACTTTGTACCAATGTATTTGAGTTTACAAAGCAATGTCTCAGAAAAAAATTACACTAAAGGTTTAGCAGAAGTCTCATCATGGGGGGAAATTGCACAGATACTACTAGGTCCCTATGGCAAACTCAACAATTTTAATGTCATATTTTTCTCAAAATGCAGTACACTCCACATTTTTACCACTTGAGGTCAATTCAGTCACAACATATGGTTTATCAAAGATTGGAACCATGAATGAGTAATGCAATGCCTCTTCCTCAGTCTATTTTTAAATGCTTATCTAAAATGTTGCTTTTAATCATGATCAGTTGTTTTTCATAACATTTTGTATAGTGTTTTCAACTTATTATTGTATAGCTTTAATTGTTTTGAATCATTTTGAACTCCTGTGGGGAGAAAGTGGCGTATAAATAATATAAATAAAATAATATACTGTATCTCATTTGGCCTGGTGATCCGATGAGATTCTGTGCCTTTTAATGCATATTTGCCTATTCCTGATAGCACTAAACATATGGAATGGACTGATTCTAGGGTTGACTTATCATCTGACATGATCTGTATTACATTTTTCAGCTGGTAGTGGCTCCATAAAGTCTTGGACCTTCTGTTTGCAAAGTATGATCATTACTATTCTGACCTTCCTTTCACCCATCTCTTACCAAAGTCAAACATCATCATTAAAGGTTTCTTGACTCTGGATGTGGCAGCTCTAAACTGCGTTGTTGCATTGCCCCAAGGTATTTTGATTAATTCCACCCCCCTTCCTGACCTTCTTTTCCCTTTCATTTGACCTTGAATGATGAACTATAACAATTTTGATTTCTCATTAGATGACAGAAGTATTGCAGCTTTCTGTATTGATGTGTTCCATGATTTCTTGGTTTTTATTCATCAATGTGTGCCTGTGACATGGCAAAGTGCTTGGCATATAACCAATATTGTTTTTGTTGCACCTCATCCAGTTACCCCCGCTTATGGTGACTCTATGTTTGAGTGACTTCCATAATGTCTTATCATTAACCGCCCTGCTTGGCTGTTGCAAACTCAAAACCTTTATAGAGATGTTTCATCTCATAGTGAAACATCCTCTTTTTCTGCTCCCTTCAAGAGAACCAACAGGTACCAACATTTATTTATTTATTTATTTATTTATTTATTTATTTATTTATTTATTTATTTATTTATTTATTTATTTGGTGTTTACATTTATAGACCGCCCCAACTTTCCCATAAGGAACTCTGGCAGTGAACAACAAAGGGTTAAAACTATAAAAATATACATAATAATATACATAATAATATACATCATCATCATCATCATCATCATCATCATCATCATCATCATCATCATCATCATCATCATCATCCAACAAATAAATAAGAACGGAATTAAAAGAAAATTATAACATTATTGGTGTCACCAAAATAAAATGTTATGCTGGTCTATGATAAGGCTGAGGAACCTATTTTATTTCAAATATTGAAAATCTCATGAATTTTAGCCAGTCTGACTAGTTATGAGTTTGCATCAAACTAGTAATTTCTCAGAATCTGAATTGAAGCCAACACATTCATTCACAGCTTAAATCTGTCCAGGATGGGGAAATTTTACAATACAATAAACACAAGATGAATATCATCCCACTCAAATCCTGAAAGTAACTAATACATGGGAAATCACGAACTTTCACGGAGGAGGAGGAGAAGAATATAGAAAGATACTATTAATGAGTGGAATGACGTTGCGAGTACATACTCAGCCTATCCAATACTTTTAAAGGAGAGATTTATAGGGATATATTGTGAGATTGTATTCATTCTCACATCAGGCTTCCATATGATTCATTTGCAGTCACAGCCTTTATATCAATGGTAACTACTTATGATTTATGCTTGTCAGTCAGACCTTGTATCCTGCCAGTGTCCCGGCTTTTTTAATCACTTGTCTTGTATAGTCTGCTTTCTCCTTAGAACTTGATTTGAATGATTTGTTAAAAATCCCCTCCATTTATCAGTCATTTTCAATTGTTTCCTAATATCAGATGCTAGCTTTCTGCTAAAATCAGGTATCTTTTACCTTGTAACACAACAAATGTACATATTTAGAACCCATTACATGTAGATCTGAATAAAGTCAGGGCAGTGTTTTATAGTTTTGAAGAAAGTACACATTCAAAATGATACAAAGTAGCCATTTCTGAGAGCAAAAAAAGGTATTTTTCAGCCACACATGGGAATCTTCCAGTCTTATTTTTATGCATCGACAAGCTGTATAACTCCATTTTAGTTTTAAAGTGGGTCTGTGCAATTCCTGCTGGAATGTAAGTTTTCCCCCACAGGGCTTGGCAGGGACATATTAGTATATAGGCAGGTAACTGAACCCAGAGGAACAGTTTGTAAACACACTTAGTATGTCCCTGGCTCCATGCTATTATTTTCTTTAACACAAGAAGAAGAAGAAGAAGAAGAAGAAGAAGAAGAAGAAGAAGAAGAAGAAGAAGAAGAAGAAGAAGAAGAAGAAGAAGAAGAAGAAGAATGATTGATTTATTAGCTGTTTACCTGGTGGGAACATTAAACAACTCACAGGAAAAACACTCATTCACCAATATACAACTGGCAATTACACAGCATAGCATTTAATTTAAAAGTTGTGCTAAGGATCTAAAAACTTCCCATTTAATTCTCTCCATTTCACTTTATAATTAAAATCACGCCCAATTTGATTACAACTACAGTATCAGAACATGTAATTTCTCTTATGGCATATTTCCTAACATTCTAGGGATATTTGAGTTTTTTCATTGCTGCTACAGATTTAACTTCCCTATAAAGTCACTGTGCATGTATCAATGTATGTAGGAGAGACATGAATACCCTTCCGTACAAACGCAGCTTGTGTTCTGTAAGCATAGAAAGGTTCTGTCCGCCTAAAAATCCTGATTTAGCTCAATCTCATGACATTGTGAGGATTTTTTTCCTTAGCATGAGAACACAAGAGTTTCCCCACCATCTCATCTTCTTGTTGGTTTTGGGAAAATTCTGCATTTTTATGTATCTGCCGGACTGATTCTGAAAAATGCATAATACTGGACCAGAAATGGCAATGTGCTGCCTTAAAGTAACAAACACAGTGGTACTGGGTGAGTTGTTTGTGTCATCCTCTCCTTTCGGGCTGGTGGTGTCTGTATGCACTAATTTATACTGCCATATTTTGTGCATGAATGCAAAAAAAAAACCCTTAATAAGTAAAAGTACTGTACCTGCATTGGTCTCATTGTTCTCAAAACCCCTTTCTAGGGTTTGGAGAATAATGAACTATCTGCCTTGCCTTTTTGGGATGGCCTGGTTCATTGAAACTTAAGACACTGAAGATGTCTTCACCTTTCACTGTATGGAAGTGGCTCCCCACATAGCCAGGTACAAAAAAAAACAGTATAACTAAAACAAGCAAACAAATTTTCCTGTGCCAATGATTTACTGTACCCTGGCCATCTGGCCACTCTTAAAACAATTATGGCAGTGTGAACGTTTGCAGAGGATGGTTCACTTCAGCTGAAGTATCAGCAGAAATCATGTTGTTTAGCCAGGTCAATAGCACTAGAGTAGACCAAGGGAATTGAGGTGCAAAGTTTTGGGGGGTGGGATGTTGCAAGTCAACTCCTCCAAAGTTCCACTGATTCAAAAGGGCCTATTTCATTTGTTACTTACTTTAGCAATGCACATCACAATTAAAGTATGCCTGTTTGAAGCAATGGCATTTGTGGACTCACAGTGAGGTACAGGTGGAATTACTACATTTTTATATTTTGGACTCTTAAAATGCATATGATTCAACGGACCTACTTGAGTGCACTTTACTAAAATAGTAACAGAATTCTGGCCATGGAATACAATATTTAGACCACAATTTCCTAAGTGTAGTGTTCCAAAAAACCCTCAAATGAAAGTCCTATCTTTCATTGCCCAATAGCCTCCAGTCTTTCCAGCTTTCTGCACTTCAGTTAAAACCTGCCAAATGTCTTCCACAGGCTTTCTTTTTAAGAAAGGTGGTTTCTATCTAAACATTAGCTATGTGTGGAGCTACAAAGTGACAAGACTTTGGTGGCAAGATGTAGGGTGGCCCCATTCAGAATTCCACTGCTGACGGCCTACCATCTGTTCTTGATTGAGGTTTCAATGAAATGTCCCTCCACATCCTGTAATCCACAAAAGTTCCTCTAGCTCTGTTCCTCTTAAAGATGCCACAGGATTATTTTGTTTTGTTTTGTTATTGTTGGTGATGTCATAGGGGTTAGGCTTTTGTTTTGGTTTCAGTTATACATGTTGGAACATTAAACAGTTATCCCTTAGAGGGTACAGCTCCCTGTAAAATGTATTTTGTAATGCTGAATAGAGATGGGCACGACTTGAAAAAAATTTTTTTCGAGTTGTCGTTAGTCGGGCCGGTTCCGTTTTGGCTCGTTTCCGTTTTTCGCGAAAATTTGCAAAAATTAGTCGGTTCGTTTTTTCGTTTTTTCGTTGTCATTAGTACTGGTTTGGGGAGGGGTAGCGGGCTCCTGGAGGGAGCTGCAGGAGTCAGCCAGAGCCACAAGTGACGGACTGGCAGACTCTTTGCACCCGCTGTGTCTCACGTACTTGCATGTAGTGCAATGCAAGTAGATCTGGCTTAGGGTTAAGGCGGGTTAGCGGAATGGCTAGGGTTAGGCTAGTTACGGGTGAGGTTAGGGTGAGTATTGGGGTGCACCTCTGGGTGCCTCTCTGACCCACTTAGAAGGACAGTGTACTGGCGTATGGGTTAGGCTTAGGGTTCGGGTTTGGGCTACGATTAGTGGGCTGTTTATGCCCGATTGGCACATCCCAGAAGTCTCTGTGGTCAACCTGGCCAAGTGGCCATGCAATTGGTGGAAAATTTGCATGGTCTACTCCCATCATTGCAAATGTGCAGGTGTAATAAAATAAAATAAAATAAAATAAAATCAACGGAGACTTTTTTTTTGCAAGAAAAACCCACTGCTGCTACTGTAAAAATTCAAGCATTTAAAATAGCCAATTTTCGCATCTTTCTGTGGTGCTTTGGTGGGGTTTTGGGCAACGATTTCAAAAAAAATATTGCGGTCGCCATTTTGGATCCCCCCCACCGCATGGCAAATGGATGCGCCCTCCCAGCCTGGTACAGTCAGCAAAACCTGGCCATGCGATTGGTGGAATGGCTCCAAAACTTTGCATGGTCCACTCCCATGGGCGAGCCCATCATTGCGAATGCGCAGGTGTAAAAAAATAAAATAAAATAAAATAAAATAAAATCAACGGAGACTTTTTTTCAAAGAAAAACCCACTGCTGCTACTGTAAAAATTCAAGCATTTAAAATAGCTAATTTTCACATGTTTCTGTGGTGCTTTGGTGGGGTTTTGGGCAACGATTTCAAAAAAAATATTGCAGTCGCCATTTTGGATCCCCCGCACTGCATGGCAAATGGATGCGCCCTCCCAGCCTGGTACAGTCAGCAAAACCTGGCCATGCGATTGGTGGAATGGCTCCAAAACTTTGCATGGTCCACTCCCATGGGCGAGCCCATCATTGCGAATGCGCAGGTGTAAAAAAATAAAATAAAATAAAATAAAATAAAATAAAATCAATGGAGACTTTTTTTGCAAGAAAAACCCACTGCTGCTACTGTAAAAATTCAAGCATTTAAAATAGCTAATTTTCGCATGTTTCTGTGGTGCTTTGGTGGGGTTTTGGGCAACGATTTCAAAAAAAATATTGCGGTCGCCATTTTGGATCCCCCGCACTGCATGGCAAATGGATGCGCCCTCCCAGCCTGGTACCAGCAGCGCAGCAGTAGCAATAGCCAAGGAGAGGGGGGCGGGGAAACCCCCCCCCAAATAAAACACCCTTCTGGCCTGGTAGGTGCCCTCAGACAGTTTTCGCCTACTTTTAGGTCCGGGAATCGGATTTTTTTTTAACTTTTAAAAACTTTTTTTCTGTGCCGCTTGGCATTGCGCGATGCAAGTAACGAGCACGACAAATCAGACCAAATTGTTCGTTCGTCGGTTCAAGCTTGAATTCTGGCGGAGTAATTCCCGTTTCCGTTTCCGTAGAGTAACGGATACGAGTAACGGAAACAGAAACGGGAATACCGCTAAGTCGTGCCCATCTCTAATGCTGAATGCTCTTTCTGCATTGGGTGTTAAGATCCTCCTTTTCTGAAGACATATTTTCATTACATTTGCTAGAACTCTTCATACCTGGCAGGTCAAATGGCTAATTTGCCAACTAATGTGTAGGACTGACTGTAGCATTCACCCTTTTACCGTGTATGTGACTGTACAGAAGGGGGAATAATGAGTTAATGTTTATGCCCAAATATGGAATGTAGAGACGGAGCCTTAGCACTTAAATAGCTCCACATGAGGTAGATAGGGCAAAGATAGGGCTAAGATAGGGAAACTGACAGGGACTGAAGAAGAGACAGGACAGTTAGGGAACTGTCACGCTTGAGTGAGGGAATTAGAACAGCATTTGAGTGAACTGCTTTGAGAAACTTTAAGTAACTGAACTCAAGTGATCTGTATTTAACATTCATTTTATTTTTTCCATGTTATATCTTGTCTGGGACTCAGTGATTGAACTGGGGTACCCTGACTGGTGGCAGCGATGTGTGTGTGTGTGTGTTGTGTCATTACAGTCATAACCAACTCTTTGTGACCCCATGTCCATGAAGAGTTTTTGGCAGGAACACTGGAGTGGTTTGCCAGTTCCTACTCCAGGTGCCTGCTGCCTAGATGCCCTAAGCACATCCGATCTCGCTTGATTTCGGAAGCTAAGCAGGGTCGGCCCTGTTTAGTACTTGGATGGGTGACCACCAGGGAATACCAGGTGCTGTAGGCGCCTGGAGTAGGAACTGGCAAGCCACTCCAGTACTCCTGCCAAGAAAATTCCATGGATATGGAGTCACGTAGAGCTGGTCATGACTGTAACGACACAAGACACACACACTCCAGGTGCCTACAGCACCTGGTATTCCCTGGTGGTCACCCACCCAAGTACTAACCAGGCCCGACCCTGCTTAGCTTCCGAAATCAGGTGAGGGTATCTAGGTAGTTGGTGGCAGCGATACCCAAGACTAAATTGGTACAGGTCTGTGCTAGAGTGAGGTTTGTGCCTTTTATTACTCTGTAGTGAGTTGAGTGTGGTAACCCGGCCACACGCCAAAAGACTGACCTCCACGCTATCTCTCCTGTATCTCAGTGCAACTTCAAGGCCTATGTAATAAGGAAAGAACTCAAGGAAAGCAAAAATGACACAAACACAGTCAGAAGCAAATAGTTAAACAGGGTTCTGATTATGTCTCATAATTGTATATTATCTTGGTGGGAAGATACATTTCATGACATGGAAATTTTTCAAGAAACTTTCTAATATGCTTTTACCATTCCTCCCCAAATCTCATTTATTTCTACTGAATTGTCTTCCATTTTTATTTTTATTTTTTTTAAATAAGGTGGCACCCACATCAGACTGGATGTTACACAGCACCTGCTATCAGGTACAGTAATTCAACAATTAAAATCTGTCTGTGCTCAAGTTAATCTCAAGGTAAGCATATCCAAGTATTGCATTCAATGAAATGTATTCAATATTTAATCATTTTAGTCAGATTACAATTTGTTTCCGCCAAATGGATTAGTGAAGAAGATAACACCAGAGGGCATCTTTCCAAAATGTGCCAGTCATTCAGAAGTGCCAGACATGACACATATTATAAAAGGCAATTAGGCCTTATTAGAAGTACATTTTCAAAGGGGAAGAACCTCTACATTCTATTCCAATTGAACAAGCCATTTTTCTTGTTGTTCACCATCCATCTAAAAAGGTAGGGAAAGTATCTGACAATTTTCACTGAACTTTTGACTCCATGGCAGATGAAAACTAATTAACTCAATTTGAACATGAATACTTTTCATAACATCCAAATTGCTTTAGTCCCAGTGAAGCAATTAAAGTCTCGTTTTCATAAATAAGCTTTTTATTTTGTTACTATTAAGTGTGTGTGTGTGTGTGTGTGTGTGTGTGTGTGTGTGTGTGTGTGTGTGTGTGTTGTTTGTTATCAAGATGTTAATTGAGAAATGTTGAATAGCAGGGCATAATTTAGTTTGGACAAGGAACAAAACAGCAAATTCAGAGTCCATTTACTTCTACTTCACTTTTACTAATCTCATTGCATCCAATTATTTGGTGTATTAGTTCCTAGAATTTCAGGAGCTATTGCATCACATACTTATTTGTATAAAATAAGATTAACAAAAGTGAGGTAGAGGTAGAGTGACTGGATTTTTATATTTTAAACTTCTTGAAATGGATGTGAATTTTAAAAAATGAGTTGGCATAATTAAAAAGGTGAAATGTTATGTTTCACTTGCAGAGTTAACCACCTAAAGTGGCTTTTATGCCAGATAATGTGGTATACAAGTCAAATAAATAAATAAATAAATGATACCATGTCCATCTCATTCCTCATGAGAATTATCTCTTTTTTATTTAGAATGACAACACTTTTAGGGAATACATTTTCATAATTAATGATGAAAATGTGCACTTTTTACATACATAGATACTGTATATTCAATAATAAGTTTAAGAAAACAGGACTGTTTAGGGGCCTGTTAAGGATGCAGTTGGGTTACAGAAGTGTCTGTGTGGTGAGAGTAGAAGTAATCCAACCACACCATTGTGAGGCTTCTGTCTCCTATCAGGTACCTTCACAAGCAGAATGGAGATCATCTCACTCTTTTACTTTTCTGAATCCATGTAGTTATACATCCTTTATCCCATGTCTTAACTCTGTTATCCTACAGCAGTGGTGGTGAACCTTTGGCACTTCAGATGTTGTGGACCACAACTTCCAGAATTCCAAGCCTGTATTGACAATGAAAAAGGTCTGTGGGAGCTGTGGTCCAAAACATTTGGAGTGCCAAAAGTTCACCACCGCTGTCCTACAGAAATCCTGTGATTGCTGTCTTGATCCCAAGAACAAAGATGGCAGTGAACCTGGACAGAAGCTTTTACTAGAATGTGGAATGCTTATCTGGCATCACAGGACTTTCATTCACTAACTTTTGTCCCTGAGTATAGGGCTCTGACTTACAGGACATAATTAGCAGCAAGGCTGGCCTGATTATTAGGCAGAATGAGGCAGCAACCTCACACAGAAGATGCTGGGAGCAACAGTGGTTGCTTGTCAACTGTCCCTCCTCCAAAACGCACACAAAAAACCCTGTATCATACCACTTTGTAACAGGATGAAGCTGTGTGTACCACACATTCCATCTTGGACCCCACAAATGCCCTGGTGCCCTCATTTATGGTAGAGGATGCCACCCTATTTCCAGTACCCAAGCAGGCATCACCCAACAGTGCAATCGTCTTTTGTATTAGAAACAAACGGAGGAGTTACCATCTTGTCCTTGGTCTCAGAAAGAAAAATGTAAAGGGCCAGAACCAATGGAGCAGGAACACAAAATGCCAGAGCAGTGGCAGCAGAAGAATGTGCATTCTTGTAAAGATAAAGAATTCTGTACAGTAGTCCAGAAATAGCACTCCATTTGTCCATAGCTCGTGACAGGATGCTGGGAATGAGCTTGCCAGTAAGAGATGATGCTGGACAGCTCCCATGAAAGGCCTGCATCTTTTAAGGAAGGCTCTTCACACACATTTGTTGCTCCTGGTAGTTATGACTGTGTACAGCCCATAATTTGAGGCATTCTGATTTGGGTGGGAACAAGTCCTCTTTATCTTCCTATATGCTTTTGTCAGATAATGGCTATAATATGCAATGTTCACTCACGCACTGTAGTACAGAGTATCTCTGAAGGTCGTATGGTGCATAAATAGCTGTGCACAAATATTCCATACGCGGGAAGAGTTCTTTTAGCAAATAAATCTGACCTTTTCTCAGCACAAGGCTTTCAAGCACTAGCATTAAAAGCCTTTTAAAAACTTTTGTATGTGGTATGAGAAATTTCAAATCAGGTTGCAATGACATGTCATTAGAGATGGGCACGACTTAGCAGTATTCCCGTTTCCGTTTCCGTTACTCGTATCCGTTACTCTACGGAAACGGTAACGGGAATTACTCCGCCAGAATTCGAGCTCGAACCGACGAACGAACAATTTGGTCTGATTTGTTGTGCTCGTTACTTGCATCGCGCAATGCCAAGCGGCACAGAAAAAAAGTTTTTAAAAGTTAAAAAAAAAAACCGATTCCCGGCCCTAAAAGTAGGCGAAAACTGTCTGAGGGCACCTACCAGGCCAGAAGGGTGTTTTATTTGGGGGGGGGGTTTCCCCGCCCCCCTCTGCTTGGCTATTGCTACTGCTGCGCTGCTGGTACCAGGCTGGGAGGGCGCATCCATTTGCCATGCAGTGCGGGGGATCCAAAATGGCGACCGCAATTTTTTTTTGAAATCGTTGCCCAAAACCCCACCAAAGCACCACAGAAACATGCAAAAATTAGCTATTTTAAATGCTTGAATTTTTACAGTAGCAGCAGTGGGTTTTTCTTGCAAAAAAAGTCTCCGTTGATTTTATTTTATTTTATTTTATTTTATTTTATTTTATTTTTTTACACCTGCACATTCACAATGATGGGCTCGCCCATGGGAGTGGACCATGCAAATTTTCCACCAATCACATGGCCACTTGGCCAGGTTGACCACAGAGACTTCTGGGATGTGCCAATCGGGCATAAACAGCCCACTAATCGTAGCCCAAACCCGAACCCTAAGCCTAACCCATACGCCAGTACACTGTCCTTCTAAGTGGGTCAGAGAGGCACCCAGATGTGCACCCCAATACTCACCCTAACCTCACCCGTAACTAGCCTAACCCTAGCCCTTGCGCTAACCCGTCTTAATCCCTAAGCCAGATCTACTTGCATTGCACTACATGCAAGTACGTGAGACACAGCGGATGCAAAGAGTCTGCCAGTCCGTCACTTGTGGCTCTGGCTGACTCCTGCAGCTCCCTCCAGGAGCCCGCTACCCCCCCCAAACCAGTACTAACGACAACGAAAAAACGAACTGACTGATTTTTGCAAAATTTCGCGAAAAACGGAAACGAGCCAAAACGGACTGCCTCCGACACACGACAACTCGAAAACGTCATTTTCCCTAGTCGTGCCCATCTCTACATGTCATATGAAGTCAGAGATATGACCAAAATATTTGAGGCTTCTGTTGTGGAATGACATTCCTTTTCAAACCATTCAATAAGCAAGAGGCCCAGAATAGGTTCAGAACATTCATCATAGTGGTTTGTGAGCAACACCACAAAAAGGATATTATATTGTCTGAAAGGCATTATAACAGTCATGTTGTCTCACTTCCTTTCCTTTTTCATCCCCACCTCCCTTCCAATACTGGATAAGTCCAAAAAAAGCAAGTACTGTACTAAAAATAAATAAAGAATAGTTAAAAAGAGATGTCACTCCAACCCACTTTCATTTGTGTGTTGACCCGCCTCAGAACGAACAAACCTTGTGTTTTAAAACAGGGATGGGCTATATATGGGCTTCCAGGTATTCCCGGGATTCCCAGCATTCTTCACTGTTGGTTGTACTGGCAATGGCTGATGGGAACCTGTTTTAAAATGATACTCCAAATAGTGTGGGGTCTGCAAAGAACTTTCACGTGTAAAGAGTTCTCCATTCTGCACTCCAGCCAGCTAGCCATGTCACTGGACACTCCAGGGTAATCCCTTTCCTTTCTTTCCCTCTCCAGTTTAATAGTGAACCCTATTAGTTGTTATTCTGTGTCTACAGAACATAACTCAGTCCTCATCAGTGTTGTAGAGGACTGCCCATATCCTTTTTTTCTACAGGCCTGGGGTCCTCTTTAAATCTGATGATATCTGCCTTTGACACGTGGATGGAGCTGCTTTGGCTACATAAACCTTCCAGTTGGAGGACATGTTGGTTATTACTGTATTCACTATACCTGGAACACAGGCTCAGCTTACAACTCACACCCAGTTTAACCATCTCACATGGAGTTCTGTTGAGATATGATTCCTCATCAGTTTTGTGAACAGTTGCCATTGAGCTTGTGTATCTCAAGGAATTGGATTTTGCTATTATTTGAGGTGAGTTTATTTCTGACTTACAGTGACTCTCTGTGTTAATGAACTTCAGAAGGACTTCTAATTAACATCCCTGCTCAGATTTTGCAGACTCAAGGTCATAGCATCCTTTGACGAGAAAACCCATCTCATTCTGTTTTCCTACTGTCTCTCATTATTGCATTTTCCTATGACTCTTGCTTTTTTAGGCTATGCCAAAAATACAGTAGTCTTAGTTTAACATTTTCTAATGAGAGTTCAGGCTTCACTGGAACTAGAACCACCTTGTGGTAGTTTTGGAATCTTTGAAGTTCTCCACTGTTAACACATTTTAAATCAATCAATCCATTTCATCTTCCTTCATTGCCCAACTTTCAAAACTACACTTTAAAAATGTGAATATCTTGGAATGGGTGACATTGCCCTTAGTTGCCATTGACACATCTGGACAGTTAAGAGTCTTTTCTTGTTCTTCCATAACTGCCTTTTCAAAGATTAATCATCTTCCCATTTCTTGGCTGAAATCTACATTAGGACTGGTGACTAAACCCAAGTATTAACAATACTGAACATTTGTTATTTCCTCAGTGTTAACATTAAAGTTTTACAATTCTTTAGACATTATTTTGGGTCTTTGTCTATATAACATTCAACTGTAATCTTTTGGACTTTCCTTTTTAATCTCCTTCAATGGCCATTTCAGATCGGTGCTGTTTTCTGCCTCTAATATGACTGACATGGCTTAGATTGCTATTCCTTCTGCAAGTTTTGCTCCTCCTTAATCTGAATCTAATCAAATTTCCTTATATTTAGTATTCAGGTTGAGCATGTAAGGAGATTAAAAAAATACCCCTTGATAATGAAACCATACTGTTTCTCCATATCCTGTCCTAACAGAAACCAGATACAGGTCAATCAATGCTCAGGTAAAGCATATTTCTTTTAGAATAATCCATAACTTTTCATGATCTACATAGTCAACTACTTGACTGTACAGTAATCCATAAAAGCACAAAGTAACACAAAGTATATTTGTAATGTGATATCTACTGGCTCTTATTTTTTTAATGCTGGTTGAATATCTGTTATTTCTCTTTCCATGTATGGTAAACATCTCAGCTGCAAAGTCTTAAGCATCACTTGGTTTGCATGGGAAACAAATGTGTTGGCCTTATTCCAGTCTTTGGTGTCCTCTTTCTTTCAGATTGTAAGGTATATTGACTATTTACATTGTGTGGACCAATGTTTTGTTTTCCATGTATATTAGCATATTTTATTAGAATTGGCATATTTTATTTGAATTTTGATTCCAGGATTTCAGGTGTTTATGTTTGCGTGTGCATATATGTGTGTCCCCCAAGAAATCAGATAAGTTAGGTGTCTTTATAAAAAAACTTTATTACTGTAAACAAAAACTACTTTAGCACTGTAAATGAAATATCAGGGAAGATTTTTGTAAACAAAAATGGCAGTATTTTCCAAGTACTTTTGTTAAACAGTCTGAACATCGCAGTGCTACAGTAACACATATACACTAGATATGGTCAGGAAATGGAAAATGAAATGCTGTTTCATCATTTCATTATGAAACGAAATGTTTCATTACGTAACGAAATGGTAGGATGCACTGTAGCGTTAACGTGCTTGCCCCTGGCTGTTTCATGGGCTATTGACAAATGCTGCTTCTGATTTTCCTCTGTTGTTGCCACCAATTAGCTTTGCTTTTAAATTAAAGACTTCAGACTGTTTTTAAGTTGAATAAAAACAAAAGAAGTTTATTGATTACAAAGTAGAATCAAAATAATCAATGGTAATGTGTTGAAGTATAAGCACTTAAGTTTGATCACTCATAAAGCTGAATAAATGCACACCAAGTTCCTAAGTTTACTAACTCTACACACTTAGTTTTCTTCACAGATACTCTAACAAACCTCTCTTCCATAGCCCTGTCTTTCTCTTAGGCTGCTACTTCACATCCCTTTCATCGTGGTTCGCGGTCCCGCTTGGTACCAGTATGAAGTAATCTTACCGTACGTCAATTGCGTGACGACGGGAGTTCATCCCGACCACGCCCACTGAACTACAATTGAAATGGGATGAGCAATTTCCCCCACTGGCCTTGGGAATCTGCTCATCTTGTTTCTCATTCCGAAATGAGAGTCCATGAAGTAAGCCTCGTCGCGGAACGAGTGCTGATTGTAGCTCATTGCCATCTAGTGGCAGGAGTGTGAAGTGACATTTGCCAGGAAATTCCCTATGGAGTTAGCAATGCAGTGCTGAGATTTTAAAAGACAAATGCCTCAAAGTTTGTTCCGTAATGCATTGAAGGCAAGGCTTTGGAGAATTGAAACATTGAAAAACGGAAGGTCGGACTGAAAAAAAAAAGAGAATGAAGGCATAGAATTTCACATCTCATCACGGAATGAGGATGTGCGGTAACAGTCATCCCAGTATCATCAATCATGCCCGTGGGTACACGGGAACAGGGACAGAAGTGGGAGAAGACCACGTGATTGCGACCGACGTCAACATGCAACAAACTTCCTCCCAGAACTAGAATGGACATGAAGTAACCGTCTTAGATGGTACCAGACCCCATCTGAATCTCTCAGACTCTATCAGATGCCTTTCTACAAGTGTAGGTTTTTCTGTAAGCCCCATCTGACTAATATAAATGCTGAACAGTGCCTTAAATCCTCTCAGGCCACTCCCCCTGACTCTCCCCTTGGTCCACAAGCCCACCGATCAGCACAGACACCTCTCATGCATTATTCATCATACTGGTAAATGCCATATACATTTCATTACAAAACAAAATGAAATGCCATTTTCCCCCTTTGGGAATGAAATGATTCATCCTAGAGGAATCAAAACTTCAGAAGAGCTTCCTGAAGCTCTTCCCTATAAGCCTCCCAAATTTGGAGAGGTTTGGGGTTCAGGGGGCTGAATTATTAAACTCCAAAGGGGGTACCCCTAGGTGAAAATCATTCTAATTGAGTCAAGAAACAGCTAATACCCCCCCGAGCCATTATATATAGTGATTTGTTTCATTTTGTTCCAAAATTCTTTTAAAATTTTGTTAGTAAGGAAATGAAATGAAACTACTAACGAAAAAAAATGAAATGCTATTTTTTTCATTTCGTGCCCATCTCTAATATACAGCAGTTAAAGAATGCATCTGTTTACCTACCAGCTGCCTGTTATTACCATGTCTGTTACCATATTTAGTTGTATATATTAGTAATATGTCTGCACAATCATGCAGCCATCTACTGTATTCTTAGGAGCAGAAAGCATAGTATAAGTTAAATTTAAGAAAAATGGGATTTTTTTTGAATCCCATAGTTATAACAATTATAACTATGAAACAATTATAACTAAGCAATTATAACTATGAAACTGGTCCTCAGGTCAGCATCAAATTTGACATGAATCCATTGTAGGTCCTTTTTCTCCTTTCACATGAGTTGAGCCATTCATGGCTCTAATTGATATCTTTTAATTTGTATTTTTAAAACCTGAAAACCTCTGAAACCAGGAACGTTTAAATAAATGAACATTTTAAAGGACAACTGTTTTCATAGCATAGCATTTTGACCACTCAGAATCCTGGACTCTGACAGACAGATTTACAAGACAGATGTCAGAGAAAATATTTAAAATATACATTTTAAAAAGCAGATTATAATATTCGGCACCTCACTCAGTTAAGCTATGGAATTACTAGGTTGTTTTGCTTTGTGGTTGGAATGACCTCAAAGCAAGTTTTGCCTGGTTTACTAATGAATATATTTGACTGGTTTACTCATGTGTAAATTTACCCAGTTTTCTCATAAGTGTTCCTGGTTTATTTCTGAGCATTCCAAAAGAAACTTTAAAAAACAGAATACAATTCAGAAACTATGCAATTTAAGCTGTGGAAATACTGGCTTTACAGGGGTCTCAGTAAAAGGCAAATCCATGAAATCAAGAATGAATCCTGATGATGATTTTGGGGAGGAGTGATCCTAGCCAAATCATCATCAATTGATATATCCCATCCATGCCTACAAACTACAGCACAAAAAGCATGGACCCAAGGCATTGATCCACATGATTTCATGTGATTTTTACATGTAATCCTCCCTAAACCACTGTCAGATCATAAATTACATTTGCGCCTACTGAATACACCACAGAAATAATGGGACCTTTGGTGCATGACTTTGCAGTGGCGCAAAAAACATGGATTTGACATATGGATCCTTGTGAATTTACATGGTTTTTATGCAGAATCATCCCCAACCCACTATACAATCATTGGCCCCATCTGTTACCACAGACTATACCACAGATACCATGGGTCCCAGAAGTGGGGCAAAAAAAGAGTAGATTTGATGCACTATAGTCATGGATCCACATTATTTTTATATAGAATAATTACCAAACTACTATCCAAACAGTCTTGATATTTAAAGTAATGATTTTCTAAATATGGGAACCCAAAAGGACATGTCTAGTAGACCAATTTAGAATCTTGAACAGTTTATCTTGCAGCGTTGGTTCTTAAATAAAGAAATAACTTCCTAATTATGGGAATCTGAAAGGATGTATCTGGTAGACTAATTTAGAATCTTCAACAGCCTATCATGTACTGAATTTGCAAGAAAGTTGCTCCTTTTTTCTATCAGTTGTAATGCACATCATGCAACCAGCTGTTATAAATGCAAATCCTGATATGAGACCCAAAATATTCCTGGATTACAATTTCAAGGAAACATAGCTAACACAGCTACCATTGTCCAAGATTATCTGGGGTACCACCAAGTTTGGAAATCAATCACCTCTATGCATTTAAATGCCTTTACAAAAAAAAAAAAACTCCCTCGTAACTGTGATTGTTATTCACAATGCAGCATTCTTTGTTGTATCTCAATAAAAGATATACGGCATTTTTCATATATCAGAAGGCTCGGCTTCCATATTCTGACCGTTTGATATAGCTGAAGACCAAACCCAGTGCTCTATGCATTTCATTTTTCTAAAGCCCCTCTGCTTTAGAAAATGCTTATGCATTTTCTTTAATAAACTGCTCTGTGTTATGTTCTTGTGCTTCTTGAATGGTTCACTGCTTTCATCTGTGCCTAGATGAATGCCACTGTAGCAACCCTGCAGATATGCCACTCTCTGTTTTGTTTTTGGTTTGCCAAGCTGAAGAAAGCCATGAAGTAAAATAATCTGTTTGCCTGGAAGAAGCAAATCTATTCCTTCCGGCTTCAAGGATGCCTGCTTATAAAAAGCAAAACAGTGCTGATACTGGTAGTCGTTTTTGTCCAAGCCATCCTTCAAGCTGAGTACCTCTAAAGACTAATGGTAGACATGGTGTGGAGCAGTGATGCCTTTATTAATTTACTGCCAGGGAACTCTACATGCAAGTAGCAATGTGTGGAAGGTAAAAGTGTAGTGGGAGAGTGCCTGCGTGTCAATGAGAGTTAAAGCAAGCTCAAAGCCATAAATAAAATGTTGTACTATTAATCTTTGAGCTTAGAAAAGGCCCCTTTTAATATATACAGGTATTGCAACACCCCAAATCCTTACTGTGGAATTCTGGGAATTATAGTCCAAAAGGTAACCCCTCCAAGCTTTTTTTATTCTTTATTTTTTTTAATCTGCTAGGAGCAAACTATGCCTGACATTCATGTGATATTGTATTGGATGTGCATCCTTTTGCATTAACAGATGGTTTCATTTCTCTTTTGTTCAGGGGCCAAACTAGATATTACATGAGGCTGTTCAAAATGTTCCCATCCTTCAGTGTCTTAAACTAAAAGAAGCTTCAGGAGGGGACAAGCAGGAGCAAAGGAACAGCAGAAAGAGCAGATGCTTAACCCTTTCCATGGCAACCATTTTGCTGTTCTGTGTTGCCACCCACTGGTTTCTCTCTCTTTCTCTCTCCAGATTTCTAAATGTAGGCAAACAGGCAGAAAATATAAAGAAGCCTTTGCTTTGCCAAGAGAGCAATAAAATAAGATGACACCCAAATCATTTACATAAATCTTTTAGATTTCAAATTGATTAACAAAGTGTGTTTTCAGTATATCTAAACATATTACCATAGACTAGTGGAGAGTGGCTGAGTGTTTAGACAGAAATGACTTAAAATGGCTGTCTCTAGCATAACAGGATAGATGTCTGAGAGCTCTATCACACAAGAGAAAAGAACTCCAGTTATACTGATTGTTTTCATGCCTCTTTTGTACCGCTATATTTCTTCTCACTGTTCACATGGTATATATATATATCAGTGGGTGCATTCACATTATTAATTCATTTCTTTCTATTTAAATCATTACAGTTGGCTTCCCTGCTCTTTATTTTTATATTGATTCATTTTCTATCCTATTTATTGGGGCAGTCAGTCCCACCCCTTTCCTTTTTTTTAATTACCAAATGTGATTGCCAAAGGTAATAAATATTAATGAAGCAGTGCCTTCTCTTCACCTACCCTTTTCTCTCCTTTCCTTTTATCACTCCCCCCCTCCCCAATATCTTTCCTTTTCACTTCTTGGCTTTATCTTTTCCCATTTGAACAGTACCAGGAGGAGGAAGTGAGTTTTGAAAGACTTGCAAAGTATTGTGAAGAGCATAGGTTTTTT
This sequence comes from Phrynocephalus guinanensis, assembly GCA_037367245.1. Taxonomy (NCBI): domain Eukaryota; kingdom Metazoa; phylum Chordata; class Lepidosauria; order Squamata; family Agamidae; genus Phrynocephalus; species Phrynocephalus guinanensis. Next base: position 48,222,803 of record CM074736.1, on the reverse strand, counting down.
TTCTTTCATTACTTTTCAAAGCAGGAAACCTCAAGCCTTCTTTCATCCATACAGTAGGCTTTATCCTTCAGACCAATGTATTCATGATGGCTTTTTGTTTTGTTTTTGTGACAGTGGTAACAATGGCTGCTATCAATAAGGTGACATTTCCCCAATTCTGCCTCCCTATTTGCCACTGAACATGCAAGCAACTTGTGTGACCAATAAGACATTAGAGTATAGATGATAGTGAAAAAAAGATGCATGCAATTTGAATTCTAATTGAAAACAGTTGCTATAAATTGGTTAATGACTAACTAAGAATTCAGAGTGTAAGCTTGCACATGTCTACTGGTAGGTAAGCCCATCTAAGTATGATAGGGCCTATTTTCAGACAAGTAGTACAACATTTCACTCTCAGTATATTTTAGCTTAACTAAGCACAACCAAAATATTGTGGTCAAATCATGAATATTAAATCACTGCGTACATAACTATTTTTGCCAAGCTGAATTAAACACATCCAATGAAGCACATGGCAACTTTGAAGTTAATTTATAGTGCAAAATGGCAAAAGTGGTTCAGAACCATAGCCTGTGGCTGCTAAGTCCTTTGAAAAAATAAACATACTTTAAAATAAAAGGGTGTTTATACCAACAGACACATTGACAAGAAGCACACAGCACACACACTGTGAATGCATCTGCCATTCATATTATAAAAAGGAGTAATTATTCTATTGGCGGTTTGACCCATTTACATCCAGTGAGGCTCAGGGCCGAACAAGGGACTTAAGTGTGGCATATAGGTAGAGTTGTGAGGCAGACCCTAATTCAAATCCCTTGGGTACTAATGGGCCAATCACTCTCATGAGCTAAGCTGCCTCCCTCAGCTGAAGTAAAGGCATCAAGGCTGACCTCTGGTCTTTTCAGACGAAGAAAAGGTAATTAAAATATGTACACACATGAAGAAAAAATATTAAACCAGCTCTTTGTACAATTGATACAAGTCATTGGTTAGCCGATTCTTCTCCGTTTGGTGGGGGGGGGGAGTTTTGTAAGTTTTCCAGAAATAGAAAACGTTTCTACTTTCACTTCTTCAAGGGCTGCCCTACTTACAACATTGTAATAGAGAAACATTTAAACTAGAAAAAATGTTGGGAAGGATGTGTGGAAGAACGAACAGCTATTCCTAGCTTGGGCTGATGTCATACTTTAAGCTTGTGGTCCCTATTTGTTTGTTGTTGGTTTTGTTTTGTTTTACAGAGCTGGGGGGAGGGGGAGCTGCTGTGTAATATTAAAAATCCCAGAATCTCCCAGCCAGTATTGCCAGTGCAAAAGCCATGGAATTAAAGGCTTTTGAACTCAAGAATTAAAAAAAAATATATAAGCTAAAAACAACAAGGAGGCTTGTGGTAATTGGAAAAAAAAACTAGCAGTTTCCTTCAGATGCATCATGAACGCCAGTCCACTAAACTATATGCATGCCAGATAAAACATATTAGACTTCAGGGTGTCCCAAGAGTCTTTGTGGCTTTTGCTGCACCAGACTAACACAGATGAACTAAGCCAAGATATACACAAGAATCAATTTGTGGCTTCCCTTATTCTAAAGTGTCTTCATTTCTGCAGAATAACTCAGAGGAGTACTTGCTGTAGTTAAAAAAAATCAAAAATCAGAAACCACAGCAACTGGGTTCAGAAATGTCTGTCTGTAGATGCTGATCTATCATTTGCTCACCCTTGACCTAGTTCATATATTGCTAATATGACATAGGGCCTTTTCACACAACCCCTAAGATCCGCTGGCCACTTAAATTCGGACCAGAGATCTTAGGGGTTTGTCGCTGTTCCTGTGTTCCCACCCCCTCCGCACTCCTGGCTGCTGGCTGCATGAGGGGAGGGAGAAAAAAAGGAAGAAAAGAATGCCGCTCACCTCCGTTCTGCCGTCCCAGCACTGCATTCAGATCTCTTAAAGGGGTGGGGGGCAAAAAAAGAACAAACAGAAGCAAGGAGAGCCCGGCAGTCACTACTGTTATATCCGCATCAGGAATTTTCACCTCCGGAAAGCAGGTACCTGAAAAGTGCGCTGGGACCCGCTTAGGTGGGCGTGGTCGCACTTAATTATCTGTAAACTCCGGAGCTGGTGGGGAAATAATTTTAAGCTCCGGAGCTGGGAGCCATTTGCGGCGGAGTTTAGGGGTCGTGTGAAAAGGCCCATAGTGGCTTTTTCCATTATGCAGGGAAAGCTGAACCTGTGTTACCATTTCCCTTTGGATGAAAACAAGGTAACAAAACCTTTATAGTGGCCTTCTATTGTAGCTCTTTTCAAGTTCAAAGGGGGAGAAAGGTCCAAGGTGTGTGTTGTGTTGGTACAGTTGTGACCGACTCTTTGTGACCCCATGTCCATGGAGTTTTCTTGGCAGGAATACTGGAGTGGTTTGCCAGTTCCTACTCCAGGCGCCTACAGCAAGGTCCGATATTTAGAGTCAAATCTCATCTATATGTTTTGACATTATGTTACAACATTATCTCTCCCACCCCACAGATCTTTCAGGGCAATAAGCCTCAAGCATCAGATGTGCAAATGAAGCCATGCTCTCTCTTAACTGGTCTTTGCAAAACAAATGCATGGTAATTTCTGAACGCAGATTAAGGAAATCTTGTATTAGAATATACAAGCATTCATTCCCTCTTAAGGGAGGATAACTTCCAATGACATATTAACTGTACTATCTAGCTTGGCCCCTAATCTACAGGTTAGTTGAGAAAAATCAGAAATTTCCCAAAGAGATTACCCGTTAAGATCTCCCTCTCATGGATGGAAAGGTTATTCTTGGGATTACAGCTCCAGGAATTTCGTAGACGATATGCCCATTGGAATGGACATCCAAAGAGGAACCCTTGAGGATGTTTGCCTATAAGTTCTATTGGGGCCTCCTGCACCATTAGTTTTCTAAATGTATACACTGCAATTGCTCCCACAGATTCTTCCATAGATCCATAGTTCACACATGGAGAGGAAGCCGACAGCGATAAAAACTGGTGAGCTATTTAGGCCCAGCAATCAGTTATGCTTGAGGAATCCCACTAACATCAGCAAGAGTATTCTGGGGTAATTGATTTAGGTGATTGCAACCCCAGTATCTGGGGAACAACATATTTAAATCAAAGGACCTTGAGTTCTCAACATCAAAGGAGGCACGAAAATCTCAAAAAAAAATCATGCCACTTTATTCATCAATCACAAGTAATGTTGGAAAGTGATGAAAGATGAAGCTTGAGTGTATTTGAAGTTTATTTGGACCAATGTTTTGTAGCAAGGAATACATTATTATATTTTACTGAGTGCATTGCAGCATAGTCTAAAATTTACACGGCATGCTGTGCATTGAATTGTCTCACTCATATTTCAGCTACTATGATTAAGTATGAACAGACTTGTGCTCAAAGTATTATTATGTACTCCATGACAGATGTTTTCATTTCTTTGAAATCAATGAAAAGATGCAGACAGGTCAAACAATGTCAAACGTACTCAGTGCCTAAATTTCAAAGGCAAGTGTTTTACCCAGTGGAAAACAGTAAATATTAGGAAATAGTTCTGCAAGTTTTGTTTATAAATTTTCATTTTGTGACAATAGCTTGTTATTTCATCATTTTCTTCAGTGGCAGCTTGTGAGGAAAGCAGATTGAAGCCACGGGGAGGTTTTTTTTTAAATCTCATCTCTGAAACTGTACAAAAATGCCAAGGCAGATGTTTCACTGCAGATTGTTTAAGGCCAGAGCCATTTAAAACTGCTACCAAAAGAGAGGGGGGAAATATTATCCAAAGATAACACTTTGGAATTATAATAATAAGAAAATATTGATTGTACTAGATATAGTGGTACCTAGTATAAAGGAATTAATTCGTTCCAAATGAAATTATGCTAAGCAAATTTTCCTTTATACAAATTTCCCATAGGAATGCATTGAAAACAGAGTAATCCCTAATCGTGATCATTTTTATGCTGTATGGATTTGCCCCATAGGCAATTCTGTTAAGCAAAATTCCCCTATCTCTGGAATTTTTTATATTGTACAGATTTTATGTTACACAAACTGTTTGTTATACGAGGGTCCACTGTACATGTAAACAGCGTCACTAAAAACCCAGGGGATTGTGAAACCCACTGAGTCAGAGGGAAGCGAGAGATGAGAAACTCTTCCTGTTGTTATAGTTGTTGTTGCTGCTCAAGCTCCCAGAATACCACAAGTAACACTCCCCACTTCTGGACCTATTAAGAAGTCACATTACAATGTTCTGCTTTCTTAGTGATATTGGAAAAACTAATACGATGACTGAATCTTGAACTTGGATCACTAATCCTGAGGATCAAACCAGCATTCAGGCAGGGCACTCAAATCTTAATATATTTTTTCTTGGTTAACCTGCTTCACAAGGCTGTTGTATGAATGGGATTTGGGATAACCCTACACATACTTTCTCAAGTACAATGAGACATGAGAGAGATCAGATCAGTAAACGTCCATCCCATAAGAGCTTCCCAGGTGCCTGTGCTTCAGGTAACCACTCCTAGAGAAGACTGGAAAGTTTCTACCCAGGACTGGGCTTTCTCAGTGGCTGCCCCTTCGCTCTGCAACTCGATTCCCAGTGAGGTCCACCTGGCACAATCTCTGTCCACTTTTAGGAAATCCTTGAAGACCTGGCTTTTCCAAGAGGCCTTTGGGTGACTTTTGCTGTTGTTGCATTTTGTACTGTTTTGCTCGGACACCAATATTATCACCTGTGTTTGTTTTATTGCTTATTTTTCTTATGCATTGTTTTATTCTTTGTATCTTATTTTTATTTTCTTTATTTACCCTATTATTTATTTATTTATTTATTTATTTATTCATTTATTCATTTATTCATTTATTTACCGTAATCCGATGTTTCTCAAATGGGAACTCTGGGCAGTAGCAATAGAATGAAGAAATGTCTGGATAACTGACATTGCAATTCCAGGGATGCCAGAGTTGAAGCTAAAGAACAGGGGAAAGTAACAAAATTCAGAAACCTGGCAATCAAAACATCTCACTTCTGGATGAAACACACTTCACACTTTGGGATCTCAGTAGCACCTCTCAGAAATAACACCATCAGAGTTACAAAAAGAAGGTAATATTAGAAACAGGATACAGTACATATTGAGCCAATATTTAACAGATAATTACATTTTTGTTAACATTTGTAACTCTTATATACCAGTCAACACTTTTTATAAATTTGATTGACTGTGCCTAGTATCTTTGAACCACCACCAGCACTACTTTTGAATGACAGAGCTGGGTGGCATCATCCAGCCCAGACCCTCTCAAGAAGGCCCAGTCGGGAACTGAAGTTCCAACCTCTCGCTCTCTAGCCAGAGCAACCAGAGAGACCTAAGCCACAGAGTTTGTACAGCAACAGGGCTAGCACTGCCAAACTAAAAATCATCAAACGGAAAACCGAGAAGCATTTTTCTTTCAGATAAAAAAGTCACTGTGAGGGAGGAAGTTAAAGAAAGAGTGCTAAAGGCTTCAAAACACAATGGATAATTAATACACATCAAAAGCTCTCTTTGAAGCCCAATGTTGTCTGAGGACTGCTGAATAAAAATGTGTAGTCTCATCAGTCCCTTCAGATAGGACATTCCACAGCTTCAAGAATATTCCCTCTCATGTCCCTTCTTACCCCATGGATGTAGATAGTGGCACGATAAGCCACAGGGCTTTATATGTTGCAGGAAGCACCCATGCTGTTTCATAGACAGAAGATGCCTTTAAAATAACCCTGTTGCCATATGGCCCTGGGGGCTTAAAAGCAACTCTGAACTGAGCCCAAACCAGAAGGGCAGCTGCTGGATCTAACAACTGAGAAAACCACATGGATGCCACAACATGACACTTCCTCGCCCCAGTTTATGCCGTATACACGGTTGATGGTGTTGAAAGCTGCTAGAAGACCCAAATTACATTTTCACTGTCCATCTCCTGAGGAAAGTGGTTTGGCGCTCAAGCCCAGCTAAGAAGCAGCTGTTTGCTTTACATTTCTGCACACATTAAAGCTGGATTTGCAGCTTCCACAAGCCAAGATGCCAGACCTTTCCTGGATGCTTGAATCAGACCAGAAGGGAGCACAAGCAGTCAATCTCATTTTGACCACCTCTCAAGTGGTTCAAGTGGAATGGTATCTATAGCAACAGCACAAGGAGAAGACATAGGCCTCTTCAAAAACAACATCTCTAATTCAGGAGTCTAAACAGGAATGGATGTAGGTTACTTCTGCTGCAAAGTGCATTACAACCAGATCACAGCAGGCTACGAAGTGCCTTCTGTCAAGGGGCAGATGGGGCCAAATAAAGCAAGCTCCTAACCTCCTTCTGCCATTCAGGTTCCACTGAATGAAATGTATATGCAATAGCGGGATCTCTTCAACCACTAATACTCCCACAAAGTAGTCTCTAAGAGGTGTTCTAGTCTCTTCTTGGTGAGATGGATCATGGAATTTCCACCTGTCACTCAGATCATAGGTAGATCCACACTCATTCCGACATTTCAGACGAAGAACCCAAGTACATGGGTGTGTTTTTTTTAAATAATAATAACAACAGAGTATAACTCTCACCAGAGATCTGTAAAATGCCTGCTAAAGCCACATACTCAGAGAAATAAAATGTGTTAATAGTTTGGCCAAAAAAAAAAATCTCACTCTCAAGATAAGAAGACTGTCCTTACATTTTAATTTTTTTAATGTTTTGCTCAATGGTTTATAATGGAAATAAACTATTATGTAATCTGGATTGTTTTTATTTGGTTACATTCTTTGGTGATAAGTGCCATGATGAGAATTTTTTTTTAAAAAAAAGCTGCATAGAAAGAACACATTTAGGCACTCAAAGATATAAGGGATTATCTCCTGCATCTAAGACGTAAGTGGAGATCTACCATTTCAAACACAAGAAAGCCACTCTAATTACTGACCCTCCCAAGGCAGAAAGCCAGTGGGTTTTCTGGGGCTTTGTTGTTCTTAAATAGCTTTGGCTGCCCATAAACAGAATGCTGTGTCTCAGGCAGATGTTTGCTGCCGGCTCAAAACATTGATGCTGATGAGTTAAAAAAAAATCTGGAAGAACTGGGCTGTCAAACAAGATAACAACCTTTCAGTGAGTTGCTTACTGCTTCCATATGACACAGATACTGACAGTGCCCTGTAGGATTGAATGGCTCCATTTCATCCTGCATCTGGAGAAAGAGCTGTTTAGAACTGCCAATTCGTGGTCCAATGACCAAGTAGTTCAGATCATGGAAGTGATTTCAGGGTGTGTGTGTGGTGGTGGTGGTGGGGCTACAACTCTTAACACACACACACAAATAAAATCAATGTGGCCAGTGGTGAGACTGACTACGCAACTATGGGAATTGTAGTCTAAAAAGGTAACCTTTAAAGGCCTGAGCTAATTGTGTTACCAGAGGAGCATCTAAGATCCATAATTTGAATAAGAGGAAGGCAAAGCCACCTAAGCTGAAAACTAGCCGGGCAACAATACTGCTTCAAACTTTATTAAAGTATTCTCACAAGAAGCTTAAACTCCATTACAGGTGAGTTGTGCCTAGTAGTAGAGAGATGAAGATGAATCTAAAACAATATTATTAGGTACAAGTTTATTTTGCAGAGTTATGGATTTTTGATAAACTTAATTTTACTATGCATTAGAAGTGCAGAGATCCAAAGAAAATAGCTACAAGCTCCCCAGAGTCCAACTGGTACTTAAAATCTGAATAACTCTGAGACATTTGCAGGGCAAAGATTTCTTTTTTGTTAAACCCACCTTTACTTACAGTTGCTTGAAACTATGGACTTGAGTTGTGTATGCTGTTGTTTTTTTCTGCACACACACTTGGCATCCAACAAAACAGATCAACAGCAAACAAACAACTGAAACCAACAGACTAAAGAGAAAGAAAAAAAGTTCAACAGAGGTGTTGGGCTCTCTTTGAATTCCTTTGAATCATTCCTGGAAACAATGATTGGTTAGAGGGTTAGAGCTGGACAGACAGACAGACCTCTCCCAAACAAGCCCCTCCCATTCAAACAAACTACAGGAAGCATGGGAGGCTGCAAATAAAACTCTAGTCATTTACTATTACAATGGTCCTCCGCCCTTTCACGGTTCACATACCGTGGTCCTGCTATATCGTGGGACCGCAGTACCTGGAAAGGGCTTGAGGGAGGGGGATCACGCGCCGCCCGCCTGTGCCTCCCAGGAGGTCCTGGCAAGCAGTGCGCGATTGCAAGGGGGCTTTTGGCTTCGGAGCCCCAGCGCTGGGGTCCGTGGCCGAAGTCCCTTTGGCCGATCACGCACCGCCTGCCTGCACCTTCCAGGAGGTCTGGGCAAGCAGTGCACAATTGCAAAGGGGATTTTGGCTGCAGATCCCAGTGCTGGGCTCTGCTGCGGAGAACCCTTTTAAAACATTGCATGCTGCTCCCCCGCACCCCCGGGGTGTGGACAAGCGGCACGCAAACATTGTGCCCCCTCACCTGCATCCACATATCGCGGATTTTCAATGGTCGTGGATGGGGTGGGTCCCTAACCCCCACGATAGGCGGGGGCTTACTGTACATGCATAGATGAGTTCTGAGCAACATTTCCCAAATTAAGTGGTGGCTTGGAACTGTTGGTAGAATATCTGCTTACTGGGAAAGCAACAATATGGTTGCTGACAATGTACTGTATCTGCACAGTCTAGGGTGGGTTGTTTTTTTGGTCCCATAATTTTAGCAGGAAAACTTGTAGCACATGTTAAATGCTCTTTGCATCAATAGGAAAATGGGTTTGGGGGATGTTTGTGTGTGTGTGTGATCACATCCACCTCACGTCCAATCTGTTTGGAGTAGAAGCTGCCTGAAGTGTGAACTAAACTAAACATCCAGATAGCCTGGATATGGGCTGGGCGATTGGACACAGTACTTTATATACCTTGTGCTTCCATGATATAGATTTGCAGGCTGTTTCAGCCCATATTGATCTTGCTTGAGACCACACGGTTGATAATGAGCAGTATGGCATTGTCAGAAAATATATAGGCCACGCAGCTGACTTCCTGTGCTCATTTACAGGGCGTTGGTCATGCATTCTGTAGCTGCATCCCATTCAGAGCAGTGTAAGCTTGCTGCATCTACGTGCTCTTCAAACTAAAATCTGATTATTGCAGAAATTGTATGGAAACAAATGGCTTCTTGATTAACTTAGTTTCTGTTGAAATAATTAAGAACAAAACATTTTAGAATAATGATGGTTGACAGTACAAGGAGGGCCAGACCACATTACTCTATTGATTCCTGGAAGCAGCAGAATCCTGTTGTTTTGTGTCTGAAACAGGAAGAAGAACAGCTATTATGTAACTCAGCTAAAAGCAACACAAGTCAAGGGTGAGTTCTTGCGCAGAGCATGAATGAGCATACACAAAACAGAGTCCTTACTGAGTGTGAAGAAGAATGATAAACCTAACGTTAGTTAGCACAGAAAGCAGCTCTCAGAAGAAAATAACAGCAAATTAATAATAACACGGTTCTTGCATGCCACATGGCTGAATATGTGAATAAAAAGTAAGGCCACTGCCCTATACATGTATTTCGGAAAGAATCCTCTTGAGTCATAAATCATAAGTCTCATAAGTCTCTTGGATTTTCCATGCTAGCAAGAAGCTAATAAAGGGCCCGAACTATTAAACCTTACTGTAGCAGACTCAATCAATGGAAATTTTTCAGAAAAAAAATATCTATATGTATGTGTATCTCACTGATTCCAAGGGTCTACTTTGGGGGTGGAATTAACAAAGAAATTAAGGCTAAAGAGACTGTCTTCCTTCCTTCCTTCCTTTTTTCTTTCTTTCTTTCTTTCTTTCTTTTTTTCTTTCTTTTTCTTTCTTTCTTTCTTTCTTTCTTTTTGGAGAAAAACTTACGCTTTTGCAAGCTGTTAATTCATGCTTCATTGTTGCAGCTCAGCTCCAAGACTGATTAATATATCTATATTTAAAAGGTAATATGAAAATCTGGTCCTTAATATTGTGCTAATCTGTGGAATTATTTAAGCAGATATGCAAAATACTTATCCTGGACACTCCCTTATTTAGGACACGTCTAAAGGCCCTAGCCTTTATTTTATTTTACTTTATTTTATTTATATAGCTTGTATGCCACCCACTACCCAAAGGTCTCCAGGAGGCTCACAATCAAAATAAACAATTTAAACAATTTAAAACATCGAAACTGCAATAAAATTAAAACAATAAAAGCATTTAAATACAATAAATACAATATATTAAAATATTTATGATGCACATGACACAACACATCTTATAACTGAATGGAACTGAACTCTCAAACGCTTCCCCCACCCCTGCCTGCCCCTCCCTTCTCTGACAACTTACTTCTCAGGGTGTCATACCTACTGTACTATCACATCCTTCAAGCCCTAGTATTTCACAGGAAGATAACTAGACATTCACATTTATGCAGCCTTGATTGACATCACTATTAACTGTGACAGACGACCTTCAAAGATGTGGACTTCAAATTCATTTTGAATAAGCCTGCAGCAATGTTTGAAGAATCCCCAGACACAAATAGGAAACACATGGGCACAATTCAGTGCTCCTTTATATGCAGTACTTTTCAAAGATAGGTTATTAGATATCCACCAGGGGGCCTGTTCATGTGGTTAACACGGCTGCTTTGACAGGCCTGACAGGAAGAATCAACCTTTACCCAGTCCACCAAAACAATCATAGGAAGGGAGGGGTAATGCCAGTCACTGAAGGGAATGGCACATAGAATGTGATCCTACTGAAGCCTCATCATTATCTAGATGGATCACGTCAACAGAGGCCTTTTCTTGTTTAAGTGTTCCTCAATAGATAATTCAGAGTTGCATAAACATGCACACCAGGGACAATATGGGAGCTCCATCGCCATCAAAATACCTGTTGACATGCCTGTACATGGTCACATGAGGAAGCAGAGGTAACTCTTGAACATTTTAAGGACAGCTGTACAGGCAAGCAGATATTACGCCAAAAAGGACATCAGAAATCTAATGAAGTTATGGTCTCAACCGTCAGTAACCAGCAGAATCACCAGTTTTCAATCAATCTGATCTATCTTGTCTTTCAGTTGTCCTGTCTCTGAACTGTTGCTATTGAACCAGGATGATATAAATAATGTTTGGGTCAGCAGGGAGAGGATAGGGAGTTATCTTTAAAAAGTAAGGCCACAGCCCCTGTACATGTACAGTGGTACCTTGTATAAGGGAATTAATTTGTTACAAATGAAATTATGTTAAGCAAATTTTCCTTTATGCAAATTTCCCATAGGAATGTATTGAAAACAGAGTAATCCCTAATAGCGGCCAAAGGAGAACAGTTCTAGCCCATAGTGACACTTCCAATTCCAATAAGCTACAATTATATTGGAAAAATAGAAGTCTTAGGAAATAAAGAGGAAAATTAATTTTCTGGACTACACCTTCCAAAATCACAAAGACAACAGGACCATGGGCCAATGGGCCATGTTGACTCTTGGATTCTGGCAAAGTTAATCCAAAACAGCTTCTTGTTTAATTTTAGCTGTCAGATGTAGAAAAAAATTATTTTTCTTGGCGCAAAATCGGGCAATCTGTTTTAATCTTCATTCTGAATAAAATGATATATAACAGGGCAGTCCAACTTTGAACAGGCTAAGGTCTACATTTCCTGACCCAAAGTGCCTGAGGGCTGCTACATGAAGGAGCCATGGGGGGTGGGGTGGGAGTAAAGAATCAGGAGCTGTCCCAACCAAGCAGCACTCCTCACCACTACCACCACCACACATAGGCCACAAAAGTAGGAGGGGAAAAACAGGAGCTGGACCAGCTAAGCAGAACTTCCCCCTCCCCCACAAACACATTCCACAAGGGGGCTGAAATAAAAAAGCCCTGAAGCCGACTCAATTAGGCCTCTCCCCCAACCCAAAACACCCATGCCTTGCAGCCCTCTGGGCTGAAAATTAATTAATTTTTAAAACAGCCACCAACGGGAGCCATTGGGCACTTGGCTACCCAGGTGGGTACACAACACCCCAAGGGCCATCCAGGCTGAAAATTAATTTTTTAAAGCAGCCACTGATGAGAGTGGGCCAATCATGAAGTTCCACAGGCCTGATTATGGAAATCCCCTGGCGGGCTACTTTTCAACCCTTTGCGGGCTACCAGTAGCCCACGGTCTACCTGTTGTGCAGTCCTGATGTGTAATATGTTGTGGAAACCTGCTATTTAAAAAACCCAGTTTGCATGTAGTTTTTATTTCTAAATACTTGTTCAAAAGGGATATTCTAAACCCTACTTTTTCCAACTTCCTTAAAAATTCTTACACAGCAGCTGGGAGGTACAGCCATGCTCCCTCTTATAATTTAAAAGCAAATGAAAGAAATAAAAGCTACATGGAAATCTATGAAATGATATACTATGTTTTTGTGCCCCTATGACTATTTTAACATCACTTTCTCCCAATATATAGACTTGGATATAATTTATACTAGTATCCTAAATGTCTACAGTTTCCAAAAGGTGTCTAAAAAGGATTTAGGAGGGCAATTTCAGAAATAATTTGTTCTTTCTCTAGTGTTACACTGACCTATGTCTGGGAAGAGACTCTATTCATTTCTGTAGTACTGATATGATAGGTTTATGGTTTTATTCTGCAGCCCATCAGGGAGAGGAATGGAAGTTTTATGGTAGTATGACTGGGGAAGCTCCAGCTTGCCGATAGAAAAATTCACCTTTGTGATTGATTCCAAACTACTGAGATTCCCCCTCCACTGAATGATGTAATATTAAGCCAGCCTTTAAGATTTTGAACAATAAATCCTTACAAAATCGGCCAAGCCCAACTAAAAATATTAATATAGGTTTTATTTGGAAGAAAGAGTCCAAAGCCTTCCCTGAAACTATTCTTGGAATGAAGATTGTTCCAGTGAAAGCCTTACTGTTAGGGTCAGCACTGCCATTAGGCAGTGTGAAGAATGCATTCGTTCATTCATTCATTCATTCATTCATTCATTCATTCATTCATTCATTCATTCATTCAACTTATATCCTGCCCACTACCCAAAGGTCTATTTAGTGGCAGGTGTTATGGTCAGTAGACTGCCGTACACTCCCCAAATGAACCTGCTTCCTTCAAGGTGGTAGAAAACCATATCTCAATACAAATCTTGGTGTAAGATTCAATTGCCTCTCCAACTGGCTTGTATGGGTGGGATAGGGTGTCATTGTGTGTTTGGCTTCAGATATCAAAAATATATTGGGCTACCCTATGAACATGCACTGCAGTTACAGCGCAGTTCTTCATGTCCTGATAAAGTGATTTTGGAAGTGTACTGAAAAGTGTGAAGTGAGATCTTCAAATGTTTAGGCATGTGCCACCTTGTTTAATAGAACAGATACTGTGGCAAGAATACAAAAACAGTACACGACAACAATTACAAAATTATTTTATGAATGATTATGAAGAAGGAGAATTAGAAGGGGAAAAGGAAGGAGAAGAGATGACCATCCATCTTGCACTGCATCCACATAGCAACATTGACCAGCCGTATCCTCTGCAGAGTGTATGAAATGAATCAAATTCAGCAATCCGTTGAACAAGAAAAGTGAGGACCAGCAGAATATATCAGAGGAAATAAAAATGAAGCATTGAGAAAAGTTGATAAAATGCAGTGCTTGAATATGGGAGTTAACTACGCAAGGAGAATGATGGCAGAATAAAGCACTCCATGACCAATACCTTAAAATTATCCAGGGAAGAGCTGACAGTGCAAAGATACAGCAATGGCCTACAACACTGAAGAATGAAACAGAAAGCCTTATCCTTCCAGTGAAAGCGCAAGCACTCCATAAAAGTGCAGTTAAAACCCGGATTGGGAAATGATATAATGACAATAAAATGTCAGTTGTGTAAAGCAAAGCAAAGCAAAGTGTTCTGCTTATATACCACCCCATACCACTTTAAGTAGTCTCTGGGCGGTTTACAAATGTAATTACAGTAATGCAGGCTACACATTGCCCCCCCCCCCCAGCAAGCTGGGTACTCATTTTACCGATCTCGGAAGGATGGAAGGCTGAGTGAACCTTGAGCCTGCTACCTGGGATTGAACCCCAGGTCGTGAGCACAGTTTTACCTGCAGTACAGGCATTTAACCACTGCGCCACAAGGAAGCAGAGGACCATCTTTTCTGTGGTCACAAGATGATTGCACAAGCAGATTATTTCACAAGGCAAAATGAAGTTGCAGCAATGGTGTGCTGGAATATTTGTCAGAAATATACCTGTGACCAAAAACTCCAAGGCTGTTGAGAATGGAGAAGTAAAAATATTAATTGACATTCAGATTCAAACTGATAAACATCTGACTCATAACATGCCTGATCTGATAATTGTTGAATCCAGTCTGATCAGGAGATGTGGCAAAACATGATGTTAGAATCGAAGAGAAGGCATTTGAAAAGATTGCTAAATACAAAGTTTAAAGACTGAGATCAAGCAACTATGGCAAAAGAAAACTAAAATTGTCTGCACTGTAATTGGAGAAGCACACATTTTTAAAGGATACCCCAGGTCAGTAGTGGTGAACCTTCAGCACTCCAGATGTTCAGCATTTCCAAGCCTGTATTGCCAATGACAAATGACTGTGGGAGTTGTGGTCTAAAACATCTGGAGTGCCAAAGGGTCACCACCACTGTCCTAGGTTCTTGGGATGATCCCAATCCTTGAAGAACTAAATCCAGCCGGCATTTGGTATGCTGTGCATAATGGAAGCGGCAGCAACAACCTACAGAGCCCTATAAAGTGCCACAACCATACTGCTGTTTCGACCATAGAAACCAAAATGAAGGAATAGTTGCTAACAGGGAAACTTCATGTCACCATTTTCTGATTTAGATTTGGCATACTGCAAAACTTCAGCAATTTTCTTTTCAGTTTTTGCATTCTTTCAAGAAAATGGGCTGCACTATGTTTTACAGTACAGAAATACGAATGAGCAGGGATTTAGCCCCCAATTTCAACATGAAGCAGTAAACAGCCATGGGTGGCACCTCCCTTGTTCCCCACCATCTTTTCTTTACTTCATTGGGCTATAAAATGGCCCCAAGGCACCAAGAGACACCAAATTTGCAGGGAAGTATCCCTTGACTCTATAATCCCTCCTTGGTGGAGATTGGAGTGAAGATTGATGTCTGAGTTATACACCCCCAAATAGCCCCTCCCCCAGAAAAGTTATCCCCAGGCACCTAGAGGTGTCAAAATTATAGAGAAGCTTTTTCTCAATCCCTCCACATCTGTTGAAGATTGGGTTTCCCCAGCCCAGTTGCTAAAAGGCACTTTCCTCGGGGGGGGGCACTTATATCTTCACAGACATATCATGGATATCTGAACCCCAGTCTTCACCAAACTTTCAGGATGTGTAGAGGAGCGTCAACAGAACCATCCCTGTATATTTGGGGGCTTGAAATATTAGGGAACTTTTTTAGAGCATTTAAAAGGGGCCAACAAATCAATTCATTGATTTGTTACTGGAAGTTTGTTTGTTCATCAATTTATCTGCTCAGTGAATCACAGTCATGAGGAATCACCCCCTTTTTATTCATCCCCTAACTTTGGCCCTTTGTACATGACCCCTAAACTCCGCCGCAAATGGCTCCCAGCTCCGGAGCTTAAAATTGTTTCCCCACCAGCTCCGGAGTTTACAGATAATTAAGTGCGACCACGCCCACCTAAGTGCGTCCCAGCGCACTTTTCAGGTACCTGCTCTCTGGAGGTGAAAATTCCTGATGCGGATATAACGTAGTGACTGCCCGGCTCTCCTTGCTTCTGTTTGTTCTTTTTTTGCCCCCCACCCCTTTAAGAGATCTGAATGCAGTGCCGGGATGGCAGAACGGAGGTGAGCGGCATTTTTTTCTTCCTTTTTTTCTCCCTCCCCTCACGCAGCCAGCAGCCAGGAGTGCGGAGGGAGTGGGAACGCAGGAACAGCGACAAACCCCTAAGATCTCTGGTCCGAATTTAAGTGGCCAGCGGATCTTAGGGGTCGTGTGAAAAGGCCCTTAGACATAATCTATCAAGCTTGCTTAAGCTTCCTTATTGCCTTTGAATTCATTTGCAGTTCTCAGAGTAGCTAAAAGAAAAATGGTCCATTCCGGAAACAATGTAATGTTGCATGCTCTGCCTATTGCTATGCAAAGTGAATAGGTCTTGAATGGGCAACTAATTAAGAGCCATTAGTTTTACAAAACATCTGTGCCAGGATTCCCTTTGCTTGCATAAATTGTGTAAACATTCCTCCCTCCCACCCTACTTCCACAAGCAGGCTCTCTTTTATACATCAAAACTTGCACTGGTTATGAAATCAACTCTGCAACCAATTGCACACTTGATGGGCTGGAAAGCAACAGCTCAATCATCCCTCCATGCTTTCATGAGCTTCCAAAATAATTTGCCCAATTCTCCTTCATATTGACCACTCTAGCTGCTGGTATTCTCTTTCACAGAGATAGGTGTTTGGGAGGCAGCACATTTGAGCCTTGCGGCACAGTGGTTAAACTGCCATACTGCATCTAAATCTGTGCTCACGACCTGCGATTCAATCCCAGGTAGCTGGCTCAAGGTTCACTCCACCTTCTATCCTTCCGACTCGGTTGGTAAAATGAGTGCCCAGCTTGTTGTTGTTGCTGGTGCGAATGTGTAGCCTGTATAAATAAATTGAAAACCACCCAGAGAGTGCTTAAGCACTATGGGGCAGTATATAAGCAGAACACTTTGCTTTGCTTTGCACAATCATAATGTGCATATAAGTTTCAAACCTCCCATTATAGAACTGTTCGTCAATGTACAGTGTGTTTTTTTAAAGCCTGTGTTATTCTGGAATCATGTATACCTTCTTAGTTTGCATTTTTGAGGGCAGAAGTAAAGATTAGATTTTTTAAAAATGTAATTACCTGTGTGTAATAGTCTTTCATGTATTATGTACCACTCATTCACACACACAAACACTTAAATTTCCTCTATAATATCTACCTGTCAACACATGCATAGTTAGATTTTTAATATGGATAAGATAGTCTTAAAGGAGATTCCTTTTTTCTGTTTTAGACACCGTATGTGTAAGTTTTACAGTGACAACACAAATGCACATATCTTTAAGTGTTTGTAGGAAGGGTTATTTTTACTCAAATAGAATTTATGCCTCCTCTCTGTTACCCTTGAATGAGCAAGTCATTAATCTATATAAGAGCCTTTACAAATATTTTTCCTCTCTCTGGAGAAGCAGAAGGAGCACATGGCTTATTATTATAAGCACATGGCTTATTATTATTATATACCTCTCTTCTGTCTGAGAGTACAGTACATATTGAACTTTGGAACTGAGGCACCAAATAGCACTGTTGAAAAATATCACATTCTATTAATCTTACCAGCATCTTTAAGTTAAAACGATGACTGCTCTTAACAACCATTTTTTGTTCCTCCATCTGACCATTAAACTGAGTGATCTAAGGAAGTTTGTTTAAGAGTTTATCAGGAAGCAGTTACTGGCCAGATGCACCAACAAGGTTCGTATCCAAGCAGTAGACTGGAGAGACACCGGGCAAGCGAAGACAAGAATAGGCAAAGAATAGGCATGCAGCTCTGTTTAAGAGGAACCTAGGTAGTCTCACTGTTTATGTTGCTGGGTCAAGTCCTCAGCAGATATTCGGGAGCTAGAGAATAATTGGTCCCTAGTGCTGAATTCTACACAGTGGAATTTCCCCCAGTCCCTGGATGTTTTTAAACAAGTAGGACTGTGAGGGAGAAGATCAATAATATCAAGTACAGTTCAGACAAACAAGGGCAAAAGTATTGTTTAGTGGAAATGTACAAATTTAATATGGGTACTAAAGCTTTGTCTCTCCCCCCCCCCCTCAGATTGTTATTCCAGTAATTCAGTTCCGTGGATGGGGGCAACATAACAAAGTGGAACCTATGAATCACAAAGAATCGAGAGTATAAGATAACGGCTGGAAAATAGACATTGATCTGACCCCCACTAAGATTAATGGGAGGAAAACAACGTCAAGGTCAAGCATTTCCAGTTAAGTGGTGGCTAGGTCAGTGGTCAGATGGCTATTAACTGCCAAGAAACGCTAACAAGAGGAGCCATTACTGGATTAAATTCCAGGAACATGATATCTTTCCACTTAGCAAAAGTTTCACCAGCCTGAATCCCAGTGGTTTCCATTTATAGCAAATGTCTCCCATTACTTATTATGCCTCCAATCTTTTGGGGGGGGGGGGAATCTGAACTGTCTTAATGGAAACTGTATGAAAAGGAGTAAGGGGGAATTGCATTTATTTATACATAAATTGGTCCCATTGAAATGTTATACTGTATGACCCATGGTAGGGCTCAGAACTTTGAAAAGCAGCTTGAAAGTATTGGACTACAGCTTATAGAATTCTCTATGATTAGTGGTAGGGGTATTAGCTGTAGCTCCAAGTTATGGTAAAAACAACAACAACGAAACACCAAACACCCATTCCAAGGTCACGGTTTAAGTGCTAGTCCCGCTGTCATGAGCTCCAATGGGACAGGATATAAAATCAGGTGTGTTGGCCCAAATGCCAGATGATATTTTCAGACAAAGTGATGTAGCCTTCAGAGCTAATAATATACAAACAATCATCCCCTTCTTCAGGTGCAGGCTAGGAGTCTTACATCGTAACTCCAAAGCTGGAAGGTCATAGGATAGCCTTCCCAAAACCCATGCCCTCCAGATGTTTTGGACTACAGCTTCCATCAGCCACAATCAACATGACCAGCAAAAAGTACTTGTCGAGTATGAAACATCTGAATGGCAAGATCTGGAGGCTAGGGAAGTCTGTTGGCAAACGTAGGTTGCATTGCTGATGGCCTATAAAACATTGAATTCCGAACCTAGGGTAGCTGTGATACAAACTTTTTTTTATCCTCTGGGAAATTGGGGAAAACATTGAACCAGCAGAGAGCTGAGCCTCACCACTCAACCACATGACAGACACAATATGCTCTTTTGCCTTTCTATCCTTGCTTTGGGCACTGTGCAGTGGTGGAAGAAGACTTGTGTGTAGCTGTGGCTAAAATGTCCAATGTTATACTGTACAGTGGTACCTCGGATAACGACTGCCCCGAATAACGAATTTTTCAGATAACGACTGCAAATTTCTGGGTATAGGACTGCCTCTGATAACGAATTTTCCCTATGGGCTGCCTTGGATAACGAATCACAATTTCTAGGTATAGGTCTGCCTCAGATAACGAATTTTCTCTATGGGCTGCCTCGGATAATGAATTTTCCTATGGGCTGCCTTGGATAACTAATTTTCCATATGGACTGCTTCGGATAACGAATTTCCAGCATGCATCAGTAAAAAAGAGTTATCCCAGGTGGCATTGCATCTGTACCTTTAAAGTGCACTTTATAAAGAGTTTTGAGCAAAAAACCAGGTGTCTGTGCCTTTTTCCTAGGCTCCGGAATGAATTAATCAGTTTCCCATTCATTCCTATGGGAAACCGTGTTTCAGATAACAACATGTTTCGGATAACGACTAACCTCGGAGAATGAATTAAAGTCGTTATCCGAGGTACCACTGTATAATATTTAGAGGCTGGGCAAATTATTTTGCTTCTTGTTGCAACTGGGACTACAACACACAAATTGTAACTGCCTAAAGATTTGCTGCTTTTCCCTCGGAATACCAGTGGGATTTTGGGAGTAGTTATCCAAAAGGAAACTTTTCGAACCACAATCCTAAACATAATTCCTCAAAAAGTAAACCCTCCTGACTCTGACAGAGCTCAGTTCTGATGAAACACTTATAGGAGTGCAACATGTAATTGCTAATTTATATTTGCGGCCCAAAGTCAAGTCAGATGTCATAAGTAGTTTTGCTTTTATAGTGCAGAGCGCATTAGTGCTACAACAAAGATAGTCCTTCCAAACATCAGAGCTGAGCAATCAGGCTTGCCAGCTAAACCAGTGTTTGACTACTGATGACCAAAATGAAACAAGGCCAATCTACAAACAACAGGAGCCTCATGGCACAGTGGTTAAATGCCTGTACTGCAGCTAAAACTGTGCTCACAACATGGGGTTCAATCCCAGGTAGCCGGCTCAAGGTTCACTCAGCCTTCCAGCCTTCCGCAGTCGGAAAAATGAGTACCCAGCTTGCTTGGTGGGAGGCAATGTGCAACCTTCATAATCAAATTGTAAACTACCCAGAGAGCACTTGAAGTGCTATGGGGCAGTTTATAAGCAGAACACTTTACAAACTACAGGAGCCAAGGAAAATGAAAAAGGCCAAGTATAACCCTTTGAATGTTGGTATTTATTATTTATTAGGGAGATTCCCTCCCTGCTTTCCCTACTGAGGATACACTCCCGAGAGGTCCGTAGTCTACAATTGGCTTCCTTTTCAGAAGTTCATTGTTAGTGCAACTTGTTTTTATTGCACCTGCCCAAATTGGAGTGTTACCTAGAAAGAGCAGACAACGTAACAGACATCAATGCTCTCTAGTCACCCAAGATGCTTTGAAAAGAGCTGAATATTTCTGTAGAGTCATCGGTAAAAAGCTAATGGAACCGAGATCCTTGTTTTTCACCATGACAGAAAACCATAAGTGTGTCTTTCACAGACCCTTGCTTAGAGGCTTTGAACAAGTGAGAAGAATCATCAGTACTTTTATTTCATTTTAGGACAAGGAAAAGCAAATCTCTGTCAAGTATGCAGACAGAAACGGGTGGAGAGCACAATCCTGTCCCCAGTCAAGAGAACAAACCCAACCTATACCACCTTCCTATTAGTCATCTCAGTGTACCTCAAGGAGACCCCATCCGTGACTTGGTTCTTGTTTTGCAAACCTGCCTTACCATTCATTTCTTTAAAAAACAGCACTGGGTCTTGCTCCATGTTCCCCATAAATCAGTTAGTCAGCTGGTATAAACTGGCAGAGATTAATTTTGTCACAAACACTGCACAATATATTTCTGTCACAGAGATCTCCTTTTTTCTCCAGTGGTATTTAACCTCATCTGTCAATGCACAAGCACCAGCAAATTCAACCTCATGGGGATCTGAGTTAGTCAAGGGAACTCTAATCCACACACCTGGAGGAATTTTATCACCTTATGTTGTATATTTTTGATAACCACAACATTATGACCTGGGAAGCTTTTTTTAAAAGCCTTTTTGTGCCAGCTGGCACAAACAATATAACATTATTGGCTTAGATTTAAGTAACTCAAAAGAGAAGTTAGATAAAATAAATGTACTTTCTCCTACGAGTTAAATCCACTGTCTGATGAGAGAAGAGGTTCAACCACTGTCCCCGTACATTCTTGCTCTGAATAGTCCTGGAAAACTGCGGTTGGAGGGAATTTAGCTACATAGGAAACTGGCTTATTTCAGTTCAGACTCATTGCTCCTCAAACCTGCACCCTCTCTTTAGGTCGGCCATGCTTTTCAGGGTCTCATCCTGAGGGCCAACATGTGACATCACAGGCTACCACGGAAGTGAAGCAGTTCTAAACTGGGATTGTTGGCTGGCTGTTTTTTTAAAACCTATGTCTGGCTCAGTGAGTTGGAGCATATAATTGCAAACCCAAGGGTCAAGTGTTCAGTTCTTCTCAGTGCTTCTCTGTCAGCCTGTATAGTGTTCAGCAAGCTTCACAGTCCCAGAGCATCTCCAGACAAAGGGGCTGGCAGACCACTTCTGACTACTTGATACCTAGAGTGCTCTTGGAAAGAGTAATCATAAGTTGGAATCTTTAAAACCTGAGCACTTCATACATTTATCTTCATACTCAAATACCATATAGTGTGCTAAGTGTACTGTACATGTTTGTAAAACTGGTTGCAGTATTGTATAACATATAAAAAACTCTTCAGTGAAATCCTTGTCAGTCGGGGCATGTGGAAAGATGTTCTGCCACCCAGAATGGTCCTTGAATGGACACATCGGGCATTTATACACGACCCCTAAGCTCCGCCACAAATGGCTGCAAGGTCCGGACCTTAAAAATGTTTACCCACCAGCTTCGGACTTTGCAGACAATTAAGTGTGACCCCGCCCACTTTAGCGCGACCAAACAGCAGTTTTCTTGTACCTGGTCTTTGATGGTGACAAATATTTGATCTGGTGTAAGGATAGTGAGTGCGGGGCTCTCCTGGCTTCTGTTTGTTCTTTTTTTGCGCCCCGCCCCTTTAAGAGATCTGAATGCTGCCGGGAACAAAACGGAGGTAAACCGGCATTCTTTTCTTTCTTTTTTCTCCCTCCCTCAGGCAGGCAGCAACCAGGAAGTGCAGAGGGGGGTGGGGACAGAGGAAGACAGAGGAAGAGCGACGAACCCCTAAGATCTCTGGTCCGAATTTTAGTGGCCAGCGGATCTTAGGGGTCGTGTAAAAAGGCCTCTTCAGAATTCCCTACAGGCTATTATTTTGCCCAGCACACTCACAGCTTTGCTTTGAGTTGACATTTGCCTACTAGCTTTTAAGCATACAAATAATCTAGCATAAAGTTTATACTTCTAGCTATGTCCAAAAAGGCAAAGAGGTGCTTTGATTGATATTAGAAATTCACTGTGATTGGAGAGTGTTAGCAACGAGATAGCAGGTGGACAATTGACAACTGGGGAAGCAAAAGCAGGAAGTGTGTCTCTACTCTGTCATGAGTACAATTTATGTTTCTACTGTTTTAAAAAAAATAAACATATGTTAACATATTGAATGTAGATTGGATGAAGTCATGTGCCAGAGGGGACAACTTTCAAAGCCCCAGCAAGGTTATTTGAAGGTCGAGGGCACAGAGGACAATTCTTCAAATGGGGCAGAGGTGTGACAGCAAGCTGATAAAATCAGGAAGATACGCAGATGAGGTTCATTACTGGTTCATTTCATATGATTTTAAAAAAACACTTCTAACAAAACAAAATGAATCATGGGAGGAAACAGAATGAAACAAAACGAATCACAATTTTTCCATTTCGCGCCCATCCTTATTTCCTACTTCTTCAGCATTCTATGCATGTGACAAAGCTGACTCTTTACCAGAATATAGAGAGAATATATCCTCAACCTCATCTAGTTAAACACAAGAGGGTAAACCTTATTGAACAAGACTAGACATGCATACAATCACATTGTCTGTCATGCATGTTTATTCGAAAAGAATCAGGCTACTCTTCAAACTTTTACCCATAGGAAATCCAAGTCTAAACAGAAGGATCGATGTATGCACAGCAACAATACTGTGAGAAGGAAAGCGGCCATTAAAATGGTGGCAATAACTCTCCCTATAAAATGGAATCCTTTGTTTTTTCTGCTGCATCCATTACGTGAAACAACTGCAGCTTTGTGAGTTATTGAAAATAGTAATAAAAAGTGAAACCTAAAGAACAAGACTATCACAGGGATTCAATGCATCATTCAGATTTGACAATTCACTTGGAAAGACTTTTAATGAGATGCAATGGAATATTATTTTGAATATACTAGTCCAACTATGTCACCATGTGTGAAAACTAGTTTTATGTATTGCAAGCTATTAAAACCCTATTTAGGTCAGTCCTACCATGGTCTTTCTTTCCAAATAAGAGGCATTCAAATCTCCCATAAAATTCAGATTTTTATACCTTCTCTTTTCCTCATGCATTTCTTCTGGAGTGAGGGGGGAAAGTTTGAATAAGGTTTTCTCTCACATTTGTATGTTCGTTGATATAGGAAAATGACAATGTTCTTCATGTTAACTCTTTGGTCATGAAAAGAGGCAGCCCATGAAACGGATGTTATCCAATATTGTATGCTTTTAACCAAGATGAAAATGATAACAGTGTTGAAACAATACTTAGAATAACATAGCAAATTATTCCCAAGTCTATCAAATTACTTGGTTTTTTAAATCTACTAGTACAAGAGTATATTGAATCCACGCCTTTGAAATATGCATATATTTAAATATTCTTACTCTTTAAATGTGAAGTACAAAAGTATAATCTTACTCACTGAATCACAGTAAATATTCCCAAGGGTTTATCATCAAGATCCATTGTATTTGAAGTAGATGGCAACAATCTTCAGAGAAGTCCTCTTCCTGAAAACATCTCTTGTCTCACATTGAGGATCTTCTGCGTTTAGCCAGTTCCCTTCTCTAAATGAAGTCAAACAGAACCCAGTTCCTATTGTATTTGCAGATTAAAAGTAAAATAACTAGTGCCTGCTGGGCATAGGACAGCTATTGTGTCACATTCATGTTGCATCGTTCTGTCAAATTAGCAGACATGGGAGAATCGATGCCGGACAGGGGTGGGGGTGGGTGGAACGGACTCTACTCACTGTTCCTATGCTTAACAAATAACAATAATCATGTGACAGGTTTAAAAAAAACATTTAAACTTAGCCTTGTAACTTGTTTTGAGACATATACGAAATGAATACAATACATAAGGTCAATGAGGGCTTTTATTAATGATAACATTGGTGCTTTTGATTGTAGAATAATATTTGTGTTCGTAAGTAGCCAGCTAGCCATAATGACTAGCTGGAGGTTACATAAAGTGCACTAGAAAATCTTTTGTAACTGTAAAATAGATTCCACTCATTTTTAGAGAGAAAAAAACTCTGTTAATTTCAATGGAATTGTATGATGGCTCACACTAGGGAATGGAAATGGATGATAGGAAGATTCTATGCTATTTCCCATGCAGAACTTTATTCATTTATTATTTATTTCTTGACTCTGCTTCCCCTATCCCCAATTTTCAGCAATCTTTTAATCACACCTATTATTCACCAATTATTCTCCTGCCGCCTTCTGAAAATTCAAAGTCTCTGTATGTGCCTTTCACCCAATTGGATAATGGATCTATGGGATGAAATGTGTGCTTCTTTGTCCTTTGGATCTGATCCTGGAATGTACTTCCAGGTGAAAACTCTGAGCAGTGCATCAATGGCACGTAACACCTAACAGTAAGTGAGACATAACTATTTGAATCTCCTTCACCTTTATAGTTGGCCCTGGTTTCCTTAGAGATCCTACTGTACTGGACAATTGGTGAAACCAAGGTGGTCTGTTTTTCTTGACTGTTTTTTCTACAGGAGTAAAAAAGAGGTTTGGAGTCATGCAGCCATTAAAACAAAAGCAAAACTAGACTATGGGTGATACCTTTATAGGCTGCTAGAAGAAAATTTTTAAAAAGGTTGCTGAGCTTTCAAGAACAAGCTCTCTTTTTCAAAGCAGGTATAGAAGTCCAAACATGGCAAGGGGTGTAATTACTATAGAGTGACTCTCTCTCTCTCTCTCTCTCTCTCTCTCTCTCTCTCTCTCTCTCTCTCTCTCTCTCTCTCTCTCTCTCTCTCTCTCTCTCTCTCTGTGTGTGTGTGTGTGTGTGTGTGTGTGTGCCTTTTGAACTTGACTAAAATTACTCATAAAGACATACTTCATTTTCCCTATGCTGATGCTTACATTTTGCTTACACCTTGTATTTTACAAAGAATGGAAATTCCCCAGGGTGGGTCTGGGGAAATCTAATTTAAAACAGAAAGCAGAAATCTTGTACCAAGAGAGTAAGGACATTCAAAATACAACATGCACAGATCTGTTCTTGCAACTCAATATTCATTCCAAGTAAACCCTGCAGCATAATCCTACTAGCCATCCTACGTAGCACATTGTTACTGATGTGGAAGTATGGGCTTCCATAGCATTAGTACCTACTAGTAAGGGCTTATATACATGTCCTTTTTAAAGCAGGGCTGGGGTGAGCTAAACAGGGTCACTGGGAGGTCCAGTATGCCCATTGATGCGATCTTCATATCCAAATGGCATTTAGACTTGAAGGCCTGTGTGGACAGATACATAGACTGCTATTTAGGTTTCATTTGGTGTGGTTTGATTTGAACCAAATTATGGTGTGTTTTGACTTAGAGTGCTGCCCTATTTAAAGCCATCCTGTTCCTTTTAGCAACAGCACAAATGCTTCTGGATCTTTGGTACACTTGAGCATATCCCTCATTATCCCATTGTGTAAACTGTGTGCCTTGTTTGTTAACATCTAAATGAAGTTATGGATGACATCATTTGTGGTGAAAACCCTCTCATTTACTGGGTGGGCTGTGACATTAAAGGGAAGAATGGAGAAACCCCTCCTTTACATTTGTAGGCTGGCTGCCCTATTCTTCACATTGACCCTACCCAAGAGAAGATATGAAAAAGAGAGAAGTCCTTTGTTTCTCGCTACCAATTGTCCTCTGTTCTGCAGTTTTCTTCCCTCCAGAATTGTCAGTGCTTAGAGTTTCTTTATTTCCTTCTTCCTGGATTCCTGTGGGCAACGTGTTACAGGCACCAGAGGCAAGGGGTCCCAAGGCAGACCACAGTCTTCCATCCAGATTTGGTCCTACAGTGACAATGGGGTGGGAAGTCATTACAAAGTTGCAAGGAGCTCCTTCGTTCTTATGAACCAAGGCAGATGCAAAGTTGGGTGGGTGAACTGGCTGCTTCCCACAAAGTAGAACCACACATTCCTCCATCAGCAAGGCTAATATCAGTCTACATTGATGAGCATGGCTACTTCAATGTTTAGGTTGTCCTAAGGCAAAATGTATGGCTATGGTGAACCGTCATGGTAATGTTCTTGTACCTCTAAATGCATTGTCGCTAGAGATGGGAACGAGGAGTGGGCACCTGCACAAAGGAATGTCTATGTGTGTGTGGGGTGGAGGAAGGTTTAAGCTCTTCAGGTGGAAAACAAACTGGACCAGAGCTCCTTGCTCCTTTAAAACCTAGAAGTGCATTTGACAAACATGCTTGATATAAGTCTCACTAGTGTGAAATGAATCAAAGAGATTCTCTTGGAAGGCAATTTATGATGTCTTTTTTTTAAAAAAAGCATTTAATAACAGGCAATAATCATTACTTTTCATTGAGCCCAAATGATATTAAGGCATGAGGTATGACATTTTCTCATTTTGCATGAGTGATTGTAGAGAATTGTGCCAACAGCAAGTGTAATATTTGGTGGAATTCTACTATTTTCTTAGCATAGAAACATATAATCTGTTAGGACGAAGTCTACTTTCATAAAGGAAAAATTCATTCATCCCCACTCTCCTTTGGAATTCACCCACCCTGCTTTTCAACTCTGCAGTACCCACCAGTGGCCACCTGCACAGCTAATCTGGTTTAGAATGCTCATGGCCAGATAAGATGGGGGTGGGGGTGGGGGGGCTCTACTGATGTCCCCAAGTGACCCAGGTGTGCGATGGATTATGGGGCATCATGTGGGAGGCTCAGGACAGGAGCCAGTGGTATACAAAGAAGTGAGGACCAGGGATTGTTCCCACCCTGAACATACGCCAGTGGTCAGGCTTCATGAGGGGGTGTAGGCAATACATCTTCAGCCAATTCTTTCTCTGAGTCCTGATGAATCCTGATGAATTTTGTTTTTCAAATGCAAGTCCTTGAGGGCTGGGTATTGGTCAAATATGAACTGGTACAGAATGCATTCATACTGGACTCAGATTGCCTACGTGACTGACGTACTGTATTTTTCACTCTATAAGACACTCTTCCCCCCTCAAAAGTAAGGGGAAATGTCTGTGCATCTTATAGAGAAAATACAGTAGTCCCCGTTACACATATATCACAGATTATCATTTAGAGGGAAGTTGCCTGCACAGAGCCCCTCCCATCCCCTGCTGCAGCCAGGATTCCACAGTTCCAATCACCTCGTTTGTAAAGAGGTCTCCTCCACGAACCTCTGCCCTCCTCTTTTGCAGCCAGGATACCCCAGTCAAAAATCACCTCATTTGCAAAGAGGTCTTCTCCACGGAGCCTCTGCCCTCTCCTTCTGCAGCCAGGATTTCATAGTTCCAAACACGTCATTTGCAACCCTCCCCTTTTGCAGCCTGCATGCCCCAGACCCAATCCTTGTTTGCAACCCTCTCCTTTTGCAGCCTAGGTTCCCTAGTTCCAGTCACCTCATTTGCAACCTGAATTCCACAGTTCCGATCATCTTGTTTGCAACCCTCCCCTTTTGCAGCCTGGATTCCCCAGTCCCAATCACCTCCTTTGCAAAGAGGCTTCTTCCAGGGAGCCTCTCCCCTCCCCTCCTCTTTTGCAGCCAGGATTCCCTGGCCAAGAACCCTTAGGCTAAACATTTTTTCTTGTCTTCCTTCCCTAAAAACTAGGTGTGTTTTATGGCCAGGTGAATCTTATAGAGCAAAAAATATGGTATCTCTGAAATGCTTACTTCACTGTGTACATGTAATTGCTCAATTGCTAATTCTAATGAATGAGCCTATTTGAAAAACAAGCTCTTAAGAAATGGCCACAGTAGTTCAGTTGAACCAAAAGGAAACCCACTGAAATTACCACCAAGCTGTTTTATATGGTACTTTTATTCATACTGGTAAATGGCTGAGTTACAGTACAAGGCTGAACGTCAGATGCTTTATCTCAATGACTATTGCAGGACTGAATGGTGCACAGCTGTGTCATAATAGCAATTATTACAGCAGAAGTGTTGAGAATGGGGACTAACGAAGCAGATTCAGACAAAAGTATAAGTGGATGAAATTTGTGTTCTGGGGCTCTATCAGAACACAACCAGTGATGAATGCACTCAGCATCCTTTTAACTAATGTATCGCCATTAGCCATCGTTCTGTTGGTGGCCTTCAAAGCTTGCACAAACCTATTTTGCTGAATGTCAAGTTATGCCCTAGATGCAGATCTTGTAACAGCAGTTAAAGGCTTAAATATCACAAGGGCCTATCTGGTACTCTGACTATGGAACCTGTCTGTCTCCAATAACTGTGGTGTGCAGGTGCAAGAAACAAAAAGGAAGCAGATAGGGCTTTAGCATGATACCTCTAGGACAATCTATGCATTCACATGTGGGCCAAGAAAGTTTCACTCAGTTTTCTAGATAAGCACTGGCAAGTACATTAGATTTTCACTTTCCTTGAAAGATTGATTTGAAGGTGTGAGATGTTGTTCAGTTGAACCAGTGAGGTTGCTTCATCCAGCCGTCCTCCCTCCCTTCTGGATTACTGTACATGACCAGGAGACACACAAACTCTTCTCATGTAAGTTTTTAATGTATAAAGTACAGCCAAACTCATTCCTATGCCTCACAGGAACACAGAAATCTCTTTGCACTGACTTAGAGCCTTGGTCCACCTAGGCCAATGTTGGCAAACCTATGGCATGGATGACAAAGGTGGCACTTGGAGCCCTTTCTGTGGGCACCTGACATTTCCCATTCACAGCCACCTGTAGTTAGGTTAAATTGCTGTATTGGCACTTTGCAAAAATTTGTGGATTTTGAATCACAATTTGGGCACTCGGTCTCTGAAAGGTTCATCACCACTGACCTAGGCCAACATTCCCAACTCAAATGGTTCATTGGAGTTTCAAAATGGATTCTCCCTTGGTTCATCCTGGAGATGCCTTCTTTGGTTTTTTTTTTATCAAAGTATTATTCAACTTTGACCTTTCTTAGTTTAAAAAAAAAATCAAACAAATTCACCCCCTACCTGAACACACCAGTCTCATCTGATTTCAGAAACAAAGGAAGGTTGGGGCTGGTGAAGTATCAGGATGAGAAACCATCAAGGCACAACAGAGATCGCCCACTGAGGCTATGAAATAACCTGCCCCAAATCCTGGAGCCACTGCCAGTCTATGTGGAAAAGACTAGGCTCGATGGGTCTGACTCAGTCTAAGCCAGCTTCCTATGTTTCTATATTATTTGCCCCCAAAGTTCTGAGGCACCCTTATAGTTTTCTTTGGCTCCCTAGTTAGGATTTGTGTGTGTGTGTGTGTGTGTGTGTGTGTGTGTGTGTGTGTGTGTGTGTGTGTGTGTGTGTGTGTGTGTGTGTGTGTGTGTGTGTTGCATCGTTACAGTCATGACCGACTCTTCGTGACTCCATATCCATGGAGTTTTCTTGACAAGAATACTGGAGTGGTTTGCCAGTTTCTACTCCAGGCACCTACAGCACCTGGTATTCCTTGGTGGTCTCCCATCCAAGTACTAACCAGGGCCAACCCTGCTTAGCTTCTGAAATCAGGCGAGATCGGATATGCTTAGGGCAGACAAATATTGAACTGCCCAGACTGGGATCTGAGTGAGATTGTGGTGGCTGAAAGGAACATTAATGAGATATTCTTCTGAATTAAGTACCTATACTCTGTAGATAGATACAAATGTATAGAATGATACAACATAATAATTACTCTTAACTCTATGGAATATTATGAACAGAAAGTAGATAAACCTGCGGCATGGATCTTTCTAGATGCAGAAAAAGCATTCAGTAATGTATCTTGGGCGTTTTTACATGAACAACTTAGATTAATGGACTTGGGGGAAACATATGTAAGAGTAATTTCAGCTATATAACATCATTTTTTTCTATGAAAGCAAATAGTGGGGATCTAAAACAATAATGATATCAAAAGGTACGGGGCAAGGCTGTCTACTTTCCCCATTATTATTTATTCTCACACTGGAAGATTTGATGTGAAATATTAGAAATAATCCTGAAATTATGGCAATAAAGACTAAGAAACACCAATTTAAAGAACAAGCGTTTGCCGATGATTTGATGATAATATATTAGAAAACCTAATAAATCCAATCTCAAACTTGATGGACTCTTTACATGACTATGGAAGAGTAGCAGGCCTGAAAATAAATAAATAATACCCAAATGCTAATAAAGAATCAGACAAAGACAGAATCAAAAGATCTGGAACAGACATCTATCTTCAAGGTGGCTAAGAAAGTCCGCTATCTAGGTATCTCACTGCAAAAACCAGCACTCTCATTCAAGACAATTATATCAAAGTCATAAAAGAGATACAAACAGAATTAAACTCTTGGAAAAATATGCAGTTGTCATTTGGGGGGGAAATAGTGGCAATCAAAACGAATGTGTTACCAAAGCTACTATTCCTGTTCCAAACACTACCGATCCTCAAATCAACCAAAATATTGCAGGACCTGGACAAACAAATAAGAAAAATTATTTGGAAAGAAAAGAAACCCAAAATTAAAATCAAAGCACTCCAAGATAAAAAAAGAAAATGGAGGTTTTGCACTACCAAATTGGATAGTCTATTACAAAGCCTGTTGTCTGACGTGGTTGAAAGAATGAAAGACCCTGGAAGATAATTGATTACTATATTATAGGGATGGGCATGAAATTTTAAAAATTATGTTTCATTTTGTTTCCTTTCGTCCCCCCCCCCACATTTTTAAAATGTTGTTTCATACGATTTTTTTCAAAAAAAAAAATCGTATGAAACAAACCCATTAACAAAATGGTTCATGGAGGGGCTGGAAAGTGGCAGAGGGGAAAAAAAAATTTTTTCCCTTCCCCAAGCCCCGTATCTCAGCTGATCAGCGTTGGGGTGGGGGAAATGTTCATACAAAATGAACCACTAATGAGGGGGGGGCTGTAAAGTGGCGGAGGGGGGAAAAGTTTTTTTAAAAGTCCTGGGCTTTTAAAAAAAAATCCGTCCCCCAAGCCCCGCCTGCCAGCTGTGAAAAAAGTTTTTTTAAAAAAAAAAAGCTCAGGGCTTTTTAAAAAAAACTTTTCCCCTCCCCCTAAGCCACACCTGGCAGCTGATCGGCACTAGGGTGGGAAAAATTTCCACCACCCCAGCACCAATCAGCTGGCAGGTGGGGCTTGAGGGAGGGAAAAAGTTTTTTCCCTCTCCCAAGCGGCTTACAGACAGAACAAAATGGTTCATTTCAACAATAAAAAAAACACCATTTCATTTTGTCTGTAACAAAATGCTGCTTCCTTGTGTCATTTTGTTTCATTTCATTTCATTACGTAACGACATGACAAAACAGCATTTCTTTCTCTCTTTTTTGTGCCCATCCCTACTGTATTATAATTAGAAGGGTTCAGCCTGAATTTTGGATGGCATGCTTACCTATGTTACAGGAAAGCTAAAGCTCAAAAAGACTTTACAAATCATTGTTTAAGAAATGCTCTGTTGTGGGTTTGGGACTCATTGAAGAATTCTATCTATATAGCAATGCCACTCTGGATGTCCACACAACGGTCATATACAAAACCCTCCCTAGTACAGGAAGGAAAATCTCTGAGATACAAAGATTTTTTGATAGAAAAACTACAACTAAAATCAAAAGAAGAAATACATCTACAAGGATTTAGAATAGATTGGTGGTTGGAAATGCAAATGAAATCTTGGTTTAGGAATGATAATAGCAATACAGTTTCTCAATCAAGAAGCTGATTTAAATAAAATCATTTTTCCTCTAATGAAAAGTTAATTAAAATTTATAATTGGTTATTAACTAGACAGGTAGAGGATAAGATAATAAAAGAATGCATGATAAAATGGGCATAGGATCTTAAATAAGAAATCCAATTGACGGAATGGGAAAAATATGGAAAATTAATATTAAAATATTCAAATTAACAACATTTAAAGAAAATCTTTATAAAATGTTCTATAGGTGGTATTTAACACTGGATAAGCTGTCTAAAATGCATAAAATATCCAATATCTGTTGGAAATGTAACAAAATGTGGGGATCCTTTCTCCATATGTGGTAGACATGTGGAAACACAAAATGATATAGGTGTATGTAACAAAAAATTATTTTACAAACTATCTTAATCAATCTTGAGTTAAAACCAGAGACTTTTAAATTGTGAATGATACAACAAAATGTTGGTGATTGTAAAAATATGTAATAATCCACATTATCACGTCAGCTAGAATGTTATATGCACAACTGTGGAAGACAAACAAGATTCCTGACAAAGATCAATTAATTATGAAGCTGCTGAACTGTGCAGAAATAGACAAGATTTCAACGTTACTGAAACCAAATGGACATTACAAAGACTTTGATGAAAGATGGCAAGATTTCTATAAATTTTCTGTTTGATTTATAAGTCACTGAAAGAGTAAATAATCAAAGACATATATATTGTTACAATAAGATGCAAATTTTGTTTGAGATTAGAATTGTTCCATATTTCTTTTTATAGTATAATTTTTTATTTGTTAGAAAATCATAAATAAATACAAAAATGCATTGCTAAAAGCAAACTTTCCTGTAGGTAACCAGTAACAATATACAGTAGATGGGAAAATACTTGCCATCAGAGCTAATTAACTTTTACCATTTGCGCCTGTGCTATTCAAACTGTGCCCCAGTCCAGGCAGACAATGAAATGAGGCTAATTGCTAATTGCCTTCATTCTGCTTTATGCTGTAATTAGTTTCCGATTCTCATATGGGAAGGAAGCATGGCTGTATTTACATTTCTGGAACAAGAGGTGGAGATGTCATTGTGTAATCCAACATTTTTATTCCAAAGACATTGTGCTGTAAATATCTATCTGTAGATATCTATCTGTGTATCAGTGATAGGCCTTATTATTCTTTTTCAGCTGGTGTTCTAGAAATCTGTCATGCGACTTTCATTCTTGCTATATGGAGAGCTATTGATTTTAAGCCTCCTCTAGTTCTGGTTGCAGCTAGTTGAAGCAAGCTTTCCTCCTGTTAAAACCCTGCTGGTCGGAAAAACAACAAATGCAGCACAGATGCATGTTATAGTCTCTGATTTTCTGCTCCCCCTTCCGTGATCACTTCTAGGATAAGTTCTTTTGGTTGGGTCCAAGGACACTACAGTATTACTGAGATTCTGATCTGTTTGCCTGTTCTTATTTTAGCTTTGTAGTAGCTGGCTTTTCAGCTCTCAAGTTCCGTATGCAGACAATTATAAAGCAAATCCAAGTGCATGGTTGTTAAAATGCAATTTGTAAGTGTTCAGCCTTCTATAAATGAAGGATAAAAATAGTAGCTTTCCGGGCTATTATCTCTGATTGCTGTTACATATAAATTATATGCAAATCAGCACTAGTCAGCTACAGCATAGCCTTTGGTGACTTAATTGCTGCATGCGTACCATTTACTCTGCAACAAATATGACAATAAAGCCTGAGTGTGCAAACCACGTGATGCCTTGTAAAACAACAGCTCCCCCAATGAGTAATGGCATGATCATCTACAGTTGACAGGGCAATTATTGAGCAACAGGATGGGGTAGCTTGGTAGAGAACAGGGATGCTACCCTTATCAGTCAGCTTAAGATGAAAACAAAAATAGTCTACTACATAGAGCTGGAACACACACACATACACACAGACTGCAGTTCTGCAGTTTACTGTATTTGACTTCAGAGTTAAATGGCTATCCGTGCAGTAAGTATACCTCAGATAAAGAGGCTTAACTGCACCTCGCAAATATGGATCCCTACTATTGTACTCCTTCATAAGTAGCCTGATTATTCAAGTAGGTCAAGCACCCAACTGTTCCCATCAAGAACAGGAGAAATTAGAGGCTGAGTACTTTGGAAAATTGGTCGTCTCTCTTGTTTACGCTTTGTGCTTCCAAATAGGATCTTGCATCTTTTCATCTTAGTATCTAATATTGATAGAGCGGAAGCATCGCTGGAGCACCTTTTATCCAGCATGCTAGAATAATCTTCGTATGGCTAGGTAGAAAAGAAAAGAAAAACCCTTGTTGTCATGCCAGCCGGTCCGATGCTAAATCACTTTGGTCAACTGTTCTCCTCCACAGGGTACCCTACCCCCTGAAGATCCTGCCCATCTATTTGACCAGAGATTCAACATTTTTCATTACTTCTTCTAGCTGAACGTCTTGCCACTCCAGCTAGCATGGCCTGCTGGGGAAATTGAGGAGTTGTTTCCTTCCCCCCCCCTCAAAAAAAAAAAACCACCACCCCAGACACACACACTTCCCAGCTCTGTATTTATCTATGAGATACACAAAGATACAGTTGTCAACTCTACTACCCACACAATTTTTTAAAAAAAAATCTGTCAGGGTTTAGAATTGTGATGTGCAACAACAGTCAGTCTCTAGGCATCTGGGAAAGCATTTGCCAAGCCCAATTAAATGCAATAGGAAGACGAGCGTGTTCTCCTGGGCCACCTGGGAAACATTATGCCAGCTTGATCCTCTTGAGGAGAATATGGTGCGACTATGACATAATAGAGGCCTGAGTCAGAGCTGGGAAAAGGCATTTTGAGGACAGGGAAGGAATGATCATTATTCTGCACATATTCCACAGCATGGATGATTACTTAGGGCCGCCATGTGGTGTTATCCCATTTTATCCTCCCAGTAGGAGATACCCAAGCCCTTGACTAGCTATGGCTTGGTTGTTGCTGCTTGTGTGTTTCTCTCTCTGTGTGTGTTTGTGTGTGTGTGCAAAAGAGGTTCAGAATTAATTCTATTGAACAAATCCAATATTATTCTATGGATAAGAAGCGTACTCTTAGCTAGCACTGGTGAGTATTATTCAAATACAAAACGCTAAAGAAGGAAAGCAAATTTGGTATTCTCAACATTGAAGAACAAATGTATCACGAAAGGGAGGGGAAGCAAATTTTGTCTTTTTACTGGAAGGAAACAAAGACACACTCGCTCTGATTTAGGTTGTATTTTGTTCCCTCCTGGCTATAAAACATGTCAATATTACAATGCAGGTTTGGTGTCCGTATCCCGACAATGTGCCTGTGCATGACACAGGCTGAATGTAGTTTTGTTTTCAGCCACATAATTTGTATAGGGCCACCTGTGTGTTTTCAGACACTTGGAAGAATGTGTTCCTCTTTACAATTTGGTTTGCTTCATTGGCTTTTATTTACACCATGCACTGAGAAAGTGGAGGGGGTGGGTGGGAAGCCAGTGAGCCGTGCCTACAGAGCTCAAGCACACTTCACTTTTGAGAAGAGACCGAATCAAAGTGTAAAGGGGGCAGGGAGAAGCGGCACTGAAAGCAGATAACAATGAAGGCTCTTTAGGATGCACTTCCTTTGTTTCTAAATATAACTACTGGTGTTCCAAGTAATCCTCACTGGAAGGCAAGCATTTTCTGCAATTATTGTATCTGCTTCTACAATACTTAACATACAAGGCCTCAACCCTCTGAAGGTGCTTTTTAATGTTTCTTTTCCCTGCCATCCTTGCTTGATTGATGTTGAAGTGTCTAACCTATTTTCCCCAAGCGGGTGCCTTTGAGATGTGTTGAACTACTTCTCCCATCAGTTACAGTCTGGAATACTAATGTTGTCTCGGGATTAAGGGATGTAGTTAAATACATCCCAAGGACACCAGGTTCAGGAAAGCTCATCCAATAGCTTGACGTTCTGAACACACACACACACACCACCACCACCACCACCATTTTGAAATTGGAGCCACACTGAATTCTTAAATCTCCAAAGGTTTCTGCTCCAGAGTTGTGACCAACTTGCTGCTTTTAAGGAAGATGTGAAGTTACCTTTTCTTGTTTTATTCAAATAGCTAAGATAAATGTTTGGTTTATATAACTACCATTTTAGGACTGTAAGGTTAGAACTTGCTACAGCAATTTCATCCATGGAAACCCAATTTGATAAATTGATAAACACACAGCAGGTCAATCCATATTTCTTCCATTGTGTGGTCACACCCTTGAAGTCAGTGGATCTACTCTTGTTTGGAAAAAAGATACTGGCCACTTTGATAATTTGAACTCTTCTTTTTAGATATGCTGATTTTTTAAAATGGTTGAACTCATTGGCTTTATTCTGTTTTATGATATTTGTAAGTAACCTTCAGCACTACACTATAGTAAATACCTAACCTGAATAGAACCAGGTTCACGAGTCACCATTCTTCATTTTTCTCTTTAATTGGAAAAAGATCAGCAAAGGGCAAAGTGACATAACATGAGAACAAGTAATTATAGGGATATAAAGTGGCATTATTAGTGAAGTGTTTGGTCCACCAGGCACGATATTATCTACCGGGGCTGTAACTCAGGTGGGGCAAGCAGGACTTTGTGTCATTGTGCCACACAAGACATGTCGCTTCTCTCAAACTTCTGAGACTGGCCTAGCAGCGTGGTCTGCCACAACAGGAAAAGATGGCAGTAAACTAGACTTCCAGAGTGGCAGTTCTAATTTTCAGGAGGCTATACAGCCAATAGGCTGAGCTGCCATTACTTCCTCCATTATTTTCATCCCACAAATTTTTAAAGTAGATTTGGGGACACGTATTGTGCCATTCACCAGATGTGCCAAAATTACTAGTTACTGCTCTGTTGTTAACATGGGATGAATTATTTTCTACAATTTCAACAGGGTTCCCTCCCTGCATTCTGGAAACAAATCTGAGACATTCTGTAGGCAAAAGGGGTATTCTGCCACAGGTTTTCCACCACCCTATGTTCCTTCCTGGGGCTGCAGCTGTCAGTTAGCACAGCAGAATGCTAGGCAAAATTGCACACAAACAGAGAAAACATGATTGGATGAGAAGGCAAATCCCCATTGTTACCTTTCCGCAGCAGGTCAAGGATTCAGAATGAGGTACCAATGCACAAGTGCGTAATGCCCTCTCCCTTGGGTCACAGTTGTTGGCATTTTCCCCACTTTGAGTCATAGTTGCTTGCTTAAAGGTATTGGTCCCATTTCACTGTGTTGTGACCTAGAAATGCAAGGATAATCCCATAGACCCAGAAGTGGAATGTAGTGGCATGTCTGCTAAAGGGTATTGGCACTTTGGCTTTTGTATTCTTCTATTTGAATACAGAATACATTGTGGGCTTCCATATAATCAATACATTTTAAAGTTAATACAGGACATTTCTTGCTGACTGCTCAACACCTGGCTGATCTTTAACTATTCAGATTTTGCTGGTAATCTTCATTTAGATATAGCACACTGCACAGTTTCAGTTTAGTGAGGGCTTTCTTTCATATTGTGTTACAGGAGTTCATAAAACTCTGGTGGACCTTTCTCTACAGCAGTTAACAAAGAACATTTCTCTCATTAATCCTCCTGTGGGATCTTACAAAGATATTACATCAGCCTTCTGAGATCTCTGATTGAAATCCCACTGAATTGTTCCTGAAGTTGATTACCCTTCTTCTTTCTGTACAGTCAGCAGCTTAAATAATTTGGAACCAAATCCATGTGTGGGTTAACAGTACGAGGAATTTCATTTAATCTGCCAGTTTGTTATGGTACTCATTCTTTATCTGTGTCAAGAAGCTCTCACTTATATACTGTAGTTGATTGCCTTTATCAGGTCAGTTTTGGAATCAGACAGCATTCCTTGGTTCTTGACTTAAATATTTCTTATGGGAAGTCTTTTCATAAGTCACCAACTGCATTAAATGTACTTCAGGAAAAACTGTATCTCTGTCAAAAAATACTGTTGGCCTTTATGGGTCTGGTTATAATATAGGTTATTTTATTTTATTTAAAATATTTATACCTCATCTTTCTCCTGAGAAGGACCCAAGGCCGTTCTTTCAGTTGCTTGACGCTAACTTCAGTTTGATTGATGGCTGTGGTTTATGTAATAAGTTTTCTGGAAATTCTGAAAACTTACTAAATAAGTCACAGAGCAGCCATCAGACATCCCGGAACTGTGGTTCCCAATCCCTCTGCTCCAGTTGTTTTGGCCGTCAACTCTCAGATGCTCCAGCCATCACGGCCAATGTCAGAACTGAAGTGCAAAACATTAAGAAGGCTCAAGACTGACAGGTGCTGTTGTGGAAGGCTCTTTGGTGGTAGGACTGCTTCGTTAGGTCTTGAGACTGCTAGTGTTTGTAAGGCTGTTTCTTTCTAGTCACTTATTCCCATCACTCCCTGTCTGCCTATTATCTGCTGGTTTGTTTCCTTCACCTTCTTCTCTGTTTGATATGACATTCATATGTTGTCTGGACTTTTTCCTGTCTGCTGAATTTCTGGAAATTCAGTCTGCAAAGAGCACAATGGATATTCACAAGCTAGATATAGTTTAGTCTTGGACTTCACAGCTGTTTCTAGATCTACTCCCAGGGCTCTGGAACTGATTCCTCTCACCATTCCACATTATTAATCTCTGGTCCACAATTCTGGCCACGGCTTGCTATTCTTCCACCACCACCACCACCGGTTGCCACTCAACAGACATGGTTTCACAGTTCACACATCTTCTTGCCACAGTAACCAAAGCTCCAGGCTTTCTCTACAGCATGGCATCCCGGCTATGAGGAGGACCTGACCAGTATTCATTCTACCTTCCTTTCTTACCAAGATCACATCTAGAGATGGGCACGACTTGAAAAAAAAATTTTTCGAGTTGTCGTTAGTCGGGCCAGTCCCATTTCGGGTCGTTTCCGATTTTCGCAAAAATTCGCAAAAATTAGTCGGTTCATTTTTTCGTTTTTTTCGTTGTCGTTAGTACTGGTTTTTTTGGGGGGGAGCGGGCTCCTGGAGGCACCTCTGTGGGGTGGGTGCCTCCTCTGGCCCGCTATAAAGGGAAAGTGGGCTCCTCACCCACTAGGAAGGGGAAGCAGGCTCCAAGAGACCCCTCTACATGGGGGTCTCCCTTCGTCACCTGCTGCTGCTGCAAAATGCTATGCAATAGCCATATGGATATTGCATAACATAATGTGCAGACAGTGAGACCAGTGAGAGTGATAGCGTCATGCCCGCCCTTCACAAGGCTCCCGCACCACCATGTCTCACACAGAAGGGAATTGTACTTGCTGCGTGTAGTGCAATGCAAGCAAGTAGATCTGGCTTTAAGGTGGCTTAGTGCAAGAGCTAGGGTTAGGCTAGTGACGGGTAAGGTTACGGTGGGCTAGTGGGTTGCACCTCTGGGTGCCTCTCTGACCCACTAAGAAGACAGTCTGTGACGTATGGGTACGGAGTCAAGGGTTAGGGTTAGGGCTAGGGCAGGTTTTAGGGGGCTTTTTGGCACATCCCAGAAGTCTCCATGGCCAAGTGGCCATGCGACTGGTGGGATGGCTCCAAAAATTTGCATGGTTGTCCACTCCCACATATTGGCTGGCCACTTGGCCAGCCCATCATTGCGCAGGTGTAAATAAAATAAAATAAAATAAAATCAATGGAGGACAGAGGAGGAGAGGAGAGACATTTTGTTGCAAGAAAAAACCCACTGCTACTGTGAAAAATCTGGCAGTTTATAAATTTTAGCGTGTTTCTGTTGTGCTTGTGTGTTTTTGGACCACGATTTCAAAAACAATATTGCGTTTGCCACCCCATTTTGGATCCCCCCCCCCCCGCACCGCATGGCATGGCGATGGCGACTCGCGAGTCCGGCTGCCCAGGACGGGGGGGAGGCGGGACCCCCCCTCCAGAAACCACCCCTCCGGTAGGTGCCCTGCGCCCTTAGTCAAGCAGGCATTTTTCCGCCTGCTTTTTTGGCCCGGGAATGGGTGGGGGGAGAGTTTAAAAGTTTTTTCCTGTGCCGTCCGTGCCGCTTGCTTGCGCTTTAATTGCGGCGGCCGGCGGCGAGACTGGGCTTTTTGCTGGCTGCGAGCCTGCGGCGAGTCCCACCAGAGCAGCCCAGGACGGGGGATGAGGGGGGAGGCCGGGGACCTCCAGAAACAACCCCTCTGGTAGGTGCCCTGAGGCACGGCAGGCATTTTCCCGCCTGCTTTTTGGCCGGGAACCGGGTTTTTTTAACTTTTAAAAACTTTTTTTCTGTGCCGCGTGTGGCATCGCGCGATCTCGCGATGCAAGGAACGAGCACGACAAATCAGACCAAAATTGTTCGTTCGTCGGTTCGAGCTCGAAGTCTGGGGGAGTAATTCCCGTTACCGTTTCCGTAGAGTAACGGAACCGAGTAACGGAAACGGAAACGGAAATACCGCTAAGTCGTGCCCATCTCTAACCACATCCATCCTAAAGTTTCTCAAAAGAGCTGTTTAGATTTGAGTTGGTAATGCCAAACAGGGAATGTTTGTTGTTGTCTGCCATCATAGTCTAGCGAGGGAGGAAT
Source organism: Phrynocephalus guinanensis (assembly GCA_037367245.1). Classification (NCBI taxonomy): domain Eukaryota; kingdom Metazoa; phylum Chordata; class Lepidosauria; order Squamata; family Agamidae; genus Phrynocephalus; species Phrynocephalus guinanensis. The sequence goes on along the minus strand of CM074736.1, from coordinate 48,181,836 downwards.
CTCTTGTTCCAGACGTTGCACATTCTTCCAGATCGTTTGGGTCACAGCTCCCACCTATCACTCCTTTGCAACGGCCCTGCTTCCTGGGACTAATTAGACTGGCAGTGTGAGTCATCTGGAGGGAAGAATGCTTCAGGATCAAAGCTGTGTCAGCTGGGGTCCAAAATAAAGAAAGACATGGCCATATCCCAAAATCTTAATATGAGGCCCCCTCCCTGCTCAGGCCTCAAACTGCTCCTGGCAGTGAGAGTTTTTTCAGGCAATGGAAATTCAGTCTGCAAAGAGCACAATGGATATTCACAAGCTAGATATGGTTTAGTCTTGGACTTCACAACTGTTTCTAGATCTACTCCCAGGGCTCTACATGCGAATGGAGTGGAAGATGTTAACTGCATTATGGAGACAGTGGAATGGGTTCATAGATCACAGATGTGTCATGCAAAGGCTGGTCTTCCTGGTCAGCAGAATTGAATTGGAATGAAAGGATCAGTGAACCATTAAAATTCCAGTGCTGCTGGGCAATAATACCAAGAGAGGACTGCATATCATGTCAGGAGGAGTGGTTACAGTGAAAAAGACCCAGGTTCAAATTCCATTTGGCCATCAAAATGATTGGCTAACCATGCTTTCTTGGCCTGACCTCTTTCGCAGAGATGTTGTTAGGCTAAATGGGAAAGAGGAGAGGCATGTGTGCTCCCTCATTTGGAGAAAGACAAAATGGAAAAGCAGTGATGAACACTCTCCGGTCCACATACTTTTAAAGCTGCTCACATAAGAATTTTATTGCCACCCAAGTTTTCTGCCAACCAATAGATGCACAAGCAATTTTGGGGTGCAATTATATATATAATTTCAGATAGTTTTATTAGTTACAGTTCCAGTTCCAAGACAAAGATCTTTCTGTTCAGGCAAGAGTTCCATTAAACAGGTAGACTAATGGATTTTTTAAAAGGGATAATTTTATTCTGTGCTTTACTTTTGTTTTAAATTTTGCTCTTATGAGTTTTGAGATGGTATCTGTTTAATGTCTTTTAAATAAAGTAATAATTTATTGTTTTATTTTGAACTTTGTTTCTTTTAAGCCACTGTGGATCTTCTGGAAGAAATGTGGCATATATAATCAATCAATCAATCAATCAATCAATCAATCAATCAATCAATCAATCAATCAATCAATCAATCAATCAATCAATCAATGACTAATTTCCCATCAAATTTCAGAGTCAGACTGAGATATTTCAGCTACTAAAAACAATCATAAACATGTAATAATGGGCTCAGGATACAGGGAGTCAGATTTTGTCTGAATATGAGGAAAAAGTGCTTAACTGTTAGAGCAATACAGCAGTGCAACCACTTACCTCCAGAGGTGGTAAGTTCTCCAACAATGGAGGCATTTAAGAGAAAAGTGGACACCATCTGCCAGATCTTCTTTGATTTGGATTCCTGCACTGAGTAAGGGATTGGACTTGAGGGCCTTAATGGGCCCTTCCAACTGAATTATTGTGATTCTATGAATATTTTCTGACTGATGAAATGAATCAAGATACTGTAATATAAAGTGCACTACACTCAGTTGCAGGTCAGTTGTCAGATATCGCTAAGTAACTCTCGTTCTCTGTCTCAGCTGTTAAGTACAGCCACCTGCCAAGTGCTGACTCTATCTGAAATATTACTGAATGTCAACTGCTGATTTTAAATATTTTCACAACATTTGCAGAACAGTCATGCAGTTGGAGAACACAATGCCGAGGGCAACTGGGAGAAGGGAACAACACATGTCTTTGAAGAACATATGAAACCACAAATGTATGTGGAAAAATGAAGTCAAATTAATGTCATCCTCTGGAGGGTTGTAGTTGCCACATGACTTATTTATCTGGGCCTTCCTTGGATTTTGGAGGAGGCACCTAGGGCTGTTGGACCTGCATCAATCCAAGAACTTTAAGAAACCTAAGCTAAAACGAAAGAAGACAAAAACATGATGGCTAACTGCTAGATTTTAATGTGTGCTTTCATTGACAAATCCATTTCCTCAGATAGGACTTGTCCAGGAAGCTTCTCTGAAGCTTCACTAAAACTCATATTAAAATATAGCAGTTAGTATCTAAGGCAGGCATGTCCAAAGTCAGGCCCGGGGGCCAAATGCAGCCCATTTTCAAATTTTCAGTGGCCCACGGCTTCTTCTCTCCACTGGCACAGCCAGTCACACCCCCCTACCAGCTGACCCCTCCTCATACTTGAAGGATGTGTTAGCTTGCAGTTTTATGGTTTGCCTGCCCTTCCTGTCTCTGTCCATCCCCCCAGCCACCTGCCCAGCCTACTCACCCCCAGCTCCATTGCTGTGGTGTCCTCTCTTCCTCCTTGCATGTTATAGAGCCTTGTCCAAAGTCCGGCCCAGGGGCCACCTGTGGCTGAATTGGTCGGCCCCCACACATTTTCACCTCACCAAATCTGGCCCTCCGTGCAAAAAGTTTGGACACCCCTGATCTAAGGCGTGACAACATTTTTGTCTTATTTATTTGTTTTGTTTTGTTTTTCCCTGATATGCTAGCACAGCTACCTCTCTTATAGAACTAGGCATATAAAGTATGGGCCTAATGTTATGCTAGAGGAAATAAGAATTTCTCTTTTATTCAACAATGTGTGAACCCACCAACAGTTTTACAGACTTTCAAGGGTGTGCAAATCAATGGAATGGGTGACTGTTGCCATTATAAGTATAAGAGCCGCAATCTTTGCAGAAATCTGTTGCTGTCCACTAGAGATGGGCACGACTCAAAAAAATAATTTTTCATTTTTCGTTTTTCATTTAGGGGGTCCGCAATCGTTTTCGTTTTTTGAGGGTTTTCTCACATTTTTCGTTTTCGTTTTCATACGAAACGAAACGTAAACGAAAACGAAAAATTTTTTCTTTGTTAGCATTCTTTTCAATGCAATGTGTCTGCCGTAACGAAAACGAAAAAACACGCAAAATTTTTCGTTTCGTTTCCTTCTGAATATTTTTCATTTTCATTTTCGTGAAATGAAAAAACTGTGAGTCCAAAAATGTGAACAGTGTAGACCTCTGAATGAAGACTGTGGTCCAAAAAAGAAGAACCTCTCCAAGTTCTGACGTTATGAGTGTTGTTGCATTTTCCGCTTTGGTTAAAATATGTTCTTTTTCAGCCCTGGCATTGTATCATGGCTTCCTGATGCCTTTTTACATCATCTCTCTGAATCCAGGCCCCCTACTCCAGGGGAACTATTAGGTTGACCCCTCCAAGGGTTACGCATCCTGACAATCTCCCAGCCTCTTGCCAAGAGGGTTGGGCACATTTCTTCTGCTTATCAGGCATCCCAATCCACTGTGACAGACCATGCCTCCCCTCCATTGCTGGCTGAGCCCCCTCAGGCCTCCTAATAATGACCCTGCCATTGCCACACCAGAGCTTCTGCTGTTGAATCTCTCATGCCCCAATCAATGGGCATCTGCCTGTGATCAGCACTGAGATGGCTAAGTGCAGAGAGACTGACTTGGGCCAGTGAGTTCCCAGCACTTCCACAGCTGCCCTTTGATATGCAAAGTTTAGCATCCTGCTTCCAGCTAGCAATATGGACATGATATCATGCAGCAATATTGGGCCGCTTCCTCACATTTTGAACTGTAGATAGAACAGCAAAATATACCACATTCTTTTAAAAATTATTTTATTAAACAGAAAGGAAAGACATTTACAAAACTATCACAAAAAAACAACCAAAAAGTTACATTGTGTGACCCACCCAACTCAGGACTAGTTCCATTCTTTTTATTTTTACTATACAGATTTCCCAATTTTTCTCTAGAAATACACTGATTCCTATCCTAATGATTCCTATCTAGAATTACATTGATTCCTACCCTTCCACTTCTGAAACAAGTTAATTTATCATTAATAGCCCTATTCCACATTTCTCTATACCACTCCTCCATTACAATTTGTTTATTTGATCTCCATTTTTTGCAAAAATTGGCAAAAATTATCCACCATATTCAGCAATGCCATGCTAGGGGACATTTGTATCTCTGCCCCAATAATTTTTGATGCTGGGGGGGAGGGGAATTGTAAGAGAAGCAAAGACATATTTCCCCTGTTTTTATCCATAGAGTTCCTTAGGCCTGGCAATTTATCTCTAGAGGACAGATTAAACTGCTGTGGGTCTCTTTTTCCTTGCTCAGTGCATGTCTTGCTTCCTGCAACTTGTCTATTCAGTGATGACTCTCTTCTCCCCTCCACCACCACCACTCCGCTTGTGCCTTCTTCAGACTGCTAGCTTTGACATAAGCACCTGTGAAAATATCACATTACTAGATGCTGGGGTGGGGGACCGCAGCATGAAAGATAAGGAAAAGAGGGAAGCAGGGAGACACACATTTCAAAGGTCAGCATGGTATATGAACAGAACCACACTTCTGATTGAGCAGCATGTCCCACATGGCTATCTCAGTCGGAAACAGATATGGCACCTGTCATGCAAACTTTCTTACTGGAGACACTGAACAATATTTTTAAAAAAAGAAATCCTAAAATTTTGCAGAAGGTAAAAAAAAGTGAAGAAATGTCAGACTGGGCTTATTGATGCAGAACAGTAGCCTGAAACATGTCATATGGTAATAGAATCTAGACCATTAGAAATTTGAGCAGCTCTAGTTCAAGACATTTTGCTTCCTGAGATAGAACCAAAAGCTAGGCTCCCCTGCACTGTCCAAGTCAAGGCTTTCAAAGCCCAAAGCTGACCTAGTTAATTTAATACCCGAAAACTTTGTAAGTGTCTAATCCCATCTCCAAGACAGACAGACAGACAGACAGACAGACAGACAGACAGACAGACAGATAGAAGCCATTAACATCATGTCTATTTATCACTGAATGATAGAGTTGTCAGGTACAGATGGCAAATTATTTTTTTCCTCCTTGTAACTGGATAAATTAACATCTAATTAAGTAGCTTGATTATTAAATTGTCTTTTTTCCTATTTTGGAACTTTTTAGTCTATTTTGAGCATCTTCACAACATTAAACTGATCTATTTTTAACAGCTTCCTCGGGTGATCCTTAAACATTGATTCTTTCTCATGAGCGCTGCACAAACTGCCGGGGGGGGGGATTCCAATTAAAATATACTTTTACCATACCCTGTCCAAAAGCGACTAATTCACCGGGAGCAATTATAATATGTACATCCATTTCCTCAATCTTTCATTATAAGACTTTGCTAGATTCAGTGCCGTTGGCAAATCCTTGCTTCCCATGGCATACCATTTCATGATGCATCTCCTCCTACATACATGCCTCCAGAGTATCTTGCCATCAATATTTTTACATTCCTTAATTGAAAACATAATCAAAAACAAACTAAGGAAGTACATTTATGTCTCTAACTGCCTGTACAGAATATATGTCAATAATGGAACATTTTTCAACTGCTGCTAACTGCATTGCACTTTGGGAACCCCTCTCTCTCTCTCTCTCTCTCTCTCTCTGTGTCTCTCTCTCTCTCTCTCTCTCTCTCTCTCTGTGGGCCTTTTCACACGACCCCTAAGATCCGCTGGCCACTTAAATTCGAACCAGAGATCTTAGGGGTTTGTCGCTGTTCCTGCGTTCCCACCCCCTCCACACTCCTGGCTGCTGGCTGCGTGAGGGGAGGGAGAAAAAAGGAAGAAAAGAATGCCGCTCACCTCCGTTCTGCCATCTCCCTTTGCTCCCGGCACTGCATTCAGATCTCTTAAAGAGGCGGGAGGCAAAAAAAAGAACAAACAGAAGCAAGGAGAGCCCGGCAGTCACTACTGTTATATCCGCATCAGGAATTTTCACCCTCCGAAAGCAGGTACATGAAAAGCGCGCTGGGACGCGCTTAGGTGGGCGTGGTCGCACTTAATTATCTGTAAACTCCGGAGCTGGTGGGGAAATAATTTTAAGCTCCGGAGCTGGGAGCCATTTGCCGCGGAGTTTAGGGGTCGTGTGAAAAGGCCCTGTGTGTGTGTGTGTGTGTGTGTGTGTGTGTGTGTGTGTGTGTGTGTGTATTCTGATTTCACAAATACAAATCCAGTATCGGATGCAGATACTTTATCTGCCCCATGCCTCACCTTGCTCCACGATTATATTTCAGGAAGACCTCCAGAAAATTGGTAAAGAAATGAATAGAAAATATGGATTTTAATTAGAATCAAAAATCAAGGTGGCACATTTCTAATTCAACTGTTGTTGTATCGACCAGCAAAACCAAGAGTCAAGCGTTTTAATCCGAATGAAGAGCTCAGGAGGAAAAGGAGCAGATTCTACCCTTCCAGCAGTGTGATTATTTTAGTTTACTTTTGTGGGATCATGCACCTCATGGAAGCAGAGCAATGTGTGCCGGGTACTGCGTTAGGGAAATTCAAGCCCATGGAAAGGGAATTGCAAATTAATTTTTTTTGGCATCGCAGTTGCAGATCCCAGTGGGATTTTAATGTATGTGCCATCCCTTTTGGTGCATCATGTGAGCTTATTTAATCTTTCATTGTTAATATTTATAAGAAATGGGTTAGGAGCCGAGAAGCAAGGGGTGGGGAAATTCATCCCATCCTGCTATTTATAATACCATGCAGCTTCTTTCAAAAACAGAGAAATATTGCCTGTTTGCTCTCATTTATTCCCTCCTCAGTAGCTGGGTTTCACATAACAGCAGTGCAGTGGGTTCCAACATTATGATAATCTGAACATGTCATTAAAACGACACTTTTGAGGCCCTGTCTTGGAAGCCATTTGCGCCTGCAAGGAGCTCTTCCTGTTTGGGAACATATGCTCTGAGTTATCTATCGATCAGTGCTTGAACAAAATTATTTTCTTGGACTGCAGTTCCCAGAAACTTACCACCACAACAACCAAGATCCATGTAGCAACTGTGGTCAAATCGGCATTAGCAAAAAGCATCCTGCTCTCTGCTACATGGGGTAGCCACTACAGAAAGTGAACTGGATGTGTGGGACACTATGTCAGCACTGAAAAAAAATATCAGTTTTGGGGGTATTCAGGAGGAATATCCAGGAGGCTGATGAAACAGCAAGATACGCCATTTGAAACAGTTCCTCTCACTCTGGTCACAACAGGTCACAACAGCAATATGGAAGTTCTGCCTTCAGGAAAATAACTTGTAATATAATCCCTTTGGAAAGTACACCTCTCAGTATTTCTAAGCCAACTTCTTACAACAGAACAAACAAGAACACTTCCTCCCCCACATCACACCTTGAAAGGTTTCCTAGCTTTGGTTTAGAAGTGGCACTTTTCATTATCAAGTGCTGGCAGCCAATAACAGTGAGCTACGTGCTTGGAAACTTCCCAGGCACAGTTGGCTGCCCACTATAGCGGACTAAATGCTGGATGGAGCCAAAGTTCGTGGGTGCCACAAACAATGATCGTCCTGCAACCACAGACAGAATGCTGCACAGATCAGGGATGTCCAGTCTTCAGACCTCTCGTGTCCACCACCCACGGGAGTCAGGTAGATAGATAGATGGATGGATGGATATCCTAAGAACTCAAGGAATAGGGTGCCCAGCCTGGGAAACTAGGATCAGTACAACAACCAAACTTGAGATGATGTTTACAAAATATCCACATTTGGTTTCCATTCAATCATTAGTTTTCAGAAACCTAATATAAGGTAGAAAGCCTGTTAGTTGCTGAAAGGTTGTGACTGCAAATCATCCAGAAGTCTCTTTCAAACAAAAGAAAGTTCGATGCCCAAGGCAAAGTACAAGATGGCAGCCTTCTTCAGCTTCATGTCCAGAAGCTGACTGGCATGGCAGTGGATTGTTCCTTCAACAGTAGCATGGAGGGAGGGTCTCTCACTTCATCTCAGGAGCATCAACCACAATAGTTTAGAGAGTGTATGATAGTCTTTCCAGACCACACAGCATTCTCTTGTTCTCTTTCAAGAGAAAGGCATGGCCAGAGGGTTCAGGGCAGACAACTGGGGGTTTGCTGCTGCTGTCTTCTAAGGCAGCTGCGTCACTCTGCCTAATAGTAGAGCCATCCCTAAATAGACCTCAGTCTCCCTGCCCACCATTGCCTAACCAGTGAGCAGCAGAGGAAACTGCATTGCTTATGCTAGGCATGTGAGCATAGGTTTTTTGAAAGCAAATGAGAAACAGTTCATCCTGATTCCTAATATATATTTCAGAGTACTTTTCCAGCATGCTATTCTGTTTTCAACTCATGAAGCCTATTATTTCTGTCACTTGAACTTTCCTTAAGGCAGAGCTGAGTGTCAAAATGGGTAAAGCTTTTCAGGATGATTTTGCCCTAAACTGCAAAATATATGTCAGTCACAGGCTTTTATATTTCTCCGTACAAGAGACTGGCTTAGTTAACAAGCCATGGCTACTATTGTTATGGGAATATTATTTTACTAGCACATTTTCTGGTGTTAACCTACCCCAGTGCATTCACTTTGGGATAAGTATGGGGGAAATTTCTTATAAAATTTCAAAGACACAAAGTTAAATTGTTTTGGGGGATTGTTTTTTTTGGGGGGGGGCTATAAGCAACTATTAAGAAAGTCTGGGTGTTTCTGTTCCTCTTCAGCAGAAGTGCAAGAAGCAGAATCCATGCTATACATCTGGATTCTTAGGTCAAAACTAGCAGGGATGGTGACTCATGATTTGGGACTCAGTGTCAAGTCCAACTTAAGTTGCCCCAGTGACTCAACTCGGATTTTTTCTTTTTAAAGACTTGGACTCACCTTATCACTTGAGCCAATTTCTTGAACCAGTTACATTGTCAAGTCCTTAGCCCACAAACCCTCCCTCTCCACCCAACATCCCATCAATCAATAAACAATACCTGGGGGAAGCCAGTGGGGAGGACACAGAGGGACACATTCCCATCATCACCCTCCCTTATCTGGAGCCCTTCCTAGCTCTTGAGCAAGGGCCCTTCACCCAGACACATGTGCACGGCTGCAGCTTGAACAATCTCTACAGCAGCTGCCAAGAGACACACAAAAGCAAGATGGCATCTGCTATTGCTCGTGCTACCACCAGTGGTAGTTCCCGCCCAGATGGGGCAGGGAGTACCAATGGGTTCCGCATGGAGATGGACTCACTCAGTAAGGTGGAGGGTATCATGGGCACTGGGACAGCCAGGAAGGGGTCAGGTGGGTGCAGGGGGGGGGACTTACCAGGGGGTTGGAGGACAACAAATCCCAGAATCCTTAGGCAGGACTTGAGACCTGAAGCGTCAAACTTTGGACTTCCACCCAAAGACTTGCCAATACCCATGGAAAATAGACAATACTTTCTCCTAAGGAGTAAAAGCTAATCCTGCCACGAGACCACCTAAGTCTAGATGTTTGCATAACAGCCTGTTTTCATTTTGTGATTGGTCCTTGGGAAGAAAATGTGGGATTTGTATGTGAGTCTGAATGGTATCCTTCCATACGAACCTACCCGGCAATTAAGATCTAGCCAGGGGGCCCTTTTGAAAGAGCCATCCCTCAAGGAGGTGAGAGGGATGGCCTGTAGACACAGGGCCTTCTCGGCAGCTGCTCCCAAGCTATGGAATGCCCTCCCGATCGAGATCCGCCTGGCGCCCAACACTGATTACATTCCGGCGCCAGGTAAAAACCTTCCTGTTCCAGAAGGTTTTTAATTGATATAATATAGATTGTGGGTCCGCTGATGACAATTTTAGAATAATGACTTTAGTGTAAGGTTTTTATTGATGATTTAGTGATATTTTACTCTTAACTATTCTAAATTGTTTTATTCCTTGGATTGTAAGCCGCCCAGAGACCTTTGGGTAGTGGGCGGCATATAAGTTAAATAAATAAATAAATAAATAAATAAATAACATTTTGAAGGAATTGTATGCCTGAATGGTTACAGGGAGGTAATATATTTCTCTTAATGTGTAGTGTAACTTCCAGGGAACATTTGTGAAACACTTTTGAAACACTTGGTAGTTCATTTGTTATTCAAAGCAGTCCTGAACAGCTGAAAGGGGCTTCCACAGCAGCTTTTGACGTTCATTCATAAATGGATTGCTGGGGTGGCGTAAGAATAAAACAAACTTCCAGCAACTGGAACATTCTCTAGTGTTGACCTTTCTCCAGGCCAAGGCGCTTTCTCCATTAATACCATTGCATTAATATCCAATGTCTGTGTTTCTTCTTCAATGTTTGTGTTTATTCAATAGTGGCATACCTTTTCAGCTGCTGCAGCTTATGCACTGGTAATAAGTGCTATAAGCCGTGGGAACAGAGCCTCCAAGAATTTCTCTGTGGTGAAAACCTCTTTCCCTGAGCTGTAAGTGTCACAATTTTTCCTATGTATTAAAATTTAAAATTAACAAGAACTCCACATTTCTAAATGGGAGACTCTTGACAGAAAGAGGTTCTCCATCTTTGCCTTATGTATGTCATTGAGGGTGGATCATCAGTCTCCACATACTCAAACATACACACACTAAAAAGAAAGACTTGCGGGGCAGGGAGAGAGATAATGTCAGCATTCCCCAAACATTTAGTCCTACTGATATAGGCTGCTTTATACTTATGAAACCAATCCCACACTGTCCCACCCACTCCAGAAAGAGCTCTCATGAATATGATTGATTTTTTTGTTTGAAAAATGTCCTGACTTTAAGAGATGTAAACTCAGAAAAGGAACCAGGTTTTAATCTGATGAAGCTATCCTACCTGAGCTTTAATTTTTGCTTGCTTAAGGGAAGCAAGTCTTGATTTTGTGCACATCTTGAAGTTTGGTATGTTGTCTGAAGGACTTATTGACATAGAGTCCTGTCGAGAAAGACTGGATGATGAATTGGCATGGAAAATCACTGAGAACTGTTTAGCAAAGGTGCAGCTTTGCTCCTAAATTAGGGAAATATAAATAGCCCAAGGAGGAAGAGCACATGAAGATAGGATTGTTGAAACCCTGCCCTCTTAGGCTTGAACCCAACACTAAGGGATAATGTCCTCTCCTTGGCTCTCTTTTGTTTACTACATGATAGGATCCTAAAAAAAACACAGCCTGTGATGAACTCTGGCGCTTGGAAACTACAACATGAGAACATGCAAGCAAGATGACATCCGGCATGCTTTCATAAGTTAGTTTGAACAGGTGAGTCCCTTCAAAGTTCAAGATCTTTGTAATTGCAAAGCAGCACGTTTTCATTGTTCCAAGTCAGGTACAATGCATGGAATATCCTGCAAGGCAAAAACAGAAGGAAATCTAAGAGAACAGCCTCACTGACGTGTGGCCAACACTTGAACTTGACCCCCATGTTGGCATGTTTAGATATTGTGGTGAGCCAGAAATCTGGTATAACAGGATGATGTTCAGGTTCACATAGCCTGGATCAGTCCTCATGCAAGTGGGAACACCTAATCAGAGACAACTCTGCCATTAGTCTTAGTGAGGCAGCTCCCTGAGGTAGTGCAGCCACTGCCCCCTATTTTTTCCATTTGAAGAGCAGGTGCCTTCTGTGCAACTCTGCAGAGGCAGCTTCTAGTGAGGGCGGGGTCTACAGCTCCACTTGATGTTTTGCTCCTCCTTCCCTTCTCCCCTGGCTGGACAGTGGCAGAAGCACCTCCCTCTCATATTCTTTGAGCATGCAGATGTGTATGGTTGTTACCACCGTGGTGACCTTGGTACCTCTGGGGTCATCAGTGCCCTACGTCTTGGTGCTCGTAGGTAGGATATTGAAGTGCTGTTTTGTTCTGTCCCCTTCAGAATATCCCTTAGGCAGATAGGCATCTTGCTGCTCCCATCTTGTCATTCTCTCCTTATGGTGGGGGTGAAGTGGGCTCTACTGTACTCACCTCAGTGTATGGCATGATGTGGGGGTGTCAGTTTCCTTTCTGTCTCTAGTTGTGCAAGAGCTGTCCCTGAGCTAAACCAATGCAGGCCTTCTGTCCACTCTTTCTTTGCTGTGACATCCAAATCCAATAATACGGCTTCTCTCCCACCACCACAACAAGCAACAGAATAACCCAGGCTTTACTTCAATCATATTTCTCAGCCTTAGTGTAGAGCCAAGCCAGAGTATCAGATGTGGCCACTACCCAGAGTAGGAACTCAGGTAATAAAGTGAATTTAATCCCTTGAACAGATGGGCACTGTGCTAGTTGCCGACAATAGTCACACGGCGTAAGGACAGCTAGGATGCAATTGATCTCTTCCTCCAAGATGTCATATCATCTCAAAAGATGTTATGGGTGACTTGAGTAATTGGAGCAGCCACTCTTTCAAAGGACAAAAATCTTCCACACACAGCACCCAGTACCAATGAAGTTTCTGCTTCCTTCTGTACTTCTCCTCTCTGATTTTCCACGTCTCTCTTGCAGTGTATGCACTACAAGAGAATTGTGCCCCAACATATAGACCTCTACCTAACACAAGGGGACATAAAAACATGGAGGAACAAAGGAAGTGCCACATCAAATCAGGTCATTGCCTAATGCTTCATGAAATGTGGTGAGCAGACATTTAGAGGATGGTTCAAAACATCTTAAAGTGGAATTGCTCATTCACATATGACACACTCTTCTTTCCCTCATATTTAAACAAAACTGCCTGAAGGAAAATTTTGTTTATCATGGAGCAGAATTATTTACAGTCCCTCTTAAAATGAATTTTTGTACAACAGGTAGACATAGAGGCAATCCACACTGCTTAGAAGCTTGCTAAAATCTTTGCTGTGGAAATTTTTGAAGGCAACTGTTAGCCTTTGAATTTGAAATCTGAAAGAGAATTTGCATATTGATAACTCAGTGTAGTGTACATGTTTTCAAATTTTGTTTGCCATCCATCATATGCTATGTGCACTTGGGCTAGATGGATGGGTATTCAAATCAAACTAAACCAAACCAAACCAAATCAAATCAAATAAATTAGTCAATCAATCAGTATTAATTATAGGTTGAGATACCCATTGTGTGGAATTTTAAGATATTTTAAATTGCAACGGATGTGTTTGTTAAAGCATAGTATTTTAGGGTTTCCAAATCTCTCTTCTGAATTCAGAATCTTTTATCCCATCTCCATTTTGCTCACAGTGCTATTCTCATTCTTTTAGCTTACAAGGCAAGATGATACCTTATTACTTTTATGTCACTAAAAACCTGTTATTCCATTTAGCTAAGCTAGTCCATCATTTCTATGCCACGTCCCTCATTCATAGGTACAGCTCTGATGTTAGGGGAAACAGGCCATTGTCTCCCATAGAAGATGCAGAGGTACATGGGCTGTCCAGGCCCTAACCTAGTCTGCTGCCCACAGGTGTAGTATAGGATGCAGTCCCAACATCAATCAACAGTCTACTCCCCTTTTTATACATGGAATGAGAGAGAGGAATCTTCCTTCATGTTGTCACCATCTGGGAGTTAAAGCTTAATTGAAATTATTAGACTAACAGATGGAAAATATGAATGACATTTGCTACATTGAACTACATTTCTAGTTGGGAACAGCTCCTAAGTATGCCCAAGATTCAAATTTAAAATGTCAAGTTTCAACTAAGGCGTTTATACACAACCCCTAAGCTCCTCTGCAAATGGCTGCAAGCTCCGGAGCTTAAAAAGGTTTCCCCACCAGCTCCGGAGTTTGCAGACAATTAAGTGCGACCCCGCCCACCTAAGCGCGACCCAGCACACTTTTCTTGTACCTGCTCGAGGAGGGTGAAAATCTCCAGGTCCGGATTTAATCTGGTCAGTGCGGGGCTCTCCTGGCTTCTGTTGTTGTTTTTTTGCCTCCCGCCCCTTTAAGAGAAGGGGCGGGAGGGGAAAAAAAGCAAACAAAGAGAAGGAATCAGCACGACGGAGCTCCTCCGGCAGCTTCTCCGAGGTGAGTATGCATATTCCCCCCACTTTTTTCCTCCCTCCTCTCACGCAGACAGGAGCCAGGAAGTGCGGAGTGGTGGGGAGGAAGGAAGAGCAACGAACCCCTAAGATCTCTGGTCCGAATTTAAGTGGCCAGCGGATCTTAGGGGTCGTGTGAAAAAGCCCTAAGTTTAGTGCTAGCACCAAACTGGTATGTATTCAGAAGTTCACTGATGCAATGAGGATTTAGTAGCAAGTGATCCGTGGAGATTAGCTGAACAGAATTACGGTATATTGTAAGTATAATATTGGATAGACTATCCCTTCTGAAAATTCATTTGTACCTACAATTTCCATTTACTGCTTCAGACTTGTTAGAACTTATTTTTCAGTCTTTTACAATGCTCAATGTCTGCAAACTCTCCCTCAAAAAACATTCATGTAAATATTTGTCATCTTTCCCCCCTCAAAACAAATCCATTTTCTACTGAGCTTTAGTCTTAATGGAATCCACGAAAGGACAGTCAGTGCCTTAAAACTGCTCATCAGTTCTTTCCTTCAAAATAAATTATTTTCTCTTTCTTCTCTTTAATTTATTATTATTTATTATTTATTTGTTGCATTTATATACCGCCACATCTTCCTATAGGAACTCGGGGTCGTGAACAATAAAACAAACAAACAAAGAAAACAAAATTTTCCATAAAAATAAGATGGCGGTGGTGATGGTGTTATCCCACACATCCCATTTCTGCTCAAGGAACTACAATTTACTCTACAGAAATGCCTTTCCCTATCATTAGTGTGAAATTTGATTTCTCTTTCAAGTCCACAGAGCTGTTAGGTGACCTGTTGCTTTAGCAAGCAATTTTTATTTAATTATGGGCTCTGTTATATTGCAGGAACACATTACAAATGCAACCTGTAATTCTATTCAACAAACTGAGGGCACATCCAGATGGGAAGCAGAAGTGTTGTGGCTCATACTTAAAAGGTTCTTATCTTAATATGATCTATTTTATCTCTCACTTGACTGATCTTTCTGTTCACACTGATCAGCATTTTTTCTCTTCCATGAGAAGGGTCAAGATAGTTATTTGGATCATCCCAATTTGGCAACCTTTTAATTAACGACTTCCCTTACTACCCCCCCCTTTCCTGCCTTTACCCAAAGCCATCATTCAGCAACCCATGGCAAGTTTCCATTCCCTTTTTGTTACACAAAGTAAGTGACATAGCGAAACAGCAATGCATCTGTCTAGCATCGTACACATAATACTGGCAATGTATCTGGTTTATCTAGAACAGAGTTGCATCAACAGGAAAATATATTGAAAAAAATTAAAATGGTAGAGTAGATGGAAATAGAGTTAGAGGGGGTTCTCCCTCATCCCCTTTCAATGCCACAACCCACCAAACATATTTCACAGGCTTGTCACTTCAGATAACACAGATCATGGTTCTTTTTTTGGTGTGGAGTGGACTAGTCACCCACATGGGCTACAGAGCAGGCTAATTAGGAACACTCTGAATCACATCAAAATACCTGTAGCCCTACCACTGTACGAAAAAGAACACGACAGCTCTAAAAAAAGGATAAGATAGATTACTCTATGTTAAAACACATGTGGATGCCTCAAGCCAAATAGCACCGAGAGTGATCCAATTAGGGAGGTGTTCTGCCAGTGCTGAGATGCCCTGGGTTTCTGTGACTGTGATTTAAAGACCATGATGGTCAATAGCATTTCTAAGAGATGATTGTAGTGCTGATGCTAGTTATATTGTGCTGTGTAAGCAAGCTACTAATATTCATGCAACTTCATGTACAGAGACCTGGATGAGGTAGGTCAATCGGCTCCCTCTTTTTCCAAACACCCCCCTCTCCACCTCCATTTTCTTTCAAATTCTGCTAAGCAGCATGTTGATAACATGATCTAGTCCTCATTTTACTTCCATTTATTTCTGTTGTCTTTCCATTTCTCTTAACTCTCCTTCCACCTGCTTATTAGTTTTAGCTTATTTGAATTATTTAACTTGATGATTTCCATTCCACTTCACCAACTTTTCATTAAAAGTTTAACGGATATCGCGGATGTATAGTATTTACTCCATTCGCTGTTTTCTATATCTGGGGAAAATAGCAAAGCTGAACTGAAGCTGGTGCTTGAAATCAACCAAGTGTGCTGATGTGAAGTATCTTCTGTGTAGATCTATGCAAGACCTTTTGCATAGAAGTATTGCCTGAGAAGTACTTCAGGAGAAGTATTGCCTGATAGAAGAAATTGTTCCAGATTCTCTCACTAACTCATAGTACTGTAAGCAAAAATCAAAACAAAATAAAATAAAAGACAAAAACACGCAGCACCTTAAATTATTATTATTATTATTATTATTATTATTATTATTATTATTATTATTATTATTATTATTATTATTATTATTATTTTTTATAACTTATATGCCACCCACTACCCAAAGGTCTATTATATTTTAATATTATATTTGATATTTTAAAGACTATTATATTTTAATGTAAGCTTTCATGGACACGTCCACTTCTTCAGACATATAATGATAGTCATACTATTGTGTGATGCAGTACAAAGCTCAAGCTGTTTGGTGGGTTTGTGGTTGTTGCTAATTTCAATTGCATTCTTAGCACTTATGTTAAGTACTTTGCTGTCAGACTGTTATGTAATGGTTGTGGAATTCTGCATGCCATTGTGGGTGTCACTTTGAACAGAAGCAAGGCACAAATATAGATAGACAATAATCAACGTTCATCTTCTTTTGTTAATCTCGAGGAAGTTTGAGGAATGCAGCCCAAGCTGTATTTCCATGTCAGCCAACACTTCATTTAAGCAAACCCTTCCTCTTGCCTTTCTCTAAGCCAGGCATGTCCAAACTTCGGCCCTCCTGATGTTTTGGACCACAACTCCCAGAATTCTAAGCTTAGAATTCCAATGGCAAAGGACTGTGGGAGTTGCAGTCCAAAACATCTGGAGGGCCGGAGTTTCGTCATGCCTGCTCTAAGCGTATCCGTGTGATCGATTTATCCTTCTGTATCCTTTATGTCTCTGGGCGTGTGTGATGCAAAAATCCGTGCATTTCTTTTCCCATTCTTTAGACCTGTCCAGATCTCTGTGGAGCCCTCAACAGCAGAGATAGGAGTCCGGAGTTTAAATTGCTACTGTGGCTCCTAAGAGAGGGGACAGCTGACGGTAGACCCAGGGCACATGTGACTGTTGGGGTTAGGTGCTTTGCCACCTGGACAGACTTGGCCACCTGGGCTGTTCCCAGAGTGTCATCAGAAAGAATAAACAAATTATGTCTGAGTACTTTATACCTATTTTTAAAAACTTTGGAGGGTCACCATAAGACAGAATTGACTTTATGGCATATTATGCTCACTGCTGCTGTTGTTAATTTTCATAACATTTCTCTTAATTCCGCCACATTCTTTTCCTATTCCAGTTCCACACTACATTGCAAGATGTATGCTTACTTTGGTTTGCACTTTCCTCATTAAATATGGCAGGTTTACAGACATTCTCGTGTACATGTCCAAATTCCTTACCTTTTCTAAATGTATGCATGGCTTTCTGCATTTTCCTCCCCCCAAAATGCATCAAAAGCCTCAGATTTCTGGTGCATGATACATTTGAACCCACTGCTTGTCTTGGGAGGTATAAAATGGAAATCCAAACCTAATGAATTTCTTTTCCATCTGTGCACAAAAAGCAATCTGTCTACCTCCTATTACACTTAGGATAAACTTTATTGCATCTTATAGACCATCTCACAGTAGACAGTGAAGCTTAATTATATTTAATTCTTTGGGTTTCATCCAAGTACAGCTCCTTAATTCCACCTTTCACTCTCTTCTTTCCAGCTATCTCCCTTCTCACCTTTTTCAGTTGTATCTAGCAAAGCTAAAAATCAAGATGGATTGCTTTCTTAGCACCTTCAGAGTATTACTGAGGGTGATAGAACAACGCAAATGAACCATGCTGAAACAGAAGAATGAATGTTGAATGTAGTTAGTCTACTAATGCAGGCTGTTGACTTGATAGCTGTCTCCTTCACCCTGTGTCTGCCTGTGGTGTTATGGCTGCTACTTTCAGGGAATGCAGTTAAAAGCTATAGGCAGGGTTGATTCTCCTTCTTTCCCCCGTGCAACCATCACTGAAATAAAAAGAGACTGCTATACCTGTGTGCAGTCCCCACTCGTGTCAATGAAACATGGACTACACAGAGGCTCTGAGCAGATAAATCTTGCAGATTTGAAGTATATCACACACACGTGTTCTGTCCAGTTCAGCCAAAAGAATCTTATAAAACCATGGTGGGTAGTCTTCACCCCAGTAGCCAGTAGTCAAAGATGGACTACCAGGCTTCCTTATTTACTAGGCCTAAATGAAGACTGCTCTGTTGAGATCCACTACTTCCCTCTCTCCCTGGCTGATCAGCTGCTCCCCAGTCAGAAGGATCGAGATCCATGGAAGATTAACCTCAGGCATCAGGCACACACTTCCTTACCATCTCAGTTCTGTAGCATCATTTAAAATCCATTGAGTGCTCCTTTACCATATTCACCAAGATAGGTTCACCATGATATTTTTATACAGTAAACCCCCACCTATCGCAGGGGTTAGGGACCCAACCCAATCCGCAATAATTGAAAATCTGCAATATGCGGATGCTGGGTCAGGTCGGGACTGTGGGCTCTCTGGAGGTGCTTGTACTTACCACAGGCCTGGCGCTGCCCAACAGACCAACTCTCAGTTTCTACGAATTGTAATCCAAAAAGATTACTTTTCCAACTTCTAGAACTGCACGGTGCCATAACCGGGTATCTCTCTCACACACAGGCTCGGAATCCTTTACAATATGCCAAAGCCTGAAAGAACATGTTTAGAGTTTTCCTTAGCCAATACAGTAGAATGAAAATGACTTCTTTTCAACAGGACATTCCGAAAAACATTGTTCCATGTCCTTGAAAATTCCAGCAATGTGAACAGGTGAAAAGGAGTCTGTAGCCAAAAATTTACTGGATTTTTAAGCAAGCAACTGTTTCCATACCTCTTTCCCCTGTATTCTTTGAGTACAGTAATTCAAATGCTGAATGTGATTGAAATATGCGTCTTTATAGAGTTTTGCCATTTCATGGCCGATTGACTTGAGAATGTTGCCACCCGTCTGAGATGACATGTGGTAGTCCATTGTAGGGAAAACCCAGCATAGCAGATATCTCACAGGGTAGCTGTAACAGCAGGAAATATACTTAAACAGCAGCAGATAATCATACGCTGGCATCATGGCAGAGAAGATTAGCTATTTGACATAATACTCGACTGTCAAACTTGCCAGAAGGATCCTGTCCTCCCTTTTTGCATAGGAATTATGAACTTGCTTTTTAATTAAGTTTATTACAGAGCCACTTTCAGAAGTTGTCTGATACTAATACATAAAATGGAGTATCACAAGAATGCAGAAATTCAGCCCCTTCTGGAAAAAATGTGAAAACCCATGGAATCATTAAAGTAACTGTTGCAAATCTCTCAGCATTATTATTCAACAGATAACAGTTTTTAACTCTCTCCTCCTCTTTATGAAAACATGATTGGGGATGCATAACTCTCCCTTAAGTACAATTTGATGAATTGTTTTAGGAACAATGGGAATTTCCCCCCTCCTTTCAGCAATTATTCTAAGGTACAGTTGAGTTCACTTCTGTGTTCATCCGACAATCATAAGAATGCAATTATAGAGGCTATAAAATCACTTCCAGTTATTAAGAGTCCTTCAGAGGGAAAGAAAAACAAATCTTAGCTCAAGAGATTCAATAAAACTCAATGTATTCCAACAAATAATCTGAGACAGAAATGGATGAAGGTTAGCTTCCGGGATTTATTGCACCAGAAAACCATTCGGATACCGAAGGAGCCACCACCAGTGCCTCCCAGGTAGAACAGTTTTTAAAGACACCCCCATAAGATGTCTTTCTGTTCCTGAAGCCCTCTAGAAGCAGCAGCTTTGGCACTGGGAATTTATATAACCCTCAAGCTCCCTCAAATCACTAACTCCCCAGTCCATGAAGAACAGAAGTGGGTGTCCAGTTTAGCATTGCCAGGCCTGCTACACCCCTCTGAAAGTGCCAGGGCTCAAAATTTAACACACAACCCAACCCAAGTGGCATGCTCTATGGGCATTTATACACGACCCCTAAGCTCCGCTGCAAATGGCTGCAAGCTCCGGAGCTTAAAAATGTTTTCCCACCAGCTCCGGAGTTTGCAGACAATTAAGTGCAACCCCGCCCAGCTAAGCGCAACCCAGCGCACTTTTCTTGTACCTGCTCTTGGGAAGTGAAAAATATTTGATGCGGATGTGCTGGGCTCTCCTCGCTTCTTTTTCTTTTTGTTTTTTGCCTCCCGCCCCTTTAAGAGGAACCAGGAAGTGACCGGGGCTCCCCCGGCAGCGTCCACCAACACCGGGAGATAAGGCTTTATTCTTCTGTCACTTTTTTTCCCTCCCTACCCTCACGCAGCTGGCAGCCAGGAAGTACGGAGGGGTGGAGATGCACGAAGAGCGACAAACCCCTAAGATCTCTGGTCCGAATTTAAGGGGCCAGCGGATCTTAGGGGTCATGTAAAAAGGCCCTATGTCTACTTCACTTCTCCTCAAGCCATATTCACAAGCTTTTTGTAGTTTCTCTCCTGTTTTTTGTAATGAACACACACTGGCTTGGATCTAGAATTTCTCCTTCTAGTGGAAATTAATCTCCTCTGATCAAAGTCAGACTCGATATATTTCCCCTCTTTTCACAATACTGTGGCACCTACTAGTGAGAAGCCTATATAACAAGGGAAGAATGATTTCCTAGCGCTCTGAGGATGGTGTCAATGTGAGCATTATCTCACCAAACTCAAACCCATTTTCATTCCACTTGTTTTAATGGCAGAGATGTAAGCATGGGTGTAACATTCTCATTAAAATCAATTGCCTGTTGTTGGAAAGGAGTCAGTTTTTTCACATTCAGGTAGGCGGGCTGTCACTTTGAAATGCTTTCCCCCCTGAATATAGCTTGCTAATCAGCATAGAAGTAGAGAAAGAGAGCTAGAAGATGTATGTGCCTGATGTGATGCAACGTCTAATAAAGAACACAGTGCAGTCCTATTATCTAATTGGGAGAAAAGCCAGACTAGTGAATGGCAGTACACTGGATCAGATGCGTCCCTCATACTAATTGAAAATACATCAACAGAGAGGCAACCATTAGTTAAATGACAGACATTATGGATGTAGCCTGAGCTCTGTTTCAGATCTGTGCTTAATAAATCTGGCTTGTGAAGCAATTTTTTTAAATCAAGAATATCAAACTTAAAGCAATACCTTTGAATCCATAGTTATACAAGATAGCGGTCAGAACTTCGTCAAGGCCATGGACAAAACAAAAGCAGGCTTCTAGTACCTCCGTGGAAAATTTCCAAGGTTAAGTGACGCTAAGATTAAGGAAGGTGTCTTTCTTGGACAGTTACTTCACGTCCCTCTCATCACGGTTCGCGGTCCTGCTTGGGACTGGTATGAGAAAATGTTACTCCATGTCCATTGCATGACGGCAGAATCTCATCCCGACCATGCCCCCTGAACTGGGATTTAAACGTGATGAGCCATACCTCTCCCTGACCTTGGGATTTCTCTTGTCTCGGTTCCTGTTTCGAGACAAGTGCCTGTGAAGTAAGGCTCGTCTCAACGTACGCATTCTCCATCTAGTGGCAGGAGTATGAAGTTGCATCCTCTAGTACAATCCCAATGGCGTAAACAATGCATCACAGAGAGATAAGAAGGCATAAAACTTCAAACATTGCTGCTTAATGTATGAAGGGCAACGAAGGCGGGGAAGTACAGATATTGTCATGAAACAAGGATGTGAAGTAACAGTTGTCAGACTCATCATGATACCATCAATCATGCCTGTGGGTAAATGGAAACAGGGACAGAACCGGGACAAGACCACGTGACTGCGAACAACGTTATCATGAAACGAACGTAATCTCGGAACGAGGAAGGACTTGAAGTAACCGCCTTGGTCTTCAGATAATGAAATTCTTTAAGATGATGCATTTGGCCATGTACTGCATGACAAAGAAAGGATGGCATGGAAAACGTTCCAGTTAGTGGCAATACATTTTGCCAGAAACAACAAGGCAGACAACTACAGGTTGTTAGTGGAAAACCTCCTCAAGGCATACAAAAGTCTTGGTTGCATAATGTCACTAAAGAGACTTTTCTGTTCTCTGTTTTGGATCATCCGCACCCTGAGAACTGTGAAGCATGACAAATTATTTTACCAGGATGTTGCAATAATGGAGAAATGCTGTCAAGACAAATGGAGTCCATTAATGCTTGTAGAGCATCACTGGACACTGAGAAGGGATGTCCCATTTAATGAATACAAGAGTTGAGCCAAGAAGTGCTGAGTAGACATTGAATAGGACTAAACTCTGTACATAGTGTGGGGTGTGTGTGTTATTGTCTTTTGCTTCATCATAAATTTTGTTTATATAACCTTTTTACTGATTTTTAAAGTGCTATATAAGCAGGACAGGTGACATACTGTATTATCATGTAAGCAACCATAAACATATAAAAACACCTAGGTTTACAATTTATGATTAAAATTCTGATTAAAACAGTAGACAATAAGTTGTCTGTGAAGATTCTCAGTCAACCAGGTGAGTTTATCTGGAACATGAGTCATGGCAATTGGATTTCTTTTTTCTTGAGAGATAGAAACATTTTGCTACTCATCCAAACAGCTTCTCCAGTCTGAAGAAAGCTAGTTGCTGAGCCCTCCATCTTATAGTCCGGTTTGACCTCTTGGTCTGAAATAGGCTCATAAAGATGAACAATGGCCTGAATAGGCTTGTTAGATAGACAACAGTCAATAGCCCTAAGGTGATCAAATAAAGCAACTAGCTGTATTTAGACTGATGAAGGTGTTTGGATGAGCAGCGAAACATTTCTATCTGTCAAGAAAAAAAGAAGCCCAGTTGCCATGACTCAAGTTCCAGATTGCCAATAAGTTGTTTTAATCATCATATTTGAATTCAACACATCAAAATACATAATACTTGTAAATGGCACATTTTATCTCTAAAGCAGACAATGTCTACAAAATTGTAGAACCGTGTTGTCTGTTGCATTCCCAGCTGTAAATAGAAAAGCAGGCAATAGAGATGGGCACGACTTAGCGGTATTCCCGTTTCCGTTTCCGTTACTCCTTTCTGTTACTCTACGGAAATGGTAACGGAAATTACTCCGCCAGACTTCGAGCTCGAACCGACGAACAAACAATTTTGGTCTGATTTGTCGTGCTCGTTCCTTGCATCGCGCGATTGCGCGATGCCACGCAGCACAGAAAAAAAGTTTTTAAAAGTTAAAAAAACCCGGTTCCGGCTGAAAAGCAGGCAGAAAAATGACAGCCGTGCCTCAGGGCACCTACCAGAGGGGTTGTTTCTGGAGGTCCCCGGCCTCCCCCCCATCCCCCGTCCTAGTGGGCTGCTCTGTGGGACTCGCAGCAGGCTCGCAGCCAGCCAGCAAAAAGCCCAGTCTTGCCGGCTGCCGGCCGCCGCAATTAAAGCGCAAGCAAGCGGCACGGACGGCACAGGAAAAAATTTTAAACTCTCCCCCCACCCATTCCCGGGCCAAAAAAGCAGGCGGAAAAATGCCTGCTTGACTAAGGGCGCAGGGCACCTACCAGAGGGGTGGTTTCTGGAGGGCGGGTCCCGCCTCCCCCCCGTCCTGGGCAGCCGGACTCGAGTCGCCATGCCATGCGGTGCGGGTGGGAGATCCAAAATGGAGCGGCGAACGCAATATTGTTTTTGAAATCGTGGTCCAAAAACACACAAGCACAACAGAAACACGCGAAAATTTATAAACTGCCAGATTTTTCACAGTAGCAGTGGTTTTTTTCTTGCAACAAAATGTCTCTCCTCTCCTCCTCTGTCCTCCATTGATTTTATTTTATTTTATTTACACCTGCGCAATGATGGGCTGGCCGAGTGGCCAGCCATGTGGGAGTGGACGACCATGCAAATTTTTGGAGCCATCCCACCAATCGCATGGCTACTTGGCCATGGAGACTTCTGGGATGTGCCAAAAAGCCCCCTAAAACCTGCCCTAGCCCCCTAACCCTAACCCTAACCCTAACCCTTGACTCCGTACCCATACGTCACAGACTGTCTTCTTAGTGGGTCAGAGAGGCACCCAGAGGTGCAACCCACTAGCCCACCGTAACCTTACCCGTCACTAGCCTAACCCTAGCCCTAACCCTAACCCACCTTAACCCTAAGCCAGATGTACTTGCATTGCACTACACGCAAGTACAATTCCCTTCTGTGTGAGACATGGTGGTGCGAGAGCCTTAGTTAGGCATCTCACTATGGCTCTGGGTTCAGTGCCATCCACTAGTCTTCACAGTCACTGTCTGCACATTCTGTTATGCAATATCCATATGGCTATTGCATAGCATTTTGCAGCAGCAGCAGGTGAGGAGGGGAGACCCCCATGTTGAGGGGTCTCTTGGAGCCTGCTTCCCCTTTCCTAGTGGGTGAGGATAGGAGGCACCCACGGGCCAGAGGAGGAACCCACCCCACAGAGGTGCCTCCAGGAGCCCGCCCCCCCAAAACCAGTACTAATGAAAACGAAAAAACGAACCGACTAATTTTTGCGAATTTTCGCGAAAAACGGAGACGACCCGAAACGGAACCGGTCCGACTAACGACAACTCGAAAAAAAATTTTTTCAAGTCGTGCCCATCTCTAGCAGGCAATACTTTTATAGGCAAGTAAAGAAACAAAATCACACATGCCCACTTCGTCAGGTATACAACGGTGTGTTGCCATGAGTACAGAGAAATGGAGAGTTCCAATGCAACATTTTGGTGCATGCTTGATGAAGGGCACTGATCAACAAAAGCTAACTGAATGTTTTTTTTTCTCCCCAGTGGTCTACAAAGGAATCACTCATGCCATTTGTATTGTGAAAAGAACTACTCAGTTGTGTGATTCAGTGTGCAGTTGATAATGCTTTCAGTTCTTGGAGCAATGTGCCTCCAAAGGTTACACCATTTATGTAGTTATGTAACAGGGTTTAGATCAATGATTTTTAGGCTTGGACTCAGATGGAGTTCCCATCATGGGAAGTATAGTGTGCCAGGATCCAGACTCGGGTCATGATTGGATGATTGTAAACAGGACCTCCATTGCATAAGCACCTTTCATTTGTTAAGACAAGGGAGGGTGTGATCATGGTGAGGGCCAGAGGTGCACACATAAGCCCTACCCTCTATCCCCTCCCACCTTGAAATCCCATAAAGGACTGCAACAGCACTTGTAAGCCTGAGCACTAAAATCTACCTCTTCAGACCTCTGCAGTAAATATACAGTGCACTGCTTGACTTCTGGCTGGGGCAAGGAAGTGGGGTTGGGATGGAGGTAGAACCTAGGTGCATTCATTTCATCTCTTATCCTAGTTGCAGCACACTGCACATTGTCAGGCATATTACCTTAATAGGGGTAAAGCTGCACATATATGCATTGCATGGTACGCTTTGACAAATTCCTAATACTCATTATAGTACCTAAAAAGGAATCCAATATTTATTAGAATTATGTTTCTCTCTCCACCCCCCCCCCAAGCCCTCATTGCATTCACCATTGCTGTATCTGCTCAATATCATTATTAAAACAACAGGATTGATGATGGTAAAGCCTATACAAACCCTGTCAAAATATATATTTCAAGTGTTGTTCTCCCACGTTATGCTAATTTTGAAACGTGATTCAATTACTATCACCACCACTATCACCACTAGACATGGGCACGACTTGGCGAAATTCTCGTTTCCGTTTCCGTTCCTCGTTTCCGTTACGCAATGGAAACGGTAAGGACAATTACTCCACCAGAACTCGAACTCGAACCGAAAAAAGAAAAATTGGGTCTGATTTGTCATTGTCGTTCCTGGCATCGCAGCGATCGCGCGATGCCAAGTGGCACAGAAAAAAAGTTTTAAAAATAAAAACCCCGATTCCCGGCCAAAAAAGCAGGTGAAAATATGCCTGCCTGAGTGAGGGCACCTACCAGAGGGGTGGTTTCTGGGGGGGGGGGTCCCTGGCCTCCCCCCCTCTCCTGTCCTGGGCTGCTCTGGTGGGGGGGCATCCTCATCGTCTCGCCAATTTGCCATGCCATGCGGTGCGGGCAGGGGATCCAAAATGGGGCGACCGCAATATTTATTTTGAAATCGTGGTCCAAAAACATACCAAAGCACCACAGAAACATGCGAAAATAGCTATTTTAAAACTGCCTGAATTTTTACAGTTGCAGCAGTGGGTTTTTCTTGCAACCAAACGTCTCCATTGATTTTATTTTATTTTATTTTTATTTTTATTTTTTTACACCTGCGCAATGATGGGCTGGCCATGGGAGTGGACCATGCAAATTTTTGGAGCCATTCCACCAATTGCATGGCCACTTGGCCAGGTTTTGACCGAGACTTCTGGGATGTGCCAGTCGGGCATAAAAAGCCCACTAACCCTAGCCCGAACCCGAACCTGAACCCTAACCCTAACCCATACGCCAGTACACTGTCCTTCTTAGTGGGTCAGAGAGGCACCCAGAGGTGCACCCCAGTAACTCACCCTAACCTTACCCGTAACCCTAAGCCTAGCCCTTGCGCTAACCCTAACCCTAAGCCAGATCTGTGTACTCGCATTGCACTACAGCAAGTACACTTCCCTTCTTAGTGAGCCAGAGGGCGCCCATAGGGGTCCTCTCTCACTTTGTTCCTCCCCATCCCCAGCCCAAGTGCACCGTATGCCAGTGAGTCACAATAGAGGCACCCAAAAGAAGGAGAGGTGCCTCTGCCTGCCACTGCAACTTGGTATGCATATCCAATTGGCTATGTGTACCCTTTTGTAGCGGGCCAGAGGAGGCACCCACCCCAGAGAGGTGCCTCCAGGAGCCCACTTTCCCTTCATAGCAGGCCAGATGAGGCACCCACCCCAGAGAGGTGCCTCCAGGAGCCCACTTTCCCTTCATAGCGGGCCAGAGGAGGCACCCACCCCAGAGAGGTGCCTCCAGGAGCCCGCAACCCCCCCAAACCAGTACTAACAACAGACGAAAAAATGACAAACGAAACGACAAATTTTTGCAAATTTTCGCGACAAACGGAAACGAGCCGAAACGGGCCGGCTCCGACACACGACAACTCGAAACGTCATTTTTCCTGGTCGTGCCCATCTCTAATCACCACTACAATCATCCAATCATCACCTGAGTCTGGGTTCTGGCACACTATACTTCCCAGAGTATGTATAGGCAGTTAATACTGCAAATTGCAGGTAACTATTACTTGCCTTCCACCACCCCACCTTATACTAGCTGGATCTGTCACATTTATTATGAGCCCTTCTTTAAAAAGCACACACACACACACACACACACACACACACACACACACACACACACACACACACACACACACACACACACACGTTTACTGAATTTGAACATACCATTAAAATGAAGCAATGAGAGCACCAGACCTGAAACTCATAACAGGAATCAATAATACATAAATTCATTGAACAAACTGGGCTTCTGCATCTACCCATATGTGGTTTATGTTGTGTCATTAGGACTTTCACGCATGCGCCGAGAGGGGTGAGTCGCCTCCGGACGAGCTCCCTGAGATGATAAGTATTTTATAACTTTAAATGGCTCAGTCATAAAGGAGAGAAGCTGAAACTTGTGGGAAAGGAAGGGGAGCCCTCCCTCTAATCCCCTCCAGTCAGTGATTGATATCTCCCTCCGGTCTGGAGGTCTTTCGAGATCAGAGGATCAAAGGAGAGGAGAGTCAAACGAAATGGCTGCTTTCACCAAACGTCAAGAAGACCTCTTGATAAGCAAAACTGTACAGGCAGTGAAGGAGGAGATTTCTAAAACAGTTCGAGCAGAGTTACGACGAGTGATCCAGGAGGACCTCACAGAATTAATCCAGCAAGAAAACAGGAAATTAAATGACAGCATAAAAAAACTGGTGGAAAATGTAAGCGATTTAAGTGTTGATGTCACAGCGCTTGAAAAAAGGGTTGATCAAACAGAACTGAGATTAAAGAAGATGGAGAATCGGGCTATCCAAGCCGAGGACAGGCAACGTCGTAAAAACGTCAGACTTGTTGGTTTATCGGAATTGATTAATGGTAAGGACATTATTCCTGAACTTTTATCTCTTTTGGCTGCCAACAATGTGGGAGTAATATCACAAAATGATATAGAAAGAGCTCACAGAGAACTTAGACCCAAACCTAAAGATTCTGCACGCCCGAGAGATGTTATAGTTGCACTGTGTAAGGAGAGACTGGCTGATCAGCTATTGAAAGAGACGAGAAAAAAAAGGATCTTTAAATTATAAGGGGGCTACAATGAGATTTTTCCCGGACTTATCTCTGGAAACTTCAAGGAGAAGACAGGAAATGCGCCCGTATACAAGAGAACTGACTGCTGCCAACTGCAGATTTACATGGATCTACCCAGCTACAATATTGGTAATTAAAAACAATAAACAGTTTAAAGCAAGAAATCCAAGTGAGGCAGAACTGATGCTACAAAGCCTGGGGATTACTTCGCCAGAAAGGTCTAAAGAAGAAGAAGGAGAATTGCAAGGAGAACGAGAGCCTCGTGATGAAGAATAAATAACTGTTTGTGTAAACAGAGAATAGCAGAGTTAACTGTGAATGAGAGAAAATAGCTTAAATGGGAATAGGATATGGTATAGGAATAGAGATATAGGACATAAAGATGTAAAAAGAATATTGTTACAGGACTTGAATTCATATGAACTACAGGGATGAAAAGAATAAGATATGAAAAGCGTTAATAAGGGAGAAGGGAGGAGGGAGGTGAAGGGAGGGAGAACAGAAACTACATGATGCCGGGGGAGGGTTGCCATGGGTATGTTTCAAGGTAAAAGGGAGGTGGAGCAGATAAGGAGTACTGAATTAAGGGAGGGGAGAAGAAAGAAGTAAGTTATAGGTCGTGATAATTTTGTAAGGAGAACACATAAATAATGAAATGTTTAGGGAAAGAAAGGAGGCTGAGCAGTTATTACAAATATGTTAAATATTGTCTACAGGGGCAAAGGGGAGCGGCAACGGGAAGTCCAAGCTTTGCATGGTGCTCAGAATGGGTAGTAAGCCCATGGGAGGGGTGGGGATGCAAAGCAGGGGGGTGGGGGTGCAAAGTAGGGGGGTAAGAAATAAGAAGCAAGCAAATAAAAGCGAATTATGGTGGAATGGTAAGGCCAAAATAGGTGACGAGAAAGATCAATGGGAGGGGATATGAGATTCCTCTCATTAAACATTAATGGAATGTCTTCTCAGGCAAAACGAACGAAATTAGCACAGCTGTTAAATAAAGAAAAGGTGAAGGTTCTATTTCTACAGGAAACTCATATGGATAAAATAGAAAATAGAGTGTTATTCTCTCATCCAGCATGGCCTACCAAATGGCAGTTTCGATCAAATGGAACGAAAAAAATCAAGAGGAGTTGGAATATTATTTAGAAATGACCTGGATGTTCAAGTGAAAGAAATAAGGATTGATACTCAAGGAAGATTTATAATGGTCAAATGTTTAATTTGGGGTCAAAAATATACTTTAGCCTCGATTTATGCTCCCAATAAAGGTCAAGTTAGATTCTTGAAAAAATCCTTAAGTAAAATTGAACAAGCCTCTGAGGGGTTGGTGATAGTGGCTGGAGATTTTAATTTGAATATACAGGAAAATAAGGAAACTCAACTGTATTGTAGATCTCATTTATGGAGTAATGTGGCTAGCTTAGAAGGCAAACAGGGGGATCCAACGTTTTATTCAAACAGGTACAAAAAGTTTAGCGTAATAGACTTTATACTGGTGAGGGAGGAACTTAAAGAAACAATTTCAAAATTTCAAGTGGGGGGTATATTTCTATCAGATCATGCTCATTTGTTAATGCAATTAGATTCAAACCTTCCAAAAAAGGATTGGAAATGGAGATTTGACCCAAGAATAATCTCTTCAGAAGATAAGAAAAGGGAAATGGAAAATAAGATAAAAAGAGTATTTAGGGAAAATGATGTAGAAGAAATTAAGTCATCTCTTCTATGGGACGCCTCAAAATCGGTCATAAGGGGGTTGTGTCTAGAGGAAGAGAGGAGATATAAGAAGGAATTGAGGGAGGAAAAAGATAAACGTATGGAGGAATTATTAGAATTACAGAAAAAATTACAAAATAATTATTCAAAAAAAGATAGAAAAGCAAATAAGGGAACAAAGAGGAAAATTAGATGAAATAAATAATTTACTTCTATGGAAGAAACAAGCCCTGGTTAAAAATGAATTTCAAAGGACGACAATTCAGGCAGGGAAAAGATTCATATCTTATTTAAAAATACAGAAAAGTAAAAACTTCATTAGGAGATTAAAAAATAAAAAAAAGGGGAATGTAAATATGAAGAAGAGGAGAAAAAAAGAATTATAACTGAATATTTTAAGGAAGCGTTCCAAAAGAAAAGACAAGGTGAAGAAGATTTACAAGTCAGAAGTAAAATCTCTGAAATACAAAAGAAGAGGCTAAATGATAAGATTACAGTAGATGAAATTAAGGAGGTAATTGGAACATTAAAAATGGGGAAGGCTCCAGGCCTAGATGGTTTTACGACTCTGTTTTACCGGCAGTTTCAAGAGGGGTTAGGGGAAAGAATGGAGAAATTATTTAATGATATAATGCAAGGGAAAGGAATCCCAGAAACATGGAAGGAGACAGAAATTATCCTTATTAAAAAGCAAGGTAAAGCAGAAGAACAAGTAGCTTCATATAGACCAATCACATTGGCTAATCAAGATTACAAAATTTTTACAAAAATATTAGCTAAAAGATTAGAGGACGCAATTCCAGATCTAACACAGGAGGATCAATATGGGTTTGTCAAGGGAAGATATATAGGTGATCCAATAAGAATAGTAATGAATATAATGGCAGATGCCAAAAGGAAACAAAGTAAAGTAACAATGGTAAAATTGGATATTAAACAAGCTTTTGACTCGGTAGGAAGAGAGTATTTATTAAAGTTATTAAAACAGATGGATATAATAGGCCCCTATGCAAATGCAGTAAAGGAAATTTATAAAGAAAATTTTGCAAGGGTAAGAATAAATGGATCATTAACAGGAAAGTTTAAAGTGGAAAGAGGTACAAAGCAGGGATGCCCCCCTATCTCCCCCATTATTTGCATTAGCGATGGAACCACTGGCCCAAAATTTGAGAGAATGTGCTCAAATAAAAGGATATAAAGTAGGAAAAGAGGAAATAAAGTTAAACATGTTTGCGGATGACTTAATTTTAATATTGACTAACCCATTAGAAGCGGCAGGTCCCCTGTTTAATATATTAAAGAAATTTGAAAAAATATCAGGACTAGAAGTAAATTTACAAAAATCAGAAATTATGTTGTTAAATGTTCCTAGGAAGGAGCAAGATCAAATAAGATTACAAATGAAAATGGGAAATGGTGTTAAAAAAATGACTTATTTAGGAGTGGTATTAACAAAAAAATTGGGAAAATTTAGGTAAGGAAAATTATAATAAAACTTGGAGAAAGATCCAGAAAATAATAAAGGGCTGGAAAGATAAAAAAAATGGGTATACTGTCAAAAAAATTAGGGCTTTGAAAATCTTTATAGTTTCAAAATTGTTATATCTATTTCAGGTTCTCCCAATATTACTCTCAGAAAAGATTTTAAAGAAATGGGACACATCATTAAGGAAATGGGCTTTTGGCAAGAAAAATCAAAGAATTAAACATAAAATCCTATATGCAATAAAAGAAGAAGGAGGATGGAGTATGCCCTCTTTGGAAAAGTATTATATAGCCTTCCAATTAAAATGGGCAATGAAGGTGGAGGAATACCCCACACCCAAATGGAAAAGAGTAGAAGATGCAATAAACAACTCAGCAGGTTACTTAGGGATATTTGATAGAGATAAAAGAATACTGAAAGAAGTTAAGGGACCAAGGCAAGTAACAATGGAAATTTTAATAAAAAGGACGAAAATAGGTGGAGTATCGAATTGGGGCCCTTTAGAACAGTTTAATAAAGAGGGGAAGATTTTGTCACAAAAAGATATAAAGAATCTAAAAGAGAAAGGATATTACAAAATCAAAGATATGCATGAATTAATGTCAACAGGAGGGGCAATAAATAAATTAAAAGGGATATTAGGGAATCAAAAATGGATGATGGCAGAAAGTATGAAAAGGAGATATGATCAATGGTTCCTTTCTCTTAAGGGTAAAGAAGATAGACAATGGGAAGTGGTATATAAGAAATATGAAGAAAAAAAGGTTGGAGCAGGAGAGATCTATAGATATTTGGTTAGATTGGGAAATCAGAATGAGAATTTAATTAAATATAATTGGGAGGGAGATATGGACTTAAATACAGAAAAGATTCAGGCTATATTACGGGGGATAAGAGAGGTAAAATTGGAAAAAATTAAGGATATGCAATTGAAGATATTGCATAAATGGTATTATACCCCACAGAAATTAAATAGAATAAATAATAATATATCACAAAAATGTTGGCATTGTAAAAAAGAAAAAAAAGGTACTTTTGTGCATATGATATGGAACTGCGAGAAAATACAAACATATTGGAGGAAAGTAGAAAATTGGTTATCAGAAATTACAAAGAAAAGGATTGAGCTAAAAATAGACTATATTTTCTTAGGCTTAGTAGATAGAGAAAAACAATGGAGAAGCGTAAAAAAGATTGTCTACTACGGAATAGCAGCAGCTATAATGGTACTAATGGGTGGATGGAAGGACCAAAAGAAATGGAAATATGATAAATGGAAAGATTATATACATGAATTTTTTCAAAATAATTGGATACAAAGTATGCAAGAAGAAAACTTAGAAGGGAAACATAGAATTCTAAAGGAGTGGGAGAAATATATAAATTGGATAAAAGGGAAGCCTGAGAACGAGAAATGGGCTAGACTATTCCATCATGCCTTAATAATGTTCAACATGAAAGGATAGTGATTTCGGCTTGCTGGGGGGAGGGGGGTCAATGAGGAAGAGACTAAACAATGATGTAATGTTTTGGAAAATTGTAAGATTGAAATATATGTTGTTACTTCCTCAATAAAAAAGCTTAAAAAAAAAATGTTGTGTCATTACAGTCGTGACCGACTCCTCATGACTCCATGTCCATGGATTTTTCTTGGCAGGAATACTGGAGTGGCTTGCCAGTTCCTACTCCAGGCGCCTACAACACCTGCTATTCCCTGGTGGTCGCCCATCCAAGTACTAACCAGGGCCGACCCTTCTTAGCTTCTGAGATCAGGTGAGATTGGATGTGCTCAGGGTATCTAGACAACTCTAGATGTGGTTTAGCCCAATTTGACTAGCAAGTCCCTCTCATTTCTTTGGGCTGTTGTACGGCAGATAAGATGAAAGGTGGATTTGATCGCTAGCTGTTCTCAAATGAAAAGTACTTCAACATTATTATAGTATTAAGTTGTCCTTTATTCTGCAGTCGTTGTGCAATGCCTTTTATGTTATTTTATATTTGTCTACTAGGGTATGTTTTGAACACCCTTGGAACAAAGCATACACTAAAAGCCTAACAACAAAGCAAGATGAGGTTGGTACAAACATTCTGCCCTCGCTGCAAGACAATGGCATCTAGACAGCCTCCAAAGCTACTCTGAACTGACATGCTTCACAGATTATTTGCCATCCATCTCTGTAAAAATAATAGCTTAAACCTGCACCAGTCATGATTCGACAAGCTGAAAGCAGCTGTGTATTGAAGCTCTCAGGTGCTTGACTGTTACCCAGGCAGAGAGAAAAACTAGGGTCTATAATTATAAGTCCTTGGCTGAAGGGCTGAATTCTTGTCCTGGAAATCTCCTGGGAAGGGCAGTCCAACAGTAGCCATAAACTCTGGAACTCCTCACAATCTCTCTCAGTATTTAATACCCTGTATAATTTAGTTTTGTCAACAAATTTGGCTACCTTGCTATTTACTCCTACTTCTGGATCATTTACGAAGAGGTTGAAAAGTAGGGGTCCCAGTACTAATCTAATCCAAAAAAAAAGAAACTTGGGGGACCCCACTCTTTACCTCCCTCCACTAGGAGAAGTGTCCATTTAGTGCTACCTTCTGTTTCCTGTCCCTTAGCCAGTTGCTGAGTTAGGACAAAAAAAAAGTGTTCTGCTTATATACCACCCCATACCACTACAAGTAGTCTCTGGGCGGTTTACAATTTTGATTACAGTGTGCAGGCTACACATTGCCCCCCCCCCCGCGAGCTGGGTACTCATTTTACCGACCTCGGAAGGATGGAAGGCTGAGTGAACCTTGAGCCTGCTACCGGGGAGTGAACCCAGGTCGTGAGCACAGACTGGCAAGTTTATTCAAGAGCATTTTGACCTTGTCAAAAGCCTTCTGAAAGTCCAGATAAACAATGTCATCTGGATCTCCCTTATCCACATGCTTGTTGACACTCTCAAAAAAATCCAACAGATTAGTGAGGCATAATTTGCCCTTGAAAAAGCCATGTTGGCTCTCCTCCAGCAGCTCCTTCTCTTCTATGTGCCTATTAATTTTATCTTTTAGGATGGTTTCCATCATTTTACCTGGGAGGGACACATGTCAAACTGACCGGTCAGTAATTTCTTGGATCTCCTCTGGATCCTTTTTTGAAGATTGGTGTTACATTCGCTACCTTCCAGTCATCAGGCACAATACCTGATTTGAGCGAAAGATTATATATTCTGTCTAAGACATCAGCAATTTCATCTTTAAGTTCCTTGAGTACTCATGGATGGATGCCATCTGGACCTGGTGATTTGTTAGCATTTAGTTTAACAAGACACTGAGGGGTGCCTGCTAATTCTAAGAAGGAAATGCAGCTTTTATACAGATTTCTAATAGGAGGTAAGGGCTGTCACAATGCTTAGCACTGGGGAGGCATTGGATAGCCAATGGTGAGGGAGTATAGGCAACAGAGTCAAAATATCTAGAAGGTACCACATATAGGAAGGTTAATCTAGAGTGGTGGTTTCCAACCTTGGGTCCCCAGATGTTTTTGGACTACGGGTCCCAGAAATCCTGGTCAGTACAGCTAGTGGAAAAGAACTTCTGAGAGTGTTTAGTCCATAGAGTTCTGGGGACCCAGGATTGGGAACCACTGATCTAGAGAGATGCTTTGTATCTGTAGTTTGTAAGTGGAAGTTTTCAGGAAACATTTTAAAGGACCAACTATATTTGAAGTTCTCACTATGATAACGTTTGGCTATTACATTTTTTAAAAATTCTGGTTTCAGTCATTTGACCTTAGGACCATTATAATTTTATGCCAATATCTGAATGGCTAGTGATATGGAGTATCATAACATAATTCAAGCCATTGCCTGATTTCTAATTAGCTGAAATTATTCCATGTGACCAATAAAGGAAAAACATGAGGTACAGTGGAATATTCTCTAGCACCTATCCACACCACTGAGACAGAACCAGAGACCACCTGGTAGTGGGGCGGCTAAAAATCTTGTAAATAAATAAATAAATAAATAAAACATCAGGAGTCAGGCCAAATGGTGTGACAATAGACAATATATCCTCTATTAAAGGTATTGTTCAAATAGTGAAAGTGGATCTTTGGGAAAACATTTTGTCCACTGAAATTCCTAGTTTATGCCCCTATCTAGAAATGGAAAGATATTCCACTTTTCCACCATTTACAATGTTACCCAGCAGAGGAAACGTGTATATCCTCTTCTCAGGAGACACATGGGTCAGAAAGATACCCTGAATTACTGTTGTAGATTGTTGTTTTACATGTACTGGGTATGGAACTACAAGGTGGTTTTTAATATATTAATTTACAGCATATGAATGCATTATAACTTTGTTTAATGTGCTGAAATTGTGTCATGTTTAATAACTTGCATCAGGATGTTTGCACTTTGTGTTGGGCGAACTATCAAATGTTCCAGGGCTGTACAGCATATGGGTTTTTAATGCTCCTTATTTTAACCTGAAGACAGACTCCTTCTCCAGGGATTAACTGACTGAATATCTATTGCTGATGACACACAGCTCTATTGTTCCCTTTCATCTAATTCCAAGGAAGGTGTCTTGGTTCTAAACCAGTCCCAGGCGTCAGTAACAGGCTGAATGAAGGAGAGTCAACTGAAACTTAATCCAGACAAGGCAAGGGTACTCCTAGTCAGTTGAGAGGCAGGTGAAGGAACAGGGATGCAACATGTGCTAGATGGGGTTACACTCCCCCTGAAAACTCAGGTCCACAGTGTGGGTGTACTTCTAGATTCATCCCTGAGCCAGGTTTCACTAGTGGCCAGGAGTTCATTTCACAGTTAAAACTGGTGTGCCATTCCTTGAGATGTCTGATCTGGCTACAGTGACATGTGCCTTAGTTACATCCTTCTTAGATTATTCTAAAGCACTTTATGTGCAGCTTTCAGGTCCAGGTCTAAGTGCTGCTCATTGCCTATACAGTCCTATACCAGTGGTTCTCAATCTGTGGGTCCCCAGATGTTCCTGGACTGCAACTCCCAAAAGCCTCCACCACTCGCTGGGCTGGAAGGGGTTTCTGGGAGTTGCAATCCAAGAACATCTGGGGACACACAGGTTGAGAACTGCTGTCCTATACAGTTTGGGTCCAGGCTATCTGAAAGACTGTATCTCCCCATATGAGCTTTCCTGGCCCTTATGATCTTCAGAGGAAACCTTTGTCCCATTGTCACCACAAGCATGATTTATGGGGACACAAAAGAGGACCTTCCCTGTAGCTGCTCGCAAGTTGTGGATCACATCATCACTAGGGAATTAGAAGCAAATCTAGATCTAGAACAGGGATGGATCTCCAGGTGTTTGAGGGCTTGAGGTCCTATCACGCCTCATCATTGGTTGATGGGAGTTGCCATTCAAGAACACCTGAATGGCCAGAAGATCTTCAGCCCTGGTACCGAACAATCACCAAGTTACTGTACAAAGCAGATTCTTTAGGTTTAGGATTATATGAACCCATGGAAAATATCAATTTCCCCTTTTCAACATATTCCACATTACCTTTCAGTCATCTGAAAAAAACATTTTGTTTGTCCTTGGCCAGTCTGATTTCCATTCTCAGATACAGTATACCTTGTAAGTGTGCCACTACTGTACCTGGGCCTGGATAAAAAGAGTCAAATACTGCCAGCATCATGTCCCAGTATTTTGATGGAGATATTTAAAAGTTTCAGATCCGAATGGGTGTTTCATGACTACAAATCCTAGAATTCCCCAGCCAGCATGGCTAGTGGTCATATTGGCCATAAGATTTTGTCATTTGCAGACTGAACAAGCAATTTATCTAGTATCTGAAAGGCACAAAAGAAGGACTTAAAAATTAAGCTCCATATTACACCACAAAACAAAGAAGGAAAGCAGTAATGGCCTTGATAATGTCATAAGAGTGGTTTTCTACTTAAGGCCTTGAAAAATGACCTAGCAATAGTTTAGAAGGGAAAAAAATCAACTAAGCACTCTGAAGTGCTAAGATGCCTCTTCTAATTCCCTGTTCTTAACTTGAATATGTTTGAAATGTTTGGGGCTGTATATTGTCCCTCATTATTGTAAGCCACCTTGGGTCCTTTTCCAAGGAGAAAGGTGGGGTCAAAAATATTCATAAAAATAAAATAAATGAATAAAGTCTTAAACAATTACACAGCACTATTGAACAAGAAGAAAACATAAAGGAACTATATGAAATTCTGACATTGGCTGTCCCCAAATTAAAGTCCCTCAAGATAACAACTACTGTGATCTCTCTGCCACCATAGCAGATTTGGGATCATGGGAGTGGCAGGACAACAAAGCTGGAGGGCACAAGGTAGGTCAAGGTTACTCTGCAGAAAGAAAGGGTGGGTAGTATTACTGAATGGTCCACGTGCAATTCAGTACCCACAGATGAGACATAGTCCCTAATTTATTGAACAGCAGAGCATGACTGGACAGACCTCCTACCACCATGACAACCTCTATCCAATAGAGTATCACACCCAGTTTCAGATCTTGCCTCTTCACTGCCATTACTATTAAGTACTATGTGGCTGTTTTTGACTGTCAGGAAACATCATAAAATCACCCATGGTCATTCCACTTGCCATCTGAAACAAGCCAATTTATTTTTAATGAACAGAACTGAGATGGAATGGACTGTTGCCAAGCTGCTATGTCCCCATCTAGATATTAGATGCCAGATTCCATAGTCCTCTGGCTTTATTCCTTCTTATTCAATGAACTGTTTATTAATATTAAGAGCAGGGCTGGCTTAGGATGCCAGTGATAGTCGTCACAAGCTAGATATTGTTTTGACTTAAGAACCAATCAAATTTTGCAGTTCCCAGGCTGTTTAACTCCCTTCCACAGGAACCTATGCTGGGCTACTTCCTATTCTACTAGCAGGCTTTTGGCAAATAACTAGCAGTTGAGGAAATAGTTATCACTGGATGGGTCTTTTAATTTCCACAGTGGCCCAAATCATGTATAATTTTTTTCTGGCAGATGGTAAATGCACCACAGAGGCACACCGCCAGTTATTATACTGTAGTTCCTGCTGTAATTCCTTACTGGGTTCCTTGTTGCTAGTTTGGTGGCATTGCATATGAACCAGAATCCAAGGAGAGGCTCTCTGGATAATTAGCTAGAACAAAAATACTAAAATAATAGTCAATCAAAACTTACAGAGTTAAAAAAAAGCATTAAGGAAACAGGATAACTTTTTGAAAATGAAGTTTTAATGAAGCCCACATGCCATACATTGCCAATCCTGGGTTGTGCAGTAGTTTCATTTCACCTTCAGGGAATTCAGAGATGATGGGGAGACGTTGCAATTATCTTACAAGGTAGATTAGAGATTAGAGTAGGGAGGGTTTGACTGGTACTTGGGAAAGCCAGGTCCAAGTGAACAGCAAGCCATGAAGCCCACTGAGTGATCTTGGGCCAGTCACTATCTCCCTCCCTTACGTGGGTGCCATAAGGATTTAGTGGGGATGATGAAAGTTGTGTAAGTTGACTTGTGTTGGTTAGTGAGTAGGATATGAAAGTGACAAATACATAAACCAACATGTAGATCGAACCTGGGCAACTGTGACCCTCCATGATTTTGGATAGAAAACCCAGCCACCCCTGATAAATATAGCTGATAATCAGGGATGATGGCAGCTGTATTTGATCATCTGCAAATTATGGTGAAGTAGCTAATCTGGTTGACCTTATATACAAATGACTTTCAAGATGCTTTTAACAAAGTCTGTTCTCCAAGATTCCAGTGTAAACATTTTACAACCACTGAATGAAAGATGGGTTTCTCTTATGCTGTGTGCTTCCCCAGGCCCTCCATAAGCAGAAGAGTGACGTAGGGACTAATGGGACTGGACACAGAAGCATGCAACACAAGGTTAAACCAACCAGAATGCTTTATTGTAGAAAGCACTTCAACACATTCTTGGAGCGGGGTGAGGTCTAAGCCACAATTCCTGCCCCTCATACGCCCTTTTGTCAAGCCCATCAGAAATATGCCCCAGAGTGATTCCATCCCTCTTCAAGGCTCAGGGTCTATCTTTCATCTCATTTCTTCTCAGTTCTTCTGTTTTGCTGAGCTTTTACTTCTGGCAAAGTTAAGCACAATTGTCTAGATGGTGTAGGTATGGGGTGTACTATCTGTTGCAGGCTCTGTCTGGAGCCAGGATGACCCATTGTTACACCTTCATCAGCAGTCTCAGCTTCCAGAATTGTCAATTACGTCACGAGTGCTGGTGTTGGGTAGGGATGGGGTGAGACATTCTAAGGATACTCTGTTACATGGCTCCTCTTCCTCAGAGAGTATAACCCCGGAAGACTACAGTGTGATGTCATATCAGCCTAGCACTTGAGGCTGGACTCCCAGATGCCATGGGGATGTGAGTCATTCATAAGCGTCACTCCACCCTTTGTTTTTTTTCCTCTTCCTCCTTCTCCTCCTCTTCTTCATCTTCAGGCTCTCCTGCCTCTTCTCTTAAATCCCCACTTTCCCTGCTTCTGGAGCCTTCCTCTGCCTTCTCCACTGACCCTACTTCCTCTGACTCCCCTGGCTTCCTGAATTGTTCCTTCAGGAACTCAACCTTGTCTACTGCAGATAGGGAGGGCTGTCTATTCTGGACCTGGCTGCAGACCTTGCAGGTTATATGGGCTTGTCAGACCAGATGTGCTCCTCTCACGAATGTTGCCATCTCCTCAGGAGTCCTCTCCCCAGTCATTTACATGGGTAGGGGAAGCTGTGGAGCTTAGCTTCAGAGCTGTGATGCCAGGCACTTGCTCAGACATGCCAGATATCTACTTAAGGAACTGGAAATCCTGACAGGAGTTTGGGTGAGACATTAATGTTTTAAACAGTGCAAAATGAGGAATAATAGCAGTCCAATGATTGCACTCAAGCAAAATATGTAGATGTGACCTTATACATTTCTGTCTGTCACAAGAGAATGACTGAATTTTTCTGGTACTGAAACTGGGACTAAGCAAGAATTATAAAAGTTATCAATTTCTTTTATCCTTTTCAAAGGAACAGCTGGAGTCTCTGAAGAAAGATATATGGGAGCTAGTAAAACTGTACAGTGAACGGCTGACACCCTGTATGCACAGCTGTACAGACATAAAGAATGTGCATTGCATACTAGTAGGTTGCATCCAGTTATGCAACCTCTTTGACTTTTCTTCAGAGGGGCTTCTAGGAAGAGAAAGAGACTGGCCATTTTGTTGATTTGTTATTTCCTATGTGCCTCATAAATAGAACTGAAGGAACTGCCAGAAAGGGAGCATATTTATTCTTCATTTGGCAGATAACTGCCAGAAAGGGAGCATATTTATTCTTTATTTTAGATTATATGATGTCTCCAAGTATCATGTCCACGGTGAAAGAAACAAAAACATTAGTGGTAATTTTCCAATGCATGTTAACTGAAAGATCAGCAGTCTGAATTTCCCCATGGATTCAGAATTGGGCTCCAGATCAAAGTGAGTGAGGTTCAGGCTAACCTAGGCTGACTTGGGATCTAGTTCAAACTGCTCAATCAGCCTCCGGACTTAAGTTGGAGGACACATCCACGGCCCTACTAAAACCCTTCCGACACATGAAAGGACACTGTTAGACTAACTAGCAGAAAGGTGCTGCAAGACTCGTGTTTCCTCTTGAGCTACAGCAGACTCTGGACTTGACTAAAAGGGCAAATTGGAGCAGGCTGCATCAGATTAAATAGGATTGTTTAAGGCCAGTTAAGGTGGTACAGAGGGATGCAGTTGTAGTATGATCTTTGAAGTGTATGGGTCAAGAAAGCACACTGCACCTTAAAGGACCCTGTTTAGCATGATCGAGATCTTCTTTCCCTTTAAAATGAAAGATTGTTTCCTTTTAAATGGAAAGATCTCTCATGATAACTAAAGGTGACCCTTTGGAGAAGCCACTGAATGGGCTGTCCTTTGGAGAGCAGGGAAAGGGCAGTGGTTTTCATTTCTTCTTACTTTTGTTATGGTATCCATGGTGCTTTGAATGTTTTTTTTAAAGCACTGTCAAAGGATGTCTGATTCTCTGCATTGGTTAGCAATCATTAAAAAGAAATGGTTAGCTTTGTTTCCCTTCCTCCTTCAAAGGCTAGGGAAATTAAAGGGAAAGTCTGTGAAGATTCTCCGTCATCCTTGTAAGGTTACCAGAAGTTGAGTCCTGGCAACTGGACTTCTTTTCTTGTTAGTTTGAAACATTTCAGTACTCATCCAACCTTCCTCAACCAGTCCGAGGAAGGTTGGTAGGAGATCTTCAATTTATACTCCACAAACCTGGTCTGAATAGGCTCATTAGACGGACAATGATCAGGAGTGTGTGAAAGTGAATGGCGTCAATGGTGAGAAGCTGTCTAGTCACTGGATTGCCCATCATGATGCAGTAGGGAGTGATGCTTCACTGCCGTACTGAACCAGATTCCTGGAGGACCATTGGGGCCAGAGGTGACTGTGTGTTTAAAGCTGCACCGTTCTTCTCTCTTCTCTGTCTGGTGTAGTCTATGGGCATCAATGGAGTTGATAATTTGTTGGTGGTTTT
This sequence comes from Phrynocephalus guinanensis, assembly GCA_037367245.1. Taxonomy (NCBI): domain Eukaryota; kingdom Metazoa; phylum Chordata; class Lepidosauria; order Squamata; family Agamidae; genus Phrynocephalus; species Phrynocephalus guinanensis. The sequence goes on along the minus strand of CM074736.1, from coordinate 48,139,754 downwards.
ACAAAAATCCCCCATAAGGGGGAAATGGTATGACATCATGAGGATCCTTTTTTGATTTCATAGAGCTACTACTTTCTCCCTTTTTGTACCACCTAAGAGCCACGTGCCAGAGGATCCACAATTTCTTTGGTATAGTCTATGGGCATCAATGTGGTTGACATTTGTGGGTGTTTTTTGCAGGAATCCCCCACAAAAATACTATGAAATCATGAAGATTCTTTCTTCACTTCATAGATCCATCTTTTACTGTCTTCCCATTCTATCTACTACGCCCTTGTAGGAAAACTGAATGCAGGCCATCCATTGACAGAAGAAGGAATCGACACACCACTGAATAAATTTAAAGAAGAAGAATGGGGAGAAGATAATTAGCAGCAAAAGGGAGGTGGATTGTAATGGCAACATACAAATAAATATTCCAGGACCATAGGTTCACACAGGACCCCAACCCAAAAAAAAGAACATGGGACGGAATGAGGAATTTAAAAGGTAGTAAGTCCCAGGGCAGCATGATTTGATGATGAGTCAGTACGTTTGGGAAGCAAAAAAATCCATGATGGACCGTGTGCCATCTGAAACCAAAAAAAAACATCCTGAGATAAATGAGGGAAACTGGAGCGGCATTTCAGATGTTTGAACACAGCCTAATGCAGCAATCAATAAAATAATTTACATCCACATCACTTTCATGTTTGTTTGCTTTTTCCCTATGCAATGAACCATATTATTATGCAACTGTCACTGGATACAAATTACATAAACTGTTAACTGTGAATTATGGTAAAGAGACAGAATTGAGACATATTTAAAAGACTAGCCCATTAATCAAATTAGCTGGAATGCTTGTGGATATATTAAGGAAATTTCATTGTTGATCCCTAAAACACATACGCAGGAGTGTTCCAAGCACAGCTTTAATGAGAGTTGGCAGGAGAAAACATTTTTATATATTGTTTTCAAGAACAGGAAATTGGTTGTGGCCTGGATGTACCTTGGTTGTTTTGCTAAGCAGGCCTGCCATTAAAAAAAAAAACATGTTTTGTACATTTAGCATGAAAGTAAGCCTTCTCCAACAACACTAATAAAATTAAACCTCAGCATTGGAGAAGTATGGGGGAATACTGGCTGAAGCATTTCATTTTAACATTCAGCCAGTAACTTTCAGAAGCACAGTCACACATACTGTCTACTGTGGAGAATATGGGGGAAGAAACGATGCCAAGAAATAGTAGAACGGGGGGGGGGGGGGGGGACTTGACACAAAAGAAGCAGGGGGCTCCAAGAGTGGCCTTAGGTGACATAAAAAGTACTAGGAAGTGTGCATGTGTGATTGTACGCATGCTCCCCAGGTCCTTAATGGCTGAGAGGTGTTGCAAGGGTGAGGGCCCAGGCAAGGAAGTTCTAAGGGCAGGAGATTTAAACACAGCAAACTAACTTTGATTAACAGGTAGAAACAGGCACAAACCTTGGTAGGTACAGCACCACAGGTGCAGTCCTCTTCCTTCTGCCATCTCCAGCCTATGACCCACTCACCAGGCAGAGTGTGCTCCTCTCCTTCTCCTCTTTGGCTGTTCAGTCGGTCTTCAACAGGAGCATAGGCTTCTCTGCCCTGCCTCCTTGACTGATCACCCATTCGGACAAGGAGGGTGGGGAGCACACACACAAGCTGGTGCTACTGCCAGGGACTGGTCAAAAAACTGAGGTTCATGCCCATTTGTATTAACAAGTCAAAAAACAAGCCAGAGAACTCGAACCTAGTCAATCACCCTTTCATCCTAGGTTAAGCAACCCTCTTCTTTACCTGACAATGTCTTGCCTTGGAGAAGAGGAGTCCCCTTTACCCTTCACACCAATTGGGGCCACTTTGGAGCCTCTGCCCAGTCCTCACCTTCTTCCTCTTCCACATTGCCTCCATCTTTAGATCTTTTATTCCATCCTTTTTGACCTCCTAGGCTTCAGTCAGGTATCCTGTATTAGAAGGGGACCCTCCCCCCAACACACACACACTTCTCGCCACCTTTGTTCATCTGAGTCTCAACAGTGGTGACTGACTCAACTTCTAGAAGATCTGCTGGTTGATCTGGGATGAGTGTGAGGGAGAGGCCTGTTTACTAGGGAAAATGAGGGAGGAGCAGTTTCATCTTTGGTCAGCAGATCCATAAGCCAATAAGAGAGTGTCAGGACCCGGTATGTTTTGTACCTCTACATCTTGTGCTTCTACTGCCATTCCCAAAGGAGAACTCCTATAGGAATGTGCATAGCTGAATCCCCAGAATCCTTTTCAGTCATTACTGAGCTCAAAAGTTACCAGACTGGCCCATCTGAATGCAGCGCATACGTGTCAGATATCTGTCTCCCATGCTGACAATTACTTTGGCTCACAACAGGAATTTTCACACTGGTCTCCCTCTCCCTGTTAGCTAAACAATTTTACTGGGCAAGTATGGCTAGTTGCCAATGGTTAAGACACATAAGAGTGGGGACATTTGCCTTTCTAGAGATGTTTCAGTTCTGCACCATTTTGCTAAGGAGTGATCATCTTGGCCAATAGAAATACTGGTGTTATGTTTAAGCAACTCAAAATCCCACTTAGAGGGTGATTCTAGATCTAGGTCTTGTTGGATCTAGAATTTGCAACTGGTGCACTAGGAAATTGACTGATCAATCAAATCTTGTTGGATCTAGAATCCAACAAGATTTGATTGATCAGTCAATTTCCTAGTGCACCAGTTGCAAATGCAAGCCGGATTCTCATTTGCATTCTTTCTGGTGGCACCATATCATAATAAAGAAAATAAAAGAAAATCCACTGTGTCATTTTTCACTCGTGATGTTGCCTGGATGCCTCTCAGCTCAGCTTGCATTTTCCCTTTGCCACAGTAATGCGCTTCCTCTTCAGCTTCATCAACGGAAGGGGGTACTTCCAGAGCCAGTCTATCCGTTGGATGCGGGGAATGAGGAATCCCTGGGGAATAATATGCCACACTGCCCAGCTCCTGGAGGGTCTTTGATGCCACTGCTTCTCCTAATGCGCATCTGCCACTGCCACTTTCCACCTCTTGGCCCACTTTGCAGTGCTGCCATGCCTTGTGGTCGCCACCACATTATGACGAGGCTGTCTTCATACCTGTCCTGAAGAGCCGCAGTTGTTGACCCCACCTTAAATTCACCAACAAACTATTCTCCTTTTGCAATGTCTGACTTTATTTTTTAAAAATATGTGCATTACACATTGAAAGATAAGAAATGCAGTATAAAATACAGTGGACCCTTGTATAACAAACAGCTTGTACAACATAAAATTTGTACAACATAAAAATTCCAGAGATAGGGGAACTTTGGTTAACATAATTGCGTATGGGGAGAATCCATACAACATAAAAATGGGATCACTCCATTTTCAATGCATTCCTATGGGAATTTGTATAAAGGAAAATTTGCTTAACATAATTTCATTTGGAAAGAATTAATTCCTTTATACAAGGTACCACTGTACAGTGAAAGAAAAAAATGCCCCACAGAATCTAGATATTCCAGAGAAGTAAAGCAAGATGTTTTTAAGAAGAGGCACCAATGTACCAAAAACTATAATAAGATCATTGACAGCTGCAGGGGCATTACATCATGAGCAAACAGTACATTAATTACATCAAGCCTATTTAAGAAATGGAAAGTAGCACTAAAAAACAAATACTGACAGGGAATGGGATACTGTACAACAGCAAACCCTCTATGTATCTGAGCAAACGTTTTTGGACAACCCACCACCATTGCTTCCTTTCCTTTTCTGGGAAACACCAAAATCTTTGGATGGGTTGGTCTCACTCTGGTGGTTCACTTCATCAGGAGTTTCCAAGACCTTTGTTCTCTGGGTTGCATATTTCTCTGTCCATTGTCTAGCATTTCTGAGGAATGCTTGCTTGTTGTACTTATATTCTGAGGATATGTCAGCCATCAGAGGGTCATCAGGATTGGGTTCATTCTTAAGCAATTGTATGGAGGTCAGCAAAGTGGCAATGTTGAGGGATGGCCTCCATGAACCCTTGGGTGGCCATTTGAGAACATCCAAGCAGATTCTTCCTGATGTGTCAATGTTGGGATGGTAGATTGGGGTTAGAAAGTGCATTTTTGGAGGTTCAAATGGATACCTTTCAGGCACAACCACTTCCAAGTCAAAACTCCCTCTTTCATACGATGTATTTGCAGAACCCAAAATTTGGGCTTGAAGATCACCAATGTGACTTTCATTGTGCCAACAAGTTAATACCCAGTGGTGGCTCTGTCATTAGTAGATGCAGCTCCCTCTTGAGCCGTGAAGCCCTTTGCATTGCACCGAGGAGCTGTTCACCGCACGCAGTCAGCGAGCTGGCAGCTCCCAGACAGAGAGGGCCACAGACCCGCTTCTGGAGCCACCCGACCCGCCTGCACAAGCACGGAGCAGCCCCACCCCAGTGTCATGAAAGCGAGGCAGCGACCGTCCCTGGGACACCTTCACGCTGCCATTTTGCAATGTCAGAAATGCTCATGCAAACCATTTATCTATCCAGGGAGCTGAGGAGACTCGAGTACTGTGTGAACGAGCAGATTTTGTTTGCTCGCTTGCTGCCTTTCCCCCAGAATGCAGAGATTTGAAAGCTTACCATAAAATTTAGCAACAGCACAATTAAAATATGCTGCCATTGCAAAGACTGAAATAGAATTCAATTCATTCTCTTAATAGGATCCAACAGAATGAATTTCTTCTGTATCTTTACAATAAAATGGGTTTAAAATACTTTAAAATCACTTAATTTAAATCCTTATACAGTACTGAAAAAAGGAGAAAGAAAAATGCACCTTCTGCCTGTCAGAATAGAATCCTTTGCTGTTCTTTCTGTTTGGAGAACCAAGGCCAGTCAGACATTTTAGTGCTTCCATCAGCATATCAAATGGCACCACCCATCTCACTCAGGTCAAGGTAGATAGTCGCTAAACCCAGCCAAGTTAATTTTTCACATAAGGCAAAAATTCTTGCAACCATCTTCACCCACTCACTGGCCATAAAAATGTATTGCTAACAAATTAAATGACAAATCTTTTCCTCCCTTTTCATTACATCTAAAAGGAAAACCTCTCTTCCTAATGATAGAACCAGACCTGTGGAGAACAGAAATACTGTATATACTCAAATATAAGCCTAGTTTTTCAGCCCTAATTTTGGGCTGAAAAAAGGGACCCTCGACTTATATGCGGGTCAGTACTTTTATCCACTGAGGCAAGTGCTTGGGTTGGTGGCTAAAAGTCATTTTAAACATTGTGTGCTGCTTCTCATGACCCCCCTCTGCATCAAAGGGGAACGGTGTGCAATGTTTAAAATGACTTTTAGCCACTGATCCAAGCACTTGCCTCTGTGGCTAAAAGTCATTTTAAACATCACACACCACTCCCCCAGCTCACAAAGGAGGAGCTGCCAGGCCCTGCTGCATTTCCCACCCTAGACTTATGCTCGAGTCAATACGTTTCCCCAGTTTTGGGGGGTTAAATTAGGGGCCTCGACTTATACTCGGGTCGACTTATACTCGAGTATATAGGTATATATCCTTTACTTGGCAACAGTCTGCATCGTTGAAGCAACAATAGAAAACTCTTGGTTTCTTTTGCCCCCCCCCCAGGCAATCACTTAAGTTAATACCAAATTTCTACCTGATAAGTGAAAACCCAACAGCCAGTGAAGATTGTCTGGCACTTCTGGCAGTATTTATTTATTTAAAACATTTATAGTCTGCTTTATGAAATGAGAAACTCAGCAGTTTGACTCCTCACTGGGCTCTTGGGGAACTGAACTGAATAATTCAGAGAATTACCTCTGAGAAAGAGGTAAACAACTTCTGAATATTCAGTACCTAGAAAATACTGGCAAGTGTTATCATAAGTAAGAACTGAAGAACTGACATAACAGCACTTAAGTAATCTATTCATTCATTCATTAGTAAGAGGAGTTATGTGAGTACGGTGCTACAAGGACAGTGTAAAGCAGTGTAAACAATTTAAAACATATGCCATTATTGTAAATTTATTTAAAACTAGGCATAGTTTAAGTCAACAAAAATCAAGAATAACACCAAAGTGAAGACTTTTGAAAGTATAAAAATTCAGTATTCCAGGGATTGAAATTCCTTACAAAGGGCAACCTAACTCCCAAGTTCTAATCTGCAACAATAAATGCCTATCTCTCCTCTTAATTCCACTCATTTGATCTAGAAGAATTAACATGATCAGAATTGTGCAATGTGTTGTCAACCTGGGATCAGCATTATCATCTGTGCAGTACTATACATCTAAATGTTTTTCTCTCAAGGTTGGAGAGGAGAATAAAGAAAATTGAACCCCAAGGAATTGCACACCAGGTTGGTATTGACAAGCAGTGTTAGTGACACATATTCATTCCTATTGAAACTAATGAGATTGTCTTGAATTTTGACTAAGTTGTCCCACTTGTTTTAATTGATGAATCAATTGATTAATTAAACTATTTTCACCCTGCCTTGTATCTGGAGCCAATGCAAATGACTTTAAGCAGTTGCGTAACTTTTGTTAAAAAAATCATCTGAACAAAGAAAAAAGACCAAAAAAAAGTCTGTGATCCAAGTCAGAGCCAAGCTCAGTAACTGAAGTTCAACAGCCAGGGAAAAGAACCAGGTTTGAATTTGGCACGGAAACAAGACTAGGGTTACCAACAACTTGTCCTTCATAGGAAGAGCAATACAAAAACACAGGGTCCACAGCAGAGAGGGCCTTTTTGATGCTTCTACATAATGTGCTGCTTCCATGGTGGAGGTTCTCCCCAGCAGATCTCAGCAGAAAGGAAGGTTTAGGGCCTGGTGCTCCCTCAAGTATCAAGATCTCAAGTTAGAACTTTACCTATAATCACTATACCTTGAAACAGATGGCAACTACTTCAGTTCCATTAATACCTAGTATAATGTTGTTAAAAGCATAGGATCCTATATAACACATGGACTTGTCCTACACTGATCACTTACCCATCTAGTCCAGTATTTTATGAGCTCTGACTGGCAACTGCTTTCCAGGATTTCAAGAAAGGTTGTTTCTTAGTCCTACCCAGATGCCATGGGTATTCCCTTAGAATCATCCAACTATGTACTAATTGGAATAAGCCCTGCTTAGTTTGTAAAATCAGATGAATCAGGCTGTGTTTTGGTTGGTTGGTGTATGTTCTGGATTAGAGATGGGCACGAAACAAGCGATTTTTAATTTTTGTTTTCGTTTTTTCATTTCGTTACGCAACGAAAACGAAACGAAATTTTTTAAAAAAACAAAACGAAAACGAAAACGAAATGACCAAATTTGCTGTGTTTTTCATTTTCGTTGCAGCAGATGCATTGAACTAAAAAGAATGCTAACGAAACAGCAATTTTTCATTTTCGTTTTTTCGTTTCATTACCTAACAAAACAAAAATGAAATTTTTTGCAAAAAAATCACGAAAACAAAAACGAACCAAAACGGACCCCTTAACGACCAAACGACAAACGAAACACCATTTTTTTGAGTCGTGCCCATCTCTATTCGGGATTGCAGTCTGTGTGCTATATTCTAAGATAGTTGCACTTTCTGTGTCATCCTCAAGGAAGCTCTCCAAACAGAGCATGCTGAATATATATATATATATATATATATATATATATATATATATATATATATATATATATATATATATATATATATATATATATATATATATATATATATATATATATATATATATATATATATATGCATGTTAGGGTGGATTCGGGTTTCTTCCCGTGTAGAAATCTGGTTGTTTTGGCGACGTTTCGACGAGGTCTCACTCGTCATCTTCAGGCTGGTGTTCTGGCTTCTTTCTTCTTGAAGCAAAGTGTGATCTCAGTTGAAGTCCTTCTATAAATACTGCTGGGGGTGTGTGGTTTGCTTGCTCTGTTGCTGATTGTAGGTTCGTTTGTTCTTTTGTGATCTGCTGTGTGGCTGAGGCGATCGTTAAGGGCTTAACTGCTGGTGGGTTAGATGGCTGTTTAGAGACATCATGTGTGGGTGAGGTGCTGGATGTGTGTCTATTAGCCTTTTGTTTCTTAACAACCTTGGTGATGGGTGTTCTGGCAGCATCCTGGGCTTTGGTGGAGTGGGGTCCTGTGTCTTGTGAATTCATTTTGGTCTGGCTGCGTGTCTGTGGTCTCCCAATGTTTTTTTGGCGTGTGTAAGTGTGCTCCATGTGGTGGCTGGAGTGGGGAGTAGCGGTAGATGGTGCAGTCGTGGTTTTGTTATTGGATGGTGGTTTCGTTTCATCTGTGGGAAGGGTCTGGGTTTGTGTTTGGTGTGGATGGAAGGTGGTGGCATCTTGTGTCCTTTTGGACCTGGTGTCAGTCTTTGTGACAGAGGCTCGTCTGTTGACCAGGGCTAGTTTCCAGATGTCAGGCAAGCGGGAGGTGTCATCACGTTTATTCATGTTGTTTGGGTGTTTCTCTATTTCAATGGCTTCCATGATTATTCGACTGTTGAAGTGTTCAGTTTTGGAGATGAGTTTGGTTCTTTTAAAATCAATTTCATGACCTGTTGTTTTTATGTGCTGGAAGAGAAAGGAAGATTTTTCTTCTTTTTTGACTGCGTTATTGTGTTCTGCGATGCGTGCGCTTATTCTCCTGTTTGTCTGTCCGATGTATGTGGCTGGGCAGACTTTGCATGGTATTTCGTAGACTCCTTGGTTTTCTAGCTCAATCTTGTCTTTGGGGTTTCTTAAAATGTTGGTTATTTTTTGTTCGGTGCAAAAGCCTGTCTTGATATTGTGTTTGTGGAGAATTTTGCTTATTTTGTCTGTGGTGCCTTTGATGTAAGGGAGGAGGGCAGTGCCGTTGTTCTCTTCTGTTTCTTGGTTCTTGGGGGGTGTTTCTTTTTGGATTAGTTTGGTGATGGTGTTTTTTTTTTTGGAATCCGTTCGCAATTAAAGCATTCGAGAGAGTGTGTAATTCAGTTTTTAGGTGGTCTTTGTCAGCGAGGCGTTTGGTTCTGGAGATGAGGGTTTTTGCTACGGAGTTGATCTGTGCAGGGTGGTGGTGTGATTGTGCATTTAAGTAGCGGTTTGTATGTGTTTTTTTTCCGGTAGATGGTATGTCCTAAGGAGCCGTCGGGTTTTTTGTAGATTAGGACGTCCAGGAAGGGGAGTTGGTTGTTGGCTTCTATTTCCATAGTGAATTGTATTTTGGGGTGTAGGCTGTTGAGATGTGTGAGGAAGTTGTTCAGTTTGTCTTTCCCGTGTGGCCAGATAACAAAGGTGTCGTCAACATATCTGAGCCAGAGTTTGGGTTTATGTTCGGACTTCTGTAACGCGTTGGTTTCAAAGTGTTACCATATATAGGTTTGCGATGAACGGGGAGAGGGTTGATCCCATGTGTGCTCCTTCTATCTGTTTGTATCTTTGTCCATTGTGGATGAAGTATGTGTTGGTTAGGCAGTGGTTGGTCAGATCTAGGATGTGCTTGGGGGGGTTGTATTTGTTGTGGATAGCTGTCAAGGCTTCTTGAATGGGCACTTGTGTGAAGAGCGAAACAACATCGAAGCTCACGAGTAGGTCATTGGGTTGTAGGTCTTGTTTCTTTATAATTTCTATGAAGTGGAACGAGTTTTGTACGTATGAAGAGATGGATTCTGCATAGGGCTGGAGTTGTTTGGCAAGAAATTTGGCGAGGTTTTGTAGGGGTGAGCCTATGGAGCTGACTATGGGTCTGAGAGGTGTTCCTTCTTTGTGAATCTTGGGGAGGCCGTAGAGCTTGGGGCATCTGGATGATTTCTCTCTGGGGATGATGCTTGGCTTGATTTCTTCACTTAAGGGTGAGGCTTTTATTTTGGCTTTGGTGGTTTTTTCCAGGTAGGTGGTGGGGTCTGTGTTCAAAGGTATGTAAGCAGGGTCTTGTAGTAGGTTGGATAGTTTGGCTTGGTAGTCAGATGTGTTCATCACCACTGTGGCATTGCCTTTGTCTGCTGGGAGAATGATTATGTTGTTGTCTTTCCTCAGGTTGGTGAGGGCTTTTTGTTCTTCTTTGTGTAAATTGCTTCTGGGTGGTTTGCTGGAGCAGAGGATATTGGTGACTTCGAGTCTGATTTTGTTGGCTTCATCTGGGTTGATTTTGGTTAGGCTGGTATTTCTACGAAATACCATGCAAAGTCTGCCCAGCCACATACATCGGACAGACAAACAGGAGAATAAGCGCACGCATCGCAGAACACAAGAACGCAGTCAAAAAAGAAGAAAAATCTTCCTCTCTCTTCCAGCACATAAAAATAACAGGTCATGAAATTGATTTTAAAAGAACCAAACTCATCTCCAAAACTGAACACTTCAACAGTCGAATAATCATGGAAGCCATTGAAATAGAGAAACACCCAAACAACATGAATAAACGTGATGACACCTCCCGCTTGCCTGACATCTGGAAACTAGCCCTGGTCAACAGACGAGCCTCTGTCACAAAGACTGACACCAGGTCCAAAAGGACACAAAATGCCACCACCTTCCATCCACACCAAACACAAACCCAGACCCTTCCCACAGATGAAACGAAACCACCATCCAATAACAAAACCACGACTGCACCATCTACCGCTACTCCCCACTCCAGCCACCACATGGAGCACACTTACACACGCCAAAAAAACATTGGGAGACCACAGACACGCAGCCAGACCAAAATGAATTCACAAGACACAGGACCCCACTCCACCAAAGCCCAGGATGCTGCCAGAACACCCATCACCAAGGTCGTTAAGAAACAAAAGGCTAATAGACACACATCCAGCACCTCACCCACACATGATGTCTCTAAACAGCCATCTAACCCACCAGCAGTTAAGCCCTTAACGATCGCCTCAGCCACACAGCAGATCACAAAAGAACAAACGAACCTACAATCAGCAACAGAGCAAGCAAACCACACACCCCCAGCAGTATTTATAGAAGGACTTCAACTGAGATCACGCTTTGCTTCAAGAAGAAAGAAGCCAGAACACCAGCCTGAAGATGACGAGTGAGACCTCGTCGAAACGTCGCCAAAACAACCAGATTTCTACACACACACACACACACACACACACACACTCCGCTCGGAGGTTCAAATCCCGGGTACTACGCAGTGGATTGAGCTCCCGCTGATAATCCCAACTCCTGCCAACCTAGCAGTTCGAGAGCATGTAAATGCAAGTAGATAAATAGGTACCACCGTAAAAGCTAAAAGCTAAAACAATGTTTCCTTGCAGCCATGCCAGCCACATGGCCATGGACTTGCACAACACTGGCTCTTTGGCTTGAATACAGAGATGAGCACCGCCCCTAGAGTCAGACATGACTAGCATGCATGTGCGGGAGGAACCTTTACCTTTACCTTTAAGGCACTGCAGCCCTCTAAGCCAGGCATGTCCAAACTTCGGCCCTCCTGATGTTTTGGACCACAATTCTCAGAATTATAAGCTTAGATTGCCGATGGCAAAGGACTGTGTGAGTTGTGCTCCAAAGCATCTGGAGGGCCAAAGTTTGGACATGCCTGCTCTAAGCGTTCTTGGTTTTCCATTGGCAAAGCTGGGTTTAATTAAGTCTATAGCCAACTATATCGGCTGGGTGCAGCCAGGAATCTCTCTCTCTCTCTCTCTCTCTCTCTCTCTCTCTCTCTCTCTCTCTCTCTCTCTCTCACACACACACACACACACACACACACACACACACACACACACACACACACACACACACACACACACACACACACACACACACACACCACACTGCTCAGTACACATAGGCTTGAAACTGAGGTCAGAAACAAACATATTTTCCTACCCATTCCCTTGCTCTTTTCAGGGAAAGGAGTGAATCCAGTGTCCAAATAGCACAGAGGAAGCAGAGAGGGTTGTTATCTTCCTTACCGTTGATGTAATCCATTAGAAATCTATAGGTGATCTATGATGCTGCTACATTTAGAGGCTCAAGGATTTCATAAAAGGAAGCACATATTTATAGCAGAAGCTTAATTGTCTTGCCAATGTCTCTCAAGACTGATGTGAAAAAATGTTGTAAAGGTATGAAAGGCATACCATGACTAAGCAGAGGCTGTGACTCACCCAGATTTTTTTCTGAGACAAGGAGTTCCATCTCTTGTCAAACTTTGAGCTGCCCTGGAAAGATATAATCCTGCACACAAGCAGCATCATACACTCTCAATAATCATTAAATCCCAGCTGTCTCCTATGTGTTCTGTTTGTCTTGAATGTTATTAGTTGCCCTAGGTCCTGAACAAGGAAGGAAGGAAGGAAGGAAGGAAGGAAGGAAGGAAGGAAGGAAGGAAGGAAGGAAGGAATCTTGACCTCATTTCAAGATGCAAACACATCCAGAAACAGAAGATGCTGTGAGATTTGCACAAAAAATTCCAAAGAAGCATTGCTTTAGATTCTAAAGTTTAGAAGATCCTCCCCTAAACCGTGCATAGTGTTCTGTACACACAAAGGAGAGCAATATGTCTCACTGAACACAACCTAAGAGCACATCTGGGGGTACAGCAAGCTCTGTTCTAGCTTGTTATGTTTTCTGAATATGAAACATGAACTAAACAATACCTTTGTTCTCCCTTCATCTGTCACAAGGGCAGACATCCTCTGCAAACAACTGCAGAGACAGATAAATTATTTAAAATATGGGTGGTGTGGGGGGGTATGTGGTGTTTGCTGATGAAAAGTAGAATGCAGAAACAAACATATGAAAAAGTCAAAATTTAGAATTAATTTAGGACTTTGAAAATATCACACACACACATTCTTTAGAAATTATCCAGCAGGACTCACAACCAAGATAGCAGAATGAGTACTGGCCAGGTGACATGGTCACAGTCTTTTCAACTGTGGTGCGCTGTAGCAGAGTTCAGTTTTAAATCACAGAAACTAGTACTAAATTACTAAAATATACACTTCAATTACCATAGATAAATATAAGAACATAATAAGAGCCATGCTGGATCAGGCCAAAAGTCCATCTAGTCCAGCTTCCTATATCTCACAGTGGCCCTGCCAAATGCGTCTGGGAGTGCACAAGACTAGATGATATCTGTCTTCTGATACCACTCCCCTGCATTTGGCCTTTGAAGTACTGGAGATTACAAATGGTTTTAAGCCTGTAGATTACACATCTCCATCATGGTTTGTAACCTGCAATGGACTTTTCCTCCAGGAATCTGTCCAATCCCCTTTGGAAGGCATCCACGCCAGATGCCATCACCACATCCTGTGGCAGGGAGTTCCACAGACTAACAACACGCTGGGTAAAAGAATATTTTCTTTTGTCTGTTCTCACTCTCCCAACCCTCAGTTTGAGTGTATGTCCCCTAGTTCTGGTATTTTGTGAGAGGGAGAAGAGTATCCCTCTACCCACTTTACTCATGCCCTGCATAATTGTGTACGTGATGTTATGTACATCTGCACCCTCCGAGGCCATGGAAAGGCAGATTCATTTCATCCTAGAAACTGGTCAGGTTAGCCACAGTACCATTAAAGCACTCCCCTCTGTGTATTGTAATTATTAACCACAGACAGGGTTAGTATTTTCTGTTAAAGGCTGTAGGAGAAAAAGACAGAACAAAAGGAAGAATAAATGCATGGGGCCTATGGGTAGGAAATTGTGAAGCCAGTGCAGTAGAGGCAGCTATCAGGTTACCCCCCTTTCCAGTCAAGATAAATGATCTATTAGGTTGCAGACATCCCTTGCTCCTTCTGTTCCTGCTCTCTGGGAGGATTGCATTAAATTCAGTCAGCAATTATGTGTAATGTGAGATAAAAATCTTTACTCTGGAAGCAAGCTCTAAAAGGTCAAAATGTAATCACGGTCTTCAAACAGAGTTTTTTAGTGCATGGCTTGGATGAACATAGAAAAGCAAGACAAAATGGGTTCCTCGCCTAGGCCTGCACTGCACGCTATCGCATCCTTGGACATCTGAGTTGTGAAAAGTGCCATGATAGAACTCCACTGGGCTTTGAGTTGCTGTTTACAATGATATTTTTGTCTGAAAGGTTCCAGGTTTAGTAATTGTAGCTTTTAGGCCTAATAACAAGGGGGGGATGTACAACAGAGAAATGAGAAGTCATGCCACCAAATCAACTGAAAATTACAATCAGACAGACAGACAGACAGACAGACAGACAGACAGACAGGACAGGACAGGAGTCCATACAGAGATGCACAACTTGTTTTTTTTAAATGTTTGCAAACTGTAGTCTTAGAGAACCAGAACACTTTCCTGTCAAAAAGCTCCCAAAGTTACTGTGTATGCTTTTATATACAATACTGAGGAGTTTGTTAATCCTAATAAAGCCACGAATTTTAGATTCTGAGGGTTTTTTTTTTAAATCAGGGGCCAAGACAGGAATCTCTCATTTTTCTATAGTTACATGGTTGATTTGGCTGATGTAGGCAATGGCAGTTACTGTGGGGTAATTACCATGGTGAAAATATTAGGGGGTAGAACAACTATTTGTTTGGGACAAAAACTCACAGAATTTCCTGGTTAGAACGGGCACTGTCCATGGTACTGGGGTGGAGGGGCTAAATGTTTTAGTCCAAACGTTTAATTTAGTTCTAAATTCTGGAAAAGAATACAGGGAGAAGCAAGTGATGCACCCTTACCATCATGTCCCAGTCCTTAGGTAATTTCTTCTTCCACAACCATAATTTGCAAAAGTGGTGGGGAAGGGAATCTTAGTCATATTGATGTCTACTTTTGCCTTTTGATGGAAGGCTGTCCACTTTTTCCAAATATCTATCAAGGATGGCCCCCTTTCCACTTCAGTACATGCATTCTGTTATCTCTCTAGAGGTGAGTAGAGTCTAATACAACCCAACAGCTCAGCCCCGCTGAAGCTTGTCCCTGGCAACACATTTTGGAATGCAGCATTCTGTCTTTCAGACATAAACATAAATGCTTGGAAGCTGAATCCAGACAAAGATGAGTTATGCAACCTCCAAAGAAGGTGCTCAGGAAAGTCACCCCCCCCCCTGATCCCTAGAGCAGTGATGGTGAACCTTTTAGAGACTGAGTGCCCAAACTGTGATTCAAAACTCACTAATCTTTCGCAAAGTGCCAATACAGCCATTTAATCTGAATACAGGTGGCTGTGAAGGGGTGATGTTGGTTGTCCACAGAAAGGGCTCTTAGTGCCACCTTTGGCACCCATGCCATAGGTTTGCCAATACTGCCCTAGAGAGACTAAATTTGTGGGGAAGCTTCCCCTGACAATCTCTTCAGGTTTGGTGAAGATTTGGTTTCACACTTCTGAGTTATATATCGACAAAGTACCTCCTTAGGAAAGTGCTTTTTAGAAACTGCCTTGAAGAAACCAATTCTTTACCACACTTGTAGGGATTGTAGAGGAGAGTCAGGAAGCTTCTCTGAAAGTTTGGTGTCTCCAGGTACATAAGAACATAAGAACATAAGAACAACCTTGATGGAACAGGCCACACAGCCCATTCAGTCCTGCATTCTGTCTCACACAGTGGCTCATCATTTTCTTCAAGGTATTCCCAAGCAGATTTCTTCATCTGCTTACGATTCCCTGCAAATGGCATTGAGATATATCTTGTCTATCTCTCCAACCCAAAGGTTGTTGTCAAAAGAAGCCTCCTTGAAATTTTTGTGTCTTGAGGTGCCTTGGGGACCATTTTATAGCCCAATGAACCAACAAATCAAAAATTGCTAAATATTGTATTCATTGGGGTTCCAATTTGTAGAAATATGAATTGACAAATTAGCAATTTTTGAACAAATTTTGACATTGAATTTTTTTAATTCTTGCCCTTCTCTAGTCAGGAGTAGGTTGTCATTATTGCCCTTTCTACACCACCCAGCATCTACTGCTCAGGATGCCTGCTGCACCTTGCCTTACAATTTAGACAGCTTGGCAGCAGACATGTTGGAAGTAGAAGGGCTTTGTGTGTGTGCCTAAACAAGTAATATACTCTGTTAGGTTTAGGGTATGTTCAAATCAATGCTTTTTCAGGGCTAGTTGTAGTCCACTAACAGTCCGATTCTTGTCTAAATCAATGACATATGAGTGATTATAGCTTTGGACAAACATACTGTGTTTCTGGAGGGCCAATGCTCTTGTGGGGAATTCTAGATAGTTTATCAGGGCAAATTCTTCCCCAATTAAAAAAATGCCACCACATACAGATGGAAATGCAGAAGGTCTGGCATGATGATGGCCTTAGTCCTGGTCAATAAGGATCATTAACAGTCCTCTGGGATGATTGTATTCTTTAAAACTCATTCAGAAATCATTGCTGATTAACAAATGCTTCTGCCTACTGGGGGCACATTCCAGGCACCTCGAGACGCGGGGGGCAGTCCACAAAGTCTTATGCCAAACAAAAAAATTGCTAGTGTTTAAGGATGCAAACAAAGCATCATTGATTTGTGTCCAAAGTTAGAACAGCCATGAAAATGTCAACCTTCCAGGAGGATGAGAGGACACTGACTACAAAGTGCCACGAGGCTTGTTTGTGTATTTTTTTCTGCATCCAACGTCCATGATTAATTGCCTGGAAATCCCCAAATGCAGAAGCAGCCTTTGTAAGCTAAGAATGTGTAACTGGTGAAGTCAAAATACAGTAGAACTGATGAGGTACAGTAGATCCAAACTCAATTTTTATTCTGTTCTATGCTTGACAGGACTCTATGCATCTCCAACTTGCAAAAGGCGCTGTGAACTTAAGAGGCATTTGTGGAAGAGCTGGCTTTAATGAAGGTTTGTGAGAAACGCATGGCAAGCTGGGCTGGGGGTGGCGGCAGCTAAGGATAAAGCGGAGTTTGTGACATTCATTTAAAAGCCAGTTCCAGGGAATCAGATAAGGGAACTGAGAAGCAGAAGTAAAAGTTCAGAAGGGGGGGTGTTATGCAAGTGTTATGCTCATGTCATGAGCAGGGCAAGAAGAATCCCAGAGGACTGCAATGTGCATTGCAATGAAATTTTCAAATGACAGTCTTTGTGTTTGGGGGGGGGGTTGTTTGGCTGTGTTCTGGAGGTTTTTCTTCCTAAGGTTTTTCCAGCCTGTCAAAACATTAGGAAGAAAAATCTCCAGAACATAGCCAAACAACCCGAAAACACCACAAAAACCATCATATCCCAGGGGTAAAGCTTTCAAGAACACATTTTCAAATGACCTTAGATCAGTCACGTTTTCATAACCCATCCCATCTTGTTAGGTATGGAGGGATACTGCACATCACCCTAAAGCTCTTAGGAATTTAAAAAAAATGAATTTAAAAAAATATCAAAAATAAACAGGGAACACAGAGGATGGGTAAAATTCTAACTTACAACTTTTTGCATGGAGAATATCAGCCTCAGTTAAAACATGCCAGAGTTATTAAAAGTACCACCGTTAACAAAAACTGTAGTAACCAATGTGTTACAGCTGCTCTATGAACATTTTTTTTTCTGAGCAGCACATCCCTTCATATCTGATGCTATGCATTTTAAAAGAAAAATATCAGGATATATACCTGTATTTGTTAAGCAGATAAATACAGTACCGTAAAGTATGTTGGTCAAAATAAACACTAGAAATTACTGTTGCCATTTTTAAAAAGCTTTACACTAAAGGAAAGTAAAATGCAAGGAAAGTTGATGTGGCTACGCCAAGCTCTGATCTTTTCAGCCTCACCTTTTTTAAGACATAAACCTCACAAGTCATAAAGCACAAAATTAATCTTGTAAACCTGACTATAAACCACTTTCAATTGCCCAGAAACCACATGTTGAGAGCGAAATGACGAGTGCATAATTTTTATAAAGCATCTTGATCAGATAAAACAGACCAACGAGAGAGGGAAATGTTCTATTACTCTACAAGCATTTGCTATGGAAATTAGGAGTACCCATGAGGGGTTTTCTCTCTGAATTTGCACCATGTGCACAAGTGAAAGCTCCCACTAGATACAACAAAGAGGACATCATCTCTAGTCACACTCATCAGCCGTTATGTAGAAATGCCAAAAGACCCAACATTATATTCTGTTCTACCATACACCCACAACCAATTATACTGTGAAGGAGCTTGTATGGAAGTCATGAAAAGGACATTACAAAGTGAAATATTATTACTCACTGACAAATTGGCTTCTCTTCACCATCTGTGACCTTGCCAGCATCCCAGGGAAGAGAGAAGGTAGGCTGGATTTCTCCTTCAGCAAAGTCTCTCTCCATGGTCTTCCGATGGAGAAAAAAAAGTCAGCCAATATTTTCATTAAGCCTTCATTAAGCCAGCAAGAAGCAGCCTTGTTATTGGCATTTTTCAGAAGGACAACAGCTGGGGTTCTTTACCAGTGGAAGGAGACCAGCACAAAAATAGCTGAGAAAAGTGTGCACGCATGACGGTGACACAGAGACTGGGGAAAGAGAGGCAAGAAGCGCTTGGAAACCAATCATATTTCATTATTCTGCAGGGTAGAAACAAGAGATGTTTGAGGAGGTATGTGGTGAAGTAATGGCTCTGACAGAAACCGCAAGAGACTCCCCTCCCTCAGCTTAACTAAAATATGGTTTTCCCATTGATTTTCAGGTCTGACACGTGAGCTTGTGGGCACTATCAAAATGCTCGGCGTGTTTATATGAATATGTTTTAAATGGGAAAAGTGGTGATTCCCGCACATCACTTGGAATTGTTGCCCTTGCTGTAGCATCCTTGAAGTATTTAAAAAGCCGTAAGAGAAACCCTAGGACCAAAGTCTATAATACTTCCACCAGATAAGAAGCACTTCTCAGCAAGAGCAATTTGCCACAGGGATAAACGTGGGCTTATATTCCATTTCAAGAGCTTTCTCTTCAGGAGAGCAGCACCCGAGTTCAGCTCTGCAGAGAATTAAGCTGCACTTGAAATATACCAGCCCTTCAAAGAATGTACACATTTATATTCTGATACTACAGGTTTTTTTTTTTAAAAAAAGAGTGATTTTGGAATTGCACCCCAAACAATTATATTTACGAGTGGACTCCTACTGATATTGGCACCACATGCTGGAATTAAGTGCAACTGATTGGCAAAAGACTGGGGCATATCTGAGCTCAACAACTGAGCATAGCCCCTTGTCAGTTAGTCACAATGAGCCAGAGCAGGTTAAGCAAACCTTTACAGCAGGGGTGTCCAAACTTTTTTGCAAGGAGGGCCAGAATTGGTGAAGTGAAAATATATGGGGGGCCGACCATTCAGCCACATTTGGCCCCCGGGCCAGACTTTGGACGAGTCTCTATAACATGCAAGGAGATGGGGAGGATGCTGCAGCAACGGAACTGGGGGTGGGTATGCTGGGCAGGTGGCTGGGGGGATGGATAGAGGCAGGGAGGGCAGGCAAACCATAAAACTGCAAGCTAACGCCTCTATCTGGTATGGGGAGGAGCCAGCTGGTGGGGATGCCTGACAGGCTGAGCCGGTGGGGTGAAGAAGCCATGGGCCACTCAGAATTTGAAAATGGGCCGCATTTGGCCCCCGGGCCTGACTTTGGACATGCCTGCTTTACAGGTTTTTGGCCTATCCATACTAAAAGAGTACGAACACATGACTGTAACCTTTCCATACTTTGAATTCCACTCCAAATAAAGAATATAACACCATCTCCACCACTCCCCATCTCCTGCATGAGCAGCTGTGTAGAAGAACTAGAACCCAACAGAGGCTTTGATGCGGTCAACATCCTTAAAAGACAGTCCACACGTGATTAGGGGAGTTCACTGACAAAGACACCCCCTCTCTGTTCCAGCAACTGAAGTGACAGCTTTAATCAAGGAAACAAAGAGTTCAAAGATAAGAACCTCCTGTACCTGTGCAGTCTCTCCACATTCTGGGTCATGTGAAGAAGACACGCAGGTGAAGCTCCCTCCCTTCTTCAGACTGTTTTGTTTCTGTGATTAAATAAACAATGTGGACAGAATGGTCAGTGCAATCCTCTCATCACATGAAGACACCACCAAATACTGTAATAGGGTTTATCTTAGAGATGTCTTGGGATACAAATGGGGGAGGGTTCCCATCCCCGCTCTTCTTAAGTGGCCTTCAAAAGTTTACATGCAGCACTTAAAAACATGTCTAAAGTGTTTATGAGTGTAGATGGATTTCTGAATCATAGGAAAGTGTTGCCTTATTTATTTATTTATTTATTTATTTATTTATTTACACACACATTTACACACACACACACACACACACACACACACACACACACACACACACACACACACACACACACACACACACGTAACAGCTACATTCAGATATCCGGAATGTGCTGGCTGTATTTCTGAATACTAAAAGCCACCAAGTTTAGGGTTGAAGGGATTATCGAAATACTGGACTGAGGAGGCCTTTCTCCGGAACTGTAAAATGTCAGCCTCCCTACAGAAGACTGCTGTCTTTTCAGTGGCAACCATGACCTTTCCTTGCAAGAGAGTTGGATACGTTATGGAGATGGCAATTGGGATAGAGAAAACCCTATTAATGCCTAGTAAATCCAGCTACCTGCTGCTGTCCCCCCAAGGCAGGTGATAGGGTCATATGCCTTGAAACAGTAAAAGATTCTTAAGGACTGCTGCTTCCTGTCTGTTTTCCCTTCAGTTTCTACAGACGTCTCTACACAACCTACAAAGCAATACATTATGGCAATACTCAAATACAACAAAACATAAAGGGGGTCACGATGTCTACTAAGGAAAAATCTCAACACCCTTTTTAACATTAAGCCCTTGGATTTCCAAATAACTAAATATGGGTAATAAAGTGGAATTTACCAATATGAAATCTCCTAGTACAATCTGCCTTTAGCCATTAGTCTTCCGAAAGACCTCCTTTGAAAACAGCTTGGCACATTGGTCCAGATCCAAGTAGACACATGAAATCCAACCCATTTCTCTTGAGGCTTGAATGGCCAAACGTCCCAAAGGAGAATTACCAGTAGGTCAAGACTACATATTAAATGAAAGCTGTACTGGACCATAAGAAGATATTCAAATTATATGGTAAAGGAGTAATCATTTTATTGGTACCTTAAAAAAAGAGAGGTTTAAGCTGGTTGGAATAATAGCTCAGTGGTTAAGAGGTTGGAAGTTTAATTCCCTACCATGCCTCCTTGTGAGTAGAACCAGCCTGGGAGGCCCTGAACAGCCCCAGGACACCCCCAGAAGAAGGGAATGGAAAACCACTTCTGAGTATTCTCTACCCGGAAAACCCCGAAAAGGGTTGCCATAAATCAGAACTGAGTTAATGACACATGGTGATTACTAACTATTATTCTTTAAAAATTTTTTTGATGTAAATGATGTAGGAGAGGAAGACAAAGTACAATGGTAAATACCAAAACTGGAAGTTGACTGTTAAAGGGGGGAAGTTGTGATAGTATACCCAGAATGAACTCCACCACATGATAATGGGGAGCTAATGGAGTCCCACCTCTACGGCTTTCTGGTTTTTTGTACTTTCATCTGAATACAGAGGGAAATGGTACTGCTCTTTTCAAATGCTTACTTAGAAGTAGAGATGGGCACGAAACGAGCGATTTTTTGTTTTTGTTTTCGTTTTTTCGTTTTGTTACGCAACGAAAACGAAACAATTTTTTTTAAAAACAAAACAAAAACGAAAATGAAACGACAAAATTTGCCGTGTTTTTCATTTTCGTTGCAGCAGATGCATTGAACTAAAAAGAATGCTAACGAAACAGCAATTTTTCATTTTCGTTTTCATTTTTTTGCGAAAAACAAAACGAAAACGAAATTTTTTGTGAAAAATGTCACAAAAACGAAAACGAACCAAAACGGACCCCTAAACGACCAAACGACAAACGAAACACCATTTTTTTGATCGTGCCCATCTCTACTTAGAAGTATCATACAGAACAAGTCAAAGGCTTTGCTTTCCCAGTGGACTTGATCTAATAAGTTACAGGAGGAAAGATTTGGGTTGAACATCGAGAGATGTTCTTAAATTTAAGCACAGCTTGGCCATAACAGCCTTCTGTTAAGCATGCTTCTTTTCTCAAATTCCTTGACTAAGAGATTCCTGAACAGTCAGAAAAACTCATGTGGGATGCAGGAGCCAAGCTGGGAGAGAAGGAAGCACAACTCCAAGTCCAGAGTAAAAGGGGATGTGTCTTCAAGACCAAATATGGCAAAAGATGAATGCACAGCAGGATATGGCAGAGTGGCCCAGATAGCTAGATAGGCAGTAAATAAATAAATAAATAAATAAATAAATAAATAAATAAATAAATAAATGATACTTCTCTGAAGAGTGCAGAGTTACGGGGAAAGATTGGTCTTCATTTTGGGGTGCTTCACATAGCTATTTTGTCAATCGTTATTGAACTTATTTTCAAGATGAAAGCAATTTAAGCAATTAGATTAACCAACTGAGCAATACAGTCCACATTAAAAAGAAAATAATTAACACATTGCAAACTTTAATTAAGTTATCAAAAACGTATTGTGCTTTGGGATCTAGAATAAGAATGAAAATGAGTTTTTTCCCCCAGAAATGCTTGCTTTGTATGGCATTGATTTTCCATCATTTCATACAAAGGTATTGATTTTTAAAAGCTTCATCTAAGACTCATGTATCAAGCTCGTGTATCAAGCTATTTTTACTTTCTGCGGTATTCAAATAATGGAGACAGAAATTATCTAAACACTTTTACTTCGTCTGGAACCGATAAAAACAAGAACTAATCTTGTGATGAAAAAGAAAACACTGAATCTGTCTAAGCAGACCCCACCACCAAGTGGGACAAACGCTAAAGATATGCATATGAGACCATGCTGTCAAAGTGCCTTTGTGACTTAACTCATGATAATAATTACATAAAACCATATTATCAATGAATGTGTGTATCACAATCCAGGTTCTGGTTGCAAGCAGCCCACCTGCATGGTATATCTTATGCATCTAGTCATGAAGAAATAAACCCATACTGTAGTACTGCTAAATGAAGCGAGAAGAACACTGAGCAGTGGTGACAAGGGAATTATCAACATCTTTTCCCACCTCTGTTCAGCACTCTGTTCCCAGCAACATTAAAATACAAGCTCCTTCACATGCCATCTTATTTTGGTAGACACAATTTAATTGACCCAGGTGCTTCCTAAGATAGAGTTGTGTTTAATTTCACAGTTCAGCAGCTGAAGATGGAAAGAGGCAAAAGAAATATATTAATGGATGTACCATAATCCAGCAACTGTAGTTCTCTATATTTTCAATGCCTCACTAAATGAGTATCTGATAAATAAACAGATATTTACTGGAACTTCATTCCATTTTGCTCCTTAAAAAGCAATATTCTCCTTCCTCCTACTCCTAGCTGAAAATTCTCAGATGCTTAATAACTACAGGTTGTACTATGGTGGAAATGCATGGGGGACACAATAAACGCGAGGCTTCTGATCAACAGGATGATGTCCGCTCATTACACTCTCCTCTTCCATTTGAGTTCTGCTGGAAGCCTCCCAATATGTGGGGTAGAGTACATTTTCCAAAAAAATATATACAGTAGTACCTCTTAAAATGAATTTAATTCTTTCTATGGCTCAATTTGCTTTAAGAAAATTTTGTCTTACAAAATGTGGTTTCCCATAGGAATGCATTGAAAATGGATTAATCCATTCTGGAAGCTATGGGTCACTTCGTTTTACAATTTTTTGTCTTATGAAACACAGTTTCCCATAGGAATGCATCTGGAATGGATTATTCCATTCTGGGGGCTTGAAGAAAGACAAAAATAACCTGGTCTCCCCCCTCCCCGGGTACATGCGGAATGGTTTTTCATCTTGCAAAGCATCCTATAGGGAATATTTTGTCACGTGAAGCAAGCAACACAGAGGTACCACTGTATTCCCTGTTGTATTGCAAAGTATTTCAGAGTCTCTTGATCATGACCGAAGAGTTTAAACCCACTATTTTTACAAAACAGCAACAAATAACAAACCGTCACATCGGAAGAAAACAGCTAAATCAAATAATTTGTTCCCCAAGGCAAAATATTCCTCCCTCTTTCTGCCAAAACTTCTAACTCAAGTCACTTTTCCTCCAAGACTCCTTACGCTAAGCATAGCACTGACTTTTGAGAGCTCAGCATTTTATGATGGCCAGAAAGCCCAAATTACTGTGAACATACTATATATATATCTCTCCACATCTGTATGTAATGCACACTATGTTCACAGGTGTGGATAATCGCAACTGCCTGGTTTTGGAGGGGGGATTCTCTGGAAGTATGGCCAGGGGGACAGTCATGTTGAGGTCCTGCGCTTGAAGCATTACTACTACACCACTTTAAAGAAACACATGCAACCATAATAACCTGCAAACCAGTTCTTTCTGAGTAGTTCTAATGTCATCTAAGGCTATGGCTTGACTGTTAAATTTGAGACGAAGCTTGGTTGCTACGTTGAACAAGCCTGTTAGTGAAATATTTTGAGCAAGTCTGTTAGTGAACACTAAACTCCGTACAGTGTCTCAGCATTGTCATATGGGTAAGAATGAAGGATTATCTTTTATTTTGAAACGTTCCTAGCCTTATTGCTTCTAGATTTCAGTATTTGATTGCAGCTAGGCAGAGCTTCAAAATAGATTTTTCTTGGACAACAGATCGCAGCAGGCAGGTTGGCTGGGGGGGGGGGGGGAAGGTGGTTCTGGGGGTTGTATCCCATAAAGTAATATTCCAAGCACTGGATCCAGATATACTGTAGTTGCATTTTGGGAGTAAATCCCTTGGAGCTGGTTAGATATAGGATTAGGTAGCCATGAGTCATGACTGCCAGTGGAACTAGGCTAAACACCACTAAATCACATCAGATTAGATCTGATCTATTATCTTTATAATGGAGTCAGTTAGCAGGAACCTTGTGGCACAGTGGTTAAACGCTTGTACTGCAGGTAAAACTGCTCACGACCTGGGGTTCAATCCCAGGTAGCCAGCTCATGGTTGACTCAGCCTTCCATCCTTCTGAGGTCAGTAAAATGAGTACCCAGCTTGCTGGGGTGGGAGTGGGGGCAATGTGTAGCCTCAATACTGTAATTAAAACTGTAAACCGCCCAGAGACTACTTGAAGTGGCATGGGGCGGTATATAAGCAGAACATTTTGCTTTTAGTACTGTCCAAACTTATTTGCATCCAGATATTTACTGTACTGGAACTAATCCTTCCTGAGCTAGTTTGGAGGTTGCCTTGAACAACTTATTTTCCAGGTTCTTACAGGTATCTGCTAATTTCTGGATGGGGAGGGGCACTATGAGCCTAAAGGGTATAACCCCAGATTGAGGGGAATCCTATAGAATGCTATCAGTTCTGGCCTGTGGAAGCCCTTCAATGTGTAAGAGCAAATCTCCTACCCACATCCTTCCTACCTTCTATCTCAACTCGCCGGGGTGTGTGCACTCCATTCCTCCCCCCCCCCCATCAGCCAGCAGCAGGCATTAAAAATCAATGAAAGTAAAAAAGGAAAAAGGGGGGATGATGGTCCCCAACACTACTTTGGCCTATCCAAACCGAGTCTGCATAAGAGAGTTGGTCATCTACCGTGGATTCACACACACCAGTCCTAAGAGTAATGAAAATTCGACACAACTAACTAAAGGAAAATAGGAAGAACACTGAAGAACAAGGCCAGTCTAGTAAGTAATGCAGGATCCTTCCTTTACTATGACTGAATGCAAAATGGCTACTGACTTGCAATTGATGACTTATATATAATATAAATGACAATTTATGTTCTTCTCTAAGGCTCTAAGACTAAAAGAGCCATCCAATCCACCAGGGAGCCACAGTGGCCAACACCAAGGGTCAAATAGTTATATCTCATCCTCAGTAAAGCTGAGAATGACAGTAGGGAGCTTGTCTGTAAAAAGGGGGTTCTCAACCTTTGGTCGTCCATGTGCTTTGGAGTTCAACTCTCAGATGGCCCAGCCAGCAGAGCTAATGATCAAGGGCCCTGGGAGTTAAAAGTCTGATCAAAGCCTGATAGAAAATGAACTGATATAATTTTTGGAAGGATATGATTCTGGAGGGGGCAAAAAGGCAGGAGAATTGCTTGGAGTACTACATGTTAAAAGCAACATAGCCTGGCACCCGTTGTTTCTTGACAGCCAGGTTGCCACTGTTGTTATTATTCTTGCAGCTCTCATAGCAGAACTCTTTATTATGTTATTAACCCATTGTACTGAGCTTGTTGTCACCAATTTAGAAAAAACTTGGGGACTCTCTGGTTCCTTCTGGTGGCAAGTTCTCATATTGCCGTTTGAGAATATATAAATTCAAAACTAAACAAAAATAAATACGGTAGATGTGTGTTGTGTTGTTACAGTTGTTACCGACTCTTCGTGAATCCATATCCATGGAGTTTTCTTGGCAGGAATACTGGAGTGGTTTGCCATTTCCTACTCCAGTCACCTACAGCACCTGGTATTCCCTGGTAGTCTCCCATCCAAGTACTAACCAGATCCGACCCTGCTTAGCTTCTGAAATCGGGCGAGATCGGATGTGCTTAGGGCATCTAGGCAGCTCAAATACGGTAAATACATCTGCTTATATACCACCCCATACCACTTCAAGTAGTCTCTGGGTGGTTTACAGGTTTTTTAAATTATAGTATGCAGGCTACCTAAAGAATACTTATTTTGCTACTTACAGTTGATAACAGACTGGTATAAAGCTAAACATTTCCTATCAAGGGAACTCTAAAAAAATTCCCTTAAAATGTTCTCAGAAAGTAACTTTTGGAAGCAACTATGTGTTACTTATTTCACTTAAGTTTACTAGACATAATTAGCTACACCTAAAATAACATATGTTACATTTGTAACAAGGCGCCCTCTGGAGAGGTGGGGTGGGGAATTTGAATTTCCCACTCAGGTTCCTGGCAGCAGATTGGAAGTTTGAGCAGGAAATTCAAAACTTCTGATCGGTCGCCTGGGACACGACCCGGAAGTTCAAAGGCCGGGTGGATGGCGGTGAGGAGGACGGCGACGGGCATCTGCAGAGGTAAGTTTTATTTTTGATTTTCTCCTCTCCTCCTCGCTGCCGCCACTGCCACCACCACCACCACCACCAAGCAGCTGAAGCCAAGAGGCAAAGAGAAAGGGTAAAAAAAAACTTTCTTCCCTCCCTGCAGCCCCCAGCAGTGGCTGCAAGGAGAGAAGAAATGTTTTTTTTAAAAAAATTTACTCATTCTCCTTGCTGAAGCCAAGAGGCAAAGATAAAAGGTTAGAAGAACCTTTCTTCCCTCCTTGCAGCCATCGCCCCTGCCAGGCACTAAAGGGGCACCCATCAGAAGAGTGGAGGACCATCCCACCCGCAAGCTCCCCGGTGGTCACAGAGCGCCCACTCACCTGCCCGCAAGATTGGTGGCAGTGGCGGTGGTGGAGGATGTGGCAACCACATGGTTTGGGAGAGGCTACCCACCCACAAGGTTGGCAGAGGTGGCACAGCACCATGGTGGGGTTCCCTGGGGTGCTGGCAGGCTCTCCCACAGCTTTCGCCCCTGTCACCCTCTGATAAAAGTGTTCACTCTTATCCACGGATTTCATTATCCGTGGCTTGACTGGGAACCAGTCCCCCACCGATATGGGGGGGGTCCTCCTGTAGTTACTTCCAAGCTCTATTGCTACCTTGTTCTTTCAATGCTTGAAGAAAGTGCAATACAGTATAAAAATGTCCACAAATAATATGACTTCATCAAAGGAGTGCCCGAAGTCAATTTCCTGCTTAAATAAATGTACCAAAAAACAATTGCAAAAATAGGTTACAGGTGATACCTTTATAGGCCACTATTAAAAATAAAAAACAAGGAACATTGCAAGCTTTTGAGTTTAAATAACTCTTCTTCAAAGCAGGTCCCAGAAGTTCAGACATGGTAAAATATATGCTTTACCAGGATGGAACTTTTAGATGTTCTTAAAATCCGTGGCTTCAGTAGATGGTGTTGCAGCCATGGCAGACGTCTTGTAAGAAGCAAGAAGGGCAGTTGTAAAAGCTGCTTCTTAAGTACTGGGTTTCATACCCCCTTCTCCAAACAAAGGAGCATAGGTCATAAACCAGACCCCCGGTCTCACTACCATTATCTGTGTATCTTAATATGATGCGTACTATTTTGGGGGGCGGTCACGTGACGTTTGATGCGCAGTTACTGCCCCGATGACAAGGGAGTATTTTACTTCTCTGTATCCATCCCAACTTGCTTACTGCACATCTTTCCCTTGTGGCAAATACCCGCGTTGCAGGCAGGTAGTAGTTTTCCTTCTTAAAATCAATTGTAATTGCAGGTGGGAAGCCAGTAAAAATTGTGCCAACATGCCGGTATGCCACCAATTCAGTAGCATAAACAATTACCAAGGCAGAAATGCAGCAAGTGGCAGAAAAAGGGGGTACGAATCTAATTGGTGCGAATTTTCTGGGATCGCACCTCGTTTGAGTTGTTAAAAAGCATACATTAATAATAGAAGTATTTTAACACAACCCCTAGCGGTGGTACAAAATGCTGCTGTTAAAGTGCGTTTCCGGGGGCGTGGTTGGCCGGGGTACCAAAATACTGCTCTTCGGAGTGAAGGCACAATCTTTTGCTCTGCAGTCTTTCGCAGCAAAAAGAGCAGCAAAATCATTGTGAGACCGGGGCCCAAGAAAGAGCTGGCATTCTCCCATGTACCAAAACATTTCACGATGGGGCTATAACAGAAGACACTAAACAATTACATCCCAGAGAAAGTATATAACAAAATCACTGTCCATGGGGTTTAAAAGATCAAAAGCAAAGTGGGAGTTAAGTGTGGCTTCTCCAACCAGTCTAGTTTGGATTTTTCATCATTTACTATTCTTTTATTGAACAGCCTGAGCTTCTCTCATTTACAATCAATTTCTTCCTGTCTTCACTTTAGATCGGTGTCTTTATAGCTTTAAATTTAGCAAGGCTGCCGTCTGACATGGCTTTTAAGCTTTTTATTTGATTTTCCCATTTACAGGAAGGAAGAAGTTTACAATCATAGGCTCCTCTACTGTGAGGGATGCTTCCAGACTGATCTGTTGAACCAACGAGGCTTGATTACCTGCTAATGAAATTTCAGTGGCAACCTGTTTTCATTCCTGACCAATATGTTTTGGCCACTAAAACACAAAAGGAACCGGTAGAGAAATGAAGGCATGTTGCCAATGCCCTGCTTATGGTGAAGTGGACAGTCTATTTCCCTTTAAGGAAGCTAACTGCATGCACAATGGAATAGCTGCTTGCTCAGCAAGACACAAACAACCCATCTGAAGCTTTTCCTATTGCATGATCAGTGCAAGAAGACAGTGATCTCCAGAGGCATAGCAAGAATTTTGGAGTGCCTGGGGAAAAAAGTTTGTTTTTGCACCCTTCCTGCCCCCCCCCCCCCTCATCGGTGCAGGATGAGGGCACACACACGTGAGAGGACAGGTGGACATGTGTGTGTGCATGTGCCTTACACCTCTCCCATAGTGGCCTGAAGGAAGGCGAGGAATAGGAGGAGGAGGGGAGGGCGCCGCAGCCACTGCACTCCCCACCTGCCTGCCTGATTCGCCACTCGTTTGGCGCATGGCAGTGGAGGTGGCGGATGGGATTTCATCAGCAAGCCTTAGCCGGGGGAAAGGAGGACTGTTGGTGGGCGGGTGCACGGCTTCCTCTTTCTGCTCCCCCTCCAGGCGCCCCAAGATTGCTGCGCCCAGGACAAATGCACCATTCCGCCACTGCCCCCCCCCCTAGATACAACCTTGGTGACCTCTGTAATTTAAAATGTTGCACATTTATAGAATTGCTCAAATCAGTTGATTCAAATCAAAGAAATTCAAGGAAGAGGAAGCAATTATGCTTTCCCACACACATTGCAGAGGACACACAAACTCACCTGATGACTTAAAAAGGATAAAGGGAGATCTGAGAATAGGCCGTCCCAAACTCTCTAATGTTAACGGGAGTGAAACTTGCATGTTCGGTGCCAGTTTTACAACCAACAAAAAAGGCCATGGTGAAGCTGAATCATCTTGAAAGGCAAAATGGTCCTGTTTGGTGTTGCACTGAGAAGCCAGGTAGACAAGGGAAGTTAACCCCATCCCTCCTTCATCTGACCAAATGGTAATATGTGGTTCCCCATTGTGCCATAATGGCCATTAGAGATGGGCACAAAGTGCTTTGTAGAACTTTGGCCCAATTCATATGTGTGGTACCAATAGGTGCCACGCATCCCCCCCCCCCGCCGCCCGGTCCAGCTGCCCCACTCACAAGCCTCAGTGTGCCATCCAGGTCATCCTCCATTGCTCGCAGTCCAGTGCAGGCAGGAGCCAGGCTTCCCTGCCCCCACGTCCTCCAGCAGCTGAGCAGGAAGAATCCCAGTCTCACTTTCTCATTTGAGTGGTCAGCTGCCAAAGGAGTCAGGGCAAAGAAGCCTGGGCTCCTGCCTGTAATGGACAGCCAGAAATGGAGAACAACCCCAGCAGCACGCTGAGATTGGTGGATGGGGTAGCTGGGCAAGGGGAAGGAATGCACGGCACCTGTGGTGCAACACATAGGAATTGGGTCAAAGCATTACAGAGCACTTTGTGCCCATCTCTAATGGCCATCCTTTCTATATCTATTCTATGTGTGTGTGTGTGTGTGTGTGTGTTGTGTCGTTTGGCAGGAATACTGGAGTGTTTTTGCCAGTTCCTACTCCAGGTGCCTACAGCACCTGGTATTCCCTGGTGGTCTCCCATCCAAGTACTAACTAGGGCCAACCCTGCTTAGCTTCAAAATGAGGTGAGATTGGATGTGCTTAGGCCATCTAGCAGCTGTATCTCCCCTATATAACAGCAATATCCTATATAGCAGTAAGCCTCTCTGTTTTTTTGCCTCCACATCCCTCCCTGTTATGGTAGAAAATCCTTTCTCAAGCACACACCATAGACAGGCAATGGGGAAGGAACACATTTCACCTCCTTCTTGAGGGGAAAGACCCTCACACTTGATTTCCCCAGGTACCCCCCATGGGTGCTATTTCCCTGAGTAATGGCCCTGCCATGGCAGCAGCTCAGCTAATCTAGCCCAATTACTTGGAAGCTGAAATAGTTTGGGTAGGTGGCTATTAATGGCTGGAGGGGTCAGAGTTCTCCTGGGAAACAGCAGGTAGCCAATGACAGAAGCACACTCTCTTGCTTTTTTTTCTTGGGATGTGTGTTAGTCCTCCTCCTTTTTCTCAAGGTGTGTGACTAGCTGAGGCACCCACAGCAGCTCAGCTTCTACACAGGCTCTCCACTGGGATAGTAATTGTGAAGGCTGATGAGAGCCGTACTCCACCAATATGCAAGGGCCATGACTTCTGCACCCATCCCAGTTTTAAAAGCACTTTCTCTTTATAGCTGAGAAAGCCATGACCCAAGTGTCACGACACAGTCATTTGAAGAGAGAAAACAACTGCAGCTTGATGGTTCTTGTCGGTGACATTCTGTTTAAGTCCTATAACTTATATTGTGTGTTGCTGTATGTTATCCTGTCACATTCAACTTGTTGACAGGCCAGGCTGTCAAGTTGCCTCCAGCTTTTGGCGACTTGATGAATGAGAGATCTTCCAAATGACCTGTCCTCATCAGCCCTGCCCAACTCTTATAAACCCAAGGTCATGGCTTCCTTTAAAAGAGAAAAGGAAACCTCTGACTTACCGTAGCCTTAAGAGCCTTTTCTAGATATGGGAGGGATTCAGGAGTAATTTTTAACCAGTTAGCTTGTACGACTTAGCAGAGATTTGAACCCGGATGTTCTGGGTCCTAGTCTGTCACTATATCTCACGGGTTCCCAATGTAGAGGTCATGACCCCAAGGGGGTTGCAGTGTGTTTTATGGGGTGGAGGTGGGGTCACCATAGTTATTTTTATTGCATTTTTATATTTATTACATTAAATACTGTATAGCATGCACACAATGCTGCTTTATTTCAATCCCTTTGGGTCTCAGGTACATAATTTTGAGCTGAACTGGAATTGCAGGGAATGTAAAACTCTTGGCTATTTATGTACTGCTGTTGCTGTTGCTGCTGCACTCCTACCCCCTCTGAAACAGCAACTCTAAGTTGTTTCTCTGCTGCTCCTGGCTGAGGCAAGTGTCTGGTGCATACTGGGAATGTTGATGTCCCAGATGGCAGCAGGACTGAAAAGTTGTTTCTGCCATGGCAACAGGGGCTTTCACTCTGCCAGAGTCCCCGGCACTTCCGGATGTGGCGATGGCGTCTCAGTAAAGGGAGAGGGGGCCTGAGCAGGGAGATGCCTCCAGGTCTCCCCTGAGTCATGGAGGAAGAAGGCAAGAGGGGTAAAAAAAGGGAGGAGAACCAGGGAGGGAGTGAAGCACAGGGGTGGGGCCCATAGGAGAGGTGTTTTGAGGCCTTGAGTATAGGGGCTCTTTATTGAGGGGGGGGGTTTGAAGGGGGAGCAGACAAGAAAGGAAGGCTGTTTTCAGACACACACACAAAGTAAATTAAAACTGAAAGTGTATTGAATTTTCTTCCCCTTCTCAAATGTTATCTGGTAAAGGCAGATTTAAAGATACCCCCAATTATGTATTGTTACATTAATATATTTGTGTATTTTGAAAAATTATATTCTAATGTGTTTTATTTACTTAAAAATGCAACTATGGCAGGTGGAGTCACAGGTTAATTGGCTGCTATAAAAGGAGATTGCAGTTTGGAAAAGGTTGGGAAACACTGCTCTATCCAGTACACCACGCTAAATCTCTTACAGTTACCATTGACACTTGCAACTTCCATCGCTCCCACCCATCATATTCAAAGCTGAGGAACTGTCAGAGCTGTATATCAAGATGCCTGGAAAGCCAAAATTTCCCTCACCCCTCCAACAAATCAATGTGCATGATGCTATCTGTACCAGGATTCTGATAGAATGGAATGGAATTGTCATTTAGATGTTGGCAGCATTCTAAATGACTTCAGAACTCTTCAAGAAAGTTGCTATGGTACCCAGTTCAAACCATTTCCAGCTGTGTTGTCTTCTATCTAAGGAGCACATCTAAAAGGCGCATACTGTATCTGAAAGATTGTACACAGTCTTCAGGTCTTCTCCTCAGGTTAGGAACACATTCTAATATAATATAATATAATATAATATATATAATATAATATAATATAATATAATATAATATATAATTACCCCCTTTATCTTGTAAAAGCAGCTTGTATCATTAAAAGACACTGCTTAAAAACTAAAAACAGCAAAAATACAAGTATTTAAAAATAATTAAATAAATAGTACATTAATGAATAAAAACAATACTAAGAGCAAATCTGAAAGCAGCAAGGCACAACAATCCATTAAAAAATCCTCTCTCAGACATCCGGTCACTAAGGGAAACCGTGTCTGAAGAGAAAGGTCATTGTCTGCTTGTGGAAGGACAGCAAAGATGGGGCCAGCCTCGGAGGGAATTCCAGACGCTGGACGCAGCGACTGAGAAGGAAGCCCTGGAGTGCCCCTTCCTTGCATCTGACTCTCTTACTGAAGAGCTGACCAGAAATAAGTTAGGCTGCACCCTCATTGTAGCTGTGCAAGACTATGACGTCCAATCTCCCTCACCAAAAATGATGGAAATTGTCATCCCACTGTGCTCTTAAGGGCCACAAGGTGGCCACAGCTATAGGCATTGGTTTAAGAACAAGCCTCACTGACTTTTTGGCCAAATTACACTATTAAGTTCATTGCCCAACATTCTATTACATATCAGTCTATGAAGGTGGGAGATGAATTTTCGGCCAGCATCAATTTAACATTCATCATTCAAAAAAAGCTATTAAAACCTGGTTGTTTAGGCATTCCTTCGGCAATCGCTAGGGTCTGTATTATTCTTCCCTGTTTCAGGGTTTGTGCCTGTTATCAGTTGTCTTATGCCTCTTGCCATTTACTTGTTTGTTGTTGGGTATTATTCCCCACTTTTTATTATTATTATTATTATTATTATTATTATTATTATTATTATTATTATTATTATTATTATTATTATTATTATTATTATTTGGATTTCTTGTGTCTTTCATGTGAACTGCCCAGAGTTCCCTCTTGGGAAATCGGCACATTATACAAATATAAAAATAAATAAATAACTAAAATGGTGTCCATGGTTGTGCATTGCTATGAAACGTTCACACCTCCCTTATGGGGGGAGGTGACAATAAGAAGAAAATGGATGGGATGAAAGAGATATGGAAGATATGGATCTGTTTAAATGTTTGTCAAAATGCCCATGGCAGGGAAACCAGATCCAGATCAGCATGGGATGGAGCAGGATGTTTATACTTCTGCTTACGCTGCACTAGAAGTGCTCCATCTCATGTTAATTTATATCCTAGGTGCACTGCAACTTACCAGAGAGCCTTGGGATAGAAAGTACCTTGTGCAGTGGCAATATCCTCATAATGGAACCAGAGGCATTGCGACAAGCCCAAAATGAAACAACAAAATAGCAACACCAGGCAAAGATGTAAATGGAGCATTGGGTAAGATGGGCACAAAGAAAGAGGTCCAATGAGAGAAGGAGAGGTACAGGCTCAGGAACAGAAATACGAGGCTGTAAAACTGCAACCCTCTAGTTGAAGCCTTGGGTCTCTGAAAGGTGCTGGTCACCAAGCAGTTTGCTGGCTTTTTCAATGGCATTTTCTTATAGTGGAAGAGAGGGGAGAAATGAGGATACCCAGAGTGGTGTTGTGGCTAGAATGACCAACTAGAATGCAGGAAACCTGGAGTCAAATACCCACTCAGCCGTGGAAAGTCACTGAGAATGTGGAACTAGTCAATCCACTTCTTACGTTATCTCTATTAGAGTTACCGTACGTGGATTCTTACTTGCCACAACATGGCAGTAGAGATGAGGACACTCAAAGACCTTCAAGGGAGTTGCCAAGCAGAGATCCACTGAAGAACCAAGCATCTCAACACTTCTAACCAAACCAACAGCAATCTTATTATTATGTGTCAAAGACAGGGGTGCTTAGGCTCATCAGGGAGCTCTTTTTTCATGATACAGTCTTTGCTGGGGAATATTGCTATTATTATTTTTTACACTGTAGAGAAATCCATATATTGCAGTGAATGCATGCCTATTACTCCCTTCAATAAATGTTACCTTGCTTTATTTGCAGAGAACCTGAAGCTGGTTCAATCGCCACCATAGATAATTGAATAGCAAAGGAAATGCTGTCGAAATATGAAAACTCAGTGGTTGCAACATGGCTGGCTCAAGTATCCTGCTTCCGCTTCTTTGGCCTTCTGCTTGCCCTCATTGGCTGGAGCTTGTGCATCATGTCAACAGCTGGTACCCAATGGAGAGTGTGGCACATAGAACGAAAGCCAGGCATCACTTCTGACCGCCTCTGGATTGGGATCTGGAGAGTTTGTTTTATCCAGGATGACCCCATTGATGACAGTATTGATTTACACTGTGAGGAATTCACGGAAGAATACAGGACTCTCCCGAAGGAAATTTTTGTTGCTCAGGACTTAATGTCGTTGGCTGCCATTTTGCAGTCGCTGGCGATCAGTTTCATGACTTTTGCCGTTTTCAAGGGTGCAAAACAGAAAAAAGCCTTGCTCCCCTTTTTTTACTATTGGAGGCATATTAAATTTGATCTCTGGGATTATTACTTTAGTTCCAATTTCATGGAATTTATATTCTGTTTTAAAGAAGAAGGGCATTGAGTTTCCTGAGTTCTTTGCCTTGCCTCATTTCCCAAAAGAGCAGTACGCTGGTTCTGCAATTTACATGGGATATGTTGCTTCAACTTTTCTGCTCTCAAGTGGAATTGTTATCCTCAGCAAGACATGCTGGAGATCGAGAAAGATTGATCCTTTAAATATGATGAAAGATGATCCACTGGCAATGTCAAGTAAGAGTGACATTCAAAGTTGTCCATCGTGTGCCTCATCTATAGATCTTACCAAACTGGCTTTTTGAAAGGCGTGGGAGGGACTGTTTATGTTTTCTATTAATGTTACATGAAGACGTTTCCACATTCATTTTTTACTTAACAAATTTACATTGAATGGATTATGTTGGCTTCACCCCTCTACAGTGGTTCCTCTATTTAAAGTAGCTCTTCTTACGAGCAATTCAACTTAAGAGCGGAAAACCGTTGGCATTTTAGCTGCTGCCTTACAAATTTTAGATGCAGTCTGCTCTACTTACATTTATTTTTATGTTTAATTTTTCAGCTATGGTTGCTCTGCTTATGAGTTGTTCGACTTATGAGCCTGCATTCAGAATGGATTAAATTCATAAGCAGAGGTACCACTGTATTTTTTAAAAAAATAATAATAACTTGAATTATACAGTAATTAAGTAATTAATTCTTTCCCTGGGCCGTTCTATATTGCAAAAAAATCTTAAACTGAAATGCGGTTTCCCATAGAAATGTGTTGAAAACCAATTAATTCATTCCGGAGGTCAGAAAAAAGGCAAACCAGGGCATTCCATTTAAAAATTTCTTAAACCTAGGCATCACCATTTCCAATAATTTTTTTCTTAAATTGAGTTTTTCTTTAACCAAGGCATTCTTAAACTGAGGTACCACTGTACTTTGTCACCCCTTGTTTTATTTTTATTCTTTTCCCCCCTTCTTTTTTTTAAAAAAGATTCTTCAATGGTGCACTGAAACTGAGTAATTGGGTAAATACTCAGGAATACTCAACTGTTGCATGCTGATCCTTGGTTTGCACACAACGATACTATCTGGCAGTGCTTCTCACTCTTTCTGTATTAAGAAAACCTTCACAGAAGTAACTTGCATAATGTCTAAGCTCTCTGATATGTGGATCACTAATATATTCCAGAGTGATCGGTGTGTGGTCACATTGGCAATTTGAATCAATTTCTATTCCATCTTTTTGTATCAGGTTCAAGTCATGTGGTGTGTGTATGTGTGTGTGTGTGTATCAGTAGTTGCATTTACTTGACTGAAATTCAATTGATTTATGGTAATTAAAACCATCTCATTTCCATTCCCTTTTAGGAGCACACTGTTTTTTAAGATTTTGATTTTATTTTACAGTATTTTTAAAGAAAATGACACATCACTAAATAGAGTGTTTATCAGACATCACCTGGTGTCATAATAGTTGCTAGACCCATCCAAAAAACACTGGAGAGGTGTTACCAGCCATTTAAAAGTGGGGAAAATGGGAAGCAAGGATAGGTTTCCAATGGATTCAGCAGGAAGGGAACCAATGCTGGGGCCTCAACGCCTCTATCGCTCTACTAGATGCTGCCTCTCTTGGGGAATATGGCCAGCAGGTCTCACTCATAGCTCCCGTTACCCCGTGTCCACTTTGTGCCTGCTTGTCTTCTACTGCTCTGCCAGCTCCTTCATCAGTCAAAGGGAGTGAAAAGGGTTGGTGGCTATAATGTTAAGTATACTGATGAAGTGTTGCAGTGATAAACATTTTAGAAAATAATTCGGGGGGGGGAGGATTAAAGAAAAAACAGTGGTGCCCCTGCCACTCAAAATCCACATAGGCACAAATTAAAATTAAAACAATAGTAGCTGTTGTGAGTTCTTTGGACTGTTTGACTGTGTTCTGGAAGTTTTTCTTCCTGATGTTTCACCAGACTCTGTGGCCGACATGTTCAGAGGACAAAGAGCTCAGGGAGGTAGGAGTTCTCTCTGTGCTCTGGGGTACAAAGAGATCCTTGCCTTACTTTACAGGCCATATAATTCAATTTCAGCCATGTGTCATGTGTCAGCTACTCTTCACTTAGCAACTTACCTGTTTAATGACTGCTCAGATGTACAAGTAGCAGCAGCCAAAGCTGCCTCGAACCTGCTGAACACACAAGGTCTGGGCCAAAACATCCAGCCGTCTTCTGCTTGCCTGCACCCACCTTGTCAGCAGCTCAGAGGGGAGGAAGCAGGGCTACCGCACCACCACCACCACCACCACACACCCGCCCACCCATACACCTGCCACTGCCTCCTTTGCTTCTGATCGATGGTTGTGGGATGAAACGTTGGCCACCTCCATCTCTATTTTCTCCTCCTGTTTCTGCTTCTCCCGTGGCCTCCCACAGAGCCTTCCTGCTTTGGGATGCCTGCAAGGAGGGTAGCCTCAACACACCACAAGACATCTGCCTTAAGCTCCTCCCTTAACAACCAATTCACTACATGACTTAGTCGCAGGAATTGAAGTATATCATAAAGTGAGGAGTGCCTGCTCCTCAATCTAAATAATGCTTAAGTTGATTTCACTGTACAGCGGTGCCTTGTATAAAGGAATTAATTCGTTCCAAATGAAATTATGTTAAGCAAATTTTCCTTTATACAAATTTCCCATAGGAATTGAAAACAGAGTAATCCCTAATCGTGACCATTTTTATGTTGTACAGATTTTCCCCATAGACAATTCTGTTAAGCAAATTTTCCCTATCTCCAGAATTTTTTATGTTGTACAGATTTTATGTAATACAAACCGTTTGTTATACAAGGGTCCACTGTAGTTGTTATTGCCAGTGGAACCAGACCCTCAGTCGTTTCGCTCAAAATGGAGACCAGACAAACTGACGTCTTACATTTTCAGAGTTGAGAATGTAGCCTAGAAGAACATGCCAACTTTAAGACAACACTGTCTTAAAGTTGCACCAGTTGGCAGCTGGGTGTCACCCAGAAACTCAACCACTGGTTCTTTCTAGCACTGAATCTCCCATGGAACTATTTCAGGTTACACTGTGCACTCACACAAGACCCACTTCAGATAGATTGAAGCAAAGATTTCTGATAATCACGACTCAGCAAAAACCTTAGCCTTATTCAAGGAGTGTCTGCCTTACCTTCCCCTCTTGTTCTTGATCTTTATGTAGGCTCCCCACATAAGAAAGAACCCTGCTTAAACACAGAAGCCTGCATGCCAATAGAAACTTCTACTTAACATGTGTGGCTGGCCAGGTGTTGTGACGTCTCTGAGCAGTAATGGTAAGTTTCCTCTCATTCTCCTCAGCTAATTGACTAAGGGCGTTTATACACGACCCCTAAACTCCGGGGCAAATGGCTCCCAGCTCCGGAGCTTAAAAATGTTTACCCACCAGCTCCGGAGTTAACAGGAAATTAAGTGCAACCCCGCCCACTTTAGCGCATCCCAGCGCAGCTTTCAGGTACCTGCTCTTTGGAGGTGAAAATTATTTGAAATCCGGAATGTAACGATAGTGAGTGCGGGGCTCTCTTTGCTTCTGTTTGTTGTTTTTTGGCTCCCGCCCCTTTAAGAGCTACTTTTACAGAGACGAGAGGCAGAACGAGGTGAGCGGCATGCTTTTCTTTCTCTTTTCCTCCCTCCCCTCACGCAGCCAGCAGCCAGGAAGTGCGGAGGGGTGGGGACACAAGGAAGAGCAACGAACCCCTAAGATCTCTGGTCTGAATTTAAGTGGCCAGCGGATCTTAGGGGTCGTGTAAAAAGGCCCTAAGCCCCTTGAAACATGTTTTTCTACACAAATCTTCCTAGTATGTCTCATGTTTTCATTGAGCCCACTTTCTAAGTAGATCCATCACTGCTACCCCTCTCCTCCTTTCTTTTCACTGGTGCAAGTGTTGACTTTCCCCAAATTGTGTCTCCTCATACTGGAGTCTTATCCCAGTATTTCCACAGACAATAACGGACCAATTTAAGCAGCTGTTAAGTGTAGGTTAACCATTGTAAGCGACATGTGAAAGAGAGTCCGTCTGGAGTTGCCAGCTTCAGGATCAAAGCCATTTAAAGTAAAGTGTTCATAACTTTATATGAACATAAATTTGTTTAAATCTAAAAATTCATTTAAGGGATGAGTTCA
This sequence comes from Phrynocephalus guinanensis, assembly GCA_037367245.1. Lineage (NCBI taxonomy): Eukaryota > Metazoa > Chordata > Lepidosauria > Squamata > Agamidae > Phrynocephalus > Phrynocephalus guinanensis. The sequence goes on along the minus strand of CM074736.1, from coordinate 48,099,875 downwards.
AGTACTTGCAAACTTACTAATGTACCAAGAAATATGGAAAGTTTCATTTACAGCATCTACCTTTGCACTTTATAAGAAAGAAATAAGTCTCACACGTTCTATTCGCAGATATAAATTTCATCTCCAGCCAACTGTTGGCCTTCCCACCCATCTCTTTTAGCAGGCCAGGGAAAACAGCCATTATGGTCAGTGGTGTACATGGTGTACCATATTATATTCACACATAATTTATTACCCTTAGCTGCAGAGGATAATCCTGTACATACTGGACTCAATCAAAAGTCTTGTTCGAATTCAGACTCTTCACATTTATAAATTCTAAAAAATGATCTCATTATGAAGAAAAGTAATCTGTTGAGCAAATTAATTTTATGTGTTATTACTTACCAATGCAGGACTTACTGTACCTCCTGCCTTTTGTTAATTTTTTGCTATTGTCATCCATTTTCTCCCAGGTTTTTATCCTTCTCTGTGTCGTCCCATTTAACGTGTTCTCCTGGATTCTATTTATCACTACTAGATTTTAATCCCACATTCGCACCCCAAAATTCCACATTTAGATAAATGAGCATCAAACACAGATCAGATAAAAATTAAGCAGTAAAATAATTAGAGTACTAATAACAATCAAAACCCTTAAAATCATTGAAGCAGAAATCAGAAGATTTTAAAAATCCAATTTTAATGCCAGATCTAGCTTGGGACCAGCATAACCCATTCTGACTAAAGAAAACAAAAGCTTACATAGAAAGCAGGGCAGCCTACCACTGCTTTCAGTACCCTGAACTTCATTGTTCTACAGGAGATATAAACTGAAAATCACATAGGAATAGGGATGGGCACGAAACAGAAAAATTGTTTTTATTTCATTTTATTCCCCTTGTGATTCATTTCATTTTATTAGAAATATATTTTTTTTAAAAATTGTGCATAGCGAACCAGTAATGAACCAATTTGTTACTCTATAAAACAGCACCCCTGAGTACTAGAGGCACCAAATTTTTTTGGGGGGGGGGTCTTTCCTTGGACTCTCCCCTTTAAGCCCTCCAAATTATGAGAGATTTGGGCTTCAGTTGGGCGAGTTATTGAACTTCAAAGGGGGTGCCCCTAGAAAAACATTTCTAATTGCAATGTTATGCGCTTGAAAATACTGATCCTAGGCATCTAGTAGCATGGAAATTGCAGTGGAGCCACAAGCTCTTCCCTTAAAGCACCCCCAATTTGGAGAGGTTTGGCTTACAGGGGGGTAAGTTATTCAACTCCAAAGGGGGTGCCCATAGGAAAAAATATATAATTTAAAAGTATTTGAAAATATCTATCCCAGGCATCTAGCAGCATGGAAATTACAGTGGAGCTTCCTCAAGCTCTTCCTTTTAAGTCCATACAATTTATTCTGGTTTCGTATCCAAAAGTGAGCTTGGAATTAATCCTCAGTAGATATGGAGGTCTTACTGTATAGTTTACATCAATCATGTATGTTAAGCCTTTTTAAAAAATTGTAACTCCCTGGTTGCCTTTTCTGTTACCTTCCTAGTTGGCCCAATGGAACTAAAAGCATATTCATCACACCAGCCAATCTTTTGAAGCTGAACTTCTGGATTGGATTATGGACAACTTGACTCTTCAATAGCGGGAACTATTATGAATTAGCTCTCTCAGTTAGAAGATTCACTATCGCAAGCTTTACTATGAAGGAGAGCCAAGTCCGTACCGGCAAGCAGTAAAACCATGGGCCGCAGTAGGGTTTTGTTTCAGGAGTGGGCGACAAGAGGTCTTTTCTAGCTGAAAAGCTGTCTCCCAAGTTTCTACCATAGAATTGGTGCCCTGCTGTTTTTATTCCCATTTTCCTCAGCACTGGTGGATGACATTCTGCGCTCTACAAATATCATGCAAACAGTATCTGTTAGAAGAGAGGAAGAATTAATTGCTGGATGAATCCCAGAGGAGCTAGCTGACTACAGTAACATGAACCGTCCATTTTCACTCACACAAGGTGTAGCCCTTAGAAATAGAAGCTTAAGAGTAAAGTCGTGTTCTAGCTTGTTTTCCTTCTACAAAGTTATGCTTCCATTTTTTGAAATAGCATCACTACTTGAGCACATGACCGCAATGTATGTATTACACAATTAGTGATGAATACAATTGCTGCTTATATATTGTGCAGTGCTAATTTGACATTTTTACCTATCTCATGTGAAATACAGGGATATGGAAATAAGTAAGGCATACTAGTTGATCTTCTACCCATGAATGCATATTTGGGTAGACTACTAGATGAAAGAGATTAAGCTTCAACAGGTTGGTTTGGAAGCAACTATTCATGGGCTGAAAACCTGTTACTTAGCGTAAGGCAAGTCTTAACTTTCAGTCTGTTCTTCGCTGGTAAACACAACATCCTTGCTCTGATTCTTAGCGGCAAATGTGCATGCCAGCTTCGTACATGCATGTGCACCTTTCAACAATCACATCAAAGATATTTTGTTGACCAGCAAGCAATGGACTGAAAGTTATGATTTGCCTTGCACTAAGCAACAGGGTTGCAGCTATGCTGACATGACACTGGAACATTGCAAGCACTTGAAGTGTTCCCTGAAACTTCAACTACAGTAATGGAAACTGTTTTTGTCATTCTCATTTAAGCAGCCATTTAAACTAAAGTTTCTCTGTAAAGCAGCATGTGCTATCACATTATCTCACACGCAAAAAACAAGCACCTTTGATTTTTGACTGAATTAAAACAACAGTAGCTGTTTTGAGTTCTTTGGGCTGTTTGTGTTCTGGAAGTTTTTCTTCCTGACGTTTCACCAGACTCTGTGGCTGGCATCTTCAGAGGGCAAAGAGCTCAGGGAACTAGGAGTTCTCTCTGTGCTCTGGGGTACAGAGAGCTCCTTGTCCTCTGAAGATGTGGGCCACAGAGTCTGGTGAAATGTCAGGAAGAAAAACTTCCAGAACACAGTCAAACAGCCTGAAAAACTCAAAACAGCTATCAAAACCTGGCCGTGAAAGACTTCGACTTCTGGTAATACCTTAAAAGGCATCACATATTATATTATGGCATGAGCTTCCATGGACGATAGTGTACTAAATCAGGGCGTTTATGCCATCATGTAATTTATTAACCTTCAATATGATTTTAAAAAATATTATTCTTATTACCATAGCCTAATCTCCCAGAATGCAATAAAGGAGAAAATGCACACAAGTACAAATCTTGTTCTAGTAAATGTGTAAAGTATTCCTCAAAATAATTTTCAGTTGCATCTTCATGCACTGTAACTATAAACACTCTTGTGCAATTTTACAAGAAATGTATTATGTTGACAGGATTTTTCAGTAGTATAGAACAATTTCACTTAAACCCTTCTGAATAAGATTGTAATCATGGCAAAATTAAAAACACACACGCATGAAATTCTTCCCACTTCCAAACATATTTGCATTCCTTACAATCCATCCATACATCAGTGCTTCATGGTCAACTATCACACTGTCCATTTATTTGTATCTATTACTTAGATGCATATAACACAGTATTTAGCACACAATGTTCTGAAATACAATGTAATGATTTAACAATCAAATTTTACTATTGTTCATTTTTAAATAACTAATCAATGTTCTTTTTTAAATAACTAATCAACAATTCAAGGGCTCAGCCATATATAGATCTCCACACAATTGTCTTTCGGTTGCCCAAAACAATACTGCTGCAGTAGAAAGGCCCGAACAGAACTGATTCTACCAGTCAAGTGACAAATTTTAGCAAGCTTGCCATAAGTATGTCCACAGGGTCCAGTTCGAGAGGATGCTTTTTAACCAGCTTCAAAATAATTATATTGTTTTGCTGATACATTGGAGTTCTACAGTAATAAAGTAAGATACTGGGACCTTAATAGGGGTTCCATTCCTTGGTGTTTGGGTAGTACAATGCCTTTCAATTGAGTCAAGTGTTTTAGTTAGTGTGAATAAAGTAAATTAAATCTGCCTGCTACATAGAGTGGCATCTAGTTGACACACACACACACACACACACACACACACACACACACAGAGAGAGAGAGAGAGAGAGAGAGAGAGAGAGAGAGAGAGAGAGAGAAAGTAAAGTGGCAGACATGCCTGTCCAGATTGTTACATCCATGTAACCATTAGATCATTAAAACAGCATAAACGAAGCAAGAACTGTACATGTGGCAGCCAATTTTAATTCTCGGAATGCTTGTTGCCAAAGTGACCATCACTTTGATATTATGCATTCCTAAAGCCAATAGGTACATTTTGTTTTTAAAATCTCTAAAGCCATGAAACCATGTATGGGATTAATGAATCCAATCCAAGCAATTCAGGTGCTGCCAAACACACCTACAGTGGGAAAAGGGGAACACTTTATATGGGAGAAAGAAACCTTGGGTTCTCCCATTCATAACACAGCACCCACAATTAATCTTGAGGCAGAAATCATGCTTACACAAGTTGCATATTCTTTCCTCCATAAAAATCAAATTGTTTTAATAGCTTCATGTAATAAAGCATGAACTCCAAATGTGGACATATGTAGTGCCAACTCTTGCTTTCTATGCAGAAGATGTTCTCAAAAGTTCAAGGTGAAACATGTTTGTGTTAAAAGGGACACAGGATGATCCGTTCTCATGAAGAAGGCTTCTAATGCACCCTTTCTTTTTCCTTATTTCATCTGTATGCAGTTTCACGCATTGGCAGTCAGTGCAGGAACTTCATTCATCTAGCAGTGAAGGTTATCTAGCACTAGAATGCAATGTCAGCATACTCTGAAATGAAATACGACTCTCTTTTTTGTCGAAAGAATGACAATACTGGTGACAGTCCATTTGTGACAATAGAATTAATCAGTTTCTCTCTCAATCTTGAAGCTGGGTGGGCAGTAAAGCGACAGTCATGGAGTATGTACAATTGTTTATATCCACATTAACAGCTTCAGTAGATGGCACGTGGATTCTTTGTGCTATAGTAAGCTTCACAGGCAGCTACATAAGCTGATTCTGGGAAGAAGTCATCATGGTATTCTGCCAAGAACCTGAAACAGAGTATTTATTATTATTTTTCTATGATTTCTAATGCTTTCCAGCCCTCTTGGTAGATCAGCTTTAAAATATTTGATACAGGATGTTAAAAATGTTTACTCCTATGGGAATCAGAGCAGCAAGAGTTCAAAGAGTTTTGCCGCATGCCATCAAATCACTAAACCAAAGGTAATTAAAAGGATAAAACCAGAAAAATACAGAAAAATAAGCTGATAGTATTTTTTTAGTAGGGTATCTTAAGCTTCATATCACTTGGCCGTATAGTCAAGATCTTGTAGTACAGTGGTACCTTGCGATACAAATGCCTTGAGATACAAAAAGAAATTTACGGGTATAGGTTTAAGAAATTTTTCTATGGAATGCCCTGGTCATGGTTTTGGGGCGTGAAAAGCTGGCACTGCCCAAAAGCCAGCTGGCTGCCAAAAAGCTTCCTGCTTTGACTTTTTGACAGCCAAAGCAATGGGGTGCCTGCCCAGCCAACACCAGCTTTTCCCATGCGGCACTGGGCAGCCTGCAGGAGTTGGGGTTGTATTGCAAAAAGCCACTGCTGCCAAAGCAGTGGAAAGCCGTGCTGGCTTTTGTGCCCCTGCAACGCAAGGAGGGGGCTGTCAGAAACCCACCATAAAGAAAGTGGGAAAAGGCTTTTTGCTTACTTGACGATGGGTTTCTGACAGTGGCCAAAGACAGGCTGCTTGCAAGGACCTTGCCAAGCTGAACTCACAGGCGGGGGATTGCTGCTTCCTTGCGTAAGTGGGCAAGAAAGTTTGGCTTGGTGAGGCTGTGGTGGTTAAAAGCAGCCCCTTGCAAGCACCCTGTCTTCAACGCAAGGGGGCAAGATCCCCCGCTGGTGAGTTCGGCTCCAAACTCTCCTGCCCACTCACACCTTTGCGAGTGCCCTGTCTTCGGGGCAAGCAATCAGGAACCCCTGCCAGTGAGTTCAGCTGGCAAGGTCCTTGCCAGCGGCCTATCTTTGGCAATGAAACCCACTGCCACCAAAGTGGAAAATGCTTTCCGCTGCTTTCTTAGCAGTGGGTTTCTGTCAGCACCCTCTAAAACAAATGGATAGGAAGTTTTTAATTTGCCTAAATTAAAAGTTAGCAATGCTAGTTAATGACATCATCAGATTCTATAGCATAACTTTATGCAAACAGGGTTTTGTGCAAGGACTATTAATGTTGCATGCCAGCTGCATGATTATTACACTACATGGGCAAAGGTACAAAATGTTCTGAAGCCTTGGTGTTTGAGGATTGAATTCTAAAGTCAGTTTTTAACAATTACACACTGCAGGCACAAGATGAAGGTCACATCCTTTTTCACACCATTTGTCTCTTCTGTGTTACATGCAGAAAAGGTAATCCCCTCCATGGTTCGAAATGAAAGGCCCAATATGTCTCTCTTCATGGGAAAAAAGGTTAAGCTCCATCTTGCCATCATAATACCTCAGAGCTCCTTATGAGATATGCAAAATGATAAAGGGAATCAACTTACTGTAATAAAAAGTTCTCTGGTGCAATCTTCTATCATTCAATGATTCCCCCACCCCCGGCAAATAAAATAATTGTTCTTAAAGTTACTTGGTAGCTTTGAGGGTTTAGGCTTTTTTCTTTTCAGTCACTCACAACTGTTAAGTTACCTTAGGAATAACTCAAAATGCTTTACTAATGCCTTTAGGTTTTTGTCTGAAAAGCTCATCTTCCCAAGTATTTCCGGCAGCTTTACTGTAAAAGGAAAAAAGTGTATTTTTATATTTTTATTTAGGTCACTATTTTTTTCACTTATTAAAACAAAATACTGCAAACATCATTGCATTTTGATCCTTCAGATGAACACAGTACAGCCTGGTCCAGCACCTAACAGATCTGGGTCAAGACACAGAAAATTCAGCTTGTGCTGATCAATAGTGCAAGATATATACAAGATTTAGTGCTGTATACGTTGATTTATTGGTTAGATAACATTATTTTTTTAAAAAAAAGATGAACGAGTAATTGGACAGAGTACTGATACAAACAAAATTGCAGACGGTAAAGCCATCTTAGAGGAACATTGGCTGAGGTCCAGGTGAAAAATTCTGCTGTCAACTCCATTGATGTAAATTTCAGTGATGAGTTGTCACAAGCTAAAAAGTCTGAGTAGGCAGTTGTGCTGAGTGCCATGATGACTGCCAAGCAGCAACAAATGTTGACTTCTTAACTTGTGCAGTTCACAGATGAGATCTGTTCCAACGGAATTATGCTGGCTGGCAGGGATAACTAAGAGGATTCTGATCAATTAATTCCTTTCTCACAAAAAATGACATATGTTTTTAGGGAGATTCAATGTATTATCTAAAAGAAAGTTCATATTCCTCACAAGGAGGACTCTTACGTAGATCACTATACCTATGGGAAGTAGCAATCTTGACTGGGCAAAGGAAGTTTCATTTTCAAGTAAACACATTATATATTGCATGAGATGAGACTTTAAAAGCTATTTTATATGTTCAGAAGCAAAATGGCCTCTTACCAAACAAGCGTAGCAAATGCTGTGATCCATAAATATAAGAAGGAGGTGGTGGCTGATCAGCTGGGGGATAGTTGTCTGGCATGAGTTTCCATGATAACACCTATGCATAAATAAGCAGATAAAGGCAATAACTTTCCAATCTCACATTGCCAAAACCTTTCTTAGTATTCAGAACAAGCTTGCACATTTTTCTAAAACCTCCCACTATAAGTCTGTGAAGATTCTCAGTCATCCAGGTGCGTTTATCTGGGAGTTGAGTCATGGCTACTGGACTTCTTTTTTGAGAGATAGAAACGTTTCGCTGTTCATCCAAACAGCTTCATCGGTCTGAATACAGCTAGTGCAAGAGACCTTCTTATAGTCAGCTTGACCTCTTGTCCCCTTGTCTGATTGGCTAATATTAAGTTCACTAGGGAAGACACCCAAGACAACAGGCTGGCTTTCCTGGATTGTGCAGTCATCATCAGACCTGACCGTGGCCTAGGAGTAGAAGTTTACAGGAAACCCACCCACACAGATCAATACTTACTGTTTGACTCCCACCATCCATTACAACACAAACTAGGAGTCATCAGGACCCTAAGCCACAGAGCAGAGAGCATCCCCACCTCCTCAGAAGCCAAGAAGAAGGAAGACAGGCACCTGAAGACAGCACTTAAGGCCTGTGGATATCCAAGGTGGGCCTTCAACAAAGCAGTGGGCCATCCCAGAAGAACAAGGGATCAGTCTGAGACCCAGACCCGACGGAAGAACCTGGTCATTCCCTACATGGCGGGAGTGTCGGAGAAGCTTAAAAGGATTTTTGGCAAACACCACATCCCTGTTTATTTCAAACCCATGAACACACTAAGGCAGAGACTTGTCCACCCAAAGGATCCGATACCAAACCATAAAAGGAGCAATATAGTATATGCAGTCCAATGCAGTGAAGAGTGTTCAGACCTCTACATTGGAGAAACTAAACAGCCATTAAACAGAAGAATGGCCCAACATAGGAGAGGTAACAGCTCAGGACCAGAATCAGCAGTACACCTCCATTTGAAGGAAAAAGGCCACTCTTTCAAAGATGAGGATGTACACATATTAGACAAAGAAGAGAGGTGGTTTGAGAGAGGAGTAAGGGAAGCCATTCATGTCAGCATTGAAAATCCCTCCCTCAACAGAGGTGGGGGGCTCCGGCATAGTCTAGCTGCTACTTACCAGGCTGAACTTTCCACAGTACCCAGGCAAATCAAGGAGCCTTCACCACCAGGTCACAGCTAACGACCCATTCTTGACAGCTAACGACCCATTCTTGATGGGTTTCAGCACCTTAGGCCATTGTTTACCTTAAGGCCATGGACACTAATGTCTCCCTAACGAGCCTATTCAGGCTTTGTTCATCTTATGAGCCAATCAGACAAGGGGACAAGAGGTCAAGCTGACTATAAGAAGGTCTCTTGCACTAGCTGTATTCAGACCGATGAAGCTGTTTGGATGAACAGCGAAACGTTTCTATCTCTCAAAAAAGAAGTCCAGTAGCCATGACTCAACTCCCAGACTCCCACTATAACCATTTCTGTCATAATTTGCAAAAGCTGTGCCACTATGGATTGGGCTTTCAGATTAAAGGATTTCTAGCCTCAGAATTCTCCTAGAGTCCCCCCCAAGCAAATTCTGGGGCAGGGAGAAGAGAAACCAGAAGAAAAAGAGGCATCTGCCCCCCCCTCCATATTGTGCTTCTCTCCATGTGTATTAGCCAGAAAGCAGTATGACCTGTCAGTCACATGGCCTGTCAGGCCTGTGATCTCACTATCTTACCAATAGTTTACTTTCTTTCTAGCCAGTACACGTGGAGAGGAACATAATACGTTTACATTCATCTCTTTAGGTTTTTCCTCTCCCTGCCTCAGAATTCTGCCTGGGGGGTGGTAGATGAATTCTGGACCTGGAAGCCCTTACAATCCAGACGTCCCGCCTCCCACAACCCCTGAGTAATCTATATCTAGAAAACTCTGAAAGGCATCACCATAAGTCCAATTGATTTGATGGCATGTAATGATTATTATAAAGACTTTGGATGATTTCTTTCCATGCAGAATTAAAATGTCCTTCAACATTACCGAGAATTCTTGTAAAGTCGGGTACAACCATGTCATTCCACTGATACCAATAATGTGCTTGCAAACATCAAACTTAGTACAATGTGCAAAAGAAGTCTCCAAGAAGCAACACCTTCTGAGCCCCATTGGGCAAGCCATAGTGCCTAGGGATCACTGCCACTATCAATGGATCTCCTCTAGTGCACTTTTTCCTCCACTAATGTTACAGAGGTTTTAGGGCTCCGATTTTGATCCCTGCAGATCAGGACCTGACCGACCTGAAAATTAGGTTCTTGGACTGCAACTCTGGCCAGCATGGTGGTGAAGGCTTCTAGGAACTGCAATGTAAGAACCCCTGCATTACCCAGGGTTAGGACGTAACGTTGCAAATACTAGGCCCCAACACATCTGACTGAATGCCAAGAACCAAGATTCTTCTCATAGCTAATGTTCGCTGAATTGTGCTCCCGTTATTTTCTAGTCAAGTCAAAGAAGAACATTCTTTCCTAGAAACATTTCAATGGGCAAATGGGCAAAAATATCAACCAATAATGAAGAATAGATACATCAGAGCTTTCTAGCTACAAATATTTCACAGATACAATGGTACCTCTACTTACGAGCAGCTCTACTTACGAGCAATTTTACTTAAGAGCAGAAAACATTTGGCATTTTAACTGCTGTCTTACAAATTTTAGATATGGTCTGCTTTACTTACGTTTTTAATTTTTTCAATGTATTTATTATTTTTTAGATACGTCTGCTCTACTTACAAGTTGTTTGATTTAGCATGCATACGGAACGGATTAAACTCGTAAGCAGAGGTACCACTGTATATGTCTTCCACAGAATAAGGGCTGGGTTCAAAGTATCATTCATCTATTGGAAACTCACTGAGGATATGGTATTGGCAAACCCACTCCTGAAATATCTCATTTACCTTGAAAATTCTATGGGGGTCGCTATAAGTTCCCATGTCATGCACATAACAACAACATATCAAGGAAATTATTTTAAAAGTTGATTACGTTCACTCAAGGGACCTATACGTCCGCAGTGGAATCTTTAATTGACTCAAAGTCATGCCCATCAAATTTTACATTTCAAAAGGCCCAATATTCTACCTAGTATGCTAAGTAACATGTGGAGTAGCTGCTATTTTCTCTCACAGTAAAAAACATATTGCATCGTCAGAACTGAATAACACAGTTTTTAGGCGCCAAACTAATTTCACAGCTTTAGAAGGATTTACCTCATTTAATTCATTGTTTCTTCTGCCTTCAAACCCAGCAAACACTGCACTGCCCTCTTTGCTGGGAGTCAATGTAATGGGTGATGATGATCCACTGTGGACAGGAGTTTCTTCAAAAGATAAAACAACGTTGTTTTATCCACCAACACTGTAGAACAATACTGTATCCACCACCCTATTATGCAGCTACAAAAGGCTTCTTCTAGCTATATTCAACAAGTTCCTCAGGATCCCCTTGGTCATTATGCCACAGGGAGAAAATTCTTCTGTAGGAAACCTGAAACTAGTCATAATATACCACAGGGCGCAAAATGGAAAATCTTTGTTCTCTGCAGTAGCTAGGAAGAAAATGTTTTAGAATGAATTTTACAGACACCTGATAATCAAATGCACACACTTGAGATTCATACTACAGGCATACCTACTAAATTACAAATCCGTTGGTTAAACAAGAAAATGTAAAAGCTTCCTATTTCAGATTTGTAAAGTACTGCAGAACTACAATTTAGGGTTGACCATATAAAATAGCTTCATTTCAGGTAAGGTTAATTCTTCAAAACCATCAAATATGATGCATTATTTTTAATAACTTGTAATTTAAAGTTAACAAATGACCAATATTTTAATTAATTTTAAAATAAATGAAGAACTATTTAAGTAGTCTCATTCTATGTAATAGGAAGAAGAGAAGCAGGTACGATGGCTAGCATGACTGTTAATGGGACCTCCACATCCCTCACTTTAATACCCATACCTATGAACTGAAAAGCCCCTTACATGCTTGTGTTGCTCAGATAAGGAAGCCAGTTGAACTTTTAGTAGCTGCGCCACGCAGAAAACTATTTGAAAATTCCAGCCAGTTGTTACTATAAAGGAGCTGGGCACAGCTGCAGAAAGTCTGGGGAGTGCCGTCACTCTATTTTACCAGTGCTGAATGGAAGTGGCACTTTAGCTAATTTTCCCAAAAACACAGGGTGTACTTGCCCCATTTTTTCCGTACTTTTAAAATTGATTTTGAAAGGGACTATTCTGTGCTTAAAAAACCATCAAAAGGAGAACAGGACCCTTTGGAAGCCTAAGTGGCTCTTTATTTTTAGCCCTTTTTTCTCGAGCAGTGGACTCATAGAAGGGCTTCCTGGGCGGCATACAACCCACACAATTCTGTTATAAAGAATGCTGTAGCTACTCCTTATACAAAAGAACCAGGCTAGAAAAACCACACAGTATGAAAGATGTCAAGCTGCCAGCACAAAAAGGCAATCCTTACTACCTAGTAATATAAAATACATCCTCCAATATCACTGAGTTGTTCGTTTACCATCTTTTCCATGTGGTAAAAACCAGAGAAAAATGTGAAGAGCTCCAGAAGGATCTCTTCAAACTTTGTTCTCCCCCCCCCCCGGCAGCTTTTAATTCCTGTAGACAAACTATCACATCCCATTATTCTCAGAGTGCTAATATCTACTATGTCATAACTGGGGGAATGGGCTGCGAAATGGCAAATGTGTTTCAATGTCGGAAAATATAAAGTAATGCGTATTGGGGCAAAAAAAAATCAAAATTTTATCTATCAGCTCATGGGCTCTGAGCTATCCATGATGGATCAGGAAAGAGATCTTAGTGTGTTGGTGGACAGCTCAATGAAGGTGTCTACCCAGTGTGTGGCAGTGGTGAAGAAGGCCAATTCCATCCTAGGGATTATCAAAAAGGGGATTGAAAATAAAACAGCCAAAATTATAATGCCATTATACAAAACGATAGTAAGGCCCCACCTGGAGTATTGTGTACAATTCCGGTCACCACATCTCAAAAAAGACATAGTGGAACTGGAAAAGGTGCAGAAGAGAGCGACTAAAATGATTACTGGGCTGGGGCACCTCCCTTATGAGGAAAGGCTAAAACATTTGGGGCTCTTTAGTCTGGATAAAAGGCGCCTGACGGGGGATATGATCGCGACGTACCAAATTATGCAGGGCATGAGTAAAGTAGAGAGAGGGACACCCTTCTCCCTCTTACAAAATACCCGAACTAGGGAATATACACTCAAATTGAGGGCTGGGAGAGTAAGAACAGACAAAAGAAAATATTTTTTCACCCTGCGTGTTGTTAGTCTGTGGAACTCCCTGCCAAAGGATGTGGTGATGGCATCTGACATGGATGCCTTCAAAAGGAGATTGGACAGATTCCTGGAAGAAAACCATCACAGGTTACAAACCATGATGGAGATGTGTAATCTCCAGGCTTACAACCAGGATACTTCAAGGACCAGATGCAGGGGAGTGGTATCAGGAGATAGATATCTAGTCTCGTGTGCTCCCAGACACATTTGGTGGGGCCACTGTGAGATACAGGAAGCTGGCCTGATCCAGCATGACTCTTCTTATGTTCTTATGTAATGTTTCAATTTGCCGAACCTACATACGGATTCCTTTCTATACGCTGAAATTGTCTTTGAGGGTATAGAAAAGAAGGCATATGTAAGTTCAGTCAGGACAACAATATGGTTAATTTTTAAAATTCCACTGGGTCATCTTCTACAGTACCAGTTTTGACTGGCTCTTGATTATTAAGAAAACAAAAATCCATGAGAGATTATAACAACACACTGGGGGTGGATCCAGTCTTATTTAAACTTGTAGCAGACTCAAAAAAACAATGAAACTTTGATTTAAGCAAGATATCTGCATGGTGGAGAAGATACACCTGCCACCATAATCTGCTCTATAGCAGGTGATGGTTGAACTGAGTAGGCTGTAGGGAATTCAACAATCCCAAATGCTCTTTCTACTTCTTAAAAGGTCAGTAGAGGCAAACAAGGAAATACTTCCAACTCTTCCTATAAATAATTTCCCAACCTGCTACAACCACTTACTCTTTTCAAGATGCAAAAACAATTTTGGCATTGAAGCAGGGGCCTCAACATTCCGTCGCTTTGGTTGTGGAGAAGCACTACTTTCTGACAATCTATCACAGTTGGATGTATGACGTGTAGAACGCCTTAGAGACTGCAATATTTCAGGCTCAGTTTTTCGGCGTTTAGGTGTCACTGGTTCTACTGTTACGGGTTGACTATCTGTGGATTGTGGAGTTGAGGGATTCAAAAGAGGTGGACTTGGGGAAAGTTCTTCCTGGTTTCTGAAGAAAGAGAAAATAGAAATACACCAGGGTGATATACAAATTGCTTGTGCAACAGTTTAAAAACATTTTAACTGTGCAAGGATTTTCAAAAATAATTCCCCCTTTTATTTTGCTTCTTCCCTTGCATGCTTGACACTGAATGAATAATTGCACGTAACAGTCTAAGGCTAAAAGACAAAAGCATTGCAAGTTTCACCATTTGAGGAAAAAGGTATTTAAGAAGTGAGAGTACCAAACCCACCTGGTAGAATTTGCTACACTCTCTTTGATGGGAAGAAAAAATTTGGAAGAGGTCACCTTCTTAAATTGTGCTTGCTCGTAGGGATACAGCAGAATGAGTGGAAGAGTGAAGTCAAACGTTATTCTTAGTCCATCCACCATTTCTTTACATAACTCAACACTAGAAAAACAAAGTTGTGAGAGAACTTTCATGAAAAGTGTCTTTAGTTTATAGAAAGGAAACCATATGTTTTATCAGACATTTATTACAGCTAATAAGGTTTGCAATAACCTATATACCAGCAGAGCGGAGGGGCCTTAAGCCATGTCATTTCAAACTTCAGAAAACACATTTTATTATCTGACCCCCAAATATAGAGGCAGATAATAAAAGTAACAAAACAGAAGAATCTGGAGCAATTGGAACAACGTGTGTTTTTATAGTGCATACACATTTGTCCAGGAACACTAAGAATTACAACTACAGATTATATTGAAAACTACTTTGGAATCTTAAGTGTCTATTTTACTAATGTTTTGTCCTCTTCCTAAATACCTCTCTGACATGTCAACTCCTAAAAAGTTGAGTACCATCATTGTACATAGATAAAATGAAATACAAATAGTGATCTCAGTATTCTGTATTTGTCCCTCAAAAAAACAACTGCACATTTTTTTAACTCAAAGCATTCAACAAAGACTAAAACTGCACTTCACTCTGTCTGCTACAGTACATTAAAAATCTATGAAGACTTATCACAAAAGGAATACTGAGACTTCCTGAAGGTATTGTTGAGGAGACAATAATGTTTAAAGTTTGCACTAACATGAGAAGTGAATTTTAAAATGGCCACCAAAAGCCTCTGCACTGAAATTTGATTTTTATTGCCTGAACACGATGTGTCACTCAACAAACTCGTTAATTTGCATAGAGAAAAACCTAGATGAGTGTGCAGTGTAAGTTAGGAAGACAATCTCAACTGAGTGTGGCAGCTGAAAGAGCACCCATTTTCATTCCATGTTATATAAAAATGGAAAGCCCATTTTCACACAATGTCATTAAATGTAAGATGTGTTACATAGTGTTAATCAACCTTAGCATTACAGACAAATACCTAAACCTGTTTACAAAAAATGGACATACACGGCTTTTGAAACAGCCATTCATTTCAAACAATCTATTTTAGTATGGAAAACTTGAAGTGGTACTTGCTTACTTCTTTTCTGGTGGAACATAATGCAGATTAATGTTGGTGTGTGAACTCATCTGATGGTGCCGTGACCTTTCATTTGCTGAAAAAGCTGCATTAATGGCAAAATGCTTCACATATGATTCCAAGATTGTTATTATATTTGTCTGACATGGCAGTTTCACCAGCTGGACCAAAATAAATAAATAGAAATAAAAATAAGGTGTAAAATTAACTTGCATATGCAGACGCACAGAGAGATATTCATGTTGTTTAACGCCATTATTTTCAAATACACAGTTTGATCTTATGCAAACAAGGCCAAATTCACTAAAATGAGCTGGCCTAGAGAAATTTCCATTCAATTTTGCATCTGAATGTAAAGAACCAATGCAAAATTTTAAAGAACATATATCACCACCCCTCCCCCCAAACAAGGTGGACAAAAATCTATGACTTGAAAAATCAAAATGATTTAAATTAAAACATGACTTAAAATTAAAAAAAATGTTGTAATTTAAATCATCTAAAAGTTTTTGTTTAAACTCGTGATTTAAATCAATTTGATTTAAACCAAATCTACCCTGCCCCCAAATAAAATCAATCAATAATAAACTAATTTTGCTTTGAACTCAAGGCTTGCATTTCAAAACTAACTGTAAGAAAATGCTCAGAGAACCAATTACCTCACTTATCCAAGTACTGTACTGAAACATTTGCTCTTGTTTCACAAAGACGCTGTGCTGAAAAAGCATGCCACCCTTATGTAATGCCATTTTCAAAGATGTTAGTACCCATGTTAACTGTATTCAAAGTTTTAAACTAGCTAGCTCAGTAAATTATTTAATGGTCCTCATAGACGTTTCTATACTATACTATGCAGGGGGGAAAGGATTCCCCATTTCTTAAGGTTATAATTTCTTTTATGCTGTCCTAAAGTAACATGACCAAAAAGAGTACTCAAAGGTTAGTACTATTATAAAAGTACCATGTCTTACTTTCTACTAAAAGAAATTAGCAGGAAACCTTCAATCTGGATCTTTTACTCGATACATATAATGTTTGAAGACAGCTGTAATCCTATACATATCTATTTGTGAACAAGACCACTGGAAGTCAATGGGACTTATTTCTGTGTAAACATGTACTGTATTGCAAAATGTTACTATTTTACATATACAAGAATTGGCATACAATGTTTCAACTACTGTTCATTCATGTGAGTCATTCATACCCGCTTTCTTCTGTTAATATAATAACAATCTTCCTCAAGCTTCTTTTTCAAGATTTCAGGAATTTCAATGTTTATTGCTCTTTCTTCCATGTCCCTTTTAGTATGGGTCTCTTGTTCTTCTTTCTAAAGAAGTGCACAAAATTCTTAACTTGCCATGCCGTTTAGTCTTGATACATTAAACAGAGCAGATTAAAAGCATTATAAAATACAATGAATTGGGATTACATTGACACATGTGTACTAATGCATGGTATGCACATAAATGTTTTCATAACGTATGGGTTGAATCCAGTCCAGAGGTGAATTCTGTTGGTTATTATAATCAATAACACTCAAATGCAATTAGCTTCTACAATATTTAAAAAGGCTACTGGAGTAAAAATAATTTACAGTGTCTTAAATGTCACTTCAAAACTCCATTTACAAATCAAAAGGTAATTTCTGATTTGTTTTCTCTTCTTCCCCATTGTCCACAGAATTTCACCATATACCATATTTTTCTGCCTATAAGATGCTCACATGTATAAGACAACCCCAACTTTTCCAACCTAAATTTACAGTTTCACAACCACAGTTTCTCTCCTTGGCTTACTTCTGCGTATAAGACCCTCAATTTTCAGTTTAACAATTTTAGAGAAAAATATAGTCCTATACATGGAAAAATACTGTAACCCCTTTGGGAAATAAAGACCCTTCCCCCCAGTGGGCATTTAGAACATTTTCCTTTGTAAGAAATGGGTCATTTAAACATACCATTTCGATCTTCTCATCAATGTCACTTTCTTCACTCTTTATTTCTTCATCTGTGCCTTCATCACTGTCATCAGAAGAAGAACTACTTATAGCTGTATAAGAAAAAATCAGTTACCTTTGACATTTAACATATACCTACACACCATTTCACAAACAAAATGGCACCCTCAAAACTGGATTTGTCTGCTTTTCCCCCTTTTAGGTAAGGGAAATATATTCACTGAGGACAAGGCTACACTGAACCAGATCATTTAAACACATAACACAATATGTAGCTTCTAACGTTAGTAAAAAATACTGGAGATGGAGATATTCTGCTTGTTCTAACACATAGGGTAGTTAGAATATAGAGCTCGGACTGCTTTAATCAGGAATATTACATTCAGTATTCTCCAGTCAAAAAGGTTTTAACTACTGGAATGTCAGGGTAGGTAGAGCAATTTATGGCAGAGTTCTTCAATTATCAGAAGCCTGTATTTTGAATGACTTTTCTTTTGAGTTTATGGTTTTATTCTTCCAAATACATTCACTTCCGCAACTTGAATTCAGAACTGCCTAACAGTTTACAGAAGACACTTCTCACCTAACATCTCTCATTATTATAATTCCCATTAAAAACAAACTGAAAAACCTTACAGGACTCCTTTGGTGGCTAAATATGCACATCATTATAAAGTGAAATTCAACAGAATGCTGGATTGCTGGATTGATCCAGTATGCTTCCTCCCACAATTGTTGGGTCTGAGACCATAAAATCAAGACTGATTAATTCTTTCTGACCATTTTCACTTGCACTTTCCATTCACTGGTTTATTTTTCATGATGTAAAAAAGTAGCAAAGATGGCATTCTCGCTTAAATCTTTAACAAGCCAGAGAAAACCTCTGGGGTATGTTTCTTTGGCTTTCTGGGAAAGAAATAAACCACAGTATCAAATGCTTTCATTTTGGATATTACAGAAAAACAAACTACAGACCAAAGTGTATTGTTTGCTTATCATTAACACCAAACAAAATTAGAATGGAGGGCACAGTATGCTACTTTAGCTATCCAGGGCTTCAGAGCAACCCTAGTTCAGTGTTACCATCTCAACATGCCAGATATATAAAAAGACTTACAGTTTTCACTGCTCTTCTCATTCTCTTCAGTTGGAAGGACCTTCAATACAGAATCAACACCAGGCAATCTGCAGCGCCCCTTTTTCCCCTTTCTTCTCCTAAAGGGGATTCAAGATTTTAGTCAAATATAAGGTGAGGTATCTTTCTTCAACATGTTAAAATAAAAATAAAAATGAAACACAATATTTGAAGACACAGTAGGACACGCTTCCATTTTGGCTCTCCTTTGACCTTGTAAGAACAGACCCAGCAGATTGTTGACCAAAGACAGTTACAGTGGGAATAGAACTTCTTTGCTATAACATGTTCACTGTGCAAAGTGGTGGTGATGACCTGTCAAGTTCTAAATGCTTTGGGTCCAAGTTGTCAGAAAGACCATATTAGCTAATACTGTATACACCTTGCTGGGTTTTCATTTACGACTTTTCTCTCAATCTCACCACCCTCTGTAGCACACTCAATAAGCACACAAGAATGTATTTTTGCAGTCGCTGCTCCTGGGCTGTGAATTCTCTTTGCACACACACACACACACACACACACACCATCAAAATGTAACATTTTGAGTGTACAGTGTGTTAAAATATTAAGGTTTGTTTAAAAAGTAGCTCTGAAAATGAAAATGCTTTTGGAATTTAGAACATTTACATTGAGGTGTGTCAATATGGAGGTGGCACACATACTTTAATTTGCACACTTTATAGTTCTAACATGGTGTGACAATATTCTGGTGCTCCAAGGTCTTGGTGCATCACATTATTTATGCTACACCTCTTTTTTCTTTCAGGTTTTGCAAAGATTTAGTCAAAACAATGACTTTATCATCAGTGTGCTTGGTGCTCCAGGCCCCTAGATCTCCAGACTTTTGGAGAAAAGATTGTTTATATTTGGACACGGAAGCAAATCAATAAATATATAATAATCACATTCATTCAACTCATCAACATAACACAAAACTTCACACCACACACACTGGATAGCAAAACAATAATATATTGGTTTCATTTCCAGAAGCCAGAAAAACAATCCACATGGATTTTTCTCCATGGCTTCAAACCGGTTTGGCTAAGTGAGCAGTTGGAATATTTTTTTTTTTGTTTTCTCAATATGCTCATAGACTAAGAAATTGTTGTTGTTGTTGTAGTTCAGTCGATCAGTCGTGTCCGACTCTTGGTGACCCCATGGACCAGAGCTCGCCAGGCCTTTGTATCCTACATAAGAACATAAGAAGAGCTATGCTGGATCAGGCCAACAGCCCATCTAGTCCAGCTTCCTGTATCTCACAGTGGCCCCACCAGATGCGTTTGGGAGCGCATGAGACTAGATATCTGTCTCCTGATCCCACTCCCCTGCATCTGGCCCTTGAAGTACCCCGGTTTTAAGCCTGGAGATTACACATCTCCATCATGGTTTGTAACCTGTGGTGGACTTTTCCTCCAGAAATCTGTCCAATCCCCTTTTGAAGGCATCCAGGCCAGATGCCATCACCACATCCTGTGGCAGGGAGTTCCATAGACTAACAATGCGCTGGGTGAAAAAAAATTTCTTTTGTCTGTTCTTACTCTCCCAGCCCTCAATTTGAGTGTATGTCCCCTAGTTCTGGTATATCCTCCACTGCCTCCCGGAGTTTTGTCAAATCCATATTGGTTGCACTTGACTCAACACAGGTACTGTTACCAAGCAAGCAAAGCTTAGTTATTTCTAACTAAAGTCAAGGAAGCCGCACCTTATCAGGCACAGAAATGGTAGTTCTCTCTTTTGAAATAGGAAGGAACAACACAAAGGTGAGTGTGACTTGTCAGAGAAAGCCCTCATTTCTAAAATTAAAAGACAACAATCTCTCTGAGTGGGTTTCTTGAGCAGAAGGACAATATATGTTTCACGTTATTTTAGGTTATAGGGACACAAGATTTAAAAGTTCATCTGATGAGGGGATATTGTCTAAAACTAGACAGACATATCTTTCAACCAGAGAAGCCGCAACCAAAAAGAAGTATTCTTGCTCAGAACATATTCATCGGTAAAAACTCTGAAAGCAATATCTGATCCTTACATGCGAGCCACAGCTTTTCTTGCCAATTTACGCTGTAATCTACGATTTTCATCAGTGTCACGAAGAACATGATCTTCGGCTGCCCATCTGTCCCAGCTATTAGAAACCAAAGAATCAAAAACAAAGCAAGCTGATAAAAGATCAAAGTCATGTCAGAACTAAGGAGGATTGAAATGATTTATTTCAGATCAATCCATAAAGAAACAAAACACCCACATTAGAGAAGAGTGCTAACCCTGCTTTCTGGAGGAAGGTAGCATCTCTCAGCTGTGCAGCACAAAGGCAAGCTTGAAATGTGTGGATTTTGAGAACAATGGCCTTTTAGACTTCTCATTCATTTAGGCACATAGCTATCACACATATTTTCATCTTCTGCTGCATCAAACACAATCCCTGGTCTATGCCATCAATCCTGCTAACCTTTACTCTTCTTAGCTGAACTGACTATCAAAGTTAATCAGACACTGCAGACATTCCTAAATTAATCTCAAAAACCAGATTAATGGATATACTAAACACTGCATAAAGCAGATAACCCATCTCCCTCCTGTTATACTAAAGACAACATATATGCTGTACTCTAATATTATAACTTCTAAATGAATGATTTAAACCACTGCTTTACTTTCATGAAATGTGTATTACAATTTACAGGCATCTCTCACAATGAGAATATTTCACATTATATTTTCAAGGATTAAAATAATGTGCAACAATATGCCCAACATATTACATGCATTCTCACCTTCTGTTCCAACCATTAAAATGGATCAGATATTCTGGAATCTTCCTTCCCTTCTCATCTTTTCCAATAACAATGTCAACAATCTGAAATTTCAAACAAGTCTATATAATTCCCATATTCTTTTCTGCAAATTAGCAACTTTTCAAACAAGAACTCTAAGCACAGCATACAAGTAGATTAATCTGCATTCATGATTTAGAACAGCATTCATATTTAGAAAAAAATTAGAATGCAAATAATAAACAACTTTTTAAAAAGTAGTAAAGTAATTCAAAGTAAAAGTAAAAGATTTTACTGCACGCATACAGCAAAACTGAACTGGACTTTAAAATTCTCTTTAAGAGCCAAAGGGTTATGTGATGGAACCAAAAGAAGTTTGGCTGCAGAAGTAAAGGCTTGGGTGTACGCTTTACTACTGAATTACATTTGGCACATTCAGCATTGAATTGAAATTCAGCCACATAACACAATATATTTTCTAAATATAGTTTCATATATGTTTAAGATCATACTCACATGCTTAACCTAATACCTAAGAAATCACTTCAAACTGGAAAGGCTTTTGTCATAATTTTTTTTATTTTACTTTTAAATATTTTACCCCACCTTTCTCCTTGAAAAGAACCCAAGGCATCTTACAATTTTGAAGGACAATATACATCCAAGAAATATTCCAAGCTAAGAAAAAAGATTTTGAAGAGGAATCTTACATAACAAAAAAAACCCCAATATTAAAGCTAAGAACAATACACAACCAAACAAAAGGAAAAATGTCACTATGAGAGATGGAAAACTAATAATGGAAAACAAAATATTCAGTCCAACCATTAATATAGTAGTCCATCTAAAAATAACATAACAGACAGTCAGTCCCTCAGGGAAACCTTCAGGGAAACCTTGCTTGAAGAGAAAGCTCTTTGCCAATTTGCAGAAGGACAACAAAGATGAGATAAGTCAGGCCTGTGTGAGGAGTTCCAGCATCCAGTTCCTTTCTTGTGTTGTCATTAGACACACCTGAGAAGGTGGTGGGACTAAGAGAAAGGCCTTAGTAGCTGACCTAGCTCATAGTGGGAAATACAGTCTTTGAGGTAATTTGGACCCAGGCCATTTAGGGATTTGTAGGTTAACATTAGAACTTTGAAGTCTGCCTGGAAACTGATTGGCAGCCAGTAGAGCTGCCATAACAAGGCTGTTATGTGATCCCTTGCAATGGCAAATCTAAATGTACCTACCAAATCTTGCTGGCATACAGTATGCTTATGGTATTTGCTATACAGTATTTATAAAAGACACAAACACGGTTAACTATAAAGGCATACAAATATAGCAGCATTTTTAAACCTGTGCAAATTGAACATAGTATCATTTATGCTGAATACTTATAATCAAGAGTATGACAGTTCACTTTTAGAATTTGTTCTGTGGAGTGCACACAAGTCCCATATTATGTGATTGCCACAATCCAAAATGGTGGCAAATTGGTAATCACCCAACACATTTCAACTGAACTCTGGTCCACATGAAAGTGTCATATTCAAACAATGCATATATACTCCAAGCAAGACATGCCAGGAAGCAGGAAACCCCAATCACATTCTTGTACATTTGCACTCAGTGTACACTATTTTATACTAGGCACATGTGCACCATTGAAACATGGCCCATGTGGTGTTGGGAGAGAAATGTTACTTCCAAGGTAAAAATGCTATTTTTAGTTTTGTTATTTGCTTTAATTGTTTTATTTAATGGTTTGTTATTGTTTATAATGGTTTTGTTGTAAACCGCCCGGAGTTCGTCCAGGAAGACGGGTGGTATATAAGCCCAATAAATAAATAAATGTGACATTCTGGAGGCCTCTCAATCATTGGATTGCTATGGGTTGTAAGTAACTTGATGGGACTCAACAGCAACAAATCACACCGTTCACTTTTTTCCATAGAAGGATGTCAAGAAGCTGAAGATTCTTCCCTTGTATTGAAAAAAAAAACTAGTTTGTCACTTTCTAAACAACTGAACGTGCAAGCAATGAAAACTGAGCTTGAAACCAACCTGAAACAGCATCTGGCCTACTCTTGTGTCTACCGCCTTAACAGATAGAACTGATAACATTTGGGTAAATACTGGTGGCAGATGCCAAGTGACAAACCAGTTTGCATCTCCCTATTGTGCCCTGTCTTATGAAATGGAGAGGAAGATCCCTTAACAGTTGTTTCCACCACCACCACCCTCATCCAAGGACATGGTAAGCTCCTCCTTCCTTCCCAATCAAAAAGAGAAGTGACAGGACCTGCCAACCAAGGGTTTAGGGTTGCACCAGCGCTGTGGCTGCATCTCACCTACCATACCGACCACCTCTGCTACTATGCATCCCCCCTACAGATCACACCGTGGGGGAAGGCACAGTTCAAGGGGCGCAAGGGGGGGGCACAAAGCCTACCCTTTCAGACCCTTTTTGGTCTTTGACCCTAAAGCTAAGCAGGGGTCGGCCCTGGCTAGTACTTGGATGGGAGACCACCAGGGAATCCCATGTGCTTGTAGGCACTTGGAGTAGGAACTGGCAAACCACTCCAGTATTCCTGCCAAGGAAACTCCATGGACATGGGGTCAAGAAGAGTCGGTCACGACTGTAACAAGTATTCCTGCCAAGAAAGCTCCATAGACATGGGGTCACGAAGTGTCCGTCACGACTGTAACTACGCAACACACACACACACACATATTTACTACTACTACTACTACTACTACTACTACTACTACTACTACTACTACTACTACTACTACTACTACTACCACCACCACCACCACCACCACCACCACCACCCTTTCAAACCACATGAGGTGGCTCGATAAGGAAGAAGGGTGTGGGTGTGGGTCCCCCCCCCACCACCACCACCATTCCCCCCTCCTTCGATCTCCTTTGTCTCTGGGGAGGCGAGTCCGGCTTCCCCGTCGGGGTTTCAAAAGCAAATCCAAGCGCTTCTGGATTATATATATGCTCTCGAAATGTCGTTTTCGAGCAGCTCGGTAAAACAAAGAGGGCAACACACTCCTCCTGCTTCTTCCTCGTCCTCCCCCCGCCGCCGCCGCCGCCGCCAACCCCGACGCCTTTCCTTTAACGTCTCCCCCCCGCGGGGCAAAAAACACGCGGGGAAGGGGGTGGGCGTCCTAACAGGACCAGCCCCAGAACTCCCACCTAAAGCCGCGACCAAGGACGGCGCCCGGAAGTGCCTCCAAGAGGAGGCCGCTTCCGTTAAGGAGGCCAGGGAGCAAACAAAAGAAAAAGAAAAAAAAAAAGAAAAAGGAAAAAAAAAGGAAGGGGGGAAAAAAAGGGGGGGGCAGAGACGGGCGCGCGCGCGTGCGGGCCGGTGGGCGCGCGCTCACCCACAGACACAGCTCGAAGAGGAGCAGGCGGCGCGCGCGAGGGCGGTAGTGGCGCGCGCAGGCGCAGGCGCAGGCGAAGGCTGGGCGAAGGAAAACACCCCCCCCCGCGCGCGCGCGCGTGCACTCCCCCGTCCCGTCCCGTCCCCCCCCCCCCCCTCCCCTCCCCTCCCCTCCCCTCCCCACGCACACTCCTCGCACTGGTTACCTTCGCATCATAGAGCACCTTGGCCTTGGTCGGGTCCGGCTCGAAGCAAAGAACTCGCTCGCCTTTGTGGAATTTAAATTTCATTCCCCCGCGAGGTCATTTGCTTATCATGGCGAAAGGGAAGACGGAGCCACGCCCAAAGGAGGAGGAGGAGGAGGAGGAGGAGGAGGAGGAGGAGGAGGGGACCCGCCCCCCCCTCCGCCCGGGAGGGAGGAAGGAAGGAAGGAAGGAAGGAAGCGGGGGCGAGGAGGAAAGGACGCGCGTTCACACGTGCACCCCGCGCTCACGGGGCGGCGGGATTGTGTCACGGATGAGCCGGGAGGCAGCGATATAGCAAGGCTTTGCTGACAGTACCCTTGCTTCGTTCCCGGGCTTCATCCGTGTGCGGGAAGGACTTAGGCATTTATTTATTTATTTATTTATTTATTTATTTATTTATTTATTTATTTGTTTATTTAAAGCATGTTTATGCCTCCTGTCTCTTTAAAAAGAACCCTTACATAATTTTTTTTAAAAAAACTCAAAACCTAAATATAAGCACGTGCTAATCGTGTCTGACTCTAGGGGGGGTTGCTCATCTCTGTATGAAGAGCCAGTGTTTGTGCAAGTCTGTGGCCATGTGGACAGCATGGCTGCAAGGAAACACTGTTTTACCTTCCCACTTTTTACGGAGGTACCTCTTTATCTACATGGTACCTTGTATAAAGGAATTAATTTGTTCAAAATGAAATTATGTTAAGCAAATTTTCCTTTAAACTGATTTCACATAGGAATGCATTGAAAACAGAGTAATCCCTAATCCTGACCATTTTTATGTTGTAGGGATTTGCCCCATAGACGATTCTGTTAAGCAAATTTCCCCTATCTCCGGAATTTTTTATGTTGCACTCTACATATTTTATGTTAAACAAACCGTTTGTTATACAAGGGTCCACTAATTGCATTTTATATGCTTTCGAACTGCAGGTTGGCAGGAGCTGGGTTTAACAGTGGGAGCTGGCCCCTAGCTGCTGACTTTGCAGCCGACTGTTTCGGCGCCATAGTGCACTGAGACACCAGGCTCCCTACTAAATATGGCAGGTATGCAAATATTAGCAAAGAAGCAAGTAATATGTATTATATTAAAAACAGCAAATAAATATTAAAACACATTTAAAACGAGAGCAAAACAGTCCACGTTTGCTCCGGATTAAAAATGCTGATTCTCCCCCATTTAATAGGACACCCTAGTTTTTATTTATTTATTTATTATTAGACTTGTATCCCGCCCATCTGCAGTATTTATTTGAAAAAGGTCCAACAAAGCCACTTTTCTCCCAGTAGCTCCACTTCGCCTTGAATTGCCCAGGGCACTCACTAATTGTGTTCACGTGTGAGTAAAGCCAGCCTGTGTGTGGTCAACTTGCACCCTGTTCCCAGGGCACCTCCAGAAGTAGGGGATGGGAAACCACTTCTGACTGAGCATTATTTACCTGAAGAACCCTGGAAAGGGAGGCCATGAGTCAGAACTGACTTGAGAGCACAGAATTCCTGTTATAAATAAAGTAAGCCACCTTTGGGACCCTTCTAAGGTGAAAGACGGGGTAAAAATATTCTAAACAACCCATAAATAAATACTTGCTGAATGGTAAGTCAACATTGTGCTGAGTCAATGTGTTTTTTTTCATGCAAGTTAGAACTGCCGGTACTAAACTGGCCAATGACATTGTCATGAAGGCTTTCCACTCCCCATGATACAGTAGATAGGAGAAAAGGCTGCTTTGTGTGCACCCTCAAGATGTTGCTCAGCCTGGCTAACCTTTCACATGCATTGGGTTACAGTTGTGGTGTAGATTTACTCAGTGCTCTGGAATGTGCAAGCTAGTTGACAAGAGGCGGTGGATGATTGGTATGTATATTGACACTTAAGAGAATTGGTTGTGGAAGTTTAGGTTGGAGGGGCCTGTCTTCTAAATTTGATGTCCCAGAGAGCAGTGTTGACGACCTATGGCCCAGGTGACATCGTCCGTTTGCAGCCACCTCTATTCAGGTTAGATTGCTGTATTGGCCTTTTTCGAAAAATTAGTGGGTTTTGAATCGCAGTTTGGGCACTCAGTCTCTAAAAGGTTCACCATCACTGTCTTAAGGGTGTTTATACACGACCCCTAAACTCCGGGGCAAATGGCTCCCAGCTCCGGAGCTTAAAAATGTTTTCTCACCAGCTCCGGAGTTTACAGGAAATTAAGTGCGACCACGCCCACTTTAGCGCATCCCAGCGCACCTTTCAAGTACCTGCTCTCTGGAGGTGAAAATTCTTTGATGCGGTATAACGATAGTGAGTGCGGGGCTCTCCTCGCTTCTGTTTGTTGTTGTTTTGGCTCTCTCCCCTTTAAGAGCTACTTAAGAGACTGGAATGTTGCCGCGGCAAGAGCGAGAGGCAGAATGGAGGTGAGCCACATCTCTTTTCTTCCTGTTTTTTCTCCCTTCCCTCACGCAGCCAGCAGCCAGGAGTGCGGAGGGGGTGGGAACGCAGGAACAGCGACAAACCCCTAAGATCTCTGGTCCGAATTTAAGTGGCCAGCGGATCTTAGGGGTTGTGTGAAAAGGCCCATAGAGTGAAGCCGCTGTTGCCATGCCTTAGTAAATAAGCAGAACACTTTGCTTTATGGCCATGAATTCTGTGGATTCCCCCTGCAATCTATATCTGTCCCCTTTATCTGTTTCTCCTAGAGCGAGAATTACCCTTCTTTACCACTGCCTAACATGCAGCCATTTCCATCACACACACTCCCCCCCCTTTTTTTTTTTTTAGAAAACCGCCTTATATAGAGTGAGGTTCTTGAACCATCTAGGACCTGTCAACAATAACGAAAAGTGGTTCTCTAGGGAGGAGGCTTCCCATTCCTACCTAGGCACACCAAGGATTGCTCTGCTGCTGGCTCCATGGCCTGTTAATATTTGATCATTCCTTTTGCTTGCCATTTCAAATACATTTACGTTTTTTTTTTATTTCAATGTGGAAACTGATGCTCCTTCTTAACCCAGTTGTGTCACCCCATAAATCTGCTAGAAGCGTTTTGAAGAATTCATAGTTTAGAGAATGAGCACAGTGTTGTTCGTGTTTTTTTTCCTGGGAACTGGAGGAGGCCTTCGGTTGGGAAACTGTTTTGAACTTGAGATAAAGAATCAACACTCGGATTAGGGACGGGAAAAATCCCAGCCAGAAAAAAATAGTGTTGTGTATTTTGGGGAAACTCCATGGACATGATTTTTTGTTCTTGTTGCAGTTTGGCTTGATATGACATACACAGGAAACAGAGAAACGGGAGAAACTTTCGCGTGAATATGCTGAAATGTAAATGGTGGTCTCATTCCAGGTCACATAAAATAATACATTGCTAAAAGATAAGGATGACCCAACCACATTTGTCCAACTATGTCAAGTTTGGGTCTTGTCTCGTTGCATATTTATTGCTGCTAAAAATAATTACAGTTCCACAAGTGCAGCAGCAGATCAGATATGTATGACTCTGCATAGTGAAATATTGCTGGCTTTGCAAAAGTTCAGCAAATGTTTGAAAACAGGTCAACTTTTGTGGGCAGAGGTAAATAGGGGATAGGAATTGAAAATTAAAGGAAGTTCTTCAGGTTTTACTGTCATGTATTGGCTACACAAAGATAGGATGGTAGACATAAAAATGTAATACATGTACAATGCTTATTTGCATATACCTAGCACCCATTATAGCAGGGTAGCTGTTAGGATAAGAAAATGTGGCATTACACTTTGAGAAGTTTCAGAGAGTGTAGCCATGTAAGTCTTTTCAAGAAATTCAGGCAAAAATCAAAGAAAAACAAAACAAAAAAGGCACAAACATGTGGCACCTTAAAGACTATATATATAACTACAGTAGACCCTTGTATAACAAACAGCTTGTATAACATAAAATTTGTACAACGTAAAAAATTCCGGAGATAGGGGAAATTTGCTTAACATAGTCGCCTATGGGGAAAATCCGTACAACATAAAATGGGAGCACTCCGTTTTCAATGCATTCCTATGGGAATTTGTATAAAGGAAATATTGCTTAACATAATTTCATTTGGAACGAATTAATTCCTTTATAAAAGGTACCACTGTATATATGTCTGAAGAAGTGCACATGTGCACAAAATGTTACATTAAAATATGAAAGTTAGTCTTTAAGGTGCCGCATGTTTTGTGTCTTTTGTTTTGTTTTGTTTTTCTTTGATTTTTGCCTGAAATACACTTTGAGATAAATGCTTTGCAGGACGGCTGTGGCTCTCTTGAATTAGGGCTTGTTTAGATGGGCATTTGTCCTGCTCTTTAGCATATTGCAGCAGCATATTATCTCACAAACTTTTGTTTCTAACAAGTACATAGCATAATGTTGCCTAGATGCCCTAAGCACATCCGATCTCGCCTGATTTCGGAAGCTAAGCAGGGTCGGCCTGGTTAGTACCTGGATAGCCAACCGACAGGGAATACCAGGTGCTGTATACGCCTGGAGTAGGAACTGGCAAACCACTCCAGTATTCCTGCCAAGAAAACTCCATGGACATGGGGTCATGAAAAGTCAGTCACGAATGTAACGATGCAACACATGCACATTCATGCACGCACGCGCGCACACACAGCATAATAGCTGAAGTGGAACAAATTGTCCCGAACCCAAACCTTTTCCAGTTCCTCTCAGGGGCTTCTACTTTTTTGATACAGGTTTCTGCACTCTCCTCTATTCTCAGTGTGTGCAAATGCTGGGAACAAAATGAAATCAAGTCCTACAGCTGTCAAAGCTGTCAAAGTTCTGCTATTTATGAAGTGACTTCAGGCCTGGTTAGTACTTGGATGGTAGACCACCAGGGAATACCAGGTGCTGTAGGGGCCTGGAGTAGGAACTGGCAAGCCACTCCAGTATTCCTGCCAAGAAAAAAACTATGGACATGGGGTCATGAAGAGTCGGTCAGGACTGTAAGGAGACAACAATGACAATAAGTGAGCCACTTCAGGATATTGGCAAATTGAGCACTTCCCTATTCCTCTGAGGAGGGGCAGGGAAGTGAAACTAACCTGTTCCATCTGGTTTACTGTTGCTGATGCCCTGCTTTACTTTGATACAATTCTCTCTCTCTCCTTTTTCCTTGTTGTAAAGTGCAATTCGAAACTGCAGCTGCAGGTAGTTTATTGGCATTACGTACAAGGTAAACAATTATTTTCTAAGAACACGTAATCTAAGTGGATCAGTGATGGTCTAGCTCAGGCAGAAGTAATTTCGTGTTTGGTTTAGTGAGGTCTGGAGTAATGCAATGGACTTTTCTCAACTCTCAGAGCCATTCACCCTCTTCCTTCTTTGTGTAGCCCCTCACTCAGGCAGTGCGTGTTTTTTTTTGGGGGGGGGGATCCACCTGATTCCTTTTGCCTTGGTTTTCTTTCTCCCCTCTCCCTCCTGCTCATCTTCCTTCTTTTTCTCTGCACTCTTCTTCCTTTCCTGATGCAGAAGGAAAGGGAAGGCCTCCTTGCTTCAGGTACCCTTTCTCCAGTCTCTTTTTGGATTCCTTGTGCAGCAGAGGAGGAGCACCTTCATAGTTTTGTGAGGATGAGCTTCTTTTTAAAAAATGTGTCTCTCAACCACTCCTCCACTACTGCAACTTCATTTGACAGCGTTCTATTGAACCAGCAAGTGCCCAGCTGACACTTGACAGTAGAAGAATCCAAAGGGCTGCTTGATTGGTTGATATGCCATTTGCACACAAAGATGGCACCTAATGGCATATTGTTTCTCCAGACCTCAAGTGACCCTATTTAGACTGCATTGGCCTGCACCAAAAGGACCAATGTAGATGTGCCCTTCTATAATATACAGCTGACTTCAGAATGATTCTAATAATACAACCATGCTATATATAATTTTAATTTTCCCCAATCTAGCAAAATCTTTCATTATTTTAAGAGAAGCATGGGTTACGGGAACCAGAGGTAACCCATGGTTGGAAAGGGAGGGGGGGCTCTAATTGAATTGACGGGCTGAGGACTGCTCCCTTGAATCATAAACCAGAACTACAAGAAACAAGAAACACACAGTACATTCTCTCCCAGATTTGTATTACGGGATACAAAAGGCAATTGTGATTGGTTTAAATCAGCTGCACCCGGTTGTATGCACAGTATCTGCATGCCATATAAAATCCAATTTCTAGAAAATGATTTGCAACTTGAACGAGTGAAGGGATGGGACATATATTCTTTGTGCAGTTCCTTGGATGGCAATAGTGTTTAAATATTTCTGTATTTAAATCTCACCATTCCTCACTGTTCAAAGTAGCTCACAAAATCATAAAAAACAATAGAATAAAAATATATAGGAAAGAGTCAGCAACGAGGATAAAGACTAATAAAATGTTTCCAAAACAGTGAGAGAATTTTTTGCTGTTGTTGAGATGTGACCCTTGCAGAGCAATCGTCAGTGTATTCAGATGTGCGTTCTCTAAGACTTATTTCTAGGAAAATGGGTATAAGACTGAGCCTGAGTCACAATATTGATCAAGCCTCTAAGGTATTTGTGTACTTTCTATTATTATCTTTGAAACTATTTGTGTCATTCCAATTCCATGTATTATTGAGGTTCAGTGGTTAAACTTCTAAATCACTGTATTTGAAGTACAGTATATCTATCCTACCCTCACTTTTCAGCCCAGTATTTTTTTTCCATTTGCCTGCTCCTCCCTCCCAGTGCTATTATTGTATGTTGTGTTTTGGCAAGTTACCCCTGAGCACACCTTTTGTATCTCTGCTACCTTTGTTAGCTCCTGTTGCCCTTGCCAATTATTGGATCTAGATGTCAGGTTGGCAGCTTCCTATACCAACCTGCCACCCTGCCCTGCTGTAAATGAACCTGAATGGCTCATCTTACGGGGAAAAAGCCCAGTGTAAAATGTCATTCTTTGTGGATATGACAGTCATCGCTATGGCAATATAATAGATGATATGTACAACACCTCTTACCTGTTGTTATAGAACTTATATTTGTAGTTTCAAGTACAAGTTGTAATTTTCTCGATTTCCACTAGGTGGCCCAGTTACCTTGTTTTGAAAATAATACAGGAAAATGTTTCATAAAGTTGTAGGTCAGACTAACTAAATGAATATTGGAGCAATGAATCTGTTGAAAATAAGTAACAGCTGTCTCTGCCTATGTTGTAAAAAGGGGGTGGGGGACAAGTTCTCAGAAGCAGGAGTTTTGTTTTGTTGTGAATATTTCCTTTCCCTTAAGAAAGCAAGCAAGATGACTGTTCTAGTAAGCTGCAACTACTTGAAATAATTTAGGTTTTATTTATTTAGGAAAATGAAGAATAAATGTGAAGTGCCATATATATTTTCTCAAGAGCATAAAACCCATTCCAGGGCCAGTTCTGTATAATGCATAATATAGAAACATGTAAGAATAGGTCTGTTAAACCAGATGTGAAAAAATGTGCATCAAAACCAGGACCTAACCCAGGAATGGGCCTCTTTTATTATTCTGAGCTGAGGACATCACGGTCCCTTCTTTTCTAGTACAATGCAAAGAAGTCATCGGACCAACTGCAAAGCTATGTCATTTCTAATACATCTTCCGTTCATGTCTGATTCTTCTGTTTTCTCTCACTTGTGATCTTTTCCCAAAAGACTAAAGAAAAAATGAAAGGAGCTGGACGTGGAGGAGGCACTGGAAACTGTGCTCATAAGGGAAATGTACAGCCTCTTCTACCACTGTTTTTTTTTTTAAAATCTTAATGTGAAAAAGAGGAGAGGACAGTATGTCACTGAAGTACAATGCATGGGTGAAAATGTTCAGCACTTTAAAGTCCTGGGTTATTATTTATTTGTTTATTTGTCTCATTTCTATACCGCCCCATTTCCAATATGGAACTCTGGGCGGTGAAGAAAGTAGAAACAGATAAAGCAATAGATAAAAACAATAGGTCAAGATGGAACAATGGGCGGTAAGCAGATAACAACAACAACCAGCAAGCAACCAAAAAAAAAAGTTAGGGTAGGTCACCATATGCCTCCCTGAATAGCAAGGTTTTCAGTGCCTTTCGGAAGGCAGGCAGGGACGATGCAAGGCACAGCTCACTAGGAAGATGGTTCCAAAGGGAGGGGCCCACAACAGAGAAGGTGCGGTTATGGGTGGCCGACCTCCGCACCTCCCTGGGAGTGGGCACCCTCAGTGAGCGCGCCTGCGACATCCGAGTGGGTCTGGCCTCAGCTGACCTCTGGGAGATACGCTCCGACAGGTATTCAGGGCCCAAGCCGTGGAGGGTTTTGAAAACCAAAACCAAGACCTTGAATCTTATCCGGAGGGCCACGGGCAACCAGTGTAAGCGGGCCAGCACTGGGGTAATGCGTTCGTAGCGACGAGCACCCACCACCAGTCTGGCCGCCGCATTCTGGACCCGTTGGAGCCTCCGGACAAGGGTCAAGGGCAACCCCACATAGAGTGCATTACAGTAATCAATCCTCGATATCACGAGGGCCTGCACAACTGTCCTTAGGGAGGACCCATCAAGGTACGGGCGGATCTGGGCGATTCTGCGGAGCTGAAAGAAAGCGGCCCTGGAAACGGCCATCACTTGGGCTTCCAGGGAGAGGGCAGAGTCCAGGACCACACCCAGATTCCTCGCCTTGTCCGTAGGCTGGAGGGAAACTCCCCCCAGGCTAGGGAGGGGGCCATTGTACCTAGATGAGGGTGCCCCAAAGAACAGAACCTCGGTCTTCTCCAGGTTGAGTTTGAGTCTGTTTGCCTTGGTCCATTCCAGGACCGCCTCCAGGCACAGATCGAGGGAGCGAACTGCCTCCGCTGCAGACGTAGAAAAGGAGAGATAGAGCTGTGTATCATCAGCGTACTGATGACAGCGAACTCTAAATCTCCTGAAGACCTCTGCCAGCGGCCTCATATAAACATTGAACAGCATAGGGGAGATTGCCGACCCCTGGGGCACCCCACAAGGGAGCGTCCACGGTGCCGACAAATCCTCCCCAAGCTGAACCCGCTGAGACCGACCGTCAAGGAAGGACTGGAGCCAGCAAAGAGCCAGGCCACCAATACCCCCTCACCTAGCCGGACCAGCAGGTTACCGTGTTCGATGGTATCAAAGGCAGCTGACAGATCAAGGAGGACCAGCAGGGTGGAACACCCCCTGTCAGCCTCCCTGAGGAGGTCATCCTGCAGAGCGACCAGGGCAGTCTTGGTCCCCCAAAGAGGCCTGAAACCGGACTGGAAGGGATTCAGGATATGATGATCCTCCAGGTAGGACTGAAGCCGGACGGCGGCCACCCTCTCGACAACCTTGCCCAGGAAGGGAACAATGGCAATCGGATGGTTATGAACCCTGTCATCTCTTGCCCTTGTCTGTGTTGGATGAAGTTTCTGGAAGCTGATCCAGTACATCTGGAGGACCAAATATTCCTCAACCCGGCTATATAGTATAGCTCCTTCAAACCCCAGTTTGTCTTGCCTGACGTAGAGTAGTGAAGTCAAATCAAAATGAGGATCCTGGAGAGACATTCAGGGCAGAGATGGATCTAGAACCTAGAACCAACTTTTCTAAGAAGGTACATTATGTACTTGCTTAAGAGCAAAAAATCCAGGAAATAACCAAGTTATGAAGGAGAACTATTTATCTATCTATTTATTTATTTATTTATTTATTTATTTATTTATTTATTTATTTAGTAGGCTTATATACCGCCCGTCTTCCCGGAGGAACTCCGGGCGGTTTACAACATAGAAAAATACTAATAACAACTATAAATAGAGCAATTAGACAGTTTAAAACAAATTAACACAAATAATCAAACTGATCAATGAAGAATGGTTTTACAGATGGCGGGGGGGGGGGGACTTCAGTCACCAAACACCTCCCGGAAAGCCATCTAGTACATAACTTCATCTCTGTATGGAAAAGGGGCTGGAAACCAAGCCCTGTGAGAAAAGACGTAAAGAACTGGCCATGTTTAGCCTTGAGAAAAGAAGATGTTTAGCCTTGGGGGGGGGGGAGATGGGATAGCGCTTTTCAAATATTTGGAGGGCTGTCTTATAGAGGACAGGCAGGATCCTTTCTCACCCATCCCCAAGTGCAGGATACACAACAATGGGCTCAAGTTACAGGGATATTAGAAAAAAACTTCCTAACTGTTAGAGTAGCACAGCAATGGAACTAATCACCTCTAGAGGTGGTGAGTGTTCCAGCACTGGAGACATTCAAGAGAAATGTAAACAACCACCTGGCAGATACTCCTCGATATGGAGCAGCATGGAGCAGGGGGTTGGACTCAGTGGCCTTCTCAGCTCCTCCCAGCTTCATTATTCTTTGATTCTACAAAGCATATAAGGTATGCATTACAAGATACAGACAACACCCTATAATAAATTGCAGGAAGTGAAGAGCTGTGGTATCAGAACTCTTTGTGCTGAAAGTTAAAACTGGACGGCATGTTAGATACAATGTGGAGCAGAACAAGGCAATGAACCAAAAGTTCTTATTGATATATGTACTGTTCTCTATGTACAAAACTTAACAAGTGACTGGAGTACTTTTGTTTTCAAGTAGAGATGGGCACAAAACGCTAAAATGGCATTTCATTTCGTTTCTGTTTCATTTTCCCCCTATTTGTTTTGTTTGAAATGAATTTTTTTAAAAAAATCATTTTTTCTTTTTCTTTTTATATGTTTTTATGTGTGTTTTTTGTGTTACTTTTATGTGTTTAACTGTTTATGTGTTTTATATTTTACTTTTAACTTGTGTTTCGGGCGTGTTGGGGGAAAGTGAGGGCTTTTTAATTTATTTTTGTTTATTTTATTTTTTATTATTTTTTTTTTTGCTGCTGAAGCCCCGTACACCAGTTGACTGGCGCTTGCTTCGACAGCAAAAAAAAAAAAAAAAAGTTTTAAAAGCCTGCGTTTCCCCTTACCTGATCGGGTGCGTTGTGGGGAATGGTGCAGAGGTTTCAAAGCGGTTTCCCATAGGAATGCATTGGATCTTGCCAGCATATTTCAGTTTCAATTCCACACTGCAGTGAGTCTCCTACTTCTATTCTTCCTTTTTGTAAGGCCTGAATTCTATTACTCTGTTTGGCGTGAGTTTCACCCTCTCTCATGTCCTCCTGTGGGAACTCCTGTATGTCTTCCTCTGCATGCTGTCTGCCAGAGTCCTCTTCAAGAATCTGAAAGTGGATTTTCAGTTCCACAGTTCCATTTGCTCCTAACTGGGGCTTGATTCCATAGTGCTGTCTTCACTGTTTCTTCTTTCCTCACCCTTCTCCTTCTCTCATTTGTCTTGCTGTTCGTCCACCTTCCAGGGTCTTCCTTAGCAGCTGCTGCTTCAGAGGTCTATGTACTCTTCATCTTCTGTAATAGCCATAAGTCTGTCCAGTTGCTGCTCCAAAGACAAACATTGCACACTTTGCAGATCATCACTACACAAGTGTCTCCTCCATAATCCTGGTTTGTTTCTTTCTTCCATTTGTCTCTGAGCATATTGTACTTTGCTTTGTCTTCTCTGCCCTGAAGAGTTCTGGAAAAGTCCAATAATACAGTGATACCTTGCATAAAGGAATTCATTCTTTCCAAATTAAATTATGTTCAGCAAATTTTCCTTTATACAAATTTCTCATAGGAATGCATTGAAAACAGAGTAATCCCTAATCATGACCATTTTTATGTTGTACGGATTCACCCAATAGACAATTCTGTTAAGCAAATTTCCCCTATCTCCAGAATTGTTTATGTTGTACAGATTTTATGTTAAAAAACCATTTGTTATATGAGGGTCCACTGTATATAAATCAGCTTTTGCTTTCCTGGTCTCCCTTTTCTTTTTTCTCTTCCTCCAGTAGCCCCTTTTTCTTACACTTACTTTCCTTGTTGCTCACCCTTGGGGGCCACCTTCATTTTATTCCTCTACTGTGCTCTGTTAGGAGTCAGCAAACAGAAAAGGAAACATAACATTCATATCAGCATGCTCAAGATTTTGTCCAATATAATTAAGTTATTACAGTAATTTTGCCCATCTAGCATTATAGTAAAGAGGAAGCAAAGAGAAAATCAGTGTAAGGACATTTATTTCAACATGTTAATCTTTCTCTCCCTTGAAGAGACAAACTAGCAAACTGCAAAGCTTTTAAAATGAGCAACCATCAATAATGCACTCCAGCAAAAAGATAACACTGTAATAAACAAAGTCATAGTGGCTGATTACCCAGTGCGTAACTCTCACAACTCTATGTTTAATGGATTTGCTTATCTCATTACAGTATTTTCTACTGAAATATGGGCAGTCAATGTATCAGACAGAGCACACAAACACACTAATTTCTATTTCTGCCTTGAACAATGGGTTGGACTCAATGGCCCTTCCAACTTCATGAGCCTATGATTCTGTGACTGAAGAGATCTGAAATATTTTACTTTGGCATATGCCTTGCCTTGCCTTATCATCTGCATGTATACAGGCTGAGGTCAGTTTGACTATTGGAATCGGCAAACTCACCATTTCAGTTCTCTCTTGTTTGTTTTGTTTCCATCTTCCTGTCTCATTCGGGAGGATATGGATATTGCAATACTGAGCTCTGCAGCTTAAGATGTGTGTGAACTGTGATTGCTAATTGGATTGTGTATTTTTTTTAAAAAATCTGTTTTAACTTGTTTTCATAACATATGAAATTATCTCCTGTTCCCCCCCCCCCCAGATTAAAACAAGCGTTTCGCCTAGTTCCATACCATGGAACTTTGTGATGGTGAATGTTAGACAACTTTGTGTTTTCAGTGGAATTCCTGATTGAAAACCAGGGTGAAATGGGTTTTTAGTTAGGCTTATGAAGTTAACTGATACCAGGCCTCAAGATAGCAACATGTTTTCCATAAATGGAAGGCAATGTAATTGTTCTTTGCAAATGAGAACAATTTCCTGAATATAAACATGGCATATAGCGCAAGAGTACTCACACCCATCCCCTCCTTTAAAAAAAAATGAGCATTCATATTTTAAGTAACTTCCAGGACATCGATAGCAGCCATAGCACAGAGTATACATTGCACAAACAGTGACTCCTGTGCCATCAGATGTTGTCATCAGTAACCAATGGTAGATGAAGCAAATGAAACACCCCCTTGACGACTGCCAGATTTTCAGAACGTCTCTACATTTTGAACACCAGCTTAGCAATGCAGATACTCAAAGATGACTGAATTGTTTACTTGCAAATTGTAAATAGCTTTGCTTGCAGTTTGCAGGTCGTGACCTTAATCTGTTAGTCTTAAATTCAGCAGAGCCGGTGAAGCAATTTATGAACAGTAAGTGAACCCATACATAAATCCCATTGGTTCAGTATGTCTGTGAAGAATCTCAGCCATCCAGGTGAATTTATCTGGAAGGTGAGTCATGGCTACTGGACTTCTTTTTTCTTGAGAGAGAGAAATGTTTCGCTGCCCATCCAAACAGCTTCATCAGTCTGAATACAGCTAGTGTGAGTCCTCCATCTTATAGTCAGCTTTGACCTCTTGTCACCCTAGTCTGAAATAGGCTCCTAAGATGAACAATGGCCTGAATAGGCTAGTTAGGTAGATAATAGTATCCATAGCCTTAATGTGAACAATGGCCTAAGGTGCTGAAACCTATCAAGAATAGGTCATTAGCTATGGCCTTGGTGGTGAAGGCTTTTTGATTTGTCTGGGTACTGTTGAAAGCACACCTTGATAAGTAGCATATAGACTATGCCTGAGGCCACCACCTCTGTTGAGGGAGGGGGTTTTCAATGCTCACATGAATGGCTTCCCTTACTCCGGTCCTGAGCTATCTTCTTTGTCTAACATGTGTACATCCTCATCTTTGTCCTTCAAATGGAGGTGTACTGCTGATTCCGGTCCTGAGCTGTTACCCCTCCTATGTTGGGCCATCCTTCTGTTTAATGGCTCTTTAGTTTCTCTAATGTAGAGGTCTGCACACTCCTTGCTGCATTGGACCGCATATACTATATTGCTCCTTTTTTGTTTTGGTATGGGATCCTTTGGGTGGACAAATCTCTGCCTTAGTGTGTTTGTGAGTTTGAAATAAACAGGGATGTGGTGTTTGCCAAAAATCCTTTTAAGCTTTTCAGACACTCCAGCCATGTAAGGAATGACCAGGTTCTTCCGTTGGGTCTGGGTCTCAGACTGATCCCTTGTTCTTCTGGGTCAGCCCACTGCTTTGTTGAAGGCCCATTTTGGATATCCACAGGCCTTAAGTCAGCATGTCCAAACTTCGGCCCTCCTGATGTTTTAGACCACAACTCCCAGAATTCCAAGCCTGTATTTCCATTGACAAAGGACTGTGGGAGTTGTGGTCTAAAACATCTGGAGGGCCAAAGTTTGGACGTGCCTGCCTTAAGTGCTGTCTTCAGGTGCCTGTCTTCCTTCTTCTTGGCTTCTGAGGAGGTGGGGATGCTCTCTGCTCTGTGGCTTAGGGTCCTGATGACTCCTCTTTGTGCTGTAATGGATGGTGGGAGTCAAACAGTAAGTACTGATCTGTGTGAGTGGGTTTCCTGTAAACTTCTACTCCCAGGCCACCGTTGAGTCTGATGATGCACAATCCAGGAAATCCAGCCCGTTGTCTTGGGTGTCTTCCCTAGTGAACCTAATATTAGGGTCCACCACATTGATGTGGTCTGTAAAGGCCTGTACTTCCTGAGTCTTGATTTTCACCCAGGTATCATCTACATATCTGAAGCAGTGGGATGGTGTTGTCCCTGGGAAGGTGTTGAGTGCCTTCTTCTCCACTTCTTCCATGTATAGGTTCGCAACAATTGGTGACACTGGGGAACCCATGGCACAACCATGCTTCTGTCTGTAGAAGTCCCCTCTGTGCATGAAATATGTGGTGTTCAGACACAGGTCCAGGAGCAGGCATATCTGCTCTGGGTTGAGGCGGCTTCTGGAAGTTAGGGTGCTGTCTTCTCTTAGCCTTCTCTTTACTGTTGTTAGGGCATCGCTGGTGGGGATGCTGGTAAAGAGAGATGTAACATCAAAGGATACCATGGTTTCATCTGTATCCAGTTTCAGTTCCCTGACTTTAGAAACAAACTCCTCTGAATTGTGTACGTGGTGGTCCGTGAGCCCAACCAGTGGGGCTTGGATAGTCGCCAGGTATTTTGCGATGTTGTAAGTCACTTAATTTATACTACTAACGATGGGTCTGAGGGGAATTCCTTGCTTGTGGATCTTGGGAAGTCCGTAAAAGCAGGGGACGGTCTCTCCGGGATATAACTGGTGGTAGGTCACCCTGTCAATTGTGTTATACTTCTCCAAAAGTTTTAAGCATTCTATTACTTTCTTCCTGTAATTGCTGGTGGGTCTCTTTTTAGTTTTTCATATGTGTGTTGGTCATCTAAAAGTGTGATAACGTTTTTGTGGTAGCCCACAGTATTGAGGACGACAGTGCATCTTCCTTTGTCTGCAGGCAGAATTGTGATGTTCTCATCCCTGCTGAGAGATGTCAGAGCACTTCTCTCTTGGCTGGTGAGGTTGGATGGTGGTGGTTGAGCGCTGGAGAGTGTGGCACAGACTTTTATCCTGAGTAGGCCTTTTAGCCTTTGGATTGGACCTCTCTCTCTGTCTGGGTGAGTTCCCTGTTTGAGAGGTTCTTTACCCATTTGTCCTTTACATCTCCTGTCATGGTCCCCTCATCCTTCTTCCTCCTGCCAAGATCCACAAGCAAGGAATTCCCCTCAG
The DNA here is from genome assembly GCA_037367245.1 of Phrynocephalus guinanensis. Classification (NCBI taxonomy): domain Eukaryota; kingdom Metazoa; phylum Chordata; class Lepidosauria; order Squamata; family Agamidae; genus Phrynocephalus; species Phrynocephalus guinanensis. Next base: position 48,059,196 of record CM074736.1, on the reverse strand, counting down.
TATGAATCTATGGAGTAAAATCCATTTTGTTCCCATCTGGTACTGCAGTTGCTGCCACTGCTACAGAAATTATTAGTATCGAGTGCATAGGATTCAGCGTGTTGAGTTAAATGTGAACTAAAATCCCTGTCCATGAGTTTGGTTATACCTATATTCCTACAAGGTTCAGGTTCTTCTGAGATCTCAATATCAAGATGGTAGGATTCTGGCTCAGGGTCCTCTACGTCATCACCCCATTCTTCATATATGGCAAATATCCAATGTATTACAGCCATTAAAAACAGTAGGCAAAAATGCTTAAATATATAAGCATTTATATACTTTAGGTTGCAGGCAAATAAGTCAGATAAGTCTAAAATACAACAGCATAACAGGTACAATAAGATACCAAAAATAATATTTTAAGTTTATCCCAAAAATGTAAAAGGCACAATTAAAAACCAGATAAGTGGATCTCTGAAACACATCACTTAAAAGTAAAAAACATGATAATAGGTAACACCTTGGTTTTACAAGCATTATTTGTTCTGCAAACATGCTTATAGACCAAAGCTCTCATATTTCAAAACAAATTTCCCCCTAAGAAATAATGGAAACTCAGATGATTTGTTCTGTGGACCAATAGACCACATACTGTACACACAAAATGCCCCCCAAACCCCTCACAAAGGAAGTTGGCTAGAGTTCCATGTCAGCAGCATGGTTTAGGTACCTGGCTGTGGAAATCTGCGGAATCTGCTTGGGACTAACAGATGGATTTTACTCTGTGTTTTTAATGCAACAATAATAAAGTGCAATTTGTAGTCCTGTGCACACTTGACAAGCTGCCCCATGACTAGAAATGGTTTGAAAAATAAGAAAGAATGTTGAAAACAAATTTAAGAAAAATATAAAGAAAAATAAATCAAACCCCGAACCTGCACTCCCCTTTGAAAACCTTCATGGCTAATGCAAGGGAGACCTCTGCTCCTCTCTATTTCCTCTGCTATTGAGACTTGCCTAAGATGGAACATTCTAGAAAATCCCCCACAATCCAGCAGGGGTGGGGGAGAGAGAGAAGAACCATTGGCTCACTTCCAAACATGTAACCTGCTTTAGTGCTTGTATTGCAGGACATTGCTCGTTGATCAAGGCAAAATTGATCAAATGTTTGCTTGTATTGCAAATCACTCTTAAACCAAGGTACTTGTAAACCAAGGTATTACTGTAACTTTGAGTAATCATGAGCCTTTAAGCACATTATAAGAACTGCAACAGAATTTCAGGAATCCTCTGAGACTAGGCTATTTTAGCCTCTACCCAGGTGTCAACCTTGCAATAAATCAACCGCAGCAGATCTATGCAAAAACCTGGAGACTATCAAAGCCCTGTGAGTCCGAATCTATTTGACTTTTTAGCCTGTGTTAGCCCAGACTTACCAAAATACGTCTAAGATACTGTATATTTAAAATATACTAGAGATTGCACAAATACTGCTCCTTTCTAGAAAACAACAAAAATTATCCCTACTCTAACTTTATGAGGACAAGAGGCATAGGCCTCCCTCTAATTTCTAAACTACATTTCTAAGCTTGTCTTGTCCTTTTAAGCAGCCATAAAATCCTTTTTGAAAAAAGTCTCTTCTTTTCCCTTCAGACTGTTCACAAGCATGGGAAAAGACAGTCACATGTTGCTTTTAGATCAATTGGGTTTCACATGCAGCAGTTCCAGCGGTGGCCATGGAGGCGGCTTGCTGGGTCCATTTGATGTCTCTGACAAGTGGGCCCAGCAAGCCGACCTGGGCCCACCTCTGCGGCCACCACGCATGTTGCCGGAAAACCCAAACGGGCCCAGTAGGCCGGCCTGGGCCCGCCACCACCACTGGGGCTGCCGCTGGAGAGGGAATTCCCCTCCAACACAGAGACCTGGTGGGCGACCCCTGAAGGCGTGGGGGTGACTGGTCGCTCGTGGGCAATGTCATGGGCAGGCCTGCTCTACAGCATCACCCCATTCTTCCATTCTTCTTCTCTTCCCCCTTGTCACATAGGGTTTGAACAGAATTATCATCCTTATCCCTCTGTTTACTTTTGCCCCCCACCCAACCTCATTTGCTTCTACGCCCAGCTCCCAAGGGTCTCCTGCTTGCTCTAGAAGTTGGTCTCTCATTCCCCAGGCTTTTTCAAGTTCCCACACTCTGGCCATTTCTTGTGCTTTCTTAGTCTTACCCACCCCTTCTGATGTTTCTGAATGTACTCCTGTCTCCTTGTCTTCAAGGACTTTACAGGTCTCTGGTTCCCCCAGGATGCCATAAGTCAGCATTGTTACCACCAGGGAGTGGGAAATTTGGTGGGCCCTGGGGAGAGAGGAGATGCCCCAATGGCAGGGGCCTGCGTGCCATAGTCTCAACCGTTACACATGGGGAATGACACGGCTGTTTCATACTGAGCCAGAAAAGCTCAGAAACACAAAATGTGGTTCCAAGTTAGACCACCAAAAGAGATACTAAAGATAAGCTGATGAACAACAGATCCAAATTAGGTTCTATTTTTAGACTTATCTCAACAACATAGAAGGGGGTTGGGAAAGCAAAAGAGGAAAAGGAAATTAGTTTAATTTTAGATGTACAGTACAATAAGACTGCACTCCTATGAAATTTACATGAGTAATAAACACCACTGAACTAGGATTTGTTTCCAAGTAAGCTCTCACTGGAGTAAGCTTTTGGACAGCAAGCTTAAAATCCTAAATGTTCTTTCAAACAATTGTGCTGGACTTTAATGAGAAGACTTTCTCCATCATTTCATATTGACAGTTTATTTTTCATTAGTTGCACGGTTAAAAATAACATTCAGAAAGCTAAAAATACTGAATTTTTGAGAGTTTGCACACAGCAGATGAAGTGTGGGTACAAAAAAGCCTATGAATATTCATGAACATTACTCATTTAGCCATACTAAATGGTAAGGATGTTTATATAAAAGCTTGTTGAAGAACAAAATAACAGTACTTGAACATTTGACTTGGTATCGATTTGGTTCATGCTTGGCAGACTTCTTGTAACAGTTTCATAACACCTTCTTTAGTAATTGTTACTACAGTAACAACAGACAACTAGCAGCAGACAGTCCTAGCTTAACACATATAACTTAGATACTTATATACAGATATGCAGTGAACCCTTGCATAACGGTTTGTATAACATTGTGAGGAAAGCCACCCTGGAGGGGCTGTGAGCAGGAGAGTGACACCTGCACTACAAGAGAAAGAGAGGGAGAAGGAGGAGGGAGGGGCTAAGGCCCCAGTTAAGACAGAGAGGGAGCCAGAAAAGGTGGGAAACCCGAACCAATCAGCGGTGGTGGAGGTGGGGTTTGGACAGTGTAAAAAAGGAACACCATGTGTCTTGCCCTCAGACTGGGACTGGGTTTGGAGGAAAAACCCATGGTCGGGCGACTGGGAGCAGATGATGAAGCCAAGGCCCGAGGCTGAAAGCTATAGAGGCCGTGCCCATCACCAAGGTTGTTCCTATTGGGGTGAACAGGACACCTGTGAGTACAACAGTAAGAGAAAGGAACCAAGGTGGGAACGGGCCTGGGAACAATGGCTAGCCAGGCCGAAGGAGGAGGAGGAAAAGAACCGGGAAGATGCATATCGAGAGGGGTCTGACTTTGAGAGATGACTATCCCTTCAAGTCCCAGCACCAGAGGCGTCCTGGACCCAAACTCACTTCGGAGGTTGGGATGCAAGTGGGGGAGCCGGACCTCTATGAGAAGGAGGGGAAGGGAAGTGGTGGAACCAAATCTCTCCAAGAGTAGGAGGGGGTCTGGACTTTTCTGTGTTTACTCCATCTTATGAATCTAAGAACAATCCCTTTACTGTTGATGTTAAAGACGTTGGAACTGTTATCAAGGAAAGGACCTCCCTCATTGTGGAAGAGCAAAATAAAGTAACCGTTTATCTTTTAAAAATGTGTCTTTATTGGATCCTGAAGGTTAGATTGCCTGGGAAAAGCAAGTACCCTCACAAACAAAATCTGTACAACATTAAAAATTCTGGAGATAGGGGAGATTTGCTTAACAGAATCACCTATGGGGCGAATCTGTACAACATAAAAATGGAATCACTCTGTTTCCAATGCATTTCTATGCAAAATTTGTATAAAGGAAAATTTGCTTAACATAATTTCATTTGGAATGAATTTATTCCTTTATACAAGGTACCACTGTACATGCTGGGTTACATTATATTTACATATTCTAAAAATACTTTTCAGATTTAAGATATTGCTTTTCTTCAAGAAAATATGGCATTGGGTAAGATGTGACACCAAATTAATTTAAGGGTCTTTTTCAATTTTTGTTTTAAATATGCTTTTACATTTGAATTGTGTTTGTTTTAACTTAATTTCTTGGCTGCCTCGCATTCTGTTTGGCAGAAAGGTGGGAGAGAAATCTACTGCATTCATGCATCAGTTTGCATTTCTAAATAAACAAAACACGTTCAATTTTTTTCTGTTAAAAGAAAGGCATATTTGCAGCAGAATCTAGTAGTGGTGTTCTGCTTGGTCGAATTGTATGATCCAGCAGAAATGGGAGGGGTGGTCTTCCTTCCCCCCCATTAGAGCCTTCTCTGTGCACCCCCAAAAGAGGATCTGGAGGACAGGAGAAACCCCCTGGAGCTGTGGGGCACGAAGGGAGAGAGAGAGAGAGAGAGAGAGAGAGAGAGAGAGAGAGAGAGAGAGAGAGAGAGAGGAATCAAGTTTTCCTGTGAGCAGCCCTGTTCAGGCATGAAGAGCTCTATGAAAATGTGAAGAGCTCTAATTGTATACTTGTAAGTCCTATCCCCCCACTTCCTTGATGGATTCAGAAATAGGGAAGGTCCTGGTATGTTCCTTGTACAGGGACAGTTCTAAGAGTGTCCAGCTGAATGCATTTAAAACCATTCCTGTTGTCATCCACAAAATATTTTTCTCCATGTCTTTATCAGAATCTTTTTTCCTCAAATGTCAAAATTGTCCTATTAAAGGATCCAGATACAATTATTGTTACCATTACATGCAATTGTGTTTTAAAGGAATATTATGCATGCATGGTTTAATTTAGTAATGGTAATATATGAAGACAATTATGGATAAAAAGCAGCCCATTATTTCTGGATGTCCTTTGCCGCCAGGTCTGAATTAAATATGAAATATGAAATTAATTAAATATGATATTTGATTGAATTCATTACTGTATAATGTTTAGTCCCATTAGCTGCCATGTCATTTGAAAGGATGGGAAGTGGAAATATTTCTGCGAAATGAATCTGTACTAAGTGGCCCCTAACAACAACAATAACTACAAAAGGGCTTTGGCCAAATTTATAGTTATTGATCCATTTGCATTTTTTGCTTACCTGAACCTTGGGAATGTAGATATACAGTATGCCAGTTTTGTTGCAGGCATTTTTATAAAAACTAGCAACAAATGGCTGTTTTTAAGGGCAAAGGCCTCCTTTGACATTGCACATGATTGTTTAGAACATGTAGAATTCAATGCAAATCAGGCTTCTTGAAGACAAGATTGAATGGGAACATGTATAGGTGCATGCTTAATCATTGCTTATTTGGTTTATTGTTATTTCATCTTTCTACCAAAAAGAGACTCCAAACACAAGTGGAAACAGCTGGATGGCATGGCATGTCTGGCTGGCTTGTCCCTACTCCAATGAGCCAGAGAATAACTCTATAAAAACACTGACCCACGCGGGCAGATAACACAGACCACGCTGTATCTCACTGTGAAGAATTTGCACAACACTTTGGAAGCAAAATTGAAGAGATCTGAGCTACCTTGGATGCTGCTATTGATGCAGAGCCTGTAGATAAAACATCCCACCCTCCTTGTCCTGTATTAATGGATGACTTTCAGCTCCTACAGCCAGATGATGTGGTCAGGACTCTTGGGGACATGAGGGGCACCACATGTCTGCTGGATCCTTGCCCCTCATGGATCATAAAAGCTGCCAGAGAAGGTATGGCAGATTGGTTAGGAAGAATAGTGAATGCCTCCTTACAACAGGGCAGGATTCCGGCATACTTAATGGAGGCAATAGTAAACCTGCTGTTAAATAAAGCCCTCCTTAGATCCAATGATAGTAAACAATTACTGACTGGTATTGAATATCCCATGCTTAGGGAAAGTTCTATAGAGGGTTATAGCCTCACAGCTCCAGAGGTTTCTGGATGACATAAACTACCTGGATCCATTTCAGTCTGGCTTCAGGCCTGGCTATAGGACTGAGACAGCACTGGTTGCACTGGTAGATGACTTACACAGGGAAATAGGGGATATATGTCCCTTTTGGTTTCGCTAGACCTCTCAGCTGCTTTTGATACTATAGACCATGGCATCCTCCTGACTCGATTCTCTGAAATGGGAATTGGAGATACTGTATTAAAATGGCTCTGGTCCTTCCTGTAGAAAAGAATGCAGAAAGTGGTATTAGGTGATTCCTGTTTGACACCACGGCCGCTGACCTGTGGAGTTCCCCAGGGTTCTGTTCTGTCTCCTATGTTATTTAACATCAATATGAAACCACTGGGGGAGATTATCAGGTACTTTGGGGTTAAGTGCCACCAATATGCTGATGATACCAAGCTCTACCTCTCATCACCTCCGGATTCTAAGGGAGCTACTATCTCAACTTTACATGAGTGTTTAGCTGCAATAATGAACTGGATGAGGATGAACAAAATGAAACAAAACCCAAACAAGACAGAGGTGCTCCTGGTCAGTCGGAAGGGAGAACACGGGATAGGGATGCAACCTGTACTAGATGGGGTCACCCTCAAATTGAAAAAAAACAGGTGCGCAGCTTGAGGGTGCTCTTGGACTCATCCTTGAGCTTGGATGCCCAGGTCACAGCTGTGGCCAGGAGAACATTTGCACAATTAAGGCTAATATGTCAGTTAGGCCCATTTCTTGAGAAACCAGCTCTAGCCATGGTGATACATGCCCCAGTGACATCCCGGCTAGACTACTTAATGCGCTGTATGTGGGGCTACTGATGAAAAGTCTCAGGAAACTTCAATGGGTCCAAAATGCAGCAGCCAGGCTGCTGACTGGGGCAGGATACATAGATCACATTACACCCGTATTAAAGCAGCTCCACTGGCTGCCAATCAGCTATCGGGCATAATTCAAGGTGCTGATCTTAACCTACAGAGCACTATACGGCCTGGGTCCTAGCTACTTCAAAGATTGAATCTCACAATATGAACCAACTCGGGCGTTAAGGTCATCAGGAAAGGCCCTTCTCTCCATCTTGCCCCCCAAACAGGTACATCTTGTGGGAACCCATGTAAGGGGCTTCTCAACTGCTGCATCCAAACTCTGGAACTCCCTCCCACTAGAGATCAGGACTGCCTCATCTCTGTTATCTTTCCAGAAATAGGCAAAGACCTTTCTCATCAGGCAAGCTTTCCCTGTATGATGGACGACCTATTATGTGTTTTTTAAATGAATCTACAGGATCACATAGATTTCGTGTTTATAACTACTTATAACCTTATGGGTTTACATTGACACTATGTCTTCAATTTTAGTTTCCATCACTCATAACTTTACATGGAACTTTACTCCCTTTTAACTACTCGCATCCTCTTGTAGCTTTAATGTAATGTTGTCTATTAATGCTGTTATGTGTCCCTCAATTCCCTGTTCTCAATACTTGAACATGTCTTAATTGTACTGGACTGTATATTATCCCTCATTCTGTAAGCTGCCTTGGGTGCTTTTTTCCAAGGAGCAAGGCAGGGTAAAAATACTCTAAAATAAAAAAATACTCTAAAATAAATAATAAACCATAAGGAATTTCCCTGCTGTTTTCTTTCCAAACAAGTCAAAATTCTACAGGATTCTGGCATGTAATTCAATGATATCATTGATTTTCAGTGTTTGTTTATCGAAATATACTGGACTTCAACCATCAGAAATCTCTGCCAGGACATCTGATGCGCATGGATTCTAAGAGCAAGAACCATGTGAAAGTTGTGAATAGGGAAGGGCACAAAATGAAAAATGAAATGTTGTTTCGTTATGTTACGTACCAAAATGAAATGAAACAAAATGATACAAGGAAGCATAATTTTGTTACAGATGAAACAAAATGGTATTTTTGTTGTTGTTGTTGTTGAAATGAACCATTTATTTGCATCTATCACCCACTTGGGGGAGGGAATTTTTTTTTTAAAAAAAAGCTCCAGGCTTTTTGGAAAAAAGTTTTTCCCTACTCCAGCCCCCACACCAGCTGATCGGCGCTAGGGTAGAAAAAAGGCTTCCCCCCCACCCCAGTGCCAATCAGGGCTTGGGGAGGGAAAAATGTTTTTTTTAAAAGCCCGGGGCTTTTTTAAAAAAAAACAGTTTTTCCCTCCCCCAAGACCCGCCTGACAGCTGATCGGTGCTAGGGTGGGGAAAACCATTTCCCCCCACCCTAGCACCGATCAGCTGGCAGGTGGGCCTTCAGGGAGGGAAAAAGTTTTTTAAAAAGGTGGGGCTTTTTAAAAAACCTTTTCTCTATCCCCCAAGCCCTGCATGCCAGCTGATTGGCGCTAGGGTGGGTAAAATTTTCCCCACCCGAGCCACAATCAGCTGGCAGGTGGGGCTTGGGGAGGGAAAAAAGTTTTTTTTTAAAGCCCAGGGCTTTTTAAACCTCCCCCCCCGCCACTTTCCAGCCCCCCCCTCCATGAATCATTTCATTAGTGGTTCATTTTGTATGAATTTTTTGGAAGAAATTCGTATGAAACAAAATGAAAAAAATGTGTGTGGGGGGGGGAGACGAAGGGAAATGAAATGAAACATTTTTTTTTTTCATTTTGTGCCCATCCCTACTTGTCAATCAAGAATTCATCATCTTTTGCAGGACAGAGCTGAAACAAAATTATCTTTTTGTCTGTAGAAGCCATGGGTGGAATCCACTATATTTCACTGGAGTGAGAACAGTTATCTCTGCATTACTTGTTACTTGACAGGGTTGTATGCCTTTGGAGGAAGGAGGAAGGCTCATCATAGCCATGGGTTATTGTGTGCTCCTGCCTCTCTTTGTGCAAGCAGCAAGGATCAGATGTTAGGGCATGAAAAAGGTGGCAGTGAATAATCGGGCAAAGACAGGCTTCGAGGATAAAGATGATGAAGAGAGAAGAGGGTTGATCCATAGAGACATGAAGGAGGAAGGAGAATATCTTGTGGTCTACTCAGATGAAAGCAATGTTGGGCTCCACAGGCTAATTCCATTTGCAAACTTCAGTGGGCATTTTTATATACGTGATTGTAGAGATCGGTGAGGATCTGTATTTCTGACCGAGTTTTTGCTGCTTTCTGTCTCCAGAGACTGTACTCTTAAAACAAGTCACAACACGATGCTTGTTTGACATCAACCCCTAAACATCTAGGGGTGAGTGGTTGGGTGATGCTTGAAGCCCACAATCCCACTGAATTCAGTGTTAATTACAGAAGTGTACACTTCAGTAGGAAGAAATACACTCAAGAGTGTATTCCTCCAAAGTAGATACTCTCTGCGCACAACGTTTTGTGAAGTGAATTTGTTGTTTTGCTTATCTTTGGTTCTTTTGCTTGCCTTCTTTTCAAGGTTGATGTTCGCAAGGGACCATGGATTACTGTTGCTTGATTCTGCTCTAACAATGCAGGTTCCTTTCCAACAATTGGTACTCTTATATGTCAATGCAACTGAATTACTGTGGTGTACTGTACAGGAGGCTGTGGTGGCTCAGCAGGCTAGAGCGGTTGAAACTGTTGGCTGGAAAGTCGGCAGCTTGGCAGCCTGGGTGCCACACAGTGGAGTGAGCTCCAGCTGTTAACTCACCTGCTGTCAGCCTAGCAGTTTGAAAGCATGTAAATGCAAGTAAATAGGTACTGCCATAAAAAGTGGGAAGCTAAACAGTATTCCATGTGCAGGAATGTGTTCGGCCATGCCAGCCACATGGTCACGGACCTGCACAACACTGGCTCTTTGGCTTGGAAATGGAGATGAGCACCACCCCTAGAGTCGGACATGACTAGTACGCTTGTGCAGGGGGAATCTTTACCTTTTACCTTTTACTGTACAGGAGACATTGCATATAAATAAAGATTTGTGATCCATATAGATCTTATTCATTTTCATTAGTAGCATTTTAAGTTCGTTATCCTGTATAGTAAAATTAAAATTCACCCATTACAATCACTGTAAAGAATTTGTGAGTTGAACTGAGATATCTGTATATTGAACCACATGTATGTGACTGGATTTTCTTCCTGCTGTGATTCTGGTGACACCCCACTACATGAAAAGGTGACCAGATCATGTAACTTGTAGTTCATTTCAAGGAACCGATATACAACACCTCACTTGTGTGAACTGGATTTTTGCTAGCCTTCTGAAATATGTACATTCTAATCATCCAATTGGATGAAAGACCTAACGGCAAATGCAGTCAATAGTGTGTCTAGTAGCTGCATTGGGATGGTGTTGTAAGTTTACTTGAAGCCTTTCCCCTTCTCACCTGTGATTTTGGATGACACCCCCCCCCCCGCCTTGCAGTTAAGAATAGTGGCATTGTGGTCTTCATTCTGTCCCTTCCTTCTGGGCCAGGGTGTTTGGGTAGTATGGGCAGATTTCAGTCCGGATTGCAGCTGGCTGAATGTTCAACTCTGCTTACCGACATGCTGCAGTTTAGGAGGAAATTAGTAAAGCCGCAGCTCCCAGTGATGGTGTGCAGGCAGGGCTGAGATGGGTGTGCATTCTGAGCCCCATTGGGAGCTCTGACTCTAGATCTTGCTGGCCTGCTTTATCTTTTCCCCATCATTCGTTTTCTTCTGGACAGAGGGCAAATCTGAGACCTTCCAGATAACATTCTGCTTTAGTTTCACCCGGAGAAGCGTACCCCCCTCCCCGGCTTTTCCTCTTCAGTAAGAATGTTTTTATTGTTCACCGCCCCAAGTTCCTATAGGAAGATGTGGCGGTATATAAATGCAACAAATAAATAATAAATAATAAATATTTTTTCAATGTGCAGCAGGGAAACCCATGCCGGCCTACTTCTGGCCATTGGCAGGGACCGTATATTCATTTTTAAGATGAAATTATTGCTTCTCACCTCATCATTTTCAAATGCTGTGTTTTCAGTGAAGGTAGGGATATTTTTAGTGGAAGGGCAGCAGGAATTGAAACAGTTCCACATAGTACTCCCATCGCTACAGAGGTATCAGGAGGAAATTGCACCACCACAAGGAGGGCATGGCTTTGCATAAAATCTGCACATGCTAACTGATACTTATGTCAATTGAGGGACCAGTGTGCCAGGTCGGTCTGCCTTCTTGTTGTTAATTGCTGATAGACAACTATCAGCAATTGTGCTGTTCTTTAAACTGAACTTTGACAGGACAGTTCCTCAAAAGAATAATGGTTTTGAGTGCAGGGCTACCAGCTGGATTGCTCTCTGGCTAGAGACCCCTCAAGTAGCTTGCTCCCTCAGGGGATCACACATCACCAGTGCTAAAGGAATGCTTACCTGCCAAGGCAGATGAATTCTTCATGCAGAATAAGGGTAGCATGTCACCTTCTCCTTTACTTCAGACAGCAGTAATGCCTTGGTCTGGCCACCATGGACTTTAGCTAATTGACACATAGGGCTTTACTTCTAGTTGGTCCCAGAAGAACCAAGCTGCCTTCCCTTAAGACTATTTGTCCATCTAGTCCAGAACAGCTCTCTAGGGTCTCGGTAGAATTCTCCCACAGATTCCTCACTTACCACTTGATCCTTTCAACTGCGATTGCCAAATATTCACTGTTTTTTGGCTAAATTGAGAAAAGTACTGAATTTAAAAAAATCCAACATGTCCCAGAGCTTTTAAACCAGGATTAAGCTAGGCATATATAATCCAAAACAAAAAAATTAAAACAAAACAAAAAAACTATTCCCACCTCTGGATCCTGTTGACAACTTTATTTATTTATTTATTTATTTATTTTTTTATTGTAGAGTATTTTTACCTCGCCTTTCTCCTTGGAAAAGGACACATGGCGGCATACAGTAATGAGGGACAATATATAGTCCAGTACAATTAAGACATATTCAAGTTTGAGAACAGGTAATTGGGGGACAATTATAGCATTAACAGAGAACATTAAAGCTACCGTGACTGAATTCCATCAAAAGTGAAAAAATGTTGGAGGAAAAAATGGCACAGCAGTGCATCATTTGGTCCATTAGAAGTCTCTACAGAGTCAAATTCAGAGGCATGATCTTGGCCAGTTCCTTGTATATCTGAGTTTTCACAATTGCACAGTTGTGTCCAGGTACGATATTTGCTTTTTGAGGACAAACAGGATTATTGAAAAACAATAGCAACCACTTTCTAACCATGAGAGTCTTAATGAATTCATGTTTCCCTCCTGGAGATTTTTTTAACAAAATATTGATTTTCTTTCCCTTTTCCTCCTCCTCTTTAATTTCAAAATAAGGTATTAACAGTCCTTTGTGATATGAGGAACATTGATTTCTATGCAAGTACTTATCAATAGAAGTAAAACATATTTGAAGAACACATGTAAAAATATAAACTCGGATTTCCCTGGTCAGAGGTTGAATCAGGGTTGTGTGTCCCACTGGGATGGCATTGCTGTTTTAGAAAGGGTTTTCAGTGTCAGCTAGCTTGAAGCACGCATGCACACATGAGCACATGCACAGACACACAGACACAGACAGACAGACAGACAGACAGACAGACAGACAGACAGACAGACACACACACACACACACACACACACACACACACACACACACACACACACACACACACTTACTTTAACTGGAAATAGGCTCATCTATTACATGCTGCCAAAGAAGTCCAATGCTGGAGTTGCCGTTCTTAAAGTCATGTTATATCTGGCACTTCTTCTGTTTTCAGTGTTTTTAATTTTCTCTTTCCAACAACAATGAACGTCAAACTGGGATGGTGAAAAGTACATCTGTGAAAACAAACCTCTATCTTGCTGGAAGATCAGCAATAATAGACCTATCTGGAGTTCTCCCAAGTAGTAGATAGCCCTGGGGTCTTGTCAATTATTGTGGAATACCATGATTTTGGCATGGCTCTGATTCTCACACATTGGACAGAGACATATGGGAAGACTATTTTCAGAGGTACGCTCTATGGAATTAAATTTGTAAACAAAAGATATTAATTTTTCTGAGTCAAACAATCACCTTCATTGCAAGAAAAGAGAGAAGTGCAGCCAGAACGGGACTAAATCTAATTATTGCCAACTAGCCAAGAAAACTCCGTGGACATGGGGTCACAAAGAGTTGGTCATGACTGTAATAACACAACAACAAGAATAGATCCACCATGATAGTGGCTCCATTTCTGACTTACATTTCAACAATTATTTCAGTGGTTCTGCTCTGGTTGGGAGTCAAAATTAAATTTAGATCACTGACACCTGGTTACAGTGGCCAGAGTTATCCTAAACTGTCATTTAGGAAACATGGACAGTGTCATTTAGGAAGCAGAAGGCTTAGAATAATTTACTGAATGTCATAGCATTATTATTATTTGATTATTATTATTATTTATTAATCTTGTATCCCGCCCATCTTCCCACTGGGAACTCTGGGCGGCTTACAACAATAAAAACAGGTAATAAAAACACAAACAGAAAGGCAAGGCAGGCATAGTTAATGCAAGGGGGCAAGATGGCGGCAAGACCCAAGGCCCATGAGTAGTAAAGCAAGGGAAAAAATTATCCTGCTTCTATAATGAGAATATGGCTCCTCATATAAGAATATGAAAAACCCTTTAGGAAAGGATTATGTGAGGTGGAAAGGAGGTGCTGCATTCACTTGTTATGTTGATGGAACAATGTGAGTTCTCTAGTGTGGACTCTTTTCTTCTCTTTGCGTTTATCAGTTTTGAACCTAAATCTGCTCCTCCCACAAAACTATTTGCTCTGTCACCCAATGGGAAATAGTAAATAGCAGTGGCTTTCAGGGTTAGGGCGACTTATTAGAACCTTTGGGTGGTATGAGCCTTGGAGTTAACCTTTAACAATTAGGTACTTAAGTTCGAACTCTCTCCCTAAATTTTCTCTTTAACAAGGAAAAAAGAAAAATCCCACCTTATGCTATTGTTTGAATAGGCAGTTGCTTCATTGTCATCAGCTTTGTGATGTCCCTTCCTAATCTGGGACAGAATGCCTCATGAGAATGAGACTGCATTGTGAAGTAGCAAAGTTCCAGGGGAATTATTGGTAAAGATAGGCACTCCCATGTGTCAATTCCCGATCTCCTCCCTGAAACTTCCGAGATTTCTCCATCCTGAGACTTTATTCTAAACTTCATGTGAATTGACACACCAGCTGCTGGTTTGTGGCGGGGGGGGGGACACTCTTCTTCTCTGACGCAGTGGAACATGAAGGAGAGTTTTATCCTTGCCTATAGAAACATGTGAAGATTGACACTAGGCCTCCAAGGTTGATGGACTAGGGAGCATGTGTGCTGCTCACTGAGTTTGTTGGCTCCCTCGTTATGCTCTTTGCATATGAGTTCATTGGTTGATGGGTACTCCTGGAGTTTCTAAGGTCACTGGGGAAGTGGAATACCTGCAGCTTTTACTGCTTCTCTCATTTCTGTATACTTGTCTTCCAACCCCTCTCCCTCATTCAGTGCAGAGTATGCCTAAAATGTGTTGCCTGTTCATTTACTGCACTCTTTGGAACATGCCCTCACCTATGCCCCATGTATCTGTTTGGCACTCAGTTTTAAAGCAGTGCTTATGTTTGAGGTCTAATGGATAAAAAGGACACAGGGAATGAGTCTATGCAATTGTAACTCCAGGCTTATTCATCTTCAAGATCAGAATTTAGTGCATGCTTCTGACTCTGAACCCATGCATCTCACACATTGCTTCCAAGGACTGCATTTATAAATGACCTTAGTGGATAGACTCTGCTGGAATGTTCCCCAGAACAGGTTGCCACTAGGATCTTCCACAGCTCATTCCTTATACCTAGGTTTCGTGCAAAGAGCTTCCTGTTGGACTGTCCTCTTGTGTTCCAAGGTACACAAATTCCACAATCCAGCCAGTTTATTAATTTTTATCAGTGGTAGCCTATGGATGTTTTTCTCTATTGAATTCCCAGACAGTTATTTTCAAACTAATATGCACAGTATTGAGGTTCTGAGGTCTGTTTGTTGGCATGTTTACACAGAATGTCCCCACAAACCTCAGTTGTATTCTGTCCTTGGCAAGGGTGCATATAGTGATTGTTGATCTGTAGCCCCATCTTGTGCAAAGTAAGACCTACAGAGAACCATTAGTTACAATGGGACTGTGCTTTGTTATTTTTGCCTATAGATATGATTAGGATTTAAATGGCTTCATAAACATCTCACATAAGAGATGCTATGTGGAGATATGTTGTGATACAAGGAGGTTTGTGTCAATTTTAGCTCTGTTGCCTCAAAATTATACCTTTGCTATTATCCCAAACATGCTTATATCACATCTTGCTTACAAGCCTTCAGGAAAATCATGTGGTTTTCCAAATAATACTTCAACATTTTCCCCCTCTTTCAATAAATTCTGGAAGAGAAAGCAATCAGGGGAAGGGAGCTGTCTACCTATGGCAGAAGTGAAGTATATGGTTTATAAATCCACTCAAAATTACATGGAATTATATAATGTCTTAAATGCAAGTGCTCTGGATGCCTTAGTTGGGTAGAGCTGTCATATTTTGCAATGTACATAAACTGTACTAACTTTAAAATTATTTTAGATAAATGTAATCTGAAATAAAGGGCACTGAAACTAATGGAAACTACTTTTAAGTGTAGTTCACATTAAATCTTGTTTTATTTTAGACTTTGGACCAGAAGTCATTTCTCAGACCCTAATATATTTTTTGTCACAAAATAATGTATGCCATTTAACCTATTTTATCCTGTTGACACCTACATAGTGCTATTAAACTACATAAGGGCTGCTTCTTGATAAAAGTCTATAGCAGTGCCTGTCCTTGTGTGAGGAAAGATCTAAAGATGTTGAAAGGATATATAGTGTCACTTGAACTATCCATTGTATGGTTTCAGAAAAATTCTAAAATCAACAACGCTGTCTATCTACAATCTGTGTGTGTTAGTGACTTTTGTGTCAGCACAAATGCATTTGCAAGGAAAACACCTTAAAGGTCATTTTTACATGCTGTTTTAGCTGCAAAGAAACATTAAGATTCGTGCAACATTATCATTTGTGTTGTTCTCCTGGAACAATGTTGTGGCATAGATCAGTGCTGGTGCTGAAGCAATAGTCGCCGCTTGTCTACATACATTGCTCAGTTTCTTATGCAATAGGTAAGATATGGCACAAGATGACTACATCCTAGTCATTTAAACTGGCCACATACACCAGATCTACAGTATTTTCTTCAGCTCCATAAGCAGTACTCATATCTCACATTACTTGGATGGACCTCAGACCAGAGCCCTAAACCTTTAAAAGCTCAACTTCTCTGTTGTTGCCAAGTAGAAAAAAATTCATTGTGATAATATCTGCTTGCTCTGGAAATGCAAGCACAGTCCTGTTCAGTCAAACTGTGCATGATTCTGAAATACCTGGGTACAGCCCAAAATACCTATATATTTATGATGGTAACACCACCCCACTCTTCAAAGTGTTCTGCAGGAAATGTATCATTCAAGCCTCTTTACATGAATTGCATGCCTGGGATTCTGTGCAAGGCATGGGAGTTTATGGTGAATTGCATGTGTGAAAAAAGCTCTCCCATGTCTCCCATGTTTTTAGGAAGTTGTTGAGGATCTTCAAATCTGTAATATTTTCAGGGCTTTCTTTCAGGTTATGGACAAGGAACAGAACGGATGCAAGTGATTTGGTGTCAGCAAACCAGCAGTATCACTGTTGCTTCCTGACAAAACAGGCTCCAACATCTGATTGGACACCTTCAGTGGACTTCCTTGTCTGAGGCTGTGACCCTGACCAAACCATTGTGCCATTTTTCTCCATCTTTGGCAAGAGGACAGTCAATCGGGCACTTATCTTGAGGAGTTTACCATGCTTAAGGAGCCCTGTGGCGCAGTGGTTAAATGTCTGTACTGCAGCGAAAACTGTGCTCACGACCTGGGGTTCAATCCCAGGTAGCAGGCTCATGGTTGACTCAGCCTTCCATCCTTCCGAGGTCAGTAAAATGAGTGCCCAGCTAGCTGGTGTGGGGGGGGGATGTGTAGCCTGTATACTATAATTAAACTGTAAACCGCCCAGAGACTACTTGAAGTGGTATGGGCCAGTATATAAGCAGAACACTTTACTTTTTTGCTTTTTTACCAAGCACCTCTAAGGAACAATTTGATCATTCCCTAGGCATTTATTGTGTTCTTCTGGAGTAAATATTTCAAATTGCCCATCTCCCATCAGTGAGAATTTAACCTTTTCTACACCCAACACTCTAGATATATAAGAATGTATTTTCCAGTTCTACTGAGATCTGTGATTATTTTAAAAATAAGTCTAGCAATTCTTGCTTTAATCTACCTGCCTTTTTCTTTAGGCGGAGAAACACCTATTATCTATCAGGGATATGTCTTCAAGATGATCCATCTTCCTTATCCGACATGCATGAATTGCTTTGTTCTTATCTGGATACCTCTCCTCTCCTGGCACTATTCCCTCCCTGGAGGATGGGAGGTGCCTGGATGGCCCTATCTTCTAACCATCCGACTTCCTATCTCTTTGAAGGGAATCTGGAAGTAATCACTGCCCTTCCATGGTGGCCCACAAGTGTCATTATTTTAAGTGTTTCCCCTTGAGAGTCCTTTTCATTCCCTAAATAACGGGCTTCCAACCTTGACTTTGTATATTTCTCTTACAGAAAATAATAACCACCGGGTTTCTACAGACTCTCCACTCCATATACACTCTCTCTCTCTCCCCCCCCCCGCCCCACCACCACTGCCACTTTATCCTGTACATGCTGTTTTGACCCTGCTCTTCATGCAAGAGCAGAGTGGAAGCCAGCAACAGCAAGGAAGAATATCAGCAGCTAACAGGTCCAGAGTTTCAATGAGCATAGGGAGTATATTCTGGATTAGGGCTTCGATGCTACTTTTAATACAGATTTAAAAATGGATGCTTTAAAAGCATGACGTTTAGAGCATGTTTACTGTAGCATGTATTGTTTGCTGTTAAGAGGCTTTAAAAAATACACACCACCACGGTCTGCTTTTGGGACTCCTACTGGGCAAGATCTGATAAGGAAACAATGCAGCAGCATCAACGTTCTCATACCCTTTCAGACTCTCCTGTCCCGAGGCTGACTGGGACAAGCATGAGAAAGAAATTAAACAAATCAAATTCACAGGAAATACTGTAAATCTGGTCCTCAGCTTTTCTTCCTCTTTGTGCCCATGTTCCTCACGCTGCAAGGATGGAGAATGTGAGCTGTATGTCACTGGTGTGAAGTTTGTTGTCCTCCAGATGTTCAATTCTAGCTTCCAGCAGTCCTAACAAGTAAAGCCAGTATTCAGAGATGATGGGATCTGGAAGTCTAACCATCAGCCATGACCTGATCACTCACATAAGTGGCCAACATCAATGGCCATTAATTGCTAAAACTGATAAATGTTGGTACAGTGCTTTCTATGGCTCTGGCCTGGCAACCAAGCAAGTCTTTGAGACCCTTCTGGCATGTGCCACCTCTTTCTATATATGTTATCAGAAATATAGCATCACAAATAATGGTTATAAATCCAGCACTGGGATTAATGAATTTATTCTTAGATTCCAATGCTCGTCTACACCATAAAGAGCTAATTGCTTTCTTTTGTGTAGCAGCTAGACAAACAATTGCTCAGTGTTTGAAGATAACTGCAGTGTAGAAGTTTTAATGGACGTTTGGGAATCTAGGGTATGGAAATTGGTCTTGCTGTAAGAACTCCCTGCCCATTCACAAATGAGATGCCAGAATTCCAATATAGATTCACTGTAATAATCATGCTGATTCTCTTAGCTAGCGCGTGTGCACACACACACACACACACACACACACACACAGAGAGAGAGAGAGAGAGAGAGAGAGAGAGAGAGAGAGAGAGAGAGAGAGAGAGAGAGAGAGAGAGAGACTCCTGCTCACTTATGGAAAGTTGTGTTATATTAACTGCCCTGTGGCACAGTGGTTAAATGCCTGTACTGGAGGTAAAACTGTGCTTGTGACCTGGGGTTCAATCCCAGATAGTTGGCTCACGGTTGACTCAGTCTTCCATCCTTCCGAGGTTGGTAAAATGAGTACCCAGCTTGCTGGGGTGGGGGCAATGTGTAGCCTGCATACTGTAATTAAAACTGAGTGTAAACCACCCAGAGACTACTTGAAGTGGTATGGGGTGATATATAAGCAGAACACTTTGCTTTTCTGAGGTATACTACAGCACAGGGTCTCTGCGTATGAACTGAAACATGCAGAAGGGTCCTTTTGGCATAGGGCTGTCCCCTTCAGTACTATGCTACTATCTCCCAGTGCATGCTAGAGGCAAATGCCTTGGGTGTTCTGAGCCCAATTGTGTGCTTAAGTGCTGATGTGACCATGATAGGTAATGACCAGCCACTATGTGCTGATGACTGTCTGCCAGAGAAGGTGGGAGTCCTACTCTCTGCAGTTCTGATAAAAACCAAGAGCCTGCTAGACGGGGGGTAAAAAATATATACCCTCCATCTATGTCCAGCCTAACAATTCCTCCTCTGCCAGGTTCTAGCTGGCTAGAATGCCCATGTGTATTTCACATGGCTTACTACTTCTATTTACAAGGCAGAACTATTTCTGCACAAGACCAGGGCTTAAATGGGATGAGCTAGGCATCTCTCTTTCCCCAGTTGCAGGGGTGGAAACATGCCCGATCCACTTGTGCAGAAATACTAGAGGATGCTTTACAAAGCCAACAAGTTAAGTAAGGGACAAGTGGGATTACTCCCCCCTCCTCCCGCCGCCCAAATACTAACAAGTACCAGAGAAGTGTGGTACTTTGGAAAAGCTTCAAATAATAATTCATTTCTTATTTCTGATTCATCTTTAAGAACAGTTCTGCGCCCCCCCCCGCAAGCCTTGCAGACATGTACTCTCCCCCCCCCCCCATTTTCAAGAGTGTGGGAAAGCAGGCAGAATTCTGGACCCAGTTCAGAAGCCCTTCGTGTTGGTTAAATAAACGTATACGGTAGTTGTAAGCAAGGGAATGAAAGTATCCAAAGTAGCCGACAAGGAAGAATGCTTGCAATGGGATTTATAAGCAGCCCATAATAGGAAGGGAATGTGTCAAGAGATTTGATATGGATCATATGTGGGAGTGAACAGAGCCAAACATGTTTTCGAAGCGGCATGCTCAAATCCTTCCAAGAGGATTCACCAAACCTTTAAAACGTGCAGACCAAACAAGATTTTCTTCTACACTACATTCAAGACAATTGGAACGTACATCAAGTGGTTAGATGTGGTATATTTTTTTTTAAAAAAACCAACAGTTTGGCTATTGAAGTAAATGCCTAATGTACACCCCATGTGGATTTTTCCACAACATACATTTTGAACTGCAACTCGCCAGGTTTGATTTTAGTGCCAGAATTGGGCTTCAGAACAGCTTCAGCCAGACTCAGGGCTGCAGCTCTCCTTGGACTACAACTCCCAGAAGGCCTAACCAGCACCGCTGATTGCCAGGGCTTCAGAGAGTTGGGCTCCAGAAACACCTGGTGCCCTGAATTTGGGGGTTCCTCCTTGACATGTGGAGGATGAGATAGAGACTGGTTGGGGGTTCCTCCTTGACATGTGGAGGATGAGATAGAGACTGGTTGTTTCTTAGATAGATGTGGAGTGCCTTTTGGTAAGTAGGAACAGCACCTGCTTGGAACACACATACATTGGGAGGAGGAGGAAAAAGTATCTGAGCTTGCCCTGAAATCTAGGTGAAGACCACCCCCTCTGGCAACGCTCATTCCAAAAACCTGGCTCCAGTGGGAAACCATGGAAAAGGTCCCACTGGGTATTCTTCTGATAACCCACACTTTTCCCAAGTGAGGGAAGGAATGAAAGGGAGGGCGTTGGAACACCTTCCACTCCACTCACTAACGTGCAGATCAGTTACTGTCGTGGGGCACACTTCGAGGCTATCATTTGTAACCTAACCTCCCCAATGAGTAGCCTTCCCTTTTCCTGTAAAAAGAAAGGAAAGGAAAGGAAAACGGGAGGGCCCGGGCCGCCGAAGGGAAGGAGGGAAATATTTCTTCTCATATAACCCTCAATCCAATCTTTCCTTGGCTCCGGGCGCTCTTCCGAAGTGCACGAGCGTCGTGCCATGAAATGCAATCGCTGTGGGACCCGAACCTGACACAAAAGGTTCAAAGCGGCGTCCTTTTCAGGGCCGGCGGTGTGGAGGGCGGAGGGCGGGCGCGTCCCCTCCTGGGGCTCAGGTGGGGAGGGGGGCAGCAGGAATGGTCAAGCTCGGGACGGGGGGGGGGAAGGAGGGCGTCCAGAGGGAGGGAGGGAGGGAGAAGCAGGAGAAAGGGGGGGGGCGGCGGCGAAGGAAGTCCCGCGTCGTCGCCCACCTCCGCCCCCGCCTGCCAAATTAGGCTCTCCGTCCCGCGGCGGGATCGGGGCCGGCGCGGGAGGGCGGCCGGCGCGCGAGCCCATTGGGCGAGGGCCGCGGGGACTCGGGAGGGGGACGCCTGTTGCAAGCGCGGCGATGCCGACGAAGGCGGGGAGGGCTCTGGGCTGACACGGCGAGCGAGCCGGCGCTGGGCTGGTGAGGCTGCCTTCCCTCGCCTTCTTCGGCGGTGCCCCCCCCATCCTCGTCCTCGTCCTCGTCCCTCCAGCATGCGCTGAGCCGCCGCCGCCGCCGTCCAGGTTCAGCGCCCGCCGCAGCCGCCGGCGGGATGTCGGCGCACAGCCTCCTCAACAGCGTCTTCTCGTGCTCCTCCGCCCCGGCCGCCCCAGCCGGCAGCGCCTCGCCGCCCTCCTCCTCCTCCTCCTCCAAAAGCCTCTCCAAGCGGAGGCTCCGACAGACCCGCAGCCTGGACCCGGCCGTCATCGGCCGCTCCAGCGGGGAAGAGGCGTCGGCGTCGGCGTCGGCGGAGAGCTGTTGGCGCGCGCCGCGTCCCCGAGCGGCGGTCCCCCCGTCGGCCGAGTGCCTGGCGGCCTTCTCCTCGCGCGCCCTGCTGCGCCCCGTCGTCCCGCCGCTGCTGCCGCCGCCGGGCGCCGCCGCCTCGCTCTCGACGCCCAGCACGCCGCTGGAGAAGTCGCCCTCGGGCAGCTTCCACTTCGACTACGAGAGCCCTCGCGGCGGGAAGCGGCACACGGCGTGGGAGCTGCCCTTCCTGGCGCGCGCGCCCTCCGCCTCGGCTCTCAGCAGCGCCCCGGGCGGCGGCGGCGGCGGCGGCGGCGGCGCCAACAGCATCTTCTTCTCGCCCCGCAAGTGGCTCCAGCAAAGGAAGGGGGCCCCGGGGCCCAGCGGCAGCGGCAGCGGCAGCGGCAGCAGCCATAGCCATGGGGCCGCCTACGTCGTGTGGAAGAACGAGGTAGGACCCCCGAAGCGCCCTCGTCCTTCCCACCCGCGCATCTGGCGCTCTTAAGGCAAAGCGCTCGCTCGCGCCCCTTTGGCGGGCGGCTGGGGCGCGTGTGCGGCCACCCCGGCGGGCTTGTGTGTCAGAATTGCGAGGGGGTCAAAATAGGCATGGGACGGACTGAGCATTTTAGAAAAGTCATGCAGTATTTGAGGAAGGTGGCATGGGTGACGGATCTTCCCGGTGTTGAAGGCAGGTGGTGGCCACCTGAGTCTGGTTGCAGGAAGAAAGAAAGAAAGAAAGAAAGAAAGAAAGAAAGAAAGAAAGAAAGAAAGAAAGAAAGAAAGAAAGAAAGAAAGAAAGAAAGAAAGAAAGAAAGAAAGAAAGAAAGAAAGAAAGAAAGAAAGAAAAAGAAAGAATACACACAAGGTTCTTGTGACACTTTCAAAGCGAAACAGTTTAATTGCCATACTGTACAGTTCTGCACACAGCAGCCGGCTTCATTAGGTTTTATCACTGGTGCATTTCTGTCCTTTAATCAGAATGCTTCCCAGGGCTGCTTGCAAGGCAGGGAATGTATGACAGCTTGGATTCTCAGGTGTACAACCTGAAATGTAAGCCATGGTACTCAAAAAATGAGCGATGTGGAAGACAGAGGAGAAAAAGTTAGGTATGGTGGCTGTAATTTTTTTTATGTTGAATATGATTTGAATTTGGATCTGTGGCTAGTTCTGAGGACATACAAGGTGTCTTCCTTTCTCCCTACTTGTAGTCCTCACAGTTGCAAGGAACCTCTACTCAGAAAGTAGGCTGTGTGTGTCCTCCTTGTATGACTCCAGATGTTGAGAGTCCCAGATCTGGAGCTAGATTCATCTTGTCACCCAGTAGTGGCTCTCCTCAGCTGTGACTGACAAGAAAAACAAACAAACCTGGTGGCAAAAGGGTGGCTCTTGTCACCACCCTGGCCTGGGTGAAATGGAAGGGTGTATGGCAGCTCTTCTTTTCTTCTGGCCAGAACAATGATGACCAGAAGTGCTCCAGCTGAAATCTCAGTAAGCAAAGATTTATACCGAACTGTGCTTGCTGGTGGGGGAGAATGCAAAGTTTGATTAGCATTGGCCTGGTACTTTTTGCAATTCTGTTATTTTTAGCATCCTTCTCTCCAGCCTTGTGTAGCTGCCTCTTTGTGCAGTGCATTTGATGAAAAGGGGATGCAGTCCATAGTTTTGTCACGCCAGACGAAATGTGTCAGATTTTAAGCTCTTTGGTGTTTTCTTTAATACCAGTTTCACATCCAGAGAATGGCTGTTTCAAAATAAAATCTCCATCACTGCACTTGGGAGGCTGAACAGTTCCAAAATATATCTTGTCTAGATCATATACTTGGCTGTGTGTGTCCTAATTGTGGACCAGAAGAGGAATGTGTGGCTCTCAGATGTTTCTGAAACTTAAACCTCAGCTAGTCTAAACTCTGAACTAGGCTGTGCAGTGATGTACTGGGGCTCCGGAATGCCCGGATTTTACCTTGCGTGTCCCTGAAAGTTTGGAATCCAATGATTCCTGGTTACATGTGGCTGTAGTAGCTCAGAGAAGCAGGTACCCTCAGATGGCCTTAAAGCCATTACAAGTTCATCTAACCTCTAAAGCTGCACCCCAGTATTGGAAAGGTTCTTTGTAAGAACTGCTGGATACCGCAGTAATTTAGGATCTGGCTGCAAATCCATAGGTTGGGAACTCAATTCACCACTGTGCCTCTTTTATCTCTGCCGTTCTCAGAAAATGATGATGATGATGATGGTTACATTTCTATGAGTCAAGAAACGATGGAAGTAAAACACCTTCACTGGAGTATTTTTTTAAGCAGAGGCTGAATGGCCACACATTAGGGGTGCTTTAGCTGTGGAGTTCATGCTTCAGCAGGGGATTTGGACACCATGACCCTTGGGGTCTATTCTGGCTGCATCATTTTTTGATTCTAAGTACTTTGGGGGAATGCATGCTGTTGTATAACATACTGCTATTCAGTTTGGCTTTTCTCTCTTGTCCTTAGGCTGGGTAGAAAGTCCTGTTCCCTTGAATGACTCAGTAGTGTGAATATATTCCCTGCTAGGGGCATGCAGTTTTAATAAAAATGAATAATAAGAGCTTGAAATAGCTTGAGCAATTTTTTCTTTTAAATCACCCCACCTGAAGTCCAAAGCACAGAAGTAAATGTAACGGCAAGGTGTGCTGTTATGTTACATTTGCCTAGCTTTGGCCCACTTGCTTAAATCGCTCTCTGTGTCTGGATGCAGACTTTTAAAAACTTCATGTGAAGATTTGATAGCTTCCCTGATTGGAAAAAAAGAGAACGTTAAAGCAACAGGGAAGTTCTTGGGTTATGGTTGTGGTTGTTAGGTGCCATCAAGTCACCTCACACCTAGGGTGACTTGGTGAATGAGAGGTCTCTTTCAACAAGAATAAGTGGGCAGCATGTATGAGCATACTTCTCAAATTTGATAAGCAAAGATTCCTTTGGTTTCTCAGTTTGTTGCAGTGAGGAAATTGACCTAATCGTAAGACGCTTTAATGGAAAGAAGTCACAGGGTATTTGTACACGACCCCTAAACTCCGCCACAAATGGCTCCCAGCTCCGGAGCTTAAAATGTTTTCCCCACCAGCTCCGGAGTTTACAGAAAATTAAGTGCAACCACGCCCACCTAAGCGCGTCCCAGTGCATTTTTCAGGTACCTGCTCTTGGAGGGTGAAAAATCCCAGATCCGGATGTAAAGGAGTGAGTGCCCGGCTCTCCTCGCTTCTGTTTGTTGTTGTTTTTTGCCTCCCGCCCCTTTAAGAGAAGGAATCAGGATGACGGGGAGGCTTGGACCGGCAAACGGAGGTGAGCCTGCATTCTTTTGTCCCCCTTTTTTCTCCCTCCCCTCACGCAGACAGGATCAAGGAAGTGTGGAGGGGTGGGGACGCAGGAAGAGCAACGAACCCCCAAGATCTCTGGTCCGAATTTAAGTGGCCAGCGGATCTTAGGGGTCGTGTGAAAAGGCCCACAGTCAACCAGGATAGGCTTCAGTGTTAAAGTAGACAACGTATTGTCTTTCCAGTTGTTGCTGGACTACAATTCCTGTCCTATGGTAGGGTGACAATGGTTGATGGGCCTGTCAATCCAAAAAGTCTCCTTTTGCCCACCCCTCCTATAGTAGGTGCTGCAGTGGTTTGTGGCTGATTGTAGGGCTGGTAGCAAGAAGAAACAACTACTTTTCCCATTTGGAAATACAGAATCGAACTGTTACCAAAGTTTTCTAGGCATTCTCAGATTATATGTCGGGTCTTGATAGAGAGAAAGCCACTGTAGAGAGAAGTTAGGTCTTGATGACATGAAAGTAGTTCCAGATAATTTTAGAATGCATACAAAGTAAAAGAAAATGTCAGCAGAAGCCAAATTGGGTAGCTTTACTAAGATCCCCTTGTGTTTTTCTTCCTCCTTTAAAATGTTTGTCTTTGTAATGAGATTTGTTTAAAGCTTCACTAGATTGTTATAAAATCCTAGAATGGTTCTCTTATCAAGCATCCAGGTTTTATTGCTTCACTGCATAACTTATCACAAAGCATATCACAAAACTTTATTATGAGTTATGTGCTTCATTCATCGTATTATTTTCCCATAGCGGAAGAGAATAGTTAAAGCTCCCATTAAAAAGTATGTTCTTTGGAGGCTCATCTTTAGAACACACCATTTATTCCATATATAGATATAACGAGCATATAAAACTTGCCCTACCATGCATGACCCCAGTAGGCTAATTATTTCTGTTCATTTCACTCAGGTTATTTTACAAATTGTAAGCTAGTGGAATGATATGATAATGGGTTAGCAATGAAATAAGTTATCGTAACCTACTAAATTGTATTAAAACCCTCTGCCATTTACTCTCTCTCTCTCTCTCTCTCTCTCTCTCTCTCTCTCTCTCTCTCTCTCTCTCTCTCTCTCTCTCTCTCTCTCTCTCTCTCTCTCTCTTTTACTTCCTGGAAAAATATCTAGCTTTGTATGCCTTGTAGTCGACAGTATTACTTGGCTATCGTCATGGTATCCCAAACCTGAGTCTTCACTATAACCACTCTGCTGCATTACCTTTCCCTTAATCTGAATGAGAACAGGAATGGTGAAAGCTATGAACTTTGGCTGGGATTCTTCCACCTCAGCACATGCCAAGCAATTTGTGCTCCAGAGGTTCAAAAGTTAAAATTACAATAGGCTGCCACCAGCTCCCATAGAAATCAATGGTAGTTATTCTGTTGCTTTACTGAGGCAAGGATTGGAAAATTAGTAGTACACATCACCTCTCAGTCACTTTCAAGATACTGGCTTGAAAGGATTTGCATAGTTTATTTCTTTACCAAAGGAAAAGTAAGGTAAACTTACAATTCAGAAATAGGAAAACTGTTCCAGCTACAAAACAATGCAAAATAAAGGAAGAAAATCAGAAGCACTAGAACATAATGAACCTGACTCTATCTATTCCTATATCTTAGTAAGACCGATGGAATACAATTGTTCCTTGGCACAAGTTCTCACACAGCACATACTCATTAGGAGTGATACTGTGCCACCTTTCCAAAGCTATGGTAATGGTAGCTTCAAAACACTCAAATTCTAAGGTCCCCTTTATACATGTGAATGGTCTATTGACACCTGCACTGATCATCGCATCATCACATCATCACTGATCAGCACATACTCATTAGGAGTAATACTGTGCCACCTTTCCAAAGCTATGGTAATGGTAGCTTCAAAACACTCAAATTCTAAGGTCCCCTTTATACATGTGAATGGTCTATTGACACCTGCACTGATCATCACATAATTGCTCTTAATCCACTTTGATCATACTTGCATGACTCCTTACTAGCTTCAACATCTGTATACCCACAAGCAAGGAAGCATGCCAGCCTCCTAACTCACAGATACAACCAGCTGATGATTGCATTGGTAGGCAAAATATAGAGTCCAAATATTAGACTCTACTTTGAAGTGCTCTTGATCTCAAGTCTTCTTTGACGAGGCATGAACAAGCTGTTCAGGTTCTGGGGCTGTGAAAGATTATGTTCTGATGCCTTTGCAGGTACACACAAAAAGTCCATAAGAAGTCCATAATGCCTTCACAGATTGGCTTAAATCTGGGGGTGCCTGGGATAGGATCACATGGCATTCTCCGTCTGTGGCAGCTGCAGTTTTTCATGGACCTATGCTAATTTGTTGCCATGTTATGTTACATGGCAAAAACAAATGTCCTGGTTCCAGGATACATGTAGCTACACTCATTCTTAAATGGTTTTTGGCTCTGCCATTATCCGAGGAGTATCCTAAAGTTTTACTGGAGCGCATTATTTTCTGGCAAGAGAAGAAGCTTCATGAAATAGAAAAATAAAACAGTTGTCTAATTGACCAAGACTTAACGGGAAGTAAGCTGCCAGATGTTTTTGGGCAAATAATTGCTCACATGATAGGTCAGCACAAGGCAAATGTCTGAGATTGCGGCTGAGACTCACGAGATCTGGTATATTGGAAAGAGACGTACGTGTTGACATGAGATTGTAGCTTGTACCTGTCAGTACAGAAAGATGAAAGGTAGCGATTTAGATGCTCCCGTGTTATACTGCCCAGAGGAACAGCTGTCTTGCACAATAAGGGTTTTATTGGTTTTTTTAAAGTGTGCCGCAGTTTGTTGATCATTGGGACTGATTCTGAGTGGATGAAATTCAGGTACAGTACTTGAAAACAATATTGTTCACATCACAGGTATGCAGGCAGTTCAAAAGGGTGACCTGAAGTACAACCTAGAAAGGTAGAGAAGCTGGTAGGTGTTTGTGTTTTTGTTAGGCAGCCACGGAAGAATTTATAGGAGCGGCAGTTTCAGTAGCAAGAACACACAGTGAGATATTGGCAAAGGAATACGGTTTTAAATGTGAGATGACTTTCTGTTTTTTGTTTTGTTTTGTCCTGATCTAGAATAACTACAGAGGTCTTGATCTTGCTTGCATTTGCACACCACACAGCACAGCTTTACAGTTGGGAGCATTCAGTGAGTTATTTAAGAGGGATTATGTAGGACTTGGAAGTAAATCTAGTCAAGAGGAGTGTCTTCCATCATTCATCAGGCTTTATGATCTTTCTACATTGGGCATAAACTAGTTGAAGCAGGAATATTGTAACCCAGTAGGACGTGAGTATGTAGCTGTATGTAGTGCAAAACAAATCCATACAAAATGTTGGAGTTTTGGGAACTTTGTACGCTGCTTGCAGATTGTTTGATGGGGGGGGGGGCTTTTCTTGCCTGGGGTGATTGCTCTCTATCCAGCACTAACCAACCATTCCTTCTAACCTCTGAATTTCAGAGAGCCGTGCCTCTCTGCTCAGTGTCTTTTCCCTCTCTATAGTCTGTTGCAATCTGCTGCTGAAAGCAGTCATGTTTGCCAGTTTGCTGTTTGAGCTGTTCAATTGTAATGACACCTTTTAAATTATTGTTACTCCTAATATCTTGGGATGAATTACTGAGATTTTAAGTATCAGTTAATGAAAAAAAGTGGTGGATTACTCTGGAGAATTTGAAGCTGCTCTGCTCTGTGAACTCCTGTACATCTGTTGTGCAGCTGGAGGAACTTAACCAATAATTCAAAATTCTGCAATCCCAAAATGGGAGAATAGCAACATGAAATATGGTGTAATGGATAGGGTGAAGTGCTTTCGGCTCATAATGGATATGTGGCCATTCCTGTGGTTATCAAAACTTATCCACCTGTGAGTGGGTTCTGACTCCCAGGTGGATGAACCTCCCAATTCCTCTCTGCTTTGAACACAGCAGTTTTATTCTGCATAACTAGTACCTTTTCTAAAACTAATCCCAGAAGTTCACTATCAGTCTCAGAACTTTGGGCTTGCGATAGTCCATTCCCTTGAACAGTCTACAACTTGGCATCAAAGGGCCATCCTTCTCTTCCTCTGGTTCAAGGAGGAGAGATTGACATGTGACTGAGCACAGACTGCCATAACATGCGTGCAGAGACCAAATCCCTCTGGGATCTCTTCCTCTATTCATTCAGCCCCCCCCCAACCAATGCATCACCTGTTCTCATGCCTACTTCTCTAGGATTGGTGGCCAGTCTGTGCAGGTGAGCCCCGTCCCCCAGTCCTGGTTCTCTTTCCCTCTCTCTAAAGTATTCATTCCCCTTTCCCTCACTTTCCATCCCCACCCCAAGAAAGAAGATTTATAAGAGGGTTGAGGACCCGTCTGTCTTTCCACCCCATCTCTTGTTTACTTGCAAATGTTCCCACTCTCCTGTCCATGGGTCATCCTTTGTGACCCATTCTGATACCTCAGGTAATTGTGGAGGTGGTTCTTTGTTCTCCCCCCCTCCCCCTTCTACATTATCCTGTAACATTTTCCTCTTCAAGTAACTACCCCCCTCTCCTTACTTTGTCATTAACTCCTTTCCTTCTCCTCTCACCTGCAGGTGTCCTCCAACTTCTTTTTCTATCCTGCTCTCCCCCTCCCCTTGTCTGTCTTCTGCTTTTATCACTTTCTTTTCCTTTGGCTCCTCCCCCTCTGTCCAGTGTCCACCCCTTCCCCGGGCTTATTCCAGAGCCTGGGCCATCAGGTCTATCTGGTGATTCAAAGTCTTTTATTTCCATGCCTGTCTCTTTTGGGGAACTGGTAGCCTTGTATCCCTCTGTTTCTAAGGGAAGATGAGATGCTTGGAATACTCTTCCTGTCCCTTGCTCACAGCACTATATTGTTGTCTGTGCAGAAAGGTTTCTGGTGACTAGTAGGGAGATTACTTCATGTCCGTTTTGTCTGTTAGTGTTGCGCTTAGGAGTGGTACAGAAAAAAGTTACTTCACAACTGTTGCGCAACTACTAAAATTTGTCTCGACCACGCCCCCAGAACAGGTGCTAAGTGCGACAATACTGTACCTGGTGCTGGGGTAGGGTTTTCCCTTGTCACTCTTTGTTCCTGCTTTCTGTTCCGAGATAAGACACCGTGTACTAATGACTGTCATGCAACAAAACATTCATTTTTCTCAGAAAACTGTGTCTGGGTTTTTTTGTTTTTTTGTTTTTACTTTTCAGAAGTGAAATATCGAAAAAGAATTTTTTAATCCCCCCCCCCAAAAAAGGAAAAAGGAAGCTAGACAAATTCAGTGTTCGTCACGGTACAAGACCGTGAGGTAGCACTTGTCATGAGGCAACTTATCACAACCATGGGAACACTGAAACAGGGACAAAACCATGTGATCGCAAGCAATGCTGTCACAGTACAAAACTAGTCACAGAACAAAGAAGGACATGAAGTAACCGCCTAGGACGACTTGTACATACAAAACAAGTCAAGCAAGCAAGATCAGAGAACATCAGTGTTCCATCCATTAAAGTTAGACTTAGGTCTGCAAACTGATGCAGAGTGTGAAAAATAAACTCTTTTCTAGCTTTACAGTCTTCAGTACAAACATTCAGGTGTGCCATCACCACTTCAGTCAGGATGACATTCACAGTGGAGACTCCTCAGTTTGAAATGGTCTGCAGCATTGCTCTAGTCTGAAGCACAGACAGATCTAGGATGGCTGGTGAGTGGCTATAGAACCATCTGTTGGAGGAACTGAGGGCTAATACTGCAAAACCAAGATGGCACCACATGCAAAATAGTTGTTGGAGAGAGAAAAGGTTGGGTCCACTAAAATTTCAGTTCCCTAGCATTCTTTTTCAGGACAAGGTGGCTATTTTGAAACAGACCTGCAGCTTAAGCTAGATGTTCACAAGCAGTATGTAGAGATCTTAAACATTAAGAAAGAAAATTGTTACTTTCAGGTATGAACTAGACACGCATTCTCTCCACTTTTGTTGACATGGTATAGACTAGAAATTCTCAAAGTAAAGTTTTAACATCAAGAGCTTTTGTAAAAGTTATTTAATTCATATCAAAATGGGTTCCCAGGTCTGTTTTCTATTCTTGGTTAAATTGCATGAACTATGGCAAACAATCGGCAAACACATAGTGGTGAAATACTTTTCACATTTACATACATTCAACCCATAAAAGAGAGTGGTTTCTTGATTTGGTTCATAAATTTGTGAAAAACAGGTTGAAGGTAAAATCTGAGTTCCAAAACTATGGAGAGAATTCTGCTCCCATTATTCTCCCTATACCTGGTTTATATTAAGATTGCACTGGATAGGTATTTTTTAGGATGCACAATTACAGATTTTAGTAAACAACAAGAGTATTTAGCTTTTTGTTTTTTCTCATATTTATAACTTTATGTGAAGCTTTCCCGCTTTCAGATTTTGAAACTGTGCTTTCATGGTATATAGAAGGTAAATAGAAGAATGCATTGTCTGTGCATCTGTGGAATAGGGTAATTGGCATACGAGCCACTATGTGTTGCATTATAATGTCCATCAGGAATTCAGGAAGGAAATTACTATGCTTGAATGTCATATAAAGAACTCTTGCAGGTCAACCATCTGAGAACGTGTTACAGTGTGGCCTGTGAATACTTTACCATCTATGGTGGGTAGGGATTCCTTTGACGGGAAGGAACATACTTTGTCCTCATGAGCACAGGGTTTGGTGTTTTATTCTTTTTCATTGCACAAGCTTATATTTTTATACATTATCTGGGAATCTGCCAAAAACAAATTCGAGGAGACCCAGCAATGCCTAGAGATGGAAGGGACAGAAACTGAGACCTTTTGTATGAAACCTGGGCGCTTGGTCCAGTCGGTATGCATTGAGCCTTCCTTCACAGACAGCAAATCTGCTTAGAGATAAGAGCGGCAGGGGAGGAAATAACTGTTTTCAGCGCCATTCTCTGTCTTCTACCCCTGCGCAAGATTTCACCAGACTTTTTTGTCTTGAGTGAGAGTAGCCTGTTTCTATGGAAATAGTTTTTCACCTCTCAAGTGTCCTTCTGCTATATTGAGGTGTGTGTGTGTGTGTGTGTGTGTGTGTGTGTGTGTGTGTGTGTGTGTGTGTGTGTGTGTGTGTGTGTGTGTGTGAGAGAGAGAGAGAGAGAGAGAGAGAGAGAGAGAGAGAGTGATTACGTTAAAAAAAACTTCTTGTGCTATGATTTTTTTTTAAACCCTCAAACCTTGCATTATGAGAATTGTGGGGTATTTTTGAGAATGCCAGTTTGTTGTCCCTGCCGTGGAAGAAATTTCACTGTCACCAAGGTAAAACAATAATACATATTATATTTTCAAGTGTTTTATATTTGGCACACAGATATAACTTGTATGCTCATATTTCCCATTTCGCAAGGAGATTCACCATATTAACCACCAGTATGATTGAATGTTCAAATAAAGATACCAGTTTACTGTCTAGCTCATTAAAATTTAAAGCTGTTAAAATAGCCATCTAGCTGGTAGTGGTAGATTTCTTAAGCGTGTTAAATGCTTGATCCAAGATCAGTTTAGAAACATTTTGTTAACTCTTATTAAAAAGTAGATGATCCCTTGTGCCTTCAGTAGGGGAACAACACTTCCTTTGGTTCCAGTTCTGATTTGGAGTACTGTATTTTAGAAAGGAAGAAAATATTAGAACCCATGCCCGGTTTCTTCAAGGTACTTCATTTTTAGCTGGAGATACGTCTACTAGTGACAATCAATGCTTGCACTGAAGTTGTAACCATTGTAGTAGAAAACACAGTTTTCGTTCTTCCTTTTCTAGTGCCAGTATTCCATGTGCCTAAGTTATTTTGGAAACTCTAGATGGGACGATAGGTGTCCTGGATAAGATCTTTTCCCTTAGTAGTTCTCCATGTAGATGTTCTGTTAACCTTACGTCCTGTGTTGTTGCAATTTATGTCCAAAGGGTACATTGATTCTTTTTATAATACATTTTAAAGAATGAAGAATCGACTTTTGAGTTTTGATTTTGTAACCAGGTCCTCAGTGAGTCTTCTTTAAATAATAAAATTAAAAAGTTAACATCTGGAAATGTCATTTTGTCCATAATGTAGCAGCCAGGCTTTTAACTGGCTATAGTTACGAGGAGTACCCCTTGGTGATGTATAACAGCTTCACCAACTACTGGTCCATTTCTAGACACGATTGCAAGTGCTGGCTGTGACCTATATAGAACCCTTAAGAACTTGTGTTCCAGCCTGTCTGAAGAATGAGATTGTTTAACAGAAGCCTGAGTGATATTTGGGTTGTTGATTTTTTAAAGGGAAGTCCCTCTTTCATTCCTGCCTCTTTACAAAGCCATCTAATATGGATGTAAATATATAGCAGCCATTTTTGAAACTTGCTTATGAGGAAGGCTACACTAGATCCTTCCTTGTTGTTTCACTGATAGAAAGCAAAAAAAGTCTATTTACTGGTAGTTTGCATGCTGCGGAAAATGTTTTTAACTGTATGGCTATTTTTCTTTAATGAGTAGGTTTTTAAATGGTGTTAAATTGTGTGACCTTGTTCATTTTGTGTATCCACACTATGAACTGGGGCCTATTCATTGCAGGATATAGATAATTATTCTGTTAAGAAACATTTACTAGTAATGCCTACAGAAATACATCTGATTTTGTTAGAGCATATTAGCATATTGTGGTATTTGCGGCTGAGTTTCTACCTGTCTAAAAGGATCTCTTGAAATCTCCATTTTGGTCCCTATCTGCTTTCTTATCAATTACACTTTTGAAAAGAGTATATATTGTGCCATTTCTCACAACCAAGCACTGTACATTGACATAGTTCGTTAGTTACACACTGTTACGAGTAACTTCAGCCAGCAGTTACTCAGCTCATGTTTTCCTTTGTTCTCCTCGTCTGAGCAGTCTAAAAATATTCTTCCAACAGGAAATGTTTTTCATTCAGTTATGTCATTTGTTTCCCATAGGAGGTATTATTTCTAATTTATTGGGTAAACTTTTGGGTTGTGTTCGTTCCCATAGGAACCTGGGCATTATAGAGTCTTCAATGAGCTACCTAATATGCTCCTCCTTTTCTTAAACAAAGAGTTTTAATTAGGGTTAAAGGGATTGTAAGCATTAAAAGATTTGAGTTTACATGAAGTATGATAAATTGAGGATGAAGAAGAAATATAAACCCCATACATGGTTTGCCTGCAGATTTTTTAAAAAAAAACCTCAAATGCCTTCTTAAACTTCACTCTGGAAATGTCTCTTTTCCAAACTCTGAATAAAGGCTTTCCTCTTCTTAAAGAGAGTTCTTAGTAGCACACTTTCAAGTTGACTTTTTTTAGTGAGACATCTTTGGCACTGTGCTTTTATAGAGACGTAACCTCAGTTCCAACATATTTCCCCCTGCAAGAGGAATATGTTTGATTGTTTTGAATGCTGATGGCATTCTTTGGAACCAAAGAAGGGTCCAGCCCATGCAGTTGTGCAGCCATTTCATAATGTGTAGTATCTGAAAATATGGTTTGGACTAAACCCATTGCTAGTAAATGTATTGAAATGAATTGGGTGTTAATCACAAATAACGTAAACACTATGGATTACAATTACATGATTGAAATGTGACTGAATTAGATTTTGCTAATTCCATTTTTGTGGTCTGAATAGCATAATTGCTGTTTCACTAACAGTTGAATCATTTACCTCTGGAACATTGTAATACAGGTAACTGCAAGCTAAAGCAAATATGCTGTGAAGTGAAAAATGACTGGTAATTTTTTTTCATCAAGGTGGGTGGTTACTCTAGCCTGTTTTTCATCTCTGTAGTCTCCAATCGGGCTGCTTTCTCCCCTCTCTATTACATGGAACAAATCAATCATGCAAGGCTATTTTTGTTTAAAAAAAACACAGCCTGGCGGGGACGCCTCCCCAAGGGTTGCAGCAGGGGCTGGGATCTGCACCAGGTCTGGAGGACAATGCAAGAGCTTGAGGCTTCCCCACATGGAGACCTGGTCGGGGGTGGGGTGGGGAAACGTCTTTGCATTTTACTCTCCAGTCATGCCTCTCCGCCCCCCCAAGAGCACTATGGCTGGAAAGTCAACTGGGTTAGAGATAGACCAGGACTGCAGTATGTATGTGTGAATATTTTTCCCCACACATAAATACCTCTAAAAACTACGTGCATCCTATGGCCTGGTGCGTCTTATGGAGCAAAAAAAAAAACAGTAATTGAAGAACGGTGCTCTTGATTAGAGTTTCATTAATAAGGTATCATTGAGAAAGTTGTGTGACCAACAGCTTTCTCAAAAATAGAAAAACAAACGAACAAAAGTGGTTGACAAAAGAAGCATTGGAACCAATGGATGATACAGAGGCAATAATGAAAAACAGAGACAGCCTCATATACAGAGAATGGCACATGAGTATCCAA
The DNA here is from genome assembly GCA_037367245.1 of Phrynocephalus guinanensis. Classification (NCBI taxonomy): domain Eukaryota; kingdom Metazoa; phylum Chordata; class Lepidosauria; order Squamata; family Agamidae; genus Phrynocephalus; species Phrynocephalus guinanensis. The sequence continues at coordinate 48,023,289 of CM074736.1, read as the reverse complement.
AACAAGATTAGGGAAGGCAAATCAGAATGATGATCTACCTAATGTATATTGATGGAACACTTGAAGAAGACTTACTGCTTCTGTAAGTGCATAAAAAGGTCAAGGGGGTTATCTTCATCTTTGAAGAATGAGAAGGCCTAGTCACAATGAATAGGAATAATTCTCTTGACGTGAAGGCTAGAAGTGTAGTGTGACTTAAATACATCAAAGAGCTGTTGGAAGACGACATACCCTGAGAATGCAAAACTGGAAGCACCGAAATGGCAAAAATAAAATATTCTTTTAATTAAAAAAATCCTGGTGCCAACAACTGCATTGAAAGTTGAAGATTGAATGACAAGGACAGAGGAGTATGAAACCAAGCAGGACACAGACTCATAGCGGTGTTTCAGTTTGTCCTGCAAGAATGTCTCTAAAGAAGCATTTGCTGATTCACAGGAATGATTGTCAGCAGAGAAGTCACCTCCCAAATGGAACTTAAGGTAGCTCATTGTAATATTTAATAAAATGTGCAAACAAAAAAAAGCATGAAGTAGTTTTAAAATAATTGAAAGCAAAATATAATATAATTAAAGCAAAGACACCAGCTCCCAGATGGCCATTCTTCCTTAAGCAATCTGTTGCTTACCGTAGGCCTGCCAGAGCAGAAAAAGGTTTGCTCATGATTAGAAGCACATTAAGAATGAGATAACCTATTTTTCCTTATTAAGGGGTTCAAGATTATGTGGAAGGACATTGGGAAAGTCCTCCATATGGGGTGGGTTGGGGATATTCTGCACAGTGTCATCTGGAGGAATCACAATGAAATATTTCAGTTAAAACTTGATCACTAGTAGATTGAGAGGAGGAGCCATTCATTAAGTGCTGCAAGTTTCCCTTCATGTTCAGATGCATCCGTGGAGTCTTCCAGCCTTGAAATTTTAAAATGTAAACTGGGACTTCCAACGAACTGTTTCAGGGTTGAGTACTGCCAGCCAGATATGGCCTCTTCCAGGCCACTTAAATCCATTCCCCACTCCTCCTCCAGCACCAGATTCCATGCATGCTGTTCATGCTTGTTAAACTGTTCAAGAAAGCTCTTCCCTCTCCCAGAATTTTTTCCCTTGGCAGATTTTGGGGGGCAAGGGGTGGGTGGGGATGTTGCTTCTGCATATTGTGATGCATCTGAAACTAGCCTGTACCTTTCTCTCTTGTGTATGGATTGTGCCATTTGGACTAGACAAATATCTGTAGTCATCTGTTTGTTGAACTTGCCATCAGTATATAACATTATGGGCGTATGTTTTTTCCCTGATGGGTTAACATAAAAATAAATTCATGGGAATGTTGAAAATGGCTTATGCCGGCTCCTGACATAATGCATTTTGAATAAGCTTTTCTCAGCTTTGCCAAGTCCTTGCAATGCTGTTACCAGGGTGTTTAACAAGCTACCAAGCCCTGTGGCCTTTCTCTCATTGATTTTTTGATATTATTGGTCCACAGTATGCTCTACCAGGGTGGTCAAGGGAAACTGAACCCCCAAGGTCTGAAGGAGTTTCCTTGAATAAAGTTGGATGATCATGGGACTGGAAACATTGTTTGAATATTCATCCAGCAAGACCTTTGTCCATCCTGTAACTGAATTCAGCTGGACGTTGCTGCTTGCAGTCATGATCTTACTTTGTTTATTTAACCCTGGCTATGTATTAAGCAGATCTCAATGACAGCCATGTTATGAGTCATGGTTCTTTATAGCAGTGCTTAATAAAGTCTTTAAAATCCTGTCTGGGTATCGTTTATTGCTAAGCAAAATGGATTAATCTTTGTTATAAGGCCAAACTAAACGAGGTAGCAGTAGCTGTGTCCATGTGTCTGTCTTATAAAATATAAAGCAGTGTGAGGTCTAATTTGCTTAATTCAGAAAAGGTGCCTAGCTTTTTATTTTAAAAAAGGATCCCTTTCCCAACTATAACTCCCTGTAATCCTTCAAAATGTATTGTTTTCATGAGACTAGTCTTGTTTCCAGAACTATCTATGAGGGAAAAAGTGAGCCTGATGGCAGCCCTCTTCAGCCCTCTTTCTGCTTGATTTTTGATTTTTGATTTTTAACATGTTATGCTATTTTATATTGTATACTGATGACTTGAATTACGAAATTAATCCGTTCCCATGGAATTTTCGTAATTCAAAGTGTTTGTAATTCAGAGTGCGGTTTCCCATAGGAATGCATTGAAAAACAATTAATCTGTTCCAGATGTCTGAAAAAAGGCAAAAAAAAGGTGGCGGCGGGGGGGGGGACAGGTTAATTTGTTTCCCAATGCATTCCTATGGGAAGGCTACCCCAACCCAGCAAAGCAGGGGTTGATGGGAAACCCCCTCAATCAGCCAGCAGCCAAGGCTGCCAAGCTATCAAAATCACTGTCGGCTGATAGCCAGCTGATTTTGACTGCTCTGTTGAGGTGGTTTCCTGTCAACCCAACAAAGGGGGAAGCTCTTCCCTTGCTTTGCTGGGTTGTGACAGGCTTCATGTATGAATGTCTTGAAAACCTGTTAATTACATTTTTTTCATAATTCAACCCCCCCCTTTCTTTTAATAATTATTTCCTTTCATAATTCAAGGTTTTCATTGTTCAAGGCATTCATAATTCAAGGCATTACTGTATTTTGTTCTGTTTTGTTTTGATGTTACTTTGTAAACCGCCAAGAGTGGACTAGTTGCTAGATGGTACAGTATAGAAATCAAATAAATAAATAAATAAATAAATAAATAAATAATAAATAAATAAATAAATAAATAAATAAAGGGTTAAAATTAACCTAGAGCAGTGATGGCAAACCTTTTAGAGACTGAGTGCCCAAAGTGCGATTCAAAACCCACTGATGTTTTGCAAATTGCCAATACAGCAATTTAACCTGAATACAGGTGGCAGTGAAGGGGCTGTATTGAGTGCCCACAGAAAGAACTCCGAGTGCCACCTTTGGCACCCATGCCATAGGTTCGCCAACACTGACCTAGAGCATATACACACTTTTTTAAAAAAATGGTAAGAAGTGGGTGCAATTTCTGGCATAGAACTATTTTTTCTATCTTTTCCCCTCCCCCCCATCCCTTCTTTCACTGAATTATATCTTACAGGGTCACAGTTAGTCCATGAGAACCATCCCCAGCATGGATATGACGGGTCTTTTGAAATCTTTAGGGTGGTTTTGATTTCCAGAATCTTAGCTGTAGACAGATGTGAGGTGAGAAAGAGAGGGGTTTGTTTTCCAGGAGGTTATAGCTGATGGACCAAGCTCTCATTCAGTCACAACTGAAGAAGAAACAAAAATACTTCAAGTTAATAAACTAAATGCCCACCTGAACGAAGTAGCATTTTTTCATTGTCTTGGAAGGCTGTGCGGCTAGCCATCAAATATAGCAGTTTCAGAAGTATATCAAGAAGCCCTACAGTTTACAGTATCTATCTGTCCATCCATTCTAGATATTTTGTCTATTGAATTCTGGAATTTTAGAGTATTCAGATTTAGATTTAGAGAGAGGGAGAGAAAGCCTGAAGAGATGTTCATATTTCTGTATTATTTTTCAGTGTGTTTGATTATTCTTTGATAACCGAAAATCCAAATGGATTAATTATTCTTTCTGTACTTGCCCTGCTATGTTTGGTTTGGAAATTGTGTTAAGGTTATTTACGATACTCCTTGCTTTTTTGATCTACCTCACCTACATGTACATTGTCAACATGCATGTTTATGCATTTCACAACAGTGTGCAGACTGTGAGATGTCTTTTTAATATGATTTGTCTTGCCTGAATTAGTTGTCTGGTTAGGCAAGCATATCCTAAAGTGAGATGAGGATTTTATACAAGGATTTTATTAAAAGATCAGTAGCAAAACAGATCTTAGCTTTGTAATACACTGTAATATTTAGTGATTTTGTTTTATAGGCAAACTGTTTGTGCTGTCATTCATGAGTTACTTAAACGTATGGTGGATACTTTGGGATTTTCAATTAACTCTGGAAGAAGTGCATGGGCAATGCCAGTCAGTGTCATGATATCAGTACAGGAGCCCTCTAACCAAGATGAACCTAAGAAATATGACACCCCAGAACTGGATATTGTGAAGGACCTTCTTGGCCTTGCAGACCCTAAATTCTCACGGGATTCAGAGCCTGAATCTATGTAGGACTGGGGCTCAGGGATTGAGTTTGAGGAGAACACAAGATGCACTCCCAGCTCTTGGAGGCAAAGGAGACTGAAGGCCCAAGAAGGAGTGTTTTCTACAACAGAAGTCTTTGCATGGGTAGAAGGTCTCCGCATGACTGGACATTTTCTCCCAGGAAGAGAGATGTACAATTTCCAGAAATTTTGAAGTTCAGGAAAAAATAAACATTCCCCCCCATTTTTTGGAAAAAATATATGGAATTTTTCTGAAAAATTGGGGAAAATGCTACATAAGCACTCCCCACCCCCTTTTACAACTTGAAAGTCATTCTGCCACCATTACTCTTGGATAAGAGTGTTTGTTCTTATCCATCAATTTCACTATCTGCGGGGATCCCAGAACCAATCCCCCGCCGATACTGCAGTCATACTGTATTTCTGCTTATGGCTATCAGCTGTTAATCAATGCATTGGTTTTGTTTAACACTACGGAGTTCCTGCCTCCTCAGTTCTTCTCAATATGGCATTAACTGCAAAAACATTCATTAGTGTGCAGTTGTATATTTGTTCCATATCAAGATTCAAATATTGAATTCCACATGTACTCTTTTAAAACCTGGCAAGTTTCCAGACTTTGGAAAAATACTGTTCTGTGAATTATACTCCCATCTATTTTTAGATTTTGTTTTCATTGAAAACATGACATCATCATTGGTATAAGGTCAGAAGAATTTTGAATCTCTGGCTAGGATCTGTTCTATCTCAGAAACTGAGATCCAGTTTGTGAGAGCAGTGGAATGACTAATTTAGAGGGTTACATAGAAGTGAATACAGTATAGTGCAGTGGGTACAGCGGTAGGTACAGCGCTTTGCTAACCTGATTTGCTAGTTTTTTTACCCAAATATGGTGAGGTACTTAAAAATATAAATAAAAACTATTCTGTGAATGCCTCTGGAAAGTTACTTTTCTGGATTACAACTCCCAGAAGTGGCTACACTGGATGAAGTTTTATTGTTCACAGATTGTTCTTGGAAGGACAAGATACAAATGTGATAACTGATTTCCCCTTGGAGGGCTCTAGTGTGAAACCTTGTAGATCATTGGTCCACGAACACTGGTCCTTTGATTTTTGGATCAAAACCTTCAGGATTCATCACCATTGGCCGTGATGGCAGAAGATTCTGGAATTAAAGTCCAATGACGTCAGGTTTTGGAATCGTTGGGGGAGATAATACTGAACTAGGTGGGCTATGGTCTGATTTGGTATAAACTACAGTGGTACCTCTACTTACTAGTGGCTCTATTTACGAGCAATTTGACTTAAGAGTGGAAAACTGTTGGCATTTTAACTGCTGTCTTACAAATTTCAGATGTCGTCTGCTCGACTTACAATTTTTAAGTTTTTAAATTTTTTATTTTTTATTTTGATTTTTTAGATATAGTTGCTCTACTTATGAGTTGTTCGACCTACGAACATGTATTCAGAACGGATTAAGCTCGTGTGTAGAGGTACCACTGTAGAGTTTTTTTTGTATTTAACATACAGGGCAGTAATTATTAAGCAATTGTTTTATTTCCTTTGTGGTTTTGTGAAAAGGTCCATTGTCGTGACTCAGAAAGTGCAACCCTAGGTATCTGAAGACAATTAGATATCCATACCAATATTGCCAGTGGTGTAGAATGGTGAAATTAACTCATTTGTTGTAAATTTGCTAATTCTCTAGCCCCTGTGGTACTTTAAAATAATGCAAGAGCTTAAAACCATGATATCTGTTCATGCTTTGACTTCCGTCATGTTTGTGACTACCTATCAAATAATGTTTTGGCTTGGTACAGTAATCCCCCACTTATTGTGGGGTTTACGGGTGTGAGGGAAGTCACCCTGAAGGGGCGGTGAACAGGAGAGTCAAACCTGCACCATCGGAAAAAGAGAGGGAAGAATGGTTGGAGAAGCAAAGGCTGAGGGAGGAACACAGAGCTGCTCAGGACAGAGATGCACACGAGCGAGAAATGCTGTGGAAACAGTTTAATGATTCACTGAAGATATTGGAGAAGCAGGCAGAGGAGGGGAGGGCTAAGGTCCTGGTTAAGACAGAAAAGGAACCAGAAAAGGGGGGAAACCCAGACCAATCAGCAGTGGTGGAGGTGGGGTTTGGACAATGTAAAAAGGGAACACCACGTGTCTTGCCCCCAGACTGGGACTGGGTTTGGATGAAGAACCCATGGACTGGAGAATGGGAACAGATGATGATGCCCAAACCTGAGGCTGACAGCTACAGAAGACCTGCCCATCGCCAAGGCTGTTCCTACTGGGGCGAACGGGAAGCCCGGGAATACAACTGTAAGCGGAAAGAGATCAGGCGAGAACTGGCCTGGGAGCAATGGCTAGCCAAGCTGAAGGAGGAGGAGAAAAGAACCTGGAAGATATGTACCGGGAGGGGTCTGACTCTGAGAGATGACTATCCCTTCAAGCCCCAGCACCAGAGATGTCCTGGGCCCAAACTCACTTCGGAGGTTGGGGTGCAAGTGGAGGATCCGAGCCTCTCTGAGAAGGAGGGGAAGGGAAGTGGTGGAACCAAGTCTCCCCAAGAATAGGAGGGGGTTGGATTTTTCTGTGTTTACTCCGTCTTATGAGTCAAGAAATAATCCCTTTACAGTTGATGTTAAAGATGTTGGAACAGTTATTAAGAAAAGGACCTCCCTTGTTGTGAAATAGCAAAATAAAACACCAGTTTATTCTTTTAAAAATGTGTCTTTATTGAATTCAGAAGGGCGGGCTGCCTGGGAAAAGAAGAAACCCTCACAATAAAGGAAACTCTGCAATATACAGATGCTGGGTTGGGTCGGGGCTGAGGGTCCTGTCTGGGGCCTCCTACACTTACCTTAGGCCTGCCCCTCCCCAAACAGGCCTCCAATGGGCTTCCCAGGCCTGTCGGAGGCCCCAGAAGTGGCTTTTGGTGATCTGGAAGGCACTTCCAGTTTTTGGAAGTCACTTCCAATTCACTGGAAATCACCCATGGGGCTTCCAACAGGCCCAGGAAGCCTTCGGTGACTCCCACAGTGGTTTCTGGCGATCTGGAAGTCACTTCTGGTTTGCTGGAAATCACTTCTGGGTCCTCCAACAGGCTCTGGAAGCCTGTTTGCTTGGGGTAGCACCAGGTCTGGGGTAAGTGCAGGAGGCCTCAAACAGGCCCATGCAGCTTGCCCCAGGGGGCCTTGCCTTCATATCCTGCGGTCTGGCAATATACTGGGACCACAGTATATGAACCGTGAAGTGGTGGGGGTTGACTGTATCTGGATAGTTAGTTCTGAAGTAATGCCAAACTACCATTTAAAAGCCCTGTGACATAGTGGTTAAACTGCAATACTGCAGTCAAGTCTTTGCTCACAACCTGAGTTCAATCCTAACAGATTCAGATAAACATTTCAAGGTGGACTCATCTTTTTATCCTTCCGGGGTCAGTAAAATGAGGTCCCAGCTTGCTGGGGGATGAACAAAGTTATGCCTTGCATAATTATGTTGTAAACCACCCCAAGAGTTCTCTAGGACTATGGAGTGGTTTATAGGTCAAAACAATAAATAAATAAAAATCATCCAACCATTCACCATTTGCATACATGACTGAGATCCACATTCACCTGCTCTCTTAGCTCCTGCAACATTTTGCTTTCTTCCGGTATGTAGTGGTTTGTGTTGAACAGCAGTTTGTCACAACTTGTGAATCAAGTTGTGGTTTGTTTTTGTCCTCTGAATCTGGATTACAAATGAGGTCTGCTGCTGTAACAAACAGTGGTGTCTCTGCCTCTGTATTCTGAATGACGAAGCATGAAGAAAGGAACATGTCAGGGACCCCAGTGGCACTGTTTTTCATAATTCTCTCAAACATTTCTTTGACTGTGTTGGTTTTGCACCATCTGTTATATTGCCTATGAAAGAATTGTTCTTTCTGACCACACTTCCTATTTAACATGCTTTATTTCTGTATCAAGTGTGAACTAAGGTTTGATCTTGCTGGTTTTCTGTACCCCTGGTCACAGAAGAAACCCTCCACTTCTAAGTTCACTCCCTGCTGTACTAAAGCAATGAAAATCATAGAACCATGACAATAATTTGAGGTTTGGGGATGGGGGAGGGATTTGTGGGCTTGGGTTTAGTTGGACTGATCATCTGGGAACCTATTCCATCCCAGTGAGATGGCAAAGAAGAAGAAAAATAAGAAGGTTCTTGTTCTTATTTGTCTGGCCATTCATTGTTGCATCTGGACAGCACTGTAGGATGACGCTGTCCTTGTTCAGAACCTTCATAGTCTTTGGGAATCCATTAGCTTATGAAGTCTTTATTGCAGATCACTTGTATTTGTCTTCAGCCAGTTGCTTGTGGGGAATCTAAGGATTTTGATAGCAAATGTGGCATACTGTGTTTTGTTTGTTTAAATGGGCCTTGGTTTCCCCCCCTAACTTTTAATCATTGTAAGTGGGATGTGATTGACTGAGTCTCAGAAGACAAGTGTTCTATTGCAGGCAGCGGTTGAACATACTATGTATCTATTGCATTAAAGAGTGAAAGGATTTAGGTGGCCAGTGCTGAAGAAGTCATTTCTTTGGATATACTCTTGTTATTGTTGGGTTTGAACATAAATAGGTGCTGACATTTTGATTACCTTGATTAATCTAACAAGGTATGTAATTACTTGATTGCCTTGTTCTTTTTTCAGTCATTAGTTGTACCAAACTGACAAGAATTGTGTTTTTTTCCCTGTTTAATTCACCTCAGTCACTTGTTCTGTTTTGGCAATATTTCAGGGATGAACCAATATTTTTTCAAGATAAAGAGTAGCGTAGCACCTACCACTTTGCCCCCCCCAACAACCCCTTTGAGTTGTTTTTGAGCTCTAAGAAATTCACTATTGCTATAACTGTAAGAATGTCTTCATTCTGGCCTACTGGGAGCTGCCATTTGTTATAGAGAGCAATAACCTGAGAGGAAAACATGCATATTTATCAAATGACCTGACTCTTGCTCCAGCAAATAATTCTATTTTGGATGTGCAGCATTAATCTCTCTTTCTTTGGAAGCATATTTGTTAGAGTAGGCTTGCAGAAAAATAAATTCACAATATGCTGTTCAGTGCAATTCTATTTTTAAACTTCATCACCTCAGAAAACCTTTCTTACATTAGATTTCTTTCTTTAAAAAAGAGTGTCTTGCAGTAAGCCAACTATGCTGTCCAAAGATGACCCAGAAGTGTAAAACACACCTCATGCTTACTTTTCTAAGTGGATAAAGAGAATGGAAGATTAATAACACAACATAATGCATGTGTAAATCCAAAAAGAACCCAGGAGCAGAACTAAGGTGCACTCCTGGCAATGGGCAGCAAACCCTAACAGGGCATCTGCATGAAAAGTAAATTAAACATTCAAGGCAGTCTTCAAGGGCTGACCCCCCCCCCCCCAAACTACCCATTAAAGTAATCTGGCAGTTGCATACTAAGGACTGTAATCTTGACTTCCCATCAACCAGACTGGGATTTTATCACATGGGATTGGTGACCAAAGACCTCCAGGGAAGAACCAGATACCTTTTCACATCCTTGTTGGGTTGTTGTTCCATGGGGGGAGGCGGCGGGTATGTGTGTGCGCACAGCCTGCACTCGCTAATGCACATGCGGAACTGCTGTGTGGCTCCCAACAGGAGGCACTATTGCCCTGAGCAGTGTATCTGAACCCCCCCCCCCGGGAGGGGGGACCCAACCACTGGCTTACGACTGCATACAGTTATGCATGGGAACTCCCCCCCCCCGGCCTTTCTTCTCTCCCCCCCCTGCGGCTGCCTCATTGGTTTCCCCTTTCTTCCTCTCACTTATCTTCCTGTTCCTGGTGCCTTTGCACTTCCCTGTGCAGCCTGGCCGGTGTCAAGCTTTCCTCCTGCTGCTGGGGAGGGAGCGGGTGTAAGGGCTGAACCAAGCTGAGCTGGGCAGCAGGGGGATCCTTAAACCTGTCAAGCTGAGGAGCTTCAGGGGCCCCTTTTCCTGGCTGGTGGGGTGGACCGGGTCCGGCCCTCACTGTTTCCCTGTGCCAACCTCCTCTCAGCCGGGCATCATGTACCCTGGGGCGGAATGCCCTGCGGAAGACGTGGCCCCAGTACTGCTGCTGCTGCTGCTGGAGTGCTTTGGGGAGCCCTGTTGTCTGGGATGCTGGGCAGCAGATGTGCAGTCTGATGGATGGGTGCAGGACAGAGGCAGCAATGGCGGAGACAGTGGCAGTGGCTGCTGGGCACCTCTCCGACCATGGTTGGCGTGCTGCATCTGGCCCTCACTGAGCCTGACACGCAAGGAGGAGAGAAATAAGATGAAATGGGGAAGGGAAGGTGGTGTCCGGGCTCAACTTGGGTGGTCCCTGGGGGGGGGGATTTTCTCATGGTGACCCCTGTGAAAGGGTTGTTCGACCCCCCCCAAGGGGGTTCTGACCCCCAGGCTGAGAATAGTTGGTCTAAAGGAAACCAAGGTGAGAAAAGCCATATCCCAAAACTGGCCCCATGAAATTATGGTCAGTTTCATCACAGCAACAACAAAAATTACCACAACAACCATCAGTATGGTGGTATTTCTAAAACTAATCAATTCATCTCAGTCTGTACTTTTCCAATCTACAGGACTGTAATTCATTTCATTAATGGAAGACAACATATAGCCATGTCTGTAAAGATTCTCAGTCATCCAGGTGAGTTTATCTGGAAGTTGAATCATGGTAACTGGACTTCTTTTGTTGAGAGATTGAAATGTTCCACTGCTCATCAAAACAGCTTTGTGAGTCTGAGAAAAGCGAGTTGTGAGTACTCAACGTGCACTATAAAATGGAGGAGTTACAACTAGCTTTTCTAAGACTAACGAAGCTGTTTGGATGAGCAGCAAAACTTTTCATTCTCTCAAGAAAAGAAGTCCAGTTGCCATGATTCAGCTTCTAGACATATAGCCATGTTTTTGGTAGCATGTGTGCCCCAGGAAGTGGATTTTAATCCAGGTATGTTTACACTGAAATTACGCAGAAACACAGGGAAGTGGTACATCCAATGTTATTAGAAGACTAGATCTGAAAATGTAGAAAATGAAAACAATCATTATTCTAATTTAAAAATACTCAGTACATATTGGCATTCAGCATTCTTCAGGAGCTATATACAAAAACTGAATTAAATTATTTATATATTTAATAAATTACAGTTATGGTTGTCCAGAACCTGTTGCTTATAAATAATTGTATATATTATTTTGTAAATAAAGGCCACAGAGCTTGTTGTTCCAGTTTTTGTTATGCATGCTGAAACAGCCTAACACATCTAGCTTTTTGAAAACCTGCTAGTTTTCATGAATTCGGTGCTATAATTTCCCAGGATGTGATCAATCATATGGACATGTAGCTCACATTTTGAACCATGTCTGGCCCCAGTGATCACATGACATTGAAGGAAGATGTCTTCAGTCTGAGCCTGATGCATGTCTGAGTTGGGCCTTTTGGGTCATTAATGGGGCTACCAATTGGAGCCAAGGCTGGAGCGATTCACTGACAGTGAAGCGATTCACTGACTGAAGGTCCGCTTCAAAGGAGCTCCCTCCCAGCAAAGTGACCTCTTCTGATCAAATGGGCACTTTTCTCATTCTATTATTGCACCTCAAGTCTGTTTATCGATGAATGCAAATTCCTGGAGATCATTCAGCAGCGATTTGTACCTTTTTTTTTTTAAGCTACCTATTCTAGGCTGGGAATTGGACACACTCCGCATTGACTTTCCTAAAGCTGTCTGGCAGGTTTGCTCTAAAAGGTGCTCTTAGGGAAATTGGGTACATCTCAGATCCAAAGCAGTGTGCCTTTGAGTTTTCAGTTCATTTGTTTGGTGACTGTGTTCCTGTAATCACATTCAAGTATTGATGAAGCAGTTGCAGTGCGATAATGAACTGGGTGAATGCTGAAGCTGAAATTAGCAGTAGGATTCTGGCTGTCATTTGTTTGTTTGGAGAACCACGATGCAGCAAAGCAGAAATGATGTACTCTGGTTGTTAGTGGTTTAGCCCCCAACTCAGAGGAAATTGATTCCTACGCACCAATCCACCCATAACTATAACCTTGGAGTTTATTAGTTTATTAGAATATATGCTTTCTTTCTCCTGACTTTATTTTACTTCTATTCCTCCTTGAGTTTCTTCCTTTGATTGTTTTGGGGGAACTCATTAAATTTTGCACTTGCAACATTTCTTCAGATTATGTATTTTTTTAAAAGGCAGTCTGGTTTATTTTAATGAATGAGGTTTAGCTGTTAATTTTGCATTTTGGGATGTGAAATATAGATAGCTTTTGCTTTAGATAAACCTGGTATCATTCTATGGCATAAGGTCCCTTTAATTAGTTCAGGCTTGTCTGCCAGTTGTGGTTTCCTGTGGATCAGGAGTAGTCTGGCTGTAGTTCACTGTGTCTGATAGCATCTAGATTAAACGGGGGCACTGTTGTTATACATACACCTGCCTTTTAAAAGCTTTCCTGAAGCTTTGTGTTTCCAAATCCTGTGGCTAGATTCCTGGGGTCAGTCTAGTTTTAATATGGCTTCACTGTTTCCCTGTGTATTTCTGAACAATCTGAAGAACTACTGTTTTAGCCTCTGAAACTCATATAGCGCTTAATATATCCAAATCAACCTGCTTGTTAAGGTTCTTCTCCAGGCCTTTACAGTCATATGGGCTCCTTTTTGTTATATATTTTATCTCTTTCTCTGCTGTTGGTCATATATTATGCTTTGTGATCATTTTACTGCTGTTTGTGTATATTATCTCTTTGAGTCATCCTGTAATTGCTACCAGATGACAATATTGGCTAGAAACACTGTGAGTTAATTTTTGTGCTCCATTATGGTCATATATGCTTAGAATTGTAACTGTACTTGTCATAGGAGTAAAAGAATGTGCAATTTAATTGCTTGTCTGGTACCCTTAATTGTTCTTCAAAATAGGATCTAGCAAAATGGAAATGGTCTCATTTATAATTGTATGCTGGGTTTCTGCTCCCCTTGTTCTGTACCTTGGGGCGTTTATACACGACCCCTAAGCTCCGCCGCAAATGGCTGCAAGGTCCGGACCTTAAAAATGTTTACCCACCAGCTCCGGACTTTGCAGACAATTAAGTGCGACCCCGCCGACTTTAGCGCGACCCAGAGCAGTTTTCTTGTACCTGCTTTTTGGATGTGACAAATATTTGATCCGGTGTAAGGATAGTGAGTGCGGGGCTCTCCTGGCTTCTGTTTGTTCTTTTTTTGCACCCCGCCCCTTTAAGAGATCTGAATGCTGACCGGAACAAAACTGAGGTAAACTGGTTCTCCCTCCCTCAGGCAGCCAGCAACCAGGAAGTGCGGAGGGGGGTGGGGACAGAGCAAGAGTGAGGAACCCCTAAGATCTCTGGTCCGAATTTAAGTGGCCAGCGGATCTTAGGGGTCGTGTAAAAAGGCCCTTACACAATACAGTATATTTGAATTCTTGACTTGACGCTCTGGCATCCACTAGAGGGAGTGCAGATATAGATCCCAATAACTGACATTTAGCTTAACATGAATTGTATCATGGATGCCCCAAGTCTTAAGTTGCACTGCTTTTAAAATGAAAGGGAATTTAATATTAGGCAAGAACTGAGAATCTGGATTTAGGAACGCTCCTAGTTGCGCTGCACTGTTATTTGTTCAGATTTGCTATGATTTTCAGACAGACTACCTTATACAGTATGTACGTTCACAATTTCCTCAACAATGTTGTCATTTGCAGCCTTTTCCGTAATTCATTAAGCTAGCTCACATCAATTTGAATTGCATATTTCACCCCAATGGTGGTCTATTTGAGTAAGTAATGCATTGCTATATGCTCTAGAACAGTGATGGTGAACCTTGTAAAGACCGAGTGCCAAAACTGTGATTCAAAACCCACTAGTATTTCACAAAGTGCCAATACAGCAATTTAAACTGAATACAGTAGTACCTCAGGTGATAAATTCTTTGGGTGCTACCCTTCAGGAAAGTGAGGATCAAAGAGCAGGTTTTTGAATTTCCCTTAGCCACAGCACGTTCCCGTGGGAAATTCAAAAGCCTGCTCTTTGAACCTCGCTTTGAACCAGTCTTGAAATGGCTCCATGCAGAGAGCTGGGCAAAGGGCAGGCAGCAGTTTGTGGGCTCCTTCATAGCTCCAGTTTACTGTCCAGCCACGCCACTTCTGGGATGCCCAGAGTGGCATGCTTCAAGTTGAGGGGGAAGTGCCATTGCTGTGAGGGTGCGATGTTGGGTGCACACAGAAAGGGCTCCGAGTGCCATCCATGCCATAGGTTTGCCAACACTGCTCCAGAAGGTTATTTGCTTCTCATCTAATGCAAACCCCTTCGACAGCAACTTGAAGGAGGAAGCATTGTTTTGAATATGGCAGAGCTTGTGTGGCTGAGAGTGATGCAGTAACCAGATTAGCATAATTTGCAAGCAGAGAAAACTATGTGGATTACATATAGTAGTACTGTATCTCTAAAGATATTTATGATTTATTCAGTTGCCTTGGAATTTGTTAGACTATGCCTTGGCCAGTCAGATAAACCTGAACTCTGTAATAGCATGAAATACATGTTTTCTTCATTTAGTTCATCAGCAGCTTGGCTTGTTCCCCCCCCCCCCCCCCCAGTAATTTGGGTGTTTAAAATGACTCTGAATTTTACCATGTTGTGTTTTACAAACAAGACTATCATTAATATAACACACATCAATGCTGCATACAAGGTTCTGTGGTTTTCACGTCTTGCTCCTTCAGTAAGAGTTGTTGTATCCCAAGTATGGACCGGAGAGCTCCTACAATAAAACTGAATCACTTTTGAAAAAAAATTCTGCTCCAAGTCTTTATGTACGGAGTGAGTTGCTACTAGTCTGTTTGGTTTTTGGCTTGCATAGCTGTGCTGTAGCTATGACGTGATCAAGGCCTAAAAATATTTCCAAATGCAACCTAACAGGATCAGTACACTTTATGCACCACAGTTGTTCTGGCGCAGTTAATTTTTCAAACTGTCAGCTTGCATCTGGAACCTCTTAAGCTTTTGGAACCCATTTTCCTTGGCTTATCTCATGTTCCACAAAATGTCCATTCCTCATCCCACATGTCAAAGACACATGTGAAATATACGTGAAATAGTTTTGTGTTTTGATGGAAAATTCTGCATGGGGGGGAAGTGATCAGGTACAAGGGGGGATATGATGGAAAAAGACCTTAACTTCATCATTATTTCAGAAGATAACCTTTGCGAGATAGGCAATAGGGATGAAAATGCATGCAAATGTTGACAATAATGACAACAAATTCCTCTTGATTACTAGCAACAATGCAAATTTAAAAGTTGAAGACCAAATGTTGGCCTTTCAAAGCCATTAAAATGTAATCAATAAGCATAATACTACAGCAGTTAATCCATAATCAACCAATGCATGATGAAATAAACAATAACAAACAAGCACATTCAACATGAATCTATAAATAATAACAGACAATACACAAATAAGAGCTGTACCAAGAATGAAGAAAAAGAAATGCAGTAATAACTGGCCTCTCTGTACATTTACCTGAAAGTTTGCAATTGTAAATCACACCTAACAGGTGGTTGTATAGCCTTTCCATGGGCATTCTAGCCACGAGCACTGGGGTTTCCTGCCTAATTGCAGTCCTTCCAAAGGAGTTTTAAATGTTCTGTATTCTAATTGTCCTCTTTCAGATCAAAAGGGAGTGGCAAGCCTGGACCTTACCACTATCCTTAAAGTGACAGTCCCAACCTCTTACTGATACTTTCTGCCTTTTTGTTTCAACTGTTGGTGGCTGCTGTGCTCACATGTCTGCCACTTACTCTCAAAATTGAGCCTTCCGTCTCTTATGGTAGCTCTGCATCTGTGGTATCAAAACCTGCGTCGCCTCTATGTGAATCGTCATTGACATCTTCACAAGATTATATCATTGAGGACACTGGTCCTTTACCTCCACTGGAGGGTATTAGACCTTGTGCAGAACATATACTACATATGACTAATTCTCTGAAGCTGAATATTAAAGAACCACAACCTCAGTAGCCCTTTTCAGTATTGGCCATTAGAGATGGGCACGACTCAAAAAAATGGTGTTTCATTTGTTGTTTGTCGTTTAGGGGGTCCGTTTCGGTTCGTTTTCATTTTTTGTGATTTTTTTGCAAAAAAATTCGTTTTCGTTTCGTTACATAACGAAATGAAAAACAAAAACAAAAATGAAAAATTGCTGTTTCGTTAGCATTCATTACAGTTCAATGTATTTGCCGCAACAACGCACGACAAAATTTCTGTTGTTTCGGTTCATTTCGTTTCATTTTGGAGACAAAATTAGTTTTTCGTTTTGTTACATAACGAAACAAAAAACGAAAACAAAAACAAAAACAAAAACAAAAAATTGCTCATTTCGTGCCCATCTCTATTGACCATACTGTCCTGTCACCACTTCTGGCTGCATCAATGCAGCAGTGTTGGGTTAAACCATCCTTGGGTTCTCCAGCATTAAGGTGGCTAACCCATTGATATTTTTTTTTGCCAAACTCAAGAGAATTGTGCCCTCCTCTTCAAGACAACACCATCACTGTTGAAGCATCAATGCAGCAGTCTTGGGTGAAACCATCCTTGGGTTCTCCAGCATCAAGGTGGAGAGCCCATTGATTTTTTTTTTTGCCAAATTCAAGAGGATTGTGCCCTCCTCCTCAAGACAACACCATTACTGTTGAAGCTGCTCAATTTGTCCCCTGCAGACAATGGAAGAAAATTAGACATCTTAGGCCACTGTGCACACACACTTTGTTGTCAGTGAAGATAAGCAACTATCAAGCAGTGGCTGATTATCAGTAGGGTTTTATTTGGGGGGGGAGCCTTTCTTTCTTTATTTCCCACCTGAAGGCCAAAGGCAGTGGCCTTCTAATTTAAGTCCAAGGTGCAACATCTCATGATCCATCAGACATGTAGACATGAAGTGGACTGCACTGCTAAAGTGAAGTCTTCCTCTGTTGCTTTTTATCTCCATGCCTGACTGAGTACCATGGATATATTGGAGGATGCTAGATGGAGAGTAGAAGATGCCCATTTGATGGTGAGGGAATCTTTAAAGCAAAAGCAAATAACATCATGGATCGTTTGCTGAAAACTAGAAACATGACTTGAAAGATGGACATTACATCTATACCATAGTTTCAGAGGCATTTCCCCTTCTATCCGACAAACTTGCAACAGGCAACTCATAGACATCCTGTGGTATACCATCTCCCACGACAGCTGGGTTCTTACTAGTATCATGTATAGTTGTGCTATAAAATTGCCAAGGTTGCCTCCTGAAGATTTTCATGTTATGAAACAATTGAAAAAATAGCTTCTTTTCTTCGGAAGGATGTGACAGATCTGAGGGATGCATATTTTCACATTTCAATCTGTCTTTCTCAGAAGTGCAACCTCCAGTTTGCTCTAGGCCAGGCATGTCCAAACTTTGGCCATCCAGATGTTTTGGACCGCAAGTCCCACTGTCCTTTGCCATTGGCAATCCAAGTTTAGAATTCTGGGAGTTGTGGTCCAAAACATCAGGAGGGCCAAAGTTTGGACGTGTCTGCTCTAGGCCATCATTGTTCCACTTCAATGTTCTCCCTTATAACATTTCAGTAATCCCACAATTCTTCACAAATTGCACAGCCCCTGTGGTTGCTGTTTTCAGGACCAGGGCAAATGCCCCCCCTTTCTTGTTTTAGTTGTTGTACAGTACTTGGCAGCTCCAGTTTCTCCAAGTCTTCAGCATTTGGAGAGACTGCGGTTAAATGCATATGTCACTGCACCATGTATCCATTGAGTTATTCTGTCATGGATACCGCTCTCTAATACAACAGTGGATATTTCCTTCTAGCAGGTTCACTATTGGGTTCCATTAAGAGTTAAAACCAGCACTTTGAATTGTGCCCAATAGCTGATTGGCAGGCAATGGAGCTACTTTAATGATTGCTTTGCTCTCCTAGTTCAAGTTTACAGACACCACATTAAAGAACAATGGATTGTAATTCGAACTGTGATCCTTGGATAAGTCATTTGTGAACTCATACTAGCCAATCTCCTTTCCTCTGATTGTTCGTCTCCTTGTCATTTGTGGTGGATCGGAACTGAGAGGATTGAACTGAGCTGTGCAGTGGCATGCTTGTGGGGCTTGGTTCCCACCAGAAGTATATAGCTAGCTGTGGACTGTTCTGAATGATCCACTGTGCAGATTCTGAAACCCATTTGAGTTAAAAAGTAACCAACCAAAGAACCACAGCTACAACTGCAACATGTCATGTCCAGATGACTGTCATTGCTACTAACGTTGCCAGGTTAAGATAACTTTCTTGATCAGTGTTCATCTATACATCTTTATATCTCCATCCTTTGCTTTTTTAAAAAACTGTACAGCATTAGAATTATGTATGCTTTGGAAGGATTTAATGGTGACTTCAAATGCATTAATCTAGCAGTCTGAAAAGTTAAACGTTAAGTAGTTTGTTTACATTCTGATGCATCTTCTTTTGGAGTCTAAAAGGATGTGCATCAATGGGCAAAAAAATTATAATTCCTTTAAATCTTTGTCAGAAGATTGCTCATCAGAAGGTCTCCTATGGTTTGGCAGCACCAGTAGAAGAACAAAGCACAAATAATATTTTCTTGATGTTTCTGCAGGGATGCTAGTGTCAAACTAGTCATAATTGCAGAAGCTTGAGTCTGGGGAATTGCAAATAATCATTTTAAAAATGAGTCACTGCCTGTTAAGGATAGGCTGAAATTGCTATCGTTCCCAGAGGAGAAAAGATATCATCATATAGTTGTTGTTTTATAAATGTTCCTCTTGGGCTAGTTGCCAAGTATATCAGAACTACTTTTTTCATATCAATTGTAAATAATCTTCTTGGAAAGATGATAGTTGTAGTTTTCTTCCCATGTATTCTGTCCAGATACTATTGTTGTATCCTTATGGTTGCTGTTGGGTGCCTTCCAGCATATTATCTGCATTCATGAAATTAACATACAGTGGTACCTCGGATAAAGAATTAAATTCATTCTCCAAGGTAATTCGTTATCTGAAACATTCATTATCCAAAACACGGTTTCCCATAGGAATGAATGGGAAACCGATTAATCCATTCTGAACCTAGGGAAAAGACAAAGACACCTGATTTCTTGCTCAAAACTCTTTATAAAGTGCACTTTAATGGTATAAATACTGTACAAATACATTATTCATCAATAAAAAACATTTCAAATATCACAAAATAATTTTTCGAACATGGTACAGTACAGTACAGTATACTTCAGTGACATTTTGCATTTTTTTTAACATGCCAAACCTCATGTTTCACATTTTACACATGCCAAACTTCATGTTTACAGCAGTGTATTGGCAGTTCAAACCTTCGGAACAGCTCAAAACATACTTTTTCCACATGCCAAACTTTATGTGCAGTGCATTGGCAGTTCAAACGTTCAGAACAGCACAAAGCACACTTTTTACACATGCCAAACTTTTTACACATGCTAAACTTCATGTTTACAGCAGTTCAGTGACATTTCCAACCTTCAGAACAGCACAACACACACTTTTTACAGATGCCAAACTTTTCAGTCATGTTACAGCAGTGCAGTGCACTTAACAGGAAAAACATGGAGAAAGAACTGTTCAAAACAACATTAACATTTTGAACAACTTCAAAAGTCTATGGAAGAGGATGTCAACTGGGCAGCAATAGAACAAGAAGGTTCAGGTTCTTCCTGCCTGGGCTTTTTAACAAGGAACCTTTCCATGGTTGCCTCTGGCGCTTTCTTAACATCCCTTTGAACAGGGACATGGTGTCCATGTTGAAACTTCACGTGGTCCTGGGTGTGTGCCTTTTCTGGGTGGTGCCGATGAACAAAAGTCCCACATTTCCCACATTTTGCAGGCCTCCCTGAGTTCCTTGGAAAAGATCTTTTCCTTGCTCCTTGACTTCTCCTCCAAGGAGACCTGCGGTTGCTCCGCTGACTGATGCTACAGTTCCATGAGGTCCTGGGTACTAAGTTTGTGCTCGTGCCCTTTCACAAGCTCAGACATGTCCTCCTTGTTTACATCAAGCACCATGGTCCTCCCCAAAGACACAATGTCCTCCACCGCTGCAGATTCCGGTGCAGGCTCAGAAGCATCAGGTGGCACAACACAGCCTGGCCATAGATTATGCCAAGCAGCATCCAGATTGTGCTGGCAGATCCCACCCCACGCTGACAATGTCAAAATGGTCTCTCCAATATTCATGTAGGATTGCTCCATCGGTCATCTCAAAGCACTAATGGAAAAGCTCCCTGGTGTACAATTTCTCTGCTAGTCCATTGGCTGCAAAAGGGGGGTGGCGTTATGGGGATGGAACATCACCTTGATGAAGGTGAATTCCTCCAGCAGGTCTTCCTCGAGCCCTGGAGGATGAGCAGGTGCTTTGTCTATGACCAGCAAGGCCTTGAGTGGGAGGTGCTTGTCCAGCAGGTACCATTTGACAGCAGGCCGAAATACAAGATTGACTCACTGGACAAACAGGATGCTGTTTGACCTCCAGAAAATGCCCAACCACTCCTTGTTCACCTTGTGCCTCTTGAATGCCCATGGGTTCTCTAACTAGTATACAAGCAGAGGCTTGACCTTCAGGTCCCCACTGGCATTAGCACAGAACAGGAGGGTTGGATGATTCTTCAATGGCTTGTAGCCAGGCAACTTGGTCTCCTCCTCTGTGATTTAGGTCCTCTGTGGCATCCTCTTCCAGAAGAAGACAGTCTCATCACAGTTGAGGACCTGCTCTGGGAGGTAGCCCTCGGCAGTAATGATCTTCAGGAACTCAGCTGTGAAGTCTTCTGTGGCGGGAAGATCAGAACTGGCAGCCTCACCATGCCTCACCACGCTGTAGATTTCAGATCTCATTTTAATCTTCTCAAACCATCCCCTGCTTGCCTTGAACTCCTCAGCAGGTCTAGATGTTTCTGGCTGCTGGTTGAGAAGGTCCATGTGCAAGGCCTTTGCTTTCGCGCAAATTGTAGCCTTAGACACTGTGTCCCCCGCACACTGCTTCTCTTCCACCCAGATGAAGAGCAGCTTCTCAACCTGCTCTAAAACAGGAGGGCATTGCTTCATGATCCTTGTTGCTTGTTTTGCCACCCCTCTTTCTGTGATCTTATCCTTGTTTTTAAGGATGGTGGCAATTGTGGATGGACTCTTGCCATACTCCCTGGCAAGCTCAATCACCCTCATTCCTCCTTCATGTTTGCGGATGATTTCCTGCTTGTCCTCAAGAGGAATCATCTCCCTCTTTCAGGAATCTGATGGCATCTTTGGTGCCATGACATCAACCATTAAGTGAGCAGAAAAGGGAAAAAATATAATCACACAAAGGCTGCAGTAAACCATACAGAGCATCTTCCACATTCAAGTAAAAGAGCCAGCCAGTAATAAATGAAACACACCACTATGAAACCACACATAAACCGCACAAAGCACCCCCTTGAAATTAAAAAAAAAAAATACCCAGCCAATGCTAACAGTGGAAAACCAATGCAATTTAAAAATTAAAACAATTAAAGCACCCACATCTATGAAATTAAAAAAATACCCAGCCAGTGCTAACAGCGGAAAACCAATGCAATTTAAAAATTAAAACAATTAAAGCACACCTATGCAATTAAAAATACCCAGTCAGTGCTAACAGTGGAAAACCAATGCAATAAAACAGTTAAAGCAATTAAAGCAGCCCCCATTCAAGAAAAAAAAATCTGCCAAAAGAACAACAACCCCAGACTGCTAAAATGACCCCCCCCAACCCATGGAACATAGTAAAAAGCACGCAGGTAACTCCAAATAACCTACCTTTCCTCTGGAATGCTCCAAGAAATTTTTTCTTTTTGAAAAAAAACAACCCGCTGCAAAACCCACTCCAACCCACTCCAAAAATCGCTCCAAAACCCAACACTCTTCAGCATACACCTTCTCACTCCTTGCCTCATGCAACCCACAAAGAATGGGAACACAATGCAGCCTGAGTACACTCTTTTTCACGATGCATGACAGAAAATTTGTTATTCGAGGCAACCCATAGTAAACATTCGTTATGCGAGGTAGCCCTATACCTGGAAATGTCCATTCACTATCCAAAAGATTTGTTATCAGAGGCATTTGCTATCCTAGGTATTACTGTACATTTGTAGTTGTGGTTGTTAGTCCCTGATGTAGCATTTGGTCAATGGCATTTCAACAGTAACATTCATTTTTCAAGAAAATTGATCGTAAGCAGTGTGTGTGTGTGTGTGTGTGTGTGTGTGTGTGTGTGTGTGTGTGTGTGAGAGAGAGAGAGAGAGAGAGAGAGAGAGAGAGAGAGAGAGAGAGAGAGAGAGAGAGAGAGAGAGAGAGAGAGATGTTATTGGAAGTTAGGAGTGAGCATTCATTCATTTGTTCATTTATTCAGTTTATTTATTTGCTCTACCTTTGTTCCAACAGTTTGTATAACCTTGACATTGGAATGAATCAACATTAAAAATTAGGGAACCTTACATTTCTACTTCAGTTTGTAATGCTGAAACTATGTAATAATATGTTATACTTGTACTGGTAATTTAAAACTATGATGGTAGAATCATTCTCCCACTTGAGGGTGAATTTTTATAAAAGAAAAAGAGCAGGTTATATTCAAATTGTGTAGGTCCTTCTCCAAGACTAGACTTGAATTTGTTGGAGAGCTGTGATGGTGAACTACTTGATATGTCAGGCAAAAAGCAGGTGCCTTAACATTCATTTATGAATATGATGCCTGTTGATAATATTAGTGTGTGACTAGAATCTATATTATCAACTGACTTCTTGAGGGGAGAACGGCTTTGTTAGAATGTTCAACATAGATGTTTCTTCTGCATTCCTATGGACGTATTGCAGTGTGCTTGCTCTGAGGGCATTTTCCTGTCTTAGTTTCCTATTCCTGTTTATCTTGCTATTCTTTCTTTCTTTCTTTCTTTGCATGAAAACTATTTACTGTGATTTTATAAGAGATTAGTTGAATGGATCAACACAGACTGGTAGGTCTTTAAAATGTCATATCAATGCAGACTTATAGTAAAATTACATGCAAATACTTCAGATTGGAAAATTGCAACTGAGAATGTTTATACCCAAAACTGTTATATTCCGTACAGTATCTAAATTTTCCGTATCATTTTGTAACTATGGCAACCCAATCATAAAGAACATTCTTTTTGTTTTGTTTTGGTGCTTTAGCAATGTTAAGATTGTATAACTCATTTGTTTGTAACTCCCAGGAGTGCATGCTGGATTTCAATGGGGCAGAGGAAAGAGAGATCAAATTGTCAACATCTGCTGGATTATGGAGAAAGCCAGAGAGTTCCAGAAAAACATCTACTTCTGCTTCATGACTATGCCAAAGCCTTTGACTGTGTGGACCACAACAAACTATGGCAAGTCCTTAAAGGAATGGGAGTGCCTGACCACCTTATCTGTCTCCTAAGAAATCTGTATGTGGGACAATCAACAACAGTCAGAACAGGATATGAAACAACTGACTGGTTTAAAATGGGGAAAGGAGTACGACAAGGTTGTATACTGTCGCCTTGCCTATTTAGCTTTTATGTAGAGTACATCATGCGAAAGGCAGGTCTGGATGAATCACAAGCCGGAGTTAAGATTGCCAGAAGAAATATCAGCTACCTCAGATACACAGATGATACTACTCTGATAGCAGAAAGTGGGGAGGAATCTCACTTTCTGAAAGTAGGAGTCTTGGTGGACCACAAATTGAACATGAGTCAGCAGTGTGATGCGGCAGCCAGGAAAGCCAATGCGATTCTTGGTTGCATCAACAAAACCATAGTGTCTAGATCAAGGGAAGTGATAGTATCACTCTATTCTGCTCTGGTCAGACCCCACCTGGAGTATTGTGTCTAGTTTTGCTCTCCTCAGTTTAAAAAGGATGTTGAGAATCTTGAATGGTTCCAGAAGAGGGTGAACAGGATGGTTAAAGGTCTGGAAGAAATGTTCTATGAGGAGCGGCTTAGAAAGCTGGGAATGTTTAGCCTTATAATAAGAAGGTTGAGAGGGGATATGATAGCCATGTTTAAATATTTGAAAGGCTGTTATATCGAAGAGGGGAAAGGTTTTTCCCCCCCCCATGGCTTCAGAGACTAGGATGTGGGGCAGTTGTTTCCAAACTACAGTACAGGAAAAGAGATTCCATTTGAACATTAGGAAGAATTTCCTGACTATTACAGGTGACCAGCAGTGAAATATGCTGCCACAGAGGGTGGTAGACCTTTGGAGGTTTTAAGCAGAGGCTGCATGGCCATCTGTCAGGAGTACTTTGATGGGGGTTCCTGCATGGCAGGGGGTTGGACTGGATGGCCCTTGAGGTCTCTTTCAACTCTGTGATTCTATGATTTTATGATCCTTAATGAGGGCGAAAGAGGAGAGTGGGGAAAAATGGGCTGAAGCTGAACAACAACAACAACAACAACAACAACAACAACAACAAACAACAACAACAACAACAACAACAACAACAACAACAACAACAACACTAAGATCATGGCCACTGGTCCCATCACCTCCTAGCAAATAGAAGGGGAAGAAATTGAGGCAATGACAGAGTTTATTTTCTTGGACTCCTTGATCATTGCAGATGGTGACTGCAGCAACAAAATTAAAAGACACCTGCTTTTTGGGAGGAAAGCAATGGCAAATCTAGCCAGCATCTTAAAGAGCAGAGACATCACTTTGTCGACTAAGGTCCAGATAGTCAAAGCTATGGTTTTTCCAGTAGTGATGTATGGAAGTGAGAGCTGGACTATAAAGAAGGCTGATCGCCGCAGAATCAATGCTTTTGAGCTACGGTGCTGGAGGAGAGTCTTGAGAGTCCCCTGGACTGCAAGGAGATCAAACCTATCCATCCTGAAAGAAATCAACCTTGAATGTTCACTGGAAGGACAGATTTTGAAGCTGAGGCTGCAGTACTTTGGCCACCTCATGAGGAGAGAGGAGTCCTTGGAAAAGTCCCTGATGTTGGGAAAGATTGAAGGCAAAAGGAAAAGGAGATGGCAGAGAATGAGATGGTTGGATGGTGTCATCAATGCAACCAACATGGATTTGACCAAACTCCAGGAGGCAGTGGAAGACAGGAAGGCCTGGCGAGCTCTGGTCCATGGGGTCACAAAGAGTTGAACACGACTGAACAACTGAACAACAACAGTCTCTGACTATGCATTTGGATTTGGCTCGGAGACTGAGTTGTTTGGCTGCCACTTTCAGGATCTGTAACTGGATAGATCTCATCAAAGGGTTTCTGTTCTGTGGAACCGAACAAGACTGAGATGTTGGACATGTTGAGATGGATTGAGAAGGCTAAAGAGAAATCCTGACAGTGGCATCATACTTTTGTGCTTTTGGACAAGGAGTTTTGCCAGAGCTCATGTTACTGTTACCTGTCATGGAGAAATTTGTTTGGGTTTTGGATTTGGCCTTCAGGTAGGCAGTTCTGGGAGTTTGCATCTGACTGAATTTAAGAATTACTATAAATTGTTGCTAGTGAATAAAACTTGTTATTTGGTCAAAGGATTAACAAATAATATCAAAAGGCCAAAGGGTCTCATTGTACTTGAGGGACTTGAGATTGCTATTAGCCTGTGGATTTACAATGACAGACGGCAGGTGCTGCTCAGCCTAGCACGGCACCCAAAGATGCAGATTGGTACCTCTGACCAGAACATCTTTCGTGATTTATGCCTGTTTTATTGAAGCTACAACATCCCTTGTTGAAGAGAAAGGATATTTTAGCTTTTGTCTTGAAGCCACATGGAGTGCTACTAGGGCTACTCTAGGAGATCCTCTCTGAAATTTCAGCTGTTGGTAAAAAAGCAACTGTGGCTCACCTTCTCAAAGGCATGAGGAGATATTTTTGAGTTTGAAGGTTTTAGATGAAAGAGAAGCTGTGCCAAACAGTAGGATGTTATGATATTTGACCAAGATGAAGGATTGTGAACAGGAGCCTGCAATTGGTGGCTGACACAGTTTATGATTGAACATGATATGAATACTCTGAATATCTTGATAAGAGCCCTCTACCAGATCTTGCTTGCTGCCTTGGTCCTGCATATCTGATTCTGACATGCTTCAAGTTTGGCACTCCAAGGTTCAAGAGACCTGCCATCACCAAAGTGCAAAGGATTCATTGTCCTATATAGAGAAGGGTGGGACACTCAGAATGATATCCTTATTAGGAAAAGGGAAAAGGAATTTTTAAAAACTTTATTATTATTTTCCACTTCATTATTCTTGGATCTAAACTGCAGAGGTCACTTTATAGCATGCCAATAACAGTCATATGAACGTCAACAAAGGAAGTGAGAGTGAAACCCTATTTGTGTTCTCTGTTTTTGCAACCCTGCATTAATAAAGGCTTGCAAAAACAAACTAACAAATTCCACATTGAGCAAAACATTTTTCCCTTGGGAGAAAAAAAAAGGCTACAAGTGACAGAAGTCAGGCTTGCTTCACCTGAATAGACATCAGACACAGAAAATTGGTGATCTGCACATCTAATGAAGTTCATACTCCTGGATGTCCTTTCTTTCCCAATTCCATATTAATCCCATAGAGTTTTCCATTGGTTTTTTGACTTCCCTATCTTTGTTTATTATTATTGTTGTTTTGAAATGTATATATGCATGTTTTAAATTGCATGCTTTACTCAAATGCATTCTTTATGTTGCCTAAAGCAGGCCCTTGTGCTATGTTTTCCCAACTTTGGGGACATGCACATTTGCCTATGTGCATTTTCCAAGCATGCATATTTCTCCAATTCTTCTGCATCTGTCCATTGATGGTAGGATTCAGGAGTACCCACACCTGGCTGTACAGGGAGAATCTCCCTCTCACTTCTTTGTCTGAATGGTCAGCTGCTGAAAGAGGTGAGCCAGGAAGGTCCAAGCTCCTCCCTGGATTGGACAGCCACCCCAGGGAGATAACCTGGCCTCTGTGCAGAGGCTTGTGAGTGGAGTAGCAAAGCCAGGAGAAGGGGACATGTGGCTGCTGTGGTACCATGCATTTGAACAGTGCTGAAGCACAATGTGGAACTTTGTGCCCATACCTAGTACAGGCTGTGTCTGCCTTGCAGAACATTCTAGAAGGGCAGACTGAAAGAGCCGAATTCTGAAATCAAATTCCTCATAAAGCGCTAATGTGGAGATGTTAAAACAGAGCTCAGGAAGAGCAGGCATTTCTGAATATGTTGTGTTAATTTCAAATTGATTGATTAGTAATGCATCTACTGTATGAGTGGTCTATTCATGTGAGTAGAATAGGATTCTGAAAAGGCAGAGCAGCAGCTTTTTGAGACTTATACTCTCTCTGAGTAAGCTTCCCTAATAGTACACTTGCACTCATATAAGCAAACCATTGCCTTTGACATTAACAATCACTGGCTAATTTGTTCTTTTAGCATCTCTTTTTAACAGTAGGGACCAATTCTGAAAAAAGAGCTTCCACACTGCCTTCTTGATGTGTAGTTTTTCTTCAGCTGTTTTAAATCTTACATGACAGCACCATCTTTTCTCCTTGTATCTTAAGAATAGCTTATACATAAACAGATGGCTGAACCTGGCGTAGAAGGATAGGGAGTATTCAAGAATCCTTCTGTTGTCTGTGCAACCAAGAGACAGCGTTGCACATTTTATGGATTGATAACTGTAAGTGTAACTGTTAGTGGAAACTGTTCTTTTGAAATGAATGGCACAAAATCAAGGAAACCAAGATCATTCCAAACCCTTCTAATTTCATTTGAACCACAGTTCGCGGTGGGTGGGTGGAAAGGCTTTTTAAGGTGTATTTTTCTGTCCTTTGGCTCTGGGCACTTTAAAGGAGCCCTAACATAGTAGAACACTTCGAAACTATCCAGAAGCCCGGTGGGTATTTCCCTTTCTGGTGTTGCAACCTTAGTGAAAATCTTGGTGATCTCTGTTTCTTCCTACAGCCACTAGGAGGTTGTTCATGCAGAGTATGTTTTTAGTCTTAGAGCATGCCATTCTTGGAGTATATTTTGCTTATTTGATTCGCTTATTTTACAGGAAAGTACTGTGATTGTTTGATTTGCTTGCATAAACCAGGAGGACTTGCATTAAAAGTCTTAGGCTTGAATCCCATTGCCTATCCCAATTAGATAAAAAATACACTATAGCAACTGGACTTAGACCTCAACATTTCTTACAAAAAGCACCTAGAAATGACATTTAAATAATATATAATTGGGAACCTGTGATAGCAAAAAAACAAAACAAACACACACACACACACACACACACACACACACACACACACACACACACACACACACACACAAAACACACACACACAAAAACACTGCAGTGAAAATTGAACATCAGATGACAGAAATGCTACTGATATAGAAGACCATACTGGTCTTGGTGTATACTCTTGTCATTGCTTTTCAATTGGTACTTTGAGAACATCTTTTAAAAAGCACTCCCTGATTCAAGGAGGACTACTCTAGTTGTGACTTACTTTAGCCTCAAGTAGAGTTAGGCCTCTTTGAATCTATGGTGTTTACAGAAGAGTTGACTCACCAAATCCCCATTGATTCAGTGGGCCTACTCTAGCGTATCTTAATGTACTAAGCAACAGAATTTCAGCCTTTTTAAGAAGCTTGAACAACATCAAACCGAGCATATTGGAACTGTTTGGTTCAGTGTATAGAGAGAGATGTAGTTATGTTCTAAGATTTATTGGAGATGGAGAATGCAAATACAACATAATTTTTGTCTCCAGTTCAGAACAATATTATTTGCCTTCTCTTATGTGTCACTGGTGTATCTACTCTCTACATTTTTGTTGACATTTCTGTACGTTTAAACAACGTTACAGCATAACAGAATGATATGCTACGTGCTATTTTATATGAATGCCCTCAATGGTCTGCAGTGTTTTTAGGAAACGTAACTGTCTTTAGATCATTTCAGACACACTGGCAGAACAAAATGCAATTAATCCCACACTCCAAAATATTTTCCACTGATATTCAAGGTACAGTTTGTTCTGCTGACTGGTGAACAAAAAGGAGTTTCAGAGAACTTGGTATATACAGTATATTAAATTCAAGATTACTTAACTTCACAGTATTTTATCTGAAAACTAAACCTAACCTGTAATGATGCACATGGCAAATAGCTTTAAATTTATCCAGGATCCAGTGGTGGCAAATCTTTAGCACTCCAGATGTTTTGGACCACAACTCCCAGAATTCCAAGCCTGTATTTCCAGTGACAAAGGACTGTGGGAGTTGTCATCCAAAACATCTGGAGTGCTGAAGGGTTGCCAGCACTGTGCAGCCCAGCTGATTCTGTTTGTTGCATAACTGGTTATGAGGGAACACATCTGCAAAATGCCTCAATCTTTGCCTTTAGCCAATCTTTAAAATCCTCCTGTGCTATTACTCAATAAGTATAACGCTTTGGAAGCACATTTCTGTACGTCAAGAAATCTCTGTAGATGTTATCTGTTGCATGCTGAGTCATGCAATAGATAATTAAGGGGTTTTCTCAATTTACAGATTGAGACTTACATCCATCATGTAATTGCTCAATAGGATTTCAGCCCTTAGAAGGATGCAGTACTGAAGACACAGGAGCAGTTCATTTTATCCTCCTTTTTACAATGTACTGCTGGTGACACAGTGGTGACACACAGCATTGTTCCTCTTTGAATTTCCATTTTTTCAATTCTGAGTTACCACTGGTATGGCACTAACCTACAGATGCTTGAAGTTCAGGTGATAACGTGGATGAGAACTTCTAGAGTGACCCTGGCAACATAGAAAGAATTCCACAGCAGTACCAGAAGAGGCTCAGAAGGGGCTATCCTACAAGTATGTGTGGTGGCTCAGTGGACTAGAGTGCTGAATGGTCAGCTGCAAAGTCAGCAGCTTGGCAGTTCAAATCCCGGGTGCCACACAGCAGAGTGAGCTCCCACTGTTAACCTCAGCTCCTGCCAACCTAGAAGTTCGAAAGCATGTAAATTTGCAAGTAGATAAATAGGAGCTGCTGTAAAAAGCAGGAACTAAACAGTGTTCCGTGCCACCATGCCAGCCACACGGCTACGGACTTGCACAACAGTGGCTTTTTGGCTTGAAAACTGAGATGAGCACCGCCCCTAGAGTTGGACACGACTAGCACGCATGTACAGGGGAACCTTTACCTTTTTTTTAACCAGAAGAGGCTCAGAAGGGGCTATCCTACAAGTATGCAGAACACATGTCCAAAGAGGTAGCTATGATAGTCTGTCACAGCTATGTACCAAAGAGCCTTATGGTACGTCTTAAGACAAATTGAGTAATTATGGCATCATCTAATTGCAGCATGAGTGGGTATGGACTTACACACTCTTGCTTCCTTGGACCAGAGGTAATGATATGGATGTGCACAAAGGCACATGCTAGAATTTAATGAAGGAAATGATTTTTTAAAAATACCACTTCACTCTTTATGGGGATGATAGAATATATTGATGCTTTTCTGCATTGAGGAACTATCTGCCACTTCCAAAACTGGTGTTCTAGAGAGAGATGTCTCCCTTATTTGTTATTCTGATGTAGCAAGGTAGTTCTATGTGTAATGTGGGAAAATATTCAAGAAAGATTTCTGCATGCACCTGTCTTCTCAAACTATGCAGCCTTGTATTCTACTTGGTGCTTTGTGCTGCATGGTTATAGTGTCAGTTTGAACATGTCCTTCCTGTGCAATGAAGTTGTGACCTTGTAAACACACCTCATCTTTACATGTAAGGGATGTATGGAAATAGGTTTGATGCTGTGGAAACAATATTTTTGGAGTAAGCAAAGAGCTTGATAGCTGCAGGGGTTTTGCTTTTTAAAGTAGCAGTTTTACTACAGATTATTGGTGCATGTGAATTTGTTTTATTAGTGGAAGCAGCACTTAACAGGCTGTTTGAGCGAGATGCACCATCAGTTAATATATGTGTAGAGGCAGCACAGCAGTGGTGTGACTGGAGATGAAAATTTATTCAGTTGCCTCCATGGAAATGTAAAACATGACCCCTCAGGCATGTCGCCTACTGAGACTGCAAGTGTACGCATACAAACAGGTTGCTTGGAATTATTCGGGGCTCATTTCATTGTGATGAAACTTAGTACAAAAACTGGAATCCATGTTTATCCACCAAACGTATTTTCCAGTAAGTAGTTTTAAGTGCATGATGAAATCATCCTTCTCAGAAATCACAGTTTGTTTTCTTACAGATATGTTCATGCCACTTTCATAAACCATAAAAGCACTGTTTTACAAAAGAAATATCTCCTGCTGTCAAACAAAATGGCTGCTTTTCACATTAATATGTTACAGGAATACATAAGGGTTGCCAAGCCTTTACTGTGAAATCACTTTTATGCTTTACAAGAGAAGGCAGTCTGTGTCTTCAAAATTATGTTAAAGATATTGTCTGACTTGATTCATTCCTTACTGATGATAAAATACTGTATTAATGTAAAATCGATATGCCCGTGTCTTCTCTCCATAGGAGTCTCTTTTCAGGATGCACAACAGTGTTGCATCTGTTTGTTCATTTCATCTTGCCTTGCACTCTCAAGCCTAGTGACAAAATATGAAACTAAGTCAGTACCATAAAATCCATACAAACCTGTTCGTCATCAACTGCCTCTATGAGATTGGCCCACCTAATCAAAGCTCTGTAGAAAAGAGGTAGTTTGCCGTTGTTGCAGAAAACGATTAGTCATTGGCACCAGGGTCTCTGTAGTGGATCACCCTTCACGGAGTAATACAGAGACAATTTGTCTTTGAGGTCGCTAGGTTTTAAGCCTTTAGGGCTCTATATGTGTCATAACTGGCACCTTGAATTGGGCTTGATGGCAACCAACATGAACAATCCCTCTGTTTTGTGGTCCTCTATAGAGTCAGTTCATTATACATCAGTGTGCATTTGCCTTTTGCACCTCCTATGGTCTCTGGACTATCCTTGGGGACAACCTTACAGAAACTTTTTAACTAGAAGATCGGTTACTGTGGCCTTGGCATCTCTGCCCAGGACCTATCACAATTGATAAACTTCATTGATTTCCATTCAGTGTGCAGTGAGAACTTGGCTATTCACCATCATTGCTAGACTGTAAGGATCTGGGTTAAGCAGATTGTGAAATTCTCTTTTTTAAACTGTATATTGCTTTAAATGGTTTTCTATAGACTGCGAGATATTCTAATAAAATAACTGCAGCCTCAGCCATTCTCCTGATTCCATGAATTAAGCCCCACTGGTCCATGGTACCTCCATCTTGTTGAGACTCCATATAAAATGACCAGTGTGACAAGAGGTAGAAGGTGGCTTAAAGAATGGTAGGTGAGATAATTCATTGATTGGCAGGTGGTTTTGGGGTAAGAAAGCCTGCAGAATTTTATAAAATGTGCATCAGTTGCCTTGCCAGTATTACAGAATCTAGTGCTGGAGAACTACCATTTCTTCCTTCCCTGTATATATCTTGGGCTGGACCAGGCAATAGAAATATTTAAATAAGTCACTCGATTCCTTCCCCCCTAGGCAGCTGTGAAACTGTAAATGAATTTTGTGGGTCAATAAAGCCTTTGTGAGCTATTTCCAGCACTAGGTTCTTGCAGCCAGCTTTAAACCACCAACATCTTGGGAGCTGCTGGTGTAATTTGGCTCTCTTACATACACTTATGTGAGTCTCAAAGCTTCGCTTTGTATTTGACATTTCTATTAAAATGCTTCAACAAAAGATCTTTGTTACTCTTATCTCATTCCATGTCTCTTTTAATTCGTTTTAGGTGGGAGGACTGTGAGGGTGCCTTCACGTTTGCTTAGGCATGCTGAAGTAGCTGGTATTAACTTCTGTATCCCAAAAGTAGTAAATATATTCCTCAGCTTTGCATCCTGTCTGTCAATGATGTGGTATAGCGAAACCAGGGATTGCAGGGACTCAGTGTTGGGGGTTCTTCATTGGCAGGCTTGCTGATGCCATTCAACACTTCCGCCCAACTTCCCTGTTAAATATAAAACACATTCCCTAAATTTTCTATGGAAATCTATGTTTCTTTTGCTAACCTAGCAGGTCACTTTGTGAGCTCATTACTAACCTAGGGACAAAACTTTATTAACTTGCACAACTTTACTAAGTAAGAGAGTGCATGTGATTGAATCTTGGAAGGGCTCTAATTTACTGTAGCTACATCACAGTGTTCTAGGATTGTTAAGATCTAATACTTTTTTTCAGTGCCCCCCCTTAACCTGTGTACATGTCCATGCTTCCGTATTAGCTTGCTAGTAAAGAGGTCCCTTAAGATAAGAAGTAACATATCTTGTAAATCCTGATCTGGAACAACATCACTACAGCCATACTGAACAGAACTCTATGTGGTGAGTGCAAACCTTGGCAATTTCCCAAATTTGTTTTCTTTCTTACATACTCCCTATATTTCCGAGTTATGGCATAAATTTTGTTTAAATTATTTATATGCTGCCTTTCTCCCCATAAGGGACCCAAGGCACCTGACAACAGATAAAACAACATATTTTAAAATGCTATGTAAATATAATATTTAAAAGCCAGTTAAATGTGTATACATATTTAAACAATCAAATTTTAAAAAGCAATTCAAAAACACTTGAAACCCTGTAAGATAAAGAAACCAGCGTGCCTGAGCTAAATTACAGCTTTAAAGCCTGCTTGAAGAGGAAGGTCCTTGCTTGATGTTAGAAGAAGAAGAAGAAGAAGAAGAAGAAGAAGAAGAAGAAGAAGAAGAAGAAGAAGAAGAAGAAGAAGAAGAAGAAGAGGACGAGGACGAGGACGAGGAGGGAGGGAGGGTCCAACCTGACATTTTGAGGGAATCCATTCCAAAGCTTGGAAGCTAGAAGGCCCTTTCTTGTGTCCTCACCCAACGAGCTTGGGAAGATGGTGGAACTGAGAGAAGGGCCTCCATAGACCTTGAAAGCCAAGAAGGCTTATTTGTGATAATACTTCAAATAGCCCTGGCCCAAGGTGCATAGGGCTATACATCTTGCTTCTAAACACTGACTACTCCTTTGCTTTGCAATTTAAGGTGCCCTTGTAAAGGCATAAAAGATCATTTGAGAACTGATGCAAACAGTCCCAGCCTGATTTTTCCATATGATTTCCCCATTCATAGAAAAGAGTGGTGGGACTTTGCCTGGCTCAAGGTGGAAACGTGACACCATCTGTTGAAAGTGTGCTGCTAGATTTTCAGCTGCATTTGACCCTGTCAAATGTTAGCAATGAATGACAAAAACCAAGCACAAAACAAAACAACAGGACATGCTTCTTAAAGGGATGTTTTCCAATTTGCTGGAACTCCTTTTGAAACAAAGATTTACAAAAGTTGGCCAGACTTCTTTGGTCAGGGTTGGGTGCAGGGCAGGGCCTGGCAGTCCATGGATGGCAACTGAGACCCATATGGCTCAATGTCCACCTGTTACTCACCCCTGTAGAACACACAGGCCTCTGCTTGATGTGCCTAGAGTCCCCAAAGCTGTGGAAGGAACAGGTGGGGGAGAAAAGAGAGCACGGGAGGTTTCTTTAAGAAGAGGTCTTCACATTTCATTGGGTACAGTCTATTGTTCTTCATTATGTAGCCTGAAGTAGGGGTTCCTACACCAAATTGGGGCAGGTGGTGGCAAATGAGTCTCTTTTTGTGCTGTCTAAAGAAAACTATCTGCTTAAATAAAGAGTAAAGCGAGAAGAGGAAGAAATCGGAGGCTGCCTCTCAATCATGCACTGAATTCTCAGTGCTCATGTTTCTACATTTGTAAGGTTGGCAAATGCAGTTTTTCAGTCTGGGTCCAAGTCAGGATCTAAATGTAATTAATTAGAATTTATTGAGGTCTGAAAGAGGAAGCAACATATTTGGGAGCTGAACAGGCAGAAATCCATTGTACGCGATCTGCAGCCTGACAGCACAGACTGTAAGGTTGTTCTGCCTTGTAGCATACGAGAGGAAAGAAACCTCCAGGTGACTAAATGCAGCAGTATTTTAAAATGGGAGAGTTGGTCATCATCCAGTGTTATATGCCAGAAAGGACTGAGCCTGAGACACATTTAGATTTATTACCATGTCTGCAGACTAGTGATTTTTGTGGTATTATTTTCTTTCTTTCTTTCTTTCTTTCTTTCTTTCTTTCTTTCTTTCTTTCTTTCTTTCTTTCTTTCTTTCTTTCTTTCTTTCTTTCTTTCTTTCTTTCTTTCTTTCTTTCTTTCTTTCTTCCCTCCCTCCCTCCCTCCCTCCCTTTAATTTCTTGGTTCTTTATTATTCCATGCCCTCCTGTTCTCTGTCACACATTTTTGAATGCCAGAATCATAGTTGACCAGTTAGGAGAAGAAATCTTATCAAATCCTTTAGACAGTTTGCCACTCCATAAAAGCAAACCAGAGGTAGCAAGCTGACTATACTATGTCTTGAGAACACAGGATTTCCTGAAGAGGCAATAAAACTAGGGAAAGTTGACGGCTGTAGGACAAAACCAGATATAAGATGGACTAAATAGAGGAACTGTAGCCTTGTTTTTCCAAGAATTAAGGGGGATATGTTAATGATAATACCTTTTGGAGGTGACTAATTTGTATGTTTTCCATAAATCATAAGTGACTAGCTTGTTGCCCAATGTCTGGTTTACCTTCCAGTGGAACACCTCAAGGTAGGACAGGTACTTGCCTTTGGGTCTTTAAATGAGCTAGTGTTGAGGCCAACAGAGGAGTAAGGGATGATTGTGGTTTATTGGGACATCTTTTATCTGTATGGCAGTGCCAGTAGTATGATATTAATAGGAGGAACTAGATTCCCTCTTCCCCCTTTTTGTCCATAGTGTTTTACACAATATATTTTCTGGCCGAAAAGACAAGATGGTACTTGTCCTTATTCCATCGTAGAAACTAAAATGGAAGTTGAATTTGGACTTTAGTTCCTGCAGTGGGGCTAGTGCCCTGCACCAGATCTGTTGTCAGTGGAGTAGTTTTGAAGGTCCAGAGTAAACAGCTTGGTCCTGTACTGCAGCAGAAGTAAATGGCCAGAAGTCCAGCAAAAACAGTGGAAGTCTGCACTATCCCCCCACCCCCATTAAGCATTTTTCTTCTGAGACAGTTCCTTCACTTTTCCTGAGGCTATTGGCAACCCTTGGTTCTTCCAAGGAACTGCTCCTCCTCAGTAACCATTATGTGATCCAAGAGCAGTCAGAGACAACAAGGTAGGAAGGGCGGCAAACTAGCAAGTAGAAGACGAGAGGTAAGGTAAGGTAAAAGAGAATGTCACCGAAAGTAGGTTGAGTGGAAATGGGAAAGAGTAAAAGACCCGGGAAACAAAGAAGAAGAGCCATATACTTTTACTCTACCTACATTCTCACAAGTTGTTGTTCAGATAGAATAGATCTACCCAAGACACCTTTGGCCACAGTTCAAGTCCTGTAGCTTGGTTAAGTGGAGGTATGTTTAATGTATTGCTTGTAGGGACTGTTTTCTTTTATGGTGAGAAAACTGATCCTGGACCATCCAGCAGTTAAAAATCAGTCAGTGAGTATTCTAGACATGAATACCTGATAGAAATAGCAGCTTGCATGTAAACGGTATTACAGTGGACTTCAAATTGTTTAGACTATGTGTCTTGCAGGGGCAAATGCTTTTTGTGTTGGAAGAACCAAATATTCTGTTCTTGAAAAGAGGGTGGTGTGGTGTTTGGGGTATGAATAATAACATTTTGTTATATTCGTTATTGAAGATTTACTTTCTTGAAAATAAACCATTCTCTCTTCTGTAAATATGGCATCTTAAAATGCATACAAAGCCAAAAGAAAAAATACATGTGAGGATCTGTATGGACTTATGGAAAAGTCTTAAACTTTTTATACACTGCCCTGGAAAGAAACGCTTGAACATTTTCCTAAAGCCTATTACTAGTGTATATTTGTATTGTGTGTGTGTGTGTGTGTGTGTGTGTGTGTGTGTGTGTGTGTGTGTGTGTGTGTGTGTGTGTGTGTGTGTGTGTGTGTGTAAGAGCACTAATCCTGTGCATTCTTTTTGTATTACTTTGGAGATGGTCCATGAGTTGCTTTATCTTCTCTGTCTGAGTACTCAGTTTTTTTTTTTTTTTAGCAATGCAGGACATTTCTACATAGGGAGAAGCAACTCAAACCTGCTGTTAAGCTCTGAGCTACAAAATGTGTTCAGAAAAAGCTGCTGGCAGGCTGTCTTTGACAATATCACTATTGAATACAGGGGCACCTATCTCTTTCTTTTTTGGGGGTGGGGGTGCAGGTAGGATGCTGGCAATGCATCCAAAGCAAGCCTTCCTGGCTATCAAGGCTCTTTGTTTTGGAATTTCTGATACTGCGAAGTGGCTTAATAAGCGAGCCACATCAATATAGTGGCAAATTTATCAGTTCTTTTTCTTCTTAATGGAGGGGCAGGGGAAGATAACTTTTCAGACTTTGATAGAATACAGTATTGTTGAGATACTGCATCACTTTTCAATAAAGAAAAATACTATTTTCTTTGGTTCATTTAAAGAATCAGCAGAGAAATTCCTTGTAGCCAAATCTGTGGCTCACTTATTAAGCCACTTGTTGATATTGGACTCAATAGGTTAACTTGAGCTTCAGTGTGTCATTTGGATGCCCCATGGCGCAGTGGTTAAATGATTGTATCACAGGTAAAACAGTGCTCATGACCTGGGGTTCAATCTCAGGTAGCAGGCTCATGGTTGACTCACCCTTCCATCCTCCTGAGGTTGGTAAAATGAGTACCCAGCTTGCTGGGGGGGGGGCAATGTGTAGCCTGCATATTTTAATTAAACTGTCAACCTCCAAGAGACTACTTGAAGTAGTATGGGGTGGTATACAAGCAGAAAACTTTGCTTTGCTTTGCTTTGGATGTGAGGATTGCCCCAAATGGCATATCACACCTTCATTCAAAATAAAAGTGGCCCTATTTAGCCTATACTAGCCTGCTCCAAAAGTGCCAGCATAGACAAGTGCTACTAGTGTGTCAGGGAAAGGATTATAACCCAGTGTGTTTTTCATCTGCTTGTATATGACTGCAAGCATAAAATTTTGGAAGTTCAGTCATATATTTTTACAATCATTTCCTTTAATGTCTTAATTTTCTTTAAAGAATTTTAAAGTATTTAATACATACTTTCAAGCACTACTGCAGATGAGAGAATCAGCTGAAGCATTTATACTTTTACAAAGAATTTATTTCCTGGTAAGAACTTTTATCTGAACCTTAATTGTTATCTTCAGCTTCCAGGAATATTTGCAACAAAGCAGATTTTTTTTATATACCATGGTTTAGAAACAGCAAAAGTAGTTGCCTTGCAGCGGTACTTGTTTCAGATGGTAAAAAGCCAATTTTAAAATTATTTAGTTCACAAAATAGTGCATCATACAGGAATGGTCACAATAGATTTCTTTTACTGCATAATTAGAGCTTGCTTGCTAGACTTTTGATTAGCATTACTTTCCTTTATTTTGTTATTAGGAATAATGGATGGAATGGAACATGGATATATAACTGTTCAACTGGTGAGGACAGCATAATGCACTCCTTAATTTGCCTGCATGCATTTTTACATTGTGAATTTTAATTAGTATATGATTCCATTATAGCAACAATTCAAATAAAATCTAAATGCATATCAGTTTTGCTACCATTGTCATGTTCATATTGTTTATAGATGTATTGGGTCCATTTCTGGGTACATTTTGTTCACTTGTTTTGAATAATATTTTAGCGATATTATTTAATTATTAGCCAGCCTGTGCAGCCTTGGGAATGCTGTATATTCACAGGTCCTCTTTGAAGAAATAAATGGTAAACAACTTCTGAGTGTTCTGTACCTGGAAAACCCTGAAAAGGATCTCCATAAGTCAAAATTGAGTTGATGGCACATGATGATGATTAGTAGTAATGTATGCACCATTCTTTTATTTTCTAATTTATTTTATTTTCAGAAGAATACATATTCATAAACTACACTCTGTTTAGAATGCAGTGCAGATGAACCATTCTGCTGTCCCTTTGTCTTAGAAAGAATTGGTCTCTCTCATAGAAGTGAATGCTGAGTGTAGACCTTTTGATCCATTAAAGACATGCAAATGTAGCTCAGAAGCATTTGTGGAAATGTGTAATAAATTAATTCAACATGGTTTAAAGAATCAAATAAAATGTAATTAAGGGGCACTGGATGGAAGCTGGCTTTTTAATCATAATATTTGTTTTGGCTGTGATTTGGAATTCTGTAAACGTGGCCTCAGATTGTCTCCATTTCTGCCAACTATAATCCTTCTCTAGCTATTAGAAAGAGAGGCATTCTTTGCCGTTATAAGTTCAGTGTGTTAGCTCAAGTCTAAAACAAGGCATCCCTTTGCACCAGATTTCTGATAAGGGCACATGTAGTAGTAAATTTATTTACAGTCGAAGACAAAAAGGACACATGTATTCTGTCGCCATGGTCAGAAGATGATATGCTGACTTAATAGGGCAAGATGTGTCCAAGCTTCATGTATGCACAGACAACTCCTTTGTTTCTATTTCACATAAGAGAAGACATGGTCAGCTGTAGCTTCCTGTTTCCTCCAGATTGTACAACCGTGTTTAGTAGATTCCAAGAAACCAGGATTTGGAAGCCATGGTTTAAAGTTGACTTCATCCCATAATTAGCCATAGTTAACCGGCTACATGGCTGGCTTGCTGGCACAAAAGGTAGAGCATAGCAGAATGAGAAAGATTGTACATAAGTGCATATCCTGACTTGATGCTGATGTCTGCAAGCTAACAAACCACAATAAGGGTCTAAGTCAGTGGTGGCGAACCTTCGGCACTCCAGATGTTTTGGACCACAACTCCCACAGTCCTTTGTCATTGGCAGTCGAGGCTTGGAATTCTGGGAGTTGTGATCCAAAATATCTGGAGTGCTTAAGGTTCACCAACACTGGTCTAAGTACTTAAACAATACCTAAAACAACAAAGCATTAAATAGGAGAATCACTGAGGTAGGAGTTTTTTCAGACACCTAGGGCCTGGTTCACAGTGAGATTCTTGAATGTGTTTAAGTATTTCTTTTTCATCATATTTTTAGGGTTGTTGCCCAGATGTTAAAAACAATAAGTGATAAATATGTAGTTCCTTCATGTGTCATCTTGGAAATAGTTTTCTGTAAGGAATGAAATAACTTGTTACAAATTTATTTATTTCTGTGGGAGGTGGTCAGGACTACTCATTGATGGAAGTATTCTGTTCTTAACACTTGAGTATTAACAATTAAGTTATTTTCCCGATATCTTTAAACTGATTTTGACAGTCTGGTTTTGTTATGTTTTATGTTCTGAACATATAAAAGAACAGTTCCTATTGATTTGATGTATTTTTCATCCCATTTCTTATTTTTACAGTCTTGTGATTGTGTTGGTATAACATAGGTAAGTAATGAGATGCCATAAGAGGGCTAATAATGAAAAGTGGCATTTTTCTGCATTTCTGGTCTTATTTTTTTTTTCCAATAAAATTTACATTACAAAAATACAGATATTTAAAAAGAATAACTTTTTATAAAATACTTTGCAAATCAGATGTCTTGAGTTCTGCCTTATGATAAATCAGTTTTATAGTATTTACTGTAACCATTGTATGCATTGTTTTACATAAAAGAATCATGAAATCTCCAGATTGAAAGATTACTACTTGACTTCAGTTCTATGGCACTTTTGTTTGCTGTTTAGTATTAACATTGGATAAAAATGATCATGATTAGAGATGGGCACGAAACGAGCGATTTTTCGTTTTCGTTTTCGTTTTTTCATTTCATTACGCAACGAAAACGAAAATTTTTTAAAAAAACAAAACGAAAATGAAAATGAAATGACCAAATTTGCCGTGTTTTTCGTTTTCATTGCACCAGAGGCATTGAACTAAAAAGAATGCTAACGAAACAGCAATTTTTCGTTTTTGTTTTCATTTTTTCGTTTCGTTACCTAATGAAACGAAAATGAATTTTTTTGCAAAAAAGTCACGAAAACAAAAACGAACCGGAACGGACCCCTAAACGACCAAACGACAAACGAAACACCATTTTTTTGAGTCATGCCCATCTCTAATCATGATTTTCTTAAGAGGTTACATTTTGTTTGAGGATTCTCAAATCTACAACAAGAGTTATCCACCTGACACAGTAATCATTTCACACCAAACAGAAGAAGCATTGTTGACTGTGGCGGTCTCTAATGGGGCTTTGGGAACACTACTTTGAGTTTCATTGATGGAAATAAAATTGGTTCCACAATATATTTTTTTCCAAAATCAGGTTAGGGCAAATGCAATGGGAAGCTGTACCTTAGGTTCACATTTGTATAACATTTTAGGTATGTGTGACATTATACAGTGCAAATACATTTCCATTTCAAAGCAGATTTTTTTATCTACAAAAGGATATAGAAGAGTGTCACGGAATGTACAAAAGGTTGCATGGAATTTATGCAGTGTATATGTTATACTTAGTATAACACATTTATAAAGAAACTGGACCTGGAATAAATAGCTGCATTCTAAGTAACTTGGACAGGGCGTTGACATGCACCAGAGGAAGGGGTTGAATGTTCAAATGAAAAAGATAGTGTTGAGAATGAAACAGAAGGAAGAAGCTTAGAAGAAAATAGATAGATGAAAAGATGGACAAATCTATAAATTGTACCCGCTGCAGCTTGAGATCACCAACGCTTGCACCACAGTTATCAGGGAGTCCGAATCCAGGTATGGGCGAATCTGGGCAATTTGATGTAGATGGAAAAAGGCGGTCCTGGACACGGCGGCCACCTGGGCCTCCATGGAGAGGGCGGGGTCCAGGACCATGCCCAGATTCCAAACCCTGTCCGCTAGCTGGATGGAAATGCCCTCCATGCTAGGGAGAGGGCCCCCATAGCTGGAAGGGGAAGTCCCAAAGAACATCACCTCGGTCTTCTCGGGGTTGAGTTTGAGTCTGTTAGCCTTGGTCCATTCCATGACTGCGCCCAGGCACTGGTCGAGGGTCTGGACAGCCTCCACTGCAGAGGT
This sequence comes from Phrynocephalus guinanensis, assembly GCA_037367245.1. Lineage (NCBI taxonomy): Eukaryota > Metazoa > Chordata > Lepidosauria > Squamata > Agamidae > Phrynocephalus > Phrynocephalus guinanensis. The sequence goes on along the minus strand of CM074736.1, from coordinate 47,980,903 downwards.
GGAAAAGGAGAGATAGATCTGTGTGTCATCAGCGTACTGATGACAGCAGACTCCAGGTCTCCTAATGACCTCTGCCAGTGGCCTCACATAGATGTTAAACAGCATGGGAGAGAGGTACGACCCCTGCGGAACCCCACAAGGGAGTGTCCACGGAGCCAACAACTCCCTCCCCCCATGCTGCACACACTGGGGACGGCCCTCCAAGAAGGATCGGAACCAACTTTATACAGTGTCCCCGATTCCAATCTCGGAGAGCCGATCCAGCAGGATACCGTGGTCGACGGTATTAAAGGCTGCTGACAAATCCAGGAGGACCAACAAAGTGGAGTTACCCCTGTCGGCCCCCCGGATGAGGTCATCTTGCATTTGAATGTCTGGAGTGTGGAAAGAGGTTCAGTCAATTTGGAAACCTTGATAGCCATCACAAGACCCACATAGGAGAAAGGTCATTTGAATGTCTTAAGTGTGGAAAGAGGTTCAGTCAATCTGGAAACTTTGATAGCCATCACAAGACCCACACTGGAGAGAAGCCATTTCAATGTCTGGAGTGTGGAAGTCATTTTCAGAGCCTTGCTAGTCATCACAAGACCCACACAGGAGAGAAGCCATTTGAATGTCAGGACTGAGGAGCGAATTTCTGTCATTCTGGTTGCCTTTATACACACATTTTGAGAAGCCATTGAAAAGTCTGGAGTGTGGAAAAAGCTTCAATCCCCACACAAACCTTGTTAGAGAAGACATGGTCCTCACAGGGAAGAAGCCTTCTGAATGCCAGGAGTGTGGGAAAATGTTCTGAGAGAAAACACATTTTATAAACCCTGGGAGGGCAGAGGCCTTCCTTTCTCTTCCTGGCATGACTCCCTCCTGAGGCAATCTGGTAAAATTCCCCTTTTCTCTCTGTTCTCACTTCATCTCCTCCCACCTTTTTGGTTGTGCTCTATAAGGGGCTTGCATGGCTTTTATTTAGTGCTCTCTGTTTCAGTACTGTTGTATGTAGCAGACTAACACTTTACAGAGTGTTTTTACAATACAGTTGTGTAACAGAATTTGAAATATAGTAAATGCATTGTTTAAAAGGGAGAAGGGTTTTAGGGGAGGCCTGGATTAAAGCACCACCTACCCTCTCCTGGGCAGCAGCACAGTGGTAGAGAGGTAGGTAGAGGAGGAAGTAAAGGCCTTTCTCTCCATCCTGAGTGAAGCTTTTTTCAGAGAGAGGGTCTCAATAGGCCAAGGGTTCAACCCTTTAGAATAGGATAGAAGGGGTTGGAAAGAGGCACCTCAGAAGCAGAAAAGCTTTAAACATTATTCTATAGATTTTTGTAAAATGTATGTGCCAATACAGTTTTGACAGAATCCATGAACTAGACTCTAAAATGACCATTCATCGTTGGCATCTGTGAAGGATTCTTCTCTGGGGCCAGCCCTGAGATAAATTTCTTCCACTCACCACTAACTCAGGTGTTAAGATCATCAGGAGAGTCCCTTCTCTCCATCCCGCCACCCTCACAGTTATGTCTTGTGGGACTACAGGCATTTAGGATTCCATTGGTACGTGTGCTCACCTGACCCCAAAGGCTCTATTGTCTGTTCCAAAGCACAGCCCTATAGATTTTATCAAGGCTTGAATATAACTACCTACAATTATACCAAGTCATGTAGGCAAGTGTGTGTGCTTCTTCACAATAGTTTACTTGAGCTGAAGTGAACACCTGTATCAGATGTTGTGATAAAACAGGCAAAGACTGTGCACTGTCCCGAAAACACGTTGTGCTCTTCTTCCTGGCAGCCGGTGGTTCTGAAGTATGAGAAATAGCCAAGCTTTTTGAGTATGTTATTTAATGAAGTTGTAGATCAGATTTCAGCCTCTAAGACATGCTCTGGAACTTCCAGCATATCCACCTGATTCTGCAGCCTCTGCTTGTCCTCCTTACAAAAAAAAAACAAAACCAGTTGGAACTTGGATTGCGCCATCTACTGGTTTCTTCTTCTTTTTATTTGCTTTTTGTTTTTGCATACAGTATTCACTGGTACTCTGAGAAACAGAGTTTATTCTTATATTCTGAAAGGATATTTTTGACACTGCCTCCTTTTAAAATGCTCCTGGTTGACCCACACTTACAGAGCAAATGACATATTCTGGAGGTCTTTATGTGTGATTTTTGCAGAGCCAATGACTGTCATCTTCAGCAGGTAGCAGGGATGTACAAGAGTGTTCTGTTTGGCTTTGGGCAGCTCCACCCCTTGTGACACAGATTGGTTCCAGAGAGGCTTGACACAGACTCAGGTCCAGCAGTCTGACACCAGGTGAAACAAAGCAGGGGTACAGGGGCATGGAATTATATGAAGGCCAAGTTTTTAGAGGATTGTCAGTATCAATTTTATTATTAAGCATGATATTTATGATTTAGCACAGTAGTATATAAACATTTCAGTGTGAAGTAAAACTTATCATTCTCTGCTTGGAAAGGCACGTTCTGTGCCAAGGCTCCAATGATATATAGGCCCTTTCTGGTGCTGGCGACTGAAATTCTTCAGCTTTCTCCAGCTCGGAGAATGTTAGCAGTATTCTTGCTAGGACAAGGAGCAGTTTGATATGGGAAAAATGAACTTAAAGTCTCCCTTCAGTGGAGTAATCCTGACAGTTGAGTGGAACTGGGACAAAATCTACCTTCCTTTGTGACAAAAAGCAATTACATCAGTCTCTGCCACATGCCTGTGAAATAGGGCTTCCCTCTTGCTCTTCATTATAGAGAGCCTTCCTTGTGGCAGAACTGAGAGTGGATATCAAATTGGAGCTTCAGTTTAAAAGCATTTTTTTCATGGAACCGATGGCCTTAGTTTTGAATAGCTCCCTTTGATACAAGCTGTAGAGACCTTCAGTGTCCTTTCCCTGTCTAGCATTGTAACGTGTACCAAGTATATCTACCAGCCTACCACCTTACCTACCAAGCTTCACGGAAAATAGAAAGGCAGTAGGAAAAACAATAACCAAATATGAGAGAAGCTAAAAGGGAGGATCCCCCCTCCCTTCCAGGTTGAGTGAGAGTTGTGTACACTTACAACATGCCCTGCCCTTGATAGTTATGGACAAAAGTCATATACAAGACTGAGTCTATGCCTGTCTTCTAGGGTCGGGGAACAAATTGGTTAATAAATTTATTTATTTAATTAATTTTGAATATTTTTTTACTCCAACTTTCTCCTTGGAAAAGGACCCAAGGTGGCTTACAATAATGAGGGACAATATACATGCAAGAACAATTAACACATATTCAAGTTAAGAACAGGGAATTAGAAGAGGCATATTATAACATTCAAAGGTAACATGGAAGCTACAAAGAGCATGCAAAAGAAAAAAATCCATTATGAAGGATGGAGACTAACATGGAAAATGCAGGTGTTCTTGTGAAATCAGCCAATGCAACCATGCATGGTAATCCATCTAAAAGTCACATAGTACGTAGTCCATTATTCAGGGGAAGCTTGCTTGAAGAGAAAGGCCTTGGTCTGCTTTCGGAAACACAGAAGAGATGGTACACGTGGAAGAATACTTGAGCAAGATCACTTATGTGAAGACTTCACTAGAGCAGAGCTGAATGTGTTTTCAGCCTGTGCAGAGTTATTGAAATGCCAGTTGAATCAGCTGGTAAGTGGAGCATCAGGGAAGACCTGGAAATGGGGTGGAACCCTGTTTCTGCCCTGTTCAGAAGAAAATCTTTTTTCTGAAGTTATGCTTTGCACCAGGAAGAAATCCCCATTCTCCCTTGAATTAAGTCAGTAAAATCACTCATTCTTTTCCGTTCCTTATTTGGGTCTTTTAAATTAAGACCTGACATGAGAACACATTCATTTGACAGCAAACATCCTTAGGTGCTTGCAGATAAGAATACTGCCTTGAAGGACAGGATGTCTGCCTTAAGTACAGGAGCCTACAATAGGGAGATCTTGTCCCGGTTGTGGAAATTGAAGATCTTTTGTTTGAGAACTTGCTCCCACATTTTTTTAAAAAAAAGGTGTTTATTCCTAAAGAGGAGGGGGGGAGTCTTAGGTAACATATGACAGACTCTTTTACAAACTATAAATGTCAAAACATTGCCTAGCTTTACAACCAACTCTTAGAAATATTACTGGGTTATTACTACAACTCTTAGAATTCCTTCCAACTGGCACACCAGTCCAAGAAATGCAATATTTACAACCTCTGCTCACAGTGCCACAGTATTGTTACAGTTCTGTGACTTAACTTCTGACTCAAGCTGGACATGACAGCAGCAGCTGAGCAAGTTTCAAGTTAGGTATACATCAATATTTAAATTGGGATGGTCTCAATATCCAATATAAAAGAATTGTGTGCTTGAGAAAGCTAGATTCTTGTATTTTGACCTTCCTGAAATAAGTTTCCCAGCAGCCCTTTATGTATCTCTGTCCATTTATTTCAGTCTTAAAACTCTTCCAATTGTCTGTTTCCAGAAGGAATTTGGGTAAAAAGTTTGGGGAAGTGAGCTATGAGCACTTCTGTCTCCCATTTCCCATCTGCTCTTAAAAAGTGCCCCCCCCCCCTTTTATATGTGATTATATTTAAACCAGCACATGGAAAAGTTCTTCTTTGTTCTATACCTTCTAGGGTTGCCCGGGCATCATGATGACTGAGGAGTCCAACATAGTTTCTTTGTAATATCTTGTTTAAATTTGGGGTTCCAGCAAACAGATAGACTCTTAGTTAGCACATATAGAGCTCAATCTGATGTTATTCCCATTTGAAAAATACTACTGAAATATATTTAGATTCTATTATTTGAGGATAACAATTCCATTAACTTCATCAATCAACAGCACAAGCAGGGCTAATTAATGGGTCTCTTTTCTAGCTTTTAGTCTCTTATTTTTGGTTTAGTTTCTTAAAGTCTCTTTTTACAGAATAAGTCTCCTGTCTCTCCTTTTCTGTGCCTTCAAGTGCTCAAGAAATTAAAATTGTGGGACAGGATTGTGGGAAGTGCTATTCTTCAAATACAATGAAGTTACAAGATTTATCGAGATGTCATTTCAGTTGGACAAGAAGCCCCTATCAATACAAAAGAAGATGTTCTCATTGCCAAATGGAAAATGTTGTAAATGGAAACAGACCACCTAGCTTTTGAAGGAAAAATTGATAGTTATGGGGGTAAAATTTTTTAAAGATAATGAATGTAGCAGCGGGGACAGGTTTTCAAGAGTTGGCAAAAGTTATCGAGACTTGGTTTTCTCTATCACTTATGCAGACACTGAGAGGCACTTTTCTGTGTCAAGATGAGCTTTGAGGACAAGGCTTCCACTTGTGAATGAACATTGAGCGCAATTTTGTTGATCAAAAATCCATTGAGTACCTACAGTAATAAACCGGCACATAATGTACTTAGAGGAACAAAAAAATAGTGAAATGAAGAAAAAGAAAAGAAACAGGAGGAGATAGTTTAGCTATAGAGATGGAAGAAAAGGTTAAATAAACAAAAGAGTCTAGGTGGAGAAATTGCTGAGATAGAAAGTAAGATATTACTGACAATAAAAGGACCGTGAAGCAACTTCTGAATCATCTGATCGTTTGTTCAGAGAAGCCACTGAAGGACTGAAAGGAACAAATATATAAAGGAAATGTTCAGGATGTTCATGTTGTGCAGGATATGTTGGAAGGTTGTGTTGCTAGCTACGTGTAGAAACTGAGCTGCAAAAACTGAAAAGTGGAACCCCCTCAAAAAAAGAAAAAAATAAGTTTGATCACTGCTTTCTTTGGTAGAAAAACAAAAAGGTTTATTTTTCATTTAAATAGCCTTTCATTTAATGGGTAGGTGCGGGGGGGGGGAGCCTAGGAATCGATTATTTAAGAGGGAAGTCAAGGGAGAGTCAGATCTGTGTGCAGAGACCTGAAGAGTCAAATGGGAGAAAGTGGGTGACAGTGAAGAAGGGGGAGGAAGGTCAGGGGTAACCTCTCCCTCCCTTTGTCACAACTGAGGCTCATCCTGTGAGGAGAGTCCTCTGAGAATAATCGTCCTGGACCGACCATGCCCTGTGGACTTACCACAAAAAAACCTAGGCACTAACACTGACCTTTTTCTGGCCGGGGATTACTTAAAAATACATATGTTTTATTTATCAGAATGTTTACTGTGAGAACATGTGAGCATCAAACGTTTGACCCATACAGAGCTCTTGGTGACCTGGTCTCTTAAGTTTCTTTTCAATCTCTTTTTTTCTGCCATTTTAATCTATTTCTCTCTCTCTCTCTCTATTTGTGTGTAGTGGTCTACCAGAACTAGTGCTGCAACAGTTGAAATCAATGTTTGTTTTAATCCCTAGTTTGAACTCAAGAGATGAAATGCATTCAGGGTAACCTCGGAAGGCCGAGGAACCAATTAAACAAACTCTGTCTACTTACTTTGTGCAGGACTTTGGAGTCAGGGCATAAGGGCAGTAAGTGCAATCAGTGGAATGAAGAAACAACAACAACCTTTTGGTAAGGGTAGGTTCTCCAAACAGTAATATTTTACAGCCAATTTCAGACAGGTTTTTAAAAACTATTTGAGGTCTGGTGTGTTTTCTGTTTTCAGAAACTGGAAGCATAATAAAGCTGGGGGAAAGGGCCAGGCTTTAACTTCAGTAGGTTTCTAAAAAACTCCCAAGCAGATAACTTCCAAAAATAGTATTGCATGCTTTAGATGTGTTACTGGTGTCAGGAAAAGCCTTACAAGGAAGGAAAAAATGTGAGTGTTTGCATTTGTATTCCCGAAATAACAGATTACTGTGGAAGGTGTATTCTTTTGGTAAAGGTCAATGCCTAGCTTCCAAATGCTAAAAATTAGACACAGTCAAGTATTTTGTTGGAACGTCAGATAATGTTCTGCAAGGCTGCTTCTTGCACTCATTACCCCCTCTTCAATCGGGTGGTCTGCTGATGAGCTGATCATTCAAGATGGCATTAATGAGAGTTACATGCTATAAGCATACTGCAGGACTTCCAGATCAAAATGGGAGACTTCTGTAGCACGCTCAATGTTGTGCTAAGTCTGGCAGGTCACACTTCACAAAACTCATCTATTGAAAGTCGCTGGGGCCCATGTCTTTTTATGTCATGTACAATAATCACCTTTTACACTTTCTTACAAAATAGGCTTCAGAAATCCAGACATGAGTTTTTTGTTTTCTGATGTAGAGCAGATTATCTTGGAGAACTGCCATTACTGACAGTGTTTGCTAAGTGCACTCTCCCGTATCTCTGTTTGGAACTGACCAAGAAATCTAAGTTGAATTGTCAACCCCATTTTTCCGATTGCTGTAATGTATTTAGGCAGGAGAGCAAATAGATGCTTGTTTATTAGAAGCTAGATAGACAACACATGTATTTTCTTGTTCAAAGGGTTGGTTTTAACAAGAAATAACATGTAGTCCTTCATTTCTTGTCAAAATAAATTGTAGAAACAAGAAAAGACAAACATTACATTTGTAAATTAGATATTACATTAAACAAATCAAACAGAGTAGAGGTTAAAATGGGTTTGAAGTTATTTTTAAAAAAAGAAAAGTTTAGATGATGAATAAAAACAAAGGCCTTTATAAATTCAAATGGGAGACACAGTGGAGGCAATATTGAGGGTCATCAGTGTCCATTATATTTGCAGTCGATCTTTGGACTATACTTTTATTTCCAGTTAGATGAGCAATAACTTTACATGCTTGGAATTCTTGTCTATAGTGCCCATTGGCTGCGGGGGCTTTCTTGAGCAGGGTGGGAAAAGGGCCTGTATAAGGCAGCTCTACCCTAGATCAGGCTTATGCTTAAGGCACAGCAACCCACACTCCCTCCCTCAGGGTTAAGTGCAAGGCCAGCTGTCACTTTGGGGCTGGATAAGAATTTTGAATCCGTACTACCTGGTATGCATATTGAAAAAGAGGTGTGCATGCAATCTTTGCCTATCCCATATGGAAGGCCCAATAGGGGAAAGATGGGCTGCTCGGGGTTAACGTTGCAGTTAAGTAGATTGCAGTTTAATACTGGCTGGTAGTGTGGAGGTTGAGTGGAATAGCAGCAGGTTCCAAGGGTTAGAGCTGCATATTGCAACCAACACATCGGCATCAAGGATCCCGAGATTCTGTTGTTGGGATGGTGTGATGCGTTGGGTGCCAGTCATGGCCACTGGCAGCCTAAAGTCACGAGACTTGGGTGGCTGGTGGTGATGAGAATCATCTGATTGTTAGCTGTCCAGGAATTGACAGTTGACATCACAACATGAGCCTAGGGCATGGAACTCACTAGCTGCAGCAGGGTTAGACTAAACAGGTACCTCTGGTTCCTACTTCAGAGATCCACACTACAGAATCGTCTCCTCTGCAAAACTGGGGGAAGTTAAAAGTTTAATGAGTTAATAAAGTGTGGCCCAGTTAAACTATTAATTCTATTAAATCAGTCTAAGGTCATTCCACAGGAACCGTTGGAAGTAAAGTGTGATTAACTTCCTTTGGATCTAGAAGAGTACCTTGGATGTACAGTGGAACCTTGTATAACAAACAGCTTGTATAACATAAAATTTGTACAACATAAAAATTCCAGAGATAGGGGAAATTTGCTTAACATAATTGCCTATGGGGAGAATCCGTACAACATAAAAATGGGATCATTCCATTTTCAATGCATTCCTATGGGAATTTGTATAAAGGAAAATTTGCTTAACATAATTTCATTTGGAACACATTAATTCCTTTATACAAGGTACCGCTGTACTGGCAATACATCACATACTGTTAATTAAGCCTGAGTGCTTTTCTCGTGGGGCTGCTGCATGGTCATGGCTGCTCTGCCTGATCCTAAAGCTTCTTGTCCTGAAAGAGCTACTGTATTTTTCCATGTATACAACCCCATTTTCCCCTAAAATCATTACACTAAAGTGTATACACTTTTGTATACACAGAAGTAAGCTTTTCCCGAGGGGTAGGGGGTGGGATGGAAGAGAACCCAAACTGACCTTCTTGCTTTCTTTCCTTTTTGGCAACCTTTGTATACTCTCTGTTTTCTGAAGACTCCTCTGCACTTTGTCCCCCCGCTCCCGAATTGGCGGGGTCTTTTTAGCACGGTAGGGATTGTAGGTTTAAGAAGTGCCTTTCACCGCTGAAGAGCACATTACAACAGCAAGCCCTGCCAGAGAGAAAGTGAAACAGTGAGGTCAGTTTGAGTTCTTCTCCACTCCACCTCCTGCTGTTTTCTTTCCCCCCACTGCTTGATTGCCCTCCTATCTGCTTGGTTGCTCAATCTATTTGTCGAGTTTTCAGAATTCCAAAAGGAAAGGAAACAGTGGGGGTGGAGTGGAGTAGATCTCAAGGAAGATTTATAAATTTTATTAATTTGGGGTCTTAAAAGTGTGGAGGGGCGTCTAATATATGGCAAAGTCTTACAGATGGAAAAATATGGTATGTCTAATACATTGTTGTTCTGCAGCTGAGTAATGCAGTGACCCTCTGCCCACAGTAATTGAAAATCCATGATATGTGGATGCAGGTTGGGTCAGGGCTGGGGGGCCTAGCTAGGGGCCCTTGTACTTACCCCCAGCCTGGTGCTGCCCCGAACGGTCCTGTGAGAGCCTTCCTGGGCCTTCTGGAGGCCCCAAATGGTGAGTTCCAGATTGCCAAAAATCATTTCTGAAGCCTCCGATAGGTTAGAAAGGCCCTCGGAGGCCTCAGAAATTATTTTCTGCAAGCCAGAAGTGACTTTCAGTAATCTGGAAATGACTTCTAGTGTACAGGGAAGCCATTTCCCGGACTCCAGGAGGCCCAGGAAAGCCCTTGCAGGTTCGTTTGGGGCAGGGCCAGTCCTGGGGGAAGTACAGGAGGCCTGAAACAGGCCTTCCCCCCTTACTCCAGGGGGCTATTTTTCATATACAGTGGTCCCGTGATATAGCTGGACCGCAGTATATGAACCGCGAACGGGTGGGTGGGGGGAAACCACTGTACACAGTATGGTTTTGTAGATGGAGTGCTGGACTGGGACTCCAGAGACGTGTGTTCAAACCTCCATTTGGCCACAGAAATTCACTGGCAGGATTAAGGAGCCACTTCATGAGCATTTTAGATACCTTGAAAGCACTTATGGGCCAACATAGAAGAGACATGATGGTGAATAACACACACTAGTGCTATGGGGCTGACCTGGTAAGAAGGGCAAATGGCCACCTACCACGTTACCTGCATGCATGTCTGGAGATAATTGTGGCCAAAGTAGTAGTTCAGCTGACTCGTGTTCTAGTTTTCCAAGTCCAATTTAGTTTTCATATGCCACCAAGTGGAAAATTGGATGCATGTTGCCTAAGGCTGATAGTCCATCAGATAATACGGAACACTTGTGTCTTGAAGAAAGAAGTACTTACTGGTCATTCAGGTTTGTCGTTGGTCAAACTGTCATGTCTCAAGCATTGTAACTCTACAAGTTCTTAAACACTTCGAATGTTGTGTTGTAAAAGGGTTTTGTGTCCTGAGTGTGCAGTGATCATTGCATTCCTGTGCTCATCTCTTGTCTTCAGTGTTTTACTGCAATGCTAAGTGTTATGATCTGTTTTGTAATCTCTTTTTGTTTTTTTAAAAATTATTCTGAGCATTGTGATGACAAAGGAGGACAGGTGTATAAATCTTAACTAAGCAGAAATCACACAGACTCTCTCCTTGAATGTATCCTTAAGGAATCTTTCTTTAAAAAGTACTCAACATCTTTTTCCCCTCTTGAGATAATGAATGCGTGGCTAAACTTGCCATACAAACTTCCCCTCTGAAGGTGGTTTTACTTTAGGACATCTTAGATAATTTTTGAAGGGTCTGACAGCAGTTCCATGTTTTATAACAGCCAAATCAGAATTATTATTTGTTCAAGAGAAATCCAAGCACTGTTAAAATTATTATAGTCATAGGCTGAGGTGAAACCAATCTTTCTTTTCTGATTTTTTTAAAATATAGGAAGTAAAGCACTTTTTTTCTTATATAGCTATACCTGGTACAGATATTTCTTTTGTTATCTTGGGGGAGGCTAGCAATGGGCCTTCACAGAGGGATAAGTTATAAAAGGATCATACTTCTGACACAATGAAGAGCTATGAAAATGGAGCAGGATTCCAGGTAAAAATCAAGGGAAAACAAAACAAAACAGAAGACAAAAACATGTGACACCTTAATTTTAATGTAACATTTTGTGGACACACCCACTTCTTCAGACATATAGCAGAATATACGTTTCATACTGAATATTCATTGGCTGTTGTATGTTGATATATTTGCATGGAATCTCTGTTGTAAAAATTCCTAAAGAGACAGAAAACAGACACCAGATCTGGGTGAGGGTGGGTAGGGGGAGAGGAAGCAGGAGGGTTCATTTGAGGTTGAGGGAGTGGGAAAGTTTAAAAGATGATGGGAGGAGAGGGAGTTGCAGGCAGTTTTTGCCTAGGCCAGGGCTGTCCAACTTTGAACGGGCGAAGGTCTACTTATTCTGGCCCAAAGTACCTGAGGGCTACTATACTAAAACCTCAACTTACGAATTTTATCTGTTCTGAGCACATGCTCATAAGTAAAAATACTGAAAGTAGAGCAGCGGTTTCCCATAGGAATGCATTGAAAATCAATAAATCCATTCTGGAGGGAACAGATTTAAGTGCATTCCTAAGGGAAGGCTGACCATGCACACACTTCCCTTGCACCCGCTCAAACTGGTGTGGGCAGGTGCACGGGGGGTGCGTGCATGCTTCCGCAGATCACCACTTCCAAGGGGCATCTCACATGACCATGCCTCTCTTGCAGTCGGCTTGGGCAGGGGACTGTACCATGGCCCTTGAACTGCCCCATTCGGCTTAGACAGTGGGCTGGCAGACTGAGAACCTTTCTGGGGCAGTGGTGGTCCCTGGGATGGGGGAGGGAGGGGTGGATAACTTATCCCCTCAGTTTTTTATTGATGGCCAGTGGGCTACTTTTGAACCCTTTGCGGGCTACCGGTAGCCCATGGTCTAGGCCTAGGCCCTAGGGCAGTGATGGTGAACCTTTTAGAGACGAGTGCCCAAACTGCAATTCAAAACCCACTATTTTTTTTTTTTTGCAAAGTGCCAATACAGTAATTTAACCTGTATACAGGTGGCTATGAAGGGGTGATGTCGGGTGCCCACAGAAAGGGCTCCGAGTGCCACCTTTGGCACCCATGTCATAGGTTTGCCATCACTGCCCTAGGGTCTCGTGGTGGGATCTGGGTTTGTTGGTAATGGAGGGAAAAAAGAGACAAAGGAAAAAAAATGGTAGTATAGAAGTGTTACATTGAATGGGCTGTTGGATATAGGTAGATTTGCAAGCAGTTATATGGTTGGTGTAGTTTTAGGGCTCTAGTAAAATTTCCTCAAGAGGCCATAAACAGACACCAGATTAGGATGAGGGGGATGGAAGAGAGGGAGGAAGGTGAGACGGGGTTATTAGGGAGTGAGATAATGGGAAAGTTTAGATTAGACAGTTTTTACCTTAGAGATTTGTGGTGGGAGATAAACTTCCATGGAAAAAACAGTGGCAATATAGGAGTACAGTGGACCCTTGTGTAACAAAAGGTATGTATAATATAAAATCTGTACAACATAAAAAATTCCGGAGATAGGGGAAATTTGCTTAACAGAATTACTTATGGGGCAAATCCGTACAACATAAAATGGGATCATTCCATTTTCAATGCATTCCTATGGGAAAATTGTATAAAGGAAAATTTGCTTAACATAATTTCATTTGGAACAAATTAATTCCTTTATACGAGGTACCACTGTATTACATTTGATAATGACTAAAGAAACCTTGACTTATGTTCAATCCATTTTTGTGTGTGTCCATCATGCCTATGAATTTTATCTAAGCTGTTTCTCTTTGTATTCTTGATTTGTAATGATTTTGTTCCAAAATGGTGACCTTCAAATTTTCTAAGGAGTGTCCTGGTAGATTGAAATTATTTGAGACAGATTTCTGTGTATTGTGGTTTCTTATGTGAGAATTGTCGCCATTGATCTATTTTTGTAGAGACTGTCATGTTTGCCCAATGTAGAGTGCAGATGGGTATTGTTGGCAAAAGCTGTCATATTATATATGGCATTGTTAGGCCCTGTATTAGTGTTGCGGGAGTAGATGTGTGAGCAGAGTTGGCATCTGGGTTTGTGGCATGATTTAGTCCCTCTGTCTGTGTTGCTGTTTTGTAATTTTGTGTATGTTAGTGTTTGTATGAGGTTGGGGGGGTATGTCTGTAGGCAAATATGGGTCTCCCACCAAGAGCTTTGGAGAGTGATGTGTTCTTGTCAAGGATGGCCTGGAGATCATTTAAGATGTAAGTGAGTGGTCTCACTTGTGGGCTGTAATTGACAACCAGGGTGTTCTGTCATTTGGTGCTTTGGATCTGTCTTGTAACAGGTTATCTCTGGGTATGTGTCTTGCTTTGTTGATTTGTTCCTTCACCATGCAAGGTGGGTACTGTAGTCTGAGGAAAGTCTTTTGGAGCAGGATGTGGATGTGGAAAAAAGGTTCTTGCTGAAGGAATGAGAAAGGAATGGGCTAAGTCAGCCTACCTCACCTGGTGCTGCCCTTCAGCTGTTTTAGATCTCCTTTTCTAATGGTCCAAAACTACTGTCCTGACTAGCTTGAGGTGATGGCAACTATTCTTGGGGGAGTTCATTTCATAGCCTGGGAGTCGCTACTGAGAAGAACTCCTTCTCTCATGTCATCACCTCATGCATCAGGAAGGGTGGTGGGGATGAGAGAAGGGCCTCCCCAGAAGGCATTAAAATCTGAGGAGACTCTTGTGAGGGTCTTTATATAGCCTGGACACAAACCATATAAGGCTTAATAGTCCATACTCTGCCTTTTACATTGAACTTACAGACTGATGGCCAGGGAAGCTGTTGTAATGAGAGAGTTATAGCCTGTCTGTAACCAGTTCCAGTCATCAGTCTGTCTGCTGCATTTAAACTAGATGAAGTTTCATACTTGTCACAGAGCTCTATATAGAGAGTGTCTTGTCTAGATTAAGCTGTACTCACACATTCTGCTGGTGACAAGAGACATTAGCCTGGGCCCAGAACAGCTGCCCTGGAATCAGATGGAAAGGAAATACTGTATCTACTTAGCTGTTATCACTATGAAGATGGCACTGAACCTCCAAATTCCAAACATCCCTTTCTAGTAGCTTTGTGTAGATATTGAATAGCATTGGGACAGAACTGAACCTTGGAGAACTCACCAAGCCAGTGGCTAGGGTGTCTTTCAGTATTTCCCCAACAATCTCCTTTGAGTCCAGCTCTCTAGGATGGATTAAACCTACTGTAGAATATACCTCCAAGACCCATCCCAGAAAGACAGCCCAGAAGGACACCATGGCTGATGGTATCAAAAGCTCCTGAAAGATTCAGCATAACCAAATGGGACATGCTCTGTCTTTCCAGTTCCCAGAGTAGGTCATCCACCAAGGTGACCAGAGCAGTCTCTATCCTACAGCCAGGCTTGAAGCCAGCCTGGCATGGATTTAGATAATCTGATTTTGTCCATTGTGGCTACCCTTTTTCCCCTTTGTGTATTTGCATGCTTATAAATGGATGTATGCGCCTGTTGTTAATGAAATAAAAGCTATAGCCCAGGACCTAATTTGTGAAGGTTCTCCCTTTGTGTTTCTTGTGATGACAGACAAAAAGAGGATTTTTCTCAACATAATTGTAACAGGCATATTTCATTACATAGTATCTATTAAGAATTCCATTCTTTCTCCTGATTATCTTCCTTCTTGACCATAGATTCTTCTAGAGATTCTGTTCCAGAGGAAGCCTTTTCTGGAGAAATCCTGTTGTGAAGAAGACAGTGGTCTTCTTGGAGGGACTTACATGGCACCAGCTGTGATCTCCTTTTAGCTGTATGTGAAGAACTTCCTGTTTGTTGAGATCTTTTAAGAATTCTGAAAAGCCTAATTTTTTAGGTTACTATGGAATACTTTGATTGATATGTGGTCCAGGATTCTTAAAATGCTTGTTAAACTATCATCGTTTTCCCACCCAACATTGGGTGCATTGACTGCATGATGTAAAAGTACTGCTGAACCACATACAACTCATGCATTTTGAAAGAATGTCCTTGTTCTTCTTCCTCCTCCTGTGTTCTTATGCCAACGTAAAAGCCATAAGCTGGTCTATGGTAGTGGTTTTTACAAAATAAAAATAAAATAGAGAGGGGGTATAATTAAAGACATAAATTACTTTCCAGTGCTCCTGGTACTTCATAATTACCCACTGAAAGTGGTTCAGTTTTAGAAAATTTGCCATTAATTTCTCCCACTGGATCCATTAGGTGCTGTTAATCCTGTCCAGTGACAAAGTTTGATGATCTGTATGGCTGAATCCCAATACATGGCTGAAAACATTGCTGGAATGTGAGTTAGTCAGAGTGCATGTAGCTTATTTAAAGCACAGTGTTGGAGGGTAGAATTTTCTATTGATTTTATTTTCATTAGTCAGTCCATCTCACATTAGGGTTTTTGTTTTCCTTATTGCTTTCCACACTTTATTTAACCCCCCTTGCTTTTTTTTAATCGGTTTGTCTGGGGTCCACCCACCCACCCATGGCAGACTGCTCAGACCACTGTTTACTCCACTGCCAGATTCTACCTGGGTGGTGGTTTGCTGGTTCTTGGCTTGGATCACCAGCTCCTTTGGTCCCATTGCTTGCCTTGTTCTGGCGATGGTGGTGGTGATGATGGTGTGGGGCCGGAGAGGTCCAGTCCCTGGTGTGGTGGTGAGCTATGGTGTTAGGGATGATCATGGCACCATCATCCTGGTGGTTTGGCCGTTGAGGTAGGCTAGGGCGAGGTGGCAATGTCCTGGGGGCCTTTGGTGGTTAGTGGCGTTGGTGGCAAGGTGACAGTGGTGGTGAGTGCACGGGCGGCTTTGGTGGTGGTGGCATTCTCACTGGAACTGCTGCTGGCGTCTCAGCTGGATTGACTGCATGGCATGCCATGGGAGCTTCCTGAGCCATCTGTTTCTTCATCCTGCTCGCTGGCCTGCCATGGGTGCCTCTTGCTGCATGCCACGCTAGTAGCCTGGGGCATCTTAGCCATTCCTGGAGTGGCCCCATGGTGAATATGTGCCATCTTCACTTGGCCTGGGATGCTTCCTGGATGCCAACCAGTTGCCAAGATTGGGCTGGTCCTTAGGCATGGGGAGGAGGCCCTTGTCTCATTTTGACATCTTGGTAAACTTGAGGCTAGCTGGCTGTGGGAATGGCATATTATATTATTTTATTACTTTAGCATTTTATTATTGTTTAGCGAAATCATTTTGCTTATTTTGTATTATTGGTTGTTGATTTTGGGGGGGTGTTTGGGGGGCAGGGAGGGATTGTTTCTGATATTTGTATCTTGTTTGTCTCTTGTGTTGGCACACAGTCTTTTCCCTTCTCTTGTATTGTTCCTTTGCGATTGTTGGTGCCAGTGGGATCTTCTATCTCAGTGGTGTTGGGCTGTGGGAGGTACGCCTTGGGTTGGGGAGGTCAATTGGGCAAGAGAACTCTGGACAGGCATCTCACGCCTGTCCCCCATTCTGACCCTCCGGCCCACTACCATATACCAGGTAACCTTTCCACTCTGGACTCCGACCTGTCCTGTTTGCTGGTTAACGATAGGTGGTCCATAATAAGATCCCAGTCAGCCACTACTTGACCTGACCTGATCAGATGGAATTGAATCGGGCTGCAGTTTTTGAGTTGGCCAAGTTCTATGTATGAGCAACCAGGGATGCTAAAAGATATTTTGCATCCCTGACAATTGGTGGGGCCTTGAATTGCCAGGTGGAATTGTATAGGGTGGTTCAAGACTTCATCAATCCTGTTACGCCAGGGCCTCCTCCTAGTGCTTTCACTAGTGAGCTTTTTAAAGATGGAGGCCATCTGTTCTGATCTAGACTCCAGTTCCACTGATATGCCCCTGCATATGGCTGGTGCTGCACCCCCTCGGTCTCCTCAATTTATTGAGTTTGGGCCTGTAACTCCAGCTGAGGCCTCCAGAGCACTGGTTCACTGCAGGCTGGTAGCCTCTCTGTTCAACCCCTTCATTGATTGCCAATGCCTCTTTTAGGGTGGCGATTTTTCCCTGTCAGCTGAAGATGGTGGTTAAGCCCATTCTTAAAAGACCTGACCTGGCTGTGGATGATATGTCTAATTATCATCCAATAGCCAATATTCCTATCCTGGGAATCGTGGTAGAGCGAGTTGTCACCGTGCAGCTCCAGTCGTTCCTGGAGG
Source organism: Phrynocephalus guinanensis (assembly GCA_037367245.1). Classification (NCBI taxonomy): domain Eukaryota; kingdom Metazoa; phylum Chordata; class Lepidosauria; order Squamata; family Agamidae; genus Phrynocephalus; species Phrynocephalus guinanensis. Next base: position 47,963,611 of record CM074736.1, on the reverse strand, counting down.
AAGACCTCGTCCTGGATCCCTTCCAGTCCAAGTTCAGGCTGCATCACATTGCATAATGACCTATTGGGGAGGGGCGATGGGTTGCTCTACCTTGTTGTTCCTTCTTGATTTGTCAGTGGCCTTTGATACCGTCGACCATGGTGTCCTCCTGGCAGGCTCTCTGAGGCAGGGATTGGTGGGCCTAGCCTTGGGCTGGCTTCGCTACGTCCTCAGGGGCTGAGCCCAGTGAGTGAGCCTGGAGGGAGAATTGTCATACCCTTTACGGGAGGCCCGTAAGGTTGCTACACACAATCAGGCCTTTCTTGATGGCCAGCCTGGCTACATGGAACAAACTGCCCAGTGAGATCTGCCAGGCTCAATTCCTAATAGCCTTTTAAAAAACAGTGAAAACCTGGTTTTTCAAAGAAGCATTCGGCGATCGCTAATGTCTGTGCTGTGCTCCCCTGTGATTTGATGTTGTAGTGTTATTATTTGTTTTTGTGCCTCTTGCTGGGTTCTTTGTTCTTTATTGCTTTGCTGGTTTTGATTTGTTTTTTTTCTTTGTGTTGTTTTTAATAGTTTATGTGTTGTTTTGTATGTAAAGCACCCAGAGTTCCCTTTGGGAAAATAGGCGTGGTATAGAAATATAAAAATCAATACATAATTACCTGGAATTAATGTCTTTGTTAGTATATCTCATCTTCTCATGCTCAATATTTTGTATTTAAGTATTTGAGCATGTAGTTAAAGTTTTGGCTTGAACTGGTCTAAGTTGAAATAAACCTGTTGTCTATCTTTCTAGCAGTTGTCCAAGCAGCGGCTTCACATTTATTTATTCAATATTGAACTAAGTATATGCTGTGCGCTGTTGTTCTATAGTTGAACCTGTGTCTGTTAAAGCTGCATTAACTAGGTTAGAATAAAATAATCCGTACATTTTCAAAATGGACTGCATTAATGAATGAGATGACTGGTTGATATTTTCTTTTAAAAAACCAGAATGGCTGCTGGTGCTAACTCTGTGGAAACACTAGAGGGCACAATGACTATGCTGCAAAAAGCAACATTACATTCAGAGTGAGATCTGGCCAAGTGACATGAGCACATTACAACAATATTACAATTAGAGATGGGCACGACTTAGCGGTATTCCCGTTTCCGTTTCCGTTACTCGTATCCATTACTCTACGGAAACGGAAACGGGAATTACTCCGCCAGACTTCGAGCTTGAACCGACGAACGAACAATTTGGTCTGATTTGTCGTGCTCGTTACTTGCATCGCGCAATGCCAAGCGGCACAGAAAAAAAGTTTTTAAAAGTTAAAAAAAAACCCGATTCCCGGCCCTAAAAGTAGGCGAAAACTTGGGGGGGGTTTCCCTGCCCCCCTCTCCTTGGCTATTGCTACTGCTGCGCTGCTGGTACCAGGCTGGGAGGGCGCATCCATTTGCCATGCAGTGCGGGGGATCCAAAATGGCGACCGCAATATTTTTTTTGAAATCGTTGCCCAAAACCCCACCAAAGCCCCGATTCATGCGAAAATTAGCTATTTTAAATGCTTGAATTTTTACAGTAGCAGCAGTGGGTTTTTCTTGCAAAAAAAGTCTCCGTTGATTTTATTTTATTTTATTTTATTTTATTTTTTTTTTACACCTGCGCATTCGCAATGATGGGCTGCCCATGGGAGTGGACCATGCAAAGTTTTGGAGCCATTCCACCAATGGCATGGCCAGGTTTTGCTGACTGTACCAGGCTGGGAGGGCGCATCCATTTGCCATGCAGTGCGGGGGATCCAAAATGGCGACTGCAATATTTTTTTTTGAAATCGTTGCCCAAAACCCCACCAAAGCACCACAGAAACATGCGGAAATTAGCTATTTTAAATGCTTGAATTTTTACAGTAGCAGCAGTGGGTTTTTCTTGCAAAAAAAGTCTCCGTTGATTTTATTTTATTTTATTTTATTTTATTTTTTTACACCTGCGCATTCGCAATGATGGGCTCGCCCATGGGAGTGGACCATGCAAAGTTTTGGAGCCATTCCACCAATCGCATGGCCAGGTTTTGCTGACTGTACCAGGCTGGGAGGGCGCATCCATTTGCCATGCAGTGCGGGGGGATCCAAAATGGCGACCGCAATATTTTTTTTGAAATCGTTGCCCAAAACCCCACCAAAGCACCACAGAAACATGCGAAAATTAGCTATTTTAAATGCTTAAATTTTTACAGTAGCAGCAGTGGGTTTTTCTTGCAAAAAAAAAGTCTCCGTTGATTTTATTTTATTTTATTTTATTTTATTTTTTTTACACCTGCACATTTGCAATGATGGGCTCTCCCATGGGAGTAGACCATGCAAATTTTCCACCAATCGCATGGCCACTTGGCCAGGTTGACCACAGAGACTTCTGGGATGTGCCAATCGGGCATAAACAGCCCACTAATCGTAGCCCAAACCCGAACCCTAAGCCTAACCCATACGCCAGTACACTGTCCTTCTAAGTGGGTCAGAGAGGCACCCAGATGCACCCCAATACTCACCGTAACCTCACCCGTAACTAGCCTAACCCTAGCCGTTGCGCTAAGCCGTCTTAACCCTAAGCCAGATCTACTTGCATTGCACTACATGCAAGTACGTGAGACACAGCGGGTGCAAAGAGTCTGCCAGTCCGTCACTTGTGGCTCTGGCTGACTCCTGCCGCTCCCTCCAGGAGCCCGCTACCCCCCCCCCCCAAACCAGTACTAACGACAACGAAAAAATGAAAAAACGAATCGACTAAATTTTGCAAATTTTCACGAAAAATGGAAACGAGCCGAAACGGAACCGGCCCGACTAACGACAACTCGAAAAATTTTTTTTTCAAGTCGTGCCCATCTCTAATTACAATAACTGTTTTTTAAAGCAAAAAAGCAAAGTGTTCTGCTTATATATCACCCCATACCACTTCAAGTAGTCTCTGGGCGGTTTACAGTTTAATTACAGTATGCAAGCTACACGTGCCCCCCCCCCCAGCAAGCTGGGTATTCATTTTACTGACCTTGGAAGGATGGAAGGCTGAGTCAACGATGAGCCTACTACCTGGGATTGAACCCCAGGTCATGAGCATGGTTTTAGATGCAGTACAGCTACAATTTTAAATTCTTTGCACAGTGCATAATGAATATAAAACATTGCACCTTGCAGGCCACTTCAGTACAGTGGTACCTATGATAACAAATTTAATTAATTCTCTGAGGCAATTTGTTATCTGAAAAATTCGTTATCCGAAACATGGTTTTCCATTGGAATGAATGGGAAACCAATTAATCTGTTCTGGAGGTCCTAAAAAATGCAAAAAATCTGTTTTTTTTTCCAGACCTCTTTATAAAGTGTACTTTAAAGGCATGCAGTGCTGGAAACCACCCCCAGGACACCCTGCCCTGCAGTAAAAAGCAAACATGGAGAAAAGAAAGTAGCAAGACTACCCCAGCCAAAAATGCAATGGGGAAGAAATGTAAACATACACAAACACAAGCAGCAAGATAACCCTGTCAGTTCTTGCCTGCAGAGCAATGGAAAAGATTGCAAATATGGAGAAAAGAAAGCAGCAAGACTACCATGCCTGTTCCCACCAAAAATGCAATGGGGAAAAATGCAAATGTACACAAACACAGCAGCAAGAGAACCCCCTCCTGTTCTTGCCTGCAGAGCAATGGAAAAGATTGCAAACATGGAGAAAAGAAAGCAGCAAGACTACCTCAGTCTGTTCCCACCAAAAATGCAAAGAAAAGCAGCGGAAAGATTAACAAAACCTAGCTCCCTACCTTTCCAAGTTCAAATGGTACAAATCCCTTAGTAAAAAATGTCCAGAATGCCTCTAAAACACAATGGAAAAAACATTCCAACTCCCCCCACCCCTCCACAAGCTGTGTGTGTGTGTGTGTGTGTGTGTGTGTGTGTGTGTGTGTGTGTGTGTGTGTGTGTGTGTGTGTGTGTGTGTGTGCAATGCATCTGGGGTACACTTTTTTGACAAAGCATTATGAAAAAATTGTTATCGGAGGCAGCCCTATACCCATTTCAATTTGCTCCCCGAATTATTCGTTATCAGAGGCATTCATTATCTGATGTATTACTGTATATCCCTTGAAATTTTTAAGCAGCTTAATCATTCTAATATCTGTGGAAGGACAGCATGAGCTGCGTATGTAGGCCACTACTAAATGGCTGGTAGACTGGCAGGGCAGCTAATCTTTGTGTTAGGATAGGCTTGGAGACACCGCTCCTGAGCACCCCCTAGTGTGGAGCTTTGGAGGGACTTAATTCCTGCTCTCAGTATGGCTCCCCTCTTCTGCCAGAGTGACACTTGTGCCCCTGGTCATCTCTATACAATGGTTCCCAGAGAAATATAATGTATTATGCTCACAGATGTAATGTGCACTAGTCCTTGCCCTTTGGCTTACAGTTTAGAAACCCAAAGAAAAGGGGATGTGCAAGGAAAAGAAACACAAAACATTTAGTTCAGCATTTAATTTTTTTTTAGGATATGCTGGATTTTATAGTGCTGTGTGAAACCTTGAAGGCAATTAGAAAGTCCCTGGCAGAGGGAAAAAGGCAAAGATAATTTTCCCTGTAGTGCTGCTTGTGTTCCTCACAGCTGCACTGAGTATCAGAAGTCTGATGGCAAAAAAAAAAAAACCCTTTCTAAGTATCATGCAAGCAAATTGCTGGCCCTTGTGTGTCCTCCTGTGATGTAAAAAGCCCTAAACCTGTCACCACACTGTCACAAAGAGATTGTTCGGCTCAGCTGCAATTTACAGTAACACAGCCTTTGTGCAGTTGCAATTAGAATCCTGGAGTGGGAGCAAGAGGGCGGGTTTTGGAAGCAGCTGGACTCAGATATGATGAAGGTATGCCCGGTTTTTAAACCTACTGGTGCTGCTTTCTGCTTGTCAGACTATTAGTCTTTCAGGCCACATCCCTGCTCAGTAAGTTGGGTACTCATTTTACTGACCTTAGAAAGGTGAATGAACCTTGAGCCGGCTACCTGGAATTGAACCCTGGGTTGCAAGCACACTTTTGGCTTAATACAGCAGTTTAACCACTGCACCACGAGGCATGAGAAGGGAGAAGAGATAGTCTCCAGTTAGGCAGGAGGAAAGTTTCAGGCATAAAGGAATAAAGTAGGCAGGTTAAAGGCTTTGTAATATAATGCAAGATTGTTTTTGCTGTACAAGAAAAAGATATAAGCAATCAAATTAAAAACAATGATTAAAGAACAGAATCACTTTTTTTCTTCCTTATATTTCTTGGGCGTCTTGGATGGCTTTGTGGTTGCAAACAGTCCATGGGCCACACTTGACCCATCTCTAATCTGTATTGTCTGCTCCTGACAGCAACAGCATTTCCAGTTGTCACCGAGTGGACGTCTAGACTGCCAAAATGGTTCCATGAAGAGAGACGGGTAAAGAGGAGGCAGCAGTTTGTTTGCTCCTTAGCCCCAGTTTACTCTCCAGCCATACCGCTTTTGGGATGCCCACAGCAGCATGGTTGGAAAGTAAACTGGGGGTACGAATCAGCCTACAAGCCACCACCACTCTCCCTGGCTTTCCCGATGGTGTAGCACCCCATCCGCCTCTCTTCCCAGTGAGTGACGTCGTTGCCAGATGGGCGGTCCATGTTTCCCCCCTGGACCCACAAAGGTGCCCCAGCGCCATGTTCGGTTGTGGGGGGGGTGACGTGGGGAGGAGAGCTGGAGTTAGTTCTCATGCTGAAAGATGACACTGCTCAGCAGTTTTGGCTGCTGGAAATCCCAAATTCCATCTTGGGCATATCCAGTAGCTATCTTGGGTGGCAGCACACACACAAAAAATCGCACAGGGTCTTTCTCAGCTTTTGAAGTGGCCAACTGAAGTTGAACTGTTCTTGGTTGCCCCTACTCTTTTTTTCCCCATGCAGAGCACACAGGGACATCTGATCTAAGATTAGGAAACAAGACTTATCAAAATAATCTATAACAACCTTTGGAATTCATTCCCCCGGCAGCATTTGAGACAGTATTTGTGTGTGTGTGGTAGATGACTGGGCAAATCTGCTTTTCCTCTATGGTCCATGCTTTCGGAATAAATAAAACTGGGCCTAATACACAAATGAAGGATGCACATTTTGTCTTTCTCTTCTCCACACTTCCTCTTAAACTTTGTATTATCTAGGGCAGGCCTGCACAACATATTGACTGTGGGGTACCGGTTGACCGGTTGGGATTTCTAGAGTGGTGTGGCTAGAGAGTAAACTGGGGCTATGAAGAAGCCCACAACCCGCTGCCTCCCCTTTGCCCAGCACTCTGCACAGAACACAGTTGCATGCTTCAAGTTGAGGGGGAAGTGCCGTGGTTGTGAGGGGGCGATGTTGCATGCCCACAGAAAGGGCTCTGTGTGCCACCTTTGGCACCTGTGACATAGATTTGCCAACACTGGCCTATAACAAAGAGGCATTGCTCAAGGCAGGGAATTGTTTACAGAGAATGGAGAGACTCTAGTCTAAACTAACAGTCGGACACATTTGATTCATGTCAAAGCTGCAGCTTCCTTCTTGCTAGCAGTCTGCCTTTAGGCGCAATGGGCACTACATCTGGTCCAATTTGTTTTGATAATTCTTGTCCTTCCCTGCTTAAAGATTTTATACTTCTGCTGTCGACTGAAAGCTTTCTGTAGTATTTGCAAACTCATATTATGTGTAACTTTTTAATAATCCAGTACAGGTATTTCACTTCTGAAATACCGTATATACTCAAGTATAAGTTGAGGCCCCTAATGCATCCCCCAAAAACTTATTAACTCGATTATAAGTCTAGGGTGGGAAATGCAGCAGGGCCTGGCATCTCCTCCTTTGTGAGCTGGGGAAGTGGTGTTTGATGTTTAAAATGACTTTTAGCCACCGAGGCAAGTGCTTGCCTCAGTGGCTAAAAGTCATTTTAAACATTGTGCGCTGCTCCCCCATGATGCAGAGGGGCATCAGGAGAAGTGGTGCACGATGTTTAAAATGACTTTTAGCCACTGACCCAAGCACTTGCCTCAGTGGCTAAAAGTCATTTTAAACAACTCCCCCACAATGTGGTGGTGGTGGTGGTGGTGGTGGTGGTCAGGAGAAGTGGCGTACTTTGTTTAAAATGACTTTTAGCCACGAATCCAAGCACTTGCCTCAGTGGCGAAAAATATTGACCCGAATATAAGTTGAGGGCCCTTTTTTTCCAGCCCAAAATTAGGGCTGAAAAACTAGACTTATATTTGACTATATATGGAATATGTTTTGGCTTCTTGCCTTTCTTGGTCTCAGAAGAAAAGAATGGGAGCAAACCTGGGCTTTCAAACATAGCTTTTCAAGACTGCCTGAACAGAGACATTTTGTCCTCTCCTAAAAGGTTTGATCCTTTCCTCTGGAGTCTGGTCAGGTTCTTGTGCCCTTTTAGAGTTATGTAGGAAAGGGACATTTGAAAGTGGGCTTGAGGGAAAGGGCTTAACAGTGGCAGGACACAAAGGACTTTTCTTTAGATGGGCATTATTAAAAGCAGCATGGTTTTTTTAAATATGGTATTGTCTCTCCAAAAGGTGTTTTACATCAATTTTGTAATCCATACCCTAATGCTGGTTGTTTTCATGGTGAGGAGCCTGGAACAGAATGTGGATAACAAATTATTTTGATCATAAATGACCAGCCATGGTTACCAAGGCAGTTCAAAAGCACGGGCAGGATTGTTAACATTTCCCCCATTTTTAGTCAATATTTCTGCTACATGATGACTTCTAATACTGGAACAAATCATTTATGTTTTATGCCACTACTTTAAATTAGCTTTGAACTAGTTACATTGTTCCTGCAAAGTAAGATACTTGTTTCATATGTATTTTATGTGAAACAGACAAGAGGGATCCAAAGGCTGCAGTAAGTGTCTCCATTGCAAATCATCCTGAAAGTGACACGGTTTAAAACCCCCAAAGACTAGATTAGGAATGGGGCATCGGGGGTAAGAGAACACCTAGTCCCATCATTTGGCCGAAACCCCTCCAGGCTGAGGTATGGGACAGGGCGTTCTCCCGACCCCTCCCACACAACCAGTCCATATTAACAGTACAGTGGTACCTCTACTTATGAGCAGCTCAACTTAAGAGCAGTTTGATTTAAGAGTGAGAAACCATTGGCGTTTTAACTGCTGCCTTACAAATTTTAGATGCACTCTGCACTACTTACAATTTTTAAAAAATATTTATTTATGTATTTATTTTGATTTCTTAGATATGATGCCTCTACTTAAGAATTGTTTTACTTAAGAGCATGCATTCAGAATGGATTAAATTTGTAAGTAGAGGTGCCTCTGTATTATGTTCTTCATTTTGACACTGCAACTTGGCTTTTCTGCCACTAGTTGCCTGAAGTGAACAGAGAAGAAAGCAGTTCACATCTATGCACAATCCTACAAACAGGTCCTTCACAGGAGGAACTGGAATTCATATTGAATAAAATGCATTCCCCCCTTTCCACCTCTAAATGAGCCTCGTGGCTCAGTGGTTACATGCCTGTACTGAAGGTAAAACTGTGCTCATGACCTGGGGTTCAATCCCAGGTAGCAGACTCAAGGTTCACTCAGCCTTCCATCATTCCGAGGTCGGTAAAATGAGTACCCAGCTTGCTGGGGGGGGATGTGTAGCCTGCATACTGTAATGAAACTGTAAACTGTCCAGAGACTACTTAAAGTGGTATGGGGCGGTATATAAGCAGAAGAGTTTGCTTTGCTTTTAAAGTGTTTTAAAATTCATTTTTCTCACACCCAAATACAGTGGTAGCTTGTATAAAGGAATTAATTTGTTCCAAATGAAATTCTGTTAAGCAAATTTCCCCTATCTCTGGAATTTTTCATGTTGTACAGATTTTATGTTATACAAACTGTTTGTTATATGAGGGTCCACTGTATATGTAGCTAACAAAATGGTGTTTTTGTTTTTTTTTTTTTGATCTCTTGGACAGCATTCCTTTTCTGATAGGAAACTGATGCCACAAGTTAGTTGTCTACTTAGAAAGGTCTGCTAGGAAACCAAATGCTTTTTTTGGTTCCTTATTTAGATAAGTTTATCATGAAGTCAAGACCATATGTGTTTCCCTTAATATTTTTTCAGGACGGTGTGGGTATGTCATTTAAAATAGGGAGAAATTGTGTTAAAAGAGATTTAGTTTCTTTGAACTCATCCTTGTTCCCATAGCTGAAGATGTGGAATGCAGTAAAACATTGACATGACTTACTATTTTTGTAAAAGGGTGGGCAATAATTCTGACAAAAGAGCCCAAACTTGATGTGTTTGTATTCTGTCCAGCATGTTGTCTCTAAAACCTGTTGTGACATGGTTTCTCTTAGCCATAAGAAGGGCTGTGTCTGAACAGGACTAGTGTAAACCAAGGAGTCCACATTGTTCCCAGAGCAAAAGTTGGAAAACTTTTTTTTACTTTCAGTGGAATCAGAAAATGTTTAGATTTTTAGCATTGTCCTCCTCCATCCATTACTCAAAAGGATTGCTATAAAGTCAACACAGAGGCTAAGCATCTGTTCCCAAACAGTCATAGTGGTGCTTAGAGTGTATGAAGAATATACAGATTTAATCTGTTGTTGTTTCCACTACAAAAATACAGATCATGGCATTTGTAGGTGAGCAATAATATCTGAATACCAAACTTAGCCAATAGATGGCGTGGAAGAATTTTGAGTTATTCTTGGACTTCATCAGCGATTGACATGGCAAGTATTTTGTGATGTCAAATTTTATCTTGATATCATGGCATGCTTTTCAGATATTTGGGGATATACTGTTGTATTAAGTTCTCTGTTTTGCTTGTACAGCTTTTCTGTTCTTCTTGCTCAATGCTTGAAATTTCATTCTCTGCTCCTATTTTTCTCCAGAGTGTGATTTGTGGATTATTACAACGTTAGTAATTGCACAATAAATGTTTGTATAAGTTTTGGGTGCAGCTACTAAGGCTTCCGAACACCACTTTCTGTTGCCTGACATTGTTTCAAGAACAGGAGGTGTGGTGGCATGTGGTTTTGTTCCTTCTTTTGATTTTCCAGCCTAGCTGCTTCCTTAATATCTCATAAGGCGGAGGATGGACATGGTGCTGTGGTGTCTTCTTTTTCTTTGTTTGAAAGCATAAACTTTCTCTTTCTTGTTGAGGATGGCATTTTGCTCCCTGCCTCAAGCAGTGAAAGAGTTTAGGCCCTGCGCTGATCATCCCTCAAAGCTGGAGAGTTCAGTGTATGTGACTGCAAAGTCAGAGGTTGGGAGTTTGATTCCCTGTGTGTGTGCCTCCCTGGGAAAAGCTGTTTTTGATTACCCATCGAGTCCCTTCCAGCTCTGCAGTTCTAAGGTTATGAGATATTACTATCACCCCCCCCCCCAATCATCCACAAGCAAACACAGCCCTAGTTACAGCTCCGAGATAAAGTTTTCCCTAGACTTGTTTATTTAAAAAGATAGAAAACTTTAGATAGGAGTCTGATATCTTCCCAGATAATTACAAAGAGGAAAATTGGATGTGAGAAACCTGGAAGTAGGCAGAGAAATCTCCTTTTTAATTAACATTTTCTAGCTGTATCTCCCACTGAGATGATGATGACGATGATGACGACGACAACAACAACAACAACAACAACAACAACAACGATGATGATGATGTACTAATATGTACACCTGTACTAATGACACATATTCATCCCTTTATATTCAAGCCCTTATATTGTATTGCCGGGATCCATTTGGGAATCAGTATGTTAAAAAACATTGGGAATAAAATGAAATAATAAGGGAGCAAGAAAGGGAAAACCAGGAAAGGATTTTGTTTGGAGGCAGGGAAATAAGTTTTTCTAAAATCTCGTGCTTCCTTGTCTCCAAAGCTCAAGGGAAAAGAGGAGTAAAAAAAATAGATGGGATTTTTCTTTTCATGCTTTAAATATCTTTACTGTATATAGGCAATATACCATAAACAATACGTGACTTATTAAATGGCTATTTCACATCAACATAGGTTTAAAAATGTCTCTTCCAACTTTTATTCCAATGGAATAATTTCAGGGGCTCATTAACAGCTTTTCTATTGAGCCTTTTCTGTTACTTGTCCCATCTATAATCCTGTGCTATAATAAGCAAATGAAATGTGCTAATTAGCTAGTTTTTATCAAAAAGGACTTGCTATCTTGTAAGGAGAATTCAATTCATAATTCCATACCCTTCAGTTCATTTGATATAACACACATTCTTACTACTCTCAGAACTTAATTGTGCACTTACTATACAAATGGCTTTTCAGTCCTCTGGATTTCAAAAACCCATGAACCAGGAGGTTCTAATTATTTGTGTTGTGTGGATGGAGAACTAGAAGAAACATCAAGTGCTCAAGTGTGTCCCTCGTGAATTTATGGCTGAGATTGTACAGTATTTGAGCCCAAATGTAGACCAGTTCACTCGCTCTTGCATCTTTCCTGGAATGTGCATGAGCTAATGTTGCTGGGTAAAGAAAGCATGGTCTCTTTATCTGACACACAGAGGCAGAATAATAATAAAAATCAAAGCTCCAGATATCTTTGGGTTCCCACAAGAGAGAAAGTGGACTCTGTTCTAACAGATATTTGTGTTGTTTCAGCTGTAGATTCTAACTTTCATTTCTGTTAGTTTAAGATGATGCTGATGAAAACTCTCTAGAGGTTCTTGGATTCAAATACACATTTAACTTTGAGCTGACCTCTTGTCATCAATTGTTGGTTGTTGCAATGTAATTGCTCACTCAAAAGGCACTCTCAGCAGCCTTCAAAAGTATAACTCATAATTTTATAGCAGTTAGGCTGTTTTATATCAATGTTCTTTTTTATAAAGTTATACTCCCAGCAATATTTCTAGGTAGAAGCGTAACAGAGTCAGGAGAATTAATGCTTGTTCAGCCCAGTCCCCATTTTCTCCAATCTGTTTCACTCTAATCATGAAAAGTTATAATCCAAGGAAATCTTTATAGTCCCGTTGCATAGTGTTCGTGCTCTGACTCACCTGGTTGAGTCCTCTTTAGCCATGAAGGTGATGATGACTTGTCTCAATAGAAGAAAACCAAGGCCAAGGAAGAACCAGAGACTCCTGTTGATCAATGTCTCCCCACAGGCCCAAAAGACTGAAACAAGGCTGGTCCCTGTCCCCCCAGGAGACAATGTCAGCTTGATAGTTTTAAAAAAAAAACAGTCATTCTATGAGTCACTCTATTAGTCATTCTATACCGGCAATGGCTGGTGATGTTAAAAAGAAGAAAACAACAAAGGTAACAAGATGTTCAGGAGGGGTATGCTACTTGCAGTAAACAGCCACCTAAAAAGGGAGGGTCCTACACTAAAGGCAGTAAATACAAGTCCTCTGGCCAAACCCTGCTGGAAGCAATCATTTTGCTATGGACCCTTTCCCTTTGCTTTGGCTTGACCACTGATGGCATGCTTCTGTTCATTCTCTGTTGGCCTTGACTTGTCTCTTGCACATACCTTGAAATCACCTCCTATAGCCTAGTCTTTGCATTTTGTCATGGCCATACCGCTCCTCCCCTCTTTTTAAGTTTTTATTAATTACTGTATTATTATTATTATTAGCAGAAGCCTATGAAACACAAGAGGAAAGGAAGAACACTCTTAAATCAACTTTCCCTAGCCTGGTGCTTCTCACAAGATACCTGGGGATTAAGGGGGCTGTAGTTGTGCAGTTTTACGCTAGGTAGAGTAGCAGCGGGAGAAATCGAGGATGCTGATCCTATATTTCAGTTCAGGATCTTGGATAACTCCTGTAAAGTGCAGACTAAAACCCAGGGTGGATTTGCAACTGCTCAAAAATTGGAGTTGACAGCTGCCACTATTAAATCCTTCCAGGTTAGGAAATTTGTGTGTCAAGGCCAGTACTTGAAGTGTACTTGGACTGTTGCTGGGTTGTTCTTATCTAGACAGAAGGCATTGGTCATTGATCACTTGGTCACTTGTATAGAGGACTTATGGGGTGTTGTGTGTGTGTGTTTTAAAGGAGTAAACTATTTCGCAAATGGGAAATTTGAGGATCCTGGGTTTTGTAGTCCAGGATTCACATTTTAAATCCTTGGCAGGGAGAGTGGGGAAACTGGTGATAGGAATTTAGAATGCAGAAAAGGAAAGCAAGGAGAAGGCATCTAGAGTTGACTGTTAGTTTTCCATATTGTCAGATAACAAAGGCACTGTAAACACAAAAGTTTAATGGACACAACTGCCATCGTGCAAAGCTAGCCCAAGATATTTGGCTGTCTGAGGTAGAGGAACAAATAACATCTACTTTCACCTAAGCTTGCAAATAACAGTTTGCTGCCATTCTGTGATAATCTGTTGTCTTCGTCAGCCATCTCACTTTGTGTATAGGAACTGGTCTTGTCATTTTAGCAGAAGGGCCAGGGTGAAAGTCAAGATAATGTAAAATAAAATGATGGTGTTGTTGTTGATGATGATAAATTGTTGTGCACTTGATTAAGGTCATGCACATTTCACATTTTGGAATACTGCTGCTCATACTTTACACTTCCTGGATTCTTTTGTGACTGACTTATTTTTCTTTTCTTTTTTTAAGCTTCTCTTTGATGTATTTCAGGAAACTCGCTTGTTTGTTTATTCCAAGTCCAGAGATAAAAGGGCAGGACTACTGCTAGTTGTCTATGAACAATTTGCTCCTCTAAAGATGTCTAAATAAAATATAACAAGAGGGTGTGAATGGTAGCTAGTACTGTAACCTTCTGAATGTTAGCCCAAATTGTGTCCCCTGTTACTAAAGGGCATGATTCATATGCAGATGAAATCAATCCTGGCTCTGGTCTGTTTTTTTTTTTAAGCACCTTTCTGCCTGACACAATCACATGACCTAAACCGCATTTTTTGAAGTCCTCACAACAGAAGAGCAGGGCTGAGGAAAAGATGATGTCTATCCCACTATATTTTCAAGGCACCCTGAGCACTTGATCACACCCTGGTCCAAACAGTTTGTACTAGAGGTTGTGCACCACACACATATTGGATAGCACTCTTGCACTGACTCTGAAAATTCATAATTAGTTGAACATTGGTCTTATACTGGCAAAGTTGTATAATTGGATACAGGTCACTGCAAAGTTACACAGAAATACAATATCATGTGTTGCTCTTGTATGGATATTTAAACTTTTGCTAGATTAAATAAATCTGAATTAGGGATGGGCATGGAATGGAAAAATTGTGTTTTGTTTCGTTTTGTTTTGTCCCCCCGCACAATGTGTAGCCTGCACACTGTAATTAAAATTGTAAACCGCCCAGAGACTACTTGTAGTGGTATTGGGCGGTATATAAGCAGAACACTTTGCTTTGCTTTTGCTTTGAATTTGTTGAAAAAAAATGTACGTAATGAAACAATAACAAAATGTTTCATTCCTCTGGGGGCTTGTACTCATCCCCTCCACCTCCTCCTTCTGGGCTCCAGCAGCAGACGCTGCGGGCACTCCCGGCGGACTTACTCGCCCTCATTGGGGGTGGCAGGGGGTGGCGGCAGCCTCACTCGCCTTTGTTGGCTGGGTTCCTCAGCAGTGGCAGCAGCAGTGCCCACATGGCCTCCCAGAGGCCTTGCTCGGCCTCTTTGGCCTCTCTCTTGGCCTTCCAGAGGCCTTGCTCACCCTTCCAGGCCTGGATCCTCGGCAACAGCAGTGGTAGCACCCGTGCAGCCTCCCAGAGGCCTCGTTCACCCATCTAGCCCTGGGGCAGCAGTGGCGGTGGCGGCGGCGGTACCCACTCGGCATCTCTGGCTGCGGCGGCAGCTCTTCAGCAGCTGCAGCAGCGACGACAGTGCCTCCAAGCCCATTAGGTAAGGAAGGCATTTTACAGATGGAGCGAAACGGTTCATTTTAACAAAAGAAAAAAGAAAAAATACCATTTTGTGTTGTCTGTAACAAAATGCTGCTTCCTTGTTTCATTTCGTTACATAAAGAAGCGATGAAACAGCATTTTGCTTTTCATTTTGTGCCCATCCCTGGTCCGAATACAGTGGACCCTTGTACAACAAACAGCTTGTATAACATAAAATTTGTACAACATAAAAATTCTGGAGATAGGGAAAATTTGCTTAACATAATCGCCTGTGAGGAGAATCCGTACAACATAAAAATGGGATTACTCCATTTTCAATGCATTCCTATGAGAATTTGTATAAAGGAAAATTTGCTTAACATAATTTCATTTGGAACAAATTAATTCCTTTATACAAGGTGCCAGTGTACATATATTTGCTTGTACAGTCATGTTTGCATTTGACCTTCTGTTTACTTAAGATAACTAAGCTCAGGTGCCGTCATTTGAAAATACATAGGAGAAAAACAAATGCCAACATTTCCTCTGATTCAGTGCAAGAGACTTGAATATACCGAACAGTCGAAGGATCAAGTCACTTTAATGGTTAATACATTAGCCACTGCAGAGTCTTTTATAAGTAACACATTTGTGACTACTATAAGTTTTAAACAAAACCGATCAACTTCAACTTCCAGGGCAGGTTTTTTTCCCTTTCTTTTTATAGTTTTCTTCTACAATACTTGGCAAGAATATAAAAGAAAATGTTTATCATCGGACTTGCAGTTGCAAGAGCCTCATTGTCTGCTTCTGGAGGGTGGGCCTCCGTTTTTTGCTGCCAGTGTTTTATGTTGTTCTGTGGGACTGGGGCTGATTAGCTGAGGGTATCAGTCTTTCCCCTCCTACAGAGAGGCCCCTGCTCCAAACCAAAGCAATTAACACACTTTGAAGCTTCCTTGCTAGGAGGAGGAAGCTTGACCCTAAATGACATCACTGAGATTCCTTTCCATGCTCAGGACCAAAAACTATCTTCTCTCTTCCTGTATATTCACTGATCTGTGCAACTAACTAGAAGTTTCCTAATGTGGCAGTGTTGACAAAAGCAAACCCAGATGTTTCTGCTTAATGGGGCTTTGGGATAGTCACAATTTGTGTTCTCTCTCCCTCTCCCCCTCTCTCTCCATAATTTTTTAAATGGTTAGATATTGTGGAATGTTAACTGTGTGAGGATTGTACAGATGCAAGTCAAGAAGAAAGGTCTGTGCAGATGGCTCAGTAGTCAGTCAGTCAATCAGTCAGTCAATCAGTGTGTCTATCTCAGGAACTGTGATGAATTTTTGGGAGCATAAATAGTAAATATCCCCTTTGGAATGTACAATGGGAAATTTCTGGCAAGTGCTTCTTCCCTCTCCCCCATTTTTAAAAAAGGAGGTTTTACTGCTTTATGCTATTTATTTGTAAGATTGCCCAAGTGAGCCAGCTGAGGCAAGGCTGGCGGTATACCTCAGGGCAGCAGGGCCAAGGATTTGTCCAGTCAAGTACAGGAGAGGGACCAGGGCAGCCCATCACTTTGATGTAAATAATGATTTAAATCACAATTTAAATCACTAGTCAGTAAGGCTCGATTTCAATCATGATTTTCTACATAGACTCATTTTTGCTGGATTTGTTTTAATCTTAATATTTACAACCCAATGAAGGTTTCATTTTTAGAATAATAATTTTTCAGATTAGTTTTACAGTTATATTAGAAAATTACTGATTTGGTGATTATATACCATTAGAAATACATAGATAATTGTGACATTATTGAAGGTGAACTACAGTAACCACCTGCCTATCGCGAGGGTTAGGGACAAGATGTGGAGTTCTTTGCTCAAAAGGTTTCATTTTCATTTTATTGCTTGCCTCTCCCTCCTCAAACTTTGCTCCTTGTGCAAACCTATTCCATTCGAAACAACCTCCTATTCATTGAATGTCTTGAAACATAGCACTTAAAAGGTAAGGGGGTTGATTCTGTGTACATAGATTTGCAGAGGAACAAGGGGACTAAGGTCTTTTTCTTCAATTCTGATGTTTATTTTGTGCAATTTTTCCTATGAATGAAGCATGTTATCATTGCAGACCCAAATACACAGTCTTGAAAAATAGCAAAACCATGCATCTTTGATAATATTTCCAACCTGTAATAGAAAAACCTATGGAGAACTAGGAATGTGAAAATATGGAGTTTAAAACACCTATCCAAACAAAGCAGAATGTGAGTCTTCTCTCCTCCCTAACACCTCATTTTGGAAAATGATTCTGCATTTTTTAGATACTACCCAAGAATGGCTTGCCTTTACCTTAGCAAGATGTAATGTACTCCCATTGAATATCTTGTATGGCATGTTAACCATCAGAAACATGGCTCTGCCCCTGTAACTTTGGGGCTTTAGAGTCCCTGACGCATATGTTTCTCCACTGCACTATATACAGGCAGGGCCGGTGCTAGTTTTTTTTGCGCCCTAGGTGAGGGGCGGGGTGGCAGGTGGTGGTGGGGCAGGGGGCGGCGTATGACGGGGGATGGCGACGGGCACGGGGGGTGGGCGGCAATGAGCGCAGGGCGGATGGCGACGGGTGGCGGGGGGATGGACGGCAGTGGCCAGCGGCGGGGGGCAACAGGCTGGCCAGCGCCCCCTCTCCATTTTGGCGCCCTAGGCAACTGCCTAGTTTGCCTTAATGGACGTGCCGGCCCTGTATACAGGGATATCCTCGTCTCCTCTCTGGAGCTGCCACTTGTAAGATTTTCAGCTTGATCAGAAGAGGCGACTTTGCATAATCTATTGCTAGGCAAGAGTAAGCACTGTATTTTGTCACTCTGTGGTTGGTTATATTACCTCTTGCTTCATATTTTAGGTTTATATAAATTAACCAGGTACATATCTTTTCTAATGGCATGTATCTATTATTTATTTATATTAATGTCTGTCTGTTTGATGCCAATAAAAGGTTCTGATGCTGATAATGCTAATGATTCTTTAGGTTCTGAAATTCCACAGAGGATACAGTACTTTATATACAATTCTTAGACTAGGACAGATTTTTCAGTGGAAGAAGGGAAAGGAAATGCTAAAGAAAGTCCTTGGGTTGATTCCATGTCCCCTACTGACACACACTGTGGAACCTTCTCATCTCAGATTCAGTGGCATCATGTTCCTGGATAGTGAGCTGGGTGTGTGAGAGATGAAGGCAGGCAGAATCAAAATCATATCTAAATCCAGTACAGCCACTTCTCACTTAACAACCTAGCTATTCAATTATGGTTCAGGCCAAAGTCGCTGCTGCCACCTAATTGCTACCTCAGCGGGAACCTGCCGTTCCAGCCCACATGGCCTGGGACAAAGTGTACCGCCTGTTTTTGCTTGCCCGCACTTACCTTGTCAGCAGCTGAGAGTGGAGGATGTAAGGCTACAGCATATCCCGTGCCTGCCTCCTCTTCCACTGATTCCAAGAGATAAGTGTGGCTGCTAGCATCACAGTGCCTCCACCAGGGGGGAGAATGACCCAAGCGGGGCAGAACATCGGCCACCTCCATCTCTATTTTTCTATCCTTTTGGTTCTGCTTCTCCTTTGGCCTCCCAGAGATCCTCCCTTCTCTTACTTGCCTGTAAGGAGGGCAACCTCAGCACACCACAAGGCATCCACCTTAAGGTCCTCACTTAACAACCAATTCATGACCTAGTTGTAGGAACGGAACTGCGTTGTTAAGTGAGGAATGCCTGTATGCACAATTTGTTAACACAACCAGTAGCTGTTAGAAACATAAGGAAACACGGCTTTCTATACAAAAAAAAGTGTTCAGACATGACACATATTAAACAGTAAGTCACAAAGTGAATTTAATATTCTGCAAATTAGGAATAATTAATATGGTCATCCAAACAGCATGTAGAGTTATGTTCTAAATGACAGGAGAGCAGTCCTCT
Organism: Phrynocephalus guinanensis; assembly: GCA_037367245.1. NCBI lineage: Eukaryota > Metazoa > Chordata > Lepidosauria > Squamata > Agamidae > Phrynocephalus > Phrynocephalus guinanensis. The sequence goes on along the minus strand of CM074736.1, from coordinate 47,944,804 downwards.
GCCATGTATCCGCTAGCTCCTGAGATAGTCCCACTTCAAGTGGCTGATCTTTACATATGCGTGACTAGGAACTGCTAAAGATAAATCCTGAATTTAAAACCTATGCCCCTATAAATAGATATGAAATTATATGAAAGTATGTTGGCAGCAATATCCAACGCTTCATATGGTGCTTCTTGGTAGTGAAAGATACTATGTAGTAGGAGACTGAATTCTCCTACTGAAACCAAGAAACCAAGAAACACTGCCAGAATTGTTGTTTCAACTAATTATGCACACATTAAGGAAACAGAATTACAAAAACTAGATTCACATATGTGGGACTTTTTCTTGGTGATTTAAATAATTTAAATCACATTCTTCTGATGCCCTTCTCTCACCTTACAAAAAAACCTTTCCAATCATTATCTAGAAGGGAAAGGTTTCATGAGGTGAGTGACAAATGCTTACATTGGTCATCTTAGGCCATTCTGGTGCTGTGAACGATAACATAAAAATATTTTGCATCTCAGCTGAGAGTCTTTGTACCATTGATTGGGTCAGCTTTGAAGGATACATGTGTGATTTTGTGTATGTTCTGAGTGATAAATGAAATGGATAGATAATTGCTGAGGCTGGCAAATTTCCTCTCTTTTCTGCTATGAAAAAGAGAATAGCTCCTGATTAGTGGATTAGGCAATTGCATTTGGACTGCATGTAGCAACACATAGGACATAGATAAAACATTGTTGTACATGGTGCCAGAGTAGGGCAGGGAAATGGGTAGCCCTAACTAATTTATAACATTCCTAAATTGAGAGACATTTGGAATTTAGCACAGTTTCAGCCGATAGTTTGTGATTATTGCCTATGATGAACTGGCTTCTGAAAAAGAGGGTGAAGGAAAACAATTTGCATACTGCTGTTTGGTCCTTTAGGAAAGGACCATTCAGGGCATGGCCACCCAAATCAGGACTTGAATCCAAGAGGGTTCATCCTAGAGTTTCAAACATGTGGCCTGAAATTTTTTCTTAAGGCTAGACACAGGAAGATCAATTAGTTACTGTTAATGTGTAGATCTGAGCAAGATGGTATTGTGCACCCGGATATGATTGCTGCCACCACATAATTATGTAACTTATCTATAAGCTTGATGGAGTCAGACACCATGTTTTTTAGTTTCAAAATACAAAATAAATTTATTACAACTTTGCAGTTGTCAATTTTATTCTTAAATAAAATTTTATGATACATTACTATCACCTCTTCACACCTCACAATACAAACAAAGGATCACTCAGTTTCATATAGTTCCTTATAGTCATTCCCTATGTCTTCAGTTCCTAGACCCCATCCAGTCCCTAACCAGTCCCTATCTATCTGTCACCAGTATGGCAAGTTTATATTCTTTGACTAGCCTGTCTATGAGTTATCTGATTGGATAATCAAATTAAAATCATGAATATTCATGAATCCATCCATTCCATTATAGATGGGGAAAGTAACCAACCTAACATTAACTTGTTACTGCTAAGTGCTGCTTCATGCCTCCAGCACAAGTGCAAGTGCCCTTCCAGTTCAGATATGTGGCTTGGATCGGTGTGGGCAGAAATAATGTTCCTTTTCCCCTAGAAATGTGAACTCACTCACTCTGAACTTCAATACCTGTTCTGATTCCCCCATGAATGTCTTCTGATGTGTTCAATAATATCACCATAACATATTCTCCTCTCTCCTCCTCCTCCTCCTCCTCCTCCTCTTCCTTTTTTCCTTGCATGCCTTCCCAGTGTTCTGCTGGCCTCCAGCTCTTGACTCTTTCATTCCCTTGATGTTACCCGATTTGGATGTGGAAAGTGTCTGTTTTTGTGTTTTTTCAACAGAAGGGTGTGTGTGTTGATTTCTTTCTAACAGAGAGAAATGTTTATAGTGCAAAACGACAAGTTACATCCTACTAGGCATGAAGCAGGAGGCAAGGCAGCAGTGGAAGAGCATCCCAACCTCCCCACTCCGTGGTGAGGCAAAGGCAGCCACCTCTGCAAATGACATTAGCGCTTATGTCAGGGGAGTTTTAATTGTACATGCTGTCAGAGGAATAAGGCTTGTTTGAGGCATAGGAACAGATGGAACAACAGATCTAGAAGGCTGCAAAAAAAGAAAACATAGCTGAAACAAACAAACAAAACTTTTTCAGTTCTCAAGCGAGGGAGAATAATCCAAAACAGAAGGGGAGGAGGTTAATTTGAATCCCAACTAACATCATGTAGATCGGTTCAACTATTCCAAATCATGTATAACTGAACCAAATCATGTTTAACTCCTCTCATATAGAAGCGAGGAGAATGTGTGGATTGGCTCCTACTGATTTGCTGATCCAACATCTAAGGTTGTCTACAGGCTTCATAGTACAGAAACAACCTAAGATTCCTTACCCTGTTCTTGTACATAAGTTATGGGCTGTACACAGGATAGAAACAGGAAGGGAGTTGTGTTTTCACAATGGAGATTCAAAATTTATTGCTTTCTATGCTCCTGCTTGTTCCCAGCAAAACTAGGTGCCATTGTGGGTGAAATAACCTGATATGCCCCCTCTGCACTGTCCCAAAGTTCTTTATAGTAGGACAACATGTGGACTATATTGCTCTAACATGCCCCATGGTTTTTTAAAAAATGTCTACTAATGATGATGATGGTGATGAGTACAGTGGTACCTTGTATAAAGGAATTAATTCATTCCAAATGAAATTATGTTAAGCCAATTTTCCTTTATACAACTTTCCCATAGGAATGCATTGAAAACAGAGTAATCTCTAATCACAACCATTTTTATGTTGCACGAATTCGCCCCCTAGGCAATTTTGTTAAGCAAATTTCCCCTATCGCCAGAATTTTTTGTTGTTGTACAGATTTTATGTTATACAAACCATTTGTTATACGAGGATCCACTGTATTTAGAATTCTTGCACAGACAGTTTTGTGCCTTTCTGAATGGCCTAATAATGGCACAAAATTCAGAACATGGATTTTGGATCTTAAATTATGGCCAACACAGCTTTCCCTGTGTCTTCACTTCACCAATGAGTATAATATTTCATCTGTCTTGGCTTTCTTATCTATCAATGCACTAAAAATTCAGATTAGGGGAGACGCTCATATTGAACAAAGATTGCACATTAATGTATTTTCTGGGGGGGGGGCATTTTTAAAAATACTCTCTAGTAGTTTAAACCCAATGTAATTTGGTCTGAATTCATTACTCATTAATAAAATCAGAATATATGTGAGCAGGAACATTTCAAGCTGCCACATTGTGTCATTGTATGAAATTTGATTTGTGTGTTTGTGTGTGTGTGTGTGTGTGTGACAAATTTGTACCTGCCACCTTGCCATTCTTTCATTCCTTCCTTTGACGAAGAGGTTTATGATTGCAGGATAGAAGTAAGTGAGGGTGAACATAACCTTCACACTGAAGAAAGAGACAGTGATGCTGCTGTGAAGTCTTTATTTATTTATTTATTTTACAGTTTAAAAAGTGGGTTATTTTTAAATAGGCCATTTTTTTTAGTGCTACCAGGTAAGCAGAATTAATGTGATTACATTTAGTTGCCAACAATAATGAGCCATTTATGGAGAGGACATTTCCAGGAGGATTGTAGTATTTTGTTACTACTGCAATCTTAGTGTGAAATGACAGTTTCTCCATTAGTTATTTGAGCTGTGCATGGGGAAGCTTTTTTTTTTTACAATTGTAATTATAATATGGCCCAACCCCCCCTCAGAATTTGCACATTAAAGGGGAATTTGCTCTTTGCTGTGCTTTGTAGATGGTTGTTTGCCTATGTATTCTAATTAGAGATGGGGTCAAATTGAATAATGAATCACATTTTCTAATGAATTTGGCTGATTCATCAAAAACCATTGATTTGTTTTTATCATATATAATGTCCCCTGTTGAATACGAATTGATAAATTTTAGTTATTTTTGATTTCTCAATTTATTGGGCCATTTACTAGTCCCCCAAGGCACCTAGAAGCATCAAATTTGGAGGGAAGCTTCCCCTGACTCTCCTCTACAAGACCTCCAAGTTTGGTGGCGATAAGGCTTCCTTAAACTAGTTGCTATAGGGCATTTTCCTAGGGCCTCCCAATTTGTGGCTATATAACTCAGATGTCTGAAACCCAATCTTTACCAAACTTTGCAGGATTGTAGTGTGAATTGGGAGAATCCTCTCTGCAAGTTTGGGTTCTCTGGGTGCCTAGGGAACACTTTCCAGGGGGACATATTTGGGGGTACATAGAGGTAAAGAAAAGGTAAAGGTTCTCCCCCGCACATGCGTGCTAGTTGTGTCCGACTCTAGGGGCGGTGCTCATTTCCGTATTCAAGCCGAAGAGCCAGTATTGTGCAAGTCTGTGGCCATGTGGTCAGCATGGCTGCAAGGAAACTCTGTTTTACCTTCCCACTTTTTACAGCAGTACATATTTATCGACTTGCATTTACATGCTTTTGAACTGCTAGGTTGGCAGGAGCTGGGGTTATCAGCGGGAGCTTGCTCCGCTGCGTGGCATCTGGGATTTGAACGGCCGAGCTGCCGACTTTGCAGTCAACAGTTTTGGAGCCTTATTCTGCTGAGGTAATTGGGGTATGAGCCCCAGTTTTCATTTTCAGAGATTGTAGAGGAGCACCTCAGGGCTGTATACTGTCCCCCAGGAGAGGTCATCAGGAGGGTTGGGCTGAGGAGTCAGCAATATGCTGATAATACTGAGCTCTATCTCTCATTCTCCACCAATCCAGGTGAGGTGGTTTCTGTGCTGAACTCGTGTCTGGGCCAGATAATGGACTGGATGAGGATTAATAAATTGAAACTCAATCCAGACAAGACGGAAGTGCTGTTAATGGATGCTTCGCCAGATAGGTTAGAGGGCCATATTCCTGTCCTGGACAGGGTTGCACTCCCCCTAAGGGACAGGGTCCGCAGCTTGGGGGTGCTCCTGGACCCCGGTCTAACTCTGGAAGCCCAGGTGGACTCGATGGCCATGGGTGCCTTCCTTCAGCTGTGGAAAATATACCAGCTCCGCCCCTACCTAGATGAGCAGAGTCTTATGACGGTTACGCATGCACTGGTTTGATTACTGCAATGCGCTGTAAGTGGGGCTGCCTTTGAAGACGGTTCGGCGATTGCAACTGGTTCAGAATCGCGCAGCGTGGGTGGTAAGCGGTGGGGCTGCCGGGGATCTCATCATGCCGATTCTGCGTAACCTGCATTGGTTACCAGTTGCTGCACGAGCCCAATTCAAAGTGCTTGTCTTGACATATAAAGCCCTAAATGGCTTAGGACCTAGATACCTGAAGGACCGCCTCCTTCCACATGAACCTACCCGGCAATTAGGATCTTGAAAGAGCCATCCCTCAAGGAGGTGAGAGGGATGGTTTGTAGACATAGGGCCTTCTCGGCAGCTGCCCCCAAGCTATGGAATACGCTCCTGAGTGAGATCCAACTGGCGCCAACATTGATGACATTTAAGCTCCACGTAAGAACCTTCCTATTCCAGATTTTTTTTAATTGACGCAGTATAGATTGTGGGTCCTCTGATGGCAATTTTAGTGTAATGATTTTAATGCAAGGTTTTTATTATTGTTTTAATTATTTATTGATATTTGATGTTTTACCTGTTTTAATTTTTGGTTGCAAACTGCCCAGAGACCTTTGGGTAGTGGGCAGCATATAAGTTGTAAAAATAAATTTTTATTTATTTATTTATTTATTTATTTATTTTAGTGCTTATATACCGCCCATCTTCCAGGGGAACTCCAGAACAAAATAAAAATAAGAACAGTAACAAAATAATCAATAAGTGAAACATCACAATATCATCACAATAAAACTGGAATAAATAAATAAATAAATAAATAAAAAAATAAAAAAATAAATAAATAAATTTAGGTGCCTTTAGGTGCCTTGGAGGGAGGCATTTTATGGCATTTTAATCCTAATGGCACAGTGGTTATACTGCTATACTGCAGCCAAACTGGGCTCATGACATGGGGCTGATACATCTTTGTATCCTGAGATTGGTATAATGAGTACCTTGCTTGCTTTGGGGGGGGGGGAGCAATGTATAGTCTGCATAATTAAATTGTAAACCACCCAGTATAAAAGTAGAACAATTGGCAGTATAAAAGTAGAATAATTGGCCTTGTTTTCTGCTTTTTTTACAGTAGAGACAAATTGATTTGTTGATTTATTAATTTGCCACTGGAAATTCATCAATTCATCAATTTTTATTTGTTCCCATCTCTAGTTCTAATATACTGTTCATTGTAGTGTGCTTGGACAAAGCACATCGGTCTGTCTTGAAGGCTGAGATGGGCCCTAGCAGAGATATTTGGTCCCCAGATGTTATTGTCACTTAGCCTTACCAAAGTTCTTAGATGCTGTGAGGCTGCGTTCTGGAGCTAGTGGCAGAAAAACAATCAAGGCCTTGTTGCCTGGGTGTTGACTCCCATCTACTCTGCAGCCAATTTTGGAGTTAGGGCATTACTGGAAGGTGGCTGTGGTTGGCAGAGCAACTGCAAAAAGCATTTCTTGCAGAGTAGAAAGCACAGTGGTCCATGTCGGCTGGAGCTAATTGGCAATATCAGGTCAAACAGGCATTCATATCGCCAGTCTTTCTTGTTCACACAGAACTGCAGGTATTTTCCCAAAGAGGATAGATATTCTCAAGATGGAAGAAGCACGTTGCCCTAGGATTGACTGGGCAAGGAGGTGTCTCAAGAATATGTCATTAAATCACATGCTTCATCTTACCCTACAGGCCAAGGGGTGATGGCTAGAGATGCTCCTCAGATGCTGTGGGTTTCTGGGTATTGCATAACACAAAAAGAGTATCCCCCCACAGCACCTGATCATGAGACAGGCCTCACCTGAAGCAAAGCATGAGTGAACAACATCACACTAGAAAAATAGAGGGATGCCTGTGCATTAGGGAAGCAGAAAGAGAAAAATGGACAAAGAGGGATCAGATTTGCTCCATGCTGAAGCTAGCAAGCAGTGGGCTGTGAAACAAGTAATCCCTTGGGAATCTGGGAGTAAGAGAGGAAATGTGGGCATGGGCAAACAGGAATCCATTCTCCCTGCCTAACCAAAGTTATAGATCACTTCTGCCAAAGAGCACCCATCACCAGAAGGGCTGAGTAGAATGACTTCTGCCATGTTCTTTGGGACCTGGATGAGAAGTTATCCTAGGTAGAATGTGGGTGACCTTGTTACTTTTACTAACTTTCGGGGAATATTTTGTATTGTCTGAAGAGCTTGTTCCTGGGCTTGCGGTTTTTGTTTCTGGGTGGGTCTCTGGGGAGAGTAGTAGTTTTCTTTCTTGCTCTGGGATTTAAGTCTGTATTGTTTCCCCCCTGAATATTTACTTACTGGTGTAAGATGTTTACAGTTTTGCTATGTATGGCTTTGGGGTATCTTTGATTCGAGTACGTTCTTGAAGGGAATGTGTCCGAGGAGATCATGGAGATAGTATGCTAGACAGATAGGCATCTAATGGTGAGGATACAATTAGCCCTTGAAGAGAAGGAATTCTGATATACTAGAACTGTACCTCTAACCTCACTTTTCACAAGAGTCATGTTATATATGATTACCGTATATACTCGAGTATAAGTTGACCCGAGTATACGTCAGGCCCCCTAATTTAACCCCAAAATCTAGGAAAATTTATTTATCAAGTATAAGTCTAGGGTGGGAAATGCAGCAGGGCCTGGCAACTCCTCCTTTGTGAGCTGGCGGGGGTGGGCGATGTGTGATGTTTAAAATGACTTTTAGCCACTGATGCAAGTGCTTGGGTTGGTGGCTAAAAGTCATTTTAAACGTTGTACGCCACTCCCCTGCAACATGGGGGAGGGGGTTAGGAGAAGTGGTGCACAAGGTTTGAAATGACTTTTAGCCATCGACCCAAGCACTTGTCTCAGTGGCTAAAAGTATTGACCCGAATATAAGCCGAGGGCCCATTTTTTCAGCCCAAAATTAGGGCGGAAAAACTAGGCTTATATTCAAGTATATACAGTATATGTATTTAGCCAAGCAAGTGGATGACAGGCAAATTCTCATTGGCCGCCAGCTTCTTTCACGTTGGTCTGGCCCTTGAAAGCCTTGCCCCTTTGTTTCTGAATGCTCGAGTGTGACATGTTTACTACCATCTGCAGATCGATCTCCTTTTGATGATGAGTGTGTATGTGCAGTGACAACTTGTGTCAGTCTGGAAGTGGCCCAAATACTTAAAGGAATTACAAGTTCTGTTTACTGGCATCGTTAAATGTCCGCTCTTGCTCACTCTCTCTCTTTCTCAAATATTTATTTTTTCTAATCCATATTAGGGTTGTGCCTTTTATTAGGCCAACTCAGAGGTCACAAAATATTCTGAAAGTTGTCTGTTTCTCCAGAAATCCTCATCTGGAAAGATAATAAAGAAAGGGAAAAAATTATGAGGTGAGGCAGGGAAAGGCTAATGAACTGAGAGTTTCAGGTGAATCTCATTACAGCTCTAGCCCATACTTCTCACCATTTAATCTTCTAACCATTTCTATTAATAAACTCCCCCCCTCTTCTTCCCCCCTCCTCCCTCCTCCTCCCTCCCCTCCCCTATCCACCCCCCAACAGCAATCAGTATTTGGTATGAAATATATATCTCATATTATACAGTATCTCACACCGCATTCTGCTGCTATATGTCTGAAGACGTGCACATGTGCACGAAACGTCACATTAAAATATGAAAGTTAGTCTTGAAGGTGCCACATGTTTGTGTCTTTTGTTTTGTTTTGTTTTTCTTTGATTTTTGCCTGAGGTGAATCTAAAATTATCTTCAGCTTTGTTTGTGAAGATTCTCAGCCACCCAGGTGAGTTTATCTGGAGGTTTAACCATGGCAACTGGACTTCCTTTTCTTGAGAGATTGTCTGTTTTCCCTCTTCTATGGTTTTTGGCAGACAAGTAATATGCTGTTACCATGTGACGTCAAGTTACCGCTAACTCATGGCGACCCTATGAATGAGCGTTCTTCGAAATATCCTGCCCTGCTCAGTTCTTGCAGACCCAAGCCTATGGTCTTTTTTTATGAAGTTTGTCCATCTCATATTTAGTTTTCCTCTTCTTCTGCTGCCTTCCACCTTTATTGTCTTTTCCAGGGAATTCTGTGTTCTCATGATGTGCCCAAATTATGATAGTCTCATTTTTTTTACCTCCAGGCTTGATTTTCCAACACTCCTCCAGTTCTTTCCCAGCACTACATTAGCAAATTGGAGATCAACTGTTTACTTGTTTGTTGTTTATCCCAACAGCAGTTGAAAGTGACCAGGGGACAACTTGAAACTATCTCAGGACTTTGTAGAACCTGATTTGAATGTGTGCAGCATCATGTCATTTTTAATTTTAAGATTCCAAAATCCATAGTTGGCCAAACCTTTATTGAGACCAACTCTCCGACTTCAAGTTGTGTTGTTGTTCGTTGGACTATATATATAAGTATAAAGGGGGCAAACTTTCAGGCTTTTCATAATGTCATGTTATGTCATGTCATGTCATGTCATGGTAAAAATGCACAGTAACCTGGTGGAAAAGTTGGCTTGTTTTTAATGTGCTTTGGGAAGGGCTAAAAACAAGGGTGGGCAATCCTTCCACAATAAGATCTAAGGCAGGCGGGCTTTCAAGTCCAGCAGGATCCTTCTTCAAGCTGGGTATTGCACCATTTGTGGTGGGGAACAGGGGAGACACAGAAAAGACCAAAAAAATCACCCTGAATGCAGTTGACGAGATCTGAATTAAACTCATGTGTAAAGACGGAGGATGCAGACATATTTCACCAGCTCAAAATGTTAGGTTCAACTTCATGCATCATGTGATGATTGGTCTATCCTCATCTCTGTTAACAGTCAGTTAACAATCACCTAGTGTATCCTCTGTTGTCCTGTACTGCAACACTCAGCACTTGTCTGGCTAGGAGAAAAGTCGTGTAGAAACATGACAATTCTCACTGAAGGGATGGAATTTAGTTGACGTGCAGGGGGGAAAAGCCAGTTTAAGGGCTATTGCCTATACAGTAATACCTCTTCTTACGAGTTTAATCTGTTCTGAATGCATGCTCATAAGTCGAACAACTCGTAAGTCAAGCAGGCGTATCTAAAAAAAATTAAAATAAATAAATAAATAAATAAATTGAAAATAAAAAAATAAAAAAATGTAAGTAGAGCAGACTGCATCTAAAATTTGTAAGGCAGCAGTTAAAACGCCAATGGTTTTCCGCTCGTAAGTTGAATTGATCATAATAGAGCTGCTCATAAGTAGAGGTATCACTGTAGTTAGGGGAACATGCAGTTCAGATACAGATGTTCTTGACTCTGCTCTCATTGCAGATTGTGTTGAGTGACTATTTTGGGTGTTTCCTTATTTGGGCAGAAGGTAAAAGGTGTGCAATGCTTGTACAAAATTAAACAAAAAGAGTGGGTAAAACCTTTATTGCACCACTAAAAACACACCATGAGACCAAGATGACCCTTACTCAGGCTGAGCATTGCAGAACTTGGGAGGATGAGAGGAGAAACAGCCAAGTCCAAACATCATCCTGGCCAGATGTTGCACTTTGCAATGTGAGGAACTGAGTCAAATCTATGTCCAAAGAAGGGAGAATGCAGAGTTGTTGCTTTAACCAGATGCAGACTCCATTTCTTGAACATCAACTATCTGTTTTCTTCTTTTTTTTTTCTTCTTTCCGGTCCTTCCTGTTTTATTTAACATATTGCCTGATGAAGTGTTCTGGAGAGTGAAAAGCTTGTAATATATTTTGTGGCCTTCCATACACATAAAGAAAAGGTATTACCCTAAAATGGAGGTTTAGTCTATCTCCCTCCCTCCCTCCCTCCCTCCTGCCCCCTCCCTCCCCACCCTGGAAAAGAATATTATTTCCAATTTCTAAGATGTCTGGAAGAAAATAAAATCATACAGATCAGTTCCTCGGGGAATAGGTTGTGTTTTGCTGTTCCATTTGCATTAGAAACAATAAGCATATATTATAGTTTGATAAGAGAATTGGGAACCAACGTTTTACAAATGCCATTTAAATCTGTGTTCTAGGCTTGGCCCTGATCTCAGTGTCAAGAATCAGGCTTAGATTATCTGCTGCTGAATAATATGTATATAATCACTTCTGTCTTTCTAGGTAAGAACTAATTTTATTAAGTAGCAAGAATCCAGAGCAGGAACTGTTCTGTTGCAAGTCAGTTGCCACCAAGTGGTTTACACATGCCCTGTCTTCCTGCCAATTTTATGTGCTCAAATTATGTTCACAGATAGAGTTAGAGGAGTAGAGGGCTCTTCTTGAGTTCCTCAGATACTGTTTTGTTTTTCAAAAACCTGGCTAGACTTTTCTATAAAGTAACCAGAGTTGGATCCCCCCCCCACTGCTGGTCAGAAATAAACGTGCAAAATGTTCTTTGCTTAAAGTGATGAATCACATCCATCTGCTGTATAGTTAAGAGTTTGGATTCTCTCCTTGTCAAGAGTGGATTTTCTCTTCTTCTGGAAGTTAGATAAATAATGATATCACTTTTTCATATTATTTATTGTTATTCACTTTTATAATTTTATAAGGCTATAACTGACATACCTCGGAGTAATCCTCATTGAACATCATAGAGCTTACTTTTGAGTAGGCATCTATGGGGGGACACTATTGCTCATCAACACTGAAATGAAAATGTAAGTTTCACCATTCCCCGAACACTTGTGTTGTCCTGTTACACAAGGAACATATGCCGTTCCATTTGTGTTGTCATGAGTACAGGTGGAGATGAATCAGAAAAATGGTGATTTGTTTTGATTTGTGATTCATCAAGGTCAACAAATCACAAAAATGATTTATTTAGTCAAATTGATAAATCAAATTATAAATTCATTTTTAAAAATTTGAAACACTATTTAGGAAGAGAATTAGTGCTGTACCTTCATTTGAAGGACAAAGGACACCCATTCAAAGACAAGGATGTACACATATTAGACAGAGAAGATAGGTGATTTGAGAGAGGGGTCAGTGAAGCCATTCCTATGTATATTGAAAATCCCTCTCTCAGTAGGGGTGAGGGACTTAGGCACAATCTATCTCCCATTTATCATGCTGCCCTTTTATCAATCCCCAGACAAATCATAACCACTTCACACATACATCAGGGAGGCCACTGCTATGAAAACCATACTTTATGGGTGTTGGGAAGTGCATTTCACACAACATAGGCCATTATCCATCTAACAAGCTTATTCAGGCTATTGTCCACCTAATGAGCCTATTCAGACCAAGGTGGTGTGAAACCAAGGTGAACTATAAATTGGAAGCCTCCCACCAAGTTTTCTCAGACTGAAGCTACTTGGATGAGTAGCAAAACGTTTCGATATTTCTAGAAAAGAAGTCCGGTTGCCATGACTGAACTCTGAGAAAACTTCACCTAGATAACTGAGAATCTCAATAGACATGTCAGACAGCATAAATTCAAACTTGGAGAGATTGTGGAGGAGTTTCAGAGGAAACTTTCCTATACATTTGGTGTTTCTAGGTGCATTGGGGGCCATTTAATAGCTAAATTAATTGATGGATCAAAAATGACTAAAAATTTGTATTTGTATTTGTGCAGTGGACCCTTATATAAAAAACAGTTTGTATAACATAAAATCTGTACAACATAAAAAAATCCAGAGATAGGGGAAATTTGCTTAACAGAATCGTCTATGGGGCGAATCCATACAACATAAAAATATTTGCAATTAGGGATTATTCTGTTTTCGATGCATTCCTATGGGAAATTTGTATAAAGGAAAATTTGCTTAACATAATTTCATTTGGAACGAATTAATTACTTTATACAAGGTACCACTGTATTTGTATTTCAATACAAATTGAAAAAATTAGCAGTGTTTGAATGAATTTTGCAATTCACACATTAGAAAATGATTCCCTCTCTAGAGATAATCCCTTGAAGAGACTGCACTGGATGAAAGAGAATCAAATACTCTTTCCCTACTTGCTTTCAAGTAAGCAGAACACATGTAAACATACACTTACCTCATGTCTATTTCTCGTGTTTCTTTGCTCATTTATGTGTTCGTGTTCTTGATAAAATGAGGAAAAGTCGACTGATGGGTAACCATAAGACCCCAGTGTACTGCAAATATGTACTGGGGTCCTAAATAACCTGAGTCCTGGCACTGCCCCAAATGGGCCTCTGACAGGCTTCCCAGGACTGTCGGAGGCCCCAGAAGTAGTTTCTGGTGATCCAGAAGTCACTTCCGGTTTTTCAGAAGCCTCTTCCAGTTTGCCCAAAACCAGTTCTGAACATCATACGATTGGTATCCGAGTGAAGCTGGAAAATAAAACTTGTATTTGAATTTGTATCAGCTTATTCCTGTGTAAAAGACTAATTCTAAGTTTTAACACTAAGCTCCTCGGTGCTTCTGTTCAGCTGCGACACAAAGAAACAAAGGACAAAACGGGATGAAACTCAAATAAGCAACAGAGAAGTCAAATAAATCTTGGCAGCTCTGAAATGGAATTACCTCTCGTTCTCTCCCTTGTGCCTTCTCTTGAGAACATGTGTTGAATTAGTTGAAAGCTAGTCTGGGCATGAGAAGAGCATGCTTTACCTTTTTCAAATAACTGTATCAGAAAAGCATACAATAAGAAATGTAATTTAGGGAAGAGGGCTTCTTTTTGTATGTTGGCTTGTGAACACTTTAATCAGGGATGCTTTTGGAGAAAGGGTTGGTTGACTATCTCAGTTAGAGAATCACAAAGTGTATCATGAAAACTGTATGACCTACCTATCTGAAACCCAGTCTACCTTCTAATAGGTGCTCTAGGACTGTGTACGTGGGATTTGAAAGCATCTAAATGCAAGTAGATAAACAGGTACCACTGTAAAAAGCGGGAAGGTAAAACTGTTTCCTTGCAGCCATGCTGGCCAAATGGCCATGGACTTGCACAACACTGGCTCTTCGGCTTGAATATTGAGATGAGCTCCACTCCTAGAGTCAGACACGCCCCTAGAGTAGCACACATATGTTTGGGGACCCTTTATAAGGTGATGCTGGTTTTTTTTTAATACTCGAGTATATAAGGTATACTGGCTGAGTTCTAAAGGGACGGGGGTAGTACTTGGCAATGTTTGTTGGGAGTGTGGAGGCAATTAGGCAGTTAATACCATAGAGTAAACTCCCTGATTGCCTACACAGTCCCTGCACAGTTGCCAATACTAGCCCTAGCCCCTTTAGAGCTTCATAACTAAGTCCCCTTACCCCTTAATCTTTCCAGATTTCAGGGGGTTCCCTAAAATCACTTTGGGAAGGTACCCCTGCTAGTTTGGAGTCCCAAGGTAAATAAATTTTGATTGCATATTTTTAAAAATAATTTTTGAGTGAATATTCTTTAAAAACATGCACTCAGAAATTACTTTTGGGACACCAAAGTGGCAGGGTGCCTTACGAAAGCGATTTTAGGGAATTGTAAACATTGTGCACTGCTTCTTCCCACCTCCATGTCCTGGGGCACAGGGGAGCGGCATGTGATGCCTCCATGGAAGCAAGCCCCAGGCTCCAGCTGATTGGCACTGGGGTGGGGGAGAAAAACCTTCCCCCCACCCCAGTGCCAGTGAGATGGAACCCGGGGCATGGGGAAGAGGGGGAAAGGTTTAAAAAGCCCAGGCTTTAAAACCTCCCCCCCCCCTCAAGTCCTTTCAGGGTACCACTGTACTGCGGTCCTGCGATATAGCAGGACCGCAGTATATGAACCATGAAAGGGCGGGGGACCACTGTATGCAATATAAGAAGTGCTGTTTATGAAGCAATTGGCAAAAATTGGAACCATCTGATTCATTGTGCAATTGCCTGGTGGAATTTCTCAGTCCATGAATCTTTGGAAGGAGTGAAACTGTTTTCCTAAATCAAGGAAAAACAAACAGAGATATACTGGACACATTTTTGATTTTCGCCTAAGATGAATGACTCAATATCCTTTTGAAAAAGGGAAAAGTGTTTGTGTGATTGAAATAGATACGGTGTGTATTTACCTGAGCCTTGTGGAAATAACTTATATGATTTGTCTGGCTCCAAAAACTACAGGATGTCTGGATCAGCAAACTTAAGTTTTGGCAAC
Organism: Phrynocephalus guinanensis; assembly: GCA_037367245.1. NCBI lineage: Eukaryota > Metazoa > Chordata > Lepidosauria > Squamata > Agamidae > Phrynocephalus > Phrynocephalus guinanensis. The sequence goes on along the minus strand of CM074736.1, from coordinate 47,929,635 downwards.
CCGTTAAATCTGTTCTGTGCTCCCTTTCCTGTCATCTTAGACTGCCCCCTCCCCCAGGACTCCTTTCTAGGATGGAAAAAAGTGGCACAGAAGGTTATTTATCTTCTTAGCGTCTAGAATGAGCTTGATGATTTTAAACTTCATCACCAGTGAAATCCACACTAGTTTGAAATGGATTACATAAACTAGAAGTGGGGTGAAGTGCATTCTCCTAAGCTGGAGCTTTAAAATGTCCCCTGTCTGCCCTAAAGTATTTGGGATGTTTAAAAAAAATGGGATTTTTTTTTAAAAAAAAATCTTGTCATAGGACAGTGTCCATCCTGTACATTCCCTGTACTTGTTCAAGTAGTTTCTCTTTAAGCGCTTTGCTAATTGCATGGATAAGTGACTCTGCTGGTGGAGCATACTATATGTTGACAGAGTGCATTACTTCATTTTGCCTTGTTGGCAACTTGAGATCTTAAGAAAACAATGCTGAGGTTACTCTCATTCTGCTCTGCTATCCTTGGAATGCTGCTTGATTTTTAATTTAACTCTCTCCTGTGCGGTGGTCATGGAAAGATTGCTATGCAAAGACAATAAAAGGAAATGCTGGAAAACAGGAGAATGAAAACTATCTTCACTGTTTTATTTTCTTCACTAAGGAGGCATTTTCAGTATTTGATTTTCAACACTATTTTGGCATCTCCAGAAAGAATGATTAGGAAGAGAATATCTTACAGTAGTGCTGTGAAACAGGTTTCTTTCAAAGCTTTGGTGAATGAATGTGAGCTTGGCATGTAGAACTCAGAGTCTGATTAAATGTTTTTCAACTATTGGCTTGATAAACTGTGACCAGAGAGGAAGTACTGTATATACTCGAATATAAGCCTAGTTTTTCAGCCCTAATTTTGGGCTGAAAAAAGGGGCCCTCGACTTATATTCAGGTCAATACTTTTAGCCACTGAGGCAAGTGCTTGGATCGGTGGCTAAAAGTCATTTTAAGCATTGCATGCTGCTTCTCATGACCCCCCCTCTGCATCACAGGGGAGCAGCACGCAATGTTTAAAATGACTTTCAGCCACTGAACCAAGCACTTGCATCAGTGGCTAAAAGTCATTTTAAACATCACACACCACTCCCCCCAGCTCACAAAGGAGGAGGTGCCAGGCCCTACTGCATTTCCCACTCTAGACTTATACTCGAGTCAATACATTTCCCCAGTTTTGGGGGGTTAAATTAGGGGCCTCGACTTATACTCGGGTTGACTTATACTCGAGTATATACGGTAAGTGTTGCATGTGTTACTTGAAAGCAAGTGGAAAGAGTAATGGATGGGAAGGAGAAGGGATGATCTCTGTTAGGGAATCATTCTAATGTGTGAATTTTTATATACTGTATTCTACAAAATGACTGTTCACACTTTTGATGTTCTATATTATTAGACTGCTAAGTATAGTAATACCTTGGTTTACGAGCATAATCCATTCCAGAAGCATGCTTGTAGACCAAAACACTCTTATATCAAAGCACATTTCACCAAAGGAAATAATGGAAACACAGATGATTTGCTTTGGGTTCCCATAGACCAAATATTGTACACACAAAATTCCAAAACTTACAAAAGAAGTTGACTAGAAGTCCACATCCACACCATGGTTTGGGTACCTGGGAGCAGAATCTGCTCAGTTTGGGACTAACAAGTGGATTTTACTCTGTGTTGTTAATGTGACAATAGCGAAACCTGCCTTCCTCTCTCCTCCCCCTCCTTTTGAGGCTTACCTGAGACACAACATTCCAGAAAACAACCAAAAATCCATTAGAGGCAGAAAGAGAGAGAGAGAGAGAGAGAGAGAGAGAGAGAGAGAGAGTGATCACTAGTGATCATGTGACCAGCTCCATTGCTTGTATTGCAAGATGTTGCTTGTCTTGCAAAATGCTCTTAAACGAAGTTACTCTTAAACCAATGTATTACTGTACTTTTCCATGCTATAATTCTATAGCAAAGGTAGTAGTCTGAAGCTTTAAATGAGAAATCAATTTCACAGTGAACCATAAAAGGATCAGCAGAGGTAGGACCAGAGGAGGAAAGGAAAGAACAAGGGCTGTGATCTGGAATGTTACTTGCATCACATCCAGTATGAATACTGTACTCCTGAATCAATCTGTAGTCCTGCATAGGCACTGATTGCAGTTTTATGCATAATACATGCTGCTAATCAAATCACACCAAAGTGTAGTCACAGAGTCCTGCAATCTGTCTGCATTCTATTTACCTGAGTACGTAGATTATCTCCCCACTCTCTCTGTGAAGATTCTCAGTCATCCAGGTGAGTTTATCTGGAAGTTGAGTCATGGCTACTTGACTTCTTTTTTGAGACATTTTGCTGCTCGTCCAAATAGCTTCATCAGTCTGAATACAGCTAGTGGGAGTCCTCCATCTTATAGTCAGTCAGCTTTGACCTCTTGTCACCCTGGTCTGAATTAGGCTCATAAGATGAACAATGGCCTGAATGGGCTTGTTAAGGAGACAACAGTATCCATAGCCTTAAGGTGAACAATGGCCTAAGGTGCTGAAACCTATCAAGAATGGGTCCTTAGCTATGGCCTTGGTGGTGAAGGCTTTTTGATTTGTCTGGGTACTTTGGAAAGCACACCCTGATAAGTAGCAGATAGACTATGCCTGAGGCCGCCACCTCTTGCTTAATTATTCTAAAATATGAAGACTGACATGTGGACCATTGTTTAAAATGCCCTTCACATTTGGTTTGAAGTAAAAACAAGGGACCATAGGTGCATCTGCAGCATTCTAAATTAGAATACTTTCCCTGGACATATCCTTCCTATATTTTAACTTCATCCTGCTTCAACTTTTTCCTAACTAATCTGCAAATGTTATGCCCAACATCACTGTCCATTTCATCCTTCTGATTAAGAAGAATTCCTGTGAAATCCCATGCTGTCAGTAAATGTAATTATCATTGTAGGATGCTTTGCTTTCCTTGGCCATTAAGACTGTTGATCCAGGCATTACAAATGGTCTTTAAATTAAAGTCAGTTCTTCAAGTAATCTCGGGTTTATGAGCGTGGGATATTGTGCTCTCACATCCACAATTCAAAAGAAAAACGGGAAGTGGCCCAATATTGCTGCTCAATATCATGCATGACCGTCACGAAAAAAAGAACACTGAGCATTATATAGCAAGTGGCAGTCTAAATATTGAGGAGAGGGAAGTCTGGGGATTATTCTATTTCTTTCTTTTTTGCTGTACCAGGCTTTTGTTTTTGTTTTGCATGCATGCATGTGCATCCCCCACCCTGACACTGGTCATCATGACCAAAACAAGAAATGTGTGTGTGTGGCAGAAGTAGTCCTGTGTGGAGGGGGGGGGGAGAGAAGTGTGCATGCTCACTAAAGTGCATGCCTTAGAGCAGTGTTGGCGAACCTATGTCACGGGTGCCAAAGGTGGCACTCGGAGCCCTTTCTGTGAGCACCTGACGCCGCCCCTTAGCCCCCTGTATTCAGGTTAAATTGCTATATTGGCACTTTGCGAAAATAATTTTTGAATTGCAGTTTGGGTTTTGAATTGTGGTTTGGGCACTTGGTCTCTAAAAGGTTTGCCATCACTGCCTTAGAGGGAACCTTGCTGGCCACTGAGGAGGGTATCCAGGAGGATATCTCACCCTTTTTTAATGCAATGCTGTGTGTTCTGGTTCCTAACGGGACACGGACCGGTCACAATGCACGAACTGGAGGCTGGGGATCCCCTGGTCTACAGGATACCCTACTGTGTTCACTACCATTCACAACATGATACCACTCAAGAAAAATCCCAGAAGCTGACTCCTTTTTCATTAGTTAATCACTTCGCTCACACCCAATCACAAAGCAGTTATCACGGTTGTTCTTTGACAAATGTGAAGGGTAGAGAGCACAAGAGGGTATCCTCTAGACCAGTGGTGATGAACCTTTTGCACTCCAGATGTTTTGGACTACAAATCCCAGAATTCTAAGCCTAGATTGCCAATGACAAAGGACCATGGGAGTTGTGTTCCAAAACATCTGGAGCACTGATGCTGTAGACCATCCTGACTGTTACCATTTTCTTTCTTTCTTTCTTTCTTTCTTTCTTTCTTTCTTTCTTTCTTTCTTTCTTTCTTTCTTTCTTTCTTTCTTTGTCAACATTCAGATTGTCCTTTGCTACATAAAACTTGGCATCCTTTTTCCTGATTGTAGCACAGGCACAATATTGTTTCAAAAAGTTTCAAAGTCAGAAGTATTTGTTTGGGCTATCTCCAGTTTTAGAATTGACTTGTAGAATGTTGCTTTGGTGCATAATAATAAAGATGCACTACTATACAGCTCTAATGTCTTCTTGGCAGAACACTCAGAGATTTCCCATGCTGTCTGCTGTGCTCGATTACAATGAACTCCAAAGTTATTTCTGGCTCTCCAGACCTGATTTGGGGTGGGGAGAATAGCTCACCCACTTCTAGTTCCTCTGGGGTCTGCCAGCAGATATTCACTGGCAGATATTCAGCTGTGTGTTCAATGTGACCAGAGCTAAACTAATTAATATAATTATATATATTTTTTTTTTTTAAGAAAAAGCCTATGCTGGGCTTTGGTACAAAACACTTTGACCTTGCCATTCTTTTCCTTGCCATCTTAAATTCCCAGCATGAACCGTTGTTTCTTCTCCACTATTTATTTTGTTCCATCCGCATAACACTCAGAGAAACATCGAAGTCAGCTACACTCCAAAAGGAGCGATGTTATTTCTAAGTAAGTGACAATTGTAATACAAACCTATTTATACCATTATTGTGAAAAGGAATGAGTCACAAGTGATTTGCTAATTACAACTGATTAATTCCAAGCTCTGTTAAATTGTGTGTGGAGTTTACATCGTTTAAGAACACAGATACTGTGTGTGTTGTGTTGTTACAGTCGTGACCGACTCTTCATGACCCCATGTCCATGGAGTTTTCTTGGCAGGAATTACTGGAGTAGCTTGCCAGTTCCTACTCCAGGCGCCTACAGCACCTGGTATTCCCTGGTGGTCTCCCATCCAAGTACAACCAGGGCCAACCCTGCTTACCTTCCGAAATCAGGCGGGATTGGATGTGCTTAGGGCATCTAGGCAGCCACACCGATACTACATTTAAAAAAAATAATGTTATATGTCAGGCGACCAACTGTATGCCCCTTTTCAACATTGGGTCATGTACAGTAATGCAGAAGAGCCAAACTTCTTGTCTTTCTCTGTACAAAGAGTAAACATAAAATCTTCCAAGGCTTTGCAGAGATCTGACAGCAAATAAGATATCGATCAGCACATCTCAGGCAGTACCTGCCTTTAAATAACAGAATTCCCCATCTATTTCAGGCTTCTATAGCAGGCTACTTGTCTCTGGTTTTCTTTTTTTGAATTCCTGACCAATTTGCCTAAGTCCGCTGTAATCTAAATGTTTCTCTTTAGAAGGTATTTGTTTATCCAAAGGGTTCATTCCCCATCTTCCGCAGCACAGGTTCCCAGGGCAGTTTACACAAAGTTAAAATGACAGGAGAAGAAATTAGATTTCTAGTTTCCATTACTAATTACTGTACTTCTGTTTTGATGAAATGTGTAAACAGCTATACTGATTTTCTAACATTGGTGTTTAAAAAATCAGTATCCCTGAAATAAAAATTAAAAGACGTTTGGTGGCTTAGTTAAGGATAGTCAAAGAGGAAGATGATTTTTTCCAGAAAAAAACATGAAAATAATGACTTCCCATATTTTAAAGATAGCCTTCAATGTACAGTACATGATCAAAGAACATTTAATACACATGCATGTGTGCATGCCTACACACACATTAAATGACCAGTTTACAGTGCAATCCTCAATTGTATGGTGCTTGTAGTGGTTTTAGAGTGGGCAGAAGTCTCTGGTGCCTGACTTGGTACCCACTAGCTCAGCTGATGTGCTGGCTAGCATCAGGCAGCTCCAAGAATCAAATGAGGAGCATAGAAGGGGAACAAGATGACTCATGCATCTAAAGCCCTGTCAGACAGGGAGCCACTATCCTGCCACAAAGCTAAGCCAGGATGTGTGTGTGTGTGTGTGTGTGTGTGTGTGTGTGTGTGTGTGTGTGTGTGTGTGTGTGTGTGTGTGTGTGTGTGTGTGTGGTGTCATTACAGTTGTGACTGACTCTTCATGACCCCATGTCCATGGAGTTTACTTGGCAGGAATACTGGAGTGGTTTGCCAGTTCCTACCCCAGGCGCCTACAGCACCTGGTATTCCCTGGTGGTCTCCCACCCAAGTACTAGCCAGGCCCGACCCTGCTTAGCTTCCAAAATTAGGCGAGATTGGATGTGCTTAGGGCATCTAGGCAGCTATGGTAATACAGGACTTTAATTTGTCTGCAATATATAACAGCATCACAGAAGCTGAAAATCCTTACTATAAAAGCATAAGAGTTCCTTCGGAAAGTTGGGTGGTAAATAAATAAATAAATAAATAAATAAATAAATAAATAAAAATAAATAAATAAATAAAAATCCAGTCAGTTGAAGAATGTTCCAGCTTAAATCATGGATTCCCCTAAACGTTAATTAGTTGTATTCAGATAGTCCTGATATCATCAGAAGCAATGAAATGCCAACCCTCAAGAATTCCAAGTCCTCCTTGGCATTTGCCCCCTGGAGGCAAAAACGCTGAAACTGTCTGATGGTGGACACATCATGAGGAGACAGAATTTTCTGGAAAAGGCAGTACTACTGGGGAAAACTGAATGAAGCAGGAAAAGAGGAAGGAGAAGTACTAGACAGACTGACTTCCTAAGGAAACCACAGGCTTGAGTTTGGGAGAGCAGAGCAGGACTATTGGGGACAAAACTTCAGGACTTCCATAAACAGTCAAGGAATAGCTGATCTCATTTTTTTATCAATTAACCTCCCTAGTAGACAGAGGGAATCCTGTAGATGTAATATATCTCAGCTTCAGCCAAGTTTCTGACAGAGTTCCCCATGTTATCTTGATGAGCAAGCTAACTAGGGGTGGTGGGCTGGATAAAACCAAGTGTGAGGTAGATACAGAATCATACTCAGAGTGTGAGGATTGATGCTTCCTTCTCTAAGGGGGAGGAGGTAACAAATGGGGTACCCCAAGGCTCAGTCCTGAGTCTGGTGCTCTTCAACCTTTTTACGGATGACCTGGATTAGAGGGTGCAGGGAACGCTTGCCAGATTCACAGATGACACAAAATTGGGTGGAATCGCTCATACCCTGGAAGACAAAAGCAGAATTCAAAAATGATCTTGATAGGTTGGAACACTGGGCTGAAAGCAACTGAATGAAATTTAACAGGGGTAAGTGTAAAATACTGCACCTAGGAAAAAGAAGCCGTGTGCACAGATACAAGATGGAGAGACACCTGGCTCAGAAATACATGTCAGAAGGATCTTGGAATTCTTGTAAACCAGAAGCTGAACATGAGCCACCAATGTGATGTGGCCACAAAAAAGTCAAATGCTATTTTAGGATGCATTAACAGAAGTACAATTTCCAAATCCCGTGAGGTGCTCGTCCCCCTCTATTCCGCACTGGTTAGGTCTCACCTTGAGTATTGTTTCCAGTTCAGGACACTACACTTCAAGAAGGTTGCTAACAAATTGGAACAAGTTCAGAAGAGGGTGACAAGGATGATCAAGGGGCAGGAATCCAAGCCCTATGAGTAAAGACTGCAATAATCTGGCACGTTCAGCCTAGAGAAAAACCAAACTGAGGCATGATAGGATAAGACTTTTCAAATGTATGAAGGGCTGTCATACAGAGGATGGGAAGGATCTGTTCTCGGTCATCCCAGAAGTGCAGGACACGCAACAATGGGATCAAGTTATGAGAACCCTGCTTTCCGCGGAACATCAGGGGGGGAAACCTCCTAACTGTTAGAGCAGTACGGCAATGGAACCCATTGCTTCGAGAGGTGGTGAGTGCTCCAACACGGGAGGGATTCAAGAGAAATCTGGGCAACCACTTGGCAGATCTTCTTTGATATGTATTCCTGCAGGGAGCTGGGGGTTGGTCTTGATGGCCTTATAGGCACCTTCCAACTTCACTATTCTGAGATTTCCTCTGTGACAACCATAGGCCTGCTCCTAGTGCAGTGGTGGTGAACCTTCGGCACTCCAGATGTTTTGGACCCCAACTCCCACAGTCCTTTGTCATTGGCAATCTAGGATCGGAATTCTGGGAGTTGTGATCCAAAACACCTGGAGTGCGAAAGGTTTGCCACGACTGACCTAGTGGTATTTGGCCCTGATCATGTAAGCAAGGGAGGCTCTGTACCTAGTTTTTCTGTGCTGGGCAGGGTGATTAGGATTTGGATTTGGAGTTTTTTATAATTCTGTTGTCATGGGCAGATGGTGGGATTCAGATTCACTGGAAAACTCTCACTAAAGTTGGGGAGTCTATTACGATGGTCAGCCCCATCATTGTCATAATAATATCTCCTTTGGCTTCATCAGTTACTGTCTTTAGGGTATCAGAGTACATCCTTGCCTCTTTCCTCTCAAATCATGTTCTTCCTCCTCGGATGATTTTGTTACTAAAGGGAATTATGGACAAATGGAAGTTCCATATTCAGAAGCTATCTAAGTTACACACTGCATGGAAATGGGATAGCTGTGTGGGCTGTTCCTTTGTCCTCCTTCCCACTGGATTTCCTGGAGTCACTGGGTTGGCCACTGTTCATCCTGAGATTCTGGGTGCCTTCTCTTGGCCGTCATTAATATTCGTAGTTCAGGAAAGGCAATGGCTCTGGGGCTGAAAATGGCTTTAAAAACTGTATTGGGATCCCGCCAGCCACCCTATTGCCTTTGGATAACCCAAGTAGTGAGGTACTGTCTTTGGGGTTGGGGGTGAGGAATTAGCTTTTGGACTAAATTTCCAGAAGCTGCCAGACAACATTAGTGGGATGATGGGCATGAGAGTCCAAAAAAGGTAACTTTTCCAGCCCCATTGATATGTTTGGTCTGCTTGCTTAGATATCCCAATTTCGGCTCCTACCTGTTGCTCACCACTTGCACTGAGGCCTGCTGCTTAGGAAACAATAAGAAAGAGAGGTGGCCTTTCTCCACATCCTAGAAGAGCCTCTTCTTCCTTTCCTGTGTCTTTATTGGTTGGAACTTCTCCTTTGGCTTGTCCTCTCATGCCCACCTTAGGCCTTTCTTCTTGGCATGGCTCCCATGTCTTTTATTTGTTTATTTTAATAAGTAAAGGAAGAGTGGATTCCTCCCCACCCTTGTACCTCCTGTGCCCCTGTTAAAGGGCATTTGAAAAGAAATAAACCCCATATCCCATAAGTAATCCAAATGCTCTCTAGAGCGCGTCCAGCCACCTTCAAGAACTAGAAAAGATGCTCTCTGGATTGATGTCACATCACGATGACCGAGCTCAGCAGGGACGAAGAGAACTGCGGGATGGAGGAGTCTGGATCTGGAATCCGTTTCGGCCCGGGCAGGGGCGGCCGAGTTCATATTTTTCAAAACGTAGAAATCCGCCCCTCTCTCTTCCTCTCCCTCTCCCTCTCCCTCGGCAGCCCCACTGACGCGCACCCAACGACAAAAACTCCCGCTGTTTCCCAGGAGAGGAGGGGACGAGTGTGTGTAGGGGGGGGTGTCTGCCCTGGGCTCGCCTGGCCGCCCCTCTCCTCCCCGGGCCCAATGGCAGCCGCGGCGAGGCGGGAGCGCCGGGCAGACGACCCGCCCTCCGGCCCCTTCGCCGCCGCCAGGACCGCCGCCGAAGCCCCCTCGGCCGCCCACCGGGCTGCGCCTGCCTCTCTCTCGCGGCTCCCGGGGAAGGAGTCGTCGGGTCCAGGGAGTTCGGGCGGCGCGGGCGGAGGATGCCTTCCCCTTGGTGGCCGCGGGCGGTGGCGGGGCGGGGACCGGCCGCGGCCGCCGCTGGGACGCTCTGAGCCGGGGCGGGCGAGGGAAGAAGAAGAAGAGGAAGAAGAAGAAGAAGAAGGGGAAGAAGCAAAAGACGGCGACCGGCGCGGAGAGGGCGTGAGCCGAGGGATCCCGCCGCCAGCCATGCTGCAGCGCCGGGGGGATCTCGCGGGCGGCCCGGGCACCGTGGGAGACCTGGTGCTGCTGAACGCGAGGCGCTCGCCCTACTACGCGGTGAGCGCGCCCTCGGGCTTCTCCGGGGTCCGCGGGGCGGCGGCGGCGGGGGGGGGGCATGCTGGCGGCAAACCTGGACGGCCGGGGAGCAGCCACAGGTCCGCCGCGCTAGAGGGCAAGCACAGGCTCCGACCGAGCAGCCGCCCTCCAGACGGAGCTGCCCCGGCGGGAGGGTGCTCCGGAGGGGGACAGGACGGCCGTCTTTCCAGCTCAGCGGAAGATGCGCACTGCCTCGGCGCTGTTATTCCACTGGGGTCGTGGGAATGCTGTTTCCCGACCTCCCGGCGCGCACGCCCTGCTCTTTGGGCGATCCTGTCCGACACAGCCAGCTTCTCCCCCACTGGGGTTGGTGGGATCCCGGTGCTCTTCGTTCTAAGTTCTCGGCAAAGCCGAGAGAAAAGCAAGGCAGCGCCACCCTTTACGGTGGTTTTTTTAGGTGGTCTGTTGTGGTTTTGTTTAAGTGGTATATTGTGGTCTGGCTGGCCTTTGGTCCCCATGGTCCTATGCTTCACTTTGAGAACGCTGCCTTCCCACCACAAAGCAGTGGACCCCCCCCCCCCCCAGCCTGGGTCGTGCTTTTGAGTCGCTTGTCATGGCCTGCCACAAACTATCCTAATGTAAAATTCGTCCATGTTGAGCAACTGGTTTGCACCCTCTTCCCAGCTGGAGGCGTTAAACCTTTCCCTATTCACAATGCCCCCCATTCAGTTATCAGGTAGCACAATATCAAAAAGGAGCCAGTGGCTTGTTGTCTGCCCCATAGGGAGAGCAAATAGTTGGGTCTGCAAACAGGGTCAGGAAGCTGTGGAGCTCTACAAGACTTGTGCCCGCTGACCCCCCGTGTGGCTGCTGATGAAGTGCCACAACAGTTACTGGGCAATTTTGGCCCTGTTAGGTTGATGGGAGAACCACTCCTGTGCCCTGTACAGCGATATCTTTGCAACTGCTGAGACCCAGTGCTAATGGCACGGGGCAGCTGTTGATTGTGTGCCCCCAAAGGCAAGTGACTAAAAGATGGCTCAAAGAGATAGCTGCTACTGCCCAGGCTTCCTGCCGTCCAAAACCATAAGGCTTAGCTTTGCTGCCCTGCCCAGAGAAAGGATGTAAGAGATGGCCCGTTTCCTGTGCCAATCTTATTTCCCTGGGTTTATCTAGAGAAAGTTTGCAAATAAGAGAAAGCAGTAACTGCTGCTACATTAGTTTTGGGAACTAGAGCTCACTAAGAGCTGCAGCCAACCATCCTGGTGGGAAAGATTCAGGGGGTTGTAATTCAAAAGGGTATCTTTCCTGAGCTCTGTGCCCTGTCCATCCCCCCTCACTCCGGGGTCAGTCTGAATGAGAGAGAGAGAGAGAGAGAGAGAGAGAGAGAGAGAGAGAGAGAGAGAGAGAGAGAGAGAGAGAGAGAGAGAGAGAGAGAGAGAGAGAGAGCTCTACCCATTATTTTCCTGCATCCTTCTCTGGGAGATGCAGTGGACTCAACTGCCCATTTTTTCTTCTCTTCTCTGGCTGTGTAAATTGCCCCCCCAATAAAAAGAACAATAGATTACAGGTGAGAAAACAAGATGATTGTTCCTTGTGCTCATAGTGTTTTCTGCTCCCTTGCATTCTTGCATTCACCCCCTGGGTAGTCTAAATAGTGGGGAAAGACAGAGCAAACCCTAACCTCATCTTGGGGAAAAAGTGAGAGGGAACAAGTTATGTAGGCTGTTTACTCATTTTTATTTTCATGGTGAGGCCTGACTGTTTATCAGGTAGGGCTGAGATGACTGAGAGTTTCAGGAGAATGTGTTATGTGCCAAGTAGATGGCAAAAATCAGAATAGCAGAATCCACCACCAAGTGGGACAGATGCTAAGAAAAAAGAAGTGGTGTTATGTGCCATCAAGTCATTTCCTATTTTTGACCAATGTAATATGGCTTTCAAGGTGAATGAGGTTTTAAAGGAGTAGTTTTACCAGTTCTGTCCACCACCAGTATCCTTGGTAAGTTTCCTTGGCTGAGTGTGTGGAATCACAGCACAAAATAAAACTCAAAGTCTTCTTAATCCTAATCCATCATTTGTCCATGGTATCAAACTGGGTACAAAAGTACAACCTACAGCATGCCTCTTTGTGTGCGTTTTGCTCGAAATGAAATGGAGGCCATCTGTTTGCTTAGAATCAGAGAAGGACAACTTGACTTTAATTGTGAGTTTTATTTTGTGCTGTGAATAGGAATGAATCCTGTCCAAATGATGCCTAGTGACAATTGAGATTTTTAATTGGAAATGTATGTAGTCAAGGTTTTGGAATGTACTGTATTAGTATAACTCAAGGTCTAATGTTGCCTTGCACAACTGGGTCCTCTGTGTAGCCTTTATGGACCTTGTGTCTCCTTTTTGAATTGTATCCAAAATAATGAAAGTGCAAGGAAATACTGTTTTGAGGCTTTATGCTACGGTGCTTTCATTTCCTAACATAAGGATGAGAGGCAGTATAACCAAGTGAATTATATTATGAGTAGGTGGGACAGGTGCAGGACAATTCCTAGGATGGGTTCACTAAGCAAAATAAATGTGTTTCCCTTTGATTTTTCTGGAGCAAAACAATAAATAACAGTATTCTAGTCCACAAACTCCAGAGCACTAGCCACATTTCAAGTGCTACATAAAACTGTAAACTGTTTAGCATATAAGTAAAATGACCTGTATCACTACTGGCATATTGGGAGTTGTTTAATAATCAGTAATATAATGGTTTTCCAAGTAATGTTGTAGAAGGGTCTTCCCACAACCCACCCCAATTTTACAGATACTGTACAGCACAACAGCTTTTATTTCTAATTGGAGCTAAGACATAGCTGCAAATGTGTTTCGAAGATAAGGATAAGATTTTAATCAGAGTTGTAGTAAGACTTTGTTCTTTTCTCAATTTAGCCAGTGAAAAGTGAATCATTGGTAATTACAAGCATTTTGTAAAGCACTCCCTTTTATTTCTTAAGCTTTAAAATAATAAGATTCCATTATATGTATGCTTTGAGATTCTGGGCAGGTAAGAAACTGCTTTCTTTTTGCTAGCCTGTGTAGCATTTGTAGCAGAGGTTTTCTTTAAAAAAAAAAACACCCCCCACAAACAAACAAAAAATAAGACCCCACCCAAATCCTTGATGTCTGTTTTGTTTGCTCCCTGTAGCCATGCATAAATCTTACAGCAATTGAAACACATGTAAGACGGCTATCTCTGCTAGTGTAATTATGAAAAATGTCATTTGAAGAAAAACATGGACAGCCCTGCTTTGTTTATTACTGGATAGGTTGCTTTGAGCAGAGGACTGGGTTAAATGTGAAGCTTCACCTATTTAATCTCTTAGTAGTGTTAAAATCAAAAGCTAAAAGGTAATGCTAAATGCAGCCTTGGAGATGGGAGGGAAAGGAATTCTTATAGTTGACACAGAAATTCAACATTATTATTTTTTAGTAGCAGTAATAAAACATCTGGAATCATTGCTGCTTTTTAAAAAACAAATGCCAGATATTTATCCAGGTTTTTCTTGATAAAAATAACCAGGATTAGAGCTTCAGATGAAAGGCTGGGAAAAACGCTTTAAGCCAAGTCTTAAAACAATCCAGAGGTTTTTGAAAAGAGCTTTATGTGTATCTAGAGATTAATGTTATTGGAGCTTAGTTGTGTGTTACGAGTTGAAGTAAACTACAGATTATTTTTAAATGAGGTGGTTCTTAGCCAACAAAGATGTGGACGTGCCATAGTCGGCTGTTCCCAGAAGGTTGGAAACTTAACCTGTTTATATTTATAATCGTAGATAGCTGTTTGGCCTCTCTTTACAGTTTGCTGGAAAAATGAAAGGGGGAAGGGACAGGAAAAAACCCAGAATCTTGTGGTAGTCCAAAGAGTGACAAATTTACTTCAGTCTGAACTTCTGTGGATCAAAATTCAGTTCTTCAAATGTCTATGAAGATTCTTAGTCATCCAGGTCAGTGTATCTGGAACTTGAGTCACGGCTACTAGACTTCTTTTTCTTGAGAGATAAAAATGTTTTGCTGCTCATCCAAACAGCTTCATCGGTCTGAATACAGATTGTGGGAGTCCTCCATCTTATAGTCAGCTTTGACCTCGGAAATTAGATGAACAGTGGCCTGAATAGGCTCGTTAGGGAGACAGTAGTATCCATAGCCTTAAGTTGAACAATGTTCTCAGGTGCTGAAACCTATAAAGTATGGGTCGTTAGCTATGGCCTTGATGGTGAAGGCTTTTTTGATTTGTCTGGGTATTGTTGAAAGCACACCCTGATAAGTAGCAGATAGACTATGCCTGCATTCTATACATTTCCAAGGATCAGGTGAGTGTACATATAATAGACAAACTAGCGATGGTTTGCAATGTTAAAAAGGGTCCACTGAGATATTGATTACTTGAACTGGACTGTAGTTATGTAGCTATGCTGAGTGGGGTTTCTGGGAGGTACAGGCCAAAAATGTAAAGATTGACCAAGGCTGGAAACCACTGCTGTAGGTATATAAAAGTCAGGCATCAATGCCCTAAAGGTGAGAATCCAAATACCTTATTAAGGAGCAGTCAAATGTCAGTGATCTGAACTTGATGGATGGATGGGATAAGATGACATTGTGGTGATGTGTTCCAATGATTAATGTACAATATGCATATTTACAATTTTCAAATATGCAGATAATCCATATTTGTGAATGGGAAAACTTAAATGTCCGCTGAATCCATATGAAAACCTTAAAACACTGTCTTCTGCAGCTCACTTGTCTTTTGTCTCCATCTTCATCCCCTGTTTGTTCATAATCTGCGAAATTAAAATAAGCTTTCCTGTTCTATCAGGTCTCAACTGATTTCTCAGTTTAGAATGAACAAGTTCAAAAGAAAAAAAATATGAATGTGATGCCAGCAGAAGAGGCCACTGTTGTTAAAAGTGAAATCGTTTCTTTAACAATTTCTGAATCCAAATGCTTGTTACTTTCACCGCTGGTATGATTTTCTTTAAAACTTCATCAGCAAATGTGTATTTTTTTAATGGTCCCCCCTTAGCTCTAGTTTATTATAGTTGGCAGCAAAGATAGATGATTGCTGGATACCCATGTCACAGCTTGTCCCATCCCATCCATTTTTAAAAAGAGCTTGTGATTCTGTCAGTGCATAATTCTGTTTTTCAGCGAATGACCCATGCTGAATAACCTTTGAACTATAATGTATCTTTAATAGAAAACTATCCAAACATTTCATTAAAATGAATTAGATTAAAAAAAATTAAAATCCAATTTAAATTTTTAAAAATCATGTTTTTTTAAACATTTCTTTTTAAAATCAATGATTTTAATCCATTTTGCTTGTCCTTGACTCAACACTTCAGCTGCCCATCCCGAGGCAGGAATTAATGAAGTATGCTAAAGTGATGCAAACCAGAAAATGTATAGCTAAGCCAGTGTTAAAATAATAAAATGATAGGCATAAAGCAGGTTTTATCATGGTGTGTGAATGCACTCTCTGATGAATTGTGATCAGTGTTTTTTTTGTTTTTTTGTTTTTGTTTTTTTTGATGTTATAGGGTTGTAGATTGATCTTTATATAATTTGAACTAGTACAGTATTAAACTTCACTCGGTTTGCACTCAAAACAGCAACCTTTGGTGTCTAGGCTCCTTTTACCACCCAAGACTTTGT
Organism: Phrynocephalus guinanensis; assembly: GCA_037367245.1. NCBI lineage: Eukaryota > Metazoa > Chordata > Lepidosauria > Squamata > Agamidae > Phrynocephalus > Phrynocephalus guinanensis. The sequence continues at coordinate 47,913,808 of CM074736.1, read as the reverse complement.
CCACAAAAATGTTTGTAGTTATGCCGATTGGGCAAACTAAACATAAGTTAGAGGCATTAACTAAAAGTTTACATTCCACTGTACTGTGGTCTTGCATCCTTGTGTCAAATTTGCTTTCAGAAAATGGGACCAGAAATGTAATACTGTATTCTGTTCTTACATTGTATTTCCATTTTGGAGATACTGTTGCAATACTATCTCAAAACCCTAAGAGGTTAAGTTTAAGCAGTTTTCTCCCTTCTTGCCACATAAAAGAAAATACTTGGGCAGAGGAAATGTCAGTTACAAAGTTGCAGATAACTATAGCAGATGGTTGACTCTGCAGTACATGGGTGTTTAAATACATTAGTTAATGTTATTGCTTTGGTTTGGTTTGAAAGTTGCATTGATGGCCCAAATAAGGTGCAGTTAGAGTAGGTTCATATAATTAGTGGAACCTATGGAGGAGCAGAGTCATCAAATCCCCACTGATTTGTTCTGTGCCTATTCTGGTGCAATTTACTATGCTAAATAACATTATATTGGCCAATGTTTGTGTGTGTGTGTGTGTGTGTGTGTGTGTGAGAGAGAGAGAGAGAGAGAGAGAGAGAGCTGTTGCAGGGATTAAAACTGATATTGGAGCAGTGGTTATTGGGCAGAAGGTTATGCAATGTTTGCATTTTAAGGTTGCAAAATAGTGGAGGGTCATTTGAAGGAGAAAACAGCATGTCAACCACACAGTCCCCTTCCACTAAGGTGTCGCAGCAACTGGATGCAAAATAAGCAAGTCTGGAAGTTGAGTCATGGCAATTGGACTTCTTTTCTTGAGAGATTGATTTTCTTGAGAACTTTTCTTGAGAGACTGAAGTCCTGTTGCCATGACTCATCTTCCAGATAAACTCACCTGGATGACTGAGAATCTTCACAGACAAAATAAGCAAGTGTTTAAACTTCACATGACTTATCAAATAGTAAAGCAAGCTAAGGCACAATATGTGGAAGATCAGAAAAATATGTATGATTATTATAAACAGATTGTTTTAAACACTTTCAGTGAGTTTTCTGTACATGGCAAATAGTTTAGTCCTAAGACAAGGGTGAGGAACATTCAGCTGTTCATATGTTTTTGGACCACATCTCCCTCAGTTCTTTATCATTAGCAATATAGGCTCAGACTTCTGGGAGTTACAGTATAAAACATCTGGAGGGCCAAAGCTTCTCCATCCCTGTACTAAGAGGACAGGAAAAGTAATTTGGGGACGGGCTGCTATGAACCTTTGTCTTATATTCCTGGAGCCCCATGACTTATTTTTAAATAAAAAATTGCTGGTAGATCAAGCAGCTTTGGGGCGTTCTCAGAAATTGTATAATTTTACCCACTGGAATGGAGCTAAGAATATCCTCAATGCATTTTCTCCAGCTGAGACTCTCTATATAAGTATCTCCCATGTTTTTATGCTTTTACCAGTTCCTAGCATCTCTTGTCCATATTCCACGTGGGAGGGATGAAGAGGTGTGTGTGTGTGTGTGTGTGTGTGTGTGTGTGTGTGTGTGTGTGTGTGTGTGTGTGTGTGTGTGTGTGTGTGTGTGTGTGTGTGTGTGTGTGTGTTTGCTTTGCTGTGTAGATTCTCAGCCAAAGTACTTCCATCCGGCAGTGTTCCTAAGTTTAGTTCAATAAGCAAGAAGGAATTCCAGTCCCCACCCCACCCCTCACCCCTGCACTAAAGCTGGTTGGACTCACAACGGGATAGGGAGCTGTCCTAATTCATTTCAATGGATTCCAAATCATAGTTCCATGTGGGTGCATCATTTAAGGTATTTCCCGTCACCTTTCTTTTGTAATACTTCCAATCAAAACAAAGGGTGCATTTGCATTGGTGGCAGGGAATGAGCTAGTGTGGGTTTCTTTGGCATAGTCAGCCTTGATAGGAGCAGCCATTCTCTTATCGGTCACAGCCAGACGTACAATAAGAAAGAAAATTAGGCTCAAGTAGGATTGTTTAAGTAGTATGTGAAGAATTGTTTTCAGTTTGTGACCCCCTTATAATTTGCCAGGGCCCTTTGGGGAAGGGCATATGACCCCCCCCTCCCCGAGAATGCTGGATTAGAGGAATCTAATTGAGTCCGGTGCTTCACATGGAAAACACTTCTGCACCCAAAGCAAGCCTTTCAGTTCAAATTTGCTAGTATCATGAAGTGACTTAACAAATGAGCCACGTCAAGATATTGGCAAATTTATCATTTCCTCTCATCCTTGGCAGAGGTGCAGGGGAAGTGAAAATAATTTTTTGACTGTGTATGGATTGATGTGCTCCATCGGTTACGGGGGAAATTTGTTTTTTTCCTCTCTCTTAAAGAGTGAAAGATATATCTTTATCTTAAAGAGATATCTCTTAAACACACAAAGCAGGGAGTTACCTAAGATCCTCACTGGCAACCAGGGTTGAAATCATATATTCCATGTGAAAGGACAAAAAAAGGTTAGGGACAAAAATCAACTCATTTTTAAATGTGGTGTTGGACGAGAGTCTTACAGGTGTTGTAGATAGCTGGAAAGTGGGTGCCAGATCGAGTCAAACCTGAACTCTCACTGGACCCAAAATTAGTAAATGGAGGGTATCCTATAATGCATATGGACTCTAAATACAAAACAGACCAGAAAGGATAGGGCTGGGACAAACACAAGTGCTCTGTTCGTTTATAATGCAAAAATACTATGAATATGCCCTAAAAAATTCCCTGGAGATACGTGGTAAAATGTACCTTTCTGGAATATTGTCACTGCATTACTTTCATTACAGCAGACCTATTTCTTGACTCTATGGGGAGGGGAGCCCATCTTTGATTGTTTCTATAATCTTTCATTGCCATTCAAACATTTCCCATGTTGGCCCATGCAGCTGCAACAATGTATCTACTTTGGAAACCTTGCCTGTTTTATACATACTTAGCTTATAATGAAGCCACTGCATCTTACCTTTGAAAGTCTTGTTTTGCAGATCAATATTTCAGTCCTAGCAGTTGGAATTCCTTTTTAAAAAAGACAACATTTCTCTTTCAAGATAAACAAGAACTATTTTAAATCTGGGGACGTTAGGGTCACCTATTTCTGAACAGAAGCATAAAACAGGCTCATTTAAAAAAAAAACCTGAAAAACTTGTTGCCAAACTTCCACAACTTTGGCACAAAGCAACAACAGGCTCTCTGCTATATTTGTGCCAAATTTGGTGCTGAGCTGAAGTCCAGGTTCGAAGTGATATTATTTTGTTTGGCTGCCTTGGTTTTTATAATTGCCTTGTAGAATGTTGATTTGTTCTACAGCACAGTAACATCATTACACTTTTGTGATGTGATAATAATGTATGGAAAAGTTGAAAGTAGCAGGAAATGAGGAAGACCAAATGGGATGGATAATAGAGTCACTTTAAAAAAAAAAAGACTGGTTTGGAATTTCTAAATGCTGAGCAGGGCTGTTGAGAAGAAGACATTTTTGAGAAAAGTCATTCACAAGGTCCCTGTAAATCAGAGGTGACTTGAAAGCACTTACAAAAGCATTGTCTAAATATCCTTTGGCAAGTCGCCAAGCTTTATATAGATTAATAAGGTTTTTTTAAAAAGCGGGCTTTACTTTTAAACAGTGGGCATTAAATGCCCTAAGCACATCCGACCTCGCCTGATTTCAGAAGCTAAGCAGGGTCGGGGCCCTGGTTAGTACTTGGATGGGAGACCACCAGGGAATACTTACAGTACCTGGAGAAAAAGGTAAAGGTAAAGGTTTCCCCCCGCAGATGCATGCTAGTCGTGTCCGACTCTAGGGGCGGTGCTCATCTCCGTATTCAAGCCAAAGAGCCAGTGTTATGCAAGGCCATGGCCACGTGGCTGGCGTGGCTGCAAGGAAACACTGTTTTACCTTCCCGCTTGTTACGGCGGTACCTATTTATCTACTTGCACTGACATGCTTTCTAACTGCTAGGTTGGCATGAGCTGGGGTTATCAGTGGGAGCTCACTCCGTGGCACCCAGGATTTGAACCACCGAGCTGCTGACTTCGCAGCCAACAGTTTTCAGAGGCCTTAATCCACTGAGCCACCACGCCCCAAGTACCTGGAGAAGGAAATGTCAAACCACTCCAGTATTCCTGCCAAGAAAACTCCATGGATGCATAGAGTCACAAAGGGTCGGTCACGACTATAATGACACAACACACACACACACACACACACACACACACACACACACACACACACACACACACACACACACACACACACACACACACACACACACACACACACACACACACACACACACACACATTGTCATTTAGAACTCTATCACCAGTATGTTACTGAAGGATTTCCTGAATTTATTGTTTGGTAAATCGAGTACAACTAATCCAAGCATTTAAAACTCAACCAATCCCAACTTCTACAAGTGGGGTAGAAATGAAGGAAGGAAGGAAGGCATGAGGAAATAGCAGATTTTGTTTTTATCAGCAAATAGCTTGATGTTTCAAGTAGAGGTAGATTCTTATCAAAAGTAGATTTAAAACAACAGAAGGCAGTTAATTCAGCAAATGGTAACTGTATACGTATTTCCATCTGTAATGTCTGCTGAAGCTTACTTCATAATCCAGGTTTATTACACGGAGCATTTTCCAGCTATCAGCAGGAAGTACAATGGAAGTAAGAGCCAATATTTCTCTCAATCTACCCCCTCATCCTTCTGTTCTTAACCAGCATAAATCTTGGGTTTATAATGTCAGATGTGTTGATCAAAACTTTCCAGAGTTAAAAGTAGGTTAACAGCACCCTGTGGTGATAATTCAATTTCCAGGAAATATTGAATAGGACAGGAAAATGGAATTGTTCATGTGAAAGGTTTCTTTATATCACAGCAAGATTTCTTACGTATGATTTGATGCCATTCCTAAAAGAAGACTAAGATATACAACTACAATCCATTGCAAAAAGAGGCTCTAATGGGAAGGATATTTCAGATGGTTTCGGGAGGGGGGAGGAGAGATGAAGGATTTTTTTAAAAAATAGTGAATATACCTGTCCTCTATTGAAATACTGAAGATTGCAATCAGCAGTGCTACTTGAGAAAGTAAAAGCATACAAAAGCTTTATATCTACCTTTGCCGTGCTATTCAATCGGGCTCCAAACATAGGAATGAGTTTGTCTTTCATGGCTGGTGTGTATGGTGGGTGCCAAAAGGGTTACATAACAAATATTTATTGATGAATAATGTTTCCATTTTCTGATCTGGTTAATGGCAAGACAGTCTTGTAAGTGTGCAGCGTTCCCTGTTGCTGGTGTTATCTGCCATCAGAGAACTATGTGATCGTGACCAACGCTGTCACGGTACAAAAGTAGTCGCGGAACAAAGAAGGACGTGAAGTAACCGCCATAGAGAATTAAAAATCACTACAGTGACAATAAAAGAAAATGGCTCAAGCAGAGACATAAAAGACCAATCATATTAAAAGCCAGATTGGATAGGGAAGGAATAAGACTCAGCCAGGGTCTATGTGGAATGCCTCCCTGTAGAGCAGTGGTTTTCAACCTGTGGGTCCCCAGATGTTCCTGGACTGCAGCTCCCAGAAACCCCTTCCAGCACAGCGAGTGTTGGAGGCTTCTGGGAGTTGCAGTCTAGGAACATCTGGGGACCCACAGGTTGAAAACCACTGCTGTAGAGCATCCGGGATGTAATGGGCAGCCAGTGAAGATGTGCCAAAACCAGGGTGATGTGGATGAAATTGCTCACACCAGTCTGGCCACAGCATTGTGGACCCGTTGAAGTCTCTAGATCAGGCTCAAGGGACGTCTCACATAGAGGGCATTGCAGTAGTTAATCTGGGAGATTACCAAAGCCTGCACCAAAGGTGCTTTTTCTAAGGATGTTTTCATTCATAGAATCATAGAGTCTAACCTCCTGATCAATGCAGGAATTCAAGGCAGATTTGATAGATATTTTCCAATTTTGTCTTGAATGGCTCCAGCGTTTCCTTCATAGCTGTCCTTTGAAATCTAAGTCTTTTGATTTCTTGGCTGAAGTTTGCATTAGTATTTATGATTAAACCGAGGTATAGAAAATCCTTATTTTGATTTTTTTAAAATTGTCGGGATTAAAGTTATGTAATTCTTCTATAGACTTTTTGTTGTCTTAATGTTCACCTGTAATTCTTCCATTCATTGCTTGTTCAGGTAGTAATGAATCTAATCTGTCCTGATGCTTAACCTATCCAACTCTGATTTATGTTATGATACAACATTCCATGCATTAAAACATAAGATTGTACTTTACATATGTCAGCCTAGTACCATGTGGAAGAGTGAAAACTAATGAAAGAAACGTCAGTAATTTAAATTATGCAGATGATGCCATAATATCATTGATGCAGAAAGCAGCACTGACTTGAATTGGCTCCTTTTAAAGTTGCATGTTTGAGGCACACACATTTCTTTTAGAGTACTCCAGAACTTTTTGTGATCCATACAGAATGATTTTCCTTTGGGACAAAATGTCTGATGAGGCATATTTCATCTCATTTCTTCTGAATGGTTTGGGTATGCTTTATAACTAATGTATATTTGCCATTCTATTTTTGGTGCATCTTCCTTCAGCTTGAACACTTGGCATTCCTCTTTCCATTTTTTCATTAAAAAATTGTTGCAAGATCTTGAGCATATTTTCCTTGCACTTTTACTTGAAAGTACGTCAGATATTTATTGAATATATCTATACTCAACTATCTATTTGTTAACCATGGTTTATCTCTCTAGTCATCCTCGGAAGACCAAACTGTCCAGTTTTCTTTGTCCCCCCCCCAGTCACTTTTGTCAACTGGTCATATGGGCATAAGGAAAATAAGCCAGTGAAAAGCTACAGTTCTCTGCTCAGATGTAACACACAGCAACAGTTTAAACAATCCCAGGTTTGTAAACCAGTAACAGGCATGGCTCTTAATTACGACTTCTTCTTTTTAAGTTCATTTAATTTTTAGAATACAGTGAACACCCGCCCTTTCGCAGTTCATATACTACGGTCCCGCTATATCGCGGGACCGCAGTATATGAAAAAAAGCCCTCCTACGGTACGGGGGTAAAGTCCTGTTTCAAGCCTCCCATACTTACATCAGGACTGGAGCTGCCCCGAACAGGCCTGTGAAGGCCTTCCTGGGCATTCTGGAAGCCCCAAAAGGGCCTCCCTGAAAACCGGAAGTGACTTCCGGATTGCTGAAAATCCTTTCTGAGGCCTCTGAGAGCCTTTTTAGGCCTATCGGAGGCCTCAGAAATTATTTCCGGTTTACCGGAAGTCAGTTCAGGTTCACAGGGAGGCCCTTTTGGGGCCTCCAGAAGGCCCGGGAAGGCTCTCACAGGCCCGTTCAGGGTACGGCCAGGCTGGGGGAAAGTACAAGAGCCCCCAGCTACCCCCCCCCCAAGCCTGACTCGACCTGCATCTGCATATCGCGGATTTTCAATTATTGCGGATCAGGTCAGATCCCTAACCCCCGCGATAGGCAGGAGATCACTGTACAATAAACAAAAAAACAAGGGAAAAAAACAGGATTTGAGGTACAGAGTTATCTAGGCACTGTATTTGCTAACATTATCAACCTACTTGTGTCAGATTATATCTCAATAGTATCGCATAAACAACAGATTTGTTTGTGTGTCTTTTATATATTCCAAAAGCCCGACAATGCTTTCCATTTCTTATTTTGTGTCTGCTTTCGATTTGGATCTAATGCTTCTGTGAGTTTATCTCTGCAATGTTCATTATTTTTCCTGTTAGCTCATCTTTCATTGGAATTTGGGGATTTTTCCAATACTTGGCATAGAGAATTCTAGCTGCAGTTAGAATCATAATAACTAAATAGCTGTTTACCTTATCTATAAATTCTAAAGTAAGAACAGGTCAGAATAGTTCTGCATTAAATGGAATTGCAAATCCCATTATTTCTTGTAGTAAAGTAACCTTTTCCCAATAAGACTGTGTTTTTTTACATGTCCACCATTAATTGTGACTTCTTCTTGTGGGTTAACTGCACCTTGTTTTCTGATATGGCTTCAGAGACAAGAAGACAGAATTAATAACTCGGTTTCCTGTTATGTGCAGACCTGGTCTAAGTATTTAGCTTCTAGCTGATTGGCTGTGTCAATAGAGTCCCGAAAGAATTCTTAAGAGTACATTTCGGAGTAATTTCTAATAGTGAGACTAGGAAATACTGATATGCTACCATGATTTGAGAGCACTTGGAGTTTTCATCATTATTTGAACTCATTTGCAAGCTCCGTTCACAGAAAAAAAATAGTATGATTAATCTCTTCCATGTATTGAATTCCAATTTTCTCATATATAGGTCTTAGTATGTTCTGCTTGTGTGAAACAAAATGCTTAATTAATGTGTTGACAAGCAAGTCAACTGCTGCAGTTTATACTAAGGAGGGAGTAACAACTTCTTGGGGGCGTTGTGGCTCAGTGGGCTGGAACACTGAAAACTGTTGGCTGCAAAGTCAGCAGCTTGGTGGTTTGAATCCCAGGTACCACACAGTGGACTGAGCTCCCACTGTTAACCCTAGTTCCTGCCAATCTAGCGGTTCTAAAGCATGTAAAGGCAAGCAGATAAATAGGTACCGCCATAAAAAGTGGGAAGGTAAATAGTGTCCTGTGCGCAGAAATGCGTTCAGCCATGCCAGCCATATGGCCATGGACTTGCACAACACTGGCTCTTTGGCTTGGAAACAGAGATGAGCACCACCCCTAGAGCTGGACATGACTAGCACACATGTGCAGAGGGGACCTTTACCTTTTTTAAACAATTAATTAGCATGCAACCTGAATAGAAGTTTGTCTATTTTTGCGGCTATAGCAGATACCAAACTGTTGTCTAAAGAAATGCAATTTTTTTCCACTGTTTCTTTTCCACCAGCATTTGTAGTGTATTAAACATAAGACATTTTAGTCTGTGTTTAAATATACATTTTTACATATTGATGTAAATTGCTGAAGTTCAGCAGCCCAGTGTTTGGGGAGTTCTTTTTACTTGTCTCTGGAGAGATGGCGTCAGCTTGTTATTCCAAATAAATGAATTCATATGTACAGCAAGTATGTTTGACTGCGTCACTATAGCAAATGTACTGCTGTCCAAAGATGGATTGCTGCCTGTGAAATAGGGTTGTAATTTAAGAAACTGTTGGCTATAGGTGTGTGTGTGTGTGTGTGTGTGTGTGTGTGTGTGTGTGTGTGTGTGTGTGTGTGTGTGTGTGTGTGTGTGTGTGTGTGTGCGCGTGTGCATGTGCATGTAGCTTGTCTCACTTGAACTGTCATTAGCAACTTAGTTGTTTTCAAATTTATTCAGATTTTTCTTTGTGCTTTCCAGGATCACAAGAATATCACTGAGACTATCTCGTGCTACATTTATAAGGTCAGAAAGAGTTATATGACAGTTATGTTATGTGCTACATGCTTTATAGACTTCATCAAAGCCTTTAACTGTGTGGATCATGAAAAGCTATGGATTGTTCTGGCAGTATGTGATTAACCTGATGTATAACCTGTATATAGACAAGAAGGTACTGTTAGGGTAGAATATGGAGAGACAGAATGGTTTCCTTCAGGCAAAGGGGTCATACAAGGATGTATTTTATTTTCCTATGTGTTCAGCCTTTATACAGAACATCTCACATGGAAAGCCAGATTGAATTGAGACGGAAGAGTGAAAATTGGTGGATGAAGCATCAATAGTTATGCAGATTACATCATTTATTGACTTTTAGTGAGAATGAAAATTCAAAGTGCAAGAGGAGGACTACCCAAATTACGACTACAGAGGAAACATACAGCTTTGAAGTTGATAATGAAGAAATTGAAGTGATTAGATAATTTGTATACCTTGGTTCATTCATCAGGCCAAATGAAGATGCCTCCAAACAAACAAACAAACAAACAAACAAACAGACAGACACACAGAAGAAGACTAAGATGTGATAGACTCAATGAAGAAACTGAAAAAGATCATGAAGTGTAAAGATGTATCACCAGAGACAACGACTAAGATCATTCACACTATCATATTTCCATTCACCATGTAAGGGTGTGAAAGCTGACAGATGTGTGTGTGGTGGGGGGGGGGGGAAGAGGTATTGATTTGTTTGAAATGTGTTGCTGGAGGATTGCTATGTGGATATTGGACTGCCATAAAAGCAACCAAGTGGGCTCTAGATCAAATCAAGCTAACTAATTCTGGAGGCATAAATGTTGAAACAGGCTGTCTTACTTTGGGCCTATCATGAGAAGGCAAGATTCACCAGAAAAGACAGGAATGCTTGGAAACGTTGAAGGCAGTGGGGAAAGAGGAAGGATAAAGTTGACAATATTTGACTCCCTAAAGGAAGCTACAGGCTTGAATTTACAAGAACTGAGCAGCAAATGCAATTTTTGACGTTGCTCATTCATAGGGTTACCATATGTTGGAGGTGACCTGACAGCATGTAACAGTAACGGCAATAGTCATTATCATCCTTAACATCACTGTGATAGGAATAAAGTTAGATTTTTGCCCATCGTATGGTACGTTCTCATAATTCGCCCTGTTTCTCCTCCATCTCCAGCAAAACTAAGTGTTCATAAGTTGAGTTACTCCAATTGCTGTTTGCCTCTTTCACTATTTCCCATAAAATGGTGGGGAGGAATTCACCAAAATGGTGAAAGAGTCACCTAGGCGTTTGAGTAACTGTTACAGCACAGAAGCACTAACCTTAATAGTGTAAAACAGGGACCCTAGTTTTATATGGTTTCTCCATAATTCAGCTGAGTGTCCAGAATGAAGTACAGTACAGTGGATCCTTGTATAACAAACAGTTTGTATAACATAAAATCTGTACAACATAAACAATTCTGGAGATAGGAGAAATTTGCTTAACATAATCGTCTATGGGGCAAATCCGTACAACATAAAATGGGATTACTCCATTTTCAATGCATTCCTATGGGAAATTTGTTTAAAGGAAAATTTGCTTAACATAATTTCATTTGGAACAAATCAATTCCTTTATACAAGGTACCACTTTACTTTTAATAAGCAGGTTACATGTAGTATCAGAGGGGTATCTGAAATGGACTCCAAAATAGTGTTGCCTTCTTCATCTGACATAGGACATTTCAAAGAGGTGGATGGTTAGCTGCAGAATGGAAATATTTCATCAGATAATGAGTTTTTGATTTATATAGTGGCTCACTTACATGGACGTGTTTATTATGATTTTGCAAGTTCCATTATGTGTAGCCTGCATAGAAAAAGCGATTTAAGTTGCCCATAGTATTATAATTGTTTATATGAGTTTTTTTAAACTAATGTTTGCCTAAGTACAACATATAAAGTTGTTCTGACTGTTCCCTTGAAGGACATTTAGTGGGAAGAATCACATTCATTCTATTTGTTGAAAGGCATTCAGTTTCCTGACCAAAACCATATGCTTAAACTAGTTACTAAAATCTAACTATAATAATGTTCTTGTTGCAGTAAACATTGGTCATAATTCCACAGAGCTTCCTCAAAGTACTGCTGTAATTTCATATCCATGCTTTTGTTTGGTACTAGGCTGGCTGGGTAGCTCAGTGAATTAGGTATGCGAGTTTGATTCTTCACTGTGAGTTCCAAGAGAGGACTCCATCTCTGGACAAACTGCACAGTCCCAGGATGACTTCTTGAAAAAGAAAATGTGGCACATCACCTCTGAGTACTCTTTATTTGAAAAACCCTGGAAAAAAATGGTTGCCTGAAGGCAAAATCAACTTGTTGGCATCCTATTTTTAATTAATAATTAGGTACAGGCTTATGTTATGAGTGCTGTCTTCTCCCAAGATACAGTTTATGATCCTCAAGTTTCAGGAAGCAGGTTTCAGTTAAATATCGGGGGGGTGGGGGTGGGAGGGATCTTAACCATTAGAGCAGTACTAAAATAAAACCAATTTCTGAGGAACCATTTGTTAGATATACTTTGATTTTGACTCCTGCACTGAGGAGGACGTTGGATTTGAACCCCCTACTCACTCATTCATTCATTCATTCATTCATTCATTCATTCATTCATTTTGAACCCATGAAAGGGCCTTCTCAGCTACTGCGCCCAGACTCTGGAACTCCTTCCCACTGGAGGCCAGGACTGCCCCATTCTGTTATCTTTCCAGAAACAGGCAAAGACCTTTATCTTCAGGCAAGCTTTCCCTGAATGATGGACTATCTAACTACCTTCCAGTCATCAGGTACAATGCCTGATTTGAGGGAGAAATTATATATTTTGGCTAGGACATCAGCAATTTTATCTTTAAGTTCCTTGAGAACTCATGGATGGATGCCATCTGGTCCTGATGATTTGTTCGCATTTAGTTTAACAAGACAAGGACCTTCTCCCTGGTTATTTCTATCTGGCTTAATTCTTTGGTCTCCCTCCCTGTGAAGATAGGCTCTGTTTTGGACGTGGTCTCTGTCTTCAGTGAATACTGAAGCAAAGAATTCATTGAGTCTCTCTGCAATCTCTGTTTCCTCTTTAATAATCCCTTGCCTTCCATTGCCAGACCAGGCGGAAATAAACAGTCGACACACGTTTGGTTTGGGTTAACAAGGGCCACAATTTATTAACAGTATTAAACTCAACGTAACTTTTATGAGGGCCTGGAGCGTAGCGCACATTTTGTGGTTGTTAATTTGTCTAGGTCCCTTTAAACAGATAAATTACCTGCGGCCTGTTTTACTGCCGCAGAGCGGATGCCTAGCTGTGTAGGCGTCCCCCACTGTTAATCAAGCCTTGGCAGCCCTTTGAAGTGGCAGGTTTTATGCTTTAATCGTGCCTGTCTAACACTGGCCCTAACTACTTATTTATGGGCTGCCAGGCACTCTGACGATGTGGCTTAAGTTCGGGACCTAGATAATCACTGTTTAGTTGTGCGCTACCCGCTAAATTGTGACCAGGGATTTTAACAAAGCCCATCGCTCGCGTGTGGATGATGGGATGGGCGAAAACTCACCGTCACTCAAGGCCAATCAGAGTGACAGTCAAAAATTCCCATCCGGCCCCGAAGCGACCAGCACAGCATCACCATCCACACCAAATCAGCGGCGGGTGGGCGGGGAAAGGTAACTCGGCGCAGGAGGTGGGGGAGAGCGCAGAGGGGGCTTAAGTAGCCGCACTCCCCCAACATGCCCTGCGCCACACGTTCGGCCAACCGGCGACTGGTTCCGCCGGCTGGCAAAGATGCCCCGCCTCCGCATGTAGCGGGTCGGAGCTGCCATTGCCAGACCAGGCGGAAATAAACAGTCGACACACGTTTGGTTTGGGTTAACAAGGGCCACAATTTATTAACAGTATTAAACTCAACGTAACTTTTATGAGGGCCTGGAGCGTAGCGCACATTTTGTGGTTGTTAATTTGTCTAGGTCCCTTTAAACAGATAAATTACCTGCGGCCTGTTTTACTGCCGCAGAGCGGATGCCTAGCTGTGTAGGCGTCCCCCACTGTTAATCAAGCCTTGGCAGCCCTTTGAAGTGGCAGGTTTTATGCTTTAATCGTGCCTGTCTAACACTGGCCCTAACTACTTATTTATGGGCTGCCAGGCACTCTGACGATGTGGCTTAAGTTCGGGACCTAGATAATCACTGTTTAGTTGTGCGCTACCCGCTAAATTGTGACCAGGGATTTTAACAAAGCCCATCGCTCGCGTGTGGATGATGGGATGGGCGAAAACTCACCGTCACTCAAGGCCAATCAGAGTGACAGTCAAAAATTCCCATCCGGCCCCGAAGCGACCAGCACAGCATCACCATCCACACCAAATCAGCGGCGGGTGGGCGGGGAAAGGTAACTCGGCGCAGGAGGTGGGGGAGAGCGCAGAGGGGGCTTAAGTAGCCGCACTCCCCCAACATGCCCTGCGCCACACGTTCGGCCAACCGGCGACTGGTTCCGCCGGCTGGCAAAGATGCCCCGCCTCCGCATGTAGCGGGTCGGAGCTGCCATTGTCATCTAATGGTCCAATGGCCTTCCTAGTTGGATTCTTACTTCTAATCTACAAGTCCTTGTTATTTCTTGGAGTGTTCTTAGCTATACGCTCCTCCATGCCTTGCTTTGCTCTCCTGATTGTTGTCTTGCATTTGTTCTGCCAGAATTTATGTTTCTGCCTGTTGTCCTCATTTGGACAAGCCTTCCATCTTCTGCATGAGCTTTTCTTGTTTTTGATCACTTCACGTAGAGCTCCTGTAAGCCACATCACAGTCCTGTTGGACCTGGCAGTGCCCTTTTTCCTTTTGGGTATGCATTCCACTTGGGCCTCTGTTATTGTTTTTGTGAGCAGCCTCCGTGCTTCTTGGAGTGTTTGGACTCTCAATTTTCCCTTTTAGCTTCTTTTTTACTAGTTTCCTCATCTTTGGGAAATTGCCTTTTTGAAAATTTAAGGTCTCTGTGTTAGATTTTATTAGTGATTTGCAGTCTATGATTAAGTTAAAAGTAATTGTGTTGTGGTCAGTGTTCCCTATTGGATCAGTCACATTAACATTTTGCACCAGATCTTGTGTATTACTCAGAATCAAGTCAAGGATTCTTGTACCTCTAGTTGGGTCTTCAACCATCTGTTCCAGAGAACAATCGTTTAGCATATCTAGGAACTTTATCTCTTTTTCAGGTGCTGAACAACAGTTCACCCAGTCTATGTGAGGGTAACTGAAGTCCCTCTTCATAACCAGGTTCCCCTTCTTGGATGCCTCCTTGACAACATTCACCATCCAAGTGAAACTCCCAATATCTTCTTTTAGGGAAGAACTCCCCCTGGAGTTAATCGCCCACAACATGACTTTATCTAACTTCTGTCGATTTCTTTGCACCTGTTATTTGAATAGGATAGCATTGAATACAACGTGTAACAATAACAAAATAACAATAACAATAAAAAGCACTGTGGTGTTTTAAAGAGTAAAAGATTTATTTCAGCATAACAGCATGACCTTTTATGATTTATAATTAATTCCATAGACCTATGGAGTGAAATATTTAGCCACAGCTGTATATGCAAAGTATACATGGGGGGGCAGTCAAGCTGGAAACTTGTGTGAGGTGAGGTGGAAACCCAGAATTAAACCAAGAACAAAAAATACAGTGAATAATTTGGAAAAGACAAGTAAAGAATAAATGATCCATTAATATTTCACAATGAGATCAGACAAATTAAAGTCCTGTATTATCATAGCTGCCTAGATGCCCTAAGCACATCCGATCTCGCTTGATTTCGGAAGCTAAGCAGGGTCGGCCCTGGTTAGTACTTGGATGGGCGACCACCAGGGAATAGCAGGTGCTGTAGGTGCCTGGAGTAGGAACTGGCAAACCACTCCAGTACTCCTGCCAAGAAAACTCCATGGACATGGAGTCACGAAGAGTCAGTCACGACTGTAACGACACAACATATATACATACATACATATATACATTAATTACCATAATCTCTTTGTCTCCCTTTCCTATAATTTACTCTTTATCATTTATACCTCTTTCCTAATTCTGTCACATCTGATCGTATAAAATGCTTTGCTTTCGCAACAAGGAGCCCTATTCCATCCTAGCACCAAAACTAGTTCAAGGCAAGCATGCTGGGCTGTGTGCCAGGCATTGGGGGGGGTACCTTTTTTCCACTGCTGCTGACATGTAGTCCCAGCTATTATTGCTCAGATCTCATTGACATGTACACACAGAACTCCTCATTCTAACATACTCACTTCTCTCTTTCCTTTTCACCTCTCTGTTTCACTCACATGTCTCTTCTCACCCTGCAGTTATGGTTTTTGAAAGCCTTGGCTGAGTGAGGATGCCAGTGGAGGTTTCTCAAAAGCCTGGTGGAAGCAGTGAAGGAAATGTATCTTTTTTTCCCCAAAGGCTTGCAGGACTGGAGAGATCTAGCCTGTGTGCTGCAAAGAGGCCATTTAAAGGCATTTGTAGGTATCAGTGGAGGATTTTAACCATCCAGACAAACAGTGCAGTGGGGTGTGGGTGTGGGTGGGTAGTTTCTTCTTTCCTTTCCTTTCCTTTCCTTACATAATTGACCAGCTTCTTTCTCTGCTTATAATTTTCCATTGTCCTTCAGACAGGTCTCTCACCATACTTGTTCGTCTCTTGCGTGCTTAATGTGATTCTTTTTTTTAAACACCCTTTCAGTCATTGTAGAGTCTTAGTTTTAGTTTTCTTGACAATGTTTTTTATTCGGGCTCATTCTATATTCTAAAGCTGTTATTTCAAAGAGTTCCACTCAGCACAGTTTCCCTACTCCCAGATAGAGCTGTCTTTGAGCACAGAGGCACAAAGAAGGGAAATCTTATGTCAGAACTGGAAACTTGAATGGATCATGGAGGAAAGAATAATGAGGAACAAGTCAAGTGCTGCCACCATGAATCTTTGTGGAAAGCTGATACTAATTTTCAGTCCCAGTGTAACATTTTCCACATGTACTATTCACAGAAGGTAGCTTCTGGCGTATTAAATGGAGAGGGGGGGGGGAATTACAATGGAATAGATTTCCTGCCATTCCAGGAGAGAAAATCTGAGGCAGTTCCCCACTTTGTATCAGCTTGTGTTTGTCTCTGGGTGTGTTAATTTATTATAGCTCTCCTTCTCCCAGTCTCTCATGGAAATTATTCTCGTCCAGGGTGGATAAAAATCAATTATTTTTTTTAAAAAAATCAAAATATTGGATTTTTTCCCCTTAAATCAATTTTAATGTAAATTTATTTTTTAAATTTTAACTACTTTCTGAGGAAAAATCTTTCTAAAAATCGTGTTCTAGATACATTATAGTCAAAAAGTTATTCATCAAAAATTAATTTTTAATTATATAGTATTAGGCTATATTAATCCATTCACATTGTCATGATCTCCCAGAGGTTTCTGATTATTTGGGGCAATTTTTCTGTACAGAAGATATTATCAAAGATGATTGGCTTTGCTATTTTCAAAACTCTTCATTTGGGTCTGCAACAATAACATGCCTCCTTCATAGCAAAAATGCAATAAAAAAAACAGCAGAAGTGAGAAAAAGACCTTAATCCCCTTGTTCTTCTGCATATATTTGTACACAGAATCAACCCCCTTACCTCTTTAGTGATACATTTCAAGAAGTTCAATGACTAGAAGCTTGTTTGGAATGGAATAGGTCTGCACAAGGTGCAAAGTTTGTGAAGGGAGGGCAAGCAGTAAAATGAAAGTGAAACTTTTTGAGCACAGTACGCCACTTCTTGAGATCTTTATGTGTATAGCAGCCTGAGGGTTATCATAATATTCTCACTCTCCCTTGAGGAGAAAAACCTGTAATGGCAGCAGGCTGTGAAAGAGACCTAGTTTGGGAATATCTAGACTGTGAGTCTAGGTTTTTAAAGAAATTCTAACCATATCAGTTAACAAACATGGGTGTTTAATCAAATACAAGCATGTGTATGTGTTGTGTCATTATAGTCGTTACCGACTCTTCGTGACCCCATGCCCATGGAGTTTTCTTGGCAGGAATACTGGAGTGGCTTGCCAGTTCTTACTCCAGGTGCCTACAGCATCTGGTATTCCCTGGTGGTCTCCCATCCAAGTACTAACCAGGCCTGGCCCTGCTTAGCTAAAATACAAGCATACATAATGCCATATAATGTTATTGTTTTGGTTAAATAAAACTCTTTAAATTGTTATTAAGGTAATGGTTAATTTTCTCCTTCCAATAAAGTAAAACAGAACAGTTGTCCAAATATGAATGTTTAACCTATTAAACTGGAGATAGTTCTCCTTGCAATGATTTCATAATTATCTATCTATGTATCTCTAATGGTATATAATCACCAATTTAGTAATTTTCTGATATAACTGTAAAACTAATATGAAAAGTTATTATTCTAAAAATGAAACCTTCATTTGGCTGTAAATATTAAGATTAAAACAACTCCAGCAAAAATGAGTCTTTATGTAGAAAATAATGATTTACATTGAGCCTTACTGACTAGTGACTTAAATCATGATTTAAATCATGATTTTAAATCACAATAATTTAAATCAAATCCACGCTGCTCTCATCTATTGGTATTCTTGCCTGTTCTATATAATATAAATCTCATGGACAACCAGGATAGATTTCTGAATGTGCAGTGGGAATTGTGGCAGCTTGTCGACCACCCCAAACACTATGATGTCTTTAGCTACTGTGATCTCTTGAGTTCTACCTCAATAGCAAAAATAAAAAATAAAAAATGGGGTCACATGAAGTTATCTTTTTACCAAGGCATTCCATTGTGTTTTTGAGCATAATGCTTGTGTTAATTGACAGCAGTTCTCCAGAATCTTAAGGTACAGCAAAAATCTGGAAGTGTATGAACAATCAGATGCACTTTTTCTTTTGGAATTTTTTTTACACAAAATGTGCAGTGTTGACCATTTTTATTCAAGATAGTCTCTGCTGCTAGGGAATTCCTGGACATATTGCTGATATTTTCAACACTAGAACCTAAAGTACATCTCTGCATTTAAGGATGTTTCAATTGTCACAAGGAGCATAAAGGATCTGTAATAAGACAGATTGTGCTCTAAAATTGTTTTAAATTTCAGCTTTTATTTTCTCTTTTTTAAAAGATGGCAATACTTGGGTGGTATAAGTTATAGACAGCTGGATTCTTTAAGGAAGCAGAGGAAGGCTGTGGAAAGTAGCATCTCAGAACAGGGACTGCATTAAGGATTTTTCCCCCTCTTTTTTTTTTAAAGGCAGAAGCTATGCAGCCTTAAAAGGACTTGTTTAAATTTTAATGCCTGTGCAGGATATGTTGAGTTTTCAAAAAGCAAGGAAACTTTCACTACTTTTAAAGTTAGCTAGCAAATTATTCTCATGTTTATAGGAATCCATTTGAACTCCCTTCGCACCATTTACTGGATTTTATTTAGTATAGAAAAGCTTTTGTTTGCTTTGAATTTTTTAATTGGAAAAAATAGGGGGGAGGGGGGAGGGGGGAGTGTCAGAAGGGAGATAGTATCTTATAACCTTGACAAAACCATCACAGAAACACAAATGTAAACAATACCTTTAAAGGCTATATTACAAGTCTGGCTGATTGATGAGGCTATAGGGGTGTTACAAATCGCTGACTGAAATAATGCATGAGGGATTCAGGAGGAATGAAAATCAGAGCAAAGCCGCAGCTTCACTGAAAATGTCAAGCAGGAAGGACTAGAGCTATTTGTGACGTTCCTTGCAAAACGTTTGGTTAAGACCAAAGTATACATTTCTGTACAAAAGAAGTGGTGGTGGTGGGCGGAAGTAGTTTGTGCCAACAATTGCTTTGATTGAACTGTTCTGTATATTAGGTACTTGAAATGGCTTGCCTGTTTCAGTTGCAGTTTATAGCTAATCTACCCCCCATCCGACCCTGTATATCATAGCACGGAGAACAAAAAAAATGTGGCCAGTATGGCAACAGAACATGTAAGATGTGTGCCTGAGCGTGCTTACTCTGATGTAAGAGCCATTGCATCAACTGCTGGTTACTTTGAATTAAATATGCCTAAAATTGCAGCCGTACTTTGACAATGGGGGTTTTATCAGCTGCTTTTCTCAACTTGGACCAGGATATTTTCCTGCTGCTCTTTCAAGACAACAGAGATCAGGAAGCTGTGGCACTCTGGATAGTGCCGTTCCTATGATCCCTCCCCAGTGTGGCCAGTGATCAGGAATGATAAGTGATGATGTCCAGTACATCTGGAAGGCTGTGGATTCTCCATCCCTTTTCTCAGATTTCGCTCTTCTGACTGAGAGTGTGTTCTTTACTTTGCTGTGTCGTTTGAGATGACGGCAGGCTTCAGGAATGTTCTACGTTAATATTTGGAGAAAGGGATGAGAAGGAAAGTGGCTGCAGGGCACCCATTACAAGTGTTTTGCATGGCATCATTTCATAGCAAAATGCTCCTGTGTGGGGAATGTTCTCTACCCTAGTGTCTTCCAGATCTTCCACTCCAAAGACCCCCAATAAATTATCCTTGGTGGCTTAGGCTGATAGGAGATATGGCATTTGCAAGGCATCAGCCTGAAAAAGGTTGTTTTACTCTTTAGATTTGAAATGTCAGCTTCCACCTGGCATTGTGAGCACTACTAAGTCATTAGTTTGTTACTGTATAAGCACATATGTGGCTGTACAGTTATTAAAACTCAGTGCAATCCATTGGATGCTATTGTCATGTTTCATATGGTTTCTTTTAGCCCCGAAATTTCTTTCAGGGAGTTTATCTAAAGCTGTTTAATAGGCGACAAGAGAACGTTAATCTTCATATCATTTGTGGGGGGGGGGAATTATAATTTTTAAAAATTGCAATTGTAATTTGACTGTTTTGGTTTTGGTTGTTATTTTTACTGTAATCCTAGTGTAGACTTATGGCTGAATTTTGGACGGTCTTCTTGCAGGTTGCAAACTGGTTTCAGGTATTAGTGGCCTTTCTATACATTTACTGTACTATAGAAGGACCTGAAGCTAGTTTCTATGTGTGGCTGGATAGGTCAGTTGTTTAGGTATTTGGCTGCAGAACAGATATTGGGGAGTTAAATTCCCCACAGCGTCTCCTGTCAGTAGAACCAGGCTTTGTGGCCTTGGGCAAGCTGCACAGTCCCAGAAGAACACCCCCAGAAGAAAGGACTGATTAACCATTTCTCAATATTCTCTGGAAAACCTGGAATTGACTTGATGGCAGACAATAATAATAATAATAATAATAATAATAATAATAATAATAATAATAATAATAATTATTATTATTATTATTATTATTATTATTATTATTATTATTATTATTATTATTATTATTATTATTATTATTATTATTATTATTATTATTAATTAGAGATGGGCACGACCAGGGAAAATGACGTTTTCGAGTTGTCGTGTGTCGAAGCCGGCCCGTTTCGGCTTGTTTCCGTTTTTTGCGAAATTTTCCAAAAATTTGTCGTTTCATTTGTCGTTTTTTCGTCTGTCATTAGTACTGGTTTGGGGGGGAGCGGGCTTCTGGAGGCACCTCTCTGGGGTGGGTGCCTCCTCTGGCCCGCTATGAAGGGAAAGCGTGCTCCTGGAGGCACCTCTCTGGGGTGGGTGCCTCCTCTGGCCCGCTACAAAATGGCATGCATAGCCAATTGGTTATGCATACCAAGTTGAGTAGAGAGGCACCTCTTTTTTGGGTGCCTCTCTCTGTTGACCACAGGCTCACTGCTAACTGCAGTATCACAGTGCGCACACTGGGGGAAGGCTCCTCCTCAGTCTGGGCGCTCTGTGGTCCACTAAGAAGGGAACTGTACTTGCGTGTGTAGTGCAATGCGAGTACAGATTTGGCTTAGGGTTAGGTGGGTTAGCGCAAGGGCTAGGCTTAGGGTTGTTACAGGTAAGGTTAGGGTGAATTCGTGGGGTGCACCTCTGGGTGCCTCTCTGACCCACTAAGAAGGACAGTGTACTGGCGTATGGGTTAGGGTTAGGGTTAGGGTTTGGGCTACGGTTAGTGGGCTTTTTATGCCCGACAGGCACATTCCAGAAGTCTCGGTCAAAACCTGGTCAAGTGGCCATGCAATTGGTGGAATGGCTCCAAAAATTTGCATGGTCCACTCCCATGGCCAGCCCATCATTGCGCAGGTGTAAAAAAATAAAATAAAAATAAAATAAAATAAAATCAATGGAGACGTTTTGTTGCAAGAAAAACCCACTGCTGCTACTGTAAAAATTCAGGCAGTTTTAAAATAGCTATTTTCGCATGCTTCTGTGGTGCTTTGATGTGTTTTTGGACCACCACGATTTCAAAATATATAAATATTGCTTGCGGTCGCCCCATTTTGGGTCCCCCGCCCGCACCGCATGGCATGGCGAGTTGGCGAGACGACGAGGATGCGCAGCCCAGGAGAGGAGGGGGGGAGGCCGGGGGACCCCCCCCCCCCCAGAAACCACCCCTCTGGTAGGTGCCCTCAGGCAGGCATATTTTCGCCTGCTTTTTTGGCCGGGAACCGGGTTTTTTATTTTATTTTTAAAACTTTTTTCCTGTGCCAGTTGGCATCGCGCGATCGCTGCGATGCCGCCAGGAACGACCATGACAAATCAAACCCAAGTTTTCCTTAGTCGGTTCGAGTTCAAGTTCTGGCGGAGTAATTGTCACTCTTCGTTTCGTTACGTAATGGAAACGAGGAACGGAAACGGAAATGAGGATTTCGCCGAGTCGTGCCCATGTCTAATTATTATTATACTTCAGCTATAGAGATATGTTCTGCCCCCTCTTCCAGATTCCTTCCCTTCCAGTTGCCATTTCACATACATCTGACACAAACCAGAACTTCTAGTGACAGGTGTATACTGTACAATGAGCTGAAAATCTCGGCTACAATCTCTGGTTTATGAGTGAACTGCAGTTGATTTTAGTCAGAGTTTGTGCCGAAGACCATGAAATGTGAAAAACAGGTTGTTGTCAAGAAGAAAGTAGTGGGGGAGCTACTTTGGAGCTGAAAGTAGATCAGGCATTGATCCAGGTTTATGATCCTATGGCTTGCTGGGATCCAGCATTATCTCTTCAGCAGGTATGAGAACATTTGGCAAAGTCAACTTTTTATTTTATGATTGTTTGAAAGTTGCTTTGGAATGAAGTCCATCTGAACCTTCTCAAAAAGTTAGGTTTGACTAGCAAAGCATTATTTGGATTTATAAGGAATAGACATGGGCACGACTCGGTGAAATTGTCGTTTCCGTTTTCGGTTATCGTTTCCGTTACGTAACGGAAACAGTAACGATAATTAAGCCGTCAGAACTTGAACTCAAACCGAAAAAAGAAAAATTTGGTCGGGTTTTTTGTTTCCGTTTGTGGCATCGCAGCGATCGTGCAATGCGAAGCACAGAAAAAGTTTTTAAAAGGTTTTTTAAAAAACCCGGACTCCAGGCCAAAAAAAACAGGCGAAAATATGCCTGTCTGAGGCTTTGCCACCTACCAGAGGGGTGGTTTCAGGGGGGTCCCCGGCCTTTCCCCCCTTCTTCTCCTGTCCTGGGCTGCTTGCACCAGGCTGGGGGGGGGTCATCCTCGTCGTCTCGCCATGCCATGCGGTGGGGGGGGGATCCAAAATGGCGACTACAATTTTTCTTTTGAAATTGTGGTGAAAAAAAACACCAAATCACCACAGAAACATGTGAAATTTATTTATTTTAAATGCCTGAATTTTAATAGTAGCAGCAGTGGGTTTTTTATAGCAATAAAACGTCGTATTGATTTTATTTTATTTTACTTTATATATTTTTTTTAAACCTGCCCATTTGGGCTGGGCATGGATTGGGACCATGCAAATTGTTTGAACCATTCCACCAATGGCATCGCCAGGTTTTTGACTGACACTTCTGGATGTCTCGGAGGGCATAAAAAGCCAAGGCACCTTCCAGAAATCGCAGTCGGGTGTATGGATGTCGTTGAGGGAGGAGGGCTGGCTGGTGGTGCTGGTGTGATCCGATCGAGATTGAGGAAGGAGGCTAGAGGCTTTAGGATATAAGTTAGGCAGGCAGGGAGGGAATTGAATTTAGAAAATAATTTCTTTGATTCTCTGCATCTTAGTCTGCTGAAGGGAATAGCAGTTTATTCTTTATTTCTTCTCTGTGGCAGTTTGTGAGGATTTTTTTCTGATATTGGATGAAGGGGGAGGTTCGACTGGGAGTGGGAGGTGTGGATTTATTTTAAAAATATATTATATGCTACCATTTATTTTCTATTTTCCCAACTTCAATTTGCTTGCACACACACACATTTGGGGTGCAAGCCAAGAACAGAACCTATATCCTAAGTGATATCCTAACTGCCCACTCGCCCGTCTGCCCACGCTGCCACCCACCTGTGGCCCGCGCCGCCGCCCGCCCACTCGCCCGCCCGCGGCTGCCGCCCACCCATGGCCCCCCGCCACCGCCCCACCGCCCTGCCCGCCGCCTAGGGCGCAAAAACACCTAGCGCCGGCCCTGATTGCGGGACGCCCCTATGCTCTGGGAAGTGAAATCACGCTGAATCGCGGTGGAAACGACAAACGGAAACGACAAATTTTTGAAAACTTTCACGACAAACGGAAACGACCCGAAACGGACCCGTTCCGACAAATGAAAACTCGAAACGTCATTTTTTCTAGTCGTGCCCATGTCTAGTAAGGAATGGAAGATTAGGAAGATCCTTCTTTTGCATGTCTGACCCTTCCAGAATTTATGTCTACATTCAGTCCCAGTACTGCCAATTTAATTGGTTTCTTTCTTAAGGAAAGCACTTAGAAGTATGCCTTGCAATGATTATATTCCAAGTTTTAGCTGAATTTTTAATGTAACATTTGGATCCGGCTGATTTTAAGCACACATATTTCTTTCTTGTGAGAGAATCTTTATGTCTTCAGTTTGTGCTGGAGTCCTGAAAAATGTTTGCATTGCATTTTATTGGAGCATTCCAGATGATGGTGTAAGTGTATTAAACAGTCAGCACACTTTAGTTGTGATGCAATAGCCCTTTGATGAAAAAAAAAGCATACCGTTGTTTTGAATGGATGATGGAATTGTTTTCTTTAAAGTTTCCAACAGTAAACTCATCAAGCGTTTGTAACTTTGTAGATCTGTTAAAATTAGCTTAACATTGTATAACATCTTTTTGTGATTCAAGACATGACTGAAAAGCAACCAGAAATGGTCCAGAAAATGTTTTTAACTGAAGGATAATTGACACTGCCTCACTTTCCTACTCTAGATTTGGCTTTAGAAGATGTTTGGGTTAAAGGACTTAATCTGAAACACTATATGTAACATTTCTGTTTTATACTGTATTCTGTTTATATACTGTGTCTGTTTTATTGAATTGAATTGCACTATGTATTTGCTGATTTCTCAGCTTTGTTAGCCGCCCAGAGTTCCCTTTGGGAAGATGGGCGGGGTATAAATCCAATAATAAATAAATAAATATGTAATAAAAGAGCATCACCCGTAGCATAATGCACTGGTCCAAATTGAGTCAAGCCAATATACACTCTTAAACAGCTTACTCCTCAGTCCCAAATCTTGGCTTCTATTCTTCTTCAGGTTACCCATAGGTAAAAGTTGCACAGACGAGGAGTTTACTAATAACTAGAGGTGATTTCCATGTATGTTCATCAAATGTGCTATTTCTTACTGAGAGAAGCCTTTTATTCACCTGGTCCACTCTTTGAAGATTAGGATTCTTTTCAAGATCTCTCTTGCATGTCACCCAGTATCTTAACTAGTGGTGGGACTGGGAAATTCCTGGAGCAACCCTGTCTCTCCCCCCCCCCAAAAAAAAAAAATGTTTTTCTAAAACACATTCTGTAGCTGGTTATTGTTGTTTTGAGCCTTTTTTAAAATTCAGGTGAAACCAACCAGGAGCGGGCAACCTCTGTGCCCCAATGAACCCAAGCAGGCTACAGCTTAATTACGTCCCCCATGTCAG
Source organism: Phrynocephalus guinanensis (assembly GCA_037367245.1). NCBI lineage: Eukaryota > Metazoa > Chordata > Lepidosauria > Squamata > Agamidae > Phrynocephalus > Phrynocephalus guinanensis. Next base: position 47,888,341 of record CM074736.1, on the reverse strand, counting down.
GAAGTTGAGTCATGGCAACTGGACTTCTTTTCTTGAGAGATTGAAACGTTTCACTACTCATCCAAACAGCTTTGTCAGTTACCTCCCCATGATTTTGATGTCAATCACTGACAATTTTTTTAAAAAAATCATTTTTCCCCTTTAAACTAACCTGTGTGTGCACGCGTGTGTGTTGTCTTCAAGTTTAGCAAGTTTAGCGAAAGTACTGTTAAGCCTTGTATGTGCTGCCCATTGGAGTTTGTGAGGGAAAGATAACATTTTTTGCTGACACTGCCATGGCACCAAATTTTGGCAGTGCACCGTCACATCCAGTACTTGAGCTGAAAAACTGGGTGACTGGGCTGCACATTTCACACCCCTGTAAAAGCCCTGCAAGGATTTGGATTGCTTGCTCTGACTAGTCATTCGTGGTAAAAAGTAGACACTGTTCGTTGTTGAGTTCATTCCAGTGGAACATATTTTTAGTGACCGGTGTCTTGCTTGAGATCATGGAGCAAGCTACCCAGTCAGCATAATACTCTGCGTAGTCTCCAGCTTGACATTATTTAAGACAGGGATCACACCGTTGAAATAAATGAATTTTGTTGCTTGCTCATGGTGGTATCTGATACTTTTCTTGCCCAAGTTGAGAAAGTGTGTGTGTGTGTGTGTGTGTGTGTGTGTGTGTGTGTGTGAGAGAGAGAGAGAGAGAGAGAGAGAGAGAGAGAGAGAGAGAGAGAGAGAGAGAGAGAGAGAGGTGACATTTAAAATATGCCTATAAATTACAGCAATTCATAAATAAGTTATAAAATTCAAGTGTAGTTTCTTTTGCCATTAAATAACACTTCACTGAATGATTGCAATGACACTGGAACATTTTCTGGGTATCAGAAAGACAGGTGGGTATTCTTGAGTGCACACATTTGTAGGATAGATAGTCCCCCCCACCCCAGACCCCTAACAAACCAATCTGGGAATACTTCAAGGAGAAAGATATGTTTGACAAGTAGACCCCAAATAAGGGCACGAAGAGTCGGTCACGACTGTAACAACACAACACACACACACATTCCAACTGGAGTGATTTTGTTCCCTGTGAAAATGCTGTTCTAAGAACTAATCAGCCGATAATCCACCCAACTCTGGAACTAAAAGATGTTCCACCAGCACATTCTAGCTACTTCCTTTCCTTCTGTACAAAGAGTTCCCGAGGGTCTTTTGAAGACTGCCCTGTACTTATCTCCCAGTGGCAAAGCACTGATGCCATTGCCTTGAGATATATGATGTAGAAGATGTAATGTAGGAAGAGCTGCTGTTCATAATGTGTGCCCTATCCAGCAAATAGCAAACTTGTCACTGTTAGATTGAACTGTTGTGAGACCCGAAAGAAGTAGCTGAAATTCTCTTATTTAGTGTGGTAAGTTACAACTAGATTAGGCACATCAAATCAGTCTACAGTAGTTGCAAAAGTATTACATTAAGGGTAGCAGGAGTCAGTGAGTTTCTTTGAGGCATCATTTGTAGAAGTTGCACTGCTTGGTGTTTTTTCTTCCTCTAGTTCCCATAGTTTTGTAGCAATTAGTGAAGGAACTGGCTGGAAAAGTCATTATCCCGTTTTAGAAGATGTATGAGTAAATTATACAAAAACATCACCTTGAAAGATGGGGACTCCCAGCACCTGCCTCTGGAACTCAAGCATCTTTGTGGAATGAGATCTTTCCACTTCCACATAAAATCAGTTTCAGAACATTATCGCAGAAGAGAGAGAATTAAGGCTTGAAGTATCATGGCTCGTCATCTCCTCCCTTTTCAAAATGGACTTGATTTTTACATTGTTTTATTATCAGGGTTTTCAGAACTAAACTATCTGATGCATCCTGGGCGCTGCACCCAAGTGTTCAAAAATCTTGTTCACAAATCTTGTGTATAGGTTTATGTATTAGCTTAATGCCAGTGTTTATATTGATAGATTATACAATGCAAAAAAGATCTAGTTATATTTAGGAGCACAGTGACAGTTCTGCATAGAATGTGTTGTTTGCCAGTTAAAACACCATAGGTCCAGTTATTTTGTTGTATATTTTTTGTTGACTCAAAATAAAATCTCTGTGCTGTGATGCTGTATTCATTGCATTCACTACACAGTTGTTATGAAACATTATATTGTTTCCAACACATGGCGACTCTATGAGTTACCAGCCTCCATCAGCAACCTTGCTCACTTGCTCAAGTCTTGCAAACTATTAGCCGTGGCCTATGCCTTCATTCCCTGAGTCAAGCTATTCTGTGTTTTTCTGTTGCCTTCAGCCTACAAGAGACTACTTGTAGTAGTATGGGGCGGTATATAAGCAGAACACTTTGCTTTTTTTTTTTTTGCTTTTTCTAGCACTGTTGTCTTTCACTATCTGTCATTGTTGTCTTTTCACTATTTAACTGTCTCTGCCTTCTTAAAGCACAATAGCTTCAGTTTAGTAATCATAGTGTCTGGAGAGAAATGAGGCTTGACTGGGCCTACCACCCAATTCTTGGTGTTTCTGGTGGTCCATAAAGATCTCTTCCAACACTGTGATTAAAATGAAGCTATTTCCCTTTCCTTCCATCGTTTTTTTTTTTTGGCCGATTGTGACCTTGATTTCGAGTGATATAGATTAAGCCTAAGGATCACCTCTCTCCATCCCCAGTTCCTTATTTTTCCTATAAATATGAAAGATGGGACTAAGGTTGCTTCAGTGGTTTAACCTTCTTTCTTATAAGATTCTCTTCTGAAGGGATTGAATAGCATAGAGTGATTTTAAAAAATGGGGTTTACTGAAGCCCAGAAGTTGCTGCTCTTACTTTTAAGTCAGCTTGACTCTCATTAGTACATGAGAGAGAGACCTTTTTAAAGAACCCTTGCATCCTGTTATGAGTTGTTATGGTAAAGGAGGGAGAAAGATACACATTCTTCTATTTTTATACATGGTAGTTTCTGATCTCTTGCTTACTCACAGCACTCCTCTGTACTAGCAGTTTTAGCACTGTATATTAGTATTATTTTTCATAAACATGTGCATCTTGGCTTGATTACACAGCCCAATTATCAACCAATTAAAACCAAGTTTAACTAGGTTTGCACTAATCCCACTCCCCCTGAAAAACCCGTTATTATTGGAGTATAAAGGAGAATCGGAACAGCTGGAGGTTGTCTTAGCAGAGCAAGCATAAAAACAGTGCCGTTGTGCAACTACTCTGTGCTTTTTGTCAGCCATTTATGTGTGGGAAATGTGACAGTGCTTCTGATCAGATAGTGGGAATGTTTTCTTCTCCATCCCTGAGTCACTCCTAAGGAATGTTAAGATTAATGTACCAGATGAACGCTGTCACTGCTGTAATAATGGAAATCAGTTTGCTTTGAGACTTGCCACACATTTCATATAAAAAGTCAGGTACTTTAAGAGCTGCACATTCTGGTGTTAGGTGTTGCTTGGTTCTACTGGATCCTGAATTCGTTCACTTAGCCAACAATTGTGTTTGGCACAACATGTTCCTTTGTTTCTGGAAAGAGCCTTCACGTCCGTATGCTACTTCACTTAAAACAGCTAGCCTATTATCCTGGATTCCAGACAACACAGGCAAAATCCCACCATGAATTAAACTCAATGCAGTCCTGTAGCAGAGCCTGATCATCTCTACATGTATTCTAAATTTCCATTGAGATATATGAGTTTTTATTCTGAAATAATCATGTACAGGAGTGTAGATTTTAGCGAGTGCTATTACTAAACACTTCTTTAACACTTTCATTAATGCCACATGTATATGATGCAGGAATAGAAATAATGTGATAATAGATATTCTGACAAAGAAACCACACACATGTATGTGATGCTATAGAACCTTGTAATTTGCCATACTCACTGCAGTTATCAGTTATCATTGACTGATAGATTTTGGATGCAAATTTCAATAATCCTAACAGAAATCAGCCTAACCCTTTGTAATTTGCTATACTCACTGCAAGTAGTTATCAATTATCATTGACTGATAGATTTTGGAGGCAAATTTTAATAATCCTGACAGAAATCACCCTAACCCTTCAAAGTGAGGTTCAGCCACAATATAGTATATTAATTCAGTTAGAAGGCATAATTAAGCAATGTATTAACTGCTAATTACAGTAGGCTATATAGCCTGAAGTACTGTATATTCATCTGACACCAGATACTTTGTAGTTCATCTGTTACATGTATCAAAAATGAAAGAAAAAGAAATAGCTGAAAATCAGGATCATAATTTAAAATTTGGAATATCATAATATTTCTTCATATCTGAAGAGATCCAACAACAATCCTTATTTTTTTTACCTGTGAATGTGCTAATTAACTAATATTGTGCCCAATATGGCTCAGAAATAAAAAAAGTACTGTTTCCTGCTGTGAAAACTGAGCTTGGCTTACATACAACTAGCAAATATTCCACAGAAAAATTGAAATTATCAGGAAGTGCTCAGCACCAGATTGTTACCATTCTCTTCAAGTCTAAAGAAACTTTATTGGAGTTTGAGAAGCACCCTTTAAATGTTAAGGCAGCTCTTTTTCATGTTTATCACAGTATATGCAGAACATGAGTTGAAGTGCTGCTGATCAGCCCATTACCTGAATACTAGTGCAGAGCAGAGAGAGCGCCACATTAGTTTGTCAATTCTGATCTGCTTTTTGATTAAGTAGTGTTGTGCCGCCTGGATTTCCCTTTTAATAAAAATATGTCTGTGAAGATTCTCAGTCATCCAAGTGAGTTTATCTGGAAGTTGAGTCATGGCAACTGGACTTCTTTTTCTTGAGAGATAGAAACATTCTGCTGCTCATCCAAACCACTTCATCAGATTGAAATAAGAAATAATAAGAAATGCCACTAAAGCTATGCACTTAGAGAAAAGGCAACTTCATACTAGAAAAAGGTTGTGAAAATGGAAGCTTCTTTTTTGCTTAGACAATGTATGTTGGTGAAAATTCTAACTTATTCTAGTGAAAAGGTTTACATCAGTCCTTATTGTCACACCTTAGGGGCGTTTAACACATGCCATTCTTCCGCTGCCACAAAAAATATAATAATTTGGGGTCTCGGCACGCCCCAGGACGATTCAGGAAGGGTTCCTCAGTTTACCTAGCGACACAACTCATACTGGGAAAGGTGAGCCGCTGTCCTGTTGTGCCCTAGTAAAAAGGGAATTGTCTCCCCTGAACGCCCTCCACCTGGGAGCCTCGGAATTCCGAGTCCCATAGAGCTCAATCAAAAGAAACTTCCTTGCTCACAAAAAGTCAGTAGAGCCCAGCCTTGGCCAAGACACTGGGTAATTTAGCAATGACTTCCCTCCTCTCAGGCACACACACAAATTCCAGTTAAAAAGGTAAAGAAGAAAAAAACTTTATTTTAAAAGGAAAAGCAAGAGTAAAAACAAAAATCTCTTCTTGTCAGCATCATTTGGCAAAAGGTACAGATTCTGGAGCTTAACAAACAAAAGCAGATTTCTAAAACAAACTTACAAAGTAACTTTAAAAAGAAAACCAGTCTCAAGAAGATAACGTGAAATTTTGCATCCCAAAAATTAAAATAATAACGCTTTCTAATTCTGGCTAATATACTCACACGGGTACGGAAAAGATCGCTTGATTTTCTCCTGGCTTCGAGAAGCCAGGCCTGACACAGGAGTTACATGGCTGCAAAACTGTTTCCCCAAGAAGCTCTCTATCTGGATAAACCAGCCAATTATTATAGACCTCGAATCTGCCTTTGTTCTTCAGAAATGCAAAATAGGCTTCAGGCAGGTGTAGACTTTCTCATCGGCAATACCCTCTACTTTGATAGGGAACAAAAGGCAACACATGCCTATTGATCTCAAGTGTTCCATCATCTGAATAGGATGTGTATTCTGACAAGTGGGTCCTTTAACAGACAGGAGTCATCTGTTGACATCTAAGTGTAACCCTTTCAAGTCCAGGGGACCATTTGATCTAAAGGGAAATACATTGTAAAAACCCTGTTTATCCGTTTGCTATCCCTTCATAACATCTTTGATGAAGATAAACTTTGATATTCAAAAGAGGTAATACAGGGTAATACATGGTATCTCCCATTTGCTATTTTACAATCACATCAAACATTTTGCCAATCACATCAAGCATTTTGGCTGATGAGAAAACACAACATTTGTGCTCCCAGTTGACTTAGCATTGGTCTGTGAATTCCTAAGGAACTCAGTGTCTCTTTTCCCAACTCAGACTTCAAAGAAATGATAGCGTGTGACAAGACATGGCCAGGATCAACAGAGTATACAGGTAACAGGACAGATCCAAAAGATGAATTTTCTAGATTTCATCACACTTATATCATCAAAGTTTTCTGTTTCCCTTCCCTGGTATGTTCTGTCGCAATTAGTTATTTAAATCTGAACAGCCGAGATGAGGGAAGAGGTGGAGTAAGATGACAAAACCCCAAAAGTTACCCCAAAAAAGATGTTCGGGGGGATTATAGTGTGTCTGATACTTTTAGTGTGAAGAAAACCTACTTGTGGGGAAAAGACTTTCCAGGGAGTTAAAGTATATACATAAGTGTTCTTTTCCCCCAGTCATGCAGATAAACATATGGAATAGCTTCTCTATTTTAAAAGAAATACATAACCATATTGAAGCAAGGACCTTTAAGTTGCAGCCAGTAATAAGTTTGCTCCTTCTAGATTCTAGGCTTTTCTTTTAAAGAAAAACCTTTTTTCAAATAAACCTCATGGCACAAACAGTTATATGAAGAAAATTCTATAGATAGAAATTAAATACACAAATAAGAGTTTTGCATCTACAAACCATATGCTAGTAGCTGTGACAAGCATGCATTTTATCACACTCCCCTAGAATGACCATAACTTTCTTGGAAAATTATGTCATATAAGATATTGCAAATGTTCTGTGACTCATTTTGAAGCTGCAGTTTACATTACCAAGAGACTGAGCATTTCAGATAAATTGAAAATAACAGCTTACTCCAATGAAGAAGACTAAGTTGCTGAAAGAACTGATGAGAAATGTATATGGACGGTTTAAAATGGGAGTATACCCAACTCTTTTTCTGTTTAATGTCTACATATGGAACGGGCAACAATCTGCTTTAGATCTTCTGCTGAACCATAGAAGATTTGATAAGAATGAGATGCAAAGAACCTCTTCTAGACTTTTGCTTCTGTTTCTGCTGAGGTGCATCTTGTCACAGCATATAAAGAAATATATAATTGTAGGCTTGATGGTGACCATAGTTGGTTGGAACCCACTAAATGGAAATAGTACCATAGTTAACATAGCATCAATCACGGCTTTGTGAAACCATCACAACCATCGCAGAACAGGAGTAAGAGAAATACATTTCCCAAAGGCCCAGACCTAATTATGCTTGGTGTTATAAGTTGATATGGCCACCAGTTTGACAGCTGATAGGAAGCAGGGATCTTTATAAGTTATATGCTAGTTCCAGTCTGAAACAGCTTTCTTTTGAAGAACCAGAGTAGTAACCGTAAAATGATGTTCCCATTTGATTTAAAATCCATCATGACCCAGGAGTTATCTTTATACTTTCTTTGCTTTGTTGCTTTTTCTTTCTAGAAGGCTATGGGTGGTCAGACAACTGTTTGTAGCTTTAATTTTTGCTAAGATAAAGTGCAGTTTATATTGTTATTTCTGTGAAATTAAAAACAATGGACATGTAATCTTTGCTGGAAGACTGTTATTTTTTTGTAATGATGGTATTCTAGCTCATGTATTTCACTCTTCTTGCATTGCTATCCATGCTATTTATAGCTTTAGGTCTTCTAGTAATATGTTACAATCTTCAAGGCTCGCCATCCATAGGAAAAACTAAGCAGTGGCCCAACCATTGTAAACAACAAAGAAATAACTTTACCAGGAATTTTCAGTCCCATTTGTTTGGCTCATCATTAGGCATATGTAGTCTTAGTGCCTGATTGAAGTGGTGTTAGATATACCCTTTAAATAAATAGGCATAGAAAAATTGAAAGAAGTTTAGAATGGAAAAGTTACACCATTTTATTGTTAAAATACTACAGTTCAATGCCGGACATTGCTTTCCTTTTATTGGGGAATGTAGGACATGCATTGCAAGATAGCAATTATCTTGGAAACAAAAGGTTTCATGACAGTCAGACACACAATGTGTAGATTAAGCACCACTTGATTCCCCACACTTTGAAGTAATTATTCCTCCTTCTGCACGTCCTATTTAAGGAAATTCTTCTCTTGTATTTGCCATTTTAGAAGAGCAGGTGCAGTTCACTTAGCCGTGGAACAGCCGAGACTGACTGGTATCAATGAGTACAAAGGTGTGTGATGGGCAAAAAGGGGTCTTTCTCTGTGTGTGGAATTGTCCCCTAAATGTTGTGTTGCTAATACATTTTAGTATGTTTACTGTTGGTGAAATGCCTTAGGCATGGAGATTTCTCTTTACAGGACTCTGGAATTGTTAATTATGAAACACACCTCTCCACTGGCTGGATTTGGGTTAGGAAATTTTGCAAAGGGTCAGCAAGGTTGGATATGCTTAAATGGCTATGAGGCAGCAATGACTCTGAGTTGGGTTTCAAATAATGGGACTTGTTTTCAGGAGGTCTAGTTAATTGCTGCCTTGCCATACAGTATTTGTTTGTTTTAAATTCATGGCACCTATGTGGAACTGGACCATCAAAGATCAGGTAGTCAGAGTGACAATGACAGGGTGCCAGGTAGCCAGTCAGAGGTATATTATTATATTAAAGGTTTTCAAACTGGTAGCCATAGTAGTCTGTCTCAGCATAGACAGATAAAACTAAAACCAAATTAAAAACAAAACAAAACACAAGAACTTGGAGTCACCTTAAAGACTGATCTGAAAGTGTTGTGGTTTTTTGTTCATGTTTCCACTTCTAATGTCAGATTTGTGTTTATCAATTCACTTGTCCTATGTCTAGTGCAAAAAGGCATTGCTGGAAAAGGGTACAAAGGATTAGGTCAGCAGATCAGCAAGTGAATGAGCCTCTGATGGGGTGGGTGACATTTTAGGGCATGTAATTTTCCTGCCAGAGTGGGTGAGAGGAGATTGTTGGCATCTAGGTTTATAACTGGATCTCAGTAGTATCTGTGTTGGTCCCAACAGTTGTCTTGCAACGACTGTTAATCTGTTGTTAGCCTCTTCTTTTGCCATGTTCTTTAACCAAGAAATGCTTTTTGTAGAGCTACGGGCTTCTTTCCCATTGGTCCAGATAATGAAAACTGCATTGATGTAGCTCAGATAGGGTGTTGTTGTTTGACACAACTGCTAAAAAAGCATTGTTTCAGGTCAGTCATGAATGGATTTGCATATTTTTGTGCCATATAAGGGCTGCTCCATTAAACTGGAGACAGATGTTTTTGTCAATGATGAAGTAGTTGTGCGTGAACATAAAGTCATGAGTGGACTGATCCACAAATGTTTACATCACAATATAAAAGTTGGTCATTAAGGTGCTACCGCATTCTTGTGTTTTGTTTTCCCCTTTTCTTCGCTTAGGTTTACTATTTGAAGTTAGAGCTGCACATCTGATCTCGCCTGATTTCGGAAGCTAAGCAGGGTCGGCCCTGGTTAGTACTTGGATGGGAGACCACCAGGGAATACCAGGTGCTGTAGGCGCCTGGAGTAGAAACTGGCAAACCACTCCAGTATTCCTGCCAAGAAAATTCCATGGACATGGAGTCACGAAGGGTCGGTCATGACTGTAACGACACAACACACACATTATATGAAGTTGGGCTGTTGGGCCATCTAGCCCAGTATTGTGCTTAAGAGTTTTTCCTAGCTCTACTGGGAGATCACTGGTGTTTCCTAATGGTCCTCCATTCAAGTATTAAGCAGGTCTGATATGTTCTTTGGATGGTAGGGAGAGGGAGAAGTGATCATTTACTCGGGGTGGATGGAGAAGTGCAACAATATGAAGCAAAGGCATTCCTGTCTGGATTTTTCTTTAAATAATCAAGGGAAAGCAGGGGGCTCAAGAAAGGTATGATATAAACAAGCATGATTTGTGAGGTTACACAATATCATTCCTGATTGCAGGGCAGGTCTTTTAAAGGATCTGTCTTTGCATGGAATGTTCTGGCTTTTTGAAGCATGAGCTAAGAAGAGAAATCTGGCCCTAAATGTTTAGTTTTTGCCTCCTTCTCAACCTCCTCTGAATGATTTGTTGGGCAGTAGATGTGGTGACCTGATCCTGCATCACTAGCAACAATTTTAGAGGATTGCATAGGAGGGTCCACTATGCAAATCATTTTGTATGTCCACTTTTTATTATCTTTTATCTTTTTTCAGTTTGTGAATACTTTATTGCCTATGCACTTGGAGACCTAAAATATGATGACATGAGGGAAACTTGTGCTAAACCATTGCAGTAGTAACAATACTGTGACAGTAAAAAAAAATCCACACACAATTTTTCCTGGCATTTTTAGGAAAGACATGTGGCAGCACATAAACCTAATTTTTCCCATCTTCACACATATGCCTTTCTGTGCAAACTAGAACTAAAATGCCCACCCACTGTTTCCAACTTTTTATGTACATGAAACATGTTTGATAGATTTGTGCTTTACATCATGGTCTCAATTCAAAATGGTAGAGATGGGCACGACCAGGAAAAATGACGTTTCAAGTTGTCGTGTGTCGGAGCCGGCCCATTTCGGCTAGTTTCCGTTTGCGGTGGGTGCCTCCTCTGGCCCACTACAAAGGGAAAGTGGGCTCCTGGAGGCACCTGGGGTGGGTGCCTCCTCTGGCCCACTATGAAGGGAAAGCGGGCTCCTGGAGGCACCTCTCTGGGGTGGGTGCCTTCTCTGGCCCACTATGAAGGGAAAGCGGGCTCCTGGAGGCACCTCTCTGGGGAGGGTGCCTCCTCTGGCCCGCTACAAAAGGGTACGCATAGCCAATTGGATATGCATACCAAGTTGCAGTGGCAGGCAGAGGCACCTCTCTTTCTTTTGGGTGCCTCTACTGTGACTCACTAAGCACTGGCATACTGGTGTACAGTGCACTTGGGCTGGGGAAGTGAGAGAGGACCCCTATGGGCGCCCTCTGGCTCACTAAGAAGGGAAGTGTACTTGCGCTGTAGTGCAATGCGAGTACACAGATCTGGCTTAGGGTTAGGGTTAGCGCAAGGGCAAGGCTTAGGGTTATGGGTAAGGTTAGGGTGAGTTAGTGGGGTGCACCTCTGTGTGCCTCTCTGACCCACTAAGAAGGACAATGTACTGGCGTATGGGTTCGGGTTCGGGTTCGGGCTAGGGTTAGTGTGCTTTTTATGCCCGACTGGCACATCCCAGACATCTCGGTCAAAACCTGGCCAAGTGGCCATGCAATTGGTGGAATGGCTCCAAAAATTTGCATGGTCCACTCCCATGGCCAGCCCATCATTGCGCAGGTGTAAAAAAATAAAAATAAAAATAAAATAAAATAAAATCAATGGAGACGTTTTGTTGCAAGAAAAACCCACTGCTGCTACTGTAAAAATTCAGGCAGTTTTAAAATACCTATTTTCGCATGTTTCTGTGGTGCTTTGGTGTGTTTTTGGACCACGATTTCAAAATGAATATTGCGGTCGCCCCATTTTGGATCCCCCGCCCGCACCGCATGGCATGGTGAGTTGGCGAGACGATGAGGATGCCCCCCACCAGAGCAGCCCAGGACAGGAGAGGGAGGGAGGCCGGGGACCCTCCCCCCAGAAACCACCCCTCTGGTAGGTGCCCTCACTCAGGCAGGCATATTTTCGCCTGCTTTTTTGGCCGGGAATCGAGTTTTTTTATTTTTAAAACTTTTTTTCTGTGCCGCTTGGCATCGCGCGATCGCTGCGATGCCAGGAACGACAATGACAAATCAGACCCAATTTTTCTTTTTTCGGTTCGAGTTCGAGTTCTGGCGGCTTAATTGTCGTTTCCATTTCCGTTGCGTAACGGAAACGAGGAACGGAAACTGAAACAAGAATTTCGCCAAGTCGTGCCCATGTCTACAAAATGGTTTTAGAATGCTTTATAAAGTTGTTTCTATCCTGATTTTAATTTTCCATATTCAGCATAAAGTAATATTCTCAAAAAGGGCCCAAAATATTTTAGGGAGGACAAAAAATGTACTAACAAGGCCATTTTTAAAATAATTATGTGATTCTGCAACAGTGGTCCATGGACTATTGCTATTCTGCATTGCACTTTCTATTGCTCCAGAGCAGAAATTACAGATGAAAACCAATGAAAGCATTGCTGGTGCTTCTTTCTTTGTTTTGTTCCTTGTGCTTCATGTCATTGAACATCCTTTTGGCTGATATCCTACAATTTATAGCAAGGATACAGAACCTTTCAGCCCAGCTGTCAAATCCAATTTCAGAGAAATTTTCAATGGCCACAGTCCAGTTACACACAGAGCCAAAGGCAAAAAGATGCAATCAGAGTTACCAAAGTATTTTGGCTTGACAGTTTTCCTGTCAATAACTAAGCCTTAGGAAAGAAACATTTCAGCTGTTTTAAATTATCATTATACCAAACATTGGTATAATGAGAAAGGATGCATGGCCATCTTGGGAAACCTGTGAAGCCAGATTAAGGACCCCAGCAGGGCTAGATTTGGCTTTAGGATTGTTCACACATAATGTTTACACATAATGATGCACCAGACTTTGTCATTATGGGAATGAACATTGAGTTCCTGCATTCACTTCACCTTTCCTTTGACATATTTGTGACAATAAGACCAAAACTTTTTTTCTTCAGGTTTTTTACCATAACATCTGAACTCTAGTTAATCTTAAGCAGGTGAAGACATCAGCTTGGGACTACCCTGAAGCAAATGGTGAGTCGCTGTGTGAAGCAAAATGCTAGACTAGATGGGCTGTGGCCTGTTCCAGCAAGGCTGTTCTTATGTTCTTAATTTTTGCCACTCTGTGTTGAAACAAGAATGATAGTCCACAGATTGGAAGTCAGCTTGTTTCAACAAACCATAGTTAAGATAAATAACATTTGTGTGAATTCTGATGGAATGAATAAAGTGCAGTAAGTGGGGGAAATGAAGTAAAACTTCTAATCTCCTTGGTATACCTGCCCAGAGATGGTTAGGAGAAGGCTATGCATTCAGAGCTTACTAACACTTGTTCCTGCAACAATAAATTATAGCCCATCATTGTATCTGAATGCAGGCTGTCAAAATCATGAAGGGGACCCAGAGCTAAATAATTAGCACTCAGTACAGATGCTACCTATGGTGGAAATATTTTTACTCAACTCTAAAAGTTAACTGATATTGAATTAGGACAAAAACTGTGCAATAGCATTGTGGCTCCCTATGGTGACATAAGATAATTCTATACAAACTGTTGTGTCTGTCTAATCTAGTGGTTCCCAACCTTAGGTCTCTAGATGTTCTTGGAAACTTCCAGAAACCTTCACGATGAGCTGGCCTGAATTTCTGGGACTTGTAGTCCAGGAACCTCTCAGGACACAAGGTTGGGAACCATTTGGTCTAATCTGCACATTAATTTTTTATCTAAGATTTATCTCCCCCTCATTTGGATTTGATTGTTTAGTATTTGCCATATCATTAAAATCAGTAAAGCATATTTAAAATTAAAGCACTAAACTTTCACACACACACACACACACACACACACAGAGAGAGAGAGAGAGAGAGAGAGAGGGGGTACTTCTTAAAACAAATTTAATTCATTCTGCGGGTCAATTTGTTTTAAGAAATTTTTGTCTTATGAAACCCCTAAGAATGCATTGAAAATCTGTTTCGGAAGCTAGAATAAAGACAAAAACAACCAGTTTTTTTTCCTGGTTAAATGTGCAATGGTTTTTCGTCTTGCAAAGCATCCCATAGGGAATTTTTTGTCATGCGAAGCATGCCTGTTCCTGGAAATGTTTTTCTTCCTATGATATTTTTTTCTTACGAGCCATTTGTCTTAAGATGTACCACGCACACGTGCACGCGCGCGCGCACACACACACACACACAAAGAGACAGAGAGACAGAGACAGAGACAAACACACACACAAACACGTGTGTGTGTGTGTGTGTGTGTGTGTGTGTGTTTGTCTCTTTGTCTGTGTGCGTGTGTCTGTGTGCCTTTCAAGAGTGTAATTTATGAGGCATGCCTCACACATAAAAAAGCACTTTGTCCTATTTATGTCCCTTCCTTCCGCCCTACAGTTGTCAATGGACAGTTCTCTGTTTTCCATTGAGTGGTTCTCTCCTTCCCAAGGTTTATGTGTTCAAGTATGTCTCATGTGTGTTTCTCCTAGCAGACAAGAAAAACTGGCAGCAATTGCACAGAATGCCTCTGAAAAAAGAAACAATGCTGATGTAGTGATACAGGCATTTCCCCACCCCTATTTGCAGTTGATGGCTTTCTTAGGTTTTTGTTATTCCTCACAAAAGATACCAAAGAGAGGGGAAACAGCAAGTATCCCAGCGTGCGAAAAACTGTGTCATGGTTAGGATTTCAGGAAAAGGTAGTGGGCTTAGAAAAAGACCCTGTAATAACTTGAAACATAATTTATCTATCTTCTCCTTAAGTAGGAAAAATGTGCATTTCAACTTTTAAACTGACCTTTCCTGTGAATAACTTGTGGAGAATATAACGCCTCCCCGATCTTAAGATACAAATGTTGTGTTTTTGGAGCATTTGATTTGATTACACAACTTTAAATTCTGGTATGGATGCTAAAATTACTTTTCAACAGAATTTGACTTTTGGCTTGCAGCATTGCCAAAATTTCAGTTAGTTACTATTATTTTAAAAGTTCTAATTTTCTTGTTTGTTTCCTTTTAAAAGACGTATTTCAAGAGGCACAGGGTTATTATATCTTCAGGAGGAAGTATTTAAAAAACAAAACTGCTAACATCTGTAGTTGTAATCCTGCCAGCTTCAACTGAGTCACCCAGCATTATGAAATGCATCCCATGAGCAGCTCTATATAGGAATTTATACATAGAAAGAAGAGTCTGTGAAAAGCGTTCCTCATTTTTGCACCAAAAAATAAAGAACCAACCTGTTTAAAACCACTGTGGCCTTAGATATTGTTTTCTGTTGTTTATCTTCCTTGGGTGAAAAAATGCTGTAAAATCTCTTCTGCCACTGCATCTCTTTTTTTCTTGAGAGACCTCAAGTTAGCCTGACAGAGATAATCTTCACACATATTTTTGCATGGAGGACATTTTCAGAGTTTCTCCTAATTCCATTTTCTTGCTGGGTTAAAAAAGATCCAAATAACTTGCCAGTAATAAATTAGCAAGTATGTCTCTGAATCTATATGTGCAAATAACTTGGCTTTTAGGCCATAGCTAGAGCAGGAATGAGTGACAGTTTGAAGCTATGGTGAGCTAACTTATGGTTATGAATGTCTGCACCTTTTGTCATGTATCAATTTTGAAAAGTTTTTTTTCAAATTTATTTCAACTTTGTGTTTATTTTCATTTTGCCTCCATAGAAAGTGGCTGGCTGTAAGCTTGGAGCAAATGGGGGGGGGGGACAACAGGCATCCAAAGATTTTAAATAGTTAGGGTTCTGGCAAATTCTCGGCAAGCTGGACTTTATTTGGTCCATCCTCGCCATAATACCCTCAGACTTAAGTACTAGCATAAATAACTGCATTCCTGGACTTGAAGATATCCGAATCTGGCATAATTCAGCTCCTTCCTTACACCTCCCTTCCTTTTTGGCAATTCTTGGGGTATTTCTTAGCCAACAGATCAGTTCCAATGGCTCTAAAATCAGTAAACTAAAACGACTTCTCTCAGCAAAAGGGCAGTTCTCCTTATTCCTAACCCCTTGCAGTCGGCACAGGCTTTATATTAAAGTTGCTTAAAAATTGATTTGCACCCCAAAAATAGTTCATTATGGTTTGTGGCAGTTCTTCCTTTTAATTGGTTCACCTTTCGTTCCTGTTAATTGGTACTTAAAAAAAAATCCAAATAAACCAATAGAGGAAAACTAAAGAGAGAATAATAATAGAATTAATAATTCACCATCCCAGTCCCCTTTTATTTCTGCATGTGTAGCTTCATGTAGAGAAACATACAGAGAAAACTTACACCTAAAATTCTGTTGCTCTTGCCTTCCTTTTCTATGCTGTTTCATGTGTTTTCCTGTCAGAAGTGGTGGATTTCTAGAGTCGTGAGGAGGAGCCTCCTAACCACAAGGCATTTAAGCCACAGTTGTACTTCAGCCAAAACAGAAATATCTGTGCCTGATACCGGATATTGTATTGAATGAAACATTCATATGACACAGTTATCTTAAATATTTATGTCTTCATTGCTTACCAATGCACTGTGTTTCCTGCAGATAGTATGCAGATATTCTCCTCATAGAGTACGGTACAAAGTATGTATTCAAAGACCCAGTTCCCAATCAACATATATCAGAGTTCAAATGAAGGTTGCCATATAGATTCCTGTCTCTGTAGTTTTCAAGGGCTGTTGCAATTCTTAAGTTTCAAACTACATAGCAACTTTCTGTGATATTCTAATGATAACTTTCTCAAGTTAAATTTTTTTTTAAATAGCTGAAACACTTCTTTGGTATAAAATACCTTAATAGATTATGTGCTTATGATACTTTGGCTCATCATTTACATCACCCTGTATTTGTAGAATTGCTCTTAATTAATTAATGGACAGCTTAATGGTAGGCTTTTTAAACCCTTACACACTTTAGATATGTTCCTCGTATGTATGACTATCACATATCAAAGTACATTTGCCTGAATGTCCATCACCCCAGCAGCCCCCGCTGTCATTGTCCCCACCCCCCAGCATCCCTGCCCCCCCCCCGCTGCCACCACCATCACCCCTGCCCTCACCACCCCCTGCGATTGCTGCCACCCCTGCCGCCACCGTCACCATTGCCAACCCCGGTGCCATCGCCCCTGCTCCCGCCTGCTGATTTCACTAAGCATTCACTAAGAACTTGGGAAATTAGAATTTCCGGGAATAGGAAAACCTTGTAAGACAAATTCAATGCATTCCTATGGGAACCACGTTAAACCACATTTCGTAGAATTAATTTTTCATAAAACGAATTGACCAGTAGAAAAAATTAAATTTATCTTAAGAAGCACCACTGTATTAATATAGTCTTAATTCAGCTATGTTCCTGACTAATTCATAATTGACTCATTCCCAACCCACACGGGTAGATCAAAATGATAAGAGTTATTGCTCTCGAAAGCTACTGAGAGAAAGAAAAGGATTCTTCTCTATCTATATCATAGTCTATGTAGTCAGTCAGAGTCTGTCCTAAGAGTCGCACTGAAAAAAAGTCAGATGTATGATGGCATACCAGAAGCAAATGCAGGTTGAATTCTTATAAACTCCAAAGACCTTATGTAGGTTCATATCAGACACAGAATAAGAGATGTGGATTATAGATTTTTTTTTGAGCTACCAAAATTCTCCTTCGTAGAAGTGCCACCTGTAGAAGCCAGACTTTACAGGCACCTGTACCATGCTTACCTGGAGAGAAGACCTAGCCGGCAAACTTTATATCTTGGAGAAACCTAACCTATGATACTACTCTAATAGCAGAGAGTGAGGAAGAATTAAAGAACCTCTTAATGAGGGTGAAAGAGGAGAGTAAAAAAAATGGGCTGAAGCTCAACATTGAAAAAACTAAGATCATGGCCACTGGTCCCATCACCTCCTGGCAAATAGAAGGGGAAGAAATGGAGGCAATGACAGAGTTTATTTTCTTGGGCTCCTTGATCACTGCAGATGGCGACTGCAGCAACAAAATAAAAAGACGCCTGCTTCTTGGGAGGAAAGCAATGGCAAACCTAGATAGCATCCTAAAGAGCAGAGACATCACTTTGCCAACTAAGGTCAGGATGGTTAACCCAGACCAGATTGGCCTGCTCCTGGACAAGCTATGGTTTTTCCAGTAGTGATGTATGGAAGTGAGAGCTGGGTGACTATAAAGAAGGCTGATCGCCGCAGAATTGATGCTTTTGAGCTGTGGTGCTGGAGGAGAGTCTTGAGAGTCTCCTGGACTGCAAGGAGATCAAACCCTATCAATTCTGAAAGAAATCAACCCCGAATGTTCACTGGAAGGACAGATTTTGAAGCTGAGGCTCCAGTACTTTGGCCACCACATCTCATGAGAAGAGAGGATCCGATACCAAACCATAAAAGGAGCAATATGGAAAAGTCCCTGATGCTGGGAAAAATCGAAGGCAAACGGAAAAGAGGACGACAGAGAATGAGATGGTTGGACGGTGTCATCGATGCAACCAAAATGAATTTGACAAAACTCCGGGAGGCAGTGGAGGATAGGAAGGCCTGGCGAGCTCTGGTCCATGGGGTCATGAAGAGTCGGACACGACTGAACGACTGAACAACAACAACAACAATATACGTAAGTCAAATTAAACCAGTCAACAGGTTCTTAGAGCTCTGAGTCCTGAGGGATTATGGCCCCAAACTAAATTACACATACCCTAGGTGGAGGAGCTGCAATAATACTGCCATTGCCTTCCTTGGGTAAGAGAAGGGAAGAACACATAATACAATACATGCACACAAGCTCATCCAGCTAGCAGAAATGTAAGGCAAACAATGGGCTTTGCATCAGATTTAGGAGTCCCTAGAATAGAACCATAATTAGTTTCATCAATCATGGCAATTTAAAATCTCTGTCGAAGTGTCGATTTCTTTTGGCCCAACTGGGAAGAGGATTGATTATTCCTGCTTTGCTTTAGAATTCCTTCCCACGAATGTGTGGTGTTGACTAGGTTAATTTCTGGGAACACTGTCATATTTTAAAACTTTTGGAAGCAGAATCTGCTTTTTTCCACTGGCAAAGGGAGAATTTCTGGCTTGGATCAACTCCTGCTTCCTGATTAATCATTTTCTTTTCTCTCTTCCTGTTTTCAGATATATGGTGGCTTGTAGATAAATCTTTTTTTCAAAAGATAGCAAATGGAAGCTTGCCAAAATGTCAACTCCACATCCCACTTTAAACATAAGAATTTTAAATTAATAATGTTTAATTTTGTCCAATTATTTTTCTGTGATAACTAGGAGCAATATTGCCTTATCCGTAGTCATTATTTTGTGCCTGCAAAGTTGAGCTGCGTATTTCAATGCAAGAAATTGACACCACAGTAGAGTGTGAGGCTATTGGTGTGTGTAATGTACATCTATGGGTTCCAAAATGTAGAAAGGCAATACTCATCATTTGTTCTTGCCTGCAGTTGCAGAAGAAATTAAAAGCAAGTTATATGCTCAAGAACATATTTGCTTTCTATAGAGAAAAACTGGAGTGCAATTGATTGCACAGGCAATGGCACAGATGCTCTCCTTGCAGCAAAAAGTTGTCAAGGGGACCTCAAAGAGCTTAGCAGCCCAAACCTGCAGGTTTCTGATTCACACAAGGTGGTGTAAAGTGGACCATCATTGTTTTTGCTGTTGTGCTAGAGCGGTTATGGCGAACCTATGGCATGGGTGCCAAAGGTGGCACTCGGAGCCCTTTCTGTGGGCACCCGACATTGCCCCTTCATAGCCACCTGTATACAGGTTAAAAATTACTCTACTGGCACTTTGCAAAAAAAAAAAAAATAGTTGGTTTTGAATTGCAGTTTGGGCACTCGGTCTCTAAAAGGTTCACCACCACTGTGCTAGAGTGTGCAGGAGTGTTCTAGCATACCTCCTCTTTGAAGTGTTGTTGAACTAACTTTTTATCCTTTTTGAACATTTCAGTTTTTGCTGGTTGAATTTGAGTATTGGCCAAAAGATTTCTTTCTCACCAGCTTTCTATTATTATTTTGGCATTTTAAGATTCTAGTTTATTTGAACATATTGTAGCTTTGTGGACCCAGTTAACTGCATTTTGGTTCATGTTCCTTGTGAACTTTGAATGCCTTCGGTTTTGTTTTGATTTTGTCTTCCTTTGCTTGCAGTATTTACAGCATGTTAAAAGAACGTTCTGTACGGTGTACATGCACCCTTGATCTAATTGTTTCATTGTTGGTGTAGTTCTAATCTCTTTAGATTGTGCCTGATTTTAGATTTGTCTTTTGTATGAACTTGCATTAGAGCCTAAAAAGACTAAACTGAGGCTGTTGTACATTGGACCTAGTGTGGAAAGATAAGACTCCTGGAAAGAAGCAATATTGCTAAGAAAAGTTGAAGATAATAGGAAAAGAGGAAGACCTAATAAAAATGGATTGACTGTGTAATGGAAGCCATGGACTTGAGGTTGAAGACCTGAGCAGGGCTCTTAATAAAACTGTAGGTCATTAATTCATAAAGGTCATTAATTCATAAAGTCTTAGCTTTTTTCTAGATGAGCCTTAGATCAAGCATGTCCAAACTTCGACCCTCCTGATGTTTTGGACCACAACTCCCAGAATTCTAAGCTCAGATTGCCAATGGCAAAGGACTGTGGAAGTTGTGGTCCAAAATATCTGGCGGGCCAAAGTTTGGACATGCCTGCCTTAAACATAGGATTATTCTTTGCATTCCTGTTTTAATAGAACAATGATACTATGCTTCCTTTTTGACGGGACAGACTGCTTTGCTGTTGTAGCAAAAAATGAATTCAAGTACACTTTTTAAAAAACACACACACCATAATTTAGTAAGCATTGATTAAAATAAGTTTTATTATTTGCCAGGTTTAATTATATGCTACATTGCTTCCTTTCTAGCTACAACATTCACTAAGAACTTGAGTTATTA
Organism: Phrynocephalus guinanensis; assembly: GCA_037367245.1. Taxonomy (NCBI): domain Eukaryota; kingdom Metazoa; phylum Chordata; class Lepidosauria; order Squamata; family Agamidae; genus Phrynocephalus; species Phrynocephalus guinanensis. Next base: position 47,867,605 of record CM074736.1, on the reverse strand, counting down.
GAAGTATGTGTTGCTGACTGCAATAAAAGGATGGGTCCTCAAGAAGCAGGTAGTGGTGTCTAAATGCTTCTTTCTTCACGTTATGTTCAGGCGCCTTTAATCCTGGAAGAGAAAAAAGAAATAACAGATTACAAACATATTCTTTTTTTTAAAAAAAAACTTGATCATGATTCGTAAGCTTGCTTGTTCCATTTGTCAAAATGAAAATCAATCTAATGCACATCTAAAAGCACTTTTAATATTCCATTCTGTTGGGGGGAAAAACATAGCCCAGGGCCCAGGCTGGTAGGAATAGCCTGTTGATTGTATCTGCTGCACTGTGATGTTTAGATATTCCTACTTGATCATGGAAGCGCTTTGCAGCCTTATGCATTTTGAAAGTTCAAAGTTCTGTACAAACAGTGATTTACTCTGAAATATAAGGCAATAGATTCTTTCTTAAGAAACATCTGATATGACATGGACAGTAGTGTTGTCTCTATACTTTAACGTTTCACCTGGAATTAGCAATGGCTGTAAAATTAGATTAAAACCTTGGCTCCTAGTTGTACTGTGAGAAAATCAATCTACACCTATATTCAATTTAATATCCAGAATGTTTTCCTTTGGTCTGACCCATGGAGATAACTTCTCTTAGCCCGGTTTCTTTTTCTTTTCTCTTTTTTTCTCTTTTTGGTGGGGGGGGGGACTATCATGCAAGGGTACCACACACAGTAAGGATCACATCACTTTTATTGACTTGTCACAGGGCTATTGTAGTTATTCTTCTCAGCAGTATTTCAAAAATGGCATGAAATAAGTTGATCACTTCGTTTGTCTAGGCTGTTGGAGTTTATCAGACCTTCTTGGGCAAGAGGAGAGCAAGCCCTAAATATTTTCAAAGGATAAATTTATTTTCAAATAACTTTTGAGATTTTTAACAAACTTTTTATGTCATCGTGTACTATGTAACAACAACAAATACAATGGCAATAACAACAAGAACAACAACAAAAAATGGTAGTGCAGTACTACAGAAGTTCTTACCACTTCTTCTTGCTTGGTCTTATCAGGTACTGGCCATGACTCAAGAGGTCTATCTGGGATCATTGGAGGCAGTGGCTGCACTGGGTACATTGGTGGGTTTGGTAGCTGAGGGTGCATTGGCTGATTTGGATGTGCTGGTGGCTGAGGGTGCATTGGTGGCTCTCCTGCAACTGGTGGAACTGGCTGGTGAACTGGACCTGCGTGAGCTGGTTGATACTGTGGCACTAATGTATTCTGTCCAGTCATTGGCACAAATGTGTTATGTCCAGGTAGCTGCATGTGTGGGTTCAGAGGTGGCTGTTGCTGTACCTGGTGGAGAGGTGGTGGCATTGGATGGAGAGCTTGAAAGGGACTTTGGTGCATCATTGACCCTGGACTGTGGTGCATCCATCCTCCCATTGGCTCATAGCCATAACGTGGGTACTAATGAGAGAAAAGAAAATGATGCATTAGGATGGTAGTACAGTGGTACCTTGTATAAAGGAATTAATTCATTCCAAATGAAATTATGCTAAGCAAATTTTCCTTTATAGAAATTTCCCATAGGAATGCATGGAAAACAGAATAATCCCTAATTGCGACCATTTTTATGTTGTACGGATTCACCCCGTAGACGATTCTGTTAAGCAAATTTCCCCTATCTCTGGAATTTTTTTATGTTGTACAGATTTTATGTTATACAAACTGTTTGTTATACGAGGGTCCGCTGTAGTGGTGGCGGTGAAAGTTGCAGCTGATTTACAGATTATGTGAGAGAGATGAGAAAAGAGAAACCAAGGTGGAGAAAAATCAATGATCTTTTAAAACCAAATTGAAGATATCACAGAAAACATACCTGATGTCCCATTACACCCTGGTACCATTTCAAGGGTGTCATTACCTTAGAAGACACAAAACAAATATAAAGTGATATTATTGTTATCATATTAAGTATTTCAATCAGATCAAGCATTCCAATCTCACTTTTCTTATGTCCTTAATAAATTACTGAACTTGAATATCTTAAAATCTTACTCTCTGTTAAATTTCCAGTAAAGTATGAAAAATCACTATCCCTAGGTGTAACTGAATATGTATTGTTTCATCTTTGATTCCTAGTTATGGCTTCCTGGGCAGTTTGACAGATCTTCCATTTCAATTAAAGTGGCATGATCCCTTTTCTTACATTAAAGCAAAATGTATATATAGTATGCTATGGATGTAGTTTTACTGGCTACGTTTTTTACAAGTATAATTGTTGAAAAACTATAGACAGCTCCGTGGTAGTCCACCAGTATAGCATTTCTTTTATTTCAAGATAGCTATTCTTTCAAACATAAGTTGGAAAAGCATAGCCTAAAACATAGGCTACCTAAACTTATTGTAACAATTCTGATTGGCAAAAGGTTAGAGAAAGGGATCACAAAGAGAAAGTTATTGATGCTTATGAGCTATATTGTCTATTTAATTAACATATAAAACATTGATAAAATATTATACCTCATAACTGAAATTGATAAAACCAGGATGTTGGGGTAGCTGTAAAAAAGAAGGAAACAGATCAAGTATATTATCTTTCAGTTCATTCTCTTCCCCACCCCCACCCTGTCAAGGACATTAGCCACGTGATTTTCTTCATAGAAAGTTCACTTTTCATAATTCATATTTCAAAACAATAAGAACAATAAGCTTTAAATATATCCTTGAAAGCATGAATTTCTAAATAAGGACCTATATATTAACATTTAATATATCTTACTGAACAGTCTGTATATGGTGTCAGTGTACATGAAATAAGAAGTAGGAAGATTAGATTTGCAAATTAAGAGTGCTAGAATTCTGCAGTTTAGATTGTGTGTGTGTGTGTGTGTGTGTGTGTGTGCATGCATGTGTGCAGCCCCCCCTTTCCTCAATGTGCACTACAGTCCATCATGGTACCAATTCTGAAGTTTAAGCTATTTCTTTTGAATTGATTCTGGCATAGTAGGTGATTGATGGGACAGTTGCTAATGGGTGAGTGTTAATTTTAAGCCAAGAATTAAATAATGGATGTTGAATTTGAGGTAATTTATCAATGAGTGGTTTAAAATGGGACAAAGGAATACGTTGGTTTACATAAAATAGGCACATGCTGACATACACATACAAATTCAGACTACAAATTCAGAAATAATTATAGTTACACGGAAATGTTCTTCACATTACTAGGAAAGACACTACCTGTGTAGCCTGACTGCTTGCTTATTTTATTTCCAAGATGGTAGTTGTGGATGGACAGTTTCAAGGCTCCTGCTCTCCCTTCTCAGGGAACTTGCTGGAATCCACTTGCTAGTCCAAGCTTATGGAAATCTACTGGGTCAGTTGTTAAAGTCAGCTCTTATATAAGCTACGTTAATTCAGTGAGACTAAATTGGGTTGGAATTAGCCATTGAATGTAGGCCTTAAGCTTTAAACTTGGACCAGCCAGCCACCAAGCAGAGGATTATCCTCTGGGAAGGATTTGAAAATGATGATCTCTAGAATTCTGCATCTTGGCCACTATCATTGTTAAAATTCACTTTTAACTATTCACTAATTGCTATAATTCAGTTATTTAAATATTATTATCAGGTAACTTACTGGAACAGCCAGTGTGGTACTTAAGACGCACATGATCAAAATCCAGCCCTCCATCTTTCTCATTGCAGGTCCTATAATGTAGAAGAGAAGTGGTGTTGTTGTTTTTAAATCCTCTTGACAAGTCAAATGAAAGCAATAAGAGAATAAAATAAAATAATAAAATGAAGTAAATAAAACAAAAAATTTCTACATAATTAATATTGAGGTGTCTCTGTTCTTTGTTAAACCACCTTTCATGATGCAAGTTGAGCTGTTCTGTCTCTGTTGAATGTTAATGGCTTTGGATACAATCCAGTGAAGTCGGATATCAGAGGGAGAAAGGTGTATTCAACAGGTCTCACCACTAAAACAAATGGGCCAGAGTCAAAGTAGCTGACGTTGTGGAGGTATGGCCGTTGATCATAAACCATATTAAAGATCACAATTAAATGACTGTCTTTTTCATTGTCAAACTTGCATGGCATTTTCTAACTTCAATTTTGTCCTGCCTATTTCAGGTTACCATTGTAGTTATAAGATTAGGTTATTTCATTCATTTACACATGATAGTTGTTTTTCGTACTGCTGGGCATTCCCTCCCTTTATGTAGTATATTGGACGTGGGGAATAATGTACAGTGATACCTTGTATAAAGGAATTAATTCATTCCAAATGAAATTATGTTAAGCAAATTTTCCTTTATACAAATTTCCCATAGGAATGCATTGAAAACAGAGTGATCCCATTTTTATGTTGTACAGATTCTCCCCATAGGCAATTATGTTAAGCAAATTTCCCCTATCTCCCGAATTTTTTATGTTGTACAAATTTTATGTTATACAAGCTGTTTGTTATACAAGGATCCACTGTACTGTAATATACTGAAAGCTTCCAACAAGTGATGATTTATTAGATAAAGTTTAATTGCACATCAAAATTTGGCCTTCAGTTAATTAATGGAGATGGCACAAGGAAATACATTCTCTTTATTCTGGACTCAGTGACAGAGAAACTTTTTTTCCGCCTGCTAGTTTGTTGTCAAAACTAGCAGTTTGTGTTTCTAACAGTAAGTACCCCTGGCGTACCACCAGTCCTTCTTTTTTGCAAAGGCAGCAGAGAACAGAAAGGGGGAAAGCTTCCAAAGGTCAGTTTGTGTGACTGTAGACCTGTCTCTACACACACTGTATGTGTATGTATTTAATTTAATTCACTGATCCATTCAATTAGATTACAGTTTTATTTACCAAAAGATTCACACTCACTTACAAACCCAATACACCCTGATAGGGGTGCAATGCACCCTTGCAGTCAAGATTGTTTGTTATATTTAAGATGGAGCTTTCTACTAACTGAACATTTTTAAAAAGTCACCTTCTTTTAAGCAATTCAATCAACCAATTAATTGTCAGGTTAATATCCGGAAAGGCAATTGAAGACATAGTCAATTGGCAGTTCTCATTGGATGCCTGCTAGTTGAGAAATAGGATTTTTAAAACTGAGAAGGTTGAAGCGAAGCAACTTGAAATGCTGTATATGAATACAGAGATGAAAAATAATGTTGCTACTCTTAGAAGGTCTTTAAAGATCATTATTAAAGTCTATATCCTAACGTTTTTAAGAATTTCAGGCAAAAATCAAAGACAAACAAATCAAAACAAAACAAAAAACACAAACATGTGGCACCTACATGTTTGTGTCTTTTGTTTTGTTTTGTTTTTCTTTGATTTTTGCCTGAAATTCTTGAAAAGACTAACTCGGCTACCCTCTCTGTAATTTTTTAAAAGTCCCAAGTAAAAATTTAAAACATAATGCTTTGTCAGGTAAAATATGTTCAGTTTTAAGAGAGAGATATACGTAAGCAATATACACCTTCTAGCTGAAAATTTAGTCTGTGTCCTCTGTTTGGAGAATATCAGGAGATACCGAAAGGATTAATATTCTAACAGAGAGGGGGGGGAGTAATAAGTTTACCTTTTGGAAGTTCTCTTGGATTCTTGATGTCTGTATTGCTCCAGAAGCCTTGGTCTGTATGGGATCTTTGCTTTCTTTGGCTTGTATTTAAACTGTTTCCACTCATCTTGACAGCCAATCAGTGTTTGAGATCTTTTGCACATGCCTATGCACGCACGCGCACACTTGCACACACCAGTTGTATCACACATTTTCAGACATCAAATCACACTTTAGACTAAATATTATAATTAAGGCATGTGGCCTTTCATTATGCACGGATGGCTTGAGAAGGCATATTATTTTGCATTTCCAAATTACCCGGTGATGCTTCAAAGTTGGGAGTGAGAGTCTTGGACTAATTGTGCCAGAGTTGCGTAATTCAGTTCAGTGCTCCTGAGTTCAACCACCATTTGATCTGTCTCTCCAACTTGCCATATGTTGCGTCGTTTACAAATAAAATTTTAAAAGCCACATCATTACCTTCTTGCCCTAACTTATATGGCTTGACCTAATCAATTCCATTTAAGTAATTTTATTGGGTTTTTGGGGAGAAGAAGAGGGGAATGAGGGGAAGGAAGGGGGAATACATTATAAAAATTCCATTGAGTATATCAAGCCTAAAATAACAATTTAACATATTTACAAATCACCAAATAGTATCACAGTACTAATAAGTTTGTTACTTCTTGCCATCTTTTTTTTGAAATCTCTTCGTAGTCTCCCTTTAAAAAACCAGAGAGCTTGTCGATTTCAATACATTCTCTTATCTTTTCGTGGAGGTTTCTCTCTGTTGGCACTTCTGGTTGTTTCCAAAATTTCGCATACAATATCCTTGCTGCAACTATTACATGACGAAGTACATATTTCTGATCACATGAGATATTAATATCTACTATATTTACTAGAAAAAATTCTGGTCTAAGCTCTAACTTAATCTTCAAATATCTTTCTAAAAATAATTTTACCATTATCCAGTATGCCTTTGCCTCTTTACATGTCCACCACATATGATAGAAGGTACCACTGTCATGTTTACATTTCCAGCATTTGGGTGAGTAATTATACATCTTGGATAGACAGTGGGGGGAGAAATGCCATCTATAAAACATCTTATAACAGTTTTCCTTGAAGGCTATAGATTTAAAAAGTTTAACCGTATTCCACAAGGAGTCCCATTTGTTTAGATGAATAGGATAGCCAAAATTTTCTGCCCATCTTATTATAGTATCTTTTACCAATGTATCAATCATTTTTTCATTTAGCAAAATGCTATAGAATTTACTAAGAAGCTTTAAATCTCCAGAAGATAGTATTTTGTCGAGTGGAGTGTCATTAGTCATAAATCCCCCCTCTTTGGTGAGATGTTTAAAGTGTGAGTGTATTTGTTGGTACTTCCACCAGTCTAACTTGTGACCTTCAGATAATAATTTTGCTAATGGCTTCAAGGAGCAATCAGCATTCAAAAATTGTCTATAGGTTAGGGGTTTAAGGCTTGTACTTGTAAGAGAACTAGTTATCGCTCCTGTCGGAGATAACCACGTTGGTGCTTTAGGATAAAACTGTTTTTTTATGGATAGCCATATTTTGATTAAGGCATTCCTTATCCAGTGTTTTTTGAAAAGCGTAGGTATATTACCCTTATACCATACATAATGATGCCAGCCCCTGTCTAAATCATGACTCTCAAGCTGCAGTATTCTATTATTTGTCATCAAGATCAGAATTTAACCCAAGTCATAGCTGCCTTGTAATACAACACCAAATTGGGCAGAGCAAAACCACCAGCTTTAGTTCTGTCCTGTAAATAAACATTTCTAATCCTTGCTTTTTTCTTTTGCCATATAAACACACATATACTCTTTTACAGGTCTGAGATAATCTTAAAGTTCGGTGATATAGGTAGACATTGAAATAAAAAGAGTAATTTAGGTAAGACAGGCTTGACCTAATCAATTAAGGAACTGAGATAAACTTTATAGCATTGTCAAAAATAAAGTAGTGATGATGTGCTATGAATGATTGGGGTGGGCAATGACATTCATGAAAATGTAACCTTGTATAAGAAGAGAGATTTGCTAACATGGCTAGGGTGTTCATTTTAGTTTTTTTCTCCTCACAATTGTCACATCCCATTTTCATATCACCAGCTGTGACCTTGGGTCTGTGGAGTTTTTAACTGTCCTTATGCCTCAGGAAGATTATATTGGAGTAATGCGGTAGTAAGGGTAACTACTGTTTTGTTTTGTTTTTAGTTTACCATTCTGTTCAATTGGATTATCAAATACTGTAATAAGTTGGCTCTGGAAAATGATTGCCAGCGCAACTGTCAAAGCCAAAGCTCAAGTGCCAGAAGAGAAGACCAATAGCATGTTGCTTACAAGGCTATCACTAGTATCAGTCCTGGGGTAAATTTTACTGTATATTGCATGTAAAACCTCTCATATGCTCAATAACATTAGGTGGTATGGGATGCATGTGAACAAACTTAAATTTTAAGTCAACACACAAGGTCACATAGTTGTGATGGTTTTTAAAAATATATATTTATTAATGCGAGAAGGGCCATGTTAATGATTATAAAAAGCAGTCATTATTCATCTGGAAGTTGAGTCATGGCAACTGGACTTCTTTTCTTGAGAGACCGAAACATTTGTCTGCTCATCTGAACACCTTCGTCAGTCATGATTCAGGATTCACATTTAATTTCTGATTTCCCCCTAAACCTTAAATTTCTTTCTAGATTCTATAACATCAGCAATTTATTCCTTTCTATCTTTCTTGCTTTTCGTACCCATCCATTACATCCCATGACTCCATGAGTCTTTTCTGCTATGCCTGTATGTTTCCCTTTGGAACCTTTAGTACACACTTTTCTGTTTTCTGCACCAGCTTTTCTGCACCAGCAAAGGCCTCTCTGGACTATGTCTGTATTCATCTTCCCTTGTTTTCCTTCACCTTTTCTTTGTTCTGTTTCTTCTACCGCCTTACTGTACATGGCTACAACAGGATGGATAGCTTTCAGACAGCAGTTGACAGACTAAAGGTGCAATAAAGTCATGGCTTGTAATAATAAAACAAGAAAACGTGTCGTATTGTTAATGAGCATTTCTCCATATTTGACTGTTCATTGTGATTACTTGGATTTCTTCTAGGCTGCTGCAAATAAGTGCTGGGTTCTTATTTATTTATTTATTTATTTATTTATTTATTTATTTATTTATTTATTTATTTTAGAGTATTTTTACCCCACGTTTCTCCTTGGAAAAGGACCCAAGGCTATCTCTAGGCTCTCCATGTGACTTCAAATCTGGTTAACTATCTTGACATGGCATATTTTTTTAACCGCAAGCAATATGTGAACAGAGTACTTTTGGATTTTATTGATGTTCAAGCAGGTTTAGATTTGCCATTCTGAGCAGGTTGCAATAGAAGGCTCAGAAATAGCTTAAATACTGTTTTATGATGCTTAAGGAGCCAGACTTTAAAGGATACATCATTTCTTTTTTATTTACTGTATGTGGGGATGTTCATATCTACAGTATTACCATTTTTCAAGGTCTCTAAATTACCCACAACTGTGTCAAGTTTTTGAATATTTTTATTTAAGTGAATCAGATAAATATGTTTTTTTATAGTGAAAGCCAGAAGCATACATTTTGGTTTCTTTAAGGTAGACATAATATTGAAAGTTATTCATTAAGGCTTGCTCTTTCCCTCTGTTTAAAGAAGTACCAAGAAAGCAAGAAATACTGTATCCTGGGTGAAGCTGGTAATTTCAAGCACTTGAAAGAATTTGGTAATTAGATGTCGGGGAAACTTCCTTGACTAAGCAAGAATGATATACATGAATAGCATTTAGAGATGGGACTTGGTTAGCTACAGTAAAAGCAGAGCAAAAGTTGCTTGTCAGTATTGACTAATACAGCTGCCTAAATGCCCGAGGCACATCCGATCTCACCAGATTTTGGAAGCTCAGCAGGGTCAGCCCTGGTTAGTACTTGGATGGGAGACCACCAGGGAATACCAGGTGCTTGTAGGTGCCTGGATTAGGAACTGGCAAACCACTCCAGTATCCCTGCCAAGAAAACTCCATGGACATGGGGTCACGAAGAGTTGGTCACGAGTCTAACGACGCAACACACACACACATTGACTAATACATACTCGGCAAAAATATTTGTAGTAGTAATCAAGGTGTTTCTTTCTTAAAATGTTTTGTAGTTTACCATAGAAGATACTAATCCTTTGGTTCTCCAACGTGATGAAATCATTTATTGTAACAGATATTAATGTTACAGATTTTAAAAGAACCGGAAAATATTGTACTATCCAAATTAAATTTGCAAAGGAGTTAGATACCTGTGGCTTCAGAACACCTAGTAGACTTGACAGCCTAACCCATTCATGTAGGCTTACAGCTAAATTCCCATTCAAGGGAGAATGTGGCCTTTTGGAGACAGATGTTTCTTGCATGACTTCACATTTGGGTTCACATATACATTTGCCACATATACCAGAATTTTTAAGATCGCCCTTTGTGCCTCTCAGGAAATCAATTGTGATCCACAAGAGCCCAAAGTTTAATGAAATCTGGATTTTATTATTTTATTTTTATTTTATTTTATTACCTTATTTTATTATTATTAAACTTGACGAGGCCGAGTCCTACTTTTCACAAAGTCGAAAAGTAGGAATTGGAACAGAAAAACCCAAATGTATAAAACAGGTTGGAAAGATAAGGGAAAATTACGAGAATTTACACTTGGCAGGGGACTCAGAAATGGACAGGAAAGAAAACAGTAGTCTCTGAGGAGCAACAACAGCTTGGGGAAAAACATAGGAACAAATGTAATTGCCAGGGGAGAAGGCTAGACTCAGCACTGTCTTTCAGTTTGGGAAAAAAATGATAGAGATGTCACAGTAGCATTAGGACTTAAGAGCATAAAGAGCACGGTGTGTGTGTGTGTGTGTTGCATCATTACATTCGTGACCGACTGTTCATGACGCCATGCCCATGGAGTTTTCATGGCAGGAATACTGGAGTGGCTTGCCAGTTCCTACTCCAGGCGCCTATAGCACCTGGTATTCCCTGGTGGTTTCCCATCCAAGTACTAACCAGGGCCGACCCTGCTTAGCTTCCAAAATCAGGTGAGATCGGATGTGCTTAGGGCATCTAGGCAGCATAAAGAGCACAAGGCTGGATCAAACCAATGGTCCACCTAGCCCAATATAGTTTTCACCCAGTTACCAACCACTTGCTTGTGAGAAACCTGCCATATGGCTATGTGCTCCCTACAATTGGTACACCTCCAGTATCACCTCTGAATCAGGACATGATACTTAGCCAATTCAACAGGAATAGAGGAGAGATGAGAGCCAGGTTGGGCACTTGTTTTCTTATGCTTGGGAACAAAGCCAAGCCTGGAGGAGAGGCATTTCAGACAGGCTTGCAGTAGCAGTTATAAAATAAATTTATGTTGCACAGAAAATGAAGATTGAACTGGACTCTTTGATGTGTTTCAAACACAACCTTAGGACTTGTCCAGAGGCACAGAATTGTCCAGGAGATTGTGCAGAAGATTGAAGAGGAGGCTATATGCATTCTGGCAAAGAAGGAAGCTTGGAATGCCTGCATGTGTCCTGTTCTAATGAGAAGAGCATAAGCAGACTTTACTTTTCAGTTAGGTTGATGATGACCATATGCCTCAATTCTTATTTTTCACTACATGATGTGACTGTTAGAATACTGTTCCATAACCTTGATGGCGCTAATTCTTTGAGTTGGAAATGATCATAGTCTTTCAACATACAGTATTTATCCACACAGACTTCAGTGCTCACTATAGGACAAGCCTTGTGCATTCCCCTTTGGCAGATAATACTAAACCAGAAAGTGTATACAGCTTTGCAGAAATCAGAGGGCAGACATTTTATATAGCCAGCTTTATAGGCAGAAATTATTTTGAGCCATTAGATTCTTCAGTATGCTGGAGTGCAAAGCAATGTGTTATTTTCCCCTCTACTGCATCTCTTTTAGGAAAGCGGAGCAATTGTAAATTGGCATTGGCTGGAAAAGCATAATTCATTTATAAGCCAGGGTGTCATACAGGCACATGCTCATGTGCACATTCCGTTGAGCTGCACTGGTGGAGGTTGAAACATACTTTATTTCCAACTGTGCACAAATAATTGTTCTGTAGGACAGTGATTTAAACAGATAAGGGTTAACAAATAATTACAAACAAGAATTCTCAACAGAAACTTAAACAAGCCCGAAACAAGACTTCTCAATAGATATGAGTTAACGAGTAATCATGGCTTGGGCCCAGGCAGATTGAGGGACTGTCTGTGATTTGGCTCAGTGGGATGGAGACGTAGGCTTTAAAGATACTAGCCTGCCAGGAGAGGGGCTAGAGAATTATTTCCCAAGGAAGGTTAAGTTGTCCTTCTCCTTATCCAAAGTAGACACTTGGAAAGTGAGGAATGAGTTTTGGTTGCAAGGATGGCTATGCACTACTAGACTATGTTGTGACAATGACAACCACTCCTTTGTCTTCCTCTGGCTAAGGTTATGTGATAAAGTATGTTTCTTGTTATTTCAGTCTAGGCATGGTAGCAAAGCATTCAATATAAAAATCAAGTGTTTTTTTTAAAAAAAACTTCAAAAGGATTCTATGTAGAATTCTTTTGACAGAGATGAACAGTGAGGAGCTGCATGTTGTTCCTCATGTTTTGGAGCCTGAGATAGTACCTGTGTGTTATTGGGGTGGTTGTTCTCATGGTCTTTGAGGTATTCCTTTAGTTTAAGACAGTGGGCAAAGGTGTCTAGGTTACCACAAAGCTGTATCATCTATGTGAGCCCTGTGGAGCAAAAGGATTAGGTCCCTTGAAAAGACTAACTGTTCTGCTTGACTAAGTGTGTGACTGGATAGATATACAATGATGTAGCCTGGGTACGTGACTTTTTTGTTATTTGGAGGAGGTAGATAGTTGTAGTGAATTAGATTGTTTGTGTTCCTTCTTAATTAAGAGAAGCAAATGTTGATCTATAGATGTTTTTTCTTTCCTTAAGTTTGCAACCCTTGTTTCAGACCTAACTGAATAAAAGGAGCAACACTCTAATAATGATTGTTATTATGTATGTATTTATTTGCTTTTATCTGTAGCCCATCTTGCTCCTGTTCTGTTTTTGTTATATATTGTTTACTAGTTATAGTGTTTTTATTTATATACTTGTACTTATCTATTAAATTGTATTTTACTGTTTATGGTTTGATTTCTGTTCAGCTTGTAAATAGCCCAGAGTAGCCATGTAGCTAGATGGAGTGGTATATAAATAAATAAATAAATAAATAAATAAATAAATAAATAAATAAATAAATAAACAAACAAACAAACCTAGGATCCAAATTTACCCAGACTCTTGGAAGCAATCCCAAATAACCCAGATGATTGAGGCCTGGCAGAGTTAATACTAATTCAACTGAGACTGAACTTCATCAGAGCCAGCCCACCTAATGGGTCGTTTGGTGTGACAGATTTTGGTGTGAGCAAAATTGATTGTTGCCTTAATAAATACTACTAATAATATCTTTGCTTCTGATTATGCAATGGATAAAAATGGTTCAGGCAGAAACAGGGTTAGGCATGAACCATGGTTTGGCATGGGTTGGTTGCACACCTGTCCCCTCAGCACCTTGGCTCCCTTTGCCCTGCCTTCCCTAGTGGGCACCCACTCAGAGGCAGCAGCATAGCTTCCCAGCCCTCCCTTTCTTCAGGCCCTGCCTCTGAGCAGATGCCTACCTGAGAAGGCAGGGCTGGGAAGCTGCTCTGCTATCTGAGTGAGCACCCACTGGAAGAAGTGGAACAAGGGAAGCCAGGGTCCCTGTGGGAAAGCTGTGCAGTCAAACTGGTAAACCATGGTTCATGCCCATCTCTAGTCAGGAACCTAGAGCGCAGACTGAACTACACCCTCCCTTAGTAAACCAACCTTCATTTATTACTTTACCTCAACTGGCATTTATTTGTTTCAGTACATTCACTCAGAGACTCTGGCAAATTAGAAAGAATAAGATGTTTTAGTTTACTCACAGTTCCTATATTAAAAAACAACAACATAATTTGTGGAAATATTAACTTGTTACATAACTGAGCTTAACCACAAGTTACTCTATTATTAACTAACTGGTAGCATTGCTGATAGAACACTCACTCTAACTCCATGCTTGGGACTTCCTTACTCGCCCACTGACAGAACACTATTAACTGGCAGATAGGAACTGAACAGAACTCTCTTGACTGAAAACGGTGGGTAAAAGTATCTGAGGTAGAGAGGGAAACAATTGGCTTCCACTGAGTTGACTGACATTCGCTGCAGCTCCCTCCCAGTTAAACATCTCAAAGATATTGTATGAGGGGTGCAAAATATCCAATTGGGAATTATTTAGAAGTACTGTACCCTGACCCTACCCTAACTCGCTGAAAGCATTAAGTTTGTGAGTCTGGCCTGAAAGGGTTTGGGATCTGACATAACTTCTCTCTTCCCTTCTGCAGTCATTGCTTTCTAAATGGTTTCGCCAATAAGGGTGAAGAACGAGTTCCTGTTATAATGGAGACTATCTGCTTGAGCTAGAACTTCAGTGTTCCAGCACTCATGTTTCTGTGAAGAGTCTCCATGTGAGAGGTATCTCTCATTATCAGACTCCCCAGTAAATGCATGTTGGAAATAATGATGAAATAGAAGACTTGGCACTTCCCTCTAAGTGTTTTGCCCTATCAGAGTTTTCATAATGTCTGATTAGGACTGTAGCCTTTACACGTAAGTCACCACACTAAGAGCCAGTGTGGTGTCATGGTTAAATGCCTGGAATGGGATAAGGTGATATTGGTTCAAGCCTCCACTCTTCCATGAGCTATAATGTGACCTAGGTGAAGTAGAAGGAGAGAGCCATGTATGCTATCTTGAACTCACTGGAAAGGATATACAGTGGTACCTTGGCTTACGTTTTTAATTGGTTCCAAAGGTATCTTCAGAAATTGAAGAATTCATAAGTCAAACAGGGGCTTCCCATAGGAATGCATTGAAAATCAATTAAACCATTTTGGATTTAGGTCCAACCTGTCAAAATCAGCTCCGGTGTGTGTGTGTGGAGAGCATCCTTCCGCTGTCCTTGATTGAGGGAGAAGCCTGGGTGCCTTGGAAGGGAAGTGCTTACATCCAAGTAAGCGCTTACTCAGAGGTGTTTCCCTTAAGAGGCATCCGCTTTGGCTGCTTTCCACTTTCCTGCCAGATAGATGACTTTGACAAGTCAGTCCAGCCAAATTCATCTGTCTGACGGGAACGCGGCAAGCAGCCTATGGCTGCCCTTAATTGAAGGAGAAGCCTGGGCCTCTTGGAAGAGAAGTGCTTTCCTCTGAGTAAGCGCTTACTCAGAGGTAAGCACTTCCCTTTCAAGGTGCCTGGGCTTCTCCCTCAATCAAGGGCAGCTGAAGGATGCTCTCTGCAACACCCCCCCAGCTGATTTTGACAGGTCGGACCTGTCAAAGTCAGCTGTCTGATGGGAAAGTGTAAAGCAGCCAAAGGCTGCCCTTGATTGAGGGAGAAGCCTAGGCACCTTGAAAGGGAAGCACTTAAATCTGAGTAAGGAGGTAAGCACTTCCCTTCCAAAGTGCCCAGGTTTCAGGATGATGCATCCATCCATGCCGAGCCTGGGCACTTTGCAGATTGGTGAGCAAAGCATGGGCCCATTGATCTTCGCCCAGACTGGGAGGCTTGCAAGATCCACCACCACCACTTACCTTGCAAGTCGACCGGGCTGTGCAAACAGGCATCCGCCCGAGGAGATTCCCTGGGGTAGATGCATGTTTACTCAGCCGAGGCGGTTTGGAAGGGAGGCGCGCCTCCTTTCCAAACCGCCTGGGCTTCAGGAGGATGCATCCATCCCACATATCTCCTGGGGTAGATGCATGTCTGTCCAACCTGGGCACATTGCAAAGCAAGCACTTACCACTGGGAGGTAAGTGCTTCCCTTCCAAACCAGTGAGGTTTGGAAGGGAGGTGGGATGGCCTCCTCCTCCTCCTTCTTGATTGCTTTGATCTCTTTTGCAGAGGAGATGGGTATGGGCAGCAAATGCTGCTCTCTCCTCCTCACAACAAAGTCAACTGTCATGCGGAGCAGAGAGCATTGTTCGTAAGTTGAATTATTTGGTTGTCGAAGCAACTGTAAGTCGAGGTACCACTGTAATTGTAACAAGTTAATATAGCATTATAGATTTTTTAAAAAAATAGATTAGGGATTAGGTACTTTTCTGGTTATCATGAAAAACAGCTGCTGAAAGATTTTTTGGTTAATGTGCTCCTTCCTTCCTTCATTCCTTCCTTCCTTCTTGTCTATACAGGAATGGAGTCATTGTCAACAGTGACTTCCCCCTGTGATGGAATTCTGCATGTTGTTTCCATTGAAGAAAATAGTAGCTTACTTGTTTTTCCTATTGTCTCTCCAAAATGGAGAGTTGGAGAGGAGGAATTCCAATGATGGCCTACCACTTGGTTCAACAAACGTTGAGTTAGAAACTATAAATTTTACAAATGAAAGTCGCTTTGGGAAATGTGGGCTTGGCTGGAACTCAGAGCCAACAATTTTCTTTGTTACAGTGGTAGTGCAGATGTTTCTACAAAGCTTACAACATTTTATTATTTATTTTAGGGTGGTTTTTTCCTATTACTGTAGATTTTCAGGAAAGCCAAACAAACTGGTGCTTGTTCTTCATTCATATCTGGTATGCAGAGATATGTCTTGGAACACTGTGGCTCCTTTTAGCTATTGTGGCTGTTAAGAGAAGTATTTATGAGTGGATCTAGAATGCAGCAGATAGCAGTCTTACGATAAGGTGATGATGGTGATTGGAAGTGGGAACTCTTGTACCTTCAGCAATGTTTGAGATCCAAGTGAGAGTAATTAAGAGGTAAAAAAGAAAGAAGGAAATATCCTTTGCCCCTACAGATGGTGCAAACACATTGTGGTCCTCCAAATACTGCTGGATTACAGCTCCTGCCATCCTATACCATTGCCTCTCAGGTCCACCAAAGATTGCTTCTTTGAAATGTTAGTCATGTGTTTGAAAGCAATCTGACGTTATAATTGACCCATACATTTGAGTCAATATTTACTATGTGTATGTCCTGAGATGGAGGAATGCTGTGTAAATATTGCTGAAAATGAGCTGTTGAATCATTGAGGACCCATGGAATGTCATAACATGAAGCCACTGCGTGTGCAATATTTCCGCACATTTTTAGTGCTGATTCATTTCCTTTCATTTTCTTCTATTGTATTTTTATATATGCCAGCTCTCTGCCAAAGGAGGGACATAAGGTGGCTCACAATGAATTAACCAGTATAACTAAAATGAGTTGAGTGGAAAGCTTTTTTAAAATTTTCCATGGAAGTATTTTCTTGATCTACTTTTTAAAGCAATACGTTATAACTATAGTTATCCATAAAAGAGCTACTAGACGTACACTTTTGTGACAGTGCTTGGGGGATTACTCAATCACAATCATGGTAATATTAGGTAACAATAATGCATTCTCTGTGACAAAATGGTCAGTCGGTATAGAATACAGAAGCACAAGTCGTGCAGTGGTACAGCAGTAAATGTGGAAGTACGTAGGCTTATCATTACAGTCCCAAAGCTAGTTCTCTTTGGATGAGCCAGAAAATGCCTGGGGTTGCATTGATGAAAATCAACAGAAAAAAAAAGATTTGAACAATGTTAGTGGTTCTGAATTGTCCATTCAAGAGTAAACCACAATCAATAGCTCTGTATTTCCACAGGGACAGGTTGCAAGGATATCATGTACCTGAGAAAATCCCCAGTCTCTTCCCAAGCTACTTTGAGAATTCCAGCTAAATCCAGAAATATCCTTTGCCCCTACATATGGAGCAAACACATTGTGACCCTCCAAATATTGTTGCATTACAGCTCCTGCCATCCTTTACCATTGAAGGATCCTTAGGGATCATGGGAGTTCACCAGTATCAGGATAGCAATGTAGCTTTTGTCAGTTGTACAAGAAGAGGATTTTTGCCTTCCTTAGTTAGAAACAGTGCCTCAGACCAAACTTCCATTGAGTTAAGCAGGGTTTACATTACATGAGGAGCCTTGTGGCACAGTGGTTAAATGCCTGTGCTGCAAACAGTGCTCACGACCTGGGGTTCAATCCCAGGTAGCTGGCTCATGGTTGACTCAGCCTTCCATCCTTCTGAGGTCAGTAAAATGAGTACCCAGCTTGCTGGGGGGGGGCAATGTGTAGGCCTGCATAATTAAATTGTAAACTGCCCAGAGAATGCTTGGGGCGGTATATAATCCCAGGGTACTTGTTTGACAGGCACAACATATTCTACTGTTCAAATTAAGTCAAATAACAAGAACTGATGTTCATTCTTGAACAGTGAGAAGGAAGGCAATTGGGTAAAAAGCTCAATGGTTTAAAAAAACACAAGATTTGGAATGCAAGTTTATTAAATTTTTAAAGGTCAAGATAGAATAATATTTAGGGTACAACCATACATGTAGGTTGACAATCCGAAGAGAAAGCAATAGAAATTTACTGGCAAATGAATTTCCAGTTTTAAGATCTTGTGGGAATGACCTTCTCTTGGTTCCGCTGTCCTTGCAGACTTTTTTGTGAGAACATGAAAAGAGGCCCTGTCACTCCTAGGTTCTGAAATGCTCTTCTCTCCAAAAGAGAAGTTGGCCTCATCCTTCTTGTCCTTCTGCTGGCAGCTCAAGTTCTTCCTTTCCAGGTAGACTTTTAAACAATGTGGATAAGTAAGCATTATCATGGGAGGCTATATTTCCCGTCCCTCCTATTGATCATATATGTATATGTTTAAGTAACAGTTTAAAAATATTGTTTATCTGGGTATTTTTAAAGCTGTTAATAAACTGTTGTGTGAGCTTATTTTCAAAATAAGTTGATTATAAAGTAGAAGTCTTGCCATTTCATGCAGCATGTAATTAGTATCTGTGGGACTTGTTTTCCCTCTCAGGTATTTTGCATTGGTGTTATAATCTCTTGTTAGAGTCAGAATAATTTCCAAAGAGGCTTAAAAATAAGACTGTTAGCCTTGGATAATAGGGAGAACAGCAGATGTCTTGACCAAACTCAAAAGGATTTTGCCAGATGTGTGCAGCATTCTTTGGAGTGCTCCTAATAAGGAAAGTTTGCACAGTTACAAGGCAGTTCTGCATTTGTATAGCCATGTGGAAGAGATTTTTTTTGAAGGATAGGAGAGATACTACTCTTGCAGTGCTTCAAAACAATCTTTCCCCAGCAACCAGCAGTTCAAGATGGTGTCTGCTTTTTTCTTACGTGCATGCTTCCACAACATTCAGCAACACTACGCTTTCTTGGGAGTCCAGTTAAAAGAGTAATTGTTTCTTTTTGACTTCTATGATGTATGACCATAAAAACTCGCTGGCAGCTACAGGAATTGTAGGAGTTACAGCATGAGTTGTTTCTGACATCTGATATTGCATGGCTGCGTGAAAATTTTTGTCTCTTATAAAAGGAGTTTTACAGTGGATTAAACACATTCAACATTGGCTTCTTCAGTTTAACAAAAACCATCGGTGGAATAGCAGATTTTACTTGATGGGTAAGAAAATGGTTGTGTGAGATTGAAGTATAGCTTTGATTGTGTCATAATTGGTATTTGAGAGTTCTCTCTTCCTCTATTGTAATTTCTTTTGCTTCTCTTCAAAAAAAAAACAGCAATTTTTAACTGATTTAGAACTTATTCCTTGCTCAGCAAGAGAAACAGAGAGGTCTTCCTGCAACTTAGCAGGCTATAAAGTCAAGAAGCAGCAAGTTCTGAAAGAGCATGTATTTTGCCTTTTCATGATTTTACCCATGCTGCTAACAAGCCTGAGAGGGAAGAAGACCTTTACTCAGCAGTAGTGTTGTGTAATTAAAGTCAATTATATGACCATAACAGTTCATTTACTTAGAACTTCTTTGAAGCGTCTGATATGTTTTTATCATCTTTAGGAGTGGCTGTGTAACCCTAGTTAATGATGGCTGCAAGGTGAGACATGTCATGAAATATGTTTAATGGATGCTGACATGCACTCAGTGTTACAGTTGTATGTATTTAACCATCCTCCCCAGTAAATGTATATAGATCACCTAACTTATAGTACTTATTTAGTAGTCTATAGGTTAGATCTGAGCCCCAAGTTATGTTCTTATATTTAGCAACATTACCAAATGTTATTCAAAAAGTGCCCCTGGATTTGCCTATTATATAAAGTATAAAGAAGAATGCTTTCATGCTGTCAGAATGAAAATGCAGCACAATGTAATTTTAAATTCTCTGGGATTGGGTACATAGCAGTGTTGGTGAAACTATGGCATGGGTGCCAAAGGTGGCACTTGGAGCCCTTTCTGTGGGCACCCAACATTGCCCCTTCACAGCCACCTGTATTCAGGTTAAATTGCTGTATTGGCACTTTGCAAAAAAAAAGTGGGTTTTGAATTCACAGTTTGGACACTCAGTCTCTAAAAGCTTTGCCCTCACTGGTATATAGGATCACAGGCCATGCTTGTGTCTGTTTGTGCCCAATATAACTGTCACTGCATTGTTATGAGATGCCAGTTACTACATTCTTTCCCCAAAAAGCTTTGTCTAGAGCAGGGGTACTCAAAGTTTTCAAGCAGTGGGCTGGTCCACCTCGCCCCAGACACCACAGGGGGCCAGACCACAGCCCAAAAACAAAAACAAAAAACAAAAACAAAAAAGGCCGACATGGAAAAAAGGGGGAGAGAGGGGCAAGGGGGCGGAGCCCCCCACAACTGGCCCATGATCATTGTGTCTCCAGTGCCCCAGCAATGCCTCCTGCTCCAGATCACCACCCTGAGGTGCCACCGCTGGGATCCCTCTGCTGCGCCTCCTCCTCCTCCTCCTCCTCCTCCTACAGTGGCAGCGGCTGGAGTGGCTCTCCTTCCTTCCTTCCTTCCTTCCTTCCTTCATTGCGTCGGGAAGGAGGTGGCAGCCCAGGCAAACTCAGGCCCCTCATCACCTTCTGGGCGGCCACTCAGGATGAGGAGCAGCAGCCGCAGCAAGGGCAGCACGCAGATCCAGCCATGTGCCCTGGAGGGAAAGCTGCCTCCTCTCTTGGCCTGGCCCGGGCCCGGCCTGACTTGGTGCGCTGCAAGTGAGGGAGGGAGGGAGGGAGGGGAGGGAGCAAGGGCTGGGAAGGAGGGAGGAGAGGCAGGAAGGCATGCCCAAAGCAACCTGCAGCCCACTCACTGGCTGAGCCCAGCCAGGCTGCGGTGCTCTCTTGGCTCGCCAGCCCACCCATCACCAACCAGGGACAAATGCAGCCCCGCCAGCCTCCCAGGAACCAGGCCCAGGCCACCGCTGGCCTTCTCTTCCCTTCTCTTCTTTCTCCACCACTTCCTCCTCGCTGGTCTCTAACCCAGTGATGGTGGTGGCAGCTTCAGCCTCCAGCCATGGTCGTGCTCCCTCCTCCCCTCCCTCACTCTACTGAGTAAGGCAGCAGCCCAGAGGGGGCTGGGTGGGTGGGAAGTAGCTCCGTTTCCCCTTCGGTCGCCTGCTGTCCATCCCTGCCATGGCTGCTTTGGTCTCGGAAGGCTTGCTGGTGCTGCCTCCTCCTGCCCCTTCATTCCTCACAACTACAATAACACAGGTGGCAGCCACACAAGGAAGGCAGGTGGGCAGGGTGGAGGAGGAGCAGGGGTGGGGCCTCAGGGCCATGGAGGGAGTGGGAGACCTTGCCGCAGTCCTCCTGTTTTAAATTGCCCCGCTCGGCTGCACGCAGCACCCCAACCATCTGGGCAGTGGGTGGGGGAAGTGGGGGACGTTGCCGTAGCCCTCCCACTTTGAATGCCCCACTAGCCAGCATGCTGATCATCTTGGCGGTAGTTGGGGGGAGTGGGAGAAGCGACATAGCCCACTGCTTTGAACTGCCTCAGCAATAGAAGCAGCTGCGGAGGCTGGCTTGCTCACAAAGCAGGGGTAGGTGGGGGGTTGCAATTGGTCCCGGGGGCCAGATTCAGGACCTTGGGGGGCCGCATCTGGCCCCAGGGCCTTAGGTTGAGGACCCCTGGTCTAGAGGTTAGATTGCTTCTAACCAAGGGTCATTTCTAAGCTAACTTATCACATTTTACAATCTGTTGCAAAATGTAGTTGTCCCATCCCATATAAAAGCTGGTCATCTCTTGGACCAGTCTCAGAAGGATCTCGTAACTGTAGCAATTGTTTCTGTTTTCATAACAGTGGGAAGTTTTATGGGCTATTTTTCCCTTCTTCCTGTCCAAAATAAATGTGCTGCACAAAACGAAGAATGAAACTAAATGGCAACAGTTGAACTTTTGGAATTTAGTACCTGAAATTAAAGATGGTGAAGGGTTTCCTCTTCATCCTGCCCTAATCTTTGAGGTGCCACTTCCTAAAGAAAATCAGGGTTCTGGAAAAGGAAAGGAAGGAAAGGAAATATTTATGAGTAATACCTTCATGTTGATTTAATGATGGTTGAAGTTACAACACTTGAAAACATATTTTATAACACAATTGTTACTTAATATTCTACATTTTGGGGAGAGAACAATCATTCTTCCACCTCTGCCTTCCATACATTTAGCAGAAGATGAGAAGACGGATGCTGAATACCAGGTACATATGAATCTTCCCATCAGGAGGTAGAGATTTCAGGTTGCAAAGAAAGATCCATAAAGATGCAGCTCTGCACATGTAAAAATAAAAATCTGCTGAACTCACAAAGGTCATAAGAACATAAGAAGAGCCATGCTGGATCAGGCCAATGGCCCATCTAGTCCAGCTTCCTGTATCTCACAGTGGCCCCACCATATGCGTCTGGGAATGCATGAGACTAGATATCTGTCTCCTGATACCACTCCCCTGCATCTGGTCCTTGAGGTACCCCAGTTTTAAGCTTGGAGTTGATACATCTCCCTCATGGTTTGTGACCTGTGATGGACTTTTCCTCCAGGAATCTGTCCAACCCCCTTTTGAGGGCATCCAGAACAGATGCCATCACCACATCCTGTGGCAGGGCGTTCCACAGACTAACAACACGCTGGGTGAAAAAATATTTTCTTTTGTCTGTTCTTACTCTCCCAGCCCTCAATTTAAGTGGATGTCCCCTAGTTCTGGTATTTTGTGAGAGGGAGAAGAGCTTCCCTCTATCCACTTTCCTCATGCCCTGCATTATTTTTTACGTCTCAATCATATGTCCACTCAGGCGCCTTTTTTCCAGACTAAAGAGCCCCAAACGTTTTAGCCTTTCCTCATAAGGGAGGTGCCCCAGCCCAGTAATCATTTTAGTCGCTCTCTTCTGCACCTTTTCCAGTTCAACTATGTCTTTTTTGACGTGCGGAGACCAGAATTGTACACAATACTCCAGGTGGGGCCTTACTATCATTTTGTATAATGGCATTATAATGTTGGCTGTTTTATTTTCAATCCCCTTTTTGATAATCCCTAGCATGGAATTGGCCTTCTTCACCGCTGCCACACATTGGGTAGACACCTTCATGGAGCTGTCCACCAACACACCAAGATCTCTTTCCTGATCCGTCACGGATAGCTCAGAGCCCATGAGTTGATAGATAAAGTTTGGATTTTTTGCCCCAATATGCATTACTTTACATCTGGCTATATTGAAACACATTTTCCATTTGGTAGCCCATTCCCCCAGTTTGAAGAGATCCTTCTGGAGCTCTTCACAATCTTCCCTGGTTTTTACCGCACAGAAAAGTTTTGTGTCATCCGCAAACTTCGCCACCTCACTGTTTATCCCTGTCTCCAGGTCATTTATGAACACATTGAAAAGCACTGATCCCATGACAGATCCCTGCTTTTCACCTCTCTCCATTGTGAAAATTTCCCATTGACACCTACTTTTTGTTTCCTGGATCTCAACCAGTTCTCAATCCATAAGAGGACCTGCCCTCTTATCCCCTGGCTGTGCAATTTTCTCAGCAGCCTTTGGTGGGGGACTGTGTCAAAAGCCTTCTGAAAATCCAGGTAGACGATATCCACCGGTTCACCCAAATCCACATGCCAGCTAAGAACGGGAGCATAGCCATGATCCCCTCCTGTGTATTTTGTCAACATGTAGAAGAAGTGAGAAGAGAACAAGGATCAAACAGCTGCTCTCAAGCAGATGTTACCCAAATACAGTACATTGGTCTCCTGTGATCCCCCAGAACAGCATAGCTGAAGGGTTTAGGGAGCTGTAGTGTTGACACACATTCCATCAAGTCAGTTCTGACTTATGGAAGTCAATTCTGACTCTTTTCAGGGCTTTCTAGTTACACAGTACTCAGACATTGTTTACCATTCCCTTCTTCTGGGAGTACAGTAACCCCATGCCCTTTTGCGGGACTGCAGTATATGAAAAAATGCCCCCTTGGGTAAGGGGGAAAGGCCAGTTTCAGGCCTCCTGTACTTACCTCAGGCCTGGTACTGCCCCAAACGGGCCGTCCCGGGCCTGTCGTAGGCCCCAAAAGGTCTTCCGTGCGAATTGGAGGTGACTTCCGGTAAACCAGAAGTGACCTCTGGATCACTGAAAAGCATTTCTG
Organism: Phrynocephalus guinanensis; assembly: GCA_037367245.1. Taxonomy (NCBI): domain Eukaryota; kingdom Metazoa; phylum Chordata; class Lepidosauria; order Squamata; family Agamidae; genus Phrynocephalus; species Phrynocephalus guinanensis. The sequence goes on along the minus strand of CM074736.1, from coordinate 47,843,415 downwards.
AGGCCTCCAAGGGCCTTTCTTGGCCTGTCAGAGGCCTCATAAATGCTTGTTGGCGATTCGTGGGTTACGTCTGGTTTACCGGAAGTCACTTCTGGTTCGTGCAGAAGCCCTTTTGGGGCCTACAACAGGCCTGGAAAGCCCTTGCAAGCCTATTCAGGGCAGCACCAGTCTGCGGATACGTACAAGAGCCCCCAGCTAGGCCCTCCAGTCCCTAACCCCCGCAATAGGCGGGGAATCACTGTATCCTGTGACTGTGTAGGCAAGGCCACACAGGCTGACTCTTTGGGCATACACAGTGGGGAACTAAACTTCAGATGTGAAGGCCCATGGGGGGAAATGGAAAAATTAAGGGGATGAGACTGTCCCCCCCCCCCTTTAAGCTTGCCATGCTTAATTTGCTCTCATTACTAGACAATAGCCTGGCTCTTCAGAAGTCTTAGTTTCTTGCAGGTTGTAGGTTCCTTACCTGTCTGAAGACAGGAAGAGAAAAGCTACAGGTGGACCTAGTCTAACTGTTATGAAGAATCCAATATACTGATTAATCCACTTAGAATCCATGCGTATAGTGTGGAACTTGATGAGGTCTCAATTAGGTCACTGCTGATACTGTTTAGGACTCTAGAATACTAGGATGAAGGTAGTTGCATGATGTTTTATTTAATAACCTGAAATTCTGGGAACTCATTTTATTCATTAAATTCTGTTGAGGGCACAATGTGTTTGCTTCTGCACTTTTGTAAACATAATAAAAATAACAAAATGAATGTCTTGTAGCTAAATAAGGAGATTTAACTAGTAAATATTTAATAGATGTCAGATTCCATGATTTCAGACATAAACTTTCTAGGGATCTGTCTGTTCTTGGCTGTTGAAGGAATGCTTGAAAGACTCAACAGCAGCAGCCTCTTGAAATTTTATAAATTTATTTTACAAACTAGCTAGTATACATGCACTGTCAAATAAAACTGCAAAAGCGTGGATAGTTTTTATATAAAACCATACTGTTGATAAAAGAAATCATTTGATATGCACACTAATTCTTAATTTTGGTTTATAAGCGATAGTAGTATGCATTCTGTTCTGTAGAAGATTTCTGATGTGATTAATAGGAATTTTATAGCAAGTAATACAATACTGTACATCAAGTGTAACTGTTACATTGTGTAAGTAGTCAGCATGTACTAGTAGCCACTGTTATTATCAAGTTTCTTTCACACGTTCTTCATATTTTTGGAATGTGGCAGGGTTGTGCAAGTGCCCACACTTGGTTATGAAGAAAGTTGCTGGTGAATATTACTATTCTTATATCTTGCACAGAGAATTGGTGGTGCAGTATTTAACTTTTTGGTTGTAATCTTGTAAGCTAGTTATAAATATGTCATGCATAGCTGCAGAAGTAATGGAAGAAAGTGCTGCAAGGAGAAGCAATATCTACTATTCTCTTCAACAGGTATGGTGCACAAGAGTTGAGACATGAGCTGCATGATCAGTTTGCAATCATGAGCCATGCAGTCGTGAACTGTGCATTAGAGTGTGCAATGCTGGCCATCTGGGTGTAATGCCTGGCATACTTCTGCTCAAAAAAAACTTTACATTATGCTCACTTGAACAGAATTTCAGCCCATGTGTGGCTTATTTCTCTTATACATAAAATTGAAGCTCTTCAAGAGCAAATGCCAACATTCTGGTAACACCTTGTTAGTCAGCAAAACACACACACACACACACACACACACACACACACACACACACACACACACACACACACACACACACACACACACACACACACACACACACAGAGCGCTGGGACAATTACTAGGAGTAAAAACTCTTCAAATGGTTACTTTGCACATAGTATTCTTAGATAATAGAGGTGGAACCCATAGTTACAATAATTTTCTAGAGATGTCAAAACAAGTCATGGAGGTTGCTGATCACTGATTTTTATTCTCATGAAATCTGAGCGTTCACTGTGTGCTAACTAGAGAATCATTCTTTGACTTTGCTCTTGCAACAGTCCTGGGGGGATAAGAAAGGATAGAATGGGAACATTTTATCCAGGTAGAGAGTAATGAATTTTGAGAGAGTAAAGACCCCTTCATCTTGCTTTGTTAGCCGAAACTGATTTCAACTGAGACAGGGAAAAAATGACTAGAAAAGAGCTTCTGAACTCATGGAGTGTACCTCCTTATTTTCTCACAACCGATGAGATCCTGCCCTAACCACGGAAGGAAAGGAAAGTGCTACAGAGTTCCCTCAGTCCTGAGTCCTAGGCAGCCTTTTATGCTAATTTAACTTTGTCCTCATTTCCTGTGCAAGCCCAGCTCAGAACAAAACAACATTTTGTTTTCAAAATAAGGATTAAAAAGACGAGGAGACAGTCCTTCCTATCTTTCAAAGATAAGCAACCCAAGTTTTGGATTCTTCCTTGAGGCAAACAGCTATCACATGCAGTCCAGACTAGTGAGAGGCAGAAACCAACCGTCTTGGCAACCAAGAAAGTCCAGGGAGGTGAAGACTCAGAGGGAAGTGAAGGGTAGATTTGAAAATGCTCTCTGCCTTTTCCCAGCTGCTCAGTCAGTCCTTGGGTCAGTTTACAAAGAAAACCTTCCAAGTTTCCTTCAGTGGCTGGAACAAGAGATTTTGTCTAAGAAGGAAGCAGCTTTCCAAGGGGGGGAGATACTTTCCTGCATCACCTTATCCAGTGTATCTTACTGCTATGATTTCATAATACCCCCCCAAAACAAATATTAGGCCCTCCCATGCTACATCTCATAGCTTATTTCAAACAATTACTATATATATTAAAGCAAAAAGGAATGTTAACTGTTAATTCTATTTATCATAAGCCTGTGCTGGGAAAGGAGCAGGTTCAAGGAAAACATTAATTGTTCCAAAAGGTTTGGCAAGTCTTGCCTGCAGAGGGGAATCAGGAATAGATTATAGAAGTACTGTTAAATGCCCTCTATTTGGTTTAACAGTTATCAAATTGAAAGACAATCCCAAAACATCCATATTAAGTCTGTGTTATGAGAAATGATTCTGGGGCAGGCTATACCTTGTTGACCTTTAATAAAGAACTAACATTTTTTTTAAATGAGAGACATATGTAGCTCAATGCCAAAATAGCATGGTCATTTGAGTCTTTCCATGGCTTAGTATACAAATCTCACATTTTAATGTAGACACTGGCTTAAATTTCATTTAACACAAATAGCTATATTAGTCTTTTAGAGTAAATTTTCCCTTGTATTGAAAAGAGAGCATTAGGGATTTGTTTAGGTACTTACTAAGTGAAGTCACATCACGTTATAAGGAGTTCATTTCTACTAAATACATATTTTGAAGATACTGCTTGGGCACTAGATTTTTGAATATGCACCATCATTACAGCATATATATGACATAAGAAACACCTGTCAGTCCGTTGACATTTTTGGCCTAAATTTTCTTGCATGTGGTAGGAAGCTTCTGGCTCATGAAGATTTGGGATCCAGTCCATTGCCTCTTCTGTTCAGGATTACCCTCTATGAGTCAATTATCTTTAGGAAGAAAAGCCGGTGGGATCCTTTCTCCCTTAGGGCAAATCACCAGATATAGGAGGGGAAGTGGGAGGGGTCTGGAGGGAAAGAGTAATAGAATGGAATGGAATGGAATGGAATTTATTGTCATTGTATAAAAATATATTAAAAAGTGCCACCCAGAAGGCGAAAGTAAAGAGTGTTGCTTTAATACTGCACATTTTGGGGTTTGGCCATGCCATTTGCATGCAGCACCAACATGGTAGAGTGAATGTGACTTCCAAAGAAAAAAGGTTCCCCATCCTGTCTAGCACTGTCCAGCAGGACAGTGGTTGCCTACTGGCAACTTCAGTAATCTCAATGGCAGGAGCTTTTTAAGATTTCATGCAAGTGAGTCCAACAGCGTTGTGCATCAGATTGTTTTTCTAATCAGTCATGCCCAGATTTGAGTCTAGGTTTTTAATTTCCAGAAAGCACACACTCCCTAATGGAACTTCTCTAAGTAGTTCTTTAAGAATCGATACAAACTGCTGAATAGCAAAATATATCTGGCTGTGGATCCAGAATTTGGGAGTTTGGTTCTCCTCTGTGCCTCCTTAACCCAATGATTGATAAGAGTTCCTTTCAGCTTTGCAGTTCTATGGTGATCATTGTATGTTCCTAGTGCTAAAAGAGGTATTTTACAGTGATACTTTCTTTTTCCATTTATTTCGCCCTCTCCTCCTTCCCTGGTTCTATGCCCTCTTAAAAAAATAAAACACCATGAGTTTCATGGAGTATAGGTAATCTCCAAATGACATACCTTTTCTTTTTCCAAACATGAAAGCTTTTTAAGATTTCAGGCAAAGGTCTTCTACAGGCAAGGGTCTTCCCCCTTCCCCTCCCCTCCACCCTGAAGCACGCTTCCCCCTTTACTTTTTCCAAGCATGAAGTACTTGAAGAAAAAGTGAACAGCTTCAAAACCAATTTGTAGAGTATTGTGATTTCAGGTTATCTGACTCCACTGGCGGATGCCTTTCTTGTGAACTGTATGAAGTTTTATGTTGCTTTAGCCCTTTTTGTTTTTTTAAAAAAGTTTTTTAATAAGGCAGACAGCTAAAAGTAAACATTTCCTGGCCATCTCAAGTAGATTAGGAGGTTTCAATACTTAGGACATAGCAGTTTCCAAAAATATTTTAACAGATATAGTCTCCATTGATATCATCACAGTAATGTTGGAATGACCTAAAAGAGAATCTAAGATGGCAAGGTTAACACATAAATGGTTGCGTGCGGGAATAGCTGAATAGTTACTATACCTTCTTGAGGGCTGATAGATGGTAGAACTTGGGGTGAAGCACTGTCCACCTTTTGGGGCCTCAGTTTATAGAGTTTCACAGGGATCAACTGCCTCCCCAGTGCCATTAAATATCTATATGAATCTGCTGGGAGGCGTCATCCAGAAAGACAGACTTCATTGTCATCAATATATGGATAACACACAGTTCTGTACCTCCTCTTTATCTCTTGATGATACTGTGTGTGTCTTCAGTACAGTCCATAGAAATACAGTATATATTTTTACCTCAGGGCAGCACCTTTTAGCACTCAAGTGATTTTGTAAAAGTAACTAAACTGACCAACAGTTGTCTTTGGTGCAAATGGAATGTATTATTTAAAATCATAAGGATAACTTCATTTAACCTTAGAGGAATGGGGATGGATAATGTTTGAGGCTGTAATCTTGGTTAATTACTATTTTCAAGTAACTTTTCTCATAACACATGAAAGTATTGCTGTCTCTCATCTCACACAATCTAGTTGAATTTTCTTTTCTTTTTTTATTATTGTTCATTTTATCTTGGAGGTTGAATGACATCATAGTTCTATTTGCTTTGGCCAGTTATTCAACTTACGCCAACTATCTGAATAATGACTTGTTTCCTGGTGTGTGAAGTATTGTAGGTAACATACTCACATATCTTCTTCCATTCATGTCAAAAGCAGTCCAGTGATGCTTAGGGAGTGGAATAACGAGTTGACAGGTTCAATTGTTCTTTTGGGAAAGCTCTTTCCATGTATATATGTATGTATATACATATAAATCAGAAGCACTTGGGGAGGATAAATTATGTATCCCTCAGAGATGTGACATTTTTTGTGGGGGTTCTTCAAATAATTCTCTAGAGGATCAATAATTGCTTCAATAAGGAAATTGCTTCTTTTTTAGACTGATGGCATTAAAATAAAGGTGAACTAACAGAATGACCAAATTGTGGAAATTATTTTTATTTGTGGGATATGGGGATAGTATATAACAGTGAGCCTGGCTGTGTAGCTCAGTGGTTTATGTATCTGGATATGGAGCCAGAGGTTGGGGAATCAGCTCTCCAGTATACCTCCTCCAAGTGGAGCCAGCCTTTGTGGCCTTGGGCCAGCTGCACAGTCCCAAAATACCCCACCCCCCAAGAACAGTATAGTAGGCCACTTCTGGGCATTCTTTACCTGAATAATCCTGAAGAGGGTTGCCATGACTCAGGAGTGACTTGACGACGCATGGCTATTGTTCATTCTCACCGAATTACCGGCATTCCTACTATGCTTCATGTTTTCCCCATTTGTTTCCTTGCAGGGTGACTTCACTTGGAACAGCATGTCAGGGCGCAGCGTTCGGCTGAAGTCTGTTGCTGTTCAAAGCCTTTCGGAATTGGAGCGTGCCCGGCTACAGGAAGTGGCCTTTTATCAGTTGCAGCAGGACTGTGACCTAGGATGCCAGATAACTATTCCTAAAGGTATGGGTGAATCATAAGATAATTCATTTTTATTTAGTTTCCGTGGATATGTCAACGTTATTTGTCAGTTGCCCATTTTTTTAATTGGCTGGATGCAGTCGCAGCGCATCCAACAGTTTCCTTTTCTCAGGGACGATGTTCCTTGGGTGTTAATAACTAATGTAGTCTTGGGAAAGAATATGATTTGAGATTGCTGTTAATGTGGCATCAGATCCCAAGGAAACTAGTGACTTGCTGGTATGGATTTCATTATGGTTGGGCTGGTGGGGAAAGTGCTGTTTGAGGCAATGCTGGCACTTCTGGCACTTTGATTTCAATAAAAACAACCCTGCCGCATCCGAACAACCCTTCAAGTTGCTGTGGCACCCAGTACGTAGAAATATGGAACAAGCTTGAGAAGTGTATGTTTGGTATTCAAGCCTCATGTACTAGAGATGTGATCCAGTGGGGGTTGGGGATTTTAAAAATGGGCTTATGCTGCCCATGGCCTGTGTGTTGCTTAAGGCAAAGCTGGTGCCTAACTCTGGCACTGCATTCTCTCCCCACCCCTCACACACCCACCCCAGAGAATAACAGGCCTGGGGAATTTGCAAAACAGGATTTTAGCACTTCTGTTATGTGCTTTGTGTTATTTAATAAATTGACTGCGCTTCATGTATTGCTTTAATGTACTGCTGTCCTTCATCTCCATATTTTATGAAAATATGTAATGACCTTGACGAGGAGTATTACATTTCATTCTTCCTCTTCCTTCTTGTTTTTGAGTCTTACTATAAAATGCAGAAGACACTGATGCTTCTTCGTCTACATTTGATTAGCCAGTTGACTAATTTTGATTGACTGGCTGGCACTGAACATTAGTAGATTAAAAGGATAATATTTGAGCGAGCAGTGTTCTAATGAAGCCGTAAGCCATTTAACATGCAGAACTTCTATTATGCTGTGCTTGGGTCCGTGCCCAGTATGTTTCTGTTCAGCTATGAATAAAAATGGGAATGTGCTTTCTCCTTGTGTTTATTTTGGCACAGAGTACATTTTTGGAGCTTTATTTACATTAGTCTTTGTTGTATTTAGTAACCCATTTGTCTTCTACATTGAGGGTGACCGTGTTTTTTCCCTCTCTCAGTATTTTTTTGTTTTGTTATTGCCTATTGTTGGTCTTTTGTATTTATTCACTAACTATTATTGTCAGGTGCCATCAACTTGCCCCCAATGTACAGTGAACCTATGAATGAGCAATCTCTAAAATATTCTGTTCCCAACACTCCTGGGCAGCTGTTGCAAATTCAAGCTTGTGGCTTTCTTAACTGTGCCCCAATTTTCAGAAGCACAGTTGAAAATGGATATGAAATGTGTTATACAGTGGTCCCCCGCCCTTTCGCAGTTCACGTATCGTGGGACCACAGTACCCGGAAAGGGCTTGACAGAGGGGGGATCGCACAACGCCTGCCTGCGCCTCCCAGGAGGTCCAGGCAAGTGGCGCGTGATGGCAAAGGGGCTTTGGACTGCAGAGCCCAGGGCTGAGCTCCGTTGCTGAAGTCCCTTTGTCTGACCGCGCGCCGGCTGCCTGTACCTCCCGGGAGGTCTGCACAAGCAGCATGTGATTGCAAAGGGGATTTTGGCTGCGGAGCCCCAGCGCTGGGCTCCGTGGCCAAAGTCCCTTTGTCCCATCGTGCACTGCTTGTCCCGACGTCCCGGGAGGTCTGTGCAAGCAGTGCGCAATTGTAAAGGGACTTCGGCCACGGAGCCCAGCGCTGGGGCTCCACAGCCAAAATCTCCTTTGCTTCGCTCCCCGCCGCCCCCCTGGCCCCTTTGAAAGGCCTGGGAGCTGCGCAATCGCTCCCTGCCGCCCCGGCCCCTCCTGATCACCCCCACCCCACCTGACCCGCTTCCGCATATCATGGATTTTCAGGCATCACGGGTTGGGTGGGTCCCTAACCCCCGTGATTGGCAGGGGGTTACTGTAGTCACTTACCTAGATGAAGGTTACCTAAGGATGCTTGTGCATGCACTGGTCATCTCCCAGGCTAATTAGTGCAATGCTGTCTGCATGGGGCTTCCCTTGATGCTGACTTAGAAACTACAGTGGGGCCAGAACACAACAGACTGACTAGTGGCTTGTGTGAGCAAATTTGGGCCCATTAGTCCAGTTCTGGTACATCTCCACTGGTTACTCACTGTGTCCCAGATCAGCTTCAAGGTTCTGATGTGTATAAAGCCCCTCATGGTTTGAGATCAAGCTTCCTGATGGACCATCTCTCTCCAGTGTCATCTGCCTGAGCCACTGGATCCTTTGAAGCTCTGCTTCTCCAGATAGCTACTCTGAGAGAGGCCTGTAAATCATCTGTGATGGGTTGGGCCTTCTTTGCAGTGGCACTGGCTCTCTGGAACCAGCTTCCTGTGGATCTGTACCTGCCACCCTCACTGTTAATGCTTAGAAGGCAGCTTAAAACACTACTTACTCTTAAGGGAAGCCTTCCAGGTTGACCCTTCTGGATTTTATGCCTCTTGTCTTGCTGTGATATCTTTGTGTGTTAGTACAACTCTGAATTTGTTTTCCCCCTTGCTTCTCACTTCCCTTGCCCTCTTCTGAATTGCCTTTCAGAAGAAGGCTTTTTGTTTTTATTGAAAAGACACTTGGGGTTTCTTTAATTCAGCGACTGGTGGGATGTAAGCTACAGAAGGTTGAAAAACATGGCTTAATGGAAATGGCAGTCCAGAGCCTGGAAAAGACTATTGTTTTTCTCAAAGTGGAGCAACAAGAAACTTGTAATGATGAAGTCAAGTGACACTTGATGACTAAGGTTCATAAAGACCACCCCTGCAGCAGCTTAAATGGATGTATACATTGTTTTTCTTCCCTTTCATACACCAATTTAGAGGAATCAGCATTCCATTCCGTTATTTGTTTTTCATTTTGTTACCTAACAAAATGAATAACGAAAATTGTGATGAAATTGGAATGAACTGAACAGAACCACGAAAATTAGGTTTGTTACGTTTTGTTTTCATTAATGGTGATGCGCAACGAAATGAGCTGTTTTTAAATGTTAAAAAACGTCCTGAATATCTGTAAAAACCTAGCGATAATTATTTATTCTGCCTGATAATACCTACCAGGGGGCTTGGGGTCCTTAAAATGTGCATTTATGTCTTTTCTCAGATCGCTGTATTTTTTTCCTTTAAAGGGAGTTAGGGGACATCGACCCAAAATGGCTCCCAGATGCCTAATATTGATTTCTTGGGTATTAAAATGCCCTGGACATCCGTAACAATGCAGCGATGATTATTTGAAATTGTTACCTACCAGGGGGGTTGGGGTCCTTAAAACGTTTGTTTTTTTCTTTCTCCCACCACAATGTATTTTTTCTTTTCCCTTTAACGATGACACAAAATGGATTCCAGCCACAAAATGGATGCAAGCCATGTGGTGGGGTCATGTAAATTCTTGGACAATTTCAACCAATAGTATGCCCAGGTTGCAGACTGGGTAGGTGTGGCAGCCACAGAGGGCATAGAAAGCTCTGGCAGCCCCCCTCCTCCTTGCAGTCTGCAGTGGGAGTTAGGGTGGGATTGCTGTCTTTGCGACTCGTTACTTTAGGTCAGCCAGGCAGGTGTGTGTCTCTGTGTTCCTGCTGGCTGCAGCCTGGCTCTTAGGGGAGAGAAAGAAGAGATTTCTCTTGCAGCCTCCCTGTGTGTGTGCATACCTCTCTGAGTACCCTCCCTTGCCCCACAGTGCAGTCACTCTGCGGCTGCCTTATGCCCTGGGCAACACCCGCCGCTGCTTTTGCAGCCTCCCTGTGTACCTAGTCTATACTGTGTCTCTGCCAGCATCATTTTTTTAGTGTTTTCTGGGGCGTTGGGGGACGCTCGCACGCGGAAATGCTTTAAATCGCGCAAAAAACGGGTAAAAACAAAAAACAAAAAATGAACCGAAAATTTTTCAAAAAATTCATGAAAAACAAAAATGAACCGAAACAGGACCCACAACGAAAAACGAAAAACCAAAACGTTATTTTTTGATTCATGCCCATCTCTACTAAACATAATGTGAAAGAAATAAAGACCATATCAGGATTCCATGGGTTGCGTAATAAACCTCACAAGGTGGTGTGTGAAGAATTGTTTCCAGTTTGTGCCCCCCTTGAAATTTGCCAGGGCCCCCATGGATAATGGCTGCTTTAGAGAATATTTCTTCTCTTCCCTCTTCAGTCAATCACTAAATGGATGAATGGCATTTGTCACTGTGTTAATCACCCCTTATTTTTCCACCAGGGCTTTCTAAGAAATATGCAATAAAATAAATAAATTCATTCCTTGAAAATAAATTGAAAGTCAGTTTTATACCAGTTTTTGCTGCCAAATCCTCATAAAAGAATATGGTTCTGACTGGCTGTCAAATGGCCAGTAAGGGTGAAGCCAGCCTAACTTTACTTAAGAAGGAGTTCCAGAAAGGAGGCACTGCAATAGAGAAAGGCTTGTCACATGTACAGTACTTCCTAGCCTGCTTCTCGGGAGTGTGGCTGGAGTAGGACATGCAGAGCCTACAGTGAATATTTCAGATTCCAGGTAGGCTCAAACACGAAGAGCCCCCCCCCCCCAATATATCCCACTACCTTGTCATTTAGGACTTTATATGGCAGAGTCAACACCTTAGAAATGAGCTTAGAAATCAATCAATTGGAAGCCGATACCAATGTTTCAGTTCAGCGATACACGGTCTTTAGAAAGCACACATAATCTGGCCACTGCCCATAGTTTCCAGATACTTTTCAAGGACAGCTCTTTTGTAGAACTACCCACAGTTAAATGGAGAATGCTCATAAATAGCAGTTTCTTCTTCTATGCTAATAAACACACTCTCTGTTTGCCATCAATGGATGGAAGCAGGATTAGAAAAATAAACCAAGCAGTTTCACTCCCTAGATCTTAATCCTCTCTCTTGGTTTACAACAGTCAGTTGTGAAGGCCACTAAACTGAATAGGCTGATATACTTGCAGGAGTTTGACACTGTATAGAAGCAGTTGTTCCTCCACAATATTACAAACCGCTACCACTATAATCATTAACCAACAAATCTGTTTGATTAATCTCTTCCTCAACAAGGACATTTAAAAGAGAGCCCCAGGTAAAGTAGATAGCACAATTTTGCCTTTGCCTTGCTTTTATCCAGAGTTCCGAAGTCAGTGCTAGCAGGAGCATTGCCACTGAAATAAATGTCACGTTCAGTTAAAGAACATTCCTCAGGACTTCAGCAGTTGGAGGGAAGGGTTAAATTTCCCCAGTAGGGTCCCACTTATCATTATTATCCATTTGCACATAGCACACTGGTTCTGATTGCATTTTTAATTCCAAGACACACTGAACTTTATAGTCTCAGTTTGTCCCTTGGCACTTAGAAAAAGACAGTTTGAATGGCAAAAGGCTGAAAGTCAACAAACAGAAGTATACGGAATGAAGGGATAAAATGTTGGAGTGGGAAGAAGGAAGGTCATGAGAAAAGGATCATATAATGGTTGTACAGTTGTCCTAACTATGGAAAAGAACAAATAGCCTGATAGTAAACTACGCATCATACCAAAGAAAACCTAATTAGCACATGGTAGCATGGGGCAAAGAGGTGCTTAGTCAAAAGAACAAGAAAACAACCTGCCCAAGATATGTTTTTGGTTTGGTTTGGTTTGGTTTGTGTTCCTCTTCTGTGTAAGAATTAGGGGACATCTTCTGTAGACAAGAGTGAATGAAGCTATGGACCAACATGTATTGCGGGATGTCAGCTTTTGTAATGCTTTATTGTACGGTTTGCCATGCTGGTTAGTACTGAAGTTGGAGTCCAACACAATAAGAGTGATCATAGGTTCTTCATGGTATACAGAAATGGGACTTATCCAATGAAGGTTGTAAACATCAACATTACCCTTATTTCAGTAAAAGTAATGGATGGCAGAAACTAGATTTCTTTTAGTGTTTATTATGGCTGTTTTTTTCACCGAGTGTTACAAAGGAACACCTCCTTAATTGTTGAATACTTTCCTCTGGTTTTGACCAGTTTGTAAGTGAAAACAGCCTTCGTATAATGCACTTCTTAAACTTCTGTAGCCTTCCTATTGGAATTCATGTTTTCCCTAGACGCTTTCCGATTAGTTGCCTTTGGAAGGACTGAGAAAAGTTCAAACAAGAGAAAATGTCAGTATTAGGAATTTTCCTTTAAATAAACCAAAGCACCAAACATATTAAATGGAGTTAAAGCAAGTGAGGAGGAGAAAAAAGCTTCATGTGTTTGTGCATTCTCTCATTAATATTGCTTTGCTTGAACATGCTTTTTGGTACAAACAATACACATTGACTGGACAGACAACCAAAACTTTCTCCCAAGGCATGCCTACATCTCCTTCAATTCCATCTTGTATTATTCATTTTCTTTACTGCCTGTGGGCTGAATGCCCTAACCTTTCATCCATATCCTCCTGCTGTGCAGCAAAAGCATTCCTTTCATTTTTTTGCAAAAGGGATGAGCAGAATATTGAGCTGAATCTACTTGTAAATTATTAAGGATTTGTTACTCCTATGTGTTTAACGTGAACAGTCCCCTACCAACATTAACTCTAAGTATGTGCTTTCAGTACAAGGTCTGGTTAGTGGATCTCAGGATTCTTGCTTTAAAAAATGAAGTTGATCCCATGAAGCGAAAGTCATCCAACTCCATCAAGCAGAATAGATCAGAGAACTGACCAGGTGTGAGAGGATTCCAGAATTGAGTGAACAGCATAACTGCTAACACCTTAACTTTTCTTTGTGTAATAAATTCACCCACGCCTACCCTAATTTTCTGTCACAGATTAAATGGGAACACAGACTATTATCTTGAATTACAGTCAATTACTGCCTTCCAAAAGCAGGGCTCCTGTTTGGACCATTCCCTGGTAACTGGGCAACCCATTTTTCCCACCACCGGAATGAAGAAACAAGTGTTCCTTTTCTATTCTAGCTGCCAGATGATGGTCTGTGGTGATGAAATGCAAAGGTCACTTGTTTGATTGTTTGTTTGTTTTGTTTGTTTGTGCATTTGCAAGCATGCTCTGCTGATATCTTAATATTGTTCCTTGGCACGGTGGATAAAAATCAATTTTTTTTAAAAAAAAGATGGAATAGGATTTTAAATATTTAAATTAGATTTTTTTAATTTAAATCAGATTTTTAAAAATTTAAATGCTTTTTGAGGAAAAATCAATCTAAAGATTAGACATGGGCACGACCAGAAAAAAATGACATTTCGAGTTTTCATTTGTCGGAACGGGTCCGTTTCGGGTCGTTTCTGTTTGTCGCGAAATTTTTCAAAAATTTGTCATTTCCGTTTGTCGTTTGTCATTACCACCATGATTTAGCACGATTTGACTTCCCAGAGCATAGGGGCGTCCCACAATCAGGGCCGGCGCTAGGTGTTTTTGCACCCTAGGCGGGGGGCGGGGCGGGCGGCGGGGGGAGGTGTGGGTGGGTGGCGGTGGCGGGGGGCCATGGGTGGGCGGCGGCCACGGGCGGGGGAGTGGGCGGGCGGTGGCGCGGGCCGCAGGCGGGTGGCGGCGCGGGCGGGCGGGCGAGTGGGCAGTTAGGATATCACTTAGGAAAGATAGAGGTTCTGTTCTTGGCTTGCACCCCAAATGTGTGTGTGTGCAAGCAAATTGAAGTTGGGAAAATAGAAAATAAATGGTAGTATATAATATATTTTTAAATAAATCCACACCTCCCACTCCCAGTCAAACCTCCCCCTTTATCCAATATCAGAAAAAAATCCTCACAAACTGCCAGAGAAGAAATAAAGAATAAACTGCTATTCCCTTCAGCAGACAAAGCTGCAGGGAATCAAAGAAATTATTTTCTAAATTCAATTCCCTCCCTGCCCGCCTAACTTAAATCCTAAAGCCTCCAACCTCCCTCCTCAATCTCGATCGGATCACACCAGCACCAGCAGCCAGCCCTCCTCCCTCAACCACATCCATACACCCGACTGCGATTTCTGGAAGGTGCCTGCATCCAGAAGTGTCAGTCAAAAACCTGGCGATGCCATTGGTGGAATGGTTCAAAAAAATTGCATGGTCCCATCCCATGTCCAGCCCAAATGGGCAGGTCTAAAAAGATAAAAATAAAATAAAATAAAATAAAATAAAATAAAATCAATTTATTGCTATAAAAACCCACTGCTGCTACTATTAAAATTCAGGCATTTAAAATAAATAAATTTCACATGTTTCTGTGGTGATTTGGTGTGTTTTTTGACCACGATTTCAAAAGAAAAATTGTGGTCGCCATTTTGGATCCCCCCCCAACGCATGGCATGCAGCGAGACAGACGACGAGGATGACCCCCCCCCAGCCTGGTGCAAGCAGCCTAGGACAGGAGAAGAGGGGGGAAAGGCCAGGGACCCTCCATAAATCACCCCTCTGGTAGGTGGCAAAGCCTCAGGCAGGCATATTTTCGCCTGCTTTTTGGCCCGGGAGTCGGGGTTTTTTTAAAAAAACTTTTAAAACTTTTTCTGTGTTTCGCACCGTGCGATCGCCGCAATGCCACAAACGGAAATGAAAAACCCGAGCAAATTTTTCTTTTTTCGGTTTGAGTTCGAGTTCTGACGGCTCAATTATCGTTACTGTTTCCGTTACGTAATGGAAACGATAACTGAAAACGGAAACGACAATTTCGCCAAGTCGTGCCCATGTCTACTAAAGATTGTGTTCTAGTTAAGATACATTATAGTCCAAAGGTTGTTCATCATGAAATTTAGTTATTAATTATGTAGCAAAAGGCTATATTAATCCATTCACAATGCCATGCTCTCCCAGAGGCTTCTGATTATTTGGGGCAATTTTTCTATCTAAAAGATATTATCAAAGATGCTTGGTTTTGCTATTTTTAAAACTGCGCATTTGGGTCTGCAACAATAACTTGCCTCCTTCATAGCAATTTTTTTTTGTAAAATAAGCATCAGAATTGAGGAAAAGGGAAAAGACCTTAATCCCATTGTTCCTCTGTAAATTCATGTACACAGAATCAACCCCCTTACCTCTTAAATGGTACGTTTCAAGAAGTTCAATGAATGGAATAGGTCTGCACAAGCAGCAAAGTTTGACGAGGGAGGGGCAAGCACTAAAATGAAAATGAAACCTTTTGAGCACAGTACTCCACACCTTGAGACCTTTATATGTATAGTGGCTTGAGGGTTATCATATTATTCTCACTCTCTCCCTTGAGGAGGAAAACCTGTAATGGCAGCAGGACACTAAAGAGACCCAGTTTCAGAATATTTTAATGAAGTTCCTCTACCTATGTGTGCAAAATGTAAACACTGCAAAAAAGAAATGCAAGGCCTTGTGGCCTGAATGAATCAAGATCACGAGAAGTGCAGCAATGAAGATGACAAAAGGAACACTTCTGAACAGGCAGGAACTTCAGGTTTGTAAACCGTATTTCCTAAAGACTGTCTTGAGGAATTTATTCATTGGATTTGTATGCCGCCTTCTCCAGGGCCAAAGCCCAGTTCAAGGTCGCTTACAATGACAATCTCCTTCCCCCTTTATCTTCACAACAACCCTGTAGGTAGATTAGGCTGAAAGAGAATGATTGACCCAAGGTCCCTCTGTGAGCTTTAAGTCTGAGTGGGGATTTGAACCCAGGTCTCCTAGTTCCGAATCCAACATTCGAACGAGTCTGACTATACCACACTGGCTCTCTCATGTTCGAGCAAAACTACTGCATGTTACTGTCACTGCATGTTGTTATGAAGAAACAGAGTTAGGTTGAAACAAGCATATTTCTTGTTTGGGCAGTATTGAGTGGCACAGTGGCAGTGAATGCAAAGAATAATAAATATTAATTTATTAAATAAGCCAAATGGTATAAATAAATTAAAATAACAGAACTGCCTTATTTGTTTAGGGAAATCCATCATCAACAAAAAGGATTCAGGAAACTATCCACCTTCACCATCCTCCTCTTCTACAGTTTCAGAGTTATCTGTCCAGGATAGTGTTTGAGTCACATCATCATCATCATCATCATCATCATCATCATCATCATCATCATCATCATCATCATCATCACATATCCATAGGATATCACCTAAAATAACGAAAAATCCGACCACCCAAGAACCACCACCATAGATAAGTTTGTGATAAAAACCAGATTATAAAAAGTTAACTGATGAAAAACTTGCCTGGTTTGTTCATGCAAGAAACTCTTCTTTCCGTCTTATTAAAAACCCACACTTCATTAATATGATTCAGTCATTGAGGCCAGGATACAGTCCATTATGCAGGGAAACTGCTGGATTAAGTGTGTGAAAAAGAAACTGAGCAATGTGCAACAGGCATAGAGGGTAAAATTGTTAATCTAACTCTTGGTTGGTGGAGTAATATCCACAATGATAGTGTTGTATGTGCTTGTATAACAACAGAGGAAAAGAATGTCTTCCTTGCAGAAACAATTGATACATCAGGAAATGCCCACACAGCAGAATACTTACAAGAAGTAGCAACAAAAGTTATAATAAAATGTGAACAAATTTCAAATGTTCCAAGATGAGAAGAAATTTAGAAATATGTGAAGAGAATATCAAGCTAATAACATATGGTTGTAGTGCTCATTTGTTGCACCTCCAAGCAAAAGGCTTCAGTGTTCCAAAAATAAAGACTAATGCTGTTGAAATTGCTAAATAATTTCGTAACAATCATTTTGCTGCAGCCGTTATGAAAAGAATGGGTGGAACCAAGCTAATGCTCCCACAAGAAAGCAAAAGCAAAGCAAAGCAAAGTGTTCTGATTATATACCATTCCATACCACTTCAAGTAGTCTCTGGGCAGTTTACTGTTTGTTTGTTTTTAATTACAGTATGCAGGCTACACATTGCCCCCCCCCAGCAAGCTGGGTACTCATTTTACCGACCTCGGAAGGATGGAAAGCTGAGTCAACCATGAACCCCAGGTCTTGAGCACAGTTTTACCTGCAGCACAGGCATTTAACCACTGCACCACGGGGCTTAGTAAGTTAGATGGAACTCTATAATGGACTGTTTTGAGCAGTATATCAAGAACTGGCTTATTCTGAGGACAGTTTGCGAACAAAATCGAGAGAAAATAAATGGCACCGTCATGGCCAAAATCCTCAACACTGGGCTTAAGAAAAATGTTGAACATATGCTGGCCATCCTGAAACCCATTTCTGAAGCTTTAAACAAAGTAAACCATTTAGTACTTAAACTAGCACAGCACAGTGAGATAGTTGCTGTTCAGTTGTTCAGTCATGTCTGACTCTTCGTGACCCCATGGACCAGAGCATGCCAAGCCCTCCTGTCTTCCACTGCCTCCCAGAGTTTGGTCAAATCCATGTTGATTGCATTGATGACACTGTCCCACCATCTCATTCTCTGCCGTCCCCTTTTCCTTTTGCCTTCAATCTTTCCCAACATCAGGGACTTTTCCAAGGAGTTCTCTCTCCTCATGAGGTGGCCAAATATTGGAGCCTCAGCTTCAAAATCTGTCCTTCCAGTGAACATCCAGGGTTGTCTTCTTTCAGGACAGATAGTTTTGATCTCCTTGCAGTCCAAGACTTTCAAGAGTCTCCTCCAGCACCACAGCTAAATACAAGCATATATAATTCTATATAATGTTATTGTTTTGGTTAAATAAAATTATTTAAATTGTTATTATTAAGGTAATAATTATCTTTCTCCTTCCAATAAAGTACAACAGAACAGTTGTTCAAATATGAGTGATTAGCCTATTAAACTGGAGATAGTTCACCTTGCAATAATTTCATAATTATCTATGTATTTCTAATGGTATATAACCACCAAACCCGTAATTTTCTGCTATAACTGTAAAACTAATCTGCAAATTTATTATTCTAAAAATGAAACCTTCATCAGGTTGTAAATATTTAGATTAAAACAACTCCAGCAAAAATGAGTCTTTATGTAGGAAATCATGATTTAAAATCAAGCCTTATTGACTAGTGCAGGCCTGCACAACGTGGTAACCACGGGTGACCAGTAGCCTGCAGGGTTGTTAAATGTAGCCGGCTAGCGCTGGCGTGTTCAGGGGGGAAATGGGGCGCCCACCTGCCCGTACGTTAGGTCTGGATTTGTTTCTTTATCTTACCTTCTGGAGCCGCACCCCACCTCCTCACTTGGCTCCTCCATAGGAGTCTCCACCTTCCTAATCCAGAGCACCAATGAAGTGAGGAGCCATGATTGGGGCCAGGTGGCTCAGGCATGTGCGCACTTCTATAAGTAGACCACAGGGACAATTGGCAGTTTAAAGTAGACCACGGGCTGTTCAGAGTTGAACAGCCCTAGAATAGTGATTTAAATAGTTATTTAAATCATGATTTAAATCAAATGCACCATGTTCATTGGTGTTGTTCTTTTGTCTATAATTCTGTATGGACTCCCTGTCCAGTTTCTGTTAGAAAGGTCATCTGGTTGTAACCTTGTGAATCTTCAGATTAATTAGTTTGTGTCTCACCAAATTTGTGGATTTCACTGCGGTGGCATGAAATCTGAATGTTGATGGTGAGAAGCAGTGGCTAAACCTTTTCAACCTGGTAAGATTGTGGGGTTATTTTCTTAGTTTTTTATTTTATAATTAGAAACATGTTTTATTTTGTTTCAGAGTTGAACTTGTGAATTGATATTGTAAGGATTTGTTATGGTTATTATTCACAAGACTCCAGAACTCCCAACACATTTTGAAGAACCAGACTCACACTTAGAAGTCCTTTTGTGCAGTTCTATTTACAATATATACACGTGTACAAACTGCCAGAGTTTCTAGACTTCTGACAAATCATATTGAGAGTTACTACATAGCTCTCAAGACATATATAGTCCCATCCAGCAATCATTTTTTACTTACACAGGTGCAGCTTAATTAACTTCATCAAGCTTATACATATATTGTTTAGTCTATCACTGTACATCACTGTGTATTACTGTATAGGACAAATTTAACTCTTTACAGATACCAACAACCAAGTTTGTATCTGAAATTCTTGTCAATCCATACACCTGTAAATATTTACAGAAGGACTTCAAGCGTGAGTCTGGTTATTCACGCGTGCTGGAGATCTGTGAAAATCTCGCTGCTGATGCTGAAGCTGAGTGGTAAACATAACAAATTCTAATAGATATTATTTCCAACCCATTGTCAAAAGAGAGAGATGTAAATGTTTTGTCAAAAAACTACCACCACCCCTCTAGTGAAGTAGTCATGTTTACCAAACATAAGCACATACCTGTACATATAGGAAACCCAGGAAATGTGGTGATCTGAGTAGGTGATCTATAGGTCCCATATTTGAGGTTCTGCCCACTGAAAATTACATTAGATGGTTTTTCAAAGTGTCTGCTATGTAGCTCTTTGTAGAGTATGGGTGGGGGTGGGGGATGGGGGAGGCGATAATGGAGGAGGAAACCTAAAATATTTTGCATATGCAATTTAATGGGGAAACGGGTCTTTTTGCATCTCAGCTTGCATTCAGTTGCTAGTGCTTCAAGAAACTTTATTTTTCAGATAGGAAATATTTGGAGCAAAATACAATATGCAATATACAAAATGAATGTTTTGAGAAGAAAATCACTTGCTCACATATGTGCTATAGGAAGATTGTTATCTGAATTTTGAATTAGGTCAGGTGTAATAATATTGTTGACCTTAGTTTCTTAACAGATTTGAAGAAACTGTTATTTCCTGAGGCTAATAAGAGAGTGGAGAGATTTGGGTTGAAAGAACATACTGCTTTAATACTGCATTAGCAGCAAGTATAATTTGCTAACTTTTAAATCAGATGGGAAAGTTACAAGTGGAAAAATAATGTCCCTCATGGGCAAGGAGTAATGAATTCATCAATTCTTGTTCTGTGAAGGTTCCCATTAAATCATTTAAGGAACTGTTGGGGGGGGGAGGGTGTTTTTTTAATTTTTTTTTATTTTTTATTTTTATTTTTTAGCTACGAAAAAACAGTGGAATTTATTGGCTGGAATTCCTGGCATTTCCTGTTGTCTTTCATCTGTTTATGTATGACATTTGGGGCTGATTTCTCTGAAATAATTACATGGAATGGCCCGAAAAGTCAGTTTTAAGATTTAGGGGTCACTGAATCTCCACATGTTCCTATTAAAGAGTTCTTCATCCTGGGATCCTTTTACTTTCCATCTTTTATTTTTGCTTTAAAAGTTTTGGGCTTTGCAATTGGTGATGGTGGAAATCAGTGTGATTTTCCATTTAACTGGAGTCACATCCTAAAACAGTTTAAGAGTACTTAAAGGTGCTTATAGGCCATCTTATAGAAAAATTCAATGTTCAGTAAGAGATGCCACTGCTGATAGGCTTAGGATAGACTTAAGACGTCATCCTGTTTTATTCACTTCCTTAGAATATGGTCTAGGAATGCTGTTGATATAATAAATAGAGTTGAATTGTTTTGAGGTGAGTTTACACACAGCAGGTTAAGCATGGCTATAAAAATAGCACAGATGATGAATAATATCTCTTCTGTGTGCCAGCAGATTTATAAAAAAAATCTTAAGAGCATTTACTGGAAAAATATCTTGAAGAATAAATTAACAATACTTGAACATTTGCCTTGGTATGGATTTGGCTTGTGCTTGGCAGACCTCTTATAACTGTTTCATAACAAACACTCACCAGAGAGCACCTAGCAAAAAACAAACAAAAAAAACACTCCTAAATGAAAACCTAAACAGATCAGTATTGAAGTTGACAGACAAGCATTGTTGCTTTCTCTTTTATATGACAGTTAACCCTCTAAGCACCTGTTGACAATCTGATCAATTACATATATTTTCTTATGCAAACATTATATCTCATGCATAAGCATACTGGTTTGCATGTTAATATGTTTAACTATAACATATTGTGAAGCCAAATGTTAATGGCGACTTTCCCAAAGTGTTCTAGCAATCGAGTACTCAGGTTTACTGTTTTCTTCTCCTATATCTTTCTTCCCGTATTTCTAGATTTTCACTTAGACTTTTCCCCCTAAGTCATCGCCCTCTGAAGAACAGTAGGTAGAAACCTCATGGTAAACCATTTAGCCCAGTGCTGGCGAACCTGTGGCATGGGTGCCAAAGGTGGCACTCAGACCCCCTTTCTGTGGGCATCCGACATCGCCCCTTCACAGCCACCTGTATTCCGGTTAAATTGCTGAATTGGTACTTTGTTCCATATATAACACTGCGCTGAGTTTAACACAATGTTAATTTCTTTCCTAGCTAACTAATGAAAAGGAGGGGAGGGGGTGCATGTGTCCCATGTTCCTTTGTTTAGAGAAGTGGGGTGTTGTAATCTGCTTTGAAAAAGAATGCTTGTGCACTCGAAAGCTTGCAATGTTCTTTTTTTATTTTCACCAGTAGCTGATAAAGGTATCATCTACAGCTTCATCTGATGTTTTATTTTTTTCCTGATCCAGCTACACAGCTCACTACTTGTTTTAATGAAAAGGAGAGATGGTTTATCTCATGTTTTCAGTCTTTTTAAAATCAACCAAAAGCTTGCAAGAAAGCTGTACAAAGAGAAAATGGTAATAATCATGGAAGAGCAGGACTATGTCAGCTTCAAAGTTCCTCCTGATTTTCATCATTTTCTGTGCCCAAAGTTCACTTGTATTGGCATAATTTTCCAAGGAAATTGCCACAAGTTAAGAAAAACACTACCTGTTGCAACACAATTCAGTATGCAACTGTGCTATAGTATTTTTTTTTAACTAAGAATAATACACCTTCACCTTCTGTGAACAGTGGAACAGAATTTCAGCCAATATGGCATAATCACAGATGAACAAAGGTCCATGAATGAGACATAAAGCCCCTGGGCCTCTGAGGATGGATCACCCTAGCCTACTACAAGACAGGAGTACAGTATTAGGGAGACACCAATCATTTCTACCTCCCTTGTTGGTAAAGGGGCTAGGCTAGAATACGGTTTTTGAAAATTCTTAAACAAGTCAGTAGATAAACAATTTTTAAATAGCTCCATTACCAAAGACAAGCTGAGTCAGACAAACATGCACAAGTGTTCCTTCCAATAGCTGAAAAGAGAGCTGTTGAAACAGAATTTAGTTCTGTCCAGATTGGCTAAGATTAAGTCGCTCTGTTAACTGTAAATGCATTATGTCCACATTTGGACAACCAGTCACTTTGCATGGTAAGCTGTACTAGAGTAGGCCTGAAGAATTAGTGGATATCTGGTGAATCAGCTCCTCCATAGGTTCCACTGATTTAAACTGACCTACTCTAGGACATGGGGTCATGAAGAGTCGGTCACGACTGTAACGACACAACTCTCTCTCTCTCTCTCTCTCTCTCTCTCTCTCTCTCTCTCTCTCTCTCTCTCTCTAGTTGGTAACTTACTATACTAAAATAAGTCACAACTAGAACAGGCTCATTTGAATCAACAGAATGTACAAGGAACATTAAATCCCACTGATTCAGTGGACATACTCTGGTAGTGTGATTTACTAGGCCAGGCCACATAATTTCAGCAAATAATAAGCTAGGGTTCGACAACATCCTGGCCTATTACTTTGCAAGTGGAATTGGATACACAACTGCAAATACTTCCTGGTTTGGAGAAAAGACAAACAATTCATAGGCAGGAAATTGCAACAAACCAATCACCGAATAAGTTCTGTTTAGCCACCCCTACTCATCTTCCAAAAGGAGGCAAGTGGGAATAATCAGGCAGCATGCTTGTAATTGCCTGTTACTGATAACACAGGGTTTAGTCAGCCATAATTCAGAAGAATCTTGGCTTACTGTAGCATCTGAATGTCTGAAGGCAAATATTTTGTATTATTTAGAATTTACACAATTTCAGAGATCCTTCTTTTTTAGGACTTTC
Organism: Phrynocephalus guinanensis; assembly: GCA_037367245.1. Classification (NCBI taxonomy): domain Eukaryota; kingdom Metazoa; phylum Chordata; class Lepidosauria; order Squamata; family Agamidae; genus Phrynocephalus; species Phrynocephalus guinanensis. Next base: position 47,820,209 of record CM074736.1, on the reverse strand, counting down.
TGTTCACTGGATTTTATCTGGTTAAAAAAATATGAAAATATTCTATATTCCCCCAACATTTCACAAGGATTATTCTGAGAGCCAGCAGTGCCACAGTTCCTGTTTTCAGCCCACATAAACTTACATTGTGGCCTAAAAGCGTACACAAGTTAAACGTGCATCTTCCTACACTGTCTGGTACCACCACTGGAAAGTACTGGCAACGAACAACTAAACTGCAGGTGTTAACACATGTTTTTGACAAAATCCACATAACTTTCCAATGACTGCACTGTATACTAAGCCAAGAGAAACTAGCAAAATCATATTGTACACAACAAATAACCCGAGCAAAACAAAGCAATAGTGCAAAATGAACGCCTTCATTGAATGCTGAAATGGAATTTGAAGTGACTCATTTTTAACACATGGATTTGCATCCGCCTTCCTACAACATAACCTGGCTGGCTGAAATAGTTGTAAGTTAATTAACAAACAAACAAACAATTAAAATATCAAAAATTATGAAACATACCATATACACTAATATAACACACGAGTTAACACAACATGCCATAATACAAGTGCCCATTAAGCCAGCAAAATTGAAACCATTCAAAGTTAACATTAGAAGTTCCTTCCTCATCAGTCAAATCTGCAAAAACAAGATTAATTCAACCTGCTGCCTAAACTTTTGTAACAGATAGGCTAAATCAGTGATGGCAAACCTTTTAGAGACCAAGTGTCCAAACTGCAAATTAAAAACCCACTAATTTTTTGCAAAGTACCAATTCAGCAATTTAACCGGAATACAGGTGGCTGTGAAGGGACGATGTCTGGTGCCCACAGAAAGGGGTCTGAGTGCCACCTTTGGCACCCATGCCACAGGTTCGCCAGCACTGGGCTAAATGGTTTACCATGAGGTTTCTACCTACTGTTCTTCAGAGGGCGATGACTTAGGGGGGAAAGTCTAAGTGAAAATCTAGAAATACGGGAAGAAAGATATAGGAGAAGAAAACAGTAAACCTGAGTACTCGATTGCTAGAACTCTTTGGGAAAGTCGCCGTTAACATTTGGCTTCACAATATGTTATAGTTAAACATATAAACATGCAACTGCATAACATATAACATTGGACATTGTGGCAATAATCTTCCCCATGTGTAACCAGATAAGCATGCTCATTTAGATGTTCATTCCTTTGGTCACCCACATGGAGAGCACCCATTGATTTTCAGATGGCAAGCAGTTTTGGCAACAGTGGAAGGTGCCACTCTAAGGAGACATCCATACCAATGAAGCTGGTTTTCTTATTTCTTTTATTTAATTGATATCACATCTAGCTGCTGTCAAATAGTATCATTTGAGACATGGTTGAGTAGAAAGACACCCAATATCCAATGGAACATACCTTGGCATGGACACAGCTCTATATGCCCATTATTGCTGCCACGTGCTATGCCATACAGGTACCACAGGGTGGGCAGTCTTTTTGTAAATCATAGATTTAAGATGGATTGGCATTTGTCTGCTATAAAGCATACTGGTGAGTTCTTGCCAACGCAACCAAGTTGCATTCACCCTTGGTCACCCATTGTTAGTGATGCCACCTTTGCCTTGAAGAAGGAGCCAAGATATTGAAAGATATCCACCTTCTTTACGTTTTGTCCACTTATTTGGACAAATTGGTATCTAAACATGAAAAGAGTCTACTGTATTTGGAATTTAAAAATTGCTTTTGCATACAATTGACTAGATTTTTTTCTTGTTGCATAGGTTTGTAGAGAAACATGGGTTTTAAATAAAGACATTGATTATCTTGCAATTTATTGTTCAAACCTGTGATAAATATCACTGTTTTCAACAAAAGCATGTAGCCAGGTCTGACTTTCCACAGCACATATATGTAATAAGTTTTTTTCTCTCGTAATTTATGCCCTTCTATAATTATTTTAAAAAGAAAAAAAATAGTAACTCCAGCAGCATCCGTTTGCCTATGTCAGTTAGGACAATGTTCTGTTTACCCTTCCAGTAGAGTGGCTGAAGGATAATTTCCAAAGGAGAATCGCTTAGACAGGCATCTGCCTCATTTTGCTGCCATCTTTCCCTATATTTCCTTTCTTTTTATTTCATTTATTTAAGCATTCTGTTCTTGCAACAGGAGACGAGTAGATACTGCTTTTCCTCTGCTCTGGATATTGGATTGTGCCCTCCATCCTAGCCTAGGACATGGAACACCTCTGAATGCTGAACCAATGCACTTCCAATTCTCAGGTGCTGAAGACAAAGCCAAGGTGTGATTCCCCTCTCCTTTTGCCCTTCTTGTGAACTTCCCAAGTTTCTAGGTAGGCTAGGTTCGCAGCGGTGACTGTTGATGAACGATTTGTCTGACACTGCATTACCAGCCTTGTCTACATAATGATCTGAGGTGTGCCAACAAGCTGATGCTGGCAGTGTATAGTTCTCTGTGTTGACAATTTTTTGCATGGAGGATCATTAAATTGTGAGAGCTTAGGTTTACAACTTCAATAAAAATTGGCTCTAAAAAGGGCAAGTTAAGGCAAATAGGTTTGTTTAGTAACATACTGATGAAATTCTGCTCATCTTAAATTCACCGTGTAGTATTTGTGCTAGAGAATACTATTACAAAATCAGAAGAATCGTGTAACACTAAGTAATGAGTTGATTACAAATAAAATGCTTCTGCTATCTTTCCATTTATGAAAAGCACCACCTGTGTTGGATTTTAATTGGTAACTGTTTTAATTTGCATATTAGATAGAGAGTTTGACTAGGATTCAGTAGACGAGGGTGGGGTTAAATCCCCATTTGTCCATGGAAACTCACTGGAGGCAGGGTCGAATGGTGAACCACTCCTTGAACATCTTACATACCTCAAAGATTATGTTCAGGTCACCATTTATCTGAAGGCCCCTGATAGCACACGGCGATAACAACAAACTATCTTGAACATGCTTTTCAAGTTTACAAACTGATACAAACCGCCTTCTCTCACTCCAGTCTGTTTCATTGATCAAGTGCCAATGCAGTTGTGCAGCCAGGAAGATGCAGAGTTCAGGCTGTGCTCAATTCTGGTTGTTGCCTTGGGTCATGGATAGGGAGGAAGTAGACATAACACGACACAGTCTGGGGGGTGTTGTCTTGAATCCCTGTTTCATTCATAGGTGTGGAGAAAAGCTTATACTACACTACACTGTTGTACAGGATAGTGGTGTATTGTAGCATGTGGCCTGATTTGACCCATTGCGGTCATGTGGCTTGAGTGTGTGAAGGAATTTGCAGAGACCACACCCACAGAGCACAGAACCTCACACTTGTCTCCTCTGCTTGAACAACTTCTTCAGGAAAGGAGGAGGCAATCCATTGGCCATTAGAAGGGGGTTGCCTCTGCAGCTGTGGAAAAGCCAGGCCAAATGTATTTCAAAAGGCAATGGGCTGTCCAGCCTTCTATAGCACTGAACAGTCTGCTGTGCAGGAGCTAAATGTTCACACCAGCTTTTAATGTATAGATGTTAAGCATTTTACACTCTGTAGCCAGAATGTCAAATATTACTTTTAAAATAACAATGAGATGTTAGAGTCCAAAGCACCGAGTGCTAAAAAGTATGTTTTTGTTTTTTGAGTTTTGTTTGCATTTCAAAAATTAAATGCATACCACCTGGTTATTTTTAAAAGTATCTGAATCCTGCAAGTTTAATTTTTAAAATGTACATTAAAATGCAGACCTCTTCTGCCTAGAAAAGTCAATTACCCAAAGAATTGTTCACTGAGTAAAATGCACAAAAGTTTTAGAACCTCATACAGGACTTTCTTTTGTGCTTCCAGTCCTGTCTGTTTTATTCAAACGTAAAGCTTGGCATAGGAAAAAGCACATCATAAAAAGCATCCCAAGATCCAACCAATTTACAGATTGAGGGAAGAAATAGTGAAAAGCAAGGCAGTACAGCAATGCAGCTTATGCATCAAAGCTTGTATAAAGGACTGGATTGACTAAGACATTGAAAAAGTGGTTTACTCTACTTAGTAGTCAGTATGGGCATTTAAGAGGCATTCAAAATACAGTCCTTTGCATGTAGTAGAAGGCATGCTACTCCTGCTGCTGGTGGTGGTGGTGGTGGTGATGATGATGATGATGATGATGATGATCCACGCAGCCATGCTCACAGGAAGAAAATGAAAAGTAACTGAAAAGTTATTATATCACACAGGAACTTAAATTATATTTTTCTTAATTTGCAATGGTGTGTGATACCTTTTAAGACGAATTGCCCTTAAGACAAGAAAAATTCACAAGATGAATACAATTTCCAGGAATAGTGTTGCTTCACAAGATGAAAATTCCCTATGGGATGCTTCGCATGACAAAAATCCATTCTGCATATTGAAACAAGTTATCCAGGATGAATTGCACCCCCATAATTTGTGGAGGGGTGGAAGGAGTTTTTTAATCACATTTTGGAGCCATTCTGGACATTGTTTTGCAGCAGTTTTTGGACTTTTAGAACTTGAAAAGGTAGGGAGCTGAGGTTTCCTTGCTTTCTTTTCTGTTTTTGCATTGCTTTTCATTGTACTTTTGGTGGGAACAACCTGGGGTTTGTCTTGCTGCTTTCTTTTGTCCATCTTTGCATTTTTTGCCATTGTACTTTTGGCAGGAATGACCTGGGGTTTGTCTTTATGCTTTTTTTTGTCCATCTTTTTCCACTGCACTTTTGGTTGGAACAGGCTGGGGTTTGTCTTGCTGCTTACTTTTGTCCATGATTGCATTGCATTGTGTGTGTGTGTGTGGGGGGGGGATTCTGGGAGCTCCAGCTCTTCGTGCTCTAAAGTGCACATTATAAAGAGGTCTGGGGGGGGGGGTGGAAATCCAGCTTTTTTGGCATTTTTATTCCAAACTCCGGAACAGATAAATCAGTGTCTCATTCATTCCTATGGGAAACTGTGTTTTGCAAGACAAATTTTTTGTAAAATGAAACAACTCGTAGAACAAATTAAATTCATTTTAAGAGGTATTACTGTAACTAATAACTCAATTTATTGATTTGCTTTGACTTAGACTGGCCTTTGAGCAAAGATTTTTTGAACGTTTAAATACGGTAATACAAAATAAACTGCTGCTAAAATTTAAGAATATAGTGTATCAGAGACAGTGTAACACCTTCTGGAATGTACTGTATAGTAGTTTGACAGCAATCTTCGATATCATCATCTTGATCATCATCTTTCCAGGGTTTTCTATATAGAGAATACATAGAAGCTATTTGCCATTCTCTACTTCTGGAGGAACCCTGGGACTATTCAGGTTTCCCAAGGCTACATAGGCTGACTATACTCAGGAGGTACAATGGGGGAAGGGGAGAAACCTATCAAACTGAACCAGTTGTCACATGTGAAATTTTTGAGAGATATGTTAATTTTTTTAGTGTGGGGGGGGGTCTTTGCACATCACAAATACAATTTCTTTATTATGTCATAAGTTTTTAGAAACTAGATGCATGGGTTTGTTAGATGCATTAAGTGAAATCTTGGAATGGCAAATGACATGTACGGTAGGTATTTTAATGCAGACATATGTGCGTACACAAACGTTTTAGTCCTGTTTTTCTCTCCACTGCATTCCTCAGAACAGTACGTTTTCTGATCCAAAATTCTCTACAACATTTGTTAATATTTTCTGTATAATCTTTTTGAATTTTATTTTCAGATGGGCAGAAGAGGAAGAAATCATTACGAAAGAAACTGGATTCTCTTGGAAAGGAAAAGAACAAAGATAAAGGTACAATAAAACTTCATTATCTATATCAACTGGATGCATAGCGCAAGTACAGTAATAGTATAGTCACGGTTACAGTACATATACTGTGCAATCTGTTACTGCTGGTCAATTTGTTTATTTGCTTAAATAGGTTTCAGCAGTGGTAAGGAATATATTTGCACAATTAAAACTAGCTCACCAGTTGTGTCCATTCGTGGTGAGGTCTGATCTGGCCATACCTTAATCACATCCTTGCTAGATTCTGTAAAGTCCTCTCCAAAGGGCTGCCTATGGAGAGTATCAGGGAATGTCAGTACAATAGATGCAAAACAAAACAAAATGTAACCAAATTGATGACTGGAGCTGGTTACAAGGATCACATAATATCCCTGTTTCAGAAGTTCTACTAGTTGCCAATCTGTTTCCAGGCACAATTTAGTGTGCTGGTTCTAACCCACAAAGCTTGAGTCCAAGCTATCTCACATACTCTCTCTCCCATTATGAGCCTGCTCAGGTCTTAAAATTAAAGAGATGGGCACAAACCGGCAAAATGGCAGTTTGTCATTGATGAAAGATGCATCATAGAGGAGTAGAAAGAGAAACTGTGGTGGCAGATACAAATGCGATTTTAGGTTTGAGCTGAAGAAAACAACAGTAATGCATCAGAGAGAGAATCGTTTTAGTAACAAGATCAACTTGTTTTGAAGCATATCAGCATTTCAATATCTTAAAAGCAGTTTAGAACACATCAGAAACAAAAACATATATTAAAATGTAGACTTATAAAAACGATAACCTACTTTAGGGATACTATGGAGAGACCCATAAGAGAGTGCTCAATCAACTCAAGTCTAAACTCTTTCAAGAATTAAAAATGACTACACTAAAGCTATCATGGTTTGTACATCACTCAAAAAGACAGTAATGCTGGGAAAAGCTGAAGCCAGCAGGAAAAGAGCAGGACTGAATAGGAGGTGAATTGACTCCATGAAGAAATTAATGTCCATGAGTTTGCAAGAGCTGTTCGAGTTTCCTGATGATAGGACTTTATGGAGGTAACTCATTCATAGGGTTGCCATATATGTGGAAGTGATCTGATGGCACATAACAACGGGAAGTCATATACGAGTTCCATTGGCAGCCAGACCAATAATGGAAATGCTTGAAAATCCCCTCACAGCTGGGTTTCACCTAGTTAATTTCACACACATTGCCTTCTCCATAGTATTTATTTATTTATTTATTTATTTATTTATTTATTTATTTATTTATTTATTTATTTATTTATTTATACCCTGCCTTTCCTATTGGAAAAGGACCCAAGGTGGCTTATAGTAATGAGGGACAATATACTGTCCAGTACAATTAAGACAAATTCAAGTTTGAGAACAGGGAATTGAGAGCCATCTTACAGCATCAAAAGACAACATTAAAACTACAAGAGATTTTGAGCAATTAAAGAAAAGAGTATAAATTCCATGTAATTATGCATGTTAGACCATCCAAACGTTATGCGGGATGGAGACTAACACTGAAAACATAGTGTCAAAGCAAGAGTGTCATAATCAAGGCATTGTGTCATAAAATCAGGAGAGCGATGAGGTCAAAATGATTGGCAAACACTGCCCTTGCAATCTTTTCCAGAAATGTCGCAGAGTTTCCTATGAGAAGGTTTGGGAGAATTCACGTAAATCTGCCCAGGCCATGGATAGCAAATAGAGTTTTCTTTCTCCTACATCATTGTTGGCGAACCTATGGCACGGGTGCCAAAGGTGCCACTTGGAGCCGTTTCTGTGGGCACCCGATATCGCCCTTTCACAGCCACCTGTATTCAGGTTAAATTCCTCTCTTGGCACTTTGTGAAAAAATACAGTGGACCCTCGTATAACAAACAGTTTGCATGACATAAAATCTGTACAACATAAACAATTCCGGAGATAGGGGAAATTTGCTTAACAGAATCGTCTATTGGGCAAATCCGTACAACATAAAAATGGTCACGATTAGGGATTACTCTGTTTTCAATGCACTCCTATGGGAAATTTTTATAAAGGAAAATTTGCTTAACATAATTATTTATTTTATTTTATTTTTCCGAAGGAACTCTGGGTGGTGTACAATATGTTGCAAAAACAACTAGCCCAAGCAAGTTACACTATACATAGCGAATCAAATACAATAATACAATAATAAAAACATAATTGTTGTGATAATAATATAAAGAAGAACAAATAAATAATAGACAAAAATAACAATGAGCATAACACATCAACAGCCAAACTACACAAACAAACTCCGGCAAGACAGATCAGGAGCCAACAGACATACAAACTAACAGGCCACTGGATGCTCAAGGACTACCCAAAACATTCCTTAAAGAGCAAGGTCTTCAATAGCCTTCTAAATGCTGGCATTTGGAACAAATTAATTCCTTTATACAAGGTACCACTGTAATGGGTTTTGAATTGCACCTTGGGCACTTGGTCTCTAAAAGTTTTGACACCACTGTCCTACATGCATAATCACCTGTGCAATGCTATACAGTAGAATCTTCAAAGGATATACTGTATAGGCAAACTGTTTTCTCATTCACTTGGCCAGGCTGTGTTTGAGCCAGACTGTTGCATGCAGCAGTTTGTTTGTTTCATTAGTTAGGTCCATATTTTAACAAGAAGCAAAACAATGTTGAAGACATAATAAAATCATTCAAATTATAATAGCTTAAAAATAATAGCGTAGTCAACAAAATAGACTGAAACAGCAGCAGCAGCAGGGTGATAAGGGGACTACTAAGCTAGGTGTGTCTTTCTCCTCAATATCTGTCTACCAACATGCCTTCTAATTTCCATTCCCGCTGTGCGGCACTCTTTTCTGTGCATGCACATTCTCAAAGTGTATGCTTGCAAAACTCCTTCCCATGAGGGTCCTGTGGCCACTGAAACAAAAATGGTTGTGACAGGTGTGTGGGGCTGGGAATGCCACACAAGGAGTGAGATGGAGGTGTGTTCACACATGCACATGCTCGCCTTAGAGGGAACCTTGTTGTCACCGTATATGCCTGGCAAAACCAAAAGTTAAAAAAAAATAACAAGACAAAAGACAAAAACTTTGTGGCATCATAAAAAACCTTAAAACATTATGTTTTAATGTGAGTGTTCATGGTTTGATTTCCCACTTGAATTGTTTATGACCCATGTTTGATGTTCATCTCTTTTGAAGGCTCATTTCGTAAACATTCCCACAATATACAGTATACCTGTGATACTAAAAGCTGCCTTGAAATTGAGTGCCTGTGACATATGAATATCTACCTGGACATTATGCCTTCTTTAGATTTTGTCCTTTGGAGAACTTTCCTAGTTCACAGTGTGCCACCATGTCTGGATAGGCCAGTGGCATCGTATCCTGGCTAAGAAGCCAGAGGCTGGCAGCTTGATTCCCCACTGTGCCTTCTTGACAGGATCTGGACTTGATAATCCATAGGGTACTGTCCAGCTCTGCAGTTCTAAGATTATTGTTATTATTATCACCTAGATGGAACAGTTTTCACTTGAATAAGCCATTCCAGAGTGGTGACTGAAGAAAACATACACAGGGTGAAACTGGCAGCGTGTGCTTTTTATATGCACTGATTGTGAAAGGAATGGCAAAGCTGATTGCTTTCCAAGAAGATTATGCCTTCATTTTTCTTTGTGGGGTTTCTCTTTTGTGCGCTATACATTATGCCCTGCCACTTAAATAAGCCTCTCGGTATTGTTTCTCTCTGTGAGGACGGGAGTACACTGCGGCGACTTGATTCACGGTCAGCCCACGCTGTCCCAAACAACATCTATACCCAACCCTCAACCCCCTACCTTTCCCCTTTATGCTTGACAGTGAGTTGAAAAATGTTCTCTTCACTGCTAGCACAATTGTGTTTTTAACAAGCATTTCAGAAGTTTATTTTATAAAGCAAATGCCTTCCATTGCCAGGCAACTTGTCCAAAACAAACACTCTGCTCTCTACGGCACATGTAGGCGTCCTTGCACAGATCTGCCTTGAGTGTTCTCATTCACAGTGGCTTTCTCTTAATTCCTCCTGCCTGCAAGCACTGGTTTGCAGCTGTCTTGCTTTATATACTAAGCCTCCGGTTTACTTCTTGGGGACTGGTAAGGATGCCATTACAAACAGAAGAGAAGGAGGAGTAGGAAGAGGTAGCAGGTTCGAGACATGCTTCATAACCTCTTACTGTGACATGATTTTTATGTAGATAAATAACCAGAAGCTCACAAACCATTTTTATTTGTTAATCAAAAGTGTTGGTATGTTTTTTTGTTTGTTTCTCCAGAGAATTAGTAATTAAGATTGTAGTGATTTGTTGTTCTTCAATAGACCAGGAGTCCCAAGGCATTTGAACATACATCTGTAGCTGCTCCCTCTCTACAGCTATGTGCCGTGTTTCTCCTAGAATTAGGATATTACACACTTTGCATACCAGAGATCATTAATAATAATTGTTCCAACTTAAGGCAGATCTTTCCAGGGTGTTTCGGTTAGAGAATACACAGAAGTGGTTTACCATTCCCTTCTTCTGAGTGGCTAAACCACTGAGCTGTTCAGCCCACTCAAAGATAATTATCACATCACTGTTTACAATCACTTTTATACCACAAGCCATTAAAAGTGAGTCAAAGGCTTACCCTGGCCCCATAGGAATTCTTTGTCACATTTAGATAATGTAAAGATGTGAGACTTTAAAGTGAAACCTTTCCTTTTTATTTTTTGCGGAAGCAAAATGACATCCGTCATCTCCTCACTGTGTGGCTATTTGTCCTTCTGCTGGAAAATGAATGTTGTAAATTAAGTCCTGTATCTGAATATGCAAGAAGGCATGCCATTCCTTTTTCATTCTGGATCCAATGTCCATGTTAGCAGGAGACATACTTTAGAAAACATAGCAGGGCACACTGTCAAGATATGTTTAAGGAACCTGCAAATAGAGGTTTTGATGAAATCCCCACCTAATTGCACAGGAACTGCATGGAAGCACTCAGCTTTGGCACAATCTCAAAATAAGCCTTCAGAGACTTGGTGACAGGACTTGCCAACAAACAGATGCCACCTGTCTTCTCAAGATTTGGCTTTCAGATGCTATAGAACGAAGGTCTCAGTGTAAACTAGGATCCTATATAGCGTGCATCGAGGGAAAATATAGTTGAAGATGATCTTTACATTTTCTGGGCTCTGGGATAATAAATCAGACTCTTTAAGTCACCATTTTGCCCCCAGAGGGTCCCTTTTCAGTTTGGGAAAATGAACCATGGCTTCTGTTGCTCTCCTAGAAAGTGATTGGATGAGAGCTAACATTCCTATCCTCAAAAAGGTGAAAGGGAGAAACCAGGGAACAACAGTTTCCATGAAGCACTTATTCCCCCTCTATTCGGCACTGGTTAGGCCTCATCTAGAATACTGTGTCCGGTTCTGAATACCACACTTTAAGAAGGATGCCAAAAAAACTGGAGCAGTTTTTGAGGAGGGCTACAAGGACAATCAGGGAATTGGGAACCAAGTTCTGTGACAAAAGATTGAAAAAACTGGGAATGTTTGGCCTTGAGAAAAGAAGGCTGAGGGGAGATACGGTAACACCTTTCTAGTACTTGAAAGGTAGTCATGCAGAGGAGGGGCAGGATCTGTTCTTGATCATCCCTTAGTGCAGGGTGTGTAATAATCTGCTCAAGCTACAGGGAGCCAAATCTAGGCTGAGTATTAGGAAAAAATGTCTCAACTGTTAGAAGAGTATGACAGTGGAACAACACTTATCTCAGAATTATTTTATTTATTTATTTATTTATTGTACTTATATCCCGCTTAATATCAGAGATCTCTAAGCGGCTTACAAAGCCAAAGTTGGCACAGATAATCAAACAAACGATACACACTACAACAAACAAACGATATACACTACGAACTAATATAGTTAAAAACTGGATAGCGTTCCTGATACTATCCAATAAAAATCTAAATCTAATAAGGATATGATTAGAGACATGGCGATGGCGGGGTGAAGAAAAAAAAAAGAAAGAAAGAAAAAGAAAAAGAAAAAGAGAAAAAAAACGCCTAGGGATCGCCGAAGGCCTCCTGGAAGAGGTAGGTTTTTAAAGCCTTCCGGAAGGCCAGCAGGGACTCTGCAGAGCGCACTTCAGGAGGGATGGAATTCCAAAGGCTAGGGGCCGCCACTGAGAATGCCCGGGCCCGGGTTCTCGACTTCCGGGCTTCTCGAGGAGTGGCGACCCGCAGCAAGTGCGCTCGCGCCTGCCGAACGGGACGGGCCGAGGTGGTTCGCTGAGCGATACGCTCTGTCAGGTAATCCGGTCCCAAGCCATGGAGGGTTTTATAAACTAAAACCAGGACCTTGAATCTAATCCGGGCTGCAACGGGCAACCAGTGCAAGCGAGCCAGGACTGGCGTGATGTGATCATACCGACGCACGCCGGCCACCAGCCTGGCCGCCGCATTCTGTACCCGCTGCAGCCGTCGGAGAAGAGTCAAGGGCAACCCCATGTAGAGTGCGTTACAGTAGTCCAGCCTCGAGATCACCAGTGCTTGGACCACTGTTCTCAGAGAGTTCGCGTCGAGGTATGGGCGGATCTGGGCGATCCGACGGAGATGGTAATAGGCGGACCTGGTCACCGACGCCACCTGGGATTCCATGGAGAGCGCCGGGTCCAGGAGCACGCCCAGATTCCGCACCCTCTCCGCAAGCTGGAGGGACACTCCCCCCAGACAGGGGAGGGGGCCACCATACCCCGACGGCGAGCTCCCAAAGAACATAACCTCCGTATTCTCGGGGTTGAGCTTAAGTCTGTTCGCCCCGGTCCAGGTCAGTACGGCCTCCAGGCACCCATCGAGGACTTCAACAGCTTCCACAGCAGAGGTGGAAAAGGAGAGATAGAGCTGCGTGTCATCAGCGTACTGATGACAGCAGACTCCAAAACTCCTGATGACCCCCGCCAACGGCCTTACGTAGATGTTAAACAGCATGGGGGACAGAGACGACCCCTGTGGAACCCCACAAGGGAGAATCCAAGGGGCCGATAACTCCCCCCCATGCTGGACGTACTGCGGCCGGCCCTCCAGGAAGGAACGGAGCCATCTGTGAGCAGAGCCTCCGATCCCAACCTCAGAGAGCCGGTCCAACAGGATACCGTGGTCGACGGTATCAAAGGCCGCTGACAGATCCAGGAGGACCAACAGGGAAGAGCAACCCCTGTCGGCCGCCCGGATAAGGTCATCTTGCAGGGCGACCAAAGCTGTTTCGGTACCCCGACGGGGCCTGAACCCGGACTGGCATGGGTCGAGGCACTGCCGATCCTCCAGGTATGACTGCAGCCGGACCGCCGCCACCCTCTCGATCACCTTGCCCATAAACGGGACATTGGCAATTGGACGAAAGTTTGTTAAGTCGTCAACTGCAAGGCCGGGTTTTTTCAACATGGGCTTAACCACCGTCTCCTTCAGACGGGAGGGAAAAACCCCCTCACTGAAGGAGGCGGTGGCGATGACCGAAGCCCATTCGGCCATGGTCCCTCTGGCAGCTCTAATTAGCCAGGCAGGGCAAGGGTCGAAAGGGGTGGAGGCAGGCCGGCAATGCGCCATAGCCCTGGAGACCTCGACAGCGGAAACAGGCCCAAGCGCGTCCAACCGAGGCGACGAAGGCGGACCAGCAACTGGTGATGGCGGGGCGGGACCACTGCAACCGGAGTCAAAGCCGGCACGGATGGCCTCTATTTTTGTTCGAAAAAAGGCTGCAAACTGCTCGCTACTGAAATCAGTAGGAGGAGGCCTGGCCAGGCTAGGATTGCTGAGGTCACGAACCACCCGGAAAAGCTCCGCCTGGCGGTTCGCGGCCTCAGCAATTCTCAGGGAGGTAAAAGATGTTCTGGCCTCCCTTATCGCGATGGTATAGCGACTAGACTGGGCATCAACGGCAGCCTTACTCAACGCCGTCCGGGTTTTCCTCCAGCTGCGCTCTAGCCTCCTCCTCTCCTGCTTCATTGCCCTAAGCTCCCCGGTGAACCAAGGGGAAAGCCGGGCTCGGCAACGGAGGATACGCTTGGGGGCGATCCGGTCTATGGTGTGGGCAGCTGTTTCATGCCAGGTGTTAGTCACGACCTCTGCCGGAGCGCCAGTCAAACCACCAGGGAGTCCCCCGAAGAGCTCACCGAACCGCTGAGGGTCCATGAGCCTCCGGGGGCGGGCCAAAACAGAGGCCCGAAGGTCCCCGCGGGGAGGGGCCGGAATCGCCAGGGAAAAAGAGAGCAGGTGGTGGTCTGTCCATGACACCGGCAGGGAAACAATGTTCCCCACCTCCAGACACGAGTCCCCCGACATGGAGGTAAAAACCAGATCCAGGGTATGACCGGACCTGTGGGTGGGACATAAAACATGCTGGGACAGACCCATGGAAGCCATGGATTCCATGAACTCCAGGGCAGGACCGGAAAGTCCACCGCCGGCGTGCACGTTGAAGTCACCCACCACCAATAGGCGCGGGGACTTCAACAGAGCAGCGGCGATGAACTCCGTAAGCTCTGGAAGGGATTGTCCTGGGTTGCGGGGAGCTCGGTAACCCAGCACAATGCCAAATCTGTCCCGCTGACCCACCAACAGGTGAAGTACTTCCAACCCCTGGCTAACCAATGTCGAGGCCCTGCTGACATGAACAGAATCCCTATACACGATCGCAGCCCCTCCCCCCTTTTGACCCCCCAACCTTCCCACCCCCTCTACCAGGTACCCGGGCGGACACAGGAGAGCAAGGGAAGCCCCACCCTCCGTGCCCACCCAGGTCTCGGTGATAAACGCCAGGTCGGAGTCACGATCCGCGATGGAATCATAAATGATGGGGATTTTGTTATGCACCGACCTGGCGTTCAACAGGAGACAGGTAAGGTTGGGGGCGCTGGTGGAGTGACTCCCGGATACGTGACAGAGAGCCGAGGGGTCAGAACGAGGGACAGGCACAAGTTGCCTGACCCGAGTTCTTCTAGTCTGACGAACCCAGCGGCTACAAGCGTGTCGCCCACGGCCCGACACCGTTGGTATGTGAGCCCCTGCGAACATGGCGATAACGTAGGTCAATGCAAAAAAAAAAAAAAAAGCCTATAGCAACAAAGCCTCCAAAAACAAAAATACAGTGCAAGCCAATAGTAACAATACAATACAAATAATAATATACAATACAGAGCAAATAATAAAATACAGTGCAAATGATTCAAAAAATAAAAGAACGAATAATAGGAAAGCCTTAGGCTGGCGGGAGATGGTTAAAATAACAGGAGCTGGCTAACTGCCAAGATAGAAATCAGATGCACCTGGGAATGGGGAGAGGGAGGACCATAGGTAGGAGAACTGATTAAAACAAGGTCACAATTAAAGGGGCAGACACCAGCCGGTCCCAGAAGATATTCTCAATCCCCAAAAACCCCTTAAGCGCCCCATCAAACGCCCTCCCGCCCCCAAAACCCCAGTTTCAACCCCCGGGAAGCAAATAATGGTGGCCGACCTGCCACCCGATAAGTCCGAGTCCCTCAAGAGGAAAAGGGGAGGCATCAACATCTGCTTCTGGTCTAGTGCCCGCACTAAAGCTTGCAGATTAAAGGGTGCAGGCTGGGAAACCCCGATGTTAATGGGATAATCACCGGAGGCCGACACACCACCTAAGCCCCCTAACGGCACTGCCAACACCGGCGGCCGAGCTGCCGCCCGAGAAAACCTTCCGGCTCCTGAAGATGTAAGCTGGGACGCCAGAAAAGGACCAGCCGCAGCAGCAGACCGCACGGGCCACAGATGGATGAGGGCGGCAGCGACGAATATCCCGGCTGGGAAGAAACGGGCAGCGGCCCACAGATGGATGGAAGCGGCGGGCTGCTTGCTCACCGCGCCGGCAGTGGTCTCCGGGGCGGACCCGCCATGATGGCAAACGGAGGACCGCCGCTGGGAAGAGGCGGCGGATTGCAGCTGG
Organism: Phrynocephalus guinanensis; assembly: GCA_037367245.1. Classification (NCBI taxonomy): domain Eukaryota; kingdom Metazoa; phylum Chordata; class Lepidosauria; order Squamata; family Agamidae; genus Phrynocephalus; species Phrynocephalus guinanensis. The sequence continues at coordinate 47,804,453 of CM074736.1, read as the reverse complement.
AAGAGAGGGTGGCGGACCGCAGATGGACAAGAGCGGCGGGCTGCTTGCTCACCGGACTTGCAGTGACCTCTGGGGCCGGCCCGCCATGATGGAAAGCGGCGGGCCGCAGCTGGGGGAAGGCGACAGGCTGCAGATGGAGGGCGGGCAGCGGACCGCAGATGGAAAAGAGCGGCAGGCTGCATGCTCTCCCCGCCGGCAGTAACCTCCGAAGCGGGCCCGCCAAGTTGGAGAACGGCGGACCGCAGACAGGGGGAAGCAGCAACGGCGGTCGTCCCGATCGAGAGAAGACAGGCGGCGGGGTGCACATCCACCGCTCCGGCAACGGCCTCCATATCAGGATCACAGCTGCGGCGGTCGGCGGCGAACCCCACTCGAACAGCCTCGGCGGCGGCCCGGCGATCTCAGGGCAAATCCTCCGACGCAGTCCTCCGTAATGGGGGGTTGGCGAACCGCAGATGGAGGGGGGCAGCGGCTGACCCGCAGCGACGACAGGGACCACAAGACCCGCCGAGAGATAGTGGGAGCGGCGGGTTGCTGTCAAAGCCGGCGGCAGCCGCGGTCGGTTCAGCTGGTAAGGCGCCGAGGGCTAAAGCGATGGGAGGGACGCTCGAACCTGTTCGTCAGGGGATGTTAAGATTCCCTAGGTGGTCTTCAGGCAAGCCCCTTACATACCATTTCCATAGCCCTGGCCATCCGAGTAAATTAGACAAAAATAAAAGCAAAAGTAAAAGCGCAAGGCAGCATAATCAGGAACAAAGAGAACAGCCGATATGAACAGCTGCTGCTGCCGCCCGCCATATTGTGACTCCTAGAAGGAAAAGCCTGTTCATAAAAGCAAGGGCTGGTAGGTGGCTTAAAAAGCCCAGGATGAGCGTCCTGAGCCCAGCTCCTCTTCCCCACAGCAGCAGGAGGCCAACTGCTCCAGTGACTCTCTCACAGGTGAGGTGTGGGTCTTGGCTGGGTGCAAATACAGGGTGCAAATACAGCAAGGGCTGGTAGGTGGCTTAAAAAGCCCAGGATGAGCGTCCTGAGCCCAGCTCCTCCTCCCCACAGCAGCAGGAGGCCAACTGCTCCGGTGACTCTCTCACAGGTGAGGTGTGGGTCTTGGCTGGCAGGTGCAAACACAGCAAGGGCTGGTAGGTGGCTTAAAAAGCCCAGGATGAGCGTCCTGAGCCCAGCTCCTCTTCCCCACAGCAGCAGGAGGCCAACTGCTCCGGTGACTCTCTCACAGGTGAGGTGTGGGTCTTGGCTGGCAGGTGGTGAGTGCTCCAACACTGAAGAAAAAGTATAGCTGTTTGGTTCTTTTAGATCAAGAGGGTTGCTGTTATTAAAATCAGGCTTACCTCAACCATCTACCAGGAGCCTGTGTGTTTTGTAGAGAGTTTTGGTATTCCTACCTTGCAATGTTGGCATAAGAGCCAAACTGCTTAACTTTGTGGTGACTCCTTGAAAGCACTGCTTAGTCAGAGTGGACTAAGTGATGTTGGCAGGAAGATTTTCCCTAGCCATCAACACATTTAACTGGCTTTGAGTTTAGCCATAGCAGGAAAGTCTAGGTCAGGCATGTCCAAACTTCAGCCCTCCTGATGTTTTGGACCACAACTCCCAGAATTCCAAGCCTGAATTTCCAATGGCAAAGGACTATGGGAGTTGTGGTCTAAAACATCTGGAGGGCCGAAGTTTGGACATGCCTGGTCTAGGTAGTGTGGTTAACATGGACCTCTCTGACCTGGGTAACCTTGATATCCAGGACACATATACAGTATAACAGCCTAAGAAACCCATGAAGAGAACAAAAACATGCAAACTAAAATATATACTTGGAAGGACCATGGTAAAGAGTAAAAATGGGCATGAACCCAGTTTGGAGGATCATGCCAGTTTGTATGTGCTGTACCACATGTGACACACATTCTTTTCTGCCACTTCCTTGGCTAGATTCCTCCCCCCAACCTCACCAGCTGCCGAGAGCTCCTTTCCTCCTCTTTGGCTGTTTGTCCTGTCCCTGGCAGGAGGATGGGCTTCCTTGCCTTATCTCCTTGGCAGATCTCCTGCTCAGACAGGGAGGCACTGCAGGGAAGGCCATGCTCCCTGCCAAGGACTGGTTGAACAGCTGAAGAGGAGGAAAGGAGCTCACTTTCGCAGGTAAGCAGGCCACATAGGCTAGGGAGGCAGGGGGAAGAGAATCTATGTGGCATCTGAGGTCCTTGCCTATCTCTCGTCGTCATAAGTAATGATGGCCCCATGTTCCAGACACATGGAACAAGGGCAGAAAAGGCTGGGTATGCAAAAATAATGGCAGAGTAGATTAGAATTACTGAGAGCTTGCCACCTCCCAAGTGAGCCATTCTTCAATACATTTTCTCACTGCTGTGGCCATGGTTTAGGCCACTTTCCCACTGTTTGGCGGGATATAATGCTAGTGCTAGCATTTCAGAAATGAAGGCACATGCACAGTGCATTGATCCCCAAGAGAGAGCACGTTTGCTTCCTTTTGCTAGTAAAATAAGCTTGGCAGCTAAATGAATGTAAGCATATTTAAAGGTCATTGCAAACTGCATGAGAACATTGCTTCTTTAAAAGTGTTATGGCTAGCCTTGCTTTCCACATTTTTGACAGAAAGCACGGTTTAATTGATGGAGGGGAGTTCTAAAATCTAAATACACTTACTGTTATGTGTGACAGTTGAAGAGAAAGAACAAACCTTGCTCGATGTGGAAAAACCTAAAAATTATTGCTAAGAGCAAGTCAACTACTTCAAGTAGGATTTAAACCTGTTGTCTTTCTTTTCTCTTGTATGCATTCAGTGCGTACTTAGGTACAAAGTTCTTTCCCTTTTTTAAAAGTGCAGAGAATTAGGTGTTTGGAAAGGAGAAGGTCCCTTCCTTTATATCAGGGGTGTCCAAACTTTTTGCAAGGAGGGCCACATTTGGTGAGGTGAAAATGTGTGGGGGCCAACCATTCACCCTGAAGGGGGGGGGAGAGAAAGGGTGTGGCCCATGTGCTTCTGCAACAGCCACAAATACTCTGGTTTCAAGGTGCCCAAGGGCCCAGCAGCTGTTGGAAGGCCTGGGATCGGCCCATGTGCACCCAAGAAACGCACTGCTGCTCACAAAACCTGCCCTCCCTTGCAAGTTGGTGGGGAGGACACTGCAGCAACGGAGCCAGGGGTGGGTAGGCAGGGTGGGTGGCTGAGGGGATGGATGGAGGCAGGGAGGGAGGGCAGACAAACCATAACACTGCAAGATGACGTCTCCAGCCAACACGGGGAGGGGCCGGCTGGCGGGGATGACTGACACGCTGAGACAGCGGGGAGAAGAGGCAGAGGGCCACTTGACATTATAAAATGGGCCGCATTTGGCTCCCGGACCAGACTTTGGACATGCCTGCTTTATATGAACAAATGGCTCCTCAGGATATCTTGAGAGTTGACAGTTAAAGTTCAGTTTGCCCCCCAAGCCCCGGAAATAATAGGTGAGACAAATTGTTATGGGTTAATGGGGCCACAATTTATTAACAATTCAACTTAATTCAACCAACACAGCTATAACCTCTAAAGGGGGGGCAGTTACATAGTGCAAGCAGATAATGGCCGGGGACTATCCTGTACCAACCAATTAGTATCCAGGGAGTTTCACCCCTGGCCAGATGCTGCCCACCTGTTCAGCATCGTGTCAGGTAGGTGAATCTGCTAGCCCCTCACAGCCCTCATGACAGCCTGATATTAAGATTCTTGCTTTGTTTAAATCCTCAATTTAGGGCTGATGTTTAACTATATACGAGGGCTGCCTGGTACCTTAAGGGTGACTTGCTCCGGCCTACCTGAATACCCTTACCTTTTGCACTACCCGCCTAATGTTATTGTGACCAATGGAAGGGAAATTAATGCCCGGTCCCATGCGAAAAGAGAATGGGATGGGCGAAAACACGTGGCTAGTACCACCCAATCAAGTAACCACCCAAAATTTCCATCCAGCCCCGTAGCAACCACTGAAACTCATTCTCCTTTCCCAGGGTGGGCGGGCAGGGCTGACTCACCATCCGAAGAGACAGGGGTGGGGCAGGAGCTGCCTTTTGAAAGCTCCCACCCCCGGGCAAAAGTACCCGGATGGCGCCCGATTTGACACCAAAAGTCCGGGACTGGCAGGCAAACGCGCCCTGCCCCTGGACGAGCCAGGGGATCAGAGCTTCCCTTCTCTGCAGTTAAGCTGTAATGCTTCACAGTCTCCGCGGAGCACTACCTAATGACTCTTGGACGAATAAATGGATTTGTAATTTAGCATTCATTGTTTTTATGTGCTCAAATCAGAGAAAGTAATTACCCCTAGATAAAATTGTTCCAAACATATTTTTTTTCATAAAGTAGTGGTAAGCAGCACCCTAACCACCTTAAAAACGATACTGTACAGTGAAGCATTATCTTTGAACTTTACTGGACACACGTAATAAAACAATGGAACTGTTTATGCATTATGTTGAACGTTAGCGTAATTGAAGGCATAAGTTGTGTTTGTATGTTGTCCTTTGGAAGCACCATGTGTATATGTCCTTTGATTCTTATTCTAAAACCCAAGAACAATTTATCTTATATCTGTGACTCCTATGACTCCTAGTAGAGTTCCTGTTTTCTTGTACCTGCTACGGTGCTAAAGTGCCTTAATGTGTTCCATTGCTGATTGTTTCCAGGAAAGGATGCATGGCTGTGAATAAATATTTTATTTTTCTTTCATTATAACCAGAAAATAGATATGTTCTTCTTCTATGTTTACTTCTAACGTCTGCTCTGTTAATTTAAAGTACAGTATTTCTTGACATTTATGTTCAGCTTGTTCCAACTGTAATTTCCAGTGTGCTCATGGAATAGTCTTCCCAAAAGAGAAGAGAGTATCGTGCTGAATATAAAATAACACGCTCTTTATTTCTCAGAAATGATATTGTCTCAAGCATCTTTTGTTCCATATATGGACACTTTTAAAATTGTGTGTATCTTTTATTTTCAGTAAGACAGTGATCCCTTTTATAATAGCATTATGATTGTGTCACTCTACTATTAACCAAAGGAAATATAAACCATACTCTAAAAATAACACACAGGATTGCATTAAGCAGAAAACTTGTTTTGCTTATTTTAAAGCAAGGCATTAAAATGTGGTGGACTATGGAGAGAATGAAAATGTGCTCAGCCTGAACTTTGGACTGATATCTTTCTCTTCTTAGCAATTACAGCATTCTGCTGCTGACCTTATAACCTGTGCTTTTGCACAATTTCCCACACACATATAAATGGCTGAAATGTAAAATACAGTGGACCCTTGTATAAGAAACAGCTTGTATAACATAAAATTTGTACAACATAAAAAATTCCGGAGATAGGGGAAATTTGCTTAACATAATTGCTTATGGGGAGAATCCGTACAACATAAAAATGGAATCACTCTGTTTGCAATGCATTCCTATGGGGAATTTGTATAAAGGAAAATTTGCTTAACATAATTTCATTTGGAACGAATTAATTCCTTTATACAAGGTACCACTGTACTAGCAGCTGCCTCTTATAAGTAATTTTTCAACCAATCAAATGGATTTGTAAAGTGGACTATGTAGCTGAAGAACTCTGTTTTCTGACATAATTGCCTTTACTTCATTTCTCCTATTCCCAATTTTTTTATTTATTTATTTCCCTTTGCCTTCCCCACTCTAATTCCCTCTGTCTCCTTTCATCCCCCAAGTCAGTGACGAGGATGGTGGGAAGCGTCCTCTCAACACAACTGGAGGCAGTCCGGTTGGGGAAAAGTTACGCTATGTCTGCCCTTTCCTAAGTCCCTACACCTAAGAACATTGGGAGATTGACTAACCAGAAGTTTTGGAAAAGGTAGCCGTGTTAGCCTGTGCAAGAATTCCAGGCAAAAATGAAAGAAAAATAAAACCAAAGTCAAAAAATATGTGGCACCTTAAAGACTAACTTTCCTATTTTAATGTAACATTTTGTGACTAAGCAGATTTTTTTACATGTGATGCATCTTTTGTTGGCTGAGATTTATTGAATCCAGTTTAGTGATGGAGCCAATCTGTTCCAACACTTTCACAAAGTAAAATGCACTGCCAAAGGTGTGTCGCGTGTTAACACTTGAAATATAAAAAGTCTTGTTTCCTTTTCCAGAATTTGTGCCCCAGGCTTTTGGGATGCCTTTATCGCAAGTAATAGCTAACGACCGGGCCTACAAACTGAAGCAGGATACTCAGAAAGACGAGCAGAGGGATGTTTCAGAATCTGTGGCTTCTCTTCTGCCATTTGGGAGTAAAAGACAGAACAAAGAACTCTCAAGCAGTAACTCATCTCTTAGCTCCACCTCGGAAACACCGAATGAATCTACTTCTCCAAACACACCAGAACCAGCTCCACGAGCAAGGAGGAGAGTAAGATGGCTATTCATTGCTTTGTGGTCGTGCAGGCATGGTGGGACTTTCCTAAGCTTTTCCTCGGGCACAGCAATTGAAGTCCTGGGTCTCTTGGTCCATAATTCAATTAAAGTCAGCCCAGATTGAAATGGTCATCATCTCTCTTTCCCAGTTGTTCGTGGGAGAGAGTGAAATGGATGTAAATCTCTTGCCAACACCTCAGGGGACATAAGGATTCTTTGGAAACTTTTGTTTTCCCCAGTCAGATTCCGGTTGGTTTTATAAATTATTAAGGAATAAACTGACTCCCCCCTCTCTTTTTTATGCACTCATTTTCTCAGTCTCAGAGCTGTTTACAGTACACATTTAGGAGACTAATTTTTACCCATTCATTCATTCCATGTTGTTAGCATAATTTCAAAGCTGTGATTTTTCAATTCATTTCCGAGTACTGTCTTTTAGCTGTTAAAAATAGTACCGTAATGTGTTTGCCTCCTGTAGGCTAAAGATTGAGGTCCTTGATGTTTGTAACAAAAGCCAGGATAAAGCTTCCAAAATTAAAACTGGGCCACAATACTTTTAGTAAAATCAGTCAGAATGTCATAAAAGAGCACACCACACAGTCTTTTGAGTTCTCCAGAAATCTGGCTTGATGTTTAAATCACAGAATTCACATTTAGACATCATCCAACCTTTCTTCATCCCCACCATTGCCCCCACTTTTTCACAACTTCCCAGCCTGATGGAATGTTCTGGAAATGCCTGCTGTTTTATGACTTTTTGGTTGATCTTCATGAGGGAATGTTTGCACATTGCATTCAACCATGGTTTATGTTAAGGTTAATCGTGGTATGTTCTTAATTGAGTTCCTGTCCTATTCATTTATTTTCTCTCCTGTCCTGCTTCTTTGGGTATTTCCTTCCCAGTATCCCTAATAGATTCCCACCACTTCAGTATTTGTTTCACACAAGCTTGCCCACGTCATTGGACTGTTTCGCAAACAGAGGGTGTGAATATCTATTTGACTTGTAGTTTAAGAAAAGTAAGCACAACTCCACCCTCCAAAGAGAGAACATAAGGAACACCATTCCATTCATCCAGAAATGCAAATAATCAAAAAAGAAAGGCTACCTCGTCACATTTTATGCCGCTCCATGCAACAAATCCCGGAGTACATCTTGGACTCTTTTGAAATGCCATTTTGGCTCAAATAGTGCAATACAGTATATATATCCCATATGCTAATTAAAGGTGGGCTGGGTTGCTCAGTGCATTAGGTATCTGGCCGTGGAGGCAAAGAGTAGGAGTTCAGTTTGTCATGGAGCATCCCTGAAGAACCAGACCCTGTGGCCTTGGACAAGATGCATCCTCCTGGGATACACCCAGAGGAAGGGAATGGTAAACCACTTCTGACTACTCTCTACCTAGAAAACCCTGTTTTACTAAATTTAAAAACTGACACAATTAGGGTTTCCTATGGGAATAATGGAAGTACTGTAGTAAACTATTTGTTCTTGTCCTTTCGGTTGAGAAGTAACAAATGAATCTGGCAAATGTCAAGTAAAAGAATGGGTTTTTTAAAATAAGCCACACCCCACAAAACAATCAACAGATTTATACATATCTAAATTTCAACACATGACATGATACTTTCAGTTTTTAAGTCAGAGGCCTGATGAACAGCTCTGAACAGAAAAAAAAAAACTAGGCAAAAGTGTTATTCCCATAAAGATGCCTGATAGAGAATTAGTGCTGCCAATTAGGTATAAAATTCCCAAAGGAAAAACTACATTCTAGTTGCTGAAGATTTCTATCCCCTATATAAATTATCAGGGCTTTATCTCAAGAAAAAATTTTTAAAGTACAATTTTTAGACTACAACTCCCAGAAGCTACAGTAGAAAGGGGGATTCTGGGACTTGTCATCCAAACAGTGTCCTCCTCCAGGTTTTTATGATCTGTCTTTATTTACTCTGAAAATAAATTTAATTCATTAATGGCTTGGTGTTTGCAGTTTTTAGGCATCAGCTATTCAACTCTGGAATTTTCGCTGCACCTTTGGAAATACACATGATGTTATAAAAGCATGACTGCCTGGAAGTTGAGTCATTGCAACTGGACTTCTTTTCTTGAGAGATTGAAACGTTTCACTGCTTATTTTGGATGAGTAGCAAAATGTTTCACTCTCTCAGGAAAAGAAGTCCAGTTGCCATGACTCAACTTCAAGATAAACTCACCTGGATGACTGAGAATCTTCATAGACAAATGCATGACTGCTTGATTTAACCTAGAATTCTCAAGTTTAGACTCTGTTCTGTCATAACAATACAGTGGTACCCCGATTTAAAAGCAGCTCGATTGAAGAGTAATTCGACTTAAGAGTGGAAAACTATTGGCATTTTAACTGCCGCCTTACAGATTTTAGATATGGTCAGCTCGACTTACAAATAATGTTTTTCATTTTTTTTATTTTTAACTTTTTTAAAAAAAAATTAGATACCCCGACTTAAGAGTAGTTCGACTTAAGAGCATGCATTCAGAACAGATTAAATACGTTAAGTTGAGATACCACTGTATTTCTTTTAGCAGGAAGGGTTGAAAGAGAACTTTTAGCCCTTGAGTTTGCTACTGGGCCTGAGTAGAGCATTGTTTGTTTGTTTTTTGTTTTTGTTTTATGTAATACTTGATCCTTTAGAAATGGTATGCTTAAAGAATCTTGTCTTTAATAGCAGCATTTTTTAAACAATCCTTTAAGTGTAGTTGGAGCTATGCTGCATGAATGCAAATGCAGTAGGTATGTACTGCTTTGCTTATTAGTCACTGCAGGTGAGCTTTCTCTAGATAAGGTGAATCAGCTGAAGCTGATAAGAGGCATTCTTGGCTTCTGCTGACAGGTGCACAGAATATGCTGACCCCACCAGCATTCTTAACCAGTGTATTTACATGGTCAATTTCACTGTGATCAGATGACTAAAGTACTAAATATGAAATAGTATACTAATGATTTTTTTTTTAAAAAAATACCTGTCAGATGCAACATTCCACTGACTGAATCTGTTAATATGGGCAATAGTGTCAATGCTACATTTTAGGCCTCTGGTGTGCATGCACAGAATTTCTCATATTCAGAGATTTGAGAATTATGCTATGCTGAGACTTCCCCTTGCATCACTGACATTTCCTGTTGCTTGACAAATGAGATACCAGGGCATTTCCAGAAAGCAGTGAACCCATATGATTTCTAATTGACTGTTCTTGGGGAAAGCAGTCCTCTTGGTCTCGCTTCTACCCCTGGCTAGTATCCTGTACTTCACAATGGAGGTAAACAGGTAATTTATTGATGATCCTGTTTGACCAGCTATATTGTCACCTTCCAGCCCTGATTAGAATGACAAGGGAGGAGGTCATGGGCTGGGGAGAAAGAGTACAGCTCAGGAAGAGACCTGTGGTCTGGCCTTGGAAGCTTGCAAAGTCACAATTTGAACCACAGCCTGAAAGTTGTTGACCCCTGAGCTTTTGAATACACATGCTTTTATTTTTATGTACTTCTGCAAAGGCTCTGAACCCAAATGGAACTCGGAGAAGACCTTGTATTCCAGTTGTCTATACCAATTGTCTGTCTTTGAATACACGGCAGGGTGCAATGTCTGTGGACTCTATTACGGATCTCGACGACAGCCAGTCTCGACTGCTGGAAGCTCTGCAACTGTCACTGCCAGCTGAAGCTCAGAGCAAAAAAGAAAAATCCAGGGACAAGAAGCTAAGTCTCAACCCAATCTACAGGCAAGTTCCTCGGCTTGTAGATAGCTGCTGCCAGCATTTAGAGAAACGTGGTAAGTGTGCTTTGGCAAATAGGGTACGTTTTGGCAATGATGGAGGATGTGGGGGGGGGCATATATAGGTACAGTAGCTCCAATTTATTCATTCATAGTCAGATGAATGAGTATTCCCATTCACATCTGATTTTCCTTCCCTGCGGTAGATGCTCACTCTTCAGGTCTCAAGCTGTTTTTGTTGTTGTTTTCCTCCAGATGCCTGGAGGAAAAGTCCATCACAGGTTACAAACCATGAGGGAGATATATCAACTCCAAGCTTAAAACCGGGGTACCTCAAGGGGAGGGGACCTCAAGAGACAGATAGATAGTCTCGGGGAGCGGTCTGGTGGGGCCACTGTGAGATACAGATATCTAGTCTTTGTGCCAGCTGGCTCCAGACGCATTTTGTGGGTTTTCTATGAAGAACCACTGTAAACTTACTTCAGATGAGATACAGGATCAGCTGGACTAAAAATGATGAGAGAGGGGATTTGGCCTGGGATCTCAGCAGGGCTCCCGACGTTCTTATGTTCTTATAATGTTATACATTTATGTTCTTTGGGGCAGGCTGGTGATTGATGGAACCGTAATTGTGGTTTAGCTATGATTTAAGAGAGTCTGGCCTCTTGTAGAGCTTGAAGTTGATTGAATATAGGCACTCTCTGGTCCAGGCCTACTCTCCTCCTCTTCCCTGGGAGTGCACAGTAGGATGATGTAATAAGTAGCTGGTGGAACAACACATTCATCTTTTCCCAAGATCTTTCTCTGCACCTTCGCCCCCAAACACATCTTAATTGTTTTATGGTCACAGAGTGAGTTGAGGCTCAACTCTCTTTATATAAGTGAGCTGGTCAGGCAGAATGTGGCCAAAAATGATCTTAGACTTCCCTCTAGTGTCACCCTTGAACAGCTGCCACAAGAGTTGCAGGAAAAAAAATATTCATGGGTGCCTAAACGTTTCATTGAAAGGAGTAATAAGCAACACTTAACTTTGTTCTGAATTGTCGACAAATACTAGTTTTATGCTACCCACAGCTTGGAGATTGTTCTGTTGGGGGGAGGGCAGGAAGAGATGCTGATAGGAGATGTGCTGTACGTGTAAGACATCTGTGGGGACATGAAAAAATATCACATTGTCACAGAGATTTCAATAATATGCAGACGCATGTTTCACTGAAATGATCAATGATGAGAGGTTTTGTATGTTTTCAGGTCTCCAGACAGTAGGGATATTTCGAGTTGGGAGTTCAAAAAAAAGAGTAAGACAGGTGAGCGTAATTCGTAGCCCACGAATGGCAATGATGTATTACAGGCAGAGATTCGTTATGGGTATCATGGGAGTAGGGGAGTCCTTGTTTTAACTATAATAATCTGATTAAAAGAATAGTAAGAAAGCTGATAGCATGGCTCTTCAGGAAATAATTTAATGGGGGATGAAACTCATTCTTAAAAGTGTGCATGCATTTTAAAATTATGGTTTTCAGCTATGTGCCTTCTCCCCTTCTTTCCTTCACAGAATTTTTGATGGTGAAAACTACCCGTATATACTCGAGTATAAGTCGGCCCGAGTATAAGTCGAGACCCCTAATTTAACCCCCCCCCCCAATAACTGGGGAAATATATTGACTTTAGTATAAGTCTAGGGTGGGAAATGCAGCAGGGCCTGGCAGCTCCTCCTTTGTGAGCTTGGGGAGCGGTGTGTGATGTTTAAAATAACTTTTAGCCACAGATGCAAGTGCTCGGGTCAGTGGCTAAAAGTCATTTTAAACATCGTGTGCCGCTCCCCTGTGATACAGAGGGGGGTCAGGAGAAGTGGCAAACAATGTTTAAAATGACTTTTAGCCACAGATGACTTGCCTCAGTGGCTAAAAGTATTGACCCGAATATAAGCCGAGGGCCCCTTTTTTCAACTCAAAATTAGGGCTGAAAAACTAGGCTTATATTCGAGTATATACAGTATTTCCTCGGTTTATTTCCAGGTCTCTTGTTGCCAATTACCAGTTTCATTGACTGCATTAAGACACCTTCTGGTCGTTATCATTATATTCAATGCGAGCGATAAACATAAATATTGCTTGCCTCCTTTTTCCCCCAGTAGAAGTTTGTCCCCTTTTCATTTTTCAAAACCAAGCCCTCTTCACCCCCATACTTTTTGTGTGCCCCGTTTGCCTAAGTTCACTTCCTTCAATTCCTGTTTCTGTAAAGTGTGCGGCTAGATTCCTTTTAATAGGATGCCTTGCAAAGAGAGAGCTGCCGCACAGATCCGCTGGGGGGGGAATGCATATTAGGCATTCTGACAACAATTATGTGTTGTCAAGTCAATCTCCATATGACCAATTTTTCAAGGGTTTTCTAGGTGTAAATTGCTCAGGAATCATCCAAATTTTCTTTTGGTGGCACATTGAGAAAATGTATTTTTTTTCCAAAGCTGCACAGATATAGGGCACACCGGTGGCATGAGGAAGCTTTTTATTTTTGCTAAATTCATTTTTTCAATTAATAGTTTTTTTCCTGCTACCATTGGAAGATCAATAAACTTATCAGTGCTGCATTGGCTGCATTGTGTTTACCAATGCTGCTAGTTTTAATTTTCCTGCTGACATTAAAAAGCCAAAGAGACAGTTGGCTTATGGCTTATTTTCACTTTCATCCTAGTGTCAGATGTGTTAGAGCAAACAAAATATGTCTCTAGTTGACCTCACTGTGGTTAAATGCAAATCACAGAACGGAAAACAGTCATCTCATCTGACCTCTTTCTTCTTTCTTTGACTTAAGGACATTTTCTTAAAAATGCAGAACAAAACACATCAATACGTCAGTCCAGGACATTCAAGTTACAAATTTACATTTCCTTAGCCAGAATCATAGTGGTGCTCCATAATGTCCAGCAGCTACTGGATGGAGTGCCAGGGTGTGCCTTGTTTACATGCCTGGTGGTGCACCCAGTTGCACAAGCATGATGCAGCCTGGAACCTTGCCAGTTAGCTGGAATTAGCTGTAAGTTGTAACATTTTGCAAAAACCAATAGGATTCTGACCAGTGGTTAGCAGAAAGACCCGCTTATTGCATACTCATGTTATATTATTTGCTATCAAATCCATTCCTATTTACAGCAGGTGTGAAGTATTGATGGTGAAGTACTCGGGTAGTATTCTGGGATCTTGCAACTTACATAAGATCTCACAGATGGCAGGGTGTATAACCTTATCATGCCCACACACTAACTTTGCCTCATCTAAGTTCATTAATAAATCCAACAAGTCTCTTCCTTGCCCCCGTGTTTATTTCTTTTTCAATTAGATAGAGGACACTGTAAAGCTTCCAGTAGGTAATCAGAGTGACATTAGTCAGATATCAGCTTTCACAATAAATAAATAAAAATAAATAGTATTAGGATACTGTATACTGAAAGGGTGCTGTGCCTGTTTACGCTTAACAGATAGTATGTTGGGCTGAGTAAGCATTGCACTAAGTGTAAAAGCACTGGAATAACACTTCCACACTATATATTGCCATATGTAATAGGAATGTGTTATAGTTTGTATTCTGGAGAACAGATAAGCACCAAGATGCCATTCTATAATAATGTGGAAATTTTGACTTGATCTTTTTTTCTCTTGTATTTTCCCAGTTACGTGAGGAGTTTGACCGTGGTGTCGATGTAGTATTGGATGAAGAACACAGTATTCATGATGTAGCAGCTTTATTAAAGGAATTTCTTCGTGATATGCCTGATCCACTCCTGACAAGAGAGCTTTACACTCCTTTTATCAACACTCTCTGTAAGCTGTGCAACCTTGTTGTTTGTTTGTTTTATTTAAAATATTTATATGCCTCCAAGGTGGATCCAAGGTGGCTTATAGGAACAAAAATAAAATGAAGTAATAACTTATTACAATATTTTACAAGCACTAAACAAGTACACTACCATGTTAACCTTATATTAACAGAGAAAGTGAGCAGTGTTGGACAGAAAGTGAGCAGTGTCGGTTGCTATCTGTTCACAGAATTCAGGATGATTTCATGACCTGAGTTAAGGTTTCTGTATCTCAGTTGATTTGGGAACAGCAAAAACAGTCCTCTACAAACTTATTTGCCTCTTATTCATGGAGAGCTTGTGTATCTCTCAACCTCTGTTCTGACTATAAAACTGAACTTTGTTAACAATGTTGTCATGTTTCATACTTTTGCCATTTTTTTTAAAATGTAAGAACATAGCTGTCTTTTTGGGCTAGATCAAAGGGCTATCTACTCTAGTCTTCTTACACCAGCCAATAAGAGATTTATGGGAGATGCAGAAACAGGACATGAATGTGCAATCTTACCAGTGTTCCTTAGCAATGGGCGTGCAAAAACAAAGACCTTTCTCTTCAGGCAGGCTTTTCCTTAGTGACTAACACTCTGAGGATGCCATTTTAATGGATTGATGGGCTTACTGTTTTTAAATGTGTTTTGATTGGCATTCCCTGATTCTCTACAATCCCTCCACATTTGGTATAGAGTAGATTTTTGATGTCGGAGTTATGCGCCACCAAAGAGGGGGTGCCAGGAAATTTCTTCCCAGGTAACTTAAGACTCCAAACGTGCACAGAATTTTCCTCTGACCCTCCTCTACAATCCTTCCAAGTTTGGTGATTTATTGGGTTTCCTCAAGACAGTTGCCAAAGGTCGCTTTCCTAGGAGGTCCCAGTAGGTAAGTTTATAATTCAGATGTCTGAAACCCAGTCTTCACCAAACATAGAGAAGAGTTGAGAGAAGACTATATGTAATTTTGGAGTCTACCTGGGAGACACTTTGGGGGGGGGCAATTGGAGGCTGCATAATTTGGAGAATTAGAACCCAGTCTTCCCCAAACATGCAGTGCTGGTAGAAAAGAATCAGGGAGAGCTTTCCTAATGTCTCTAGTTGCCTGTGGGGTGTTTTATAGGCCTTTAAAGTAAAAGAATTGACATGCTTATTTATAAGGGTGGAAATGTAAATTTGAAACTCAACATTTGTCAATCTTGACAAATCGCAAATCAAAAGAAATCACAATTTTGTTGTGACTCGTGCCCATCTCTAATTCACACATATATAAAAATGGAAAGATGCTTCTTTTGCATCAGTCAAGTTTGCATACTAAAGTTTGCTTTGTATGTATTATACTAACCATGTTCGCATGTAAATTGGCTGCAATGTGTTTAACAATAGAAAAATATAGTACCAAAATGCAAGATTTCAGTGTCTTTGAGTTATGTAGTGGTTTCATTCTGGAAGACATCAAGATCTGATCCTGTTCAACTTGCCCAGTTCTGTTACAGAAACTTGGCAACATCATGTTTTAAGACTTATGAAACATATACACATCTCCCTTGAATTGCATGGATCGGAGAAGCAGTTTTGTTTATATGGATTTTTAAACCAATAAACAAACAAACAAACACTGTTCTGCTGTTCCTTTCCAGGAAGTGGCCTGATAAAGGTGGGTCTTGGGCTTATTAAGGTAGTGTGGCAGTCTGCCGTCTGATGGTTATGGCCTAGCCACAGACACCCCTCCTGTCATGGCAGCTCTACGTGGAAGCCGGGGAGGGTGCTGGGGCATGCTAGAAGGCTGATGCAGGTAAAGGGAGATGTTTGGGTTATGTATCATGGGGGGGTGTCTTGAGCCCTTAATCCCATCATTGTTGAAGGGAGAGATGTATGCACTTTGGTACATCCTTTGAAAAAATATCATGGAATACTTTCCCTCCTTCTCTTTTAGTATTAGAATCCCATGAGCAACTAAGCACTCTGCAACTTCTCATTTATCTTCTACCTCCATGTAACTGTGACACCTTACATCGACTCCTCCAGTTCCTGGCCACTGTCGCTAGCCATGCAGAAGACCGAATAGATGAAAACAGCCAAGAAGTAAGTTCATTCATTTCTCTCTGGCTGCCCTAGATGGAAGAAAAATATGCTTTAAAAAAGAAAAAAATGAGCATCTATGCTCTGTACAAATTTACTATTCCAATATAGAATGAACAAATTCCAAAAATAAAAATTAATGGGTTATATGGCCAACATCCAATTTTACTCCTAACTATGTGGATCAGATATACAGTGGTTCCTCTGATAACAAATTTAATATGTTCTGCAAGGGATTATCTGAAATGGGGTTTCCCAATGAAATGAATGGGAAAGTGATTAATCTGTTCTGGAGATCTGAAAAAAGCAAAAAAGCTGGGTGCACATTATAAAGTACACTTTAAAGGCTTGCAGTGTTGGAATAGCCCCCCACACACACACACACAGTGCATGCAGACATGGACAAAGGAATCCAGCAAGACTACCCCAGCCTTTTCACGTCCAAAATGCAATGGAAAGCAGTTCAAAGATCAATAAAACCAAGCTCTAAAAAACAACCACCCAGTCTTTCCCACCTAACACACAGAAAAAAGCCATGATGATTCTCTGCAAACCCCTCCTCAGCTCACCCCTCATTTTGCAATGGAAAGCAATGGAAAGACAAAAAAAGCTAGGGTGTTTGTCTGCAAACCCCTCCTCAGCTCACCCCTCCATTTTGTAATGGAAAGCAGTGGAAACAGACAGGAAAAAGTAGGTAAACCTCAGCTCCCTTCCTTTCCAAGTTCAAAAGTTCCAAATCCCTCAGCAATAATAATAATAATAATAATAATAATAATAATAATAATAATAATAATAATAATAATAATAATAATAATAATAATAATAATGATGATGATGATGATGATGATGATGATGATGATGATGATGATGATGATGATGATGATGATGATGATGATGATGATGTCTGGAATGGCTCCAAAACACTATGAAAAATGCTCTAACTCCTCCCAACCCTCCACAAACTATTGGGGGGGGGAAATGCATCCTGGGTATACTTTTTTTTGCAAGGCATGATGAAACATTTGTTATCTGAGGCAACCCATAGGGAACATTCATTATCCGAGGCAGCCCTATACCTGGAAATTTGCATTTGCTATCCACTAGTGTAAATGGAACTTCTTAGTCAACAATTAATGTAAGTCTCAGTGCTTTGATATGATCTATTCTAACTGAGATGGGAGTTAGATCTAGTCTGATATACTTAATTAGCTTATTTCCCTAAGTGATAATACATTTAATTGTAGTATTAATAAATGTAGCTGATTTATCTTTGCAGTCTTTTCTGAAGCTTTTAAAGTTTTGCTTTAGTGGTGGGTAATAGAAAAAATGTATTATTTTCTTACAGAATAATGTAATTTTGTATATCTGTTCTTCTGCAGTGCTAGCATATGTTGTTTTGGTGCGCTGCAGGAATCTCTAGTGTGCCCATAAACAGAATATTCAATAGGTTTTGAACTCAGACTTTATCGTCCTGTGCCTTAATGCATTGCAGCAGGAATAAAGATTGGTTAGAACATTTATGCTAAATATATATATAGTGAGTGCCATTGAAGTTCATTGTGAAATTACCACATTGGATTACCATACTGTATATTCATTCATTCATTCATTCATTCATTCATTCATTCATTCATTCATTCAATTTATATACTGCCCATCTGGCAGAAAGCCACTCGGGAAAGTTTACAACATAAAATGAACTGTTACAGATACAGATATAAGGAAATAATAAAAAGTCAAAAATATTACAAATAAAAACATAACTAAAACAACATAATTCATAAAATGTAAAAAATAAAATAAAATAATGGATCACAAAATCAGTAAGGCAATGTCATGGTTTGAATATTGTGCTTACCCCTTATGCAAGAAATGGCATCAAGACAGCAGACTGTACACAGATGTAAATAGTTTGTTTTATGCAGATACACAAAGCAAGGAAATAATAGTCTAGTGTGGAATTCAAACTGAGGATTATGCAAGGGATCAGAACTATTGTTAAATGCACCCAAACAAGCCAAAAGAATAGGTTAGCAGATGCTAACCAGAGTTTGTCATTGGCTGACTCATCTAACCTTTCGTGAACATTTATGGATATGGATATCACACAAGGAATTTGATTATCTTAATGTATGATGTGAGCAGAGAAGTGAAAATGTGCAAGCTCTCTGCAAAAACAGGCAGATTATACACACTGTGGTCAAGATTGTACCTGTTATCACAACAAGATCCTTAGGTTTATCACTAAGTTAGTTTCTATTGCTTATTCCTGCTTTAGGGAGAGTAAATCGTATTCCTCCTCTCTGCTGATCACAGTGGAAATATTTTCAGTATCAGCACTCTGAATTTCCAGGAAATACCAATACAGGAGTAAAAACCTGCTGCATGAAGTGGCATTTGTACTGCATAATGTGGACACTTGGAGAAACTATAAATGGACTGTTTCCAGAACCTTTTGCATAATAAATGTAATGGGCAAACTGCTTGATATTTTGAAAGATCAGAGTGGTTTATATTGCTGAACTTCAGGCAGCATATCTTAATTAATATGTCTACATTGATGACCAAGGCTTAGACTAGTAAATAAACTTTTACTTACTGGCATATTGAGAACAAATTGGGAATATTCATATTTTTATATTTTTGGCAGACCCTTCAGGAGCCTTAGGCAATGTAGATCCCAATTTGGGTAAGCAAAGAAACCTCATCTAAAACAAGTAATTTCCAGATTTAAGGGCCTAAATGTATTCTTGTTAATTTTTTTCTCCCTCTTAGATCCCTGGCAACAAAATGACATCCCTCAACCTAGCCACTATATTTGGGCCTAATCTGTTGCATAAACAGAAGACAACAGACAAGGAGTTCACCGTTCAGAGTACAGCACGCGCTGAGGAGAGTGCGGCCATTATTGCTGTGGTGCAAAAAATGATCGAAAACTATGAAATGCTCTTCATGGTAGGTGAAGACTTTCTTTGTGTGCCTTAGTGCAAGCTTGAAACATAGGCGTGGGTAACAATTCTGTATGTCTAGTGTGATTGTACAATGCCTTTCATTTTATGTGCCATCCGGTTTTATGATGATCCTCTCAAAGTATGTAAGAGGTTCAAGGAATGGTTTATTATTGCCACCCCTGACGCTGGAAGTTCTCGTGGTTGAGCAGGGATTTGAACCCAGCTCTCCTGAGTCCTAGTCCAACCGTCTCTCCATATGACACCGCATTGGCTGTCAGGCCTGTATCATTATCTCTTACATGTATGTACTGTATAGGTCAGGCATGTCCAAACTTCAGCCCTCCTGATGTTTTGGACCCAGAATTCCAAGCTTAGGTTGTCAATGACAAAGGACTGTGGGAGTTGTGGTCCAAAACACTTGGAGGGCCAACTTTTGGACATGCCTGGTATAGGTTATCCTAAATTACAAAACAGAGTGCGACCATACGTTGGGCACTTCATGAAAAGGCAAGGTTTGTTGGAAAAGACAGTAATGGTGGGAAAAGTTGAAGGCAGCAGGAAACAAGGAGGACCATATATGAAATAGGTTGAATCCCTAAAGGATACCATAGCTTTGAGTTTGTGGGAGCTGAGCATGTTTGCTGATGTTAGGACGTTTTGGAGGTCACTCATTCACAGGTTCACCATCAGACGAAGGTGACTTGAGAGCCCACAACAACAACAACATACATTATCTTGTCATTTTCTAAACATTGTTTAGGGCATGATCGCTACAGTGTGAATATTTGCAAAAGCCTCTCGTGGCAAAGCAAGAACACTATTTGGCATTCAAAACTGTCTCACAATAGACTTCACTTTCTGATCATCTGAGCCCTTTATCTATTGCAATGCAATTATTTCATCCTGTGGGAAGCACAGTTAAAAGCAAAATAGCCCCGGAATAATAAGAAATGAACAAGCAAATTTGCATGTTGATGTATATTCTTTCAAAGTCATTGAAGACCTACCATGACAAGTATAATAGTATTCACAATGAGTAGATAATTTTTACATGATACACCTTGGAAACCCCAAATTACTGCTAAGTTACCGATGAGTCATGGTAAACAATACAAGAAAGTAGAAGAGCAACTTGAGAAATTTTCAATAAGAAGTTAATACAACCGTGCAAGCCATCCCACGTTGTCAGAATTTGGTGTGGCAAAATTGCCACTCAAACATTCCAGATTGTATATTTTACCGAGCATTATTTTCCTAGTATTTATAATGGTCAATAAACTTCTGTGCCAGCAGTGTATGCTGTTGTGATCACCTGGGTGGGTGTGTAGCTATGTGAGTTTCAAGAGCACCTCCTAAATATTTTCTATGACATGAATGCCTAGTTTTAATCCTCATAGTTGCCAGTGAACAAAGCAGTATATTAAAGAACTGAGTTCTTTTAAATGAAATCTCCCACTATCCGAACTCCACAGAGCTGAAAACTGGTGCTTAGAATCAAAAGGTACCAATTCCCCCCCCCCCCCAGAAACTGACATGACAGCATTTGCATTATTACGAGTGGCTTAGGTATCTGGCTGCAGGGCCACAGCGTGGGAGTTTGATTCTTCCCTATGCCTCCTGGGAGAAAAGCCAGCCTATGTAGTCCTGGGCAAGCTGCACAGTCCCAGGGTGCCCCTAGGGCAGAGGTGGCGAACCTTCAACACTCCAGATGTTTTGGACCCCAGCTCCCAGAATTCCAAGCCTGTATTGCCAATGGCAAAGGACTGTGGGAGTTGTGGTCCAAAACATCTGGAGTGCCGAAGGTTTGCCACCACTGCCCTAGGGGGGAAAAGGTTTTTAAAAGGTGTACTCTCTAGCTAGGAAATTCTGGAAAGGGTTGAATTTACTTCTTGTTGTAGTTGTGTACATCCACACAGGGAGATATATATGTGTAATACATACGTATGGGATTCAAGGAGGAATTTTTGACCATTCAGATGACTGTTGGGCTGCAGCTCTCATCAGCACTAGCTAGTATAGGTAGCAGTGAGAACTGAGGAAGTTGTACTGTCGTTTACAGGACTGCAAGTTGTGCGCACCCTTGGGCAAATGCTGCTTCATCTGGGCAGGGCACGCTTCAAATAGACTTACTGCATCATTTGTTGTTGTTTTTAATTTCACATTGCATGTTTAAAGTGAGAAGGGTGGAATTACTTTTTGCCTTTTTATTGGGGCTGTTTGGCTGATAAATATCTTGTAGCTCCAGCTAAGTGGCTTGCTGGATGCAAGAGAACAATATAGCATTTCAAATGACGTGCTTATAATTAGCGAGGGTTGTGAATGTATGTCAGTTTGACATCAGAGATGTACAATGGAAAAGCATCTCTGGAGAGACTCTTTCTGTTCGTGCCAATGTTTTGCTGGCTGGATGGCTTCAGCTGAACTTCCATCACATTAACTCTCTGTTAGGAGCATATTTTTGCTCATATCTTTATTTGCAAAAAGAACTTCACAAGATGGTGGTTTCCTTTCATCAGCATGACATTCACACTGCAATGGTAGTCAAGGAGAGAGGGGGGGAGAGAGAGGAGTGTGTGTGTGTGTGTCTGTCTGTCCTCTTTAAGCATATATTTGTAACAAACACTTGAAGAGATCCTCATCAAGTAGCAACCAATTGTTTTTAAATCTTAAAAAGAGTCTGAAAAGCCCAGGGTATGCTATTAAGAGTTAAGGCTTTGTCGTATGCACCAGTTTCAAAGAAAGAAATATTTGGACTAAAGTATGGATTCTCAGTGTGCAGCTTAAAGTGGTGTTGCCAAGTTTTTTCTCACCCTTCCAGCTGTGAAGAAACCGGAGCAAGATCTGCAAAATAAAACTCAGTAGAACAGAATGTGATATTTGGCCTACTGCATGGGTTTATCGTCAGGTCAAGATGAATTTGCTTGTCAGGAGCAATACATAATATTATGAAAGATTGTTTGCATTTTTTAAAAATGGATTAGCACCAACCATCTGCTAGTGATTTTAACACAATAGTAAATATTCAGAATGTGTTTTGCTTGCATTGCCTTTTGAAAAGCTGCAGCAAAACAACATGCAGAATACTTGTGCTCCATGAAGAGTTTCTAAGTTCTGTCTAGGTTGATTGTATTAAAATTATTTTGCTAGACGTCTGTGTTTAAATTTTCTGTCAGGGTGCAACAGTTCTATGAACAGAACTCTTTGCCTGATTGGAGCGGAACCAGAAAGGCTGTTTTCTGTGCCTGTTGGACATGTGCACAGAAGTGTACTTGGGCAGAAGCTGCAAAATCTGTTTGGAGGAAAGGAAGAGGACACCCTTACAGGAACCCGGTTCTAGACAGAGAAGGATCAGGGAGACCCTCCTAAGTCACGTGCTTGAGAGATGCACTGAGGAGAAGAGTAGAAATG
Organism: Phrynocephalus guinanensis; assembly: GCA_037367245.1. Classification (NCBI taxonomy): domain Eukaryota; kingdom Metazoa; phylum Chordata; class Lepidosauria; order Squamata; family Agamidae; genus Phrynocephalus; species Phrynocephalus guinanensis. The sequence goes on along the minus strand of CM074736.1, from coordinate 47,781,995 downwards.
AGCACTCAAATGACCTGTCCAAAAGAATCAGATGAGGCAGTATAAATAAAGAAAAGCAAGGGATGGCCCTGCAAATCCCTAGTCCTTGGTGCAAATATTGTTATTTATAAGTCTTCTCCAAGCTGGATGAGATTATGAAGATCCTTTGTTTTACTAGAGTGTTGTTTTTAGTTAAAATGTATGGAAATGTTTTTGTGCCAAACACTCTATCATGTTTTATGCAAGAAAATATGTGTGTGTGCTGTAGAAAGCCTTGTATTTTGCATGTAATACAAGGTGTTGAGGCAATGTAAGAAATTGTTGTACAATACTTCATTACTTTCATGCAGCAGCAGCAAAAAATAAAACAAATATCACAATCATTTTCACTGGGACATCTCGAGGTGCTGGGGGGGACAGGATTGTCGATGATAAAATGTGCATATGGTCATTATAAGCATAGTTGCTAATTAGCACTGTAAGTTTTCGAAAGCACTGTCCTGTTTCAGAGGCTTAGGTGCCAGTTGTCCAGGACTTCACTGAAAAGCTTATTGTGATAGAGAAGTTCCTTTGACCAAGATTAGATCATCAGGCCAAACTGAAAGGTGTACCAGGTGTCAAACCAAATACAGTATAAAAGATTCAAGATACTTTTCAAAAGGGCAAGATGACCATGGAGAGTGTCTGCAATTACGGTGATTGTGTGTCTAGGCCAGGGGTCCTCAACCTAAGGCCCCGGAGGCGGAGGCGGCCCCCCAAGGCCCTGAATCCGACCCCCGGGACCAATTGCAACCTCCCCACCTACCCCTGCTTTGCGAGCAAGCCAGCCTCCGCATCTGCTTCTATTGCCGAGGCAGTTCAAAGCAGTGGGCTATGTCGCTTCTCCCACTCCCCCCAACTACCGCCCAGATGATCAGCATGCTGGCTAGTGGGGCATTCAGAGTGGGAGGGCTACGTCAAGGTCCCCCGCTCCCCCCACCCACTGTGGTCTGGCCCCCAGTGGTGCCTGGGGCGTGGTGGACCGGCCCCCTGTTTGAAAACTTTGAGGACCCCTGGTCTAGGCAATCACCATAGCCTGCACAGAGGTGTGCACAAAATAGCCACTTCTTGCTTTTTACCTGCTCATGTAATATTTGTTTTTCTCAGAATTGCGTAAAAAGGTATTTTAAGACTCATTAAATAGCAAACACAGCGTAACACAAGATAGTCAAAAGCAAGGTGAAATCTAACGATAGGAGTCACAGACCCCAAAATCAAACACACAGGTTTCCAAACTGAACTGTTTAGCTTGCATGAGTGATTTAAAAGGCGTAGACGAAGGAAAGCTGAAGAGACAGTGCTGTAAAGATTCCAAGGGTAGTGCCAGTTAAGCGTCTCTGTTCAGCTCTCATAAAAAAGTCAGGGCCTTTGCCCGTTTTATTTCAGATCAGATGACATGGATTCACTTGTAATCCATCCGTTTGGTCTGTTTGATTTAAACATTTGATCTTTATGTGTGTCATGACTCATGACTCTGAATCAGGAGAGAGCAGAAAATGATGGAGGGATGCATGCCCTACTGTACATCATGGCTCCTGGTGATGAGAAACAATTTAGTAGATGGGAGAACTGGGCAAGAGAGTAGACTGCCTTTTCAGACAATGCTAGGAGGAGTGGTCAACCTCAACAGCATTTTTGTATGGCCCTCAGTGCATTTTAGGGGGGCCTCCTGGCACAGTGGTTAAACAGCTGTGCTCCACCTAAAACTGTCCTCACGACCTGGGGTTCAATCCCAGGTAGCAGGCTCATGGTTGACTCAGCCTTCCATCCTTCCGAGGTCGGTAAAATGAGTATCCAGCTTGCTGGGGGGGGCAATGTGTAGCCTGCATACTGTAATTAAAAACTGTAAACCGCCCAGAGACTACTTGAAGTGGTATGGGGTGGCATATAAGCAGAAATAATTGGAGAGCAGGAAGAACTATGCTGGGTGTGATTAGGCCAGTATTCTGTGCTTATAGTAGCTGCCTAGATTCTTCAGAGAAGCCCACAAACAGGACACAAGCATAATACTTTCCTTCCAAAGTTCCCTAGCAACTGGCCTGGGAAGGCATATCGCTGCTTTGCCTAGTAAGGCTTTTCCCCATTTCACTGTGTAGTAGAATTAAAGGCCGTGAAAGTGCTTCCTGCAGACATGACAACATCGTACTTCATTTGGACCCCATCAATTTAAAACCATGTAATATGCTTGTCACAGTATGGATGTATGTGTTGCCTGGCCTCTGTACCATGACTCGGGAAGATAAAACCCGGCACAAAATAAATGTGCCGGCATGCAATTCTTCCTCTCATTCAGAATTTCTTAAAATCATTCAGATAATAAAAGTATGCCTAATGTTAGGTGCACAGGCTGCAAGTGCAATCAAAAGGTTCCATCATTGCACAAAATAGCTTAAACAGATGAGTGTATAAATTCTTGGAAAAGTCAGCATAATGTTCCCTTCCTTCTTTTAAAAAGTAGGAACAATGTCTAAACGATCCACCATCAGTCTCTGTACCTCAAAGGGGAGGTGTAGGCATGTGTTTCTTCAAACAATATTTGAGATACTTTCTGTTACATTTTTTTTTTCATTTGATGCTTAGTCCACTCTGGACCCAGTTTTCCAGAACTGTTTGGATAACAGAGGAAAGATAAATTAATCCAGCAAGTTCTTCCCCCAGAGAGAAATATGGACATCAGTTCTCTTGCAGTTATTATACATCCATTGTATAGTCAAGAGTTGTCTATATAAAATAAAATCTGCTTTTCATAATAAATAAACAGTATACAGATATGGAATAAATGATTTATTAGACTGGAGGCATATGCTCTGCCATATTTTTATAATGAGGATGACTGATGGCATTTTAGACCAATGTGAGGAAGAAATGACCTAGATATACTGAGAGTTACAGTCCATGATTATCCAAAGGGGTACATCTTTCTCATCCTGTTTTAGTCTAAATGAAATACCCAACAATAACCTTTGATGTTTAGTCAGCAATGTTTGCATAGTCTTGGAAAGTATTCTCACCACAAACTATTTCCACAATTTCAGCTTGCTGGACCATAGCAATTAGCTGCAGGAAAAGAGAGTAAGAAAGTGAAGCAGGAAAGACAAGAAAGAGACTACCATTGATATACAGTAGGACCCCAGTATCCGCTGGGGATTGGTTCTAAGCTTTCCTGTGGATAATAAAAACCATGGATAAGAGAGAATGCAAAAATGTCCCCAAAACTGCTGTTTTGTAATAGTAACTTGCTTTACAGCTGCTATTTTGCAACAGTAGCTTGCTTTACAGCTGCTGTTTGTGACTATAGCTTGCTTTACGGCTGCTGTTTTATGACAGAAGCTTGCTTTACAGCTGCTCTTTGTGACAGTATCTTGCTTTGTGGCTGCTGAGTTATTTATTTATTTATTTCCTCTGCCAACTGTGGATAACTGAATCAGTGGATAATGAATCAGTGGATACGGGGGTCATACTGTATTACTCACACCAAACTATTCTTAAGTGTTAATTATGAGCAGCTGGCTGTTTAGAATTATTGATCTGCTGTTCTTATAGTATCTTTCTTTTAAGAATTAGCTTTGACTAAATAGCAGAATGATTCATGATTCTGCACTTACATCTTTGATTCATGTCTAGGTCCCTCCTGACCTTCAAAATGAAGTTCTTATTAGTCTGCTTGAGACTGACCCGGATGTTGTAGACTATTTGCTGAGAAGGAAAGCTTCCCAGTCATCGTGAGTAATTTTCTTCTTCTTGTTGTATGACCCAACTCCATCAGGGGACATCAGCCAGGGTAAGACTTACCCCAGCCGGTGATCTCACAAATGAGGTACCGATAAATAGAGGAGTTCGTCAAGGTTGCATTCTAGCCCCGCTCCTTTTTAACCTGTTTATCAGTGATATGAGGTCTTTCCTAATTGAGTCACATGTAATTAGTCATGCCCCCTGATTAGTGGATTATCGCTGCCCGCTCCTTTTATATGCGGATGATGCAGTGATCCTTTCGTACTCAAGAGTTGGATTAACTAGGGCCCTAAAGGTCTTTGCGGCATACTGCCATCTCAATCGCCTGACAATTAATTATGGGAAATCTAAAGTACTGGTCTTCTCTAGATCTTGGAAAATTTATAAGTGGAAACTTGATGGAGTCCCAATAGAACAAGTCTCCAAGTTTAAATATTTGGGAGTCTTTTTCCACTGTAACCTGAGTTGGACACCCCAAATTCAATATTTACAGAATAAGGGGAAAGGTACTCCTCTATGCATTGCTCCAGTTTTTCTCTGCCGATGGGGCTTTTCACATCCCCTCGGCTCTGAAGGTGTATAAAGCAAAAGTAGTATCTACCCTTAGTTATGCTGCCCCACTTTGGGCCGCGATGTCAAATCTAACACCTCTCGAGACACTTCAAAATCAGTTCCTTCGCCGTCTTTTAAAACTTCCCCCTTGCGTGAGTAATGCCTCAATACGTCTCGAGCTACAAATCCCGTCACTAGTGACTACTATCTGGAAACGAGTTTTCAATTACTGGTTGGCTGCATGGCACAGGCTCCCTGATCATTATTTGTTCCAGTGCCTTTGCTGCGATGAATACACAAATCCCTGGTCTAGTAAAATCCTTGCTAAACTTTTGAGTATTGGAATTTCTCCATCGGAATCTTTAAAAATAGATCTCGCCACAGCTAAACGACTTATTGGACAAAGAATGAACAACATTGAACTCCAAATTAACCACTCCTTAGGCGGGGGCATTTGTTCCCTCTGATATTTCGGCATAGTTCCATCAAGCCATATTCCATCATATTTGTCGTCCCTCTTTTCTATATCCCATCGTCTCACGTTTACTAGTGCGAGGTTTAATGTTTTTCCCTCAAATGTGCGGAGACATAGATTTTCCGAGGGTTATGTGTCCCCCTTATGTGAGTGTGACAAGAAGTCGGTAGAATACCTTCCGCATATAATATTTTACTGTCCTTTACATAGTACAGACAGGGAAAAATTCTTAACTTTTATTATACAGAAGTTAGCTGATAAGCCCGTGCAGCACCACATGGCCTTATTATTACAAGACATTGATTCCCACACAACTTTGCAAGTGGCGAGTTTTCTCAATACATTTTTTTAAAACAAAAAATGGGCAGGACAGCTATAAAAGGGAATAAGATGACTCACTCTGGGCAACCTACTCATTGCTGAATACTCCTGATATCCTGATCCATGTACAATGAGCTCTGATGCATGAACACTGTTCACCCTTATATTATGCCTTATGTATTTTATGCGTCTTTTTAAACAATTTATGGGCTTATAGCTGCAATAAACTCGACTTGACTTGACTTCTTCTTCTTCTTCTTCTTCTTCTTCTTCTTCTTCTTCTTCTTCTTCTTCTTCTTCTTCTTCTTCTTCTTCTTGGTTTGTTTGTTTTCCTGCACAGTTATTCAGAAACGTCTGGTTTTAAATTTCCATTACATTACAGGAAGAACATTGTACTATGAACAACTATGGTGTCAAATAACCGATCCGTTTTATAACCTATGTGGCTGGTGGCAGCCCCAGCACCTTCAGAACCACAAAATTTATTTACATTTATTTTTTCCCACAGTATTACCCATATGGTTGCACAACAGAGAATATGTGATCATAATTTAATTTTATTAACTAAGCATCTTTAGCAAGATATGTTTTTATGGAAAATAAGAAATGCTTCTGGAGTCTAGTTTTATCCTAGACTACTGTTAGGGAGTCTAGAACATGCATTATTGTTAAAGGAGAGTTCTGTTTTTTTCTGTATTGCACAACTTTGTCCGAGAGGAGGAAAACTGTACTGAATATATAGATAATTCCCTCTTAAAGCAGAGCAGGGAGAAGCGATGCCCCATTGCATTTCAAACCAACACAGAGAATAACCCTAGCTGACGGAACAATTGACACCTCTGAAACATTATACACCCAATAGAAACATTATGGTTGTTTCTATTGAGTGCCAGTGCAGCGGGTGTTAAACTCTCAGTAACTCTGTCAAGAAATTTAAGAATGTTTAAATATTTCTTTTTCACAGCCGTTCATATAGATGCTCACATAACTTGTAACATGCTGCTGGCTTTCATGAGAATGTGTTGTTTGTCAATGCTGTTTGAAGAACACATTTGTGCATCCCTTGGACACCCTCAGTCCCCCTTGCTGCCTTGGAGGCAGCACACCCTTTTTATTTAATGGAGCAGACATAGGATTGTTGTACTCTTTAACACGAGGCATTAATAACTCTGCTATCTATTACAAAAATGGTGAATTATCATTTAACTTGCTAGTAAAAGTTGCTGTTTTACACTTGAATTGAAAATCAGATTGAGTTGCTGTTTTACACTTGAATTGCAAATCAGACCAAGCATCACTTATTTATATGTTTTGGTGCTATCATATTTCCAACTGTACAGACCAAGTCATGGGAAAGAAATGGGACAAAAGATTGAAAGGGCACTAGTTAAGCTTGTAAGAAATGTGATGACCAACTGGATTACAGTTTGGAGAGGTGGCTAAAGTTTAAATGGTGTCTCTCCTATCCCACCCCCTCCATTTCCTGATGAGAAGCTGGAATCAGGAATTAAGTGAGACAAGGTTGCAGTCACCTTTAGAACAGACCACCCAAATTTATAGCCACAAGGCTCTTGGGATTATCCTGACTACACTTGGTTATGAATTGTAAATATGGATTATTAACATGGAAAATTTTGAAACTCTACAGTGATGAGAACATGTCCTACAGTTGAAGCAATTGATTCCAGGGCAAAATGTGTGAGAACTTCTTGAATACATCCTTCTCATGATGAGTGTCCTGAGACGACAACTTCCAAAATGTGCATAGCGACTGCCTTTTTGCCCTTTTGTTTGGATGCCATACAAATGCTTGCTTGCCTATACTTATAGCTAACAGCTTCACAGTCTCTCTTTTCCTCTTCACTGGAGTACAAAAACAAAGCTTGCTTGATTTAGTCGAGCTCTGTCAAGATTGAAAATGCACAGCAGAGCCAGGTATTAATAGAACACTGCTTGCTACTTTCACTACTGTGATGACTTATCGATTTCTGGATTCTCCAAATCTCTTTCCGTTGTGCCTGGACTTCCGGGGATGAAAAATTGAATCTCTAGCAGAAAAATATAAAAACTGAGCTATCAGTTCTTGCTTTCTTGTTATATCCTGGAGGTCACCTAAAGTTCTTCTCAGGGAATTCCTTTTGAGAGGAAATTAGAATGTTCAAAGTTTATTCAAGGTAAGGCATATACATAATTTGCAATTTTAGTCGTGCAGTACTGTGTCTTCATAAAGTCTTCATTTCCAGCCTCATTTCTATCCTCCATTTGTTTTGTTTGCTTTTTTTAGCACACTGACAAAAATAATCTCATGATAGAGGAAACAGTCTGTGTAACACAAGAAGCAAATTCTGCTTTCCATTATGATTTCCCTCAATACACTCTGAAAGCATTTTTATTGCAAAATTTATAGAGCTGTAGTTATTGTCTTGGGTATATTGTGCCACTGTTGTTTCATATGTGTTCTGTGGAAAACAATCCCATCATTGTTTGTTTTATAAAAAAAAACCCTTCCTTTTCAGCATCTGTGACCTTATTCTGCCTATGTGTTGTTGACTTTTGATGTGTATGTGGAGTAAACTTTATTAATTCCTGTTTGTGTGTCACATTTTACTAGAAGCCCTGAAATGTTCCAGTCAGGAGGCTCTTTCGCCATGGAAGGCAGACATTCTTCTATAGACTCAAATAGAGCCTCAAGTGGTGACATCTCCCCTTATGACAACAACTCCCCAGTGCTTTCTGAACGATCTCTTATGGCCATGCAAGACGACAAGTCCCTCAGTCCTGAGAAGTCATTTCAAGTACCAGAACAGTGCACGTTGGTCAGCAATTTCCAGCCAAAGTCAAGAGAAAATTCCCCAGGATCATGGCTTGACAAGGGTATGAAAGTGCACAGTTTTTATACCAGGCATTTCCAAACTTCGGCCCTCCAGATGTTTTGGACCATAACTCCCAGAATGCCAAGCCTGTATTTTCAATGGCAAAGGCCTGTGGGAGTTGTGGTCCAAAACATCTGGAGGGCCAAAGTTTGGACAAGCCTGTTTTATAGCTTTCCTGCAAGGCGCAAGCACTGTTCTTTAGAAGGGAATGTAGTGTCATCTAGAGCATATTCTTGCAGAGTAATGCATATCTATATTTCTCCTTATCCTTTAGACACTTCCGAAGACTATTTCAATATCTGGGGAACCTGGCATTCAACTCTGAAAAGTGGCTCCAAAGATATAGGAATGTCAGGTATAGATCTTGTTGCTTTATCAGAATACTTAAGTATGTTTCATAATGTTTACGTTAAAGCTCTACGTTGTTGTGGTCTGCCAACATATGGCAGTTGCTGAATTCACAAGATCACAAGTCTAGTTTCCCTGTGCAGCTTGTCAGTGTGAAGAGTTGGATATACCCTTTGCAAATAATTGTTTTTTTTTTTCAAGTGTTGATCTATTGTTCTAGCAGGTTGCTACGGACTGAGATCATGAGAGAGGCCACAGCATGGAAACAGGGGTCCCTGCATTGTTAGTAGACTGATCAACTCTGTGGGACACAATTGACTCTTAGCTCATGGTAGAGTAATAACCTTTGCCAGACCTTTAATCTGATTTTAATGGCAAGCAAGAGAGAACACAAAAGAGGATTCCAAGCCTGTTCTTGGAAGGGTTTGTTATTGTTAATTAATAATTAAAAAGTCTCATTGGTCTCAAAAGGACATGAATTTTTTCTCATTGGTCCATAGAGGACAAGTAAGAATAAGGAAAAGCAAAATAGCTGATTTTTGATGAGGAAGAGGGTATGATGAGGAGCTACTAAACGTCTGCATTAAATTGCTACCCTCCCCAAATTTTGTCTGTCTGAGTTTCTTTACCTTGCTCCATTCTTTAGCTGAAAGCTGTCTTAGCTGTCTAATCCTTTCCATTTGCTCCTTCTCTTGTCTTCCTGAAGCAAATACTATATATTTTAAATGGTCTTTCACCCTGTTCCATTCTTAGGTAGGGAGAGAGTTGATTCAAGGAAGAATCTGTTCAGTATTGGACTTACAGGAAGGACCAGCAAACAGTCCCGAAAGAGCCTGTCTCTTAACTACAGAGTCACTCTCTAGTTCAAGTCAACCTCTATTTCTTGCTCTTAGCCTCATCTGTAATGCCATATACCAAGGATTGTTATTAGAGATGGGCACGACTTAGCGGTATTCCCGTTTCCGTTTCCGTTACTCGTATCCGTTACGAAACGGAAACGGAAACGGGAATTACTCCGCCAGACTTCGAGCTCGAACCGACGAACGAACAATTTGGTCTGATTTGTCGTGCTCGTTACTTGCATCGCGCAATGCCAAGCGGCACAGAAAAAAAGTTTTTAAAAGTTAAAAAAAAAAAAAACGATTCCCGGCCCTAAAAGTAGGCGAAAACTGTCTGAGGGCACCTACCAGGCCAGAAGGGTGTTTTATTTGGGGGGGGGGGGGTTCCCGCCCCCCTCTCCTTGGCTATTGCTACTGCTGCGCTGCTGGTACCAGGCTGGGAGGGCGCATCCATTTGCCATACAGTGCGGGGGATCCAAAATGGCGACCGCAATATTTTTTTTGAAATCGTTGCCCAAAACCCCACCAAAGCACCACAGAAACATGCGGAAATTAGCTATTTTAAATGCTTCAATTTTTACAGTAGCAGCAGTGGGTTTTTCTTGCAAAAAAAATCTCCGTTGATTTTATTTTATTTTATTTTATTTTATTTTTTTACACCTGCGCATTCGCAATGATGGGCTCGCCCATGGGAGTGGACCATGCAAAGTTTTGGAGCCATTCCACCAATCGCATGGCCAGGTTTTGCTGACTGTACCAGGCTGGGAGGGCGCATCCATTTGCCATGCGGTGGGGGGGATCCAAAATGGCAACAGCAATATTTTTTTTGAAATCGTTGCCCAAAACCCCACCAAAGCACCACAGAAACATGCGAAAATTAGCTATTTTAAATGCTTGAATTTTTACAGTAGCAGCAGTGGGTTTTTCTTGCAAAAAAAAAGTCTCCGTTGATTTTATTTTATTTTATTTTATTTTTTTACACCTGCACATTTGCAATGATGGCCATGGGAGTAGACCATGCAAATTTTCCACCAATTGCATGGCCACTTGGCCAGGTTGACCACAGAGACTTCTGGGATGTGCCAATCGGGCATAAACAGCCCACTAATCGTAGCCCAAACCCGAACCCTAAGCCTAACCCATACGCCAGTACACTGTCCTTCTAAGTGGGTCAGAGAGGCACCCAGAGGTGCACCCCAATACTCACCCTAACCTCACCCGTAACTAGCCTAACCCTTGCATTGCACTACATGCAAGTACGTGAGACACAGCGGGCACAAAGGGTCTGCCAGTCCGTCACTTGTGGCTCTGGCTGACTCCTGCAGCTCCTTCCAGGAGCCCGCTACCCCCTCCCCAAACCAGTACTAACGAAAACGAAAAAACGAACCGACTAATTTTTGCAAATTTTCGCGAAAAACGGAAACGAGCCGAAACGGAACCAGCCCGACTAACGACAACTCGGAAAAAAAAATTCAAGTCGTGCCCATCTCTAATTGTTATAAAGGTTATTGATGAACTAGATAGGGTGGGTGGCTCAGAAGTTATGCTAAATTGTAGGTTGGTGCTGGTTAACCAAAGCTTAACTGTCCTTATAAAATCTGATTCTCCCACTACCACCACTCCGCTTCCAAATGGTAATACTGTAAAATATATTTTGCTGTTATACCCAAATCCAAACTAGTGATTACTGAAAATGTGGGTTGCCTCCAAACAAGAACTGAAGCAGAATCCAGACCAGATTTTGCAGTGCTGGTTTGTGGACAAACAATGTTTCATTCAATGTATAGATGGTTTGGCTCAGCTATAACGGCAAACTGTGGTTCAAATATGCCAATTTGCAACTGAATTACAATGGAGAGTAGAAATCAAATTATGAGGACAGTGGGCGGGGGGGGGGAGGCATGCAAATAGAGAAGTCACTCATAGAGCCCTTTAGAATTGCTTTTGAACTAAAGAACATATGTGATTTTAGATCATGAGGTGAAAAATGTGTTTAATAACTGCTATTACTTTTTCATAAAACGCAAGGATTCTGAATTAATTGCCCCTTGTTAGGTTTTCAACAGCAGTTTATTTTCAAGAATTTTGTTTTTCCTCTTTGAGGCTCTTTTTAGCAATTATATCTGATAGTTTTTGATAGCTAGATTCTTGACCGACAAGTCCAGACAGACTGAGGATTCTTCCGATCAGATTGTCAATGCCAATCCAAATCACGGCACACCACTGTTGGGGGTGGGGTGGGGAAGGTGAGGAAAACTTGTTCCACTGAAGAATAGCACTGGCTATCCTAAACTTTCTGATAGACAATTTCTTTAGATGACCCTGAATCTAGGAATTAGGAAAGAGAGGAATTTATTTCCATCTGTACTCTTCAGACCAAACATTCCTTAATTTTAGAGGGTCTGTGCAGTATTTTGTTTTCAGATACTAAAAAAAGAAGCAGAAGGACATTTCCCTTGGAAAGCTAAATCACCCTTCCCCACCCTGGTGGCCTCATGCTTTGTGACAGGCCAAAATGCCTATTGGCTGCTGTAGGCTGACCTAGATAGTCAAAATATTTGGAATGCTGTATAAGAATTCAAAATGCTCTCCATATCAAAGGTAGATTGTTTGTTTCAGAGTTTTCAGGGCTGGCCCTTCTATTAAGTACAGTAAAAAAGGCCACCTGAGGCAACAGATTTGAGGTGTTGTGAAAGAAGCAGAAGATCATTATTCAATTACCATAGTTTGCTAGAGTATTTTTACTGACAAGAGAGGGGAGATTCTGGCATTTTCAGTTTCATGCGTCAGAATAACTTAGCTGTTTAGACACTGTGACTACTTAATGTCAGTACAGATTTTCATTGCTCTCTTGCCTCAAGCAGCTAAATGGCATTGACCAGCTGTGGGTGTTCTGGTCTAGAGTAAGGCACAGAATCATGGTGGGAAATAACTGCTCAACATATCTGAAGATTCTCAGTCATCCTGGTGAGTTTATTTGGAAGCTGAGTCATGGCAACTGGACTTCTTTTCTGGAGAGATCGAAACATTTTGCTGCTGATCCAAGCAGACTGACAAAGCTGTTTAGATGAGCAGCAAAATGTTTCAACCTCTGAAGAAAAGAAGTCCAGTTGCCATGACTCAGCTTCGAGATAACTTCTTGACATAGGCTTCAGGATGAGTGCCGGGATTTTGCTGCTGGTGATTGTTGCTGATGAAATGGACATGCATGACTCATATTCTCATTTTGTGTGGTCCTGTAGGGTCCCATGGAGACATCTATGAGAGCAGCTCGCTGCGGTCAGGGCAATGTTCTCTTTCCCAAGGGAACCTGTCCCTGCCTTCTCCACAGTGGCCGGGGAGCCACCCAGAATTGGATAATGGAAAACAAATCATCCGAAGGAGCCAGACCACCGCTGCCCTTCCGGAATGTCGGTCTCATCCCCCACTTTCCCGGGTTTGCAGCACCCCACAAATGGAAGCTGGAAGAAGGAATGCCAGCCAGTCAAACTCGGAGCAGCATTTGTCTGTGAGGAGCCCTGAACATCTTTTGGAGCATGACTCGGACCTTGCTTGTTTGCACAGCGCAGGAAAACCATTGCCCTCGAGGCCAGCTGAAATGGTTCGAAAAGACCGGCCACCGCCCCCTTACCCTGACAAACCAAACCAAAGCTCCAACTCCTCCTTCCAGCCCACGGTCTCATCGGCAGAAAGTCCACTGTGGAGGCCGAGGAGGCCAGAACCCCGTTCTGGGGCTGCAGGTGCAAGAGTAATGACTCAGGTGCCTGAACAGTCCGCCCTGGGTGAGGAGCAGCAGGATGAATCGGAGCAGAGAGGCACCCTTCCAGGCACTGGGCAGAACAGTACACATTTGTCTGAGCCGGACTGGTACGACTGGCAAAGAGAACGGTGGCAAATCTGGGATATTTTATCACCCGATAACCCAGATTCTCTCCCTGAGACATTAGTATGAATGGAGAACCCAGTGGCCAGGCGTTTCCTAACTAAGCAAAGGATGGTCGTGGCAGAAGAGACTCCAGATTTTATATATATATATACTAAACAACTGTCTTTTTAAAACAAGGACAGCAACGGCAACAACTATGTTCACTTTAAAACGAATTTTAATAGCACTGTAAAATGTATGAATATCTCCCCCCCCCCGGCCCCGGTTTTGTAATCATTATAAGAAGGAGAAATGAGATGACAATTCCAGCCCTAACGACCCTGTAAAATAGAAGCTGTGTGTACGGTTAAAACTACAGGCTTGATGTTGCTAAGATGTATTTATGTATCTGCAGTTCAGATGACTGTATATTATGCAAAATGTTCTCGTTTTTTTGTACAATGGTATTGTGTTCAAAGGCAGAAGGTAAGCAACCTTGACTGCTTGGGGTGTGGGGAGGGGCAAGAAATATTTTATTCATTGCACTTAGTACTTATTACCAAGAGATGCACTGAAGCTCTCTTGAAAGTGCACAAGCTGGTTTCTGTGCTTTTTAAATAACCTTTTTGTGAGAGACATATATTTTCACTGACTACAAAAAACACTAATGTGGAATGTTAACATTAAAAGCCATATATTTTATAGTGGGTAATTTAGAGGGGGAAAGTGTCTACCCTGTTATTTGCTTGCAGGAAAAAAAATTAAAATTTGATGCAATATGGTGAAATGCATATATATTTTAATCTCTATTAGAAAACAGTTTCAGTAACTCTTTCAGCAGCAGGGCTCTGCCTACATCTGTCAAAAAGAATCCAAATATCTTTCTGTCCATTTTAGAACCATTGCAATTTTGTATGCCCAGTACATAATATATATTTATAAATCATGACTTCAAAGCCAACTGGAATTCGAATTGTTGATGAAAAGAAGTGATTTCTTTTTTTTTTTTAAAAAAAATGCAACGCAGTTTTAAATGTTGAAGAAAAGCCCTATCATAAAGTTAGTGACAAGTATTTGTAGGATTCCACGTGTCGATTCCAGAGTAAATACAGTTGTTTTAGATGAAAATCGTGCCAAAACAGTAATCTGGTATTTGTTCATTGTTGGTGTTCTGCGCAGGTCCTTTCTACACTGAATAAATGTGTGGGGCCAGCAGGTGGCAATGTATTGCCATTTTAAAGAATTCTTTCCCCACTTAACAAGGAAAAGCTCTGCTTTTGATGTTCTTATAAATACACTTGCCTTAATTTTTAGTGAAGTTAAAAGACTTTATCCAGTGATGTCTTTAAGTTATATCTTGTGACACAAGGATGGAATAAAAGTCTACCAGAAAAAAGAATATTTTTCATGTGTTGATTTTGAAACTGTAGTGCAGAAAAAGGCCACGAGCATAGGGAGGTGAACACGACAGTCCATCAGAAAGGCCAGGGGGTCAGAGGGGAAGGTTCCCATGCATGGGGTGTCTGGAGACGGATGCCCTATTGGCATGTTTTCGGTGCTCATGTTGAAAGCCTTTGAAATAAGTTGGGAAAATTAGATTGTTTGCGCTTAACAGAGACTATATCTGCAGTGAATAAAGTAGAAGCTTTGTGGAATTGAAGGAACCACCAGGATATGGTCATTTCTGGATTGAAATTCAACAGGAAAAGCATAATTTCACTTGGCATGTTAAAGATGGCACAGTTACCAACAAACCAGTTGTGCTTCCTCAGTATAGCAGCAGATGGGCCACATATTTCCACTCCCCACCCCCTGCTGGGTTCTCCACTCACCAGCAGCACTATGGTGGTGGCCACCTCTGGCATTTTGTCCAGTCCTGGCAAAAACGTCTGCTTTCCTCCTCTGCCTCCCGCAGAGCTTCCCAGGAGGGGACAGGGCAGGGATTCCTGCAGCATAGTCTTTGTGTGTCTCTCCTGGAGGAGGGAAGCTGATGCTCCTGCCAGGAGGAGGGGAACAACAGCGCAGACCCCCCCACTGGTAAGTGGAGAGAACCCAACAGGTGGGGTGAAGGAAGGAAACCCACAGCTCCTGTGGTGCCATGATGACAAAGCTCACCAACCCACCGTGAAGCGATTCATGTCCATCTCTAACCAAAACACTTTTTTTAGAATTATTTTATTGAGGAAGTAACAGCATACATTTCCAATCTTTACAAGTTTCCAACACATTACATCATCCTTTGGTCCCTTCCTCATTAACCCTCCCTTCCCCCCAGCAAGCACAAATTCACTACCCTTTCATGTTAAACATTATTAAGGCATGGTGGAATAGTCTAGCCCATTTCTCGTTCTCAGGCTTCCCTTTTATCCAATTTATATATTTCTCCCACTCCTTTAAAATTCTATGTTTCCCTTCTGTGTTCCCTTCTTGCATAATTTGTATCCATTTGTTTTGAAAAAAATTGATGTATATAATCTTTCCATTTATCATATTTCCATTGTTCTTGGTCCTTCCATCCACCCGTTAATACCATTATAGCTGCTGCTATTCCGTAGTACATGATCTTTTTTATGCTTCTCCATTGTTTTTCTCTACTAACCCTAAGAAAATATGATCTATTTTTAGCTCAATCCGTTTCTTTGTAATTTCTGATAACCAATTTTCTACTTTCTTCCAATATGTTCGTATTTTCTCGCATTTCCATATCATGTGTGCAAAAGTACCTTTTTCTTTTTTACAATGCCAACAATATTGTTATATGTTATTAATTATTCTATTTAATTTCTGTGGGGTATAATACCATTTATGCAATACCTTCAGTTGCATATCCTTAATTTTTTCCAATTTTACCTCTCTTATCCCCCTTAATATAGCCTGAATCTTTTCTGTATTTAAATCCATATCTCCTTCCCAATTATATTTAATTAAGTTTTCATTCTGATTTCCCAGTCTGACCAAATATCTATAAATCTCCCCTGCTCCGACCTTTTTTTCTTCATATTTCTTATACACCACTTCCCATTGTCTATCTTCTTTTCCCTTAAGAGAATGGAACCATTGTTCATATCTCCTTTTCATACTTTCTGCCACCATCCATTTTTGATTCCCTAATATCCCTTTTAATTTATTTATCCCCCCTCCTGTTGACATTAATTCACGCATGTCTTTGATTTTATAATATCCTTTCTCTTTTAGATTCTTTATATCTTTTTGTGACAAAATCTTCCCCTCTTTATTAAACTGCTCTAAAGGGCCCCAATTCGATACTCCACCTATTTTCGTCCTCTTTATTAAAATCTCCATTGTTACTTGCCTTGGTCCCTTAACTTCTTTCAATTCAATATTCTTTTATCTCTATCAAATATCCCTAAATAACCTGCTGACTTATTTATTGCATCTTCTACCCTTTTCCATTTGGGTGTGGGATATTCCTCCACCTTCATTGCCCATTTTAATTGGAAAGCTGTATAATACTTTTCCAAAGAAGGCATACTCCATCCTCCTCCTTCTTTTACTGCATATAAGATTTTATGCTTCATTCTTTGATTTTTCTTACCAAAAACCCATTTCCTTAAAGATGTGTCCCATTTATTTAATATCTTTTCTTATAGTAATATTGGAAGTACCTGAAATAAATATAACAGCTTTGAAACTATAAAAATTTTCAAAGCCCTAATCTTTGACAGTATTCCCTTTTTTTAATCTTTCTAGCCCTTTATTATTTTCTAGATCTTTCTCCATGTTTTATTATAATTTTCCTCCCCAAGTTTCTCCCAATTTTTTGTTAATACCACTCCTAAATAAATCATTTTTTAACTCCATTCCACATTTTCATTTGTAACCTTAATTGATCTTGCTCCTTCCTAGGAACATTTAGAAACATGATTTCTGATTTTTGTAAGTTTACTTCTAATCCTGATATTTTTTCAAATTTCTTTAATATATTAATCAGAGGGCCTGCCGCTTCTGAAGGGTTAGTTAATATTAAAATTAAATCATCCGCAAACATGTTTAACTTTATTTCCTCTTTTCCTATTTTATACCCTTTAATTTGAGCACATTCTCTCAAATTTTGGGCCAGTGGTTCCATCGCTAATGCAAATAATGAGGGGGATAAAGGGCATCCCTGCTTTGTACCTCTTTTCACTTTAAACTTTTCCACTAATGATCCATTTAGTCTTACCCTTGCAAAATTTTCTTTATAAATTTCCTTTACTGCATTCGCATAAGGACCTATAATATCCATCTGTTTTAATAACTTTAATAAGTACTCTCTTTCTACAGAATCAAAAGCTTGTTTAATATCCAATTTTACTATTGTTACTTTACTTTGTTTCCTCTTGGCATCTGCCATTATATTTATTACTATTCTCATTGGATCACCTATATATCTTCCCTTGACAAACCCATATTGATCCTCCTGTGTTAGATCTGGAATTGCATCCTCTAATCTCTTAGCTAGTATTTTTGTGAAAATTTTGTAATCTTGGTTAGCCAATGTAATTGGTCTATATGAAGCTACTTGTTCTTCTGCTTTGCCTTGCTTATTGAGAGGGATAATTCTGTCTCCTTCCATGTTTCTGGAATTCCTTCCCCTTGCATTATATCATTAAATAATTTCTCCATCTCTTGATTTCTTTGTTCCTTTTGATTGAAACTGCCATTTAGTAGGCCATGCTGGGTGGGGAAATAACACTCTATTTTCTGTTTTGTCCATATGAGTTTCCTGTAGGAACAAAATCATCACATTTTCTTTATTTAACAACTGTGCTAATTTCATTCGTTTTGCCTGAGATGACATTCCATTAATGTTCAATGAGAGGAATCTCATGTCCCCTCCCATTGATCTTTCTCATCACCTATTTTGGCCTTACCATTCCACCTTAATTTCCTTTTATTTGCTTGCTTCTTATTTCTTAAACCCCTGCTTTGCAGCCCCAGCCCTTCCATGGGCTTACTACCCATTCCCGAGCACAATGCAAAGCTTGGACTTCCCATTGCCGCTCTCCTTTTGTCCCTGTAGACAAACATTTAACACTTGTAATGTATGCTCAGACTCCTTCCTTTCCCTAATCATTTCGTTATCTATGTGTTCTCCTTAAAAAATTATCAAGACACCTATAACTTACTTCTTCCTTCTTCCCCTGCTTAATTTCACCCTCATTTCTCCTCCACCTCCCTTTTACCTTGAATCATACCAATGGCAAACCTCCCCCAGCGTCATGTACTTTCTCTAACCAAAACTCTTAACGTGAGACAAACTCATTTTTAAGCATTGCTCTGAGTGAGATGAAAAAGCATCAAACATGGTTTTGTACTGGTGGCGCTATCCTTCTCCACACTCAAGTACTCAAGGTCTGAAATTTTGTGTGGATGAAATTTGCCTGTGCAACAGGAACGGGAGCAGCAGCAGATTGCCACCAATGAAAAGCTTCCTTTTGCAGTTTCAGGATTTCCCACAATGTGTGCAAGCTGTATGCACCCCAGATCCACAAAAGGAACACTTCAGTTGGTGCACACTGCACACAAGGATATGTCACTGCAAGCCGTCCATCTTGATGTGATTATTCATGTGATGGCTTCCAGATTATATTGGGAATTATTACACTTGTGTACAAGAGCACTGCAAAAGCAAAACACACCCATACACACACACAGCTGCATTAAGTTTCTCCAGCAGTGTGACAGAGCAGATGTGCCTCTTTATGTAAACAGATACAAAAAATATATTGATTGCAATCATAAACACAGCATCAAAAAAGATTTGTTGTCTGTCCGAATACATCAGGAGAGTGTGAGGGAGATGAAGATGGACTACAACTGCAATACGGGGCATGTTTCACGTCCAAGTTTAATTTTAAAAAAAATCTTATTTCGTAGAAACCAAGATCAGCTACAATGAAGAGGAGAATGAAATGAACCAAAAGAATGATGAAGGAATGAAATGAGAGGATTGTATCTGCATATATCTGTGTATAGGTAGGGGCAATTAAGTTGGGGGGGGTCTGAAAAGCAGAGTCCCAAATCTTCTGTGGGCCTCAAGATTTGCCCCTTCCTCCTTCGTATCCAAAAGAGCTACTCAGTTTCATCTGTTACCTCAAGAACAAATAAATCACTTTGGTGCTTTGGAGAATGAGGCTATAATCCTATTGTGCATAACTCAAAGTCATGTCCTAAAATAGAACCCAAATAGTTCTATGATTTGCATGTAAAGGGGCTTCCCCCCCCTTTGCAGAGGAGCTACAATTGGGGGAGGGGGCAATTGGAGCTTTGTCGCAGGGCAGAAAATGGCATTTGCTGCTGAAGGGATGGAAACTGAACTGTCCCAAACACATATAGTATGTTCAGCTTCCATCCTTTGACAGAAGGGAACACAGAACAAGAGGGTTCTCCAGAGGCAACAAATACAGGATCCTGGTGTTCCTCCCCAATCCAACCTCTTCTTGTGTATTCCAGTCTCATGTGAGTCAAGCTTTCTATAAGGCACTGAAGCCCTGCATACCAAAATTGCCCATTACAGCTCTGCTTTCCAGATTTGTACAGAGCCATTTTTATGCCTGATTAGTCAGAAACCTACAATGTTCTGACGCCCTTACAGAAAAAACTAAGCATGTGACAGGATTGCAGTTTTAGGCTCCAGTTTCCATGAGCCATGGTCAGAGTTGGTGAGCGACTGATTAATTGTATAATTTGTTGGAAAGGTTTTTGATAGACTTCTTAGTAACAATCTCCATGGCCATTTGAAGTTAAAAGAAGTTGCCCTTTCATCTTAATCTTTGCAATTTTTATCTTCTCTTTGTAAAAATGTGTATTACTTCTTAGGCTATAGTGAATTAGCCTCTCCTGGAAAAGGAATGGCTTTTGCCAGCATGATGGAGAAGGGACTGATTTCACATTCTATTTGCATTACGCTTTGCTCCCTAAAATACTTGCTTTCAGATACTTTTCGCAAGCCTCCAGAGCAGATTTTGATAAGACACCAGAATTGTTGGGGAGCAGAGGGGAAAATCTGCTTGTGGGATACTGGTTCTTACCTGTGGTGTTTTCATTCATTCATTCAATCACTCACTCACTCACTCAGGCATTGCATTGCATTGTATTGAACTGCATTGCATCACTAAACCACCTATTTGACCAATGGCCACTCTGGACTGTTGTACAGTAATAAATCATATCAGCCAATAAATAAGTAAACAAACTTTTGTGGTGATTACAGATGTTTGGCTTGCAAGTGGTTGAATATTCAAAGGATGGATAATGGCTAGCTAAAGACTACGTCATGTTCAATATTGTGTTTCCTCCCTGCCCGCTCCATTGAGCATCTGCTCATCTCTTTCCCCCTCCCAATGTGGATACAGTGAAACTTCCAAGCAGTGGTTCTTGCTATTGGCAGAGCATGCATAAGGATGTAGTTATCATAGCCATGCATTCCAATTTCAGTATGTTCATGTTGGAAGGTACAAGTAGCCAGTGCTCTCAGATTCAAGAAACCAAGAAGGAATTATGAGGTCCGGAGAGCATCTTGTCATGCAGTGAACATGTGCACTACCCTGCCTGACAGGCTCATGAATCTAAAACATGCTTAATTTAGTAAGCAAGAGATGGGGAGGGTTTTTGTTTTTTAAAATACAAATTCCTAAAAATGAAAAAAATAATAATAAATTTCATTTTTCTTTTCCAATGGAAGGCCTCACTCACTCCCAAGCAGTAGAAAAATAATGTGGGTGAATACTATTAGTTGATGATCTGCATAATATTGTGGTAAAAGCTTTTCTTGTTCACAACTTTTTCAGAAAACATCTCCCATCTCCTATCTCTGGAGGTGGGTGGAGGTTGATGGATTTAATCATGTACTGTCAAGATTTGAGGTCAGTCTTGATCGTATAGAATGGGTAAGTTTTCATTTGTGGTTCTGTTCTTGTTTTTCCTTCAGATTCCACCCCCTTACTTCATGCACATCAACGCAGACTGGCAAAGGCCCAAAATAGAGGCCATCTGTGAGGGCCTTAGGGTCCTCTGTCCAAGAAGGAGGAGACTCTTCTCTGAGATATGTTGCAAGGGATAACTGGAGAGTGTGTCCACATACGCTTCAGTTCACAGTGAAGAACTCTGTTTATTGTGTAATACTTAATACTTGAGCAATCCGTTTTAACTTCCGTCTGGACAGAGGATGGAATGCAGTTGGGCTGAAGCAGTGTAAGGCAGCCTTCTTCAACCTGGTGCCCTCCAGATGTCTTTGTCTGCACCCTCCAATGTTTCTGGATGTTGGTCATGCTGAACTGGTTAAGACAGCAACAGGGAATGTCTAGCCTCTTGACAGTGTAAAATTACAACTCCCATCAGCCATCACCATTGAACATCTTGGTTAGGGTTGCTGGGAGTCACAATCCAACATTTGGAAAATCATCCACTACTTGGCCCCTGGAGTGATGGAACTCGAAGACCATCTTAAGACAGGGATAAGGGGTGAGTTAGAAGAATGAGAAAGCGCTGACGTAAGGGGTGGATTATAGCTGTCACTATTAGGAAGATGTTGAGTGAACAGGATTGTTGCACATTAATGGTTACTTGGTCTTGAACATCTGGATCCCCACAATCAATACACACAACTGTTGAGGACAGCCATTGGGAAAGACTCCTTGTTCCTCAGGAAACATCTTCTATTGTATTAAAAATTACATTAGCTCTGCACAAGAAATCCATGTGATTTTAACAAACAAAAAAATCCTCACTGAGTGGTAGAAGTCCAAAGGAAAAGCAACCCCCTTGTCACCAACCTGCCGTGCTTGCACCAGCTAGAGACAACAGAAGCTGGGATAGCATCCCCCTGTTCTCACATTTGAGTGCCACTAACATTGGTTTCCTCCATTTTCTACCACGGTGTCAGAATGGGAGAAATGTGGGTCCTGGGTGTTCGTCCTTAATGACATGGCTTCTCTGTGAGAGTACAAAAGCCCATGGAGTTTTCTGCAGTGGCTGGTGGGAGGCATGAAGCATGATTATGAGGTCTGCTTTCCCACCCACCTCCTCTCCCTACCAGAGGTCTGGCTTCCAGGGACCATAGAAGATAATAGAATAAAACATATAAATGTTTGTGTTCTCTAAGAAATGTTGAGCATCTGAAATGTACAAGATGGCGTTAACAACCCTAAACAATCTGGAATTTGAGTCATGGCAACTGGACTTCTTTTTGTGAGAGATTGAAACATTCTGCTCCTCATCCAAACAGCTCCATCAGTCTGAGAAAAGCTAGTTGTGAGTCCTCCATTTTGTAGTTCACTTTGACCTCATGTCACCCTGGTCTGAAATAGGCTCATAAAATGAACAATGACCTGAATAGGCTCATTAGGTAGGCAAAAGTCTCAATAGGCCTTTAGGTGAACAATGGCCTAAGGTGCTAAAACCTATAAAGTATGGGTCATTAGCTATGGCCTTGGTGGTGGAGGCATGAAGTATTTTTGATTTGTCTGGGTATTGTTGAAATCAATGCCTGGTGAGTAGCAGGTACACTGTGCATGAGCCCCCCCCCCCCACCTCTGTTGAGAGAGAGGTTTTCAGTGCTCACATGAATGGCTTCCCTGACTTTTGTCTCAAACCACGTATCTTCTCTGTCTAATATGTGTACGTCATCATCTTTGAATGAGTGCCTTTGTCCTTCAAATGGAGGTGTACTACTGATTCTGGTCCTGAGCTATTACCTCTTCTGTGTTGGGCCATCCTTCTGTTTAATGGCTGATCAGTTTCTCCAATGTTGGGGTCTGTACACTCCTCACTGCATTGGACCACATAAACTATATTGCTCCTTTTGTGTTTTGGTGCTGGGTCCTTTGGGTGGACGAATCTCTGCCTTAGTGTATTGGTGGGTTCAAAATAAACAGGGGTGTGGTGTTTGCCAAAAACCCTTTTCAGTTTAAAGTTAAATTTTTAAGTTTCGGACTCTCAAGAAAAGAACTCCATTTACCATGACTCAACTTCCAGATAAACTCACCTGGATGAGGGAGAATCTTCACAGATGGCCCTAAAAAAATGGCATTTGGCATACCATTTGTTTTATGTATATAGGTTTTTTTCCAGGGTAAATGACATATAATGAACAATTAGGGAAATGGTATGATTGGACTGGTACGGTAAGGGAAGGGTAGGAATAAAAAAAGTAGGGGGGTGCACGTTTGGCAGGGGACATTACAATTCATCACTATCATATTTCAGATACATACAAATCATCTTGGACTTATATGAGTACTATATGTAACAAAATAGATTCTGGCTGTCATCATATTTTAAAGTCATTTAGTTTGTCTTTTTTATAATTATCTTTTTTGTAACCACATATAAAACTTCTCCCAACTTTCCTGATGCTTCTGTTTCTGTGGTATCTCTAACCATTTGTCACAATGAGCATACCATATCTTTGATGTCAGTTGGATGTCAGAGCAATCTTTGCACTCTACTCTAAAAATGTTCTGAATGCACAAGCAACTTTCGTGTATACATGATCTCTATCCTATTCTGTAATCAGAAGGATCCCTTCTACAAAGAGGGACTAGAGATGGGCACGACTCAAAAAAATGGTGTTTCGTTTGTCGTTTGTCATTTAGGGGGTCCATTTCGGTTTGTTTTCGTTTTTCATGATTTTTTTGCAAAAAAAAATCGTTTTCGTTTTGTTACGTAATGAAACGAAAAAACAAAAACGAAAATGAAAAATTGCTGTTTCGTTAGCATTCATTACAGTTCAATGTATTTGCTGCAACGAAAACGAAACACACGGCAAAAATTCTGTTGTTTCGTTTCGTTTCGTTTCGTTTTGGAGACAAAATTTGTTTTTCGTTTCGTTACGTAACGAAACGAAAAAACAAAAACGAAAATGAAAAATTGCTCGTTTCATGCCCATCTCTAAGAGGGACTGTTAGAATTGAAACACTGTGTGCATCTCATGCTGGAAAGATTTACCATAAGGCCACCAGAGGGCTGTCTAAGCTTGCAATATGATAAATGCCAGCTTCGCTATTTTCCAAAGGAACAAATAAGACCAGGAGGATTATCTGATATACTGCTTCAAGAGAAAATAAAGCATCTAGACAATTATTGCACCATTAGAAAACTACGGTACTTGACTGGCCTCACAGAGCCATTGTGCGAGATGAAATGATACGGATGTATACTCAAGGTTGCTTGCAGATTAGGTTATCCTGGATTCAATAATTCAAAATTCAAAGATTTGACGTTGGGCATGTGTTGTTAGCCAGCGTGTTCCTAAAGCTTAAGTAGGAAGGAAGAGGGAAAGATTGTAGCCGTTATTAAAGGTGGGTTTCTGGGCTTTCAGCCGGTCTAGCCTGTAGGAGGAAACACCCAGAAGCTGTGAATTTGAATCCTCGCTGGGAAAGGAGCCAGCCAGTATCACCCAGAGCATGTGTGGGTGATCCAGATATGGAGTCCCACCATCTGTGCAGCCTTGAGCAAGCTTGCAGTCCTGAGACTCTGCCAGAAAAAGGGACTGATAAATCATTGCTGAGTATTTTATGTCTAGAAAACCCTGGGAGGGTCATTGTAAGTCACAATAAACTTGATTGCATATAACTATTATTTTCTCATGGCTGTGAGGGTACAGGAGGATTATGTCAGTATGCATGGCCACCCTTGAAGTCACTGTGGAAAATTTAGCAGGTTCAAAATGTGGCTGCCAAACTTATCTCAGGTACCAGAAGATATGTACACATATCTCCAGTCTTGGTATGTCTCTACTGGCTTCCTGTTCTTTTTCATACCCAATTCAAGGTGCTGGTCATGGCCGGTATGGTCTTTAAAGGTTTAGGACCTCAATATCTGTTGGAACAGCTCTCCCACAAAACAGCTACCTGCCCCATTTCTCTTCACAATCCATTATGTTAACAATGGTGAAACCTAAGGAGGCTGGAAGAGCCTAGAGAGGCTCATCAGGCACCACTATAAAATAATTTTATTAATTACAAAATTAATAAAAACAAGATGATAGAAAGCTGCCTGTGATTGGCGTTTTAGTACTAGAGCTTCATGTTTCTATAGGGTCATGCTAAGACTTTCAAGTTGTATACTTTGAAAGACAATACGTACATATAAAGAAGAGGGAGAGTAATCCATATGTTTGAGCCTGACCCCTAAGCTCCGCAGGAAATGGCTGCAAGGTCCGGACCTTACAAGTGTTTTCCCACCAGCTCCGGACTTTTCAGACAATTAAGTGCGACCCCGCCCACCTAAGCGCGACCCAGCTGCACTTTCTTGTACCTGCTTGAGGTGGGTGAAAATCCCCAGGTCCGGATTTAATCTGGTCAGTGCGGGGCTCTCCTGGCTTCTGCTTGTGTTTTTTTTTTGCCTCCTGCCCCTTTAAGAGAAGAGGTGGGAGGAAAAAAAGCAAGCAGAAGAGAAACGGAAGAGAAACGGAGCTCCGGGAAGCTCCTCCAGGTGAGCTGCATTTTTCCCCTCTTTCTCTGGTGGCGAGGAAGGAAGGGCAACGAACCCCTAAGATCTTTGGTCCGAATTTAAGGGACCAGCGGATCTTAGGGGTCGTGTGAAAAGGCCCTTTGAGACTCTATTGACAATACAAGAGAGAGAGAGAGAGAGATACTCTTTTGTAAAGTTATTATAGGACACTAAGAACCACCCACCAAAGCCAGGCATAAGAGCTGTTTTGATCACCTTATAAGCTTTGGAATTAGTTGTATCTAACAGAACTCAACTTGAAAACCTTTCCTAGTGACTTCCCCTCAGGGTGCTTAATTTTAGCAGCCTAAATTTTAAGCTGTTGTTCAAAATTGACAGCCAGAAACCTTTTCCCAATCTATTGCCAAATGTTCAGAGATCTCTACTCCTAGAGTCTTCCTACTCCAGCTAAGGCCATTGAAAGGGAATGATGCATTTCCCATTTCTCATGCACTACAGCCATGTGGTAAGTGATGGTGTCATGTGATTCCACACGGCCCTTCATTTATCTTTATCTTTTCACAAACCTGTCCGTTTTCTGTGTATACTTGAGACTGTGACTATGAGTATCATGCATTTTCTGTACACAATTGGTCAAAAAGATTTACACTACAGTCTCTAAATTGAGGGGGGTGGGAAAGACAAGGTCAAGGTAATGGATGGGCCTCCACTCCCAAAGTTCTGCCAGATCATTCCAGTCAAGGCAGAAGGGAGAGAACAGAGGAGTATTACCTTGTTCTAGGTCCCCAGTATTTTCCAGACCTCAATATGATGTAGCAGAAAGAAAATACAGCTGGTGTGGTTAAGAGATTAGGTCTCTCAGAGAAGTGAAAGGGCTTTGGACACAAGAGACCCAACCAAATCTAAAAAGGCAGCACATCAATTTATTTAACTAATATTTATATTACTATTTTGATGACCCAGAACCAATAATATGCAGCAACTTACATGCACAAGCTTGTTCTCTCTCCTACTGGCATTATTCTCTCTCTCTCTCTCTCTCTCTCTCTCTCTCTCTCTCTCTCTCTCTCTCTCTCTCTCTCTCTCTCTCTCTCTCTCTCTCTCTGTGTGTGTGTGTGTGTGTGTGTGTGTGTGTGTGTGTGTGTGTGTGTGTGTTGTGTGGTTTTATATTGCTTCTGGAGCTGGGAAATCTTGGGCAGCTGTTGGAATTCACAGGGAAGACTTGAGGTTGGGGAGCAAGGCAACTGAGCAGATCCTCAATTGAGCCATACAGACAAATTGATTAGAGAAAGGGAAACAGAGAGAGTAAGCAGATTTTGGCATGACAATGACACATTGCAATACAAAGATCGCTGGAAAGCTTTCTGTGAGGGGAGGGGATGTATTCTCCACCCCCCACCTCCCTTTCTGTCAGTTACCTTGCTGCTCTAAAGCTATTCATGCCTGGAGGCAAAAGGAATGTCTTATGAACTGTTCCCCTGAAACGCTCCCAGCCAGAGGCTTTTATATAGAATGCTTGGTCTGTAGGGTTTTCAATAGCAAAATAAAAGAGCTGAGATTCAGGGCAACAGCAAAGGGATATCTTATTCCTTTAAACTTTAAAGGCCCCTAGTAGTCTAGCTTCTTCCAGTCACCCTCTATGGTTTTCTCCTGATACCTACATACAGTATTAAGGGAGTTCCTTAGGGCAAACCTTACAGAAACTTTAGCAAGGAGATGGGTTTAACCTGCAGCCTTTTGTGGGCCCCACAAAAATGTGGCTTCTGTTTTAAAATCTTGTTCACATTTTCTTTCGATTTGCTCTGAGAACAGATTCATTATAAATTTCCTTGTAACGACTAAAATATATCTATAAAGGATAAGGACTCTAGTGTTGGGTAGACCAGAGAGCCAGTGGGGTGTATGTTGGGCCAGGACACATGAGACCTGGGTTCAAATCCACGCTCAGCCAAGGAGAATCCTTAGGATAAAGCAAATATAAACCACTCTTAAATACTTAACTCTGTAGGAAACAACTTCCTGGGTTTCAAGAGTTAAGGCTGTTGAACTTTGTGTTGTTAAACTATCAATTCCCATATGCTGATGTAGCCACTAATTCTGAGATTAGATGTCTCTTATTCTGCTAAGCACATCCGATCTCTCCTGATTTCGGAAGCTAAGCAGGGTCAGCCCAGGTTAGTACTTGGATGGGAGACTACCAGGGAATACCAGGCGCTGTAGGCGCCTGGAGTAGGGACTGGCAAAAACCATTCCAGTATTCCTGTCAAGAAAACTCCATGGACATGGGGCCACAAAGAGCCGGTCATGAGTGTAATGACACAATACACACACAGTCTGCTGTACCACCTTTGACCACTCTGCCTCTGGATTCTGCTACCAATCCAGAGTCATAACAGCATCTTGCCTCCTAAGAGCAATGTTGTCATATATAATCAACCCCTTCCCGTATCACCATGTTGAGACTTGTAGTCAAGAGGGAGGCAGATGGTAGAGGTGAATGTCAGACAGAATCACGGGGTGGGGGTGGGGAATGATTAACTTTATTCCAATACAGAGCTTTGTAGATACCATGGACTATTAAAAAGACAAATACGTGGGTTCTAAATTTAAAAAAAAGCCTGTACTCTCCTTGGAATAAAAATATTTGGGTTACATCATAAGAACAAAATCTCAATGCGGAAAAAAACCAATAATAATGCTAGTCAAAGTTGAAGGCTGTAGGAAACAGGGAGAACAAATGAGATGGATTGACTTGATTAAGAAAGCCATGCCCTTGAGTTTGCAAGAGTGAGGAGGGTTGTTGACAGCGGGATCTTTTGGAGGCCACTCATACCTATACGTTATTGGTAGAGATGGGCACGAAATGCCAAAATGGCATCCGTTTCCGTTATTTGGGCCCCTGTGCCCCGCTTCGGTTCTTTACTGTTATTCGGGTGGCATGCGGGCCGGGAGAGTGTTCCCGCGGCCACAGGGAGCCGTCCCGGGCCTGGCGCCGCCGAAGCTGGCAGCAGGCCTCCTGGGAGAGCCGTCCCGCAGCTGCGGGGAGCTCTCCCAGGGCCAGGCATCATCTCTTTGACGAGCCTGGCCCGTCCAAATGGTTGTTATTCGTACCGTTACGTAACAGTACGAATAACAGATAACAGTAATGAAAAAATGGTCGTTTCGTGCCCATCTCTAGTTATTGGCTGTAAAGCCAGGACTGAGTATAGCAATCCGATAGGGTTTTCAAGGTAAGTAAGGCATTTAACGAGTGGCTTTACCACTTCTACTCCCACTGTGAGCTTCCAAGGCCAAGCGAAGGATTCAAACTCAGTCCATGTATGTCACTCCGTCCACTGCACCCAACAGGGTTGCCATAAATTGGAAGCAATTTGTTGACATAGAACACTGAGAGAGATTGTGTATTCTCTTCTTTTCCAGGTTTTTTAAAAATAAATAATGTATTTGCGTGAAGTCTGGTTTTGTTTGAATGAAATTGCTGGTCACAGACTTCACATACAGTATTTGTCCATATTTTTGCTTGCAGTACATTACATATGAATCCAGAGAGTAACCCACACTTCAGCTCTCTTGCAAGACAGGGAAGGGAAGACTGGAAAGTGCTTTTGAGATATGTCTGTGATTTTGATGGTTTTGTGATGTTTCTGACAGAGCAGGGACATTCCGGGCATTCTGAAATTGCATTTACAGATTCAGTTCATTCCCAATTCTGTCCCTATGTTTCTCCATTGTTCTTCTAAGCCCCTTGTCAGGCCTTTTGAACAGAGGGCAACAAGACTCATGCAATATGGATAGCATAATTGTTTAGTACATATAGCATAATTCATGGCCTGTTTCTTCCTTGTGTTGTATATTGGAGGAATTTTGCTTAATTCCCTTTAGTTAACAGAGCATAAAGCCCCAAAACAAAAACAGCTGTAGCACAGGGTGAATCTGAAGGAGAATAGCAAAAAAATTCCAGGCTCCACTCTGCCTTTTTTGTTTTCACAGTAAAAGTAAGTCTCTGCTTATAAAAATCACTGTGCTAGTAGCTGAAGTAGAAAAAAGGGGGGAAAGCTTAACTTACCATTGATCTTCAGTCACAGTCAGAAATGTAAAAGGATAAACACATGGAATCATCTGGAAGAGGGAGAAATCCAGGCATCCTTGTGGTTAAAAGTCAGAGAGGGAGAGAGGGAGAAAAAACAATAACTAGAAGCAAACAGGAAGTGTGGACAGGAACTTGCCTCAAGCTTGTGAAAAAGGAGCAAAAGACAGTCATCTTCATTTGAACAAAGCCTTCCTCCTCCCACTGAAACCCAGTGCCAGGCTGCATGCAAGGTTGTTAAGTTCTCCAACACCGTATAGAAAATAAAATGAGATTTATTTATGAGTACATGAGGAATTTGCATTTGATTCATATGAAGGACCATATCTCCCCAGGTTTTGAGACTGGTGGAGGAAGTTCTCTCAGTCTTACCATCTTCACAGGCACATTTTGTGAGGCTATGTGAAAGAACATTTTCAGTGGCTCCTTTCAGCTACAGATTTCTCTTCTGAGGGCAGCCACACTTACCCTCTCCTTACAGTCCTTGTGGCAAGCAAATATCTTTCTGTTCACACAGGCCTTGGCAACTGCTGATGCTGCACTTTTAGCTTTGTCTTATGGGTGAAATCCTGTCACATAGGGCGTTTATACACGACCCCTAAGCTCCGCTGCAAATGGCTCCCAGCTCCGGAGCTTAAAAATGTTTCCCCACCAGCTCCGGAGCTAACAGAAAATTAAGTGCGACCCCGCCCACCTAAGTGCGACCCAGTGCACCTTTCAAGTACCTGCTCTGGGAGAGTGAAAAATTTTGATGCGGAGAGTGCCGGGCTCTCCTCGCTTCTTTTTGTTATTGTTTTTTTTCCTCCCGCCCCTTTAAGAGGAACCAGGAAGTGACGGGGGGGGGTCGGAGCAACTTCCACCGGCACTCCAGAGGTAAGAGTGCATTCTTTTCTCCCTTTTTTTCTCCCTCCCCTCACGCAGACAGAACAAGGAAGTGCGGAGGGGGTGGGAACGCAGGGAGAGTAACAAACCCTCAAGATCTCTGGTCCAAATTTAAGGGACCAGCGGATCTTAGGGGTCGTGTAAAAAGGCCCATAGGTACACTTGAGAAATTTGCACCAAGATGGGAGTCTTATCCAGGAAGCAGGTCTGTAAGTGCATTTGCAGGGTAGGTTGTGTGGTCAGTTGCACCATTTGTTGCACTGTCTGTTGTGGCAGTTCACTGTATCATCAGGCATGCAGGTGGCATGGCCATAATTAGGGGAGGTGGGGGGGGGACATGCCCTTGGTGCCTTGTGGTGGGGAGATGAAATAATAAAATAGTATTTGTACTGTGCTCTGTATTGCTGGAGGGAAGGCACATAAACCATGTTTGCCCCTGGTGTCACACACCGTAGTTATGACCCTGGCAGTCAATAAAGGTGTAACTCCACATGAAATTCTGCAAGTGTACCTTTATATTGTGCCAAAGCCCTTGGTGGAGCTAAGTCCTTCAATATTTTGCAAGCCACCTTTGGTACTGATAAAAGGAGGAAGCTGGGATTTTAAATATTGTATATACCATAATTCTATTGGTCCATTTATTTAGACATGGTAAGGATGTGGAGGGGCAGCCTCACAAGTGTTCTGCAGAAGCTCTTTGCCTCTTCTACTCCAGGGAGGAATGAGCCCACTTCTTCTGAGTTAGAGGTGGAAGCAATCACAGCAGCACTGTTGGACAGAACACAGAACTGCTAAGTACCACCAGGATTTGTAACTAGACAGGACATCATCTCCCCTTTTAGTTCAAAGGGGCTTTGGTTAAGCCATATCCCAGAGCTTTGAGGACCCATGAGATCTTCATGTGGTCTGCTAGGTTATGAAGCCCATTCTGGTCCCATTGCTTGCTTTTCCCTTCAGGTTTAGATACTGGCTCTTTGGCAGACTTTGGAAAGTTGATATATTTCTTGGGTCTCAAACTCCTGGGATGGGTGGGTGAGTGCATACGTCCCTTTGTGAATGGGTAAGAATGGGTGAGTTAGACAGCAGAGAGGGGGGTCCATGTGATTTGAGCATCCTCACTTATAGCTGCACAGGGAAGTGTATGTGACCCAGTCACTGCCACATGACAAGAGGCAGAGAACCTCAGGCCAGTGCCTGGTGGGACTTGCTTGCATTGTTCGACATGTATCCTCCACAGGCTTTCATTCTTCCTGGTGTGATTGAGGTAGGAAAGAATTCTGTTGGGATGCCCGCCAATTCTTGTCAAAAGTGTTGTATCAAGACAGATCGTGTTGAGTCATACACTTCTATGAAATAAGATTCCAGCATAAAGTTCAGGCTCTCCGGCTTGCTTTCTAGAAGTAATTATTTGGTTTGTGGAGTGCCGGATATATATGTGCGTAGAAAGAGCTGAGAAAGTTAGATGTCAGCATGATGGCATACCATTCCCCAAGAAGTAAACATAGGCTTAGTTTTGTAACCAATGGTAACTTCCTCCTATGTAATTATTTACATATGCTGTAAGAAATACCTTGATTATAGGTCCAGAAGATTGTCACAACTCTGAACACTTTGCTTACATGACAATGTTGATAAAACCTGGCTTGAAAATAAATGGGCTGGTTTCCAAGTCAGAATAGTTATTGAATACTAACTAATTAGTTTCCCACAGATGGGTGTAGAGGTCTTGGCTCCATTTGTCTATTGTTTAGATTTGGATTCTGGATTGACGCCTTTTAATCTGTTTTTAATTTATCTGCTATTTTGTAATCGAGTTCTATATTATAACATTAGATATTCTACATGTTTATAGCCTCAGCTCATAAAAATAGTTAAGGTACTAACAGTCTGTTCACAGTTGACTTGAGGTATTGGTTTTCTGCTACATGTTATCAATAGCTTCTCTTTTAAAAAAATAAACAGTACTAAAACTGAAACTGTTCTTGGTGCATATAATGAAAAGACAAAACTCATTTGGGTAAAAAAAAACAATGTTGGGAAAATCTGAATGCATCAGGAATAAAGAGGCCTGAATATGAGATGGATTTATTGCATAAAGGGGAAAACAGCCTTGAATTTAGAAAAGCTGAGCAAAGCTGTTAGCGATAGGACATTTTGGAGATCACTCATTTATATGATAGAAGCGGCATGACAGCACACAGCAACAACAAACCCTTTTAATGTCCTGCTTTAATTCTATTCTATTCTATTCTATTCTATTCTATTCTATTCTATTCTATTCTATTCTATTCAGATATCCACATCCTTTCCTTTTGACATAAATTTATAAAATGAAAATAGATTAAGGCCAGAGAAGGCCATAGTAGCCAGACAAATGTGGCAAGCAAAAACAGTAACAGTCTGCAGCCAATGAACAATAGCCAATACAAATGAAAACTGCTCAGAGGTATGAAGGCTAAAATCAACACTTTTCCAACACCTAGGAAAACGGAAGCATAGTAGCCAGGAATGGTAACGGAAAGCCTCCAGCCAGCTTCCCTGGCGGAAGGGTATTCCTAAGACAAGAAGCGACTCGTGAACAGTCTCCTCATGTCCAGCAGGGAATTGTGGCAGAACCTGTGACTTGGGACTCTTTGCTGCTCATCATCTTACACAGCATAAGGGAGAAGGAAATTCCAGACAGTCTTCCCCCCAAACCTGCTGAAGCACATTTTAGGGGGACTGGGAAGCCCAGCGGATGGCAGGGTGAAGGGGAATTCCATGAACGTGATTCCATGATGTGAACTCAGTTCCATTCACAGGAGGACAGCTGGGATCTAGGCCAGTGTCTTCTTCGGAGCTGTTCACACTAGACATGGGCACGACTCGGCAAAATTATCGTTTCCGTTTTCGGTTATCGTTTCCGTTACGTAACGGTAACGGTAACGATAATAAAGCCGTCAGAACTCAAACTCGAACCGAAAAAAGAAAAATTTGGTCAGGTTTTTTGTTTCCGTTTGTGGCATCGCGGCGATCGCGCGATACGAAGCACAGAAAAAGTTTTTAAAAGTTTTTTTTTTAAAAACCTCGACTCCCGGCCAAAAAAGCAGGCGAAAATATGCCTGCCTGAAGCTTTGCAACCTACCAGAGGGGTGGTCTCTGGGGGGTCCCCGGCCTTTCCCCCCTCTTCTCCTGTCCTGGGCTGCCTGCACCAGGCTGGGGGGGGGGTCATCCTCGTCGTCTCGCCATGCCATGCGTTGGGGGGGATCCAAAATCGCAACCACAATTTTTCTTTTGAAATCATGGTCAAAAAACACACCAAATCACCACAGAAACATATGAAATTTATTTATTTTAAATGCCTGAATTTTAATAGTAGCAGCAGTGGGTTTTTTTTTATAGCAATAAAACGTTGTATTGATTTTATTTTATTTTATTTTATTTTATTTTACCTGCCCATTTGGGCTGGGCATGGGATGGGACCATGCAAATTGTTTGAACCATTCCACCAATGGCATCGCCAGGTTTTTGACTGACACTTCTGGATGTCTCGGAGGGCATAAAAAGCCGAGGCACCTTCCAGAAATCGCAGTCGGGTGTATGGATGTGGTTGAGAGAGGAGGGCTGGCTGCTGGTGCTGGTGTGATCCGATCGAGATTGGGGAGGGAGGCTGGAGGCTTTAGGATTTAAGTTAGGCAGGCAGGGAGAGAATTGAATTTAGAAAATAATTTCTTTGATTCCCTGCAGCTTTGTCTGCTGAAGGGAATAGCAGTTTATTCTTTATTTCTTCTCTGGCAGTTTGTAAGGATTTTTGTCTGATATTGGATAAAGGGGGAGGTTCGACTGGGAGTGGGAGGTGTGGATTTACTTTGAAAATATATTATATACTACCATTTATTTTCTATTTTCCCAACTTCAATTTGCTTGCACACACACACATTTGGGGTGCAAGCCAAGAACAGAACCTCTATCCTTCCTAAGTGGTCTGCTAGGTCTGCCCACTCGCCCGTCCGTCCGCGCCGCCACCAGCCTGCAGCCCGCACCGCCGCCCGCCCACTCGCCTGCCCGTGGCCGCCGGCCACCTATGGCCCCCCGCCACCACCACCCGCCCGCACCTCCCCCTGCCGCGCACCCCCCGCCTGCCTCCTAGGGCGCAAAAACACCTAGCACCGGCCCTGATTGCGGGACGCCCCTATGCTCTGGGAAGTCAAATCGTGCTAAATTGTGGTGGAAACGACAAACAACAAACGAAACGACAAAATTTTGAAAAATTTCACGACAAACGGAAACGACCCGAAACGGACCTGTTCTGACAAATGAAAACTCGAAACATCATTTTTTTTGGTCGTGCCCATGTCTAGTTCACACAGAGAACCTTAAAGCCTTCAAAGAAGGCAGATGCCTCCAGTTGGCTGCAGCAGTGCTTGGTCTCATTTCCCATTTTCAATCTAATACATACTAGATGTGAGCCAACCAAGGTGTGTGTGGGGGGGGGAGCACAATTGTGAAGTAGCTGCCCTCTCCATGATTGTCTGAACGATACTCCTTCAAAGTTATCCCTCAGTGGTTGTGCTTTGTAGCATAAACCTGCAGATTTATTATTAATAATCACGTGTGTCTAATGTGTATTAAGGTTACATGAGTGTAGTCAGTACAGGGGAGGCATCAGGAAGAATAAGAGAATCATAGAATCATAGGAGTATCATTCAGACAAGGAAGAGGCAAAATAGTAGTAGCATCAAAGTAGCATTAAAGTACACACACACTGTTTTAAACATGACAGGGCCACCGTTAGCCTATCCATAAAAATGTATTACTTGTAGTGGGTGCCACCACCTCCTTTATTTTTGAGATACCACTTTTAAATTTAGTTTTGGCACATCATTGGAATTCAGAGCAGCATCCTACTGTGTTTGTTAGACATCCAACAGTCTCTCTCACGCACGCACCATGAGCTAAATAGCAGGAGTTGGGAAAATCACCTGTGTTCTATTAGCTGCAGGAGAAGCTGGTAAACTGGAGGGAGGTTTTGGGTTGCATTTAAAGGAGAAGAAGCTAGTTAACTGCACATGCTCCTTTGCAGCTGTGCTGGAATACAGGTTGAAATTGAAACAGTGTGACTATTTGCAGCTGTCCATTTCAGTAAGCCCTCGGTGAAAAATGGCCTTTAACCCATTCTTAGCCAAGCAAGAGGCATCAAGCAATGGGTAAGCAAACTTGTATGCTCTTCAAAAATCAAATGGCTAGTACAGCATACATCCTTCTTTGGAAGACAGTCCCATTCACACTACTTACTTGAAACAGAAAGTTAGGCCCATTGTACACAACCCCTAAACTCCGCCGCAAATGGCTCCCAGCTCCGGAGCTTAAAATTGTTTCCCCACCAGCTCCGGAGTTTACAGATAATTAAGTGTGACCATGCCCACCTAAGCACGTCCCAGCGCACTTTTCAGGTACCTGCTCTCTGGAGGTGAAAATTCCTGATGCGGATATAACGTAGTGAATGCCCGGCTCTCCTTGCTTCTGTTTGTTCTTTTTTTGCCCCCCCCGCCCCTTTCAGAGATTTGAATGCAGTGCCGGGACAGCAGAACGGAGGTGAGCGGCATTCTTTTCTTCCTTTTTTTCTCCCTCCCCTCACGCAGCCAGCAGCCAGGAGTGCGGAGGGGTGGGAACGCAGGAACAGCGACAAACCCCTAAGATCTCTGGTCCAAATTTAAGTGGCCAGCGGATCTTAGGGGTCGTGTGAAAAGGCCCTTAGTGTTAAAGAAATACATTGAGATAAGTAAGTTAGGATTCCTAACATGGTGGCCCTCTAATCTCCTACAAACAAGGCAAAATGTTTTCTATGTTCTCTCTTTTGTTGAGAATGTCAACAAGGAAAAAGGGTGAAGGAGAGGAAATAACTCTACCACCAATAGGCTAAAAAGGTTAGCACAAGTCAAGGACATTCTTGGAAATGCAGGAACCTCTCTGTGTGCCTCTTTCTCATCCACGCATGTTGACATGCATTCTCTTGTAGGCTGAGTTGCATCCAGTCATCTCTAATAGAACAACCACATCCAGTGTGTAAATCCCCTACCTCACCCTACCCCCTTGCTCTGAGTCAAAGCTGAGGACTTGACTTTCTTAGAAATTAACTTTTAAAGTCTTGGGCAGCTGGATAAAGACATCATCCTTTTATTTTATAATCTGTTCCCTCTGATGCAGGAAGGCAATGTGATTGTCATAGCAACAAGAAAAAGTCGAGGCAGAGTGTTTATGGTGTAAAATGAACTGGGAGTTACAGTGCTAGAATAAAACACTGGTGCCCATTGGCCCTGCACCATTTAAATGGAAATGGTGCTTTCACCTAAAAATAGATGGTGGTATTTTCCCCTCAGAGTTCTGTTCTCTCTCTCAGCCCACATCACACACTTGTATGTTTCAAATTCTTCTGGTCCTTGGGCTATAGCTTTCTTTTCTCTGTGGCATAAACACAAAAACATAGCCTCCTTAAAAAAGGTGCAAGACTGTATTGCTTGCTGAAACCCCCTTTTCAGGAAGAAGGGTTTTCACAAGGAGATTGTGAATATTGTGGATGCTGTCACCATGTCCTGCCTCTTCTTCATCTTTCTTGGGCAGTTA
Organism: Phrynocephalus guinanensis; assembly: GCA_037367245.1. Taxonomy (NCBI): domain Eukaryota; kingdom Metazoa; phylum Chordata; class Lepidosauria; order Squamata; family Agamidae; genus Phrynocephalus; species Phrynocephalus guinanensis. The sequence goes on along the minus strand of CM074736.1, from coordinate 47,744,983 downwards.
TTTCCATCATGATGACAAAAGAGCATAATTTTCACCTTGTTCAGCAGAAAAAGCAACTATGATGGTTATATTCCAGTGGCTGGTCTGTCTGTGTGTGGCTCACTCTTTGCTGTCATTCAAATGAGAGGCACCAGCGAAATGTCTCGCGCTCCCCTTTTGCATCTGCTCTTTCCATTCTTTTTCCTCCCGGCACTGTGCTTCTCTTGACACCTGAATAAACACTTGCAAATATTTATCGTTTTCTACTTCACTACTGTGGATTGAGAGCCTTCCCACAACTCCCCATTGTAAAACAGAGAGCACCCTCCTCCTTTTTAATATAAATATACAACTAATGTGCCCCCTGTTGCTACAGACATCTGTTATACTCATAGGAGGCATTGTGTTGCTCACCAGTTTGTCTTCACATCTGTACATGCTTGCACAATGATCTGACATTTGCAGTGACTTCTTGGGACATTTGGAAGCAGGGTCTTTCTAAGTGCTGCACATTGTGATTTAAGTGCCCAAATGTTCTCCAGTTTTTTCTCTGAATGACTTGGATTTGCTCCTTTCCATGGTTCTAGCTAGTTCGATTTATGGAAATGGTGGAAAGCGCAGATCTTTTAATATTTCTGGGCATGAATTAGATTGGAGTGACTACTTTGCAAGTTATGGTTTTAGTGAAGTGACTCTATAATGGCATGAACCACGAGGTTTCCCTGTTGCAACAGTCTATGTCCAAGGCCTCAGTCATAAGGTACAGTAGGACCCCTGTATCCAATGATTCATTAACCACTGATTCAGTTATCCACAGTTGCCAAAGAAAAAAATTAAATAAATAACTCCAGCAGCCACAAAGCAAGCTGCTGTCATTAACAGCAGCTGTAAAGCAAGTTGCTATCACAAAATAGCAGCCATAAAGCAAGCTACTGTCACAAAACAGCAGTTTTATGTGTTTTTTTGGTGTTCTCTCTTATCCATAGTTTTCGTTATCCACGGGAAGGCCGGGAACCAATCCCTAATGGATATCAGGGTCCTAGTGTATTCACTTACATTTCAGTAGCTGAGTGATGCTTATAAAGGCGTAAACAGGAAACAACTACAACAATACATGCAAGGAAATGTGGCAATTTTAAAAGAAATAATGAACCACTTCAAAAGTTTGCATTCTCAATTGTTTCTTTGCAGGCTCATAAATGTGTGTTTCCTGCTGCACTTGAAACACATACAGAATGGGGCTTGTTTGTTTCTTTCTCTGCTGACTAAGTAGTGGTATTTGAAAAGCTACACTTTTTCAAATACAAATGGAATGCTCTTGTCGTCCACATAGAAGACCTCTCTCGCACACCCATTAGGTCACCCTACTTTTTTTTTAAAAAAAATGCATGCTTTTGCACATATATTAAAAGTTTTTTCCCTTTTTTGACAGAAATATGTGACGGGAAAAATGCAAGAGCATTAAAATGTTATTACAATAATTTTGTAATAATAATTAAGAAGTCTTTTTAAATAGTGGCCCGGAAAAGTTCACTGAATGGAAAAAGCTGGGCGTTGGAATTCATAATGTATTGTATAGCCCACATATAATGTCTTGGAAGATATTCAAAAGGTGAGGGCAACTTTATAGTTCCTAGAAGGCTCATATAACCCCATATAACTGCTTGTCCCTAGAAAGCCAAACTTTTGCATCACAACATTTTGACTAATTCAGGACATCAAGTGTATAAAAACAGAGATTTCTGTCATGTGCAGCAGAACATATCCCAAGACACACAGACACCTGGGTCTTGCAAGCAGGGGGAAATCTATGCTGGGAAAATATTATCTGAGAAATATTTACTGCAAACCGACTTACTAAATTTGTGCTTATGCTTTGCAAATAACAAATGTTATTTAATAACATTTAGCATTGCAAAAGAGATATTAAAGTAACTACATGAGAGTGTTATCTACATGATAGTTCTGTTAAAGAAACAGCTTTTACAAAGGAAAAGCAATTTTATATCTTTTTGAAATACTATATTCAAGTTTATGATGCAGGATCAGAAATTTATCCTGCAGAAAAACCAAGAATTTATATAGAAGAACTATCATTCTATCTATCATATCATATCATTCTATCATATCAAATTTCTAGTACTTAAATGTACTAGAAATTTTGTATTAGAAGACTGCATATATACGTTTATATAATTCTACATACAGTATTCCTGGTCTATTTTACTTTTTTGCCAATTTATTACATTACTTGCTTGCTAATAAATTTGTTAAGGTAGAAAGGGATTCAGGGGTTTGAATTTTTAATACAAAAAAAATTTAATACAAAAAAATTAAGGAGTGAAGAACTAAATTAAGTATAGTAAGGTGCAATAGATTTGTGTCAGGAGGGATCTTACAGGGCATATCAGGGAGTCAGGGACCTTACAGACGGCATTCAGATTTTCCCACTGGGGTCAGGAGCTAAGGACATTCATATTTTCTGAGACTAATCATCTCAGAAACACATCTCTTACCACATGTTAACTCCCACTGATAGAGGGAAGACCTGCTCTCAAAGTGAAGGATGGCAATAAATATTAGGGGCACAGCCATTCCCATGGCAAAATAATGAGCCAGGAGAAATGATCTAACTGGAGATAGATCTTTTATGTTATCTGTTCAGTGTCCTCCAAGCCAAACTTGGAGTATTTAATGCACGAGACCAAGCTGCAAGCATAACTTTGCATCCTGTTCAATGTATGTCCACACGGCATTACGAGAAGCATTTCTAAATTTTAATCAGAATAGAACACATTTCCAAGTGCAGTTAGCAGTCCCAGCTGGTGGTCAAAAAAGACCCAGTTCTGCACTACTGGATAAAGCACAACACATACAAAAACTATTCTAGTTTATTCTCACATCACAACCAAGGTTGAATTCAGACTTCATCATCTTTCGTGGCTATGGCTCCATGAATCAGTCACTATCATTTAGGTACTTTCCAAATGACAGCTCAGGCCTGATCAGACCATCTTGTGGTTGCAAGCACCTGGGTTGCAGGGACTGATTGATATGATTCCAGAGTTGTAACACAAGATAGATGTGTGACACAGATGTAGGAACAATGAGTGTTATGGTAGCTGTCTTGTGAGACCTTGTGAAAAACCCACAGCAAATGTCCAGGTTTATCCAGTCTGCTCCTAAACCACCAAGGATAAGTCTATTGTCTTTCTCATGAGTGATTATCCATTTTGAGAGGCTCAGAATAAACATTAACAGGAAGAGGTCAGAATAAACATTAACAGGAACCTTCACTTCCTCCTTCATTTTCTTCTGCAGCTATTGTAGTAATTAAAGGATGCTCTTCAAGCCATCCGAAGCACTGTGACCTAGAACATGTTGTCAGAGAACGTCAGGATGGAAAAATAATGTGGCGTCACACTCAGTTTTCATGCTGTATTGACGATCACCATGCAAACAATTATCTAGAGGTACCATTATGTGGCTTTTGTGATTGTGACAAAGACTATAGTTTGCTCGGTTTGCAAATTAATTGCCTTAAAGTCACTGACTCACTGTACAGTGTTACCATTCCACAGTCTCTGTTCCTTTTTCTGTTTCCACCCCTTCCCTTAAGAGAGAGAGAGAGAGAGAGAGAGAGAGAGAGAGAGAGAGAGAGAGAGAGAGAGAGAGAGAGAGAGAGAGAGAGAGAGAGAGAGAGATGCAAGAATAATGCCAGAAAATTGGATATGGATTTATTTAGGTATAAGGATCTAGGGATATAATTTTCCATTGGCCCATACAAACCACCAACCAAACTGAACCTCCTGACTTGAAAACATCCCATCCTACTAATGTGTGATTTCCTTGTGGGAAGCCCCAAGCACTTGGAATTTACCAAGCTCTGTGCTCTGTACTCTTTTATGTTCTGCATTAAAACTCGACTGTCTCCATTCCCTGTCAAGGAACGCAAGAACCCAATCTGTAGATTTCCATGCTCTATGTGGAGTCCATCCTGAAAATATTTGGAACTGGGTCTAAACTAGGGGGGGCATATCTCAGTAAATCCATGACGCTTAAAGTCTTCAGACTATTTTGGTGGTGAATAAATGCCACAGAATGCATCCAATGAAGAGTCTGCAGAAGGGGTGGAGTGAAGAGAGGTGGGAACAGGCAGGTATCCAAAAAATGAAGTATGCAGGGTGGGTGTTTTTGAATTTGTTTCACCACATAGCTTTTGAAACATTAAATTATTCCCTAAGATATCTTCAGATAGACTTTCAAGAAGCTGCCAAAAATGATTATGTGGTGGCATTATAAAAACCATGTGCTATGTTATGTACTAGAACCAGAATCCAAAAGAGACTATGTTGCTGCATGTGTTTTGGGGTTTTGTGTTTTTCATAACTGCCTTGCTAAACCACAAATTGCTCTTTGATCTCATGCATTAGGAGAGAGGTACTTAGCAATAAGATGGATGCAAGTACTCTGCAAAGGGGCAACGGTTGCTGGTGCACACGCATGATTTCCCAACAAGACCTGGTTTGTGCCACTCCTTGCTATGTTTAGACATAGGCAATCCTGCTTGGTTCTAGGGAGGGCAGAAAGTGGGCTTCTGTTTTTGTCGGGATGTTGTGAATAATTATTGGGTGCATCCATGTGTGGACAAGCTTTTTGGGATCCTAATCCAGGGACACGTTATGGACAGTGTGTGTTTCCAGCATTCCTAAGGAGGAGAAGCAGACTTATAAATGAACCCCATGATAATCTCCCAGTAGCCAATCACAAAAAAGCCCTCCAAAACAAGTTAAGGCACAGCAGGCAGAGAGAGGCACACCTCTCTTAGGCTAAACAGGTAGAGTTTACTTCTAACCCGAAGGAGCCTTTTAATGACATAATAACTGCATCAACTGATTTGGGCCTTCAAAATGTGATGAAATAATTTCATGGCTGCTTATCTAGGTGCCCTGTTTGGTCCTGTGAAATGGCCTGGACTCAGAATGGGTTGAATTTAGCTCAAAATAGTTGCCAGTGGACATGGGCACGACTTGGCGAAATTGTCGTTTCCGTTTTTGGTTATTGTTTCTGTTACGTAACGGAAACGGTAACGATAATTAAGCCGTCAGAACCCAAACTCGAACCGAAAAAAGAAACATTTGGTCGGGTTTTTTGTTTCCGTTTGTGGCATCGCGGCGATCATGCAATGTGAAGCACAGAAAAAGTTTTTAAAAGTTTTTTTAAAAAACCCAACTCCCGGCCAAAAAAGCAGGCGAAAATATGCCTGCCTGAGGCTTTGCCACCTACCAGAGGGGTGGTTTCTGGGGGGTCCCTGGCTTCCCCCCCCCCTCTTCTCCTGTCTTGGGCTGCTTGCACCAGGCTGGGGGGGGTCATCCTCGTCGTCTCGCCATGCCATGCGGTGGGGGGGATCCAAAATCGCAACCGCAATTTTTCTTTTGAAAACGTGGTCAAAAAAAACACCAAATCACCACAGAAACATGTTAAATTTATTTATTTTAAATGCCTGAATTTTAATAGTAGCAGCAGTGGGTTTTTTATAGCAATAAAATGTCATATTGATTTTATTTTATTTTATTTTATTTTTTATTTTTTTAGACCTGCACATTTGGGCTCGGCATGGGATGGGACCATGCAAATTGTTTGAACCATTCCACCAATGGCATCGCCAGGTTTTTGACTGACACTTCTGGATGTCTCGGAGGGCATAAAAAGCCGAGGCACCTTCCAGAAATCGCAGTCGGGTGTATGGATGTGGTTGAGGGAGGAGGGCTGGCTGCTGGTGCTGGTGTGATCCGACCGAGATTGAGGAGGGAGGCTGGAGGCTTTAGGATTTAAGTTAGGCAGGCAGGGAGGGAATTGAATTTAGAAAATAATTTCTTTGATTCCCTGCAGCTTTGTCTGCTGAAGGGAATAGCAGTTTATTCTTTATTTCTTCTCTGGCAGTTTGTGAGGATTTTTTTCTGATATTGGATAAAGGGGGAGGTTCGACTGGGAGTGGGAGGTGTGGATTTATTTTAAAAATATATTATATTTATTTTCTATTTTCCCAAGTTCAATTTGCTTGCACACACACACATTTGGGGTGCAAGCCAAGAACAGAACCTCTATCCATTCCTAAGTGATATCCTAACTGCCCACTTGCCCGTCTGCCTGCGTCGCCACCCTGCCCGTCGCCACAATAAGTAACATTCTGAACCCAGAGAATCCAGTTTCTGCATAGGGAAAAAACACCTGGATGATTGTGGGACCTGTAAGTCATTTAAAGTAGAATTGCATACGATTTTGAAAAATTACAAACGAAACGAAAACGGACCCGTTCCGACAAAGAAATATTTTTTCAGGTCGTGCCCATTTAGTTGCACTCAACTTTTTTCGGTCTATAGGTTTCCTAAACTATTTCAACATCTTTATGCTGTATCATATATTACTATCCAAAATTAATATTGTAGGACTGTTTTCAATGACATCAATTCTTTGGTGTTTCTTTTTCACAGCTGAGTAGATCTGAAGTTATGTTCCATTATGCATAAGACATAAGTCTGATTTTGAACATTTTCCCTGCATTAAGAAAAGTTGGATTTTGTGACCTGTACAAGCAGAATTGCATAATTTCAATTAGTCATTCCTCAGAGATGGAAAGCATACTTTCCCTGGTTATCCAAAGCTAGCACATTCAGCCAAATATTGACTAGAAACCTCTGACTCTAATGCTGGAAGTTATTTCACCTCCCTCTGATTTTGACGTTTTCCCCAGCAGGGAACTCCCACAAGCACGTATTTCATGTCATGGTAGCTGGCAAGATACTTTCCATTTATCCAATCTGCACCTTGCCCTAATTTGAACCACTGAACGTTACTTGTTTACTCTCCTAGAATGCACTTTCTGCATGAGTATTGACTTTCAGCCAGACTGTATTTTAGCAAGGCTGTATGCTGCTTTAAGCCTCAGTTCTGAAAGAAAGACAGGATACAAATCAAATAAGCAAAATAAATACATTTTCTTTTTCTTTTTCTTTCTTTCTTTCTTTCTTTCTTTCTTTCTTTCTTTCTTTCTTTCTTTCTTTCTTTCTTTCTTTCTTTCTTTCTTTCTTTCTTTCTCTCTTTCTTTCTCTTTCTTTCTTTCTTTCTTTCTTTCTGTCAGAGTGCTGCACAGTTTAATATTATGAGTGTATATGAAACATAGGCAAAATTATGAACAAATTAAAATGTTAAGATATTTGGATTATTTTTGACCAGAAGTGGGCTACCTCTATCTCAGCCATTTGCTAGATCTTCTTTTGTAAACATGGTGGGGCATGAATTGCCTGCACATAAATGCTTTAATCCACAGTTACAGAAAATTTGTCCTATAAGCAAACAGCCTACTTTTACTTGATTATTCTTTGATCTCCTAACTTTGTTTCAAAGTCTGTTAAGTGACTTCCAGACAGTTCAGCTAGGGTCTTCTTCTGGTGGAACATACTCTTCTGCATCATTCATCCATTTAGCAAAGTGGCTTCTTTTTGCACTTCTTATGTTTAGCCTAGCCACTTCTGGTTTGATGTTCAATACTAATACTAGTCAAATAATATTCAAATATTAAATGCTAGTATTGATGTTAAATCACTCCAATACTGATCTACTAAACTATTTTGTTTGCTCACATATAGTTCTTCTTCTTTAAGTGCCACGTAGAACGTTGGCACTTAACTGGTTTCTATCTAAAGCTATGATAAACAGAGCAGCTGTGCTCACTGTGGACCACTGGCTTAAGTTCTTAAGCCAGAATGTTCTTCTGCACCCCGGGCCATGCTTCCCATCTATTTTTCCTTGAAGGATACACACTTCCCATCTATTTTTTCCTTGAAGGATGTATATATTTGAACATATAATTGTATTGCTCAATATAAGCCACTTCCTATTTTTTCTGCATGTATTAAGATACAGTGCGTGAAAGCTGTTGCACAACAGGAATGATTCATTCACCATGGCAGATACTTGCTGTTCAAAGGCTTTCTTTTCAGATTTGGGCAATGCACGTGACTTTAGATGACTGTGTACAAGCTGTGCACATCTTGTAATTGGAAAGGGAAGCCTTTAATCAACAGTAACCTGCCACGGCCAATGCATCATCCCCATTGTGCCGGTGGAACTGCACAACAGGATTTCAGCCAAGTAATCAGCATATAGCTATTCTCCCTCACTCCAATTTATCCCCATTGTCCTCCAGTGTTATCTACAGGAACTGTGCTGATTTCATCTATAATGCATCACAGTGTTTTTGGTTCATCAGAAATCCCTGATCGATGATTGTCAGGCACTCTATTTTTGAGGCTGAGCTTTTGCCATCTTGGGCATAATTAGGTATAAACAAGCTTGAAGAGATATAAATGGATTCCCTGGTTGGACAGCATGTCCACAAACGATCACTTTTATTAGGTAAAACATTAAATGCCTCTAAAGTGCACATGTAGTTCAGAGTCAAAATGCTAATTATTTTAGTGTAAGGGCACCAATCTGTCACTTCATACAGGGTAACAGGGAGTAATTTTCATGTAAACAAGCCAGTATTAAAGATGAAGGTAACCATTTTTGAAGATAGAATTAAAGAGTGAAAAAAATATGATATCAGTGAAGTGGAACACTCGTCTGTCGAGAATGACATTCAACAGGGAAAATGGAATGTGTTCTGCATAGCAAAGAAGAACTAACAAACAAGAGTGATATTGAACATTTGTCTTTCTTTTCCTTGAAGATTAATCTGTGTCAGGAAAACCTAGGCACTTTCAATTTGACTCCTTTTTCTTTCTTTTTCTTTTTTGCATCGGCATTGGGAGCAGCTCAATATCTCTGATCACTGTGCCTGCACTGAAAAAGATGCTTCCATCTCCTATTCAGAACCACCATCAGGGTTTTGGTTTCCTTCCTTCCTTCCTTCCTTCCTTCCTTCCTTCCTTCCTTCCTTCCTTCCTTCCTTCCTTCCTTCCAACTTGTATACTTCCCCATAGTGCAATCTCTGAGCCATTCATAACATGGTCATACTTAGACACACAAAAAGAATAATACAATATAATATTCAAATAAATATCATAATAAAGCCACTGAACATCTCAGGTAACTTGCACTACAAAAGTAGCTTTAAATAATTCAATTTTAACTAATTCCTTAAAAACTGAGAGAAAAGGTGCATGAAAAACCAGTGTTGGACATTTGTTCCAGAGGTCCAGAGTCACAACTAAACTAGCCCAGTTTCTGACATTCACTGTTTTGGCCAACTTATGTACCATTTCTAAAATCATAGACTGCAAATAAAAATGGGGCAAGTAGCTGTTTTGTAGGAGAAACATTTCTACATATATCAATGTCTGACTTAAACCATTAAGGGATTTATATGCTATGACAATTACCTTGAATTAGTCATGGAAACAAACAGGAAGCCAATAGAGACATGCCAAGACTGAAGATGTGTGTTGTTATCTGTTAGTACCTTTGATCAGTCTGGCCACAGCATTTTGGGCCTGCTGAAGTTTCTGTACTGACTTCAAGGGCAGTCCTACCTGCAGAATGTTACAGTAATCTGTTTTGGAGATTACTAGTACATGAATCACTATTGTTAGACATCTCTTCTTCAGATAGGGGCATAGCTGGGATATCAACTAAAGTTCATAAAAAGCAGTCTTGGCCACATAAGGTATTTTGCATGTCCACAGAGAGGGTGGGGTTCAAGAGTGCACCCAGACAAAATCTATCAAGGGAAAAATAACCCCACCAAGACCAGGTAAATATTCCTTTAATTAGTCTGAAGATCCTCCGAACGATAGGATCTCCATCGTATCTGCATTCAGTTTTATGGTTCTTCGTCCAATTCGTTATCACACCAGACAGTGCTCAAGGACCTGTAACACTTCATGTGCAGATGAAGTAGAGTATGTCATCTGCATATTGATGACTATGGACTCAGGGCTGTATATTGATCTGATTTGTTTATTGTCCTTCAGTATTGTAAGCCACCTTGGCCCTTTTCCAAGGAGAAATACGGGTTAAAATAGTCTAAATGAATAAATAAATAATGAATTATCATATGACTTAGCTCAGTGATTTCAGATAGATATTAAAAACATTGGGGAAATGGTTGATTCCTGAAGAACCCTATAGCAGAAGTCTCAAAGGGTAGACGTCCTGCAATCTCCCCCAGCTAGGCTCTCTGAGAGTAGCCACAGGCACCATCAAATAATGGCACCCCCAAATGTTAAATTCAATAGCTGTCATAGAAGGATGACTTGATTGAGAGCATCAAAGGTCACATAAAGATTCAGGAGAACCAGCAAGATCACACTCCCCCTGTCTGCCTCCTTCAGGAGATCATTTTGAAGACTGACCAATGCCATTTTAGTTTCACATTGCAGCCTAAACCCCAATAGAAGGATATGCTGTAAGTCTAGAATATTCACCTGGCCTTTACTTTGTGATGTTTTCTTCTGTTCGGCATGCTGCATCTGCTATTTTCACTTTTCTACAGGAATAAACGTATCTCCCCTTTCAGCTCCACCAGAACATTCAAAGCCGGAATAGGTAAGCAGGTAACAAAAAGAGTACAAATAATGGAATTCAGCTTCAGGCTTGAAGTTCCTGCTTCCCTGCTGCTTTTCTGTATCTATAACCTTAACTATATAGACTGCCTTTTCCATCACAGAGGATTCTCTCTCTCTCTCTCTCTCTCTCTCTCTTATGCAAAATGTTGACCATTATGAAATTTTGCTCAGAGTTTCCCCATTTCCAGAAAGCTAACTAATTTCCCATCAACATCAAAGGGATAATGATTGATTTGTTTCCCTTATATGTAGGAACGGAAAGCATTACTTTATTAAAAATGGTTGCCAACGTGAATCCCCATTAGGCTGTTTTTAAACAAAAACGCTTAAGTTTGGCAAATCTCTTTGCATCTTTGAACTATATTAGATTTGCTCCAGTGCCTCTTCCAATAAATAATGTGGGTAATGGAAAACCTGCTTTTAAAAATTAACCATGGCTTAAAGGCTTCAGAATGAATACAAATAAAAATAAACTATGTTTTTAAGGTTTGCTTCCTCTCCAGACACACGATTTCAGTAATATTAATCTCACTACATACAGTCTTCTCATTGTTGCTAGACGTCAATAGCATTCTGCGATGCAATACAAAATGAATACGTATCTGCCCCTGACACTTGAGCTTAATACTCCACATCACAAAAGTCCAATTAGAAATAGATATTCATTCTCCAGAGGCAGCAATTCTACTTCTTCATTGGGCTTTATATTTCACCTTTCCTCACAAGGAAATGGATACAGGTTTTTTTTATTCTAACTAGCGATGGCGCTGAAATTTGGAATTCGTCGATTTGGTAATCAAAGCTGGCATGCACCTGACCCTTCAATATACACAGTCATTATTTTAAATCCATTGAACAATTTGTTATTTAAGCTGAGTTAATTTTGATGTGTTCATTACTCATGTTGGCAGAAAGGCACAATAACTTGAAGCAGATTCTGATGGAGGTGAAAGAAGGAGGTGCAAAAGCAAGACTGCCGCTGAGGAAACAAAAATCATGACTGCAAAAGAATTACATAACCTCTGAATTCACAAAGGAAACAGAAATTGTTAACTATTTCCTATACCTCAGTTCAATAATGAAATGGAGGCTGCAGACAAGAAATTAGAAGACTGAGGGAGCCTTGGAAGGGCAGCTATGAAGAAGCCAGAAAAGATCTTTAAGTGTAAGGACGTGTCACTGAAGACTAGATCACCTTCACTATGATATTCCAACAACTATGTACAGATATGAAACTTAGACCAGTCAAGAAATCAATCAGAGAAAATAATGACTCTTTTGAAATGTGGTACTGGAAGGTATCTAGTCAACAGTGGAAAGGGTTGCCATTTGTCCAAATTGACTTGGTGGCACATCATTAATATTGGCGGAAAGCTTTGCAGATACCATTAGCCACCTAAACAAGAGTTGCGAGATCAAATACCTTATTTCCATGTGTGAGGGTGGGCAGATGGAAATGTGGCTGCTTTTGAAGCTCCCTCCATCTCTCTTAGTCTGTGTGGCTGCTAATGGTTGCCAGTTAGTACAGGGAATATGGAACAGTACTGTCAGTTGCACAGTGTAACAGAGTGAGTAAGACATTGTGTTCAGTGAGACTTCCTTTCAGATGATGATGATGATGATGATGATGATGATGATGATGATGATGATGATGATCATCATCATCATCATCATCATCATCATCATCATCATCACACCGCAGACATGATAACTACGCTGGATTTTGTATTACAAATCACTAGTAGAACACTTCCCAAGTGTTTACGACTGCGTAATGTACTGGCAAATTATGCGAGCAGATGCCAGTAAGGTGGCTTTCTGCAGCTAACTGATGGTGACTTTGTCAACTCCAATTTCTTCTAAATACTTGCTTAGCTCTTTAGGCACCGCACCCAGCATGCCGATTAGCACTGGGACCACCTGTACCGGTTTATGCCAGAGTTTCTGAAGTTCAATTTTCAGATCATTATATCAGGTAATTTTTTCAAGTTGTTTCTTGGTGACTCTACTCTCACCTGGTGTAGCAACATCAATGATCCACACTTTTTTCTTCTCCACAATCATAATATTTATTTATTTTAGAGTATTTTTACCCCACCTTTCTCATATCTGGAGTATTATGCTCCAAACCCCTGTCTGCCTATATTCAGAAGTCCCAAAGTAATTTTGCATGCTCATTTTCAAACAATTTTTAAGGCTTATGATCCCACCAGTATTTTGCTATGAGCAGATGATAGTTGTGACACAAATTCCAGTGGACCATTTGAGCAAGTACATTATGATGCTGCTGGTAATCAGTCTGAGCAGTTTTCTTGCAACTTCTTCTTCTTCTTCTTCTTCTTCTCCTTCTTCTTCTTCTCCTCCTCCTTCTTCTTCTTCATTAGATTTCTATACCCCACCATCTGGCAACATGGCCACTCTGGGCAGTTTACAAAATACATCATAACAAAACAAAACAATATACAATGTAAAATAACATAACAAATAAAACATACACATGACTGAATATATAGTAAAATCGTAAACACATATTCAGAAAGAATAATAGGCAAAGACAGCATAAGAATGAAAGAACAAATCATGAAAAGAGCAAATTAGACCTAAAACTAGAGTCATCCAATTCTGTCACTGCACACTACATATTGTGACAGGATGGGAAAAATGAACTTGAAAAACTAGAGCTGAATTTCACTACACACAGTCAATCCAGGGGCATTATAGTCTGCACAGGCCTTTATTCCTAGTAACATTACAAGAAATATATTTTTAAAAGCTGGCAACCTTAATGTAAATTCAAAACTACTGTACGTTTAAAGTCCATCATGAAAGTGATTCAAATAATTTTAAAACCCAGTTATGACTAATATGAAAGTCATGCTGTGATGTTCCAAAATGTTTGTGTTTTTTGTTTTTTCCCATAAACAAAAATTCTAGTGTTGCCTGTTGTATGTCCTTCTGAGTGAAACAAAAATGCTTTGAAATGTTATTTCAAAATTCAAAGTAGATTTGTGGTGTGGGGGGGAAGGAAACTCTCACACAACCCAAAACACATCACCAATCTTCAGGACTGGAGACTTCATGCTCACTGAGTCTCTTTTTGGCAAACTGTAGGTTACAGAGAACACAATGTTGAAAGCGGTCATTCTTCAAATGCTGAGAAATATGTGATCATAATAGGAAATATTATGTGATCACACCTCCAAAACAGTTTCCGCTGTCTTATAAATTCCTCACTGGTTTTGTAAGCCCAGGTTCTCTTTGCAAGAATGATTGCTCAGTCATAAAGGAGACCTGGAATCATGTCTCCGAAATCTGAACACACAGTTTGGTTCTGGGATTCATCAGCTGGAGCCTGACATCAATGGGGGACATGAACATAAAATTAAGGAATAATGAGCCTAGACGTGTCCAGAGCTTAGAGCAATTCCACTATACAAAATAAAGTTCTCTTCCAATTAACCTGCATTCCCCTTTCCCCCAATAATACTAACTGTAGGGTCAGAAATTAATGTCTACTGCAAATCATTATCTTAATACTAGAGTAGTTGCTTAAACCCTTGGATGTCACTGAAATATGGGAGAAATTGGAAAAAGAGGGAAGCCCTCAAGGAGTTTTCTTTTGATCAGGGAGATGGATCTTTGAAGTCTTTGAGGTTCATAAGAAACAAATAAACAAGTTCCTAAGAACATAAATAGAGCCAGGCTGGATCAGGCCAAAGGCCCATCTAGTCCAGCTTCCTGTATCTCACAGTGGCCCCACCAAATGTGTCTGGGAGTGCATGAGAGTAGATATCTGTCTCCTGATACCACTCCCCTGCATCTGGCCCTTGAATTACCCTGGTTTTAAGCCTGGAGATTACACATCTCCATCATGGTTTGTAACCTGTGATGGACATTTCTCCAGGAATCTGTCCAATCCCCTTCTGAAGGCATCCTGGCCAGATGCCATCACCACATCTTGTGGCAGGGAGTTCCACAGACTAACAACATGCTGGGTAAAAAATATTTTCTTTATGTCTGTTCTCACTCTCCCAACACTCAATTTGAGTGGATGTCCCCTAGTTATGGTATTTTGTGAGAGGGAGAAGAGCATCCCTCTATCCACTTTACACATGCCCTGTATTATTTTGTATGTCTCAATCATATCCCACCTCAGGCACCTTTTATCAGGCACCTTTTATCCAAACGAAAGAGCCCCAAATGGAGGTCCCCCAACCCAGTATTCATTTTAGTCACTCTCTTGCACCTTTTTCCAGTTCCACTATGTCCTTTTTGAGATGTGGTGACCAGAATTGTACACAATACTCCAGGTGTGGCCTTACTATCATTTTGTACAATAGCAAATATTTCAGGAATTTTATGAAGATTTATATAAGGGAGGTAATGTCTCAAAAGCAGACATAGAAGAGTATGTTAAATAAATTGTTAAAGAAAAAATACTAGAGACAGACATGAGGGAACTAGAAAAACCAATTCAAGAGGAAGAGATTGGAGCTATTATTGATAAAAAATGGTAAAACCCTGGGTTGTGATGGACTAGATTCAGATTTTTATAAATTGTTTAAATCAGTTTTAGTTCCAAGATTAAAAATACTCTTCAATAGAATCTTACAAGGAGATAAAATACCATTATCTTGGAAACATTCATTTACAATTCTCATTCCAAAACCTAACAAGGATGTGATGGACCCTAGTTCATATAGACCTATCTCATTAATAAATCAAGATGCTAAGATTTTTACCGCAATATTAGCGAATAGAATGAATGGGTTTATTACAAAATATATCAAGGAAGATCAAAATGGGTTTCTAAAGGGAAGACAAATGCCTAATTTAACTAGAAGAGTGCTGAATATTATATATGATACAGAAATGAATACACAGAAGGCTGGTATTCTATCATTGGATATATTTAAGGCTTTTGATTGTGTGGAATGGCCAACACTAAAAATAGTGATTGAAAATTGGGGGTTTGGAATGAAATTTAGAGGCGAGATGGATCAATTATATTCTGAAAATACATCTGAGATAATAATTAATGATGGGATTTCAGATCGGATATCTCTAGGCCGAGGTACTAGACAAGGTTGCCCCCTCTCCCCACTTCTATTTTGTTTAATGATTGAAATGTTTTTGGATAAAATAAGGAATGATGAGTTAATTAGCGAATTAGGTGCTGATAATAAAGTAAAGGTTAATTTATTTGCATATGATTCCTTATTGACAATTAAAAACCCACTACAGACTATGGATAGAGTTAAATATCATTTGGAGAAATTTGGGTCAATATCTGGATTGAGGGTTAACTGGCAGAAATCTCAGGTGATGTTGTTTAATCATAACAAGGAAGAACAAGAAGTGTTTACCCATAACTATGGATGTAAGATAAGTAACTCAATTAAGTATTTAGGTATAGAATTAGTAAAGGACACACGGAAACTAAAGGAATTTAATTATAGTCAACTGAAGAAAGAAATTAAGAATAAAATGTTAGAATGTTCAAGTCTAAAACTTTCTTGGTTTGGGAAGATTGCATTGATGAAAATGGAAAGTTTACCAAAGTTAAAATTTTTCTTTATGATGCTTCCAATACAGCTAAGTAAGGATGACCTTAAATTTTGGCAAGATTTAATTAATAACTGTTGTAACAGTGGTAAAAAAGCTAGAACAAACAAAAAAATTGGTATATGGCCCCAAATAAAGGTGGTATTGGTTTACCGAATGTTAAAAATTATTATTTAGCAAATCATATAAGGTTTATTGGGGATATTGTGTTTAGTCCAGAAAGATTAATATGGTGGAAAATGGAATAATCGGAAATAAAGGAGGATATTGAAAAATACTTATTCGGCACTATTAAGAAATCAAAGTTAGATGAGATTAATAACCCCTTTCTTAGATCTATGTTAAATGCATGGTACTTACATAAGAAAAACTATGTCCCTCGGACTCATCATTGAGATCTGTAACTGAAATGGAGAATTTCCCTATAAATTTGAAAGTTTTCAAAAAAGTATTTAGAGATAAACAAGTGATTAGATTGAAAGACTGGATAGGCAAGATGAAAGGGAAAGTACAAATGAAGGAAATTCTCCAAGGTAGGGCTATATCTTGGTTTAATTTTATACAGTTAAAGAAATGGACTTATACTTGGATAAAGAAAAATAATAAATGCAGAGAGTACACAAAATATGAACAACTCTTATTGTTGTATGAGGATACTCAGAAGGAAATAGTAGTAAAGGGTATTATTAGCAAACTATATAAAATTATTTCGGATTTAGATGAAAATAGGGGAGGATCTGGATCGAAATTATTGTGGGAACAAGATTTTAAAAAAGAAATACGAGAAGAAGACTGGGCTAAAATGTGGAGAATGAGAATACTTAGATCTATGTCTGTTAGAATAAAGGAAATTTTCTTTAAAATAAGTTTAAGAAGGTATTTGACGCCAGTGAAACTGAATAAAATGAATGCAATTTTTTCTAAGCTTTGCTGGAAATGTGATAATGAGATTGGTACCTTTTATCATTTGTGGTGGGAATGTAAAAAGATACAGAAATTTTGGAAATGTATTTTTAAAGAACTAAGTGACATACTAGAAATGACTATAGAGCCCAAATCTGATATTGCCTTGTTATCAATATTTGTGGATCATAGTTATGATGTTAAAACCAAAGAGTTGATTACAAATTCGTTGACAGCAGCTAGATTAATAATTGCTAGAATTTAGAAATCTAAATATGAACTATGTTT
This sequence comes from Phrynocephalus guinanensis, assembly GCA_037367245.1. NCBI lineage: Eukaryota > Metazoa > Chordata > Lepidosauria > Squamata > Agamidae > Phrynocephalus > Phrynocephalus guinanensis. The sequence continues at coordinate 47,727,677 of CM074736.1, read as the reverse complement.
AGAAGAATGGTATAATGAAGTATGGAATATTGTTTTAAATGATAAATTGACTTGTTCTCTCATGGTTAAAAAAGGAGAGTTAAAAAGAGATAATTTCTATATGGGGTAGATTCATTGAAAATGTGCTTGTACGGGATAAGAGTAAGGTTTCCGCGCAACAATCGATTTTGTTCTGGAGGGGAGGATGACGAATGTAAATATGAAGAGTGATCCTGTTGGTGAAGGGGTGCACTGTTGTTGATGTTTGTCTTTGTTATGTAATTTGTATATGTTTTTTTAAATTAAAAAACAGCAAAAAAAAGCATTATATGTTGGCTGTTTTATTTTGAATCCCCTTTTTGATAATCCCTAGCATGGAATTGGCCTTCTTCACCGCTGCCACACAATGGGTAGATGCCTTCATGGAGCTGTCCACCAGAACACCAAGATCTCTTTCCTGATCCGTCACGGATAGCTCAGAGACCATGAGTTTATGGAAAAAGGTTTGATTTTTTTAATGCCCCAAACAAGAAGTCCAGGGGCTGCCAGAGAACAGGAGTGACCATACCACTCACCTGCTTGATTTTTCTCTCATTTTCTTCACAGAATATGATCCTTATTTAAGGAACTCAAATGTCAGCTTCCATACAGGCTAACATAACAGAAGTGGCATCATACCGATATGATTTTCCTTGCTTGGGCAGGATGGACTCGCCATTAACTGTAATTCACTAAAAGACTTGTATGGGCTTTCACACATGCTCGGGCATGTGATGTTGTGTAAGGCACTCCTTGTCCAATTCCGCAACAAAGATCAACATGTTGATCATAGGGGAGTTTATACTGGAGATAGTGCTCAGGTTTCGCTCAGACCCCAGAGCCCTAATGTTCATCTGTGTAATTGTACTCTTTCCGAAATGTAAGAAGGGACAGATTATCTTCAGCAATCTTTCTTGATACTCTTTGGCACTTTGGGATTTTGTATAATTGGCTAAGTACGAGCGAAGCCCAGCGATTAGCCTGAGTTTTTCAGCATGCCTTGACGCATTTTGGATCGCTGCCCGCAAGCACTTAGACGACAAACAGAAATATAGACCAAGATACTCAGGGGAGTGCTTTCAGAAGACAGGAAGAAAGATGTAGCTGTTTCCAAGGGCCTGTTCTTAACTACAGTCCGAGTAATTTTCAAATGCTAAGCATAAGTGAGAGCAATAGCCAGGGCCTGGTCTACAACATCAGTCTTCTTTATATGACCAAGGTGATTTTCAGTATATATGTGAAGGGCAGCAAGGGGTCATGGCCTGATTCAAAGAAGATAAAGCAGAAGTCTTTTGGTCTTAGAACCCCACAACCACATCTGAAACCGTGGCTCATGCCACGAAGCTTCTTCTGTCCAGCTTATGTCTTTTATTGGCAGGCAATGTGGATTCTATCTTACAGATTCCATGTTACAGCTGTTTTTGCCCCCTAAGAAAACAAACATTGCATCAAACCCTAGGAAGATGTTTGAATAAGGGTTAACTTGCACACAGATTGTCTCTATTTGGGTTAACTATGCTTTCATTAGTGATTCAGTATGATATGTTTGGACACCAACGAAGGGAAATCAGCCATATCAAAGAAACGTTGACTTATCAAAACATTATGGGAAAATGCCACATCAGAAAGTATGTAAAGATGCAGTGTCAAGATCATGTTTCTGAAAATGGAAATCTGAAAAGTGATATTCATTTGAAATAGCCAACACAAACAAGGCATATTCTAAGAATGTTCCTGAGATTACATATGGATTTTCTAGAATGTGCTGCTTGGAGGAAAAGAACTTAATTTTTAAAATGTGTAATAATGAATATTTATATTAATATTCCAAAAAGTTTCCCAGGCATTCTTTTTGCTTTAAAAAAAACTTGCAGATGTTGAGGGATTTTGCAGCTCTTTTGGCACTGCTCCAGAACTAGGTAATGGACAGTCATGGCCTGTATTATATGCTTTCTCTGTTTTTTGTACCAACATTATTTGGTGGCATTACAGACAATCTAGGCACTGCTACCTTCCCAAGTAAAATCAACACACTTAATTCACTAAATGTCCAAAGTACAGCGGTGCACCAGAACTTCTGGTTCTTAGGTCAAATTCACCTGTTTTATAAGCAGAACAATTCCTACCATGTTTGACCAAATAGTGGCAGCCTAAATGCAGCAACCACATTAGGCAGTTGGAGACAGAAAGGACATTGCAGCCACATCAGTGCTGCAAAATGAACTTCATTGCTGTTACACACTTACTCCTTACCTTCTCTATTGCTCATAATTATGCTACCAGTATCCCTTTCTCAAATCTAAGTTCAAATGTTTATTAAGCACTTCTTTATGGAATTGATTTTTCTGCAGGTCCACCATACACACATGTCAAAATAACAGTGCTATTTCTCCTTTAAGCATGGTGAAACATATATTTTTGCATCTCACTCAGGGATATGCAGTCATTTACTAGGTGTCTCAATGACCGCTATATCACCTGGGGGAAGATCCGGATACTGTGAAAATCTGGCTTTTCTTCTTTCTCGGTCACATGACTGAAGATGTGGGGTCTCTGTTCCCATGTATAAGGATTTTTTTTTAAAAAGTGCCAACCAGTTCCAGGGCCAGCAGGTGGGGCTAGGAAAGCCTGAAGGGGGGGGGAGAAGAAATTTTTAACAAAAATTAAAAAGCACCAACCAGCCCTAGGATGAGCTGGTCGGCGCTGGGGGAGGGGGAGAAAACCGGATCATATGTGAGCTCCCACAGACTTCTGGTTCCCATTTTTTACCAGAACAAAAAATTCCCAACTTTTGCAGTAGGTTTTGGAAAACTCGCTAAAGGGGGCATAACCGTTTTTTTTTTAAAAGCCCGGTGGCAGAGCCCAATGTCAATTTTGGAAATACCAGTTGGTGGCAGGACCTGCCTGTTTTTCTAGTGCCGTTTCATAAGGGCAAGATAGTACTGTGTACCATAAAAATAACAAAATAGTGTAGTACTATTAAGACTAACAAGGTTTCTACAAAGTGACCTCCAGTGTTAGTCTCACTGGAGGTGTTTATCGCTAGTTACAAAGTGCCTCCCGGATCTCCTGTTCAACATTTAAAAAAAAATGGCTTCCCGTTCTGCTGGGATCAATTCAGAAGCAGTCCAAACCTCAGCATGTAAATCAAACATTCATACGGACTTTTGGGAATGAAGAAAGGCTCGCCACTTTCTCTAGTTCCCAGAACTGGATGAATTGTGCAGTTACACGAATCCAGTATGTGAGGATTTTATGCCCTCTACATTTCAGAAAATAGAAAGATGCATTATATACCTTTACATTTTGATTATTATTTTTAACTGGTTATCTTGTAATTAGACATGGGCACAATCTGAGCTTTAGCAGTTCAGCCCGGTTCAGTGTGGTGCCAGTTTAGGTATTCTGTGGTTGTTGCATGCTTCCCTCCCTTGCTTCCTCTCAATGATCACCCCCTCACGGGCAGAACCATACTTCCCTCCTTCACAATCTATGGTGATCTCCCAGTCACCAGTGGCAGCATGGGGTTCCTCGCTTTGCCTCCTCATCTGAGGAGGTGGTGGAGGGAAGTGTGTGGTACCTACAGAACACCTGTGCAGGTGCTGCACACAACCAGCCCAAACTGCTGAAGCATGGTTTGTGCCAATCTCTAGTTGTAATAGTTTTCTTTATTTTTTATAATACCTTATAAGCAAATTTCTTAAATAAATAACACCATATAGATGGCATCTGACAATCTGACAAGAGAGCTGACTTCCAAATAAAATGCTTTTCTGTGACATCTGAAAGGTTCTGTGGTTGAGGTGCAGTTCTCAGTTCTCTGCTTTGCTAAACTGGCATCCAATCATTACCTTTTGCCCACATCTAAAGGGATGAATTAATTATTTCTGCTATTCCATATTCTGTGATCTGCTTCACAGTAAATTTCATTCTACTTCTTGACAAAAATTATAATATAGTATAATTTATATAAAATAAAATCAGACATCTATCGGACATGAAATATTAAGATTTGGTACAGCTGGTTATAACTCCCCCCAGTGACTCAGTCACTCTGCAAAACTCCTTAATTTCCCATTAAACACAAAAATGGGTTTCCTCTTTTTAGACCATTCTCTCTCCATTAGCAAAGAAAATCAGAGTCAATTATTTTTGTATTAGGTTACTCTATGGAAAGTATATCTCTCAACAGCAGGAAAGTCTGATGGCTTCTAAGACTCACAAGGGCATAATGAAAGCTGCCAACTAAAATGTAAAGTAATACAAATCCATATGAACCATGAAAATACAATCTTGGAACTTAAACAGTAACCTTTAAACCTTAGCATAAGAAGAGCAGAAACACCAACCAAGAATTTAAAGTCTGTACTTATACGCATTTTTGAGGCATCCATGGTCTCAGACCTTAATTTTATTTATTTACTTATTTATTGGAAAAGAAGTCTAGGCATTAGATCAGAAATCTAAAAATAAATGGAAACACTATCATTTATCTACTAGTTTACTGTGATCGATTTACTGTGTTTGTGAAAGTACCGGTAAATATTATCTTTCTTTTAAATTAACCATTACATATTCTGGATAAAAGGCTTCAAGACCTACAGATTTCCCAAGAGATGTTCATTACAAGGCAGAATAACGTTTTTTTGCCAAGCTGGGGGGGGGGTTTGCCAAGCTGGGGCGCGTTTTTCATCCATTTGTGTACCTTCTTTCAAACTTAGCTGGAATCACTAACCTACTTCTCTAAACAAAAATAGTTCAAAGCAGGGACATTCTGAAGGACAGAGAGAAAATTATTTCCTTATTCGAGTTTGAAATGAGAGACAGACTAACCCATTCAGAACAGCAGGAGATGAGGCTGGAGGGGCAGATCAGCAGGAGATGAAGGGGCAGTGGCTTTGGTGGTTTTGAAACCATCCATGTTATAACAGAAATAAGTATGCATGTAATTTAAAGCATTTCCTGCTGTACTGGCAAAGGGAAGAAATGATGCTTTTATGTTCACGTAGTTTGTCCTCAGATCCTCTCAACATATTCTGATGGGCCAATGTGACAGTGGCATGGGTGACAGTATCTCTTGGGCAAAGGTCATGCTTTGGTCAAGAAAGATTCAACCTAGAAAAACTCTAGTTGTTGTGAGAATGTAACGTAGAGGGGGAAGGGGTTAAGATAATGTGAGGAAAACAAACCTTCCCCACCCATGTGCTGTCAAGTTAATTCTTAGGTAGGGTGACCCTTTTCAGGGTTTTCTGGGTGGGCAGTACAGTACTCTGGAGAGGTTTGCCCTTCCTTTAATCTGGGGGCATCCTGGGAACATGCAGCTTGCCCAAGGCTGACTTTTCTCTGTGTAGGCACAATGGGGAATTGAACTCCCAACTTGTGGCTCAGCAGCCAGGGGCCTGTTTCACTGTCTGTCCAGCTAGTTAGTCCTGCCTATTCCAGATGGGCAGTTCCTAAGACTCTGGAACTCCCTCCCACTAGAGGCCAGGACTGCCCCATTTCTGGTATCTTTCCAGAAACAGGAAAAGACCTTTGTCTTCAGGCAAGCTTTCCCTGAATAATGGACTACCATACATGACTACACAGACTTGTGTTTATAACCATTTATACATTTGTGCTTATCTCTCTCCTTGTGTGATTACATTGATACTATGATGTCAATTGTTAGTTCTCATCCCTCATAACTTTTAGATGATCTACGGTACATGATTACATGGTATCTATACTCTTTTCTTAACTGCTTGTGTTCTCTTGTAGCTTTAATGCTGTCTTCTAATGCTGCAATATACTTCTCAATTCCCTGTTCTTAAACTTGAATATGTCTTAATTGTACTGGACTGCATATTGCCCCTCATAATTGTAAGCTGCCTTGAGTCCTTTTACAAGGAGAAAGGAGAGGTAAAAATACTCATAAATAACATAAAATAATTAAAAAAAAGATTTAGAATTGAGGGAATGTAACCACCAATCTGATAAGAAAGATTCCTCCTCTTTCTACCAAGTCAAAATAAGCAGTGCACAACTTGTGATCCTGTGAATAAAGATGTTTAGGATTGCTCTGGTGCAGAACTAATAATTTATCCAACAGTACCATATTTATGATTTGTATTACATACAGGAGAGATAATTTGATTTGTTCATATTAAGGTGCCTCATAGAGTTTGACTGTATAGTTCTTGGGTGTCTTCTGTATTATTGCAGCATTTTGGCAGTTTCATAAAGAAGAATGGAGTATAAATACTAAATGCATATATGTGTGCATGCACAACCAAACCTTGGGATAGTGAAAGAAATGTTCAATGTATATGTCCAGAGACTATGAAAGCAAATTTTAACACAAATTTCCTTATTTGTAAAAGAAGTAGGTTTCTAGGCTCCAGAGTCATTGAAATGCTCTGACCTTGACTCAATTACACTTTCTCTTAAGCTGACCTGCCTGACAGAATGGTTGTGAGGATGATAGCAGGGAGAAAGAAAGGAATCGACATTGTCTTGAGATCATTAAAGCAAAGACAGACATAGATCAAGCTGATAAATAACAATAAACAGCATATACAAGGACCGTTTTAAAGAAGGACCCATGAATCTCTCCAGAATGTTAACCATTTTACTGAGCTTCTCTTAAACCTGTTTTGTTCTAACTATACTATAATGTTACTCATAGAAAACTAAAGACTTTGAAGCAAAATTAAAATTATTTGTTTTTTTTTAAAAAAAAACCCAATATTGCTTATGTGAAACCTTTACTAAAAGAACTCTGTTATCTGAGAAAATACTTAAACTCATGTCCAATTAAACATAGGTTTTATCTGAGTTTCAGCTAGGCAGGTATAAAATTGTAGACTTTCTCAGCAGACATTTAAAAAAATCTGGAGCAGTTTGAATATATTAATTTATAAAAGACAGTACAAACGTTTACATTTTATTTGATTTTAATTGTGAGGGTTCATATTTGGAGATGGAGATGATTTATGTTGAAGAAATTACTGATCTTTCATTTCCCAAGGAATGTTTGGACAAACTCATTTTTCTCATAAAATATCAGTACTTCACTGTGTTGGACATGCTGCTTCAATTCAAGCAACTGATGATGTTGTCACTGCTTGTCCCCGGGAAGGTCTTGTATTCTGTCAGTGCAGTGGTACAATAAACACTTGACATATCCTACTGCTCTAGGCAAAAAAGAAAAAAAAGAAAAAAAGAAAAAAAGAAAAAACTATTTAAAACGACATGCAGGCCTAAAACGAGTCATCCACGAATTAGAATTCTTGTTGTCTCTTTTGAAGATCTTTTTGTAAGAATCCTGAATATGTACTCCCCTGAAATAATACTAGAATTCATTATTCTGAATTGTGAGAGTGAAGCTCAGAGGAATAACTCAGGAGTGTTAACAAATGAAGAAGGAAACAACTGAAGAACGAAATGAGTAAATAATTATTTTTGTTTTTAAAGTTAAAGAAAAGCACAAGCCTCAAGTAAATAGTATGCATTACCACTTCTTTTTTTTCTTATAACTTAAACAAACTCCATTGTTATTTTGAAACTTTAAAGCAGGTGTCTGTCTTCATTTATTTATTAGTTCAGACATAAATATTTTTGGAAATGGTGGCAGCAGAAAGAAACCAGGTCACATCCAGGTGTTAATGTGTGGCAGGGGTTTGGAGAACCAGGTCCGCCACACATGGCTATAGGGATGGGCACGTTATGAATAACGAAACACTCTTCCATCATTTTGTACAAATCATTTTGTAGACTTATAAAACGCCAGGCAGCATTGTGCAATGAAACGAAACAGCGTTTTTTCCCCATTTTAAATGAACTGTTTTGTTACTATGCAAAATGCCCCCCCCCCCGGGGTCCAAACTTGGTGCCTCTAGGACCCAGGGGAGCCATTTTTAGAGTTATGAAATGGTTTGTGTTTCATTTTGTAATTTTTTAAAAAACCATTTGACACAAAATGAAATGAAATGGGGGCTAAAACACAATGAAACGAAATGCGAAATTTTCATTTCATGTCCATCCCTACATGGTTATCTTATAACAACCCAGACATGGGTTTAACCCATTAATAAATACATTTTCCTCCATCTTAGAGGTAGTGACTTAGAGATTCATCATGAAAATGCTAAGATTTTTGGAGGAGGAGCCCAGTCTAGGTATTCATTAGATGATAAGGGTCAAAATATTGTAATCACTTGGGATGATATTCATCACTCAGTCTCATGGTTTACTGATTGCTCCAAATCAATTCAGAAATCTTGAGAGTACAGGTCTGTCCTAATCTGTTATATTCATACAAAGAATACTTGGTGTGTCCCAGCAGCTAGTATGGTTTTCAGAATGAGCATTCCACCCCACCCACGCTGGGCTGGATCATGTATGGAACAGTTCTTTGGGCCAAAGAGATAACTATATATTTGCCAGAAGAAAGCTACAAAAATGCTAGGATAAAATACATGCCTGCAAGAGATTTGTTCATCGGGCTGCCTTCTTTTAATTTACTTGCAGACGCACTCGTTTCTGCCACCATTGGGATACCTCACAGCAAAACCCTTTTGCAAATGTGAATATTTGCCTTCTCTCCTTGGGAACCTCCAAGGCAAACCCTTTCCAACCATCAGCCATCTAGACATGGCTGAATGTCACATGGCTTTCACCGCCACCCATTTTAACATCGTGCCTTCCAAGTTTTCTGGGGGGCATTATGTTTGCAACCCTTCTTCCGAAATATTTTGCATATGTAATAACGAGGCAGGGGATCAGATGGATCAGTGGAGGGTTTCCTTCAGTTCCCCTGCCTAGATCAGTTGTGGCACACCTTCGGCACTCGAGATGTTTTGGACCACAACACCTAGAATTCCGAGCCTGTATTGCCAATGACAAACGACTGTGGGAGTTGTGGTCCAAAATATCTGGAGTGCCGAAGGTTTGCCACCACTTGTCTAGATGGAAGAGCTTGTCAGTCATTGATTACCCCATTACTAAACACCCTAACTGGCCAGTCTGCCCAGCTGTATTTTATATCTGCACCAAAATCTCTTGAAGTACAGGACTAAGAAGACAAATGGCTGGTGCTGCTGAGACAGTTCTGGCAGTGAGGGGAGCTGAACTAATATGAATATTATTGTTTTGTGTCCGATCCCTATGGTTTTGGTGTATTTGATTAGAGGTTCTGTTTGGTTTATTTACCATAGTATTACAAACAGTATATCTAGCTGTCAATCAAATAAGAACTTATAGCTAATTCACACACACACACACACACACATTACAGTTCCCATCTCTGGGTTGAATTCCTTGGTCAATGAACCAGACGTTACAAATAACCATATTAAACTGTAAAAATGTGTCTTATTTGTGGCTTGCTGATACACCTTTATCTGGAATCCAGATATATTTCACATATAAACTGGTAGGATTGTTTTTCATTGAGAAAAAAGAGAGGACCCAAAGGGGTAATGGGAAGATTGGGGGGGGGAACCACTGTTATCTCCTTTGTCGGATTAAGAAAGTTTAATTTATAAAACACAGTGCAGATCTGCACACATATTTTGCTGTTATCCTGTTCAATTTAGTGTAAGTCACCCAGTTGAAATAGACTATGACTTTCACACTACATTTACAAGAAGAAATGAAATGAATCTATGGACTGTGTCTCATTTTATATCAAACTATGAATATGGTGAGAAGGATGTGGAACCACCCCTGGCCTTTTCCTGCTGTGCAGTCTGGTGCTAGCAAATGCGCCAAATGAACCACTGACCCTGATGATGCTGTCAAAATGGGTGTATGGATTTGTTTATCAATGAAGGTTTAGGTGAATGAGATGGGCAATGTTTGCCTTGGGCAGTAAAGGAAAATCAATGCTGACCTCTTGGCACCCTTTTCTGTCCTAAATGTTGAAACAAACAAACAAACAAACAAACAAACAAACAAACAAACAAAAAATCACCTATTCATGAGGTGATATTTAAAAGTATGTACCGTATAAACTCAAGTATAAGCTGAGTTTTTTCAGCCCTTATTTTTGCCTGAAAAGAATTAATTTATTTGTGTGTGTGTCATAATTAACTGTGTTAGAAGATGAATTAGTGGGTGTATATAGAGATGGATATTGGACTTACAGAATGTATAAGTAAGGAGATGTTATTGTACTAAATTCCTAACTTGCCTTGTAAATAAATATTTTTATAATTAATATATTAAAATAAAGAATAAAAAAATAAAATAATTTTTGGCTTATACTCATGTCAATCAGTTTCCCAGTTTTGGGGGGATAAAATTAGGTGCTTGGAGGGCTTGGGGAGGGCGGTGGAGGGCATGTCCTGATTGGGTGAACGATAACGGGGCCTCCACTTCCCATAGGATTCCAATGAGAAGGTTTAAGGGCAGCCCCTTTGGAGCTTCAAAGGGGGATGTCTTGTAGATTGTGTTTTCAATCCATATTTCCTCTGACATACTCAAAGCTCACATCACCAAGTGCTTCTCTGATGGCTTTACTATCATGATCTTTTCTGCACAAGATTGGTTCTTGTATTGTTCTCCTTTTGTGTCTTCTTTTTCTTTTGTCTGACATTGTCCTTTCCCCCCAGTTCTTTCCACAAATAAATAAAATCCATCAGTTTTTTTAAAAAAATCACATTTATATGTGTGGTATAATAAGGTTCTTTGTTACAGTGTTTAGTATGTGGATATTGTAATTGCTGTACTCCAAACAGCTGAGTCTTCCCTTGAACCAGTTTTCTGAGAAAATAAGGCCTTCCCATAATTGCTCCATATATTTAGGAAAAGAAGCTCATGAGATTTGTGCTGAATGCAGTATGTTGGGTAAATAATTACACCTACGTATAAAAAGTAAAATCTACCTTAAGATCACGTACCTTTGTTTGGATGTCACATTAAAAAGTTGAAAGCATTTTAACTGAAAGAGCTCTTTTCTGCCTCTACTGAATGTTTAAATGAGATTTTTAAAAACATAAGTTTAGTGCTGCTGCTGGGTTTTTATGAAAATCACGAGGTGCTTCTTTCTGCACATTGTCACTAAACAGGGCCAGATTAGCAGAACACCCCTGCAGGATTTCATTATGCCTAGACATGTACGTGAATGCCACAGACTGTTTTATCTGGAAGAGTTGTCAGGTGAAGGACAAATACAGAAGTTAAATACAGAGGCAGAGAAGAAATAGCCTCAGGTCTAGAGGTGAGGTAAACCCAAAAAGGAAATGTCAGGTATATAGCTCTAAAGGTCTCTCATCAAAATTATGTAGAAATAGAAAACATAACCCTAGCAAAAGAGTCATCTCACAGAATAGTTCGCTTTTAGGAAGGCCAGATAAATTAATCACCTTCTTTTGTTTTTAAATGAAAAGGAATGGTCTGGAGATCTAGGAAAGTAAACATTCTAGAATAGTCTGCCAATTTTTCCTGTTTAGCAAATTCCAGGTCTGTGGCTTTTGGGTTAGCCAGGTGAGCAGAGATCAAGATCAAGGCAGAACAAGGCACATGACTAACGAGGGGTCAGATAACTGGTCAGCCTGAGATGAAATTCAGTAAAATACAGCAACCATGGTACTTCCGGTGTAGGTTCAGTTCAAGTTTAGGATCAGGTTCTTCTTACGATGTTGTTGCCTGGAGTTCCAACACAGTCTAAGGAGACTAAGGAGAGGTCATCTTTATCACACTCTTCTGAAGTGCCCTCTGTTTATCTGGAGTACTGTGTCCACTGCACTTTAAGAAGGATGCCAACACACTGGGGCAGCAAGGATAATCGGAGGACTAGACACCAAGCTCCATGAGGAAAGACCGGAAGAACTGGGCAAGTTTCCCCTTGAGAAAAAAAGACTGAGGTGAGATATGATAACAGCTTTCAAATACTTGAATAGTCATATAGAGTCATAGTGGGCTCAAGCTACAGGAAGCCAGATTTAGTCTGAATATCAGAAAAGACTTCTTAACTGTTAGAGAAGTATGAACGTTCTCTTCAGTGATGATGAGTGCTGGTACTATAGATCAGTTTTTTTTATACATAATATTAGACTCATAACACACCCTGGATTGGACTGAAGCTGAGATGGGGGAAACAAACTTGCTCTTTGCACCCACATAAGACATTGAGCTCAGAGAACAGCAAGTGACAATAGCAAGGTTGTTCTCTGTTTAGCAAGTTTGTTCTCTGTTATGTATAATTGCAGATTTGAAAACCCTGCTGAGAAGTAGAACATTATGGCAGACCTATTACAACTAATATTACTGATAAAATAACTAAAATTGCTGAGGATTTGCAGAGCCTTGTGGTACAGTGGTTAAATGCCCACACTGCAGGTAAAACTGTGCTCATGACTTGGGGTTCAGTCCCAGGTAGCAGGCTCAAGGTTCACTCAGCCTTCCATCCTTCCGAGGTCAGTAAAATGAGTACCCATCTTGCTGGGGGGGGGCAAATGTGTAGCCGGCACACTGTAATTAAAATTGTAAACCACCCAGAGACTCCTTGAAGTTGTATGGGGCAGTATATAAGCAGAACACTTTAAAAAAATCTCCTGCAACTCTCACCTAGATCAATGTGCTTAAATTGTCCCTAATATTTCATTCACACCACACCCAGTATCAAAATAAAAGCAGAAGTGTCATGCATGGTTTGATATGAATGCACATCATTTGTTCATTTACTCAGTACTGTATATGAATCAATGTTATTCATGAAGCAGGACCGAATTTTGAGTTGGAAACTTCAAAGGTATGAATTTGTTTTTTTCATTCTGTTTAGTCATACACCAAGATGCATTGCAATATTTCATTACAGGAGTCTACAGGAACACGAACACACACACACACACTGTTTAAGATTTCCAAATTATTTCAGAAGACTTCAAGGAAAATATTTTGACATTAAAAGAGAGGATATCCCAATGGCTGAAATCCTGTTGTGTAGTTACATCTATGTAACTTGAAGTTGCACAAGCTCTTGTGGAATTTGCACCAAGGTGGAAGCAAAATCCAGGAAACAGTTTTGTAGATGCATTCACATGGTCAGTCACATGGTTCATTGCACAATCATAAATGCAGACTGTCTAGGAGTAACCCCCTATTAACTTCTGCAAGTGTGACTTTACACTATGCCAAGTGAAAGAGAATTTTGATCTCATTGGATGAAATCTTGTTGCACAGTTGCACAAAAGGTGTAACTTTTGGAATGGAGTATCAGGAGAGTGGATCTCCCCAAGGTCAGCGTCGGCCCATTCCACCAGACCATCCTTGGCGCTTTTGCTGCACATGGCCACACACACACACACTGGCAGGCCCATAAGGTTGTCACCCGCAATGGGGCCTTTTCAGTGGTTGGCTTTAAAGACCTGGCTTTTCAGGGAAGCTTTTGGTGATCAATGATGTCATGTTTGTTTCCCCACTGCCTTCTCTCTCTCTCTCTCTCTCTCTCTCTCTCTCTCTCTCTCTCTCTCTCTCTCTCTCTCTCTCTTGCATCCCTTAGTTTCCTATTGCTGGGTTCTGAATCCCATAGTATGTTTAGTTTATGTTTTTGTATTTGCTGCTTATTGTTTTGTTTGCTTTTAATTACTGATTCATTTGCTTTATTGTAAACCACCCAGAGTCCCTATTTAGGAAATCAGGTGGTCTAGAAACAAACAAACAAACAAACTGAGGTGCTACAAGTCTCTCAACATGTGACAGATTTTGTCTATGGCAATGTTTTAAGTTGTATGAACTCACTTCACAAAGTTCTGCCTTTTGCACAACCCCACAATAGCATTTCAGCCTGTTTTCCTTTTATATGCTGGATGTGACTCTTTTTCTTCTCATCTGAAAATTGTATGGCTCAATAAAGGTGTTACTCACACTCACAGTACTAATCATCTAAGTTTCAAATGGCACTAGATACTTGAAATTCCATTGCACATAACTCACTCCTCTAGAGGGGAGATGCTGCATGAAATGACTTGTTTCCTCCAGCTTAACCTTCCTCAAATGGCAGGACCTCATTTGTCTTTACTGTTGTGTCACTGAAAAGAAATGAACCTAAAGGATGTGTGCAGTTGGCAGCGATGTTCAGGTAATTGTTCTATGTTATGGACATGTTCCAGTCTTCTTCTGTCATTACTTTGCCTGCACCCTGTAATTGTACATAGAATGCCATAAATGTAAAGAATTTCTGCTAGACGTGGGTCGGATTTTCCAAGGCATTTGCTCTTTGACCCCTTTAAAGAGATGATTGCAAGGGCTTTGGGGTCTTCATTTTATTTTTAACTCCATAGTAAAATCTCATCCCGGTGTTTGAAAAACCAGCTCACACATCCGATTGCACTCTGTGTTAAATCTTGATACAGCACGACACTCAACTGCCACAGTAACTAATGTACTGATTGCAGGGAATAAAAGGGATTTAAATCTGATTTAAATGAAGTAGGTATGGAAGAATATATAAATGCTTCATGTTTTTTTCTTAATATTATTTTGATTTCCAGGGGTTTTTTTTCTCAATCAAAACACAGTTTAAAAGTGTAATACTTATATTCAGCAAGGAGGAAAGTCATTTAATATTATTATAACTGTACAAAATGCAATAAAGAAGGGCATAAATGATAAAAGCTAGAGATGCATTAATGAAATTAAATATAGTTGAAAAGAAATTGGATATGTACCTAATGAAGGGAAGCAAATCTAAATTGGGAGCATTCAGTTTTAATAGACAAGGAGAGAAAAATATCAGAAATCTTTGGAGGAGGCTGGTTAGCAATCTGTATCTTCCTTTTCCTTTAGGGTGGTTTTGGTAAGTCCCTGCCTATTAAATCAAGTTTTAGTCAAAACTAGGAAGAGGATCAGGCTTTAGAATACTATTCCTTCTCTAGTTGTGCAGTTTGTTTCTCTGCTGCCATACCAGCTCAAAATAAATCTTAAATTATAATGCTATTCCTACTTAATGCACAAACACTACCTTCCCCAATTTCTGTAGAAATCAATGCAATACATGATTTTCCCTGCTATCATAGGGGCAGAAATTGACATGTTTCCTCTTTGTTTCTGTTCTGGAAGTCTCTGGGTTTTTTTTTTTTTTGTCTACAGTTTCAGTGTCAAGTCCAGAGTCCTCCAGCACTGTGATAATTTCATTATTACCTTTCGTTAAGAACTATAGTAACCCTGAGCCTGCTTATCAAACTTCACCCTATAAGGGCATTATCTCATGTCCACTTTGTACCGCAACAAAATAAAATGTGTAATATATCTTGTTGCGGTCACATGATTTTTTGCTGTTCATGCATTTTCAAGGACGCACTTTATTGTTATGAAACTTCTGTGACCTCACAGATGGGTGCCACACCAAAGTGCATTTGTTTTTGTTTTTCTGCAGCAAAAGACAGAAAAAACAGTTATGTTGTGGAATATAAGTTACCCCATGGGCATGTGTACTGGTTTAAAAACCACAATGGAAACGCAATAAGGATTCTACCACCCCGAGGCCAGGTACAAGGAAGATGTGCTGAGTCATGCTTTAGGGGGCATGGTCACACTTTATTTCAAAATGTAGCTGCTAACTAAAATTGTGCTTCTCTTCTTTGCTCCTGTGCAAAGTCAGTACATCTAGCTGTGGTTGTCCATTTTTTCATCAGGATATTTGGATGTGTACTGAGAATGTTTGTGAATATTCCTTGTGTATTCACTGCAACCATCCCTGACTGTCTATTAATACACTCTGCGGTATAATCTTACTCATCATATTTATTTTGAAATTTGTCTTATTTAATGGACAAATCCTCCCAGGTGGATGCCCAAAAGGTTGCAGCCATGGCTGAAAATATTGATCAATATATCAAACATTCTGCCTGTATATTCTTACTGTTCAGCAATGGATCCTTTAGCTATAACTTAGACATTGACTTACAATGATCAAGAAGCAGGAGGAAGGGTCAAAGCTTTATGACAGAGGAGACATCCAGCTAGATGCAATTTTCAGCCTCTCCATGTTGGTGTCGATAAAACCGCCCTAGAAAGCCACCTGTAGCACTAAGATAGATGGGTCCATGGTTTGACTTGGTATGAGGTAACTTCCTGTGCTCCTAAAAGATATAGCTTGCTGTATCCATGCAAGAAGTAAAACAATGCATGGGGGTTACAAGAATGTTTAAAAAGAACACACTGGAATCCCACACATAAATGTCTGAAGAACAGTGCTTTTAGCAAGAGGTCAGCACTGAAGTACTTTGACACATCCCCTCTCTCTCCGAGCTGTCAGACTCCTAAGACACCTCCCTTCTTCAAAGCCAAGCCTTAGTTTGAAGACGGGCCAGAAATATCTGCCTCAGTGGAATCTGTGGGCCAGCTGGCCAGAGCCTCTGTTATTTTCTGCTGTTTTTAAGATAAAATGGAGGTCACACTAGTTGGCCTTGTATGCTTATATGCTGCTCCATGATGAATATGATTGGAAGATCTACAGCAAGCCAGAGAACTAACTCCTTGGGGGAGGGGGAGAGAATTGAAATATTTAGTACATCTTAATATGTACCAAATGTAGTCTGCATTGTTTTGAATTCTGTTTGGTCCCCTTAAATTCTCAAGAAAATGCTAGCTCCACAGTGATCTTAAAGCAGTGGTTGGAATCCTATTATGTAGTAACACCAATGACATACCTTTTAGATGTCAATTGCCATAAGTTAAGAAATTTCCATACACTTTTATCTGTTACATACTGAGTCATGCAACTTGATGCGCAATGGATAACACTTCTGGAGATTTCTTAACTTACAGCAATTCAAGTCTAAAACTGATACCATTGACCTAACCGCACAACAGGATTTCTGCCAATGGTTCTAAAAATATCCACCATAATGTTCTCTTTTTTTATTTCTCTGACATTTTCATGCCTGCTCACCTCTCATTTACAATCACCCATCTCTCCTTCAACAAACCCAAAAATATGTGTATATGCAACTTAATCTTAAAAATAGACACAATAATCTTCTGAAAATATATTTTAGATTAATTTTATGATATAAAATTTTACAATAAAAATTGTCTAAGCCAAAATCTGACATTCTTGTTTCCCTCTTGCAATTTCATCATGCCCCATGAAGATGTGTGACCACAGTTTGACAACCAACGATCAAATAGCTAGAACCTGAAAAGAAAATCAATACATTTGCATGCTTATAAACATGAGAAGGCATTTGAAATTTGGAAGTTAAGTTGCTTGGGTTATTTTTGCAAGTGTGTTAAAAATTATTTTTCTTTTTTCCTTACTGAGATAAACCATGTGCATTTTAATGCCTGCAGGATTTGTCTAAAATATCTTCATGACTGTGCTGCATAATGGAAAGATTATATTTTATCAGAAAGGATTTCCTGTGGGGTAGAGTAATCCTCTCTTAGACTCTGAATATATAGAAATTATATACAGTGTTAGAACTGACATAATTTATCTGCTCAGGGTCTGACCTGTATTGGAAAAGTTACTTTTTCGTACCTCTTCACACACACACACACACACACACACACACACACACACACACACACACACACACACACACACACACACACACACACCTCTACCACCACCAACACCATCACGCCCAGAATTTCTCAGCCAGATTGTTCATGCAAGCATTGAAGTTCTTGGACTTCTAAGCTAAAGAAGGAACTTTTCCAGGTAGTGGGTACTTACAATCATATATCTAGAGAGGTCATTTTTTGGGTAATCAGACAACTGGAAAACTACAGCTGTCCATGGATCATGGTAACCCTGTTCACTAATTATGCCCACATCCATGTAGGTGGTAAATGTGTAGTAAGAATGGAGATGCAGATGTAAGCTTATCTCCAACTAGACATCTTTCGGGTTGATACCAAGTCCTACAGTAGAAGTTGTGAGTGTGCTCTCCTGAACAAACCTCCATGCACTTGTATGACTTGGGCAAGGTGGCTCCCAATTCTACGAGTACTGTAAGGAAGTTTGGCGCAACTTGTTTTCAATTTCTAATGTAGACCTTTACATTAAACATAAAGGTCTCAAGGACTTGTGGGTGGGGGAGGACTTGGGCTGGGGTTTACTGATGCACCCCAATCCTACCCACTTATATACAAGGATAGGGACTTGAGTCATGAGACTCACTGTCAAGTCGGACTTAAGTCATGAGACAATCACTGTCAAGTCGCTGCGGACTTAATCGTCATCCTCCATTTTGGTGATTCAATTGCTCCAAGGAATCAAATCTCCCTCGTTCGCATCCCGCTTCGTATTTGTGTTTTTTTTTCCTCTCCAGTGATTTTCGGGATCTTGCTTGAACCAGGGGCAACCAAGCGTCCCCGGGTGATCCCCTCCGCTGGCAAGGGATGGCGAAGGGCTGCGCAGAGGGAGGGGGGATGGGGTGTCCACAGGGTGATGAAGCTGAGAGAAGCCTCTCCCCGCCCCGCCCCCCCCCAAAAAAACCAACCCAGCAGCTCTGCTTCAGGGAAACACGATGGCCGCCCACAAGTCCTCTGACCGCAAATGACAGCCAGGTATTGATGCATCGATACGCCGTGGTAATTTTCTTAAAAAAATAAAAGAAAGCAGAAACCGGACGTTGCAAGTAAGCTTCCGAATGCGAAGGGAGCACGTGAAGTACTACTGGATTCGACCCTAAAACCTCGCCCGGTGAGGACACGGAAAGAGGGGTGGGGGCGAATGGAGACCACGTGACTTGACCGCCTTCGAATTCATAGCGAAGGCAATCACGCTGTAGAAGTTCTTCGTGAATACAGATTTTGGTTTTGTTTGGGCTTGGAACCTACCCATCCTTCCCTTTGTTCTTGTGAAGTGACGGCCAAAGTTTGTTTGGTTTTTTCCTCTCCAGTGATTTGGGCTTGAACCTACCCATCCTTCCCTTTGTTCTTGGGAAAAATGTATTTAATACAGATTTATATGTGGGTCTTAGAAGTTGGAAACTAAGACTCAGTCTTGGATGTGGAACTTGAACCCAAAGACTCGTCAACATCCCTGCTTATTGGGGCCAATATGGATGCCTGAATAGGGCTTTTGGAAGCAGTATTGTTTGTTCTGTTGCTCATCCACTTGTCTCTAACAGAGGAAAACTGTAATTTCAGGAGCAGGGTGGGGCTTGCTCAGAGGTCAGCCCTATTCTTGCTGAAGTGCCAAAATAATGGAGAGGAAAATAACCTCTTAGACTTTTCAATATGATGGAGCAATATAATCTGGAAGCTGAAACTGCCGTGGGTTTACACTGGAATTATCTGGATTTGAAATGGTAGGCTTTTTAAAAATGTGTTCTTGGATTTAGCATTGTGACTTTGGAAAGCTCTGTTTTTCTTTCATGCTCTAGCTTACTGGCAGAAGATTTCTGCTTTCCAAGCCACATGAAGAAGAGGTACGAAAAAGACATGACTTCCATGGCTTTTGAACATGTAAATAACTTGATTCTATTTAGTCCTGAAGCTAATTTATACAAGCTTCAGATTCCTCTCAATGTTGCTTCTCTCTCCAAGAGGTCATTGTTAAAAACATTTTCCTACACAGAGGGTAAAGACTAGCTCATACATGCTGCAGCACAGCTGAATTCCCTTAGATAAATGCCCTTGATTTCATGCTTACCTGTTTATGGAGCCAAGCCCAAAAATGGCAGGTTTCTGCTTTGCAGGAGCCACTTGATTTTGTTTTACAGCAACAATAAACACATAATGAATCAAATTGTTTTTGAAAACTGGATCTGAATGTCTCCTTCCCTTCAGGATTATAGCAATCTGGTATGCAACAAAATTAGCTATCAGTAGGAGGGGCTTTACAGCCAGATGTGATTGGCATTAACTTGATTGATAAAGCTGATGCCTCAGGGAGGTGGTCCATATAAAAAAACATCACAGCCATTTGCTCTTACTGAGGTTCTTTCTAACCTTTCTCTGCACTTGGGTGGTGTCATGCTTCCCTTCACCTTATTTATTTATTTATTTATTTATTTATTATTTATTATTGGATTTATACCCCACCCATTTTCCCAAGGGAACTCTGGGTGGCTTACAAAAGGCTGATCAAATAAGCATAGAGATGTGTACAAACACTTTACAAACACCTTCCTTCTCCAGAGGGAAGCATGACCCCACCCAAATGAGAAGAAAGGTTAGAAAGGAACCTTAGTAAAGGCAAATGGCTGCAATTTTTTACATGGACCACTCCCCTGAGACAACAGCTTGCTCATAGGGATGGGCAATTCAGGAGCTGTGCAGGAACAGGCATCATCCCACCTCCCTGTCTGATTGGTCAGCACCACAGAGCAGCAAAGATGACCTCACAGCCTGCTTCCTGGTTGGAGTTGAACCCCATGTGAGCCCAGAGAAAGGTAAGACATTGGCTGTGTGTGTATTGGAGACTTCGGAACACCACCTGGGCTCAGGTGGGTCATTTCGGAACTGGTAAGAATTGCCCATTCCTACTTGCTAAGCCTGAAGGTGGTAGAGAACAAGCAAAGGGAACTCCTCTCAGAAAGAAGAGAACAGTCATGACAGAAAGAAGAAGAGGCTGAGGAACCCCTTTGCCAAGATGAGCTCACCACATAGGCAAGTGTCTTTTGAATCCTAAACTGGTGACATGAGAAATTATCTCTTCATTTTATCTGGTTCTGGAGTGACATTGTCCTTCCTCTTGAGACTAAACCTGTGGGTGAATAAGCCTAATTTTGTAGGTCAACCATAAGTTAAATATGACATTGTTATCTTCTGCTTCAATAGGTTGTGAAAATTTATCTGGTGGAGTAATTAATTATTATTATATTTATATCACATAATACCCTTCGAGGAGCACAATACATATTCCACGTTTTCACTGTTGCTTTTGCAGCAACTCTGTGAGGCTAAAGGATAGTGGCTAAACCAAGGTCATCCAACAAGCTTTATGTCTGAGCGGAAATTTGAATCCAGAACTCTCCAGTCTTTGTCCCACAATCTGATTATTATGTCATACCAGCTAATGAGGTACTTCATTCAAATATTCTAAGTTGAAAACAGAAATACTGTAATAACTTCTCAACAAATGTGTAGAAAGACAGGCAAGACTTTTCAAATAGGAGCAATTTTTTTAAAAAAATGAGTTCGAGTGATGTCATGTATTTCAACATCTGTGTGACTGGAACACTTACTCGCCATTCTCTAAGCCCTGAAGAAAGATGTTCTAAGGGTGAAATGGCAGTCACGGAATGTCCGAGGCAAGATGGCGACCCTGTATGAGTCTCACTTTGATGCAAGCCTGCTCAATGACAGGGATATCTGCTTGCCAGGCATAAAAATGCTTCATTCTGCTGAGAAAGCCATTCCATTCTACAGCACCAATTTCCCAATTATTCTTCTCATCTCTAGTTCAAACTTGAATATAACTGCTGGGGATGTCAGGTGAGATTAGATTTGAGTAGGTAAATTGTACTCCGGAGGAGCTGGCTCGTGTACAGAACATAGCAAGCCCTTCGCCATCACCATTTGCCTTTCAAACCTGAACCCCGAGCCCAGCAGAGTATACTTGTACTCTTGCTTAAAAATGCACCGGATCTTGGAATGGCCGTGTGGGTTAAAAAAAAATCAATCATTGTTCAAAATTTGATTTGTGCCTTCTCTTTTGTCTTCCTCCAGGCTCTTTCATTGGTGTTCCAAACCTGCAGTTATTGCATTCCGCTGTAAGGTTTGTCTCTATATTTGCTTTTACTAATCCATCTGAAGAATGCTAGAGGGGAAAACTTCTAAACGAGAAATGACTTCTTTACAAGGTTGTGGTGAATGGCTTGAAAGAAAGAAAGAAAGAAAGAAAGAAAGTTTAAAATAATAGATATATAATATAGAATATATAGAATATATCTATATATATATATATATATATATATATATTGTGGTTAGGTTTAATTAAGAGCATGGGTTTTAAAGAAATACAGCATTCTAATTGAAACAGTTTTATTGTCTATTTTATGCATATCTTCTGGGTGTTGTTGTGCTGACTTTTTACACAGGAGATTAACATCACATTATTTGTTCAATGTTATTCAGTTTTAGCAGCCTGGTCGATCAATATCCAGCTGTCTGGAAAGGACAGTAGCTGAACCCAGAGGTCAAATCCAGCAAAACCGTGGGAGTGCTCAAATCTCTTCCTGTAATGGGTTGAAGTACCTCACCTTCTATGTTGGGTTGTAGGTTGTGGCTAAAGTCTAGACGATATGTTCTTCTGTCACTGGCAAATGCTAAATGTGCCTGCTCTTTCATAGTTTTTCAAGTATATTAAATTAAACTTTTTATGACTACAGTATAAATAATGAATAAATCATGTAAGAACTCATACAACAGCCATATGAAAAAGAGGGAAAACAACACATGTGCCATATTAATTGCCTACCTGATTGCACAGGTGTGCATATTTGTGCTTTGAGATTACCACCCTTAAATTTTTCAGGCAGTACAAGTTCTTTTTTTTAAAGGAACCTGCATCTGATTGTTATCCAGACACTTAGAGAAGCTACTAAATCTTTCTTTCTCTGTCAACATGCGTTCCACATAGAGGATAAACATGTCTAAAGAGCAGAAATCACGGGAAAAATCTGTTTTCTTGTCCACAAATGAACACCACCTCAGACATGTTGCTCTCCATGCAAGGAATGTAAGGTGGATGCATGCTGGTATGTAAGATATACGCATGCTTGGCCTGGAATAAGAGAGAGAGAGAAAGAGAGAGAAAGATGACCCAACAGAACAAAGGTCTGGTGGGACTTTAGGAACTTTACTATGAAACTCTAATTCTTCACTAAGATGAGCTCAACCTTTGAGCCTTGATCTTTTGAACTATGCTTAGCATCCTGGCAGATTTTATCTAGTGTCGGCAGTCAAAGGGAATTCAAAGAAGGAAGGTCCTGAGAAGTGAGTCTTCCCAATGATAGGAGTATTGCATACTTGTCTGTCAGTGATAAAGGCACAGCAAATTGCAACTGAGAGCATTCCATGGCTGGTGGAAGCCATTAACCCAGGAAAGGACAGAAAAATGCCCAATGAGTCTGCTCAGCTGATAAACTGCCCAGAAAGGATATAAAAAGAGAACCCAGGCAGTTGGTACTTTATACTCTGAGACTAAACTTTTGGGATCAATTGCCCTCTTCTTCAGATCCTGGACAATGCTGCTCAAGAGCTCTCCTCTTCTCTCTCATGTTGAGTATGAATGGGATGAATGAATGCTGAATGTGTTGTGTGAGTGAAACCACAATTGTTAACTCTACAACCAATGGATAATCAAGTATATTCCTTTAGCACCTAGCATTGTGTCCTTTGCTGTCTATACAGTGGTATCTCTAGATACTATTGTCTGTAGTTGCGAAAAAATTGTGATACGAAGGGAAGTCTGTCTGGAGTGCAATGCACCCTATGACTGGACGTCTTCTGAAAAACTTCCACAAAAACTCAAGATATGAAAATTTTGCAGAATACATCAATTCCCAGGGTACATTGCCCGCCGTTCAGATTGAGATATGAACATTTCCAAGTTACAAAGTGTCTCGAGGGACAAATTA
Source organism: Phrynocephalus guinanensis (assembly GCA_037367245.1). NCBI lineage: Eukaryota > Metazoa > Chordata > Lepidosauria > Squamata > Agamidae > Phrynocephalus > Phrynocephalus guinanensis. Next base: position 47,704,134 of record CM074736.1, on the reverse strand, counting down.
ATTTTGTATTTAGAAGTGCCACTGTATTGCTTCTTTCCTTGGGATACAAAAGAACCAGTGATCACTTACATCCACATCAGTGACAGAAGGGACCAACTCATTATTACTATCTGTGTTGATGACAATGTGGTAGATAACAATAAAACAGGGATATAATGATGTTCGCTTTGATTCTTACTACAGTTAAAAAGTACTGAACCCCAGTTATTTTCATGTGGCTACCTTATATATATGACAAGCACTAGTACAGGTTTGCTGTGTCTCAGCAAGAAAAGTTAAACTCATTATATAATTATAAGTCACATATTATTTTTACTGTGAAGCACAGCTACTCACCATAACTCTATGGGTGTGTATGTATATATATGCACACCATAAAATTAAACACTTAAATTTGTGGAGAAATGCCACAGACTTATAAAAATAACCATATTTTTGCATATGTTTCAGAAAGGTTTTATTGAATTTCCCCATACTTTTGCACACCTTAATGTTCTGGATATAAGCTCATAGAATAGTATATCAACTCATTTTGTTCAGCTATAATCTGCAAATACAGACACATATATTTTTCAAGAAGATATCTAAAGCTATTCTAAATAGAGAATCTCACTGTGGCCACTGGCTTAAATTCTCCATTGGCTTAAATTATTAAGACACAGTGTTCTACATCCAGGGCAACACTTCCCATCTATTCCTCCTTGAAGGATCTCTCCAAACTGGGGGAATGGGCTGTGAAATGGCAAACACATTTCAATGTAGGAAAATGTAAAGTAATGCATAGTGGGGCAAAAAAAAAATCAAAACTTTATCAGCTCATGGGCTCTGAGCTATCTGTGATGCATCAGGAAAGAAATCTTGGTGTGTTGGTGGACAGCTCAATGAATGTGTGTCTACCCAATGTGTGGCAGCAGTGAAGAAGGCCAATTCCATGCTAGGGATTATCAAAAAGGGGATTGAAAATAAAACAGCCAACATTATAATGCCATTGTACAAAATGATAGGAAGGCCACACCTGGAGTATTGTGTACAATTCTGGTCACTGCATCTCAAAAAAGACATAGTGGAACTGGAAAAGGTGCAGAAGAGAGCAACTAAAATGATTATTCGGCTGGGGGACCTACCTTATGAGGAAAGGCTAAAACATTTGGGGCGCTTTAGTCTGGGAAAAAGGTGCCTGAGGAGGAATATGATTGAGATGTACAAAATAAGGCAGGGCATGAGTAAAGTGGATACAGGGACACTTCTCCCTCTCACAAAATACCATAACTAGGGGACACCCACTCAAATTGAGGGTTGGGAGAGTGAGAACAGACAAAAGGAAATTTTTTTTTTTTACCCAGCGTGATGTTAGTCTGTGGAACTTCCTGCCACAGGATGTGGCGATGGCATCTAGCCTAGATGCTTTCAAAAGGGGATTGGACAGATTCCTGGAAGAAAAGTCCATCACAGGTTACAAACTATGATGGAGATGTGTAATCTTAAGGCTTAAAACTAGGGTACTTCAAGGGTCAGATGCAGGGGGTGGTGGTATCAGGAGACAAATATCTAGTCTCGTGCGCTCCCCGACACATTTGGTGGGGCCACTGTGAGATACAGGAAGCTGGACTAGATAGACCTTTGGCCTGATCCAGCATGGCTATTCTTATATTCTTATGTTTTTATGATAACCTGAAGCAGATGGTATTTTTTATTACTGTTACTACAAATGGATGCATCCACTAAATGCCTAGTGGTCCATCGCTAGTCAGTCTGATGCAAATATCTTCTTCAAGTGCTATGTCCTTGTAGAATGTTGGCCAGCAGTAGGTTGAACTGGTTTCTATCCAAAGCTATTCTAAAAAGAGCAGTTGTGTTCACTGCAGACCATTGGTTTAAGTTCTTAATCCAGAATGTTCTCCTACGTCCTGGGCCTTGCTTCCCATCTTTTTTTTTCCCTTGAAGGATAACCTGCATCAGATGGTATTTCTCATTGCACATTATGTGTCCGAAATATTGCCAGTGTCTTCTCTAATTGTATTGAGCATTTCTAGCTTTTTATTCATACACTGGAATACTGACTAGAGATGAGCATGAAATGAACTTATGTTATCAGTTTGTTATTCATTTCGTTATGGAATGAAAAGAATAATGAACCTCAGAGTGGATTTAGAATGAAACAAAATGAACCGGGGGAAATAGTTCATTTCGTTTCATTTCGTTAATGGCGGCGATCAATGGAAAGAGCTGTTTTTAAATGTTTAAAAACGATGTGAAACACTTCAAAAAGATGCAAAATTTATTTTTATGCCTGATTATACTAAGTGGATGACCAGTGCTTAAAACATCTAAAAATGTTTTTTTCAAGAGATTGGGGGTTTTTTAAGGGAAAAAATGGCTGCTGCATACTTTGTTAATGGTGGCGAATCCATGCAGAATGGCATTTTTAATTTATTAAAATGTTCCTAAAAGACTTAAAAACCCAGCAAAAATTAATATTTCTGGCTGATAATACCCAGCAGGGGGTTGAATAGTGCTTAAAACATCTAATTACGTGTTTTCTCAGATCGTTCTTTTTCCTAAGATTTTTTTTGGAGGCTTAAAGTGGCAGGCAGAGGCAAATATGTTCCCTTCCCTCTTTATTATTTTATTAGGGTTGATTGGGGATGGATGAATAAGATTCATTGATGAGTGATGCATGTGACTGAAAAAAACAACACAACACACAACAACACAAGGATGATGTGATGATGATTGAAGATGATGAGGATGAGGATGCTGCCAGTCCAGTTTGTGCAGCTGTCAATGTCTGTGTTTTTAATTATTATTTTTTCAATGTTTTCTGTCTGGTCTGGGGCAGTGGAACGCCCATGTGCTGTCAAATGGATTAAATTTCACAAAGTAGGGGGGAAACAAATAACAAATCAAAATGAACCAAGGAAACAAATATTTCAAAAACAAATTCGTTAAAAATGAACCAAACCAAACTGAACCAAAACTGAACCAAAAACGAACAAATCACAATTATTTCAGTTCGTACCCATCTCTGATACAGACACATTAGTGACTCTGTACGTCCATATTTCAAATGTTTCCAGCTTCCTGCATAATTTGTGTGTAAGAGTCCACCTTCTTACACCATAGAGAAGTATGCTGAATACATAGGATTGGAGTATTCAAGATACAAAGTCTGATAGATAAGTCCTGATTTGTTAAGACTTTCCTCATTTTCTGGATGGAATTTCTAGCTTGACGAACACCTTTGATAATTGACACCTTTTCTGATATCTGATCAGCTATACAGACAACAGCACACTGATTCCAATACAAATTCCTGATCAATCCGATATCACAACTGTCCAAGCCCAGTTCTTTAAGAATATTAATAAGTTTATCATGTATAATTGAGTCAAATGGTTTTTCATAATCAATGAAGCAAACAAATACATTGACATTGACATTGAGACATCGCTGAACTAGTATTTGAAAACTAAATAATGCCTCCTGAGTTCCAAATCCATTCCTGAATCCAAATTGGGTATCTCCAATGCTCTCTTCACACTTCCAATATATTCTTAAGAACATAAGAATATAAGAACATAAGAAGAGCCATGCTGGATCAGGCCAACGGCTCATCTAGTCCAGCTTTCTGTATCTCACAGTGGCCCCACCAGATGCGTCTGGGAGAGCACGAGACTAGATATCTGTCTCCTGATACCACTCCCCTGCATCTGGCCCTTGAAGTACCCCGGTTTTAAGCCTGGAGATTACACATCTCCATCATGGTTTGTAACCTGTGATGGACTTTTCCTCCAGGAATCTGTCCAATCCCCTTTTGAAGGCATCCAGGCCAGATGCCATCACCACATCCTGTGGCAGGGAGTTCCACAGACTAACAACGCGCTGGGTGAAAAAATATTTTCTTTTGTCTGTTCTTACTCTCCCAACCCTCAATTTGAGTGGATGTCCCCTAGTTCTGGTATTTTGTGAGAGGGAGAAGAGCTTCCCTCTATCCACTCTACTCATGCCCTGCATAATTTTGTACGTCCCAATCATATCCCCCCTCAGGTGCCTTTTTTCCAGACGAAAGAGCCCCAAATGTTTTAGTCTTTCGTCATAAGGGAGATCCCCTTATGTAGTAGTAGTAGTAGTAGTAGTAGTAGTAGTAGTAGTAGTAGTAGTAGTAGTAGTAGTAGCAGCAGCAGCAGCAGCAGCAGCAGCAGCAGCAGCAGGCTTTTTAGGGCAGCAAACTGTTGAGCTTCCATTGTGTGCAAAGTCCCACCAGCATTACATTACTTCCACCAGCACAGTTGTTGGCAAGAAGAAAGAGAGTATTCTTCACAGAGATGGCAACAGGAACATTTACACAAAGGTTGCCATCCCATAGTACTATGCTTGGGAACTTCTCCTTAGTTGGAGCCCAGTAGGAGTTGTCCTAGCTTCTTCTTCTTCTTCTTCTTCTTTTTACAATATGTATTACATAGTACAGCTTTTTTCAGCACAATATGTGAAAAAGCCTAGATGTGAACTGGTACACAATCTTTGGTACACATACTGAGCCTATTCAGTCTGTGTACACAGACTGAACCACCGCATTGCTTAAGGTAGGGCAGCCAACAGCATCCATACCCAATCAAGCCAAGGTGCATGCTATATGAATCCAAACACATTAGTTTGGTGCATGATGCATAAAAAAAATCCTGCAAGTGCCTCCCACTACCCTGCGAGGACAAAAAAAAATCAGTAACAGTTTGTAGGTAAAATAATCCCTTTATACAGTAAATACAGTGTTTGTGTGACACTTTCTGCCAAGGAACCTCCTCACGGTGTCTAGTGGTAGGGCTGGCCCTGCACACACTCTTGGTAGGCTGAAATGTTTTTCACAACTTTTGCTAAACTCATTCCTGCTCCGTTATCTGTGTGTATTTCATTATGTTATTTCAATTTACCCTTGCAATTGTTCTATACTAACAAAGAAATCTTATTTGTAGTTTTAAGTACAATGTTTAGCATGGCAAATATCGCTAAATTACAGCCACTCCACATATTGAAATAACACATCTGGGAATGACACTGATTATAAACTTGGGTTGTTGTTTTTTAATTTGACTGAGAGTCCCAAGTAATTACAGGTTTCTGACTGCATGAAGGGTTTATGTTCACACGTCTGCTACCATCACAGTGTTAGGAGTACATCCTTGCCAAAATGTGAATGAGGGCTCTTACAAAGGCTTCTATTCTTCTACTTGGGCCATACACAGCTTTTGTGAGGCAAATAACAGCTAAGCCAATATAGAAACAAATATTTTATTAGTTAAAGTGAAGATGGATTTGTAACAATAGATAGAGTCATTCAAATAAAATTCAGTTGTGGGAGTATTCAAAGCCTGTTTTAAAGAAAAATATAAACATGTAAGAATAATATTGGACTACTTGGCACTTGCCCAGGGCTTAGATGACACCTTCTTCCTTTCTGTTATAAAAGTTTCCATTTGAAAGGTGTAATTAGACATACTCTGAGGTACATCAAGGCTGGTTGTCATGTTTGCCCTTTAGGCTTAGTTAGCGTGTGCAAATCTTACATCTTATTACTCTCAGATTTTAAATAGGAAGCACAGTATTAATCTGAAAGTCATAGAAATTCTTTCTCCATGTTACATTTGTAACACTTCCACTGCTAAAATTGGCAATTATTTTAAAATATTTCAGCTGAAAATAATAAACCGTGATAAAACTAAAACTAAAAATAGTTAGGATTGGATACAGATGACCTTAGAAGCAAATAGTTTACTGTTAAATAGTTATGTTATTTCCTTTTTGCTATAGCCAAAATATAGCTGAGGTACACTGTAATTATAACATAGTGCAGGCTAATCACATTCCTTTTGTGGTGTAACTATTACTTTTTAAATCATTCTCTAAACACAAGGAACGGCTTCATTGCTCAGATTTACTGCAGGGCGCTTTTTTGATTTTTAAGTAACTAAAAGTAACAGTAGTTTAGTTATGTTTGCATAGGAAGAAATTAAGCATGCATCTGAAATGATCATTAACTACTGGGCAGTGGGAGGGTAGATACTGTAACTATAATGAATTAGTTTTCCAAAGTAACATTCCCAATTCTACATAAAGGCTGCTTGTTAGTAGCTCCTGTGGACATCTAAATAACTCTCCTGGGAGATGGTCCTAAGCAGGAAGGCTTCATGGCCTTCCATAGGCCGAGCTCCATCTTGTTTCCTATTCAAAAAGGAAGTTCCCTGGTGGTTGCTGGAAGCTAGAGCTATGCTAGCCCACAAAAACATATACTATTAATACAATATTATTCCTGCATTGAGCAGAGAGTTAGACTTGTTGGCCTTGTAGGCTCCTCCCTGCTTAAATTCTACGATATGTGCCCTTTATTGAAACAAAAGGGAAAGCCTTTGTAGATGGAAAGTACATCAAAAGTTGCCAGTCCTGGCAGTTACTAAGTAAAAAAATCTGTTTACTGCTTAATTAAAAGACTGTAACTATTTTGTAGCAAATATTTTGGAGTCCCTGTTGGGATATATAGTCCCAACTAGAGATGGGCACGAAACGAACAATTTATTGTTTCCATTTTTGTTTTTTCATTTTGTTACGTAACGAAACGACAAATGAATTTTGTCTCTAAAATGAAACAAAACGAACAGAAACACCAGAAATTTTGTCGTTGGTTTCGTTTTCGTTACAGCAATACATTGAACTGCTTTAAATGCTTAAAAAATCACAAAAATTGAAATAAATGGTAACGAAAATGGTAACGAAATGAACGAAAACGAAAATGATTTTTTGCAAAAATTCGCGGAAAACGGAAACGAACCAAAACAGATCCCCTAAATGACAAACGACAAACGAAACACCATTTTTTTTTTCGTGCCCATCTCTAGTCCCAACTTACCTAAATGGATACCTTCTAGATGTGGATTGGTCACAACAATGTGTATAAGTAATGGAAATTGTAGAGCAACTCATTTAAATGACACTATACGGAGAAGATCTGAAGTAGCCCATGACAATGGTTCTAATCTTAGGTAACCCAGGTACTTTTGGACTGCAATTCCCAGATGCCTTCACCACCAACTGTGCTGACAGAATTTCTGGGAGTTGTAGTCTAAGGACACCTGGATTGCCCAAGGTTGGAAACCGCTGGTCTAGGAAATATTTATAAGAATATATTTTATTTTATACTATTTTGTAAAAAAAATTAAACCACCTTTCTCCTTAGAAGGATCCAAGGCAGCCTACAGCATGGAAAGCACCATATTTAAAAGCTAAAAATAATAAATATACAAATGTTTTAAAAGAATTTTTAAAAAGTACAATATTACGGTATATTGAAATTAGAAAACAAAACCAATACTAAAAACACATCTAAAACAACAGGATAACAATCCAATTTTTAAAAAAACCCTCTAGCCCAGGCATGTCCAATGTGCAGCCTGGGGGCCAAATATGGCCCCTTTTCAAGTTTTGAGTGGCCTGGTGGGAGAGAGGGAGGGAGGGAGGAAAGAAGGGAGCGAGCAAGCACAGCAGCAGTGGGCGATTGCACTCACTCATGTTGTTCCTGCCTTGGAGAGACAGAGTGAGGGAGGATGGAAGGGAGGCCACCTCTCTCCCTCCTTCCCTCCCTCCCTCCCTCACACCTCCTCCTCTTCCACTTCAGTTGACAGGCCCCACCAGAAGACAAAAAGGGTACAGTCACCCCCGCCATTTCACGGTTCAGGTACTGCGGTCCCACTATATATTGCATCGCTCCTCGCAGCCCCCCCACCCCTCCGGGAGGCTTCAGAGCCGCACGGGGTGGTGGTGGTGAGAAGCAATCACATCGCTCCCCGCAGCCCCACCCGCCCCCGGAAGGCCTCAGAGCTGTGCGGGGGGTGGCAGGGAGCGATCACATTGTTCCCCACTGCCCCCCACCCCTCTGATTGTCCCCCGCCCCCACCCAACCCACTTCTGCCTATCGCAGATTTTCATGTATCACGGGTCGGGTGGGTCCCTAACTCCCGCAATAGGCGAGGGGTTACTGTACCCCGACGGGACTGAGATCCCCTCCTCCTCCTTTCCCCCACCAGCACTTGGGGCTGGCCCCATCAGCATCTTTGGCCATGCCTTGTGCTACAGCTTTGTCTCTCCCTGTGGCTTATTGAGGCAAGATCTGGGCTGAGGGAGTTTTTTCAGGGGGTGGGGTGGCTATTGTTCTTTTGTTGGTGCTGCTGGTGGGGTTTTGGGGGTCCGGAAATCACTCATGGAGGAGGAAGAAGATGAGAGGGATCGCCGGTGTGCAAAAACTTTCTGGTTTCTCTTCCATGAGGCCGGTGGTGGGCATCTCTTCCGAGGAGGCCAAGCAGAGCAGGTGGGAGCTGCCACTCTGCCACAGCTGCAGTCCCTGCTTCTGTGCCTGCTCCTAATGCTAATAGTAGAAGGAATGTCAGGCTGAATCATCCGCCCCCACACATTTTCACTTCACCAACTCTGGCCCTTCTGGCAAAAAGTTTGGTCACCCTTGCTGTAGCCCCAATATAGCAATGCACCAGTCAATTTTCAGGCTGCACGAAGGTAAAATCGGTGAATTGAAAGTTCCAGGCATCCAAAACATATTTGATGTAACAAACAGATCTTCTGGGTACAAATATTTGCAAAGAAAATGCTGACTTATAAAACTGTCCTAACCTAAACAGCTTGGATCTAAGCTGTCTCAAGGACTCCCTTTATGAGCTTTCCTGGGTATTAAAATCATCAGAAGAGGCCAAGGTCTCCTAACTATCACAGCAGGTGCGCTTGGTGGGTACATGGAAAAGGCCCTTCTCTGTTGCTGCTTCCAGACATTGGAACTCCTTCCCACAAGAAGCCAGGTTTGCCCCCATCTTTGTCCTTCTATAAGCAGGCAAAGACCTTTTTCTTTAGGCGAGCTTTCCATCAGTGAGTAGCTGTCTGAGTGAGGTTTTTAAATGAATTCCTCTATTTTATTGCTTTGAATGTGCATTGTTGTTTTTTTGTTTACCACTTTTAGTGTGGTATTGACTTGATAATTTTAAGCATTTGTATACTGACTGTTCTTGGCTTTAAATATTGTCTTTAAAAACGGAAAACCACTTTGGGCTCTTTTAAGGGAAAAAGACAGGGTAAAAATATTTTTTAAAAAGAAAGAAAATCTAAAAACTGAGGGAGTTAAAGTGTTTAAAGTTCAGACTTTCCTTTTAAAGCTGTTAGTGGAAGGTTGCCACAGTGTGTAGAAATGTAGAGCTCTTTTTAAAGCCATTTTAAAATTTCGATACAGCTTTTCTTTCTTTCTTTCTTTCTTTCTTTTTAGAAGGATAAAATGCTTCATTGGCAGCAAACTTCTAACGTAACTGAGCTATGACTTAATATACCCATAATCACCAGCTTATTCAGCACTTGCCATATGTAACTGATATCATGAAAATAATCAATTTTTACATTTCTCCTATACTACATAAACATATAATGATTTTAAAATGGAAACGGAAACCCATATTGAGTCTACATAGTGAGCCAGGTTGCTTATACTTATTAAGAGGAATTTAATTATTAAAAGTAAAAAAAAATTCATCTCTTGTCAGCACATTGCATGGCCTGATAAGTGCAATACTTGTAATGCTTCCTGCTTTCTGTAAAGGTGCTTGTGAATGCTTCTAGTATTCATCTTTGTGGCTCTTCCAGGCTGTGGACCACTCTGGATGTCTATTTATGTAACAGCAAAATCCATCATAAGTGTTTGCCTCTATGTGTGTAGGGTGTGTGTAATCTCAGTTTCCCACAGCAAGCCTTGCCCAAAGCATGCCAGAACCCTGCGCTCATAGGTTCAGCCATGCCAGAGATGGTTTTCAGGAAGCTCTTAGAGGTGCAGGAAAGGGGAAGAGAAAGAGGTTGTGTGGCTTGCTGAAGAGTTGTCATGCATTTTAGGATTTTGTTTTGTTCGAATACCATGGAGGGCATGGCTCCTACAAATCCTAGCTTCACCTGATATCATAGTGCTTTGTGAGAGAATTTTGTGTCTGTGAGGTGCTTAGATGACACCAAAAAGGGAGGGAGGGAAAAACCTGAATTTATTTATTTATTTATGTATTTATTTATTTATTTATTTATTTATTTATTTATTTATTTATTTATTATGCCACCCCCTATAGCCCAAAGGCAACCCTGGATGGTTTAAAACATAGGAAAATGACAAAATTATCTGTCTGATATGGTTATAGCCAATAAGCATTAGAGCTTTTTGGAAAAGCTAGTTTTGTTCAATGTGACAGAGTAGTGACAGCTGAACTAGAGAGTAGCTAGAAGGTTGTTGCTGGTTTGGTGGTTTGTGCCAGTTTGTTTAGTGGCTGAACAGGTGTTTGCAGCTCCACCTCCTCTGGAGGATCACCCACTCAGAGGCGGAGCCAGAAGTAGGCAAGGAAGGGAAACCCGGTCACTGCCTCTGAGTGGAGGAGGTGGGGCTTTGAAACACCCAATACCTTTTTGGCCACTAAACAAAACAGCACAAAATGATGAATCAGTTCTTCATGCCCACCTCTACTATTTACCCTGACAGCTATGGTTGACTTGAAGGCACATGCTTATTTTATAACAATTTATATAGCTAGAAGAGCAGAATTGGTGGTGCCGAAGTCTTCCAGAAGTGTGATTTTCCCTTGTTGCTGTGAACATGTGCTGCTTCCCCACCCCATCATAGATTGTTACTTCTACCAGTGCCATTGCTGAGGAGGGAGGTGAGAGACTGGATTTAAATGTTCTGTAATACAGTTAAATAGCTATACAAACCTGTTGATCAACTAATGCAATGTTAATTTAAATTTGTAATATATTACATTTCCAATACATGCAAAAATTGGGGGGTTATACCTTGATAAAAAACAGAATAAAAACCAACTACACATTCCAACTAGAGCAGATTTAAGCCTGAATAGTGTCTAAATTTTAAGCTTCTTTGTTTCAGCCAAATTGAATTCTCAAGGCATATGCCTCAGTGATCACTACATACATACATGCATATACACATACATACATACATACATACATACATAAGTTTGCCTCACATACATACATACATACATACATACATACATACATACATACATACATACATACATACATACATACCCCCCACATATCGTTAAACGGTTTTCTTTCATTAGTGAGGGATACATTCCTGCAACAGATGTGCAGTGGACATTCACAATTTTGTTTAAATGAAAAGACAGATGACATCCCCTTCCTGGGGGGGGGGACCTTTAGTGGGCCTCTAGTCTTAAGGCGTTTGAAATTTAAAAAAATAATGTTTAAAGAGAAATAAGTTTGAACAGATGCAACAAGGGGTTGGGGTTGCAGGTTAGATTAATATACATTTGGATTTGGCTTCAGTTGGTTCTTCCTGCCTCTGCTTCTGAAGCCTTAGAAAAGAAATCATCCTCTAGGGAAGATCAAGTTTAAAATATAAGGTTTGTTAGAAACTGAAAGTAATAGTGCTATGTGAGACAGTACAGAAATACATCCTGATTTTATGGCTAGAAAATTTATTTTATACATAGGAGATGGATTAATTACGCACACAGGACACAGCCTTTGCTTTCTCTTTTTGCACAGTTCTTTGATGATTATACCCATATTAGTAAAAGACATTTCCTGAATACATCGAAAGTGGAATGAGTGAACCTTAAATGCTATATAATCATGTGAAAGATGGATGAGAGACAAGACTGAATAAATAGCAACATGGGAAGTGGGGCATGTACTAGGGCTGAACATGAATTTTGATTCAGGGTTGTGGTTAGCTGTTCTGCTGATGTACATATTTAACACAATGTCTCAATCCTTGCCTTTCTCAGGACACATTTACTTTGATCCTTTTGGTGCATGCTGGTGTGGTCTAAATAAGGCCACTTGAAGTCAGGGGAATGAACAATATATACAGGGAAAATGTAATCATTATTTTTGCCTTTGCTGGGCCATCACTGATGCACTGAATCACTTAATTATCATTATTTCTTTCCCTTGTGTTTAGAGCTGAATGACAAACTGCCCACAGCTGTGATTTTAATCAGCACTCCACACAAAGGAAAGAAATATTTTTAAACGTTTAATCAGAGTAATTTAGCACTTCAGCAATGGTTTGGCAGATGCAAACAACAATTTCACTTTCCCTGCCCCTATGCAGAGGAGCAGGGGAAATGCTCGATTTCTCAATGTATTAGGCCACTTCACAATGCCAGATGGATTGATACTGGAAGGAGCCCTTCCAGCTTAAACAACTGCAAGGCTTGTTTTTGGTCCATTTTGTTATGGGAATGACAGATCTGATATACTCTAGGGCAGAGGTGTGTGTGTGTGTGTGTGTGTGTGTGTGTGTGTGTGAGAGAGAGAGAGAGAGAGAGAGAGAGAGAGAGAGAGGGAACAATCCAAATTATATGTTTGGGGAAATATATATTTCTTTTTCTTTCAGAGTTATACAAGAGCAATGTGTTTTCCTTTGTTATGAATGTCTACAAAACGAAATACATGAAAGAGTGTAGCATTTCTATTTTAGTGATAATTCCAATGACTGACAAACTTTGTATCTTGTATTCTCGTATCAGTAGTGTTTCGTTATTTATAGGGACTAGTGGGATCAGTATTTCATCTAATCAGGGCCACAGAGATTGAAAAAGGGGTGTGTTTCTATAGATGTATATGTTTGAATAAAAGGTGTGAGAGAAAGACGTGAGGAATCAGGGTGGCTCTGCCTCCTGCTTTCAACTTTCTGCCTTTCCTACTTCACTCTCCCTGGAGGGAATGCACCCTTGGAGCATATAGTGGGCATGTCTCATGGCATGATCAAATCTCAGAGAATGCATATGCTTCTTTACATCTCTCGGGGAATGGATGTATCTCAGGCTTAGTGGCACTGGAAGACTCTTTGGTCTGAGGAAGTAGGCTTGTCGTGAAAAGCTCACATTAAAATATTGCTGTTAGTCTTTAAGATTCTGCAGTGTTTTTGCCTTCTTTATTTTTTTATTTTTCCTTTGTTTTTGCCTTGTTTGAAAGAAGTGCTTTTAAGGCAGAGGTTGGGAACTTTTGGCCCTCCAGTTGTTTTGGACCAAAACTCCCACAGTCCTTTATTAATGGCAATCTAGGCTTGGAATGCAGGGAACTGCAGTTCAAAACATCTGGAGGGCTGAAGGTTCCCCACCCCTGCTTTAAGGCTTGGCCACTCCTCCCCATCCATTCCCAGTTGGTACCAGGGGCATGTTTGTCTTCAGGCTCTGGCCTGCTCTCCCTGTGGCATTGCAAGAACCCACTTCCCAGTCTCAAGTTTTAATTAGGAGGTTTCTGGGAATGAGAAGCTGCTGCCTTGGCAACCATGTTGAGTGAATGGAAGAAAGTAGTTTTACAACAGTAGTTCCCAACCGTGGACAACCTTGGTATTCTTTGGCTAGCACAGCTAATGTTGAAGGCTTCTGGGAGTTCTAGTCCAAGAACATTTGGGGGCACAAGGTTTGGAGCCATTGCTTTAAAGAATAAGCTGCTGCCTTGGCAACCATGTTGAGTGAATGGAAGAAAGTAGTTTTACAACAGTAGTTCCCAACCGTGGACAACCTTGGTATTCTTTGGCTAGCACAGCTAATGTTGAAGGCTTCTGGGTGTTCTAGTCCAAGAACATTTGGGGGCACAAGGTTTGGAGCCATTGCTTTAAAGAATAAGCTGCTGCCTTGGCAACCATGTTGAGTGAATGGAAGAAAGTAGTTTTACAACAGTAGTTCCCAACCGTGGACAACCTTGGTATTCTTTGGCTAGCACAGCTAATGTTGAAGGCTTCTGGGAGTTCTAGTCCAAGGACATTTGGGGGCACAAGGTTTGGAGCCATTGCTTTAAAGAATAAGGATCCAACAGTGTGGCAAATATGGAAAATACTGGGTTTGGGATAATGGAATAATATCATTGACTGATAAAATTCTGTTTATTTATTTATTTATTTATTTATTTATTTATTTATTTATTTATTTATTTATTCATTCATTCATTCATTCATTCAACTTGTCTGCCGCCCACTACCCAAAGGTCTCTGGGCAACGCCCAAGGGTCTCTGCAGAACTGACACCTGATGATTTTGAACCTGTCAAAACTTTAGGGAATATGTGGCAATGCCTTTCTGTTATGATTCACATTCTCTGCTCTAGACCCAACTGTGGCTGGCTTGCTGATTCTATTGCTCTGGCATTTTTGTTTATGTGACTGGGGGGGAAATAAAGAACCCTCTACTAAAAATTAAACTTTTTCATGTTTGCAAATATGTAACATAAATACAAAAGGCATTCTGTGTTACAGGGTGTTGTTCATCATGGTTTCTTAATTAAGGAGCATCAAATTAAAATGGTGTACCCTAGATACAGGAGCCTTGGGGCAACTAGATGCTCTACTTTGCAACATTCCTTAGAGTCCTGTTAAAACTGTGTCAGGTTACAACACATAAAACTAACTCTGAATTCCCAAAGTACCTACACAGAGCCTTGAATTTTAAGACTAAACAAATTAAGTCTTATAATTTTGTGTGTTTTATTTTTTTCACTCCCTCTAGTGAAAACATCAGTTGTATCCATCCGTCTACTGAAAATGTTACTCAACTGACTTCTTTTAGTTTTGAAAGAAAATACTGTAGTTTGTGACCTTGGTTTAACCTCCTTGTATCTCCCTTATTTTTCTGTCCTTTAAAAATACCTCCCGTTGTGTCTGTCAGACAGAATTTTTGCTAATATCCTAATCACAAAAGTTTTTTTTAAAAAATGTTTGTAAACATTTTAACAATCACTCCTCTACACATCTGCTCTACATACCAATGTGGGGTTTAGATTTATAGCCTCACATTCAAATGGCCTGGGTTCAGATCCATAAATACAGAAGGATGGATATTAGAAAAGATGCTCATGAATGCACTATTTTAGCACAGACTGTGATTAAAGGTATATGAAAGTCCCAGATCTGCAGAGTATGAAGAAGGACTTACGCCATCTTGAACTGAATAATGGCTAATTGAATTCATGGTGCACAATTTCAAGCTGAAGCTGTTATTGGAAAAAGTTTTTCAAGAGATAAAAGCACTTTTCATAGCATGTGAGAAATCGTGGCAAGACATGGGAATTTGGCATAGGCTCACATGCCTGAGATTGCTTCTAAATTGGAAGTCATATTAGAAACAAAAATTGTATGCTGATTATATGGAGGGGGACCTTGTTGGTGATCCAATCTTCAGGTGTTTCCTACACTTACTGCATCATAAAAACTGCTCAAGCTTTTCAGTGTTACCCCCACGATTTCCCTCCCTGGCTGTCACTTTCTCTCACCCCACTCTCCTTAAACCTATCACAGTATCATGAAGAGCAATATGAGAAGATCCATCAGGCCTCCAGGCTTTGTAGATGCATGTGGTATGCACACAACAGCGTGGAAACTTTTCTCATTATTTCCTATACCGAAGAATGCAGGATAATACAGGAAACATACATTTAATTCCTTGGACTCCTGAGACATAATCCTTCAAAAATGATCTAATTAAATGCATTACCATCAGTTGCTATATTTACTATATTATTGCAACACAGGAAGAAAAAGCTTGTGGAAAGACAGATTGTGTATTGCTAAGCGGATGTTACTGTGATGATTTAGGTGCCTGTGTCTCCCTTCTGGAAAGTACAGATGTTATTTTGAGGTTGATACTGTTAAGATATTTTGTGTGGCAATTTGTTGTGTGTGTTTTTTTTTGTATCTTTTTAATGAAAAAGTCATTGTTATAACCTGTTAAATTATACAGTGCAGCTACTATTGCCATCACAGCATCAGCATGTATGAATGGAATTTTAAAATTAAATTTTCTCACAGGAGCCTCTGGTGAACTGCAGACCCATGAAAAAGTAATTTGGCAATCTGTGTTTGTTGTAGTGATGACAATGAGCGAAAAAAGCCAGATGAACATATGCCCTCTCTACGTGTAAACAGTTTTCATGGATTGGGTTCTTTATAGTTCTGCTTTTATTTCACTACAGGTGTAAAATAACACCAGGGAATATCAGGCCTTATTTTTTCCCCGTTAGGTGCTCTCAGGGGCAAAACCCCCAATGAAGTGACAGACGTACACACACACAAAAATAAGTTCTCCCCTTACCTTTCTGTTAGCATGTTTGTTTGTCTTTAATGTGCAAACCCAATGGAGACGTCTAACACATGATATATATCATTTCTGCTGATTAGAGATTGGCACGACTCAAAAAACTGGTGTTTCGTTTGTCGTTTGTCGTTTAGGGGGTCCGTTTCGGTTCATTTTAGTTTTTTGTGAATTTTTTGCAAAAAAATTTGTTTTGGTTTTGTTACGTAACAAAACGAAAAAATGAAAATGAAAACGAAAAATTGCTGTTTCGTTAGCATTCATTACAGTTCAATGTATTTGTCGCAACGAAAACGAAACACACATCAAAATTTCTGTTGTTTCAGTTCGTTTCGTTTCATTTTGGAGACAAAATTCGTTTTTCATTTCGTTACATAACGAAACGAAACAACGAAAATGAAAACGAAAAATTGCTCGTTTCGTGCCCATCTCTACTGCCGATTAAAGAATCCAGCCTATCTCAGCATGAAATTTGGATTGCCTAAAATAAGAGTTTTGCTTATTTCCTACATGATATACATGTGCCCAGGTGATGCTGGAATAACAAGGTGGATGTGAGAAACAGACATGGGAGATGGTGCATGAATGTGAGCAATTTCATACCCTTTACCATGACACCATGCAATTAAATGCTCTTTCATGTGACCCCTGAAGGTTAACAGACACTTCCATTGAAGATGTGGGGAAAAATTAAGTAGAATAGAACGCAAGAAATGTTGTGGGGTGTATTCATGAGAGAGTTCATCCATCATCCATCCAGTTCTTCATTCATATTCAAAGCTGCCATGTCTATACAGTCAACTTCAAATGAGGTTGCTTGTTTTCTGATGATCACTCACCTGAAAAAAAGCAACCCAATTTTCAATTTTCAATGCTACAGTTGCAGGATAAACAGACCTTCTTTATCTCTTATGGAAGCTTCACTTTTAATGGTGAAGCTGTCATCACTTGCCATTTGGTCTTTATAGAGCCCGGCCCTTTAGACACCCAAGCCATTTAGGGTCTTGAAACCAGCACTTTGAATCAAGCCGGGAAATCAGACAACCAATGCAGGCCTTTCATTATCTAAGTAGCAGGCAACTACTATTATGCTGTCTGGCATAGGACTTAAGCTCTTTGTGTGTGCCAGCACAGCAGTTTACCAGACAGAAGGACTGCTGTCTTGTACCCTGATGTACTTCAGAACTATCACCATGGCTGGGCAGAGGGAGGTAGTGTTGTTAGTGGCAAACGTTTACCAGGCTGCTATAAATGGACTAGGAAAATATCCTTAAGAGTGAGGATGTATCATTTGAGAGAAACGACACGAAAATTCTTGCCACAGCATGCCCAGTTGCTGCAGCTGGAATTTAAAAAAAAAACTGTGGACATGAAGAAAACTGACAGGGGGAAGAGAGAAAAAATCAGTTCTTTCAATATATGGTATCAGAGGAGAGCTTTAGAGATGCCATGGATCTCCGGAAAGCCGTTAAGAGTGGATGTTTGGTCAAATCTATTACTAAGCAACACCTACTGTATTTCAGCCCCAAACATGGTGAGAAAAGTTGAAGACAGCAAGAAAACTGGAAGAGTAAATGAGAAGGAAGGAAGGAAGTCACAGCCTAGAGTTTATTAGCGCAAGCTCACACACTATAAGTCTTCTGTCCCTGTCCTAAATATTTAGACTCTGTCGTCTTTCCTCAGATTTTTTTGAGGACTGTGTCAATTGTTTTACACCTAAATAGGTGCTCTTTCTCTCTTTTTAATGTTGTAAGTCGCCTTTAGGGGACCATGGTATTCAAAGTGAGTTAAGAAATATATTTAATAAATCAATATATTTCTCAGTCTTCATATCGAAGCTGGCTTGCTTCCTGGCTCAAGTACCATTCTGAACCTCTGATCCTGGTGGTGGGTATGGGACCATAAGTGGTAGTCACTTCTGTGGATATGGCTCCATTTGATTCCTGCTCTAGGTGTTTCATTAAAAGATCTGTTGAATATGGATAACCCTACCAGGCTCAGGATGGAGCAGTCATTTGTCAACAGTCTGGCCTGGAAAAGAAATTACACATGGTCCACTAGATGTAACTGCTTCTTAACTGTATCTCTGTTCATGAAAAGCAAAATATTTCAGAAATTACAGAAGAGTTCCTTTCTCTCAATGCTATGTGCTTTTAAAAGTGAATTTATATGTATCTGCACATATGCACATTCCACCTCCAACCCCAGAATTGTAGGTAAGTTCGTAAAAATGTTTCTCATCTTTCTTCAACTATAATTGTAAGCAAATTGCCTCTGATATTGTTGGGAAAATTACTTTGGTTATTCTCTTTAAGTTAGCATAGTAAGAAACCTATTTCTGTGAAGATTCTCAGTCATCCAGGTAAGAAACATGGAGAAATCAGCCCAGGCTCACCACTGTACATCTCAAAACTAGCATTTTGTTGGTGTAAAATCATTCTAGAAGCATTTAAGTTTGAAAAGAAGATATCTTTACTTACAATTGCTGTCTATAGTTATAGTCAGAAGGATAAAAAGAAAAGGAGGTGAGATAAATCTCAAACATATGTGAGACAGATATTCCAATGGTTAAAGATCAGGAGCTAAATAGACTAAAAAGAAACAAAGAGAAGCAAAGCAAACCAATAGGATGAAAATAGAGAAAAGCCAGAGGTGGAAAAAGAATTTAAGCAATAGGTTAGTGAGAAAGGAGAGAGTCTCTTTGTGTCCTAAAAGCCTCTCTCCTACTGATATCAGTGTTACAAGAATGCAAGATTGTAAATGTCATATATCTTTTGAAGCAGTGATTCCAAACTTTTCAGCATCATGCTTCTTGTGATTTGTAAGAAATGTTCTCTCCTCAGTTGTCTTGTATCATCTTTAACTCTTTACCTCTGCTTTTAACAAAATGTCTAAAATTATTACAGGTGAGCGTGTTCATTTATAATCTATAATTTAAAAGCACAAAAATGCAATAGTTTTTAAAAATGCATTTTCCGTGATGTAGAGGTCTTATAATTGATGCCAAGTTGATTTTCTGACTGCATGAGTCATGGGCATCCTATCTCACACAGTTTTTGGACCTTCTGCAAATACCTCCAGATTTATACACCATATTAACTTGATAAAGAATTCTCTAAGACTCAGAAGCTTGCTTTACTAACCTCTTAGTGCTGTAATAAAGTCATTGCCTAACCCAGAACGTTTATTTGGATGCTTTCTTTATTATAAATTCCAATATTGCATTCCTGCTTAGTGATGCAAATCAGACGACCCTTGCTAGGAGAAAACACTTCTACCTTGAGGAGCACCTTTGAATGCACCTTATTTTTCTCCACCATTAAAGGTACATTACAGTCTGAATTCGCCTACAGTAATATTATCAGCCCATTAAGTCTGAGTGGAAGTGAAGAGGTCAGCAGTTTATCTCTTCTTATGGGTCTTCATTACCAACTTCTCTTTCATCTTATTCCTATTCTCTACCACCTCAGATGAAATCATAGACAATTAGCTTAATGTGATTCTGTTTTAAAAATAATCACAAGACTATACCTCTGCCAGGTATTCAGGTCCCAAGCCGTGGAGGGTTTTATAAATTAAAACCAGGACCTTGAAACTTGTTCGGGACCCAACGGGTAGCCAATAGAGATGGGCACGACTTGAAAAAAAAAATTTCGAGTTGTCGTTAGTCGGGCCAGTCCCGTTTCGGGTCGTTTCCGGTTTTCGCGAAAATTCGCAAAAATTAGTCAGTTCGTTTTTTCGTTTTTTCGTTGTCGTTAGTACTGGTTTTTTTGGGGGGGGAGCGGGCTCCTGGAGGCACCTCTGTGGGGTGGGTGCCTCCTCTGGCCCGCTATAAAGGGAAAGTGGGGCTCCTCACCCACTAGGAAGGGGAAGCAGGCTGCAAGAGACCCCTCTACATGGGGGTCTCCCTTCCTCACCTGCTGCTGCTGCAAAATGCTATGCAATAGCCATATGGATATTGCATAACAGAATGTGCAGACAGTGAGACCAGTGTGAGAGTGATAGAATCATGCCTTCCCTGCACAAGGATCTCGCACCACCATGTCTCACACAGAAGGGAAGTGTACTTGCTGCGTGTAGTGCAATGCAAGCAAGTAGATCTGGCTTTAAGGTGGCTTAGTGCAATGGCTAGGGTTAGGCTAGTGACGGGTAAGGTTACGGTGGGCTAGTGGGTTGCACCTCTGGGTGCCTCTCTGACCCACTAAGAAGACAGTCTGTGACGTATGGGTACGGAGTCAAGGGTTAGGGTTAGGGCTAGGGCAGGTTTTAGGGGGCTTTTTGGCACATCCCAGAAGTCTCCATGGCCAAGTGGCCATGCGACTGGTGGGATGGCTCCAAAAATTTGCATGGTCGTCCACTCCCACATGGCTGGCCACTCGGCCAGCCCATCATTGCGCAGGTGTAAATAAAATAAAATAAAATAAAATCAATGGAGGACAGAGGAGGAGAGGAGAGACCTTTTGTTGCAAGAAAAAACCCACTGCTACTGTGAAAAATCTGGCAGTTTATAAATTTTCGCGTGTTTCTGTTGTGCTTGTGTGTTTTTGGACCACGATTTCAAAAACAATATTGCGTTTGCCGCCCCATTTTGGATCCCCCGCCCGCACCGCATGGCATGGCGATGGCGACTCGCGAGTCCGGCTGCCCAGGATGGGGGGGAGGCGGGACCCCCCCTCCAGAAACCACCCCTCCGGTAGGTGCCCTGCGCCCTTAGTGAAGCAGGCATTTTTCCGCCTGCTTTTTTGGCCCGGGAATGGGTGGGGGAGAGTTTAAAAGTTTTTTCCTGTGCCGTCCGTGCCGCTTGCTTGCGCTTTAATTGTGGCGGCCGGCGGCCGGCGAGACTGGGCTTTTTGCTGGCTGCGAGCCTGCGGCGAGTCCCACAGAGCAGCCCACTAGGCCGGGGGATGGGGGGGAGGCCGGGGACCTCCAGAAACAACCCCTCTGGTAGGTGCCCTGAGGCACGGCAGGCATTTTTCCGCCTGCTTTTTGGCTGGGAACCGGGTTTTTTTAACTTTTAAAAACTTTTTTTCTGTGCCGCGTGGCATCGCGCGATGCAAGGAACGAGCACGACAAATCAGACCAAAATTGTTCGTTCGTCGGTTCGAGCTCGAAGTCTGGGGGAGTAATTCCCGTTACCGTTTCCGTAGAGTAACGGAACCGAGTAACGGAAACGGAAACGGGAATACCGCTAAGTCGTGCCCATCTCTAGTAGCCAATGCAGGCGGGCCAGAACTGGGGTGATGTGGTCATATCGACGCACACCCACCACCAGTCTGAAGTCGCCAAACAAGAGTCAAGGGCAGCCCCACATAGAGAGCGTTGCAATAGTCTATTCTCGAGATCACCAGCCTGCACCACAATTCTCAGGGAAGCCTCATCTAGATATGGATAAATCTGGGCAATCTGTCTGAGATGGAAAAAGGCAGTCCTGGAAACGGCAGCCACCTGGGCCTCCATAGAGAGAGCCAAGTCCAGGACCACGCCCAGATTCCAGACTCTGCGAGCAGGAGAGAAGCACCCTCCAGGCTGGGGAAAGGGCCTCCGTATCTGGAGGAGGGAACCCCAAAGAACATGACCCCGGTCTTCCCCGGGTTGAGTTTGAGCCTGTTGTTCCTGGTCCATTCCATGACCACGTCCAGGCACAAGTCGAGGATCTGTACAGCCTCAACTGCAGAGGTGGAAACAGAGAGATAGAGCTGTGTGTCATTAGCGTACTGATGACAGCAGACTCCAAATCTCCTAATGACCTCTGCCAACAGCCTCATATAGATGTTGAACAGCATGGGAGAGAGAGCCGACCCCTGCAGAACCCCACGAGGGAGCATCCAAGGGGCTGACAACTCCCCCCCCCAAGCTGCACACGCTGGGGACGGTCCCCCAGGAAGAACCAGAGCCAACTGAGCACAGTGCCCCTGATCCCCACCCTGGAGAGCCGGTCCAGCAGGATACCGTGGTCGACGGTATCAAAGGCCGCTGACAAATCCAGCAGGACCAACAGGGTAGAACATCCCCTGTCCCCCCCCCCCCCCCGAGGAGGTCATCTTGCAGTGCAACCAAGACTGTCTCAGTCCCCCGACATGGTCTGAACCTGGACTGGAATTGGTCAAGGACTTGTTCTTCCTCCAGGAACGACTGGAGCCGGACAGCAGCCACCCTCTTGATAACCTTGCCCAAGAAGGGAACATTGGCAATCAGACGATAATGAGCCAATTCATCCAATGCCAAGCCAGGTTTCTTTAGGGTGGGCTTCACCAATGTCTCCTTCAGGCGGGAGGGAAAAATCCCTTCCCTGAAGGAGGCAGTGGAGAGAATAGAAGCCCAGTCAGGCATGCTCCTTCTGGCAGATTTTCTGAAAGTAAAATAATAATAATAATATATCCAAGTTACAGAAAGTATAAAAATTGCAAAGTAGCAAACAGGTTCCCAGTTGACCCTGAGTATTCTGATGCACAATGTTGCTTCAAAACCTTAGTTCTTGTCTCGTCAATGAAATGTTCCAACCAACTGAGATCTTGTGGTTCTGAACGTGTTACAACTACACCATAATCAGCTCCTTAGTTCCAAACATACAGGCTATATTCTTACCATGCCCCCTTCCCTTAAAAAAGAGCACGGGTCAGCAAATAGACTCCAGGAGTCTAAGTGCTTCTGGCACCCTCTGCACCCACACCTGTTCAGTAACTAGGAATGAAGCAGCTTCAACTTTCCATGCATTTGTCACATCAGATTAGGCTCTTGAACTCATTTTAATGAGCATGTGCTTGCATTTATTAATAAGGTTACCTCCGCCTGGCGAAGTCCAGCGGCGGGGGTGCTTTGCCCTCGCGCCAGGGAGGCGTCACGGGCAGCGTCGGATCACGTGGGCCAGGGAGCTTAAAGGCTGCTGGCTCCCTGGCCCTGGCCTCTTTCCCGACGCTGCTGCTCGACGGAGAGGAGCCGGTTGAGCGGAGGATCGGGAGGAGCGGCGCGGTTGCAGGCTGCGGGATCGTGCAGCCTGCGCTGGTGTCGGGGCCTTTTGAGGAGCGGCGTTTGCCGCTTGAGTGTGTGCCGGTGTTCTACCGGCTTGGTGGACGCGGCGGCGGCGGTTTGGAAGCCGCGGAGGCGTCCTTCGGATCATTACCCGGCTGGCAGCCGGCTGGGACGCCTCCGTGGTTTTCTTTTCGTTGCGGGCCGTTGGGGGGATTTGAATAGCCGGCTGTCAGCCGGCTGGGAAGCCTGTGGAGGTTCCTTTGGAGGCGGGCGGTGGGGAGGTGTTTTATAGCCGGCTTCAGTCGGCCGGGAAGCCTCTGCGGCTTCCCTTTGCTGTTGCGGGTGGGAGCGAATTCACGGCTGGACATAGCCGGCTGTCAGCCGGCCGGGAAGCCCCTGCGGCTTCCCTTTGTTTTTGCAGGCGGGAGGCGGGAGCGGATTAGCGGCGGCAGCGGGTAACGAGGCCGGGGTGGTGTTGGCGAGTTGGGCGGGCGGCGGGCGGTGGTGGTAGGTTGGCAAGGGACGGCCTCGCTTGGGAGTGGTGGCTGGGCGCCCCCCCCCTCGGGACATTATTGGGTTTCTTTAGCTGGGGGGGTGCTGCTGAAGGGTGGTGAGCCAGGGGAGGCAGGCAATATTGGTCGTGGGGGCGGGGCTGTGGTCTAATCACTCAGTGATTGTGGGGTGTTGGATTCCTGCCTGGGGCAGTATTCCTGCCAGGTGGCCGCATGGCCTGGGTGGCTGTGTAGTGGGGTGGCATTTGGGCAGGTGGTATTCTTTGGCGACGGCCATTGTGTAAGGGCGGCCATTTTGTCAGGGAGGCCATTTTGTCAAGGCGGCCAATTGTGGTTATCACCTCGTGGCTGGGCCTAGTAATTTAATCTGGTGGCATCCACCTGCTTGTGCGGCCTGGCTTGCTCGTAACTTTCCGGCGTGGTGTAATTTGAGTTGGGGACTGTTGGTGGGGGCGATATGGCTCCAAAGAGGGGTAAGGCCGGGGGGAAGGGTAAGCAGCCTGCGAAGAGAAGGGCGCCTGCGCGGCCTTCGCCTCCTGCTATTTCTTCATCTGATGAGGATGATTATCCTGACCTCAGGCCAATCTGGGATAAGCTGAGGGCTTTGGAGCAGGAACGGGCACGGGGGTCTGGCATGTCTAATTCCTTTGAGAGGCGGCAGTCACGGAGGGAGACACGGGATAAGAAGTTAGCCGAGCTTAGGCGAATGAGTGTATTGATGCTTGCACGCATTGCTGTTTTAGAAGGAGAGCGGTCTGATGGTAGCCGGGCCCATGGAGTTGGGGAAGCTGTGGCTGGCGCACCGACACATGCAGCAGTACAGGCCTCGGACCTGGATGAGGAGCCGGAGGAGTCCACGCTGGTGAGCGGACAGTTCGGCGTAGAGGAGGCTGCTGGAGGGTCCGAGGCGAGTGCAGCTATGGACCTGTCTGTGGTGTCCAGGCCTAGACCTGATCGGGTCAGGTCGCCTCCACGGGCTCGTGTACAAGGTGAGCAGGTTCCTGTCATTTCAGGTACACTCCGGGAGAGATGGCCTTGGCGCCCGTCAGTCTTGAGGTCGCCAACTAGGGAGGTGCAGGCTCTTCTGCATGATGCTGCGCCATTGAGGCGGGCTGAGGCAGCTACACAGACTACGCGAGAGGAAGTTGGGCCTGTCTCGGTTGAAATTCAGACGGATAACCCGGCCCAGGTGACACAAGGGAGTAGTTCGGTGGCTGTCAGTACCACTGAGCACACTATCCCGTACAATGCGTTACCTGATGAGGATGAGTCCCTTCCGTTAGGCGATCACCTTTCACAGGCCATGATTGATAAGATTTTGAGGGGGGATTATGTTGATGTGTTTGAGTTACTTAATAGGGAGATCGAGGATGGTAAGTATGACAAGCTTGATGACAAAGACAAGGAAAAAATCAAGCGAAGGAAACCGGATCGGTGCTGGGGTAACTGGGTTCCGGCATTCTATGTGTACGCTGGGGTGATAGTTAGGACCTATCCGGAGAGGGCGTTTGCTTTGTTCCAGTATTTAGACTTGATTCACAGGGCACACGCTGATTTTCCGGGTTCGGCATGGCTGGCGTATGACGAGGGTTTTCGTATGAGAGCCGCTAGGCGCCCTAGCTTGCCTTGGAATAAGCCACATGAGGCGCTATGGCTGCGAATTATGTCCCCGAACAGACCGGTGAGCGGGGAGCGATTTGACTGTGGCCATCTTATTCAGAGGAGCAACCAACCTAATGTGTCCCGCCAAGGAGCGGGCCAGGTGGTTCAACCCCGCCTGGTCTGCTGGGACTACAACAATAAGGGCGCCTGCTCTCGTAGGCCGTGCAAATTTAAGCATCAGTGCTCCCTGTGCAGTGCCTCATGCCGCAATGCACTGTTCCCGGGGGAGAGGAAATTGGAGTACCAATAAGGAAGGGGGTGCTGGAAGGAAGCCCCCAGGATCGGGTACTGCTGCAAAGGGGCCCCAGTCCGGTTAAGTTTGAGGTTTTATGTCGTTTACTGCAGGGGTATCCCGATAGGGCGGCGGCTGACGTTTTGTGTTCGGGTTTTTCTGTAGGTTTTCGGATTCCAGCTGTGGGTGTTACTGTGGGGAACCCTCCTAGTAATTTGAAGTCCGTTCGGGGGCATGAGGGGATAGTCAGGGATAAGATAAGTAGGGAAGTGAAGGAGGGTAGAGTTGCAGGGCCTTTTGCGAGGCCCCCTTTTGACAACCTGAGGGTTTCTCCTTTGGGGGTGGTGCCTAAGAAGGCCCCGGGTGAATTTCGCCTGATTCACCATCTTTCTTACCCTGCCGGAGACTCGGTGAATGACAAAATTCCTAGGGAATTGTGCAGTGTGCGGTACACGTCGTTCGATGAGGCTATTCGGATGGTAAGGGTTGGTGGCTTAGGGGCTGAACTCGGGAAATGTGATATTAAATCTGCATTTCGCCTTTTGCCGGTGCATCCCGAGGATTTTTGGTTGTTAGGTTTCCGGTTTGAGGGGAAGTTTTATGTTGATAGGGCCCTGCCGATGGGTTGCGCCATTTCTTGCGCAGTATTTGAGTGTTTTAGTTCTTTTTTGGAATGGGCGGTGCGGAGGAGGTGCCGGTCCCGGCAGATAGTTCATTATTTAGATGATTTTTTGTTCTGTGGAGCGGCTGGGACTGGGCAGTGTGCTGCCATGATGGCAGAGTTTGAGTTACTGACCGCGGAGTTAGGAGTCCCGCTGGCTACTGAGAAGACTGAGGGACCTGCCGCGCGGCTGACATATTTGGGTATCGAGCTGGATACTTGTCAGCAATGTTGTCGGTTACCTGGGGAAAATTGCAGGAGTTGAGGGGTAGGATCCGGAGTATGTTAGGCCAGACTAAGGTGACATTGAGGGAGTTGCAAGTTTTGGCAGGGCATCTCAACTTCGCGTGCAGGGTCGTGGCACCGGGTAGGGCTTTCCTTCGGAGGCTCTGTGACTTGATGGTGGGGCTAAAAAAGCCTCATCATCGGCGGAGGCTGCCTAGAGGGGTCAAGGAAGACTTGCAGGTTTGGTTGGAGTTTTTGGATGGTTTCAATGGGGTGTCTTTTTGGAGGGCGGACCTGTTTTTGGGCGCGGATCTGCAGGTTCATACGGATGCCTCTGGGGCCTTGGGCTTTGGCATGTTTTTCAAGGGCCAGTGGTGTGCGGGCCGCTGGCCTGATGAATGGCACAGGCAAGGGATTACTAGGGACTTGACATTTTTGGAGTTTTTTCCAATTGCTGGGGCGCTGTGGATCTGGGGTGAGCAGTGGGCAAACACTGCTGTCACCTTCTGGTGCGATAACATCGCAGTGGTACAAATTATTAATTCGCTGACCTCCAGATCACCACGGGTTATGTCCATGCTGCGGGCTTTCACTCTGAAATGTCTTAAGCTTAATATAGTGTTCCGTGCAAAACATGTGCAAGGCATAAAGAATGAGTTGGCTGACGCCCTTTCACGCCAACAGATGGCGAGGTTCAGGGCGTTGGCTCCGGCGGCGAAGTTTCCATCCAGAGGTCCTGCCCGTGGAGGTATGGAGGATTGGAGGGTGGAAGCCCACAGGGCGATGAGCTTGACCCTAGCTCCTAGGACCAGACGAAGTTATGCTGCGGCCTGTATAGAATATGACAGTTTTTGCAGAGGAGTGGGAATGAGTCCGTGGCCGCTGGTCCTGAAATGTTGATGCGATTTGCTGTTTATCTGTTTAGGAGGGGCCTAGCCCCCCGGTCTATTCAGGGCCGTATGGCGGCGGTGGCTTTTTACGCAAAGGCGATGGGATTCCCACATCCTACCAGTGATGGGAGGGTGGGCAAGATGATTGAGGGCTGGGCCAGAGAGCGGGGAAAGGTTCCGGACAAAAGGGTTCCCATTTCGCCTGCAATATTGAGGAAGTTGTGTGCGGGATGGGAGGTGCTTTGCAGGGATAGTTTTGAAGCTGCGTTGTTTAAAAGCAGCTTCCTTGTTGGCCTTTTTTGGGGCTTTTCGTGTTAGTGAGTTGGTGGTGGCAGCGAAAGGGGACATGTCAGGTACTGCACTGCAGAGAGGGGACCTATTGCTCGAGGGGGATCAACTTTTAGTGATCCTGAGAAGATCCAAAACGGACCAGAGAGGAGTGGGTAAGGTTATTCGGCTTGGGCCCTGTTTTGAGGCGGCTTTATGCCCAGTTCAAGCAATGTCCAGGTACCTGACGCTGCGGGGCGACGATGATGGGCCCTTGTTCAGACATCGTGACCGGTCACCACTAACGAAATACCAGTTTTGGCAAATGTCCTCTCGGGGATTGCGGTGGGCTGGCCTCGAGGGGTTGCACTTTGGGACACATTCATTTCGCATTGGGGCTGCTTCAACGGCAGCTGCGTTGGGGTACTACTCTGTCCCAGAAATACAGGCGGTGGGGCGTTGGTCTTCTCATAAATATCGTACTTATGTTAGAAAGTTGCCTGATTGTTAGGGCTGGTCTTCGTCTGGCGTTGTTTCTTTTCTTGTTTTGCAGGTTGGCTGCCATGTTCCAGAGTTCGGGTGCTCATCTGCGGGCACAGTTTCGTTTATTGGGCGGCGGTGTATGCTCGGAAGACCAGCTGGGGCAGAGATTTGGGCCTGGGCCCTTCTACTTGGATTGAGTGGCAGGGCCGTCGGGGGATGTTTTGGGACGGCTTTATCCCCTTAATTATGCAGTGTTGTGAGGCTCTGCCACCTGAGGTGTTAGTAATTCACCTTGGGGGGAATGATTTGACGAAGCGTCCTGGCAAGGCCTTGATTTTACAGGTCATTGCTGACCTGCAGTTTTTGAAGCACCGGTTCCCCACTATGCGGCTGCTTTGGTCTGAGATTCTGCCCCGGATGTTTTGGAGGGATGCTTGGCATCCTAAAAAGGTCGATTGCGCTCGGACGGGTGTCAATCGTGAGGTGAATAGAGCTATGCGTGGGGGGCTTGGGGGGGTCATTTATCACCCTCAGCTCCGGGGCCGAGTGCCTGAGTTTTACAGGCCCGATGGAGTCCATTTGTCTCCTTTGGGTTTGGATCTGTTTTTGGGGGACATCCAGGGAGGCCTGGTCGATGAGATCGCCCTTTTGGTGGGGGGCAAGGAGCATACAAGGTAGCTCCTTTGCTGTGGCGGGTAGTGAATAGGTCTTGTAGGTTGTGGAGATCCCAATGGCACCCAACAGGTGCTTGGTAGCCCTCTTGTTATAAATAGGAAATGCCCATTTAATGCAGTTTAAATCTATATAGCAAGGAAACAGAGGGCTGCCCGGTGTTATTTTCTCTGGGTTGGAGGTGTGCTGAACAGGTGGACAGCGTGCTTCCAACCGGGATCTCACAAATGATGTTTGGAAATTAGAAACTCCCTGGGGTTCTAGTTACCAACTATTCACTACGTAGGCCTCCTGTTTGTCCCTTAAGATTTATGTTATAGGTTAATAAAGTTGTGGCCCTATTTAACCCAATGCCAGTGTCTGCCTCGTTATTCCTGGGCTGGGAGGGCAAGGTTACCTCCGCCTGGCGAAGTCCAGCGGCGGGGGTGCTTTGCCCTCGCGCCAGGGAGGCGTCACGGGCAGCGTCGGATCACGTGGGCCAGGGAGCTTAAAGGCTGCTGGCTCCCTGGCCCTGGCCTCTTTCCCGGCGCTGCCGCTCGACCCCACCCACCCGCCCTATCTTGATGGCGAGATTAGCTGGTCGCTTCGGGGCCGGATGGGAATTTTTGGCTGCTTCCCAGATTGGCGGCAGGGAAGCAGCGTGTTTTCGCCCATCCCGTCATCAATATAACAGGGCTGAGTAGGTTGTCACCTTGGTCACATCAGCGGGTAGTGAATAGGTCTTGTAGGTTGTGGAGATCCCAATGGCACCCAACAGGTGCTTGGTAGCCCTCTTGTTATAAATAGGAAATGCCCATTTAATGCAGTTTAAATCTATATAGCAAGGAAACAGAGGGCTGCCCGGTGTTATTTTCTCTGGGTTGGAGGTGTGCTGAACAGGTGGACAGCGTGCTTCCAACCGGGATCTCACAAATGATGTTTGGAAATTAGAACTCCCTGGGGTTCTAGTTACCAACCTATTCACTACGTAGGCCTCCTGTTTGTCCCTTAAGATTTATGTTATAGGTTAATAAAGTTGTGGCCCTATTTAACCCAATGCCAGTGTCTGCCTCGTTATTCCTGGGCTGGGAGGGCAAGGTCACTTGGATCAGGAAGCAGAGATGAATCATCTAATAATTCACAGTCAGTTTTAAGGTGTCTTATGGAAAAACGGAAAACAAGGAAAAGACACACTCATTGGATGGCCAACCTTAAAGGACGTTTTTTGCTGATAGAATCACTGCTTAGGTCTAGCAATATTGTCACAGAGCTACAAATCACCCATTAAATAGGATCACATATAAACTAACTGATGAACAGAGAGAAATGCAAACAGAGAGAATGTTGCTTTTCCAAGGGAATCAGTGTCTGAATATCGTCGTTGTGGTTTTTTAAACCAGGTAATGGAATGCCAGAAAAAAAATCTACCAAATGAAATCTTACCAAAATGTGCACATGCACTGAAAGGAAATGAAAGAATGTGAGGAGATATTGAAGGGATGCTATTTTAGAAGCATGAGATACAGTGCATTCAGTGTGTAGCAGTGTTGAGTTAATCTGAGTTGCAAATATTTTCCTCAAGACTAGGTTGAACATAAGTGGCTCTTCTGACAGTGTGAAACGGAATGTTTCCATAACTGCATCATATTATATGCATGTCTATTCAGAAGTAAGTCTCATTTCATCCAGTTGGATTTGCTCTCAGTCATGTTACAGTTTAGTTACCTTCCTTCATATAAAATATTTCCAGAAAAATGTATCTCTCTGAAAAAAAATCCTAATAAATTAATTACTGTATATACTCGAATATAAGCCTAGTTTTTCAGCCCTAATTTTGGGCTGAAAAAAGGGGCCCTCGACTTATATTCGGGTCAGTACTTTTAGCCACTGAGGCAAGTGCTTGGGTTGGTGGCTAAAAGTCATTTTAAACATTGAGTGCCGCTTCTCATGACCCCCCTCTGCATCACAGGGGAGCAGCGCGCGATGTTTAAAATGACTTTTAGCCACAGATCCAAGCACTTGCATCAGTGGCTAAAAGTCATTTAAAACATCACACACACCCAGCTCACAAATGAGGAGCTGCCAGGCCCTGCTGCATTTCCCACCCTAGACTTATACTCGAGTCAATACTTTTCCTCAGCTTTGGGGGGTTAAATTAGGGGCCTCAACTTATACTTGGGTCGATTTATACTCGAGTATATACGGTAAATGTTTGGAGAAAAGATACTACTTAAAATGATGCTTTCACACGATGAAAAAGGAGACTTGGCCTGAATATTATGAAGAACTGCTTAACAGAAGAGCAGTTTGACAGCAAAACGGACTGACTTAGAGAAGCTCCTCTCCAAACACTTTCATTTGTCAGGAAACCATGAGGGCTCTGGGACAAGAGGGGGAAGTCATTTGTTACTGAAAATCACCACTACAAGTAAAGTTGTTCCAGTGGCTGTGATTTTCATAATTATAGTTTTCCTTCTTTCTATCCCATGGTCCCCATGGCTTCCTGATGATCAAGGAGATTCTGCAGGAGGCTTTTTGAGAGGAGTCAGAAATGTATAATTCCCTGAAAAACGGGTAACATCATCAGTCTTACATGATGGAAGAAATGAGAAAGAGATTTCAGCCTCTAAAATTCTGTAATATAAATGCTGCTCATTTATTTCTTCTCTCACTGTTTGAAGTATGGCGGAAGAGAGTACAAAGGGACTGCTCTCTTGCTGTCCCTCTCTCTTTATGGTAGTAATAGAAAGAATAAAATGAAGACTAGATGAAACCAGGAACTGCAGAGGCAGACCTGAGATGTGGTGGCATCATGTGGTGTGGTGGCTTCATGTCAAACCCTGTCATGTTGTAATGTTAGAACACTGTACCTGAAAAATTTAGAACCAGGATATTGAAGAATTATCCGTAGTGCATTAACATGCAGTTATAAGATGGTGTTGGGAGGTCATTTCCCCCAAGTTTCACCACCATCTGGCATTTAGTTAACTGGCTATTCAGAAGATAGTTATCTTTTCAGTGGCATCCATTTTGGAACATTCTACCCCAGGAAACTTGGCTAGGCTGTTCTCTGACAGTGGTCCACCATCAGATTCAAACATATTTCTCTTTGAATGCTGATCTCCCAAATTCTTATTTTTGCTTTCTTTAGAGATCATTTGTTTTTGTATTGGTTGGGTTTATATTGTATGCCACAGACAAGTTTAATGGATGGGCATGATTCACAAAAATATTTGGTGAGTAGAAATAAAATATATAAATCAGAAAGTATTCAGACAGATATTCTGGCACAACAAATGAAAACATTTGCTCTAAAAGAGATGGTGAATCAGTTTCTAATCTGTTTCAGCTCATATAACCAAAACTAAAACAAAACAAGTTTTGTGGCACCTTTAAGACTGAACAGATTTTAGCGTGAATACCATGGATAGCAACCCACTTCTTCAGCCACATTTTTCAAGCACTAAAAATTGACATGAAACTTTTTTTTTAAATATCAGAATTAACCTGATGGAATGATGATGGTGGTTCAACAAACATATATGGAGAAAAAGGAATGACTACATTATTCTGTGTACTTGTTCGATGTCTTCTTGTTGTCAGAGATGCCCGTTAAAGAACTCTTATGCTCACATTTGCCGAGCCTAAGCAGAGACTCAGTGCTGAACTCAGGTCAAAGAAGGGAACAGCAGAGAGAGAGATTAAACCTACAAAAGCTGATCTCAACATTGAAGGGGATCATCTAGGTTAGGTTGAGTGAAGTCTCATGGCCTCCTTGCTCTTCCCAAAACTGGCCAAGACAAATATATTTTTCCTTTACCTAAAAGGTCACTCCCACCCAGAGCTTTGCCAAGGTTTGGCTTTGCCTCTCTAAGATTCACTGTCGTTTGTGAAGACTTCCTGACCCCTATTGGTGTCACAAAACGCCTCCAAGGGCGTCTTGTAAGGTCTGCTTTAAAAGAAAGTACTGAAGAAATAATTAGAGCTGTGGAATGACTACTTATCCTGTGGGGCTGGCCAGGTTTCAGTCAGGAAGGAGCTGGCTGCAGGCCTGTCACTGCTAGGCTTCACTTAGAAATCAAGCTCCAAACATCAATAATCTCCAAACATCAATAACACACACACACACACACACACACACACACACACACACACACACACACAGAGAGAGAGAGAGAGAGAGAGAGAGAGAGAGAGAGAGAGAGAGAGAGAGAGAGAGAGGGAGGGAGGGAGGGAGGGAGGGAGGGAGGGAGGGAGAGGGAGAGAGAATTTCATTGTGGTTTTACTAGACCTGTAAAATACCTACTGTGGAACAGTATCACAAGGAAGTAATTCATGCAGCTGGTTTCAAATCCAGCAAGGGCTTAGGAATTTGTGCAGAGGGAGACTTCAGAGTACTGAGAGACCCGCAGAGGTTTGGGTGTTAAAAGAGTTCCTTTTTTCTATAAAAGAGCAAGAGGGAGAAAGAGAGATGGAGAGAGAGTAAGAGGGGGAGGGAACGGGAACTCTTCAGAAGAAACTGAACGGTAGGAAAATTGGTACGGCAAGGCACATCACCTGTCGGGTTGTACTGTGAACGGCAAAAAGAGAAAAAGAAGAAGGGGCACTTGCAAGATTCCCAGTTCTCCTCAACTTTTAAAACACAGATGCCAAAAAGAAAGAAATTTCTGGGAAACTAGAGGTTGCTGACTCAGCTCAGTTATGAAAAGATGCCAGTGCCTATATTTATCACGCTATCTTGGATTAGATCCACACACAGAGAGACGCATTAAGTGATACCATTAAAGACACATGCATATTATGCACTGTGTGTAACGTATAGCATTCCCAGTGAACTGGGGGGTGGGACGGGCACAAAGCTTTATAAATCCTTTCATATGATCTGAAAGGTGTCCCTGATCCAGTGCAACAACTGTCTATCACTGGGAAGATGTCTTCTGCTTTACCTCAAAAGTGCTGGAGTTTTATTTGTAACCTCACATGCTATCTGTGGTTTGAGTGACTGTGAGGGATGTTTCTGGGGCAGTTGTATATCTACGTTGCACTAGCCAAACTTTCCAGCCTTTGAATTCACCCATCTCTCTGCTGCATCTTCTTTTTTGCTCTGTTGGTGGCAGGTGTTTTTGTCTGCTGTTGATCTGCCTGGTGGGTTGTTATATATGTGTGCGCACATACAGCATGCAGAAGGACGTAATATCAAGCAACTGTGAACAACTGAGACTTTGAGGGGCATTTTGAGAAAGGGGTGGATTTAACATGTAACTAGAACATGTAAGCATCTTTGTGAGGTTCCAGGAAGGAAAACAAAGTGAACACATGAGGACTGAATCCAGAGGAGAGAGAAAAAGGCAGCAAGAAAACTTAAGGTGTTTTCAGATCAGTACCTATTGTTCAATTGCCCTTTATCATTCACTATAGTTTATGAAGTCCAAATGATAGAAGCTTACATTTGTTGCGCACATGTTTTTTTTCTCATCTTCTCTCTCTCTCTCTCTCTCTCTCTCTCTCTCTCTCTCTCTCTCTCTCTCTCTCTCTCTCTTTTCTTGCCAAAAGTAAATTGTTTAAAAGGGATGAACAAGATAGTTGTACAGTGCCTTTTTACGGGCAGTGCTATGGTGGTAGCTTTCATCTGAAAGCACCATTAAAAACCATAATCAGAGTTCAGAAAAGTTATTTGATTGGCTGCCTAGATGCCCTAAGCACCTCCGATCTCGCCTGACTTCGGAAGCTAAGCAGGGTCGGCCCTGGTTAGTACTTGGATGGGAGACCACCAGGGAATACCAGGCACTGTAGGCGCCTGGAGTAGGAACTGGCAAGCCACTCCAGTATTCCTTGCCAAGAAAACTCCATGGACATGGGGTCACGAAGAGTCAGTCATGACTGTAACAACACAACACACACACATAACATCTAAAACCCATCGGTCCGCAAGTAGTCTGAAAAAATAATGTGAGGCTAACTTTCCAAAAAGGATTGCAACATCTGAACAATCAGAAAGAAGGAGATAGAAATGGAGAACGGGAAATACAAAACTTGGGAATTATTTTCACCACTGGGATGACTATTGAAAAGATGAGTTAGACTGTGACTACATTGAAAGAGAATGTGGGATATGCTCCAGGATTGTGATGGGTTTTTACTTTGGGGGGGGGTTTGACCACATAACATAGAAGCAAATGTAAATCAGCAAGGAGTACACCCACCCACCCTAACTCATGGTTTCCCCATCCATTGCTGGGGATTCTATTTTTTTTCTGCAGCAGATACAATCACATTGGTTCAGATGATGTGATCCCTTGAACCACTGGAAAAAAGTGTGTGCTGTGGTTTACATGATTGCATGGCAGCTGTGGGGGTGGCAAGGGTGCAGCCTGGGAGAGCTGCATCTTTGCATATTATTCTACTTCTTTTGGGAGTGCAGCCTTCTGTGCTAAGGCACCTAGGCACAAAAGAAAGAAAAGGAAGGAAGGAAGAAAATAAAGATCACTTAGCTATTGTTTACATCGATTAAGGCAGCTCTTCTGTAACTGTACATCCTGCAGGTCTACAGGAGAGCTACATTAACAAGCTGCAAACAAGGCTGTGTGGCCAGATTCCTTTTCCCTGTGTGAACCAAACTCAGGGAAACATGAATTCCCCAGTGTGGCTTCACAGCAAATTAATTCCCATTTATCTTCATGAGTAGTTACACCCTTACATCTGTGGCCAGAGATATTAAGTACCCCCCCACACACACACACACTTCAACAGGGCTTCTGATGGGCAGCAATGTATCCAGTGCTGATCTTTGGGCACAAAATGGGCAAGCAGATGAGAATTACAACTGTCTGTTACACAAAACATGTCTCAGCGGGCTTACTATCTAAACCACACCTAGTTTTGGGTCCCAAAAAATTTCCTGTTTTAAAAAATAAAAAGTAACATGTCTCCTGAAAACAGGCTTCCAAAAGCAGAAGATTTCAAGAGCTATGTTCTGAAAAGGGGTTGGTAGACACTTTGTATTTGTTGTTACATTGCTTAATAAGTGGCTGATTCTACTAGGGGACAGGGAATATTGGCTGAACCTGTGTGAAGGTGTGACTACAGCAGAAAAACTGAATGATTCTCCTGAGAAATCATGCTAAGTTAGACTTCCCTGGGCTAATTTTCTTCAGCCAACCATACAGGAATCAGCCGAGAAAGAAGAGGAAATCAACTTTATTTGCAGCTTATTAACCATTTGAATTCCCAGCCCCCCTCCCCCACATATCTGGTACACAGGTCTGCTTGTT
The DNA here is from genome assembly GCA_037367245.1 of Phrynocephalus guinanensis. Taxonomy (NCBI): domain Eukaryota; kingdom Metazoa; phylum Chordata; class Lepidosauria; order Squamata; family Agamidae; genus Phrynocephalus; species Phrynocephalus guinanensis. The sequence continues at coordinate 47,668,158 of CM074736.1, read as the reverse complement.
TCCCCATCCCTTCCTGTTCAGTTTCTTTCTTTTTTATTTTAAAAAGTTCATAACTTAGCACTAGCACAGTTAGGCAACTAAAGGAGAAGGAGAACCAAAAGCAATCAATCAAAAGAGAGATAACAAGGAAACTTTCACATCATTCTTACATCCAAATTGTTAAAAGGAAAAAAAAACAGCAAGGACTTAACAGAGAGAGGCAGGAGGACATTTTAAGGTAGTTCTGTTGTGATTTTCCAGATCTGCAGGAGGCACAATTAGAATACAGCAAAGCAAAGCAATGTGTTCTGCTTATATACCCCCCCCCGAGTGCTTAAAGCACTTTCTGGGTGGTTCACAATTTAATTATGTAGGCTACACATTGCCCCCCCCCAAAAAAAAAGCTGGGTACTTATTTTACTGACCTCAGAAGGATAGAAGGCTGAGCCAACCATGAGCCTGCTACCTGGTATTGAACCCCAGGTCTTGAGCACAGTATTAGCTGCAGTACAGACATTTAACCACTGCACTACCTTAAAAAGTCCTCACTCTTCCCCTCCCGTGTTTTGTCATCCAGCTGCAGAAGGAATGGATTCAATCAGCAGCCAGTTTTCATGCTGCCATGCCTTTCTTGCTGCCGCTGTAGCTGGGCAAAATGGCTACAAATAGAAGTGCTGCAAGCCTCTCCAAACCAGGTGAAGCAATAACAGTCTGAACTGAACTGTTTTAGCATTTGATACTAAAATGGTAGATAGAAGCCCCAGAGGCGGAGGAGAAAACTGTGGCTTAGAAGGGAAAATCTCCTAGCTGATTGGCTTTCATGTCATGGAGTCAATGAAAAATAACCATATTTTCCCTTATATAAAATGCCCCATGTTTTCCAACCCAATGCCCCCCACTTTTCCAACCCAAAATTACAGTTTCACAACTACACAATTCTCTCTTCAGCTTACTTCTGTGTATAAGATGGCCCTCAATTTTTCTTCTAACAATGATAGACCAAAAAAATAGTCTTATACACGGAAAAATACTGTGATTTATGAATCAGACAATTCTGATCCCAGAGCATTTCCGGCACTATTTGTCATATATTGTCATGTCCTAAAAAGACACGAGGACTTTTCAGTGAGTAGTTCTAACACTCAATGTTGGCTGCTAGATTTCACTAGCCCCACAGTAAGAGACCATAATGCATGTGCAGAAACTCTGAACTCTATTTGTCTTTCTCTTGATGCGTTGGAGGTTATGCTCAGAAAGGAAAGACTGTAGCACTACTAAATGGAGAAAATGTCATGTGGTGAATTAGTGCACTTCCACATTGCACTTTTGTCATGGTCTCCAAACATCCCATTCATTGAGGGGGTGTGAGGGGTGTAGAAAGCATTGTGTTCTGTTTTCAGCTGTCTCATATTCTCCCTTCATTTTTCTCATCAATTTCTTTATTTTTCTGATCAAAGAACTAACCATTAAGGAAAAAGATGGGATAGCCGTGCAAAGCTTTTTGATCGTTCCTGCTAGGAACTCTCTCCCTGGCAATGTTACAGTCAATGAAACTTTGTCTTAACATGAAAGCCAACACTGTTCTTTCAGGAGCAGAAGGGATCCTGTTTGCAGATGGGCCTTTGATATTAGCAGAGGCCTCCAGTAATGGAAATGCATGTGTGTGTTTTGTTGATTCTTTCCTCCACTGGATGCAGACCTTTCTGGAATAATCTGAGAGGTGGTGTGAGGAGATATAGAAGAAGATAAATTGGTGGTGGCAATCACCTCCCACTCTTCTCTTAGCGGATGCCTCTGCGAGATCAAAAGGCCTTTTGCAAATGGAACAATGCTAGATGCAACCCATTCTTCATCTCCTTGTGTTTTATATCCAGAATCATTTTTTTTTTGGTTCAGGCTCTTTGCTATTGACGTAGATAAAAATGATAGTGTGTGCAATTCATTGATTGTTTGTTGTTTTTATCCCATGGATTCCTGCCAGCTCTCCAGCACATCTGCTATCATGCCCTCTTGGAAGAGAAAAAAGTTGGCAAAACACTTAATAAATCTCTCTTGGCCCTGCTGTTGTTCAAGGATTATTTTTATTATGTTTTGGCCAATATTCAAAGGGCTGGACTTTATATGCCACAGCAGGTAGCCTGATCCTGTAAAGCAAAATGCTGTGTTGTGCCATCTCAGCTAAAATATGTTCTGCCCTTGACAAGCAGTGCCAGCCTGGCTATTTCTGGCAAGTTACAATAAAATAAATCCATGCCAAACATGTACTGTCATCAAAGAAGTTGACGTGGCTGTGTTCACTTTCCGGAGGTTCTGTTGCCCAGAAGTAGTACGCGGCCTGGTCCTCTTGCCAAAAGATAATGAACTGAGTGGAAAAGCAATGAAAAAAGTTTTAAATTGATTCTTTCATACCATAGAGCAACTGCTGTGCCAGTCATTTAGAAAAGTGGTATTGGTCATTCCCATTTGACAATAACCTGTTCATAGTCTGTTCAAATAGGCACCTCTGTCGATTTGCCTGTGCCAGCTGCTTTCCACACAAAAGAAAGAGGTTACCAAATGGCTTACCACAGTACTAAAATAGCCTCCAAAAATCTAGCATCTGCTCCGAACACAGCAGACATCTGTTGTCAAGGATTAAGGTAGTTTGGGTAGTAGCTACTTGCTGCGCTAATGAACCAAATAACCTTGACTCTGCTGATAGGAAAGCCAAAATCTATTTTGAAAACTAAAAATCTTCTCTCTCTCTCTCTCTCTCTCTCTCTCTCTCTCTCTCTCTCTCTCTCTCTCTCCCCCCTCTCTCTGGTCATAAAGCATTTCAGTGCAGTGGGGAATATAGAGACATCTATTTGATCCACTTGGTAAATACATACTCTAAGCCCTGACACTTAGCAGGAATGAAAGCTCTGTTTTTCTCAGGTATGCTGGAGAAAACCATTAGCAACCTGCAATGCCCTAAGCACATCCAATCTCGCCTGATTTCGGAAGCTAAGCAGGGTCAACCCTGGTTAGTACTTGGATGGGAGACCACCAGGGAATACCAGGTGCTGTAGGCGCCTGGAGTAGGAACTGGCAAACTACTCCAGTATTCCTGTCAAGAAAACTCCATGGACATGGAGTCACGAAGAGTCAGTCACGACTATAATGACACAACACACACACACACACACACAACCTGGTAAAAGTTGAGGAATGAACCTAGTTGACGTGTTTGTAGGATCAGCTTTTAAAGAACAAGGTTTGAAAAATGAATTTTACAGAGGGGCCAAACTGTGTACTGAAGACTTACTGTTTTAATCTGTGCGAAGTATTTGTTGAGTTTATTTCATCTTAAAACAAAATCAAGAAGGCAGCAAAATATTTCTTTAAAAGCATAAAAGTCTACTTGAAAGAAATGGAGGGAGCACAATCCTTTCCTCTTACACTAGATGTGCTGGTACCAGATTTGAAAGGAAATCCAGAATGTTAGGTATGTACCAGATATTAAGATTTTATATAGAATAAAATTGTGTCTACTTTGTTTTGAGAAATGCATACTAATACCTTTCCTCTCACTGCAGATATCTTAACGCCTGCCTGACCCCTTCTGATTTTCTTTCTATAATGCACACAGATATAAGACAAGAGAAATAAAAATGTATCAATTTGTATTATATGTTATGTTTATCTATAATGGAGACAGTTATTGAATTTCAACATAAAAAACTTTAAAAGCTTTTCACATGTGAATGCAACACGTACCGTATGTGAGGTACTCAGATAGAATGTATGCAATTGCAAAGGATCAATTGTCATTATAAATTGGCCATTTTTTTTTCAATAATAAGCCAATGTCCCGAATAGAAATAAAGGCCTTCAGTGTGGCTATTCAGAATATGCTGCTCTTATTGAGATTGAAGGATTCATAAATTATTCTAGGATTGCTTATGAATCAACTGTGTAACAAAAACATATTTTAAAATCCTCTAATTCTGTCTGAACGCTTTAGCATTCAAAGGAAATTTATTATATTTGGGAAGAGATAAAGACACAAGATTCAGTTCAGTTATTCTTAGGGTGTTGTGTCTGTGTCGTGTTGTTACCGTCGTGACCGACTCTTCATGAATCCATGTCCATGGAGTTTTCTTGGCAGGAATACTGGAGTGGCTTGCCAGTTCCTACTTCAGGTGCCCACAGCACCTGGTATTCCCAGGGCTGTCCTTGCTTAGCTTCCAAAATCAGGCGAGAACGGATAGGCTCAGGGCATCTAGGCAGCTCTTATTCTTAGGATAGATGACTCATTAAAACCACTTGGAGAAGATTATTAGCCAATATCCTACTTTCTAGTGAACCAAAAGTCCACAAGTGTAGTACATTTACACAAGCATTGCTGTTGTGCAAGGGAGTGGGTATTCTTTGTAGAAATCAACAGCAATTTTTATACAACTGATACAATCCCACGTTACTGTACCAGTGGGACTTTCTGCTCCAGTGGATATAGGCCTTCCTGACCACTGCTTTCAATGCATCTATGATAAGTGTGACTAATCTTGGATCATGTCTAATGTATGCACTCTTTACCATTTCCGTGAATAACAATATGACCTGAGGTGATAGAATGTTGCAGATAATGGGGAATATTGGTCCTTGAGTTCACTCATACTTGTCTCCATGCTACGTGGCATGAGAAAAACAAGACACAGAAATGAATTACACACTTTGGGGTTTCAGTTGACCCTGCTTTCTCTTTTCCTGGATAGTCCTTCAAAACACAGTGTGCCTTAAGTGGTAGACTGTTCAGGCAGTCATACAAGATGATTATTGCTTGCTAAGTAGGACCCATGGCCATGCCGTACACAATTCCAGATTAAATGCTAGGATGTTGCCTAATTAAATTGAAATGCAAGGACTGGAAGGCAGAGTAAAACCACAAAGCAACACCCAGTGTTTCATGAATGGATAGGTAAAAATTGCTGGTGGCTATGACACTATATATGATGGTAACTTGGGTTAAGAATGCCTCAGTTAAAAAAAAACAAATTGATTTAAGAAAAGAGATTATTGGAAATGGGGATGCCTCAGTTTAAGATTTCTTTTTCCAGTGGAATGCCCCAGTTTGCTTCCCCCCCCCCCCAAGGCATTAAAAGTTGATGTGTGATGTTCAGAGGATGAAAAGAACAGGGATGCCTCAGTTTAAGAAAATTTTAAAGGGAATGTCCTGGTTTGCCTTTTTTCTGACCTCTAGAACAGATTAATTGGTTTTCAATTCATTCCTATGGGAAACTGCGTTTTAGTTTACATTTTTTTTTTTGCAATATGAAACAGCCCCGAGAATGAATTAATTAATTCAACCGAGATATAACTGTATTTCTATCAGAGGCAAGGTACAAATACAGGCAAAGATGTATGCACAGCTCTTGGACTACCAAAGCTCTTGGCATCCAGAGAGTTTCTTTTTTGCCCGTAGAGCTCCCTTTCTCACCCTTTGGACGTAGAACAGCTCAACACTAAAAACAACTTGGAATGAACAACAGCGAGAGCTTGCAGTGGCCCACATTTATTTAGAAAAGACCAGTGAAATCCATTTATATGCCTATTTCAGTTTAAAGGCTTTGGTAGGCAATATTATTAGACACCTGCAGGACTGAAACCACAGAGGCCAGTTTTACGAGGCAAAATAGAAAATAATATTAATGCCTTATATTAATATGGCACCTTTGGTCTGGAAACGTTCCATTGTGCTTTGCATATTGTATTGAAACCACATTAAGAGGCACTCCAGGGAATGGCCCCTTCTCACTAGTTTCTTAAGAAAGCAATTCATTTTTGCATATAGGAAGCAGGCCTGATATGCTTGTCAACAGAATGTGCTTTGTGTGACTTCCCCTGGGATTCTAAACTGACAAGTTGTGTGAGATCCATCACATTATATTATTTGGGAGAAAATAAACACAACCTATAAGAACCAAAGCTTGGAAAAAGTTACTTTTGGGTCTACAACTCACAGAATAACCAAAAACCTTCCTGTTGGATACTGGGAGACACATGATCAAAAGTTGTAGTGTTAGTAAATTTATTGACGTTCAAAGACCAAAAAAGACAGGATCAAAAGTAATTTTTCAGAGCTCTGATAAAAAAATGTTCATTTGCTATAGAACCATAGGCAGTTATTTTTCCTTGCAAAATCCAGCTCCATTTTTGCCATCTTCCTTTTATTAGAAGCTTTCCTACCCCAAGTGCCAATTCTGTTTTTAAGCCTGGCTACACTGATATAATAGTTCCATAGAAAGATCTGCATTAATTATCAATATAATTTAATTGCCTCTTCGCTCTTAGAAAGTATCCCCACTTGTTATACCAATCTCACTCAACTGTTCACAGTGTATTCAAGTATATCTCTTTAACTGACTAAAGACAGACCGAGAGCTGAGCAAAAGCTAATAACAGTGGCCTGAAATCACAAAGTGCCTATTTATTCCTTTGCAGATCCAGAGAAATGAACTCTTTTCTCAGGGGCTGCCTTGGCTAATAAAATCAACTCCTTGCCACCACAGTTGATTTTATGAGTGCAGCCCCTGAAGAAAAATAAATAAACAGGCACTTTGTGGTTTCATGTTGCTCTTGGGTTTTGTTTTGTTTTGTTTTGTGGTTTTTGCATTTTCTCCACCTCCCTATTGCTGTTATGCACAAAAGTGGAACTCATTGGAAATTAAGAATTCTTTCTTTTAGGAATGTTATGTTTCAGGTGAAAGAGATTTCTCTCCCCTGCCCAAATAAAAACAACACAGGGGTCTGACATGACTGAATTATCTCGCCCTAAGTGTCTGGTTGGTACAAACATGTGTGGAGAAACTAGGCTGAACCACTACTTTGGGGTAGGATTGTAGCATTATAAATGAACAGTAGATTAAAAAGTCACTGCTAAATCATCACAAGAAAATAAGTGAAATCATAGCAGTGAGAAGAAATGAGCTCTCAGTGACAAACTAGTTTCTGAATCAAAAGGGTTTCCTGGGTCAATAATCAGCACATTGAATTGTACCAGAAACAGACCTGTCAGTGGTAAAGCTGCTGTTATATATTCCCTGAACAACAATCACCTGCCATCAAGTTGATTTCAAATTACGGAAACTTCCTTTGGGGCTTTCCAAGTACAAAGTACTCACAAGTGGTTAAATATTTCTTTTGAATGACAATCCTCAAAGACTGTGCAGCCAGCCCGCTGCACTTTAAAAGTAACCTTGGAAAATGATTAAGTGTAATGCTTATTACACTTGAGGAATGAAGGTGTTAGTCATTAAACCTAAAAAGTAACTTCACAACTGCCAGTTCCATAACTGGCTAGAAACAGCTAAATTACTTCTTGGTTGTTGCCACACAAAGTTTGGGCTTTGTGAAGTACACGTGTAGGATGTTCTTCTGAACTTCCAGAAGATTCACCACTAGCCTGCAGGGAGTCCACCACCATTTCTGGCCCTGCTTTGCTAGGATCAGAGACTGTCCCTGCCCCAGAGACTCAAGGAAGTATTTTAACCAGCAACAAGAGACCAGGCCTCGGGAGGTCTGAATCAGGTAAAGAATCTGAACACTCTTCAAGGGTAGCCCAGATATTAAAAAGTAGACTGCTTTATATCTAGGGTACACCTTGGGCATGTGTCACTGTGGCTGGATTTGACAGCTCCACAAAGGAGCACAGTTGACAGGCTAGATCGAAATATGGACATATACTCCCGGCTGTCATGGAAACCAGGGCACCCAGGTTCAGAACAGGTTTGAATCCAGGATTACATCCAAGCAATGAACGTGAGGGTGGGTTGTACTGGAGGTGAGTACAACCTCATCCAATACAGCTTGAATCCCTGTTCCTGTATCTGCCTTTTGACTGATAAAAAGTACTTTTGTCTTGTCTGGAATAAGTTTAATATTTTTATTTTGAACTTCTTTCATAGATCCCAAAAACAATCCCCCCCCCAAGACTGTCTGGTAGATTTTTAAAAAGCTTTTGATTTGCAAAAAGGTATACTCTCATATGGCTAGGGAAGCCCCCTGAGTACACAGAAGCACTCTTTTCGCTTGCAGATCAATACAACCCCTCTAATTTGGGATAACAGGGAATGATTCTAAAGTGGCCATTGTTCGTTGTTCATTGTTATTGAAGACAGAAACTGTATGACTCATGGCTGTTCTCCCTTTGAGGCTTTTTGTGATAATTCTTGTTTGAATTTTGAAATGTCTTCCTTCTTTTTTTATATGTCTTTTTAGTTCTTATGGATGAAACACCCTAACTACGACTCCTTAATGCAGGGGCGGGCATGATTTTTAGATCTGTTGACTACTTCTTTCCAACATCAAACCCTACAGAGGTTGGCCCAGGTCCTTCAAATGAAACCAGAAGCTGTCAAAAAGATTTGTTCTCCCCAAAAAATGTGTATGGGGAGGGTGTCTTGCTTTTTTTTTCTTTAAGAAAAAAATGGACACTTTTGGTGGGGGTGTTCCTTTGGGTTTGCAGGAAACATAGATCTGTATAAGACACATGAACTACACAAACACCCATTTTAATGGCATGAAATACACTTTAATGCATAAGTGTCTGGTTTCAGGTATACTGTACAGTTCCACTTAAATGATGTTTAAAAACATGTCAACTCACCATCTTTGCATCCATCTATGATTTGGGTAACAACAGGCCAAACAAAATCTTAGACCATAATAAATGAAAATTCAATATGGAAGACTGAAAACTGTCCTATAAATAACTTGTGTTTGTCAAGATTGCAAATGTGGACTCTTGAACAACAGAGATAATAAGCGAGGCATCTCCAGTCTTTAGGCTAACAAAATACATTGCAAATGAATGTAAGCAGATTGAAAGTAATCTCTCTCTCTCCCCCCCCCCCTCTCTGTGTGTGAGAGAGAGGGGGGGGGGACATAAAATAGTTTATTAATATAAAAGGGCTATTGGAACATAGACAAAGAGACAAGACAAAGCCAAGCTGAGAAACCTCAGTTGAGGAAGTAGAAGTCACCATATAATACATATCAACAGCACCATTGGTAACAACAGCAGATGCCGCAGCACAGACATAATATACCAAGATCATGGATTTATCTCTATAGATTTAAACTGAAAGTAGGTTATGTGAGCACCTAGAATCTTGCTGTTTTCTATATGTGTGTCTGAATATACTAAAATGATAAGCAATGTACAATATTTCAACTTTTGCATTTTAGGACATGAGCCTTTGAAAACCATGACCTCCTATATTTTTAGAATGGAATAAGATTTAAAATCTTGTATGTAACTTTTACAACTTAAAGCTTATACCTGAAGTACATTTGTCTTGCTTAAATGTGTGTGTGTTCTGTCGTTACAGTCATGACTGACTCTTTGTGACTCCATGTCCATGGAGTTTTCTTGGCAGGAATACTGGAGTGGTTTGCCAGTTCCTACTCCAGGCGCCTACAGCACCTGGTATTCCCTGGTGGTATCCCATCCAAGTACTAACCAGGGCCGACCCTGCTTAGCTTCCGAAATCAGGTGAGATTGTATGTGCTTATTTGTCTGCAAATTAAATTCAGCCTTTCTTGTTCTTCTTGTTCTTGTTCTTGTTCTTGTTCTTGTTCTTGTTCTTGTTCTTCTTCTTCTTCTTCTTCTTCTTCTTCTTCTTCTTCTTCTTCTGCTGCTGCTGCTGCTGCTGCTGCTGCTGCTTCTACTACTTTTTTGAGTATGGTTTTCTTCACAGCTGCACAAGTAGATTCTGACGTAACATCTCTATAACTTCTCAACTATGATATGTTTTCAGCAACTTTTGAATATTTGATGTATATAGGACATGGAGACAATGTAGATGAATAAAGCTTGTAAAACTAGACAAGTCCGTGTTACCTAGAGTAAGTTTTCTCTGCTTCCTTTCTGCATATGTGAAAAGAATTGTTTGTTCTCGTCCTCTGAAGTGAGATGGGTCAAATTTCGAAGCTACAGCTTTGGCAAGCCAGGCAGGAACAAATAAATTACTTATACTTTGGTGCCTAGATAAACACTGATATGATTGACTTGATTATCTTTCAGGGGAAAAGGTGAGCTGCAACAGACCACTACCTGTGCTGTAAAACTTATAGTATCCAAACTTTGGTTTGACTGTCACCGTTTTGACCCTGACAACCTCTAATAAACTGAAATTAGAAAACTGGACCCATTTAAAAAATTCAAACATATTATACTTTGAATAATTCTGTTTTCCAACAATTAAGGTATAATTATAATCTGCTGCTGTAACTTAAGGAAAGAAATCTTCATTTATTTTTCAGTGTAACTGTAACTTTTTTTTTGTTATAGTTATGGGTGTGTGGCATCTATGAAGCCTAGAAGAATGATTCAATTGCCAATTTTTTTGTCTCAACATTACCCTTTTTATGAAGTAACTACAAGAGTATTTGAAAATTTAGATGATTCTGGGAGCTTTATTTTTTAAAAAAAATCAATAACATTTCCAGGCTCTTGAAATGAGAGAATATCCCACTATTGACTCTTCCTACTCCAACTGCACTGGGGGCACATTATAAGGTTTTTCTGCAAAGAGAACTCAGCTTGTTCATATATGTCTCACTGGACCAGGACAATATATTTTGTTGGAGGTAAAATTATATTCTGTGCACAATGTTCAGTTCCCAGCAGTGAAATAAATGACACAGAAATTAACATGATAAATGAGCATATTTGTTTAGCCATAAATTTGAGTAAGATTTATTTATTTATTTATTTATTTATTTATTTATTTATTTATTTATTTTCAGATTTATATACCGCACCTCCTTCCCGAGCGAGAACTCAGTATTGTAGTAATTCAAACATATTTACCTACTGGTACATCAGCAATTTTACTATCTGTGTTTATGTCAGTATTATGCTCACACATTTTGTCCAGTTACCAAAGATCACACGAAGTACTGCAATTTTCAGCTGGAGAAAGAAAGATGTTCAGAAGAAAAACTGGTAATTTTTTCAGAAATCAAAATTTACAAATATTGTAGTCCAAGATGTACTGAAGGCTACCTTTTTAAAATCTGTTACATTGTGGCCTTTGTTGCTTATAAGTTATAAAAGCTACAAGCTGATTTTAGGGACTGTGTTTTCAGTATATTTTCTCCTTTATGTCTTGTAGATTTAGGAGATTCTGATAAGTGTTTGCTTCCAACGGCTCCTCCCCAACAAATGAACAGCTTGAACACATGTTAATGGAATTATATAAACACAATAGCCATATTTTTATATTCATTCTCACCCTAAATGTCTGATACAAACCAGTGAAGAGAAACTATATGAGAACAATTTATCATAATAAACAGAACATAAAGAGGGTTCCTATGCATCCCAGAGCATTTCATGAATATCAGAAGTAGGACCAATTAGTTCAATGAGCCTTCCTTCCATGTAAATGTGTACAGTATTACACCCGGAATGAACTATGACTTCATGTCTCCGTTAAGCATGGAGGGCATGCCAGCTTAATTCCCACCAGTGTCTGATAAAGCTCAGGTGTAACTAAGTTTCTAGATGATAAATTAAATTAAAGCATGACATTAAAAGGCAAAGGGGGTAGTTGAGAAAGTTTTCCCGGTGGAACAAAGACAGCATCTTTTTTAGTCCATGTTATTCTTTCACTGCTTGATGGAAGGGTGTTTTATATGCCTTTCAAGTATATTCTCAAAGTGATTATCATTCAGAAACAATAACTTGATGAAAATGGAAAAGAGAAGAAAGTACTATGAAACTATGGAAGCGGCACAGAATAGTCAGCAGGGTTAAAACTTCATCTAAATACACAGGAAAATGGAAAGGAGGGCTGTCTGGTGTTAAAGAGAATGACAAAGTAAGCACCTGTAAACCATTCCATGGTTGAAGTGCCATCAGTGAGAAGATTATCTCCCTCTTCAGTTAGCCACCTGTTCCTTCTCAAGTATATGAAGTTACCTCCTCAAGTGAACCTCTATCAATGGTCTTAATAGCCAAAATCCTGTTCTAGGTTTTGGACTACTACAACACTCCTAACGTATTACCTTCTCTGGCATAAGTTGCTATTAGATGTTGTCCCTATGCATTTAAGAAAAAGGTTTAACTTTCAGATTCAACCAGCTCAGTAATAAGAATATACCATCCTACTGCCAAGCTATTATGGGTGGCTTCAGCATGTCACTACTTTCATTCTTCTAAGCATTTCTCCAAGCTCTGTTAAACAGTCAAGCATTGTAGCTCTTCTGAGGCAATGTTTCCCCTGTTTTCAAAAGTGCACAGCGGTACCTTATGCTTTATGAGAAACTTAATTTGTTCTCTAGACATATGATTGATAGGTCCAGTATTCCCATGAAATAAAACAGCATTTATAATCTACTTTGGATCACAACCCTGGCCCTTTCTTTCTTCTTTTTATGTACTGGCAGCTTTTTGACAATATAATAAATCATGCAGAAGGAACATTAATTTTGAATTTGAAGAGACACTGCTGGGTTAATGTGAACTATCCTTTGGCACACTTGCTGTATTCTCATGCTTTCTCCAGTATTATTCCATAATAGGTGGCATTTATTTATTTATTTATTTATTTATTTATTTATTTATTTATTTATTTATTTATTTATTTATTATTATTATTATTATTATTATTATTATTATTATTATTATTATATTATTATTATTATTATACTACACAGGGCTTCATGGACTCTCAGTTCAGGCTTTGTTAACACATTTCTTAGTGTCTGGTTGAATAGCTCAGCGAGTGAGGTTTCTGGATGCAGAGCTAGATGTTGGGAATTCAAATCCCCATTGTGCTTCTCAGAAGAGCTGGCTGCCCTACATGGTCTTTGAGGAGGCCCGCAAAGTCCCAGGATGCCCCCAGAAGAAGGGAATAGTAAGCAGGGGAATATTTGGGGGAGCAGACAGGGGCTTCAGCCTCAGGGCACAGAGAGATCCCAGTTGCGGTTGGGCTGGGCTGCTGGGCACTACGGAAACGGAGTCCAGAGCCGGGAAGCTGCACCAGTAGCGCCAGCACCAGCAACAGAATGGCGGTGGCCTGGTGAGGGCAGGCACATCCCTTGGGGTCTGAAGGCGCCATCCCTCAAGCCACCTGGGAGGCAGGTGGGCAACCGAGTTGGCTGCCTGGTGCACGGGGTGGAGGATGCGGGCCCTATGCCCTGCCTCCCCTAACACCCACCGGTGCACCTTCCCTCCCTCCCTCCCTCCCTCCTTCCTCTCATTGTGGAAAGGTCCCGCCAAGTTGGGCGGGCGCATGCCCACCCCTCCATCTACAGCTGCCTGCCAGCCCTTCAGTGGGGCTCCACACCTTTTCCCGCTCCCCTGCCCTATCCTCCTCACAGCCCTGTGAGTTCAGGCCAGTTGGAAGGAGACCAGCTGGCTCCTCCAGCAGTTGGGGGAAGGGCAGGAGGGCGCGCAAAAACTGATTTTGTCCCTGCACTGGAAAACCCTAGCTACGCCTCTGATAGTAAACCGCTTCCAAATAATCTCTTCCAAGAAAGCCTTGAAAAGGGTTGTCAAAAGTCAGAAGTGATTTGATGCCAAGTGTGACTTTAAAAGAAAAAAAAAACCCAACTGCACTGCGTTTTGTTAGAATTTGACAAGCCACACAGGTGACGTGGCAGACCATCTTTATTATGATGTTTTATTGCTAGCATCCTCAAGCTAACAGCATCCCAGTCACTCAGATTTTTAAAGCCTTTGCTGGAGTGGGGTGGGGTGGGGAGGGGAGGGTTCTTGTGGTCTCACTGAGGCCAGATCCTTTCGGAGCAGAGATCCATAGTGTGCATGGGAAAGAGAGAAATAATCAAGGCAATGTAGAGACTCAATGATGAATTTACAGGCCAACTTATGAATTCCAATACTAGGGGCAGCAGTTGGGGTATTATCGCATGCAAGGCAATGCATGAAGGGGTACACATACAACCAATGCCCCTATGTTGTCCATCATACTGAAGAAGACCCAGAATTAGTAGTCAACTGGCTAAGAAATATTTATTATTTCAGGAAATCAACCTAATCCACCATGTTTCTTTTCGGATGAAAACATCCATGCACTCTGTATGACTGTTAGCACTTGCAGATTTTCAGCCTTCTTTCTTAGATGTCCCTTTCTAGTTGACATAGATGCTTGAAGCACCCTGGCATTGTCAAACTCTTTAGGGTCCTTCTCTCATGAGCATCTTCAGCAATGCATCGGGAGGAGGGGAACCAAGGGAGGACTGCCTTGTGATGCTGACAAATGAGTGTACATGATAGGGTCCAACTTTTACCAACTCTATTCTGGGACATCCTCTCAGTCTTGAACTTCACTCTTTTCACCACCACCACCCTTTTTATTCTCTTGATGGTAAGACACTATGTTGATGGATTTCCTCCTCCTCCCCACCCCCGGCCTTCTGGGACTCTCCAGTCTCTTGATTGTGGTGGAGAGCTCACCTTGGGATAACACTTGGGAGAAAGGGTCTATTCCATGCACAGATATCCTTGGCAGAGACTCATATAGGGCCTGCAGAACATGGTGGCAGGCCGTTCCTGAGCTCACCCACTGACCTCATGTAAAGAAGAGGTGTGCTTCTGAGGATGTTTAAATGACATGATGTGAAGCCCTAAGAAGTCTAGCTTCCTGTTCCCTAAAAGTTCCATTCCAAAGACTGCCATCTGGAAAACGGACTCTAAAACCTGAATTTCAAAGCCCAAGACTTGGCAACCTTGTGATGCTAAAAGGCATGATCTTGTTCTCTGCATATCAGGATCCTCCTGGGACGTCCTACGCGAGCAGTGACCAATCTGTAGTCTCATCCACCCTGATAGGATCTTGGAAGTTAGCTTCCAATCTTTATAAAAACAATCCTCCACCCTTTCTGCTCTTCTCTCTTATTCCCTTCATTTTAACAGCATTTTTCCTTGGAGGCAGTATTCACATTGTCTATGATTATCTCCTTAATGATCTGTTTTCACCTTCGCAAAGGACATCTCCAGAGTGACACTGATAGTTTCCCCAGCTATCTAAATTTCAGCCACCGCAAGCTCCCTAAAGCCTTTCAAATATTCTGCATCTTTCTCCCTGGTTTGTTGTCTTGTCAGAGTTGAATCTGTTTTAATTTCTTTGGAAGAGCCAAAATATTTGTCTGTCCACACCAGATATGTTGCTCAGGTCATAAAAAGTATAAAAATATTTGCATACATTTTTAGTGTCACATTCTCCCCAAAATACTTCCCCCCTAAGCATTAACGAGGTTTCTCTCCCTACAGACCAACAAACACATTTACTGCTTCTAGCGTGGAAAGTAGCCTTCTTATCACAACACTGCATTCCAGCATCATCTAAACATATACTGTAGAACAGAAGTCTATCATTGAGCATGTTTTACTGTCTTGGCGGTACCACAAAGCAGATCATTTTGAATTGGTTAAGCTTTTGATTTGAATTAAAACCACAGTCTGTTTGGTCTGCAATATTACAGGTAAAACATTCTATTTCTGACCAGAATCCATGGTTAAATTTTTTCTAAAGTTGGAGAATTTCAGTTTTTTTTAATAGATACAAACTTCCTCAGATTTCCATGCTTCTTCATATTATGAATAGAAATAATTTGAATGGAAAAGGAAATTGAATGAGAAGAAGACCAAAACTGATAGATTCATCAGTGAACAAAGAGTTGCCCACTTATTCTAAATTCTAGGTCAGGATTTTTTAGTGCTCAGGTCTTATATGCTTGCGTTTCAGCCCTTCTGTACTGAACTGTGCTATGCTAAACTAAGGTTGCCACCTTCCTCTGTCTGAAATACATAGACTACTATATAACCTTCTTCATCCTGGGAATAGCTACAGTATAGCCAAATGAGTGTGGCTCGTGCACATAAATAAAATATTTATTTCAATTTCTTTTTGCACATCTCTTTGTAATTTGGTCATCACATGCTGGGAACATGATTTTAAACATTGCAGGAGAAAGCAAAATTGACTGGCATTTTTATTCCTACCCCAAACTCTGAACCGTTTTATAGCTAATGTTTAAAAAACAACTTTATTTTCATACAGGCTGGTAAGAGGCAGCCATTTTTTATTTCACATTACACTGCCAACATTAATTTAAGAAAGTTGACGTCAAAGAAAAAAAGTATTGTGACTGGTCCTGCAGGGCATTGATTTTAATGTCAATATTCATCATAAGGTTCTTTCTTTAATTGGGACATTGTTTTAACTCTCCTTCTGTTCACTGATAGGTGGGAGGCAAGTTTAACCTGAGGACATGAGAGGCAAACAAGATGACTACTTTCATCCCTTCCAGTTAATCTTGTGCATTAAAGGATTAAATTTAGGAGTAAGTTATAGCAATGTTATGTTGTATATCTGGGGCTGTAAAGTTCCTTGCAAGTTTGACAACAGACTTCTTGATGCGTGATAAAAACCATGTCTTGGGACCAAAATCTTTTGTCAAAGTATCCATTATGGCAACACCTCCTGCCAACAACGCAAGACATCTCCTATTCCAACTGTGAAGAGAAAAGTCACCATCTAGACACTCTGACTGCTTTTTGACAATGTGCTCCATATCATGGAAGCATTGTGAATCATAGAGGATTGTCAGCATTCTGTGGGATGAGGCTATGGATTCATGTCATTCAAGATACACATGAAACATGCAGTTTTTTGCAGTTGCCTTCCAAGAGCTGAGATATCAGGCCAAAATGCATCGACTGCTCTGTTGCTTGACAATGAGGGTGGTGAGCTGTGCAAGTTATTCTTCAGGTAGTATTTTCCCTGTTGTTGATGATGTTTTAATTGTAGATTCTTAGCACCTAAGCACCTAAGCTGCTAACTGATGCATGGTATCAAGATCATATTATTCCAATAACTAAAAGGCTTGCAGTAGTTCCCAGTTGTTTTTCAATATCAATCAACATGTTGAAATCCCTAGGTGGCTTATGGCCAGGATATTTAAGGGACCACTTTTCTTGGTATTTGTCAAGAAACTAATAAATCACACAAGAAAGATCATTGACAGGCACGAAGCCTATGGAAATGTATGTCTTTTTGTGAGATGCATTTGAATGTGAAGAAGGGCCCTCTTCAGAACACCATCAGACATGGAGACCCAACTGAGAAGCCTGAGGATGGGTCCTTTTTCTTGTGTGTTGCTTTGAGAATACAGTACATTCCTCTCAGATTGGCTTCCACTCTTTCTGCTTTTAGGGAGCATGTGCTGACATATCTCATCAAACAGGGCCTTAAAACTGTATTCATGTTTATTGATTATTAATTTAAATTGTTTCATTGTCTTTTTCTGGTTATAGAGAGATACAGATAATAGTTTTATTTTATACATAATTTCTTTTCCATTGTACTGTGAGGAGACCTGAATTCTACATTCTCTCTCTCTCTCTCTCTCTCTCTCTCTCTCTCTCTCTCTCTCTCTCTCTCTCTCTCTCTCTCTCTCTCTCTCTCTCTCTCTCTCTCTCTCAGAAAGTCGGGGAAGAAATGCAATAATAAATAATTTCCTGAAGTAACTTTCCAAACTTTTCTCTAATAGTTTCACTGCAAAGAAGAATCAACTGCTGTGGTTCTTTCAGTGGCTCCAGCTCTGGGAAATAGGCAGTGAGCTCCTGCTGAGGCATCTTCCCAATGCCAGAAAGCCATTATAAAGGCCTGGAATCCTTCACGCCTTTTGTATTACTGGGGATCCCGGGGCTAAAGAATACGTGAACTGTCTCAATTTAGACTCTTTTGAGTGTGCTTTAAAAGACAAAAATGCATTGGCCACATGGAACCTGAAGGCCGCCTTACAGATTAATTTGTAGCAGATTAGCTGTTTAGTTATGCAACTCTGCAATAAAGGACAATGGCAGAGATTTAAAACTTTGCAGCTTTACCGCACCCACCCCTTTGCCCTCACTCTAAATCTGCATGCCTCCACCAAAGTCTGCAACCCCATGTTGATGTTCATTGTAAAGAAACTAGGTTGGTGTAGTATTGTGGCTTTTGGCCATGGCAATCAACAATTCAATTTCTCTAATTAAATGCATGCATTCATTCATTCCTTAGGTGATTAATTTTACATTCAAAACAAAAGTAAAAAAAACCCAAGACTAGTTCTTGCCTGTATTATCAAGCTGCCTTTCTTTTGTGACAAGTTTCCTTCCCACTTTGGCTTTTGTTTAATTCTATATTCATTGTTCTGAGCTGATGTAAGTAACTGGAATTTAATAGAAGCAGAGGAAGGAAAGTGTTCTGTTTATTTTTTAAGAGAGAAGAAAAGGAAGGAAATCAACTATACATTTTCAATCACATAATAACATAATAATGTACTAGGCAGAGTTACAATTCAAAGAGCGCCCCATGTGCAGACATCTACAGAACATTAAACACATCTTCCATTTCTAATGTTCCATCATTTCCCTCTTTTAAACAGATTTCTGAAAGATCATATATGGAATTCTGCATAAACTATAATTTCCCTAATTTTTTCAAATGATATAATCACCTCAAATATATGTACACTGAATCTAAATTGCAAAACTCAAAGGGAGAGGTAGGGAATTGGAGAGAAAGAAAGCAAATCCTGAAAGGATCTTCATACTTCTCAATTATAGCATACATAATACATCAAAGATGGGATCACACATACACTTAATTAAACTGCACAATGGACTAGAAAGTGCCAGACAACTGAACTTCTTAGAAGGATAGAGAAAATGTTTATATATTTTAATTTGAACTATATAGGATCATCATTCCAAGTTCTATGTGCCAACTTTCGATTTTGCTGCAATAAATCATTCCTTTAGCATCCGGGAATCAAAATGAACAGAAGTAGCTTTTTAAAAACCGTCCTGAATTATGGACCAAGGATAAGTAGAACTCGACTTTCACACCAAATGGTAGCATCCTCATGGGTGGGTTGACCAACATTTTGGATTGTAATTAGTGCAACATTTTGTACTAATACACACAGTCTAATAATGTATTAATTATTATATCTATGAGGGGGATGGAGAGATAGTGTGAAAGAAAACTGGTCACATGATATGTCCAACATGAGAAATGCAATAAAGCCTCCTTATGTAGTAGATCAAGTTTGCTAAATGTTTGCACGTGATTTAAAAGACTTGGACAGAATCCCTGTAGCCTACTGTCAGGCCACACACCAAAGAGTCAACCATTTGTATTGGTACCTCCAGACTTCAGAGTGTTCAGAGGACACTGTTACTTTCTTAGGCAGTGGCACCAAAACCCCTATTTCTTCATTTGCTTAGAACAGCTGCCCATAGAAAGCTGTGGTGTATTGGACTAACTCCCTTCAGGTTTTAAGAAGATCAGTGGTAGCATGAATCCTGATATCTTGATATTGATTGCTGCTGCTTTGTTCCTGCTTTTATGTGGAGCTTGTTTTAATTACCGGATAGCTCCTAGGCCCTTTGTACGTCATCTAACCAACTATTGCGCCTGAAGCAAATTTGTTTATGCTGCTTAGTATCTTCATTCTCTACAACATCGCCCTCCTGCCTGCCTGGTTCCTTGATCCATGTGCAGTGATATCTCTTACTGAGCTTCCCTTGAACCCACGGATCATAACACTTGGCAAGAATTTCACACTTATTGATCTTTAAGATGTAATACAAGGGATGCTTTAACCTGTTTGACTTTTTTTGAACATGACTAGCCTTGCTAACCAGGTTGTGTGTAGTTATACAAAAGGCATAACTTTTAGCAATGAGAGGTAAAGAAAATCTCTATAGGCATTGCTGTGCACCAAGGGATGTGATTTGGCATGCAACAGATCATGTCTATGGAGATTTTTTTAACTCAACAGCTAAAATAATCTGCCTCCAATAGTCATAGCTTTTGTGTAAACAGGACTTTGGCATGGAGTGAAACATCAAGCCATTGCTCCTTCACTGCCAATCTCTTCTAAGTCTTCAGTCATTAGGCATTTGAATGTAGTTCAAGGCAATGTTTTGGGCTGGATCAGAACATTCTGAGGGGGGCGTTCCCTTCAGAAAATAAAACATTCTTCTAAAGAAAGTCAAGCATTAGTATACTTTGTCATAATTGTCTGCAGATTGAGATGCTCTGAGTACTCTATACAAATTCATATGCCAAGGGCTATTTTAATTATATCTTAATCTCTTTCCACATATTGCAGGAGCAAATGTATATTTTAATAACCATAGCTTAAGGCCTGTTTTGTTTAAGTCTTAGGTAGAAGTTAATACAATTATTTCAGCATTTAATTCCACCAAAGCTCCATTTTTAACACATTTTAATAGAGACACTTCATATTTTATGTAATTTAATTTTTTTTCTATGTAAGTCCCATCACACACTCTGGAAAAATCTCAGGATAGTTTGCAACAACAGATTGTGTGTAGCATCAATATAATACAGGACAATGACTCCATAATGAAACATCCTGAGAAATAACTATCATGTTTATAAGGAGAGCCAATTCCAATGAAGCATGATTAAAACCTGGATGCCTTTGCTCTGCAATTTTGAAAATTTCAAGTTTGCTCCTGAATTGGTGCACGCGCATTCGGAGTAATGTCCCATTATCACATGATGTATAGGTCAATGCTAAAGCAGCCCATCCTTTCCCCCCAACTTCTAATTTAGACTCCCCACCCCACAGCCACTGGGGGCTTCTACTTTTTTCTAACCACAATGATTTAAAACAGTGTTTTGCCTGTGGGGTCATTTGTGTAGTTCTACAGGAGGAAAGGGTGCATTACTTTGGGTAGTTTTCTGGTGATGTTCTGAGTTGTGGCTGATTGTTTTGGGACAATGGGAACACAGTCCCGCAGTTTTTCTCCCTAGCTACCCCAAGACATGCTTGTTTATTTTAAAAAAATTGCTTGAGTCTGGCACTATATTACCTTATTGATACAGCAGTTTAGTGCTAGATGAGTTTCACATAAACCAAAAAACAAAGAAAAACAAACCCTAACTGGTACTGAAAACTGGACACTGGTACCAAAACAACCCAAGGTCTTTGTGTGGTCATCTAAACCACATGCAGCCACAAAAGAGATTGCAAATTAAATCACACCCTAACTCTCACGTATTCCTTCCTTCCTAGCTGCCAATTTTCATCACATTCCAAGCACACAAACCAATCAGGGTTCGTCTTTCCACTCAGCATTCTATCACCCACCAACTAATCACTCTAGCATTCAGTGTTCAAAGGTTACCAATCATACATTCATATCAATACAACATACCAACTTATCCTAATTTGCATATACGGAGCCAGGCATACTAGGTAGAATTGCCACAGCTATTGGAGCAGTGGTAGAATTCAGGCTATGATAAAATTTCTTTTCATCCTGTGCCAATTTCCTGTGCTAGCTTTGATACTTACCTATCAGGAAGAAAACCAAACCAAACCAAACCAAACCAAAGTAATCTCTGTGTTTTTGCTATTTGTTATTGCAAAAAAATATGGTTGTCTGTCTTTTTGATTATCTTGGCTTGTCATTTCAATTTTTCTGGGAAAATAAATCAAGAATGTGTCTACCCTGTTATTGAATCCTGAGGTTTGTAGTTTGCTGAGGTACCTGGAATTCTCTGATGTAGTTAGGAGGTTGAGTTTCTTGAATGGGGAATTCTATGCACTCAATTACAAATCACATACATTATGTCCAGAGAATGGATCTGTGCATATTAATGTGGTATAAGACTACTTTAAATTTGTAGTGTGGTTGCTCTCTAAGATGGAACTTGGATAAGGACAAGAAAGCAGAAGAATCTAGTAGCTCTATACAGATGTTTAAGGAAGTATTTTGTGCTGGAGGCATTATGTGTGTGTGGGGGGGGGGGAGAGAACTTTACAGAATCCATAACCATATTCCAAAACCTGCAGAATGTGGAAAATTCCCAACAAGAATGAAGGTCTCTGGCCATTCTTGTTCAACAATACTGACAATAGTTCGGAGTTATTAGGTGAAATCTTTCAGGGACCTTTGTACAGTACTCTGCAGTTGTATCAATTTTATCCCAATTCCTTGTTATCATCTTTGCTTTTGCTTGAAACATTCCAGAGGTAGCTTCACATAACTTCTGTTGTGATTGCCATGACCAGTGGAAGGTACATGGCAGGCAAAGAACAGTGGGAATCCAAGGTGCACTCTGTTGAAAACAGTAAACATAGCTGATGAGTTTAATATTTTTTTTCTTTGAACGGGTAGGCCAATTACCTAATTGTTTGTTCCAAATTAGCATGATGGATCAAACAGTGCAGAAGTAGCAATCAAGTTAAGGAAACATGGGATTGAAGTGTTTTTAGGAACATGTTGGCCTGAGGATAAAATAAGGAATTATAACAGTTAAGTAGCAGGGCTGTGTGAGGGACTCGTGGTTTTGATGGACACTAACTGCACTCTTGACAACAATTCCAAGTGCTGGGCCAAGACTCATTTAGAAGACCTTCAAACAGAAATATTGAAATGAAGTATTGGGAAGAGTTCCAAGCCAAGAAGCTGAAACCCATCTCTAGCCAAATGGTAGACATCCTCTCCACCCTGTTGTGGTTTCTGAAATCAGTCAATTTGTTCTTTTAGAGAAGCCAGACCAGCTCTGTGTCTACAAAAGAGTATGATGGGCGGAACCCTTTCTTTATAATTGTGGGATACAGAAATAGAATTTCTAGTTCATCACAGAACATCTTTCACAATTGATTTTTTTTGTCCTCAAAGATCCTTGATCCAGTGACTGTGATTTTGTCCCCCTTTGAATAACTATTACTAGGCATTAATATTAACAAGAATCACCAGTTTCAAAGACGTGCAACCTGTTCCATCTAGTAATTTAAAAAGAATATTTCTTTACCTATCAGCCATTATCACAAACAATTTTTATGATTTATTTTGTTTTTAATATAAGCAACAGCTAAATGCTTAATCGGACTGTGAAAAGAAGAAATTTATTTTGGTATCATGTACATTCTAAAAGCCTTAGAAAATAATGTAGGGATTCCATTATCTATTTTTCTTTTATGCTGGAATAGTACTTGGCAATGATTTGTTTTACATCTTTCTGGTTCCCTAGCCTTCAGGTGGGAAGGGAGCTGAAGCTTAGGGAAATCTGAAACATATATTTTTAAAATTATTCCAAGGTATTTGCTCAACGTATTCTTAATTCATTCTGCATTAGGCTATTGGTTCGAACATATTATGATGTTTTGAAACAGAAAGAAAAATAAATTTATTGAACTAGCTTTTTTCCTTCCTTCCTTCCTTCCTTCCTTCCTTCCTTCCTTCCTTCCTTCCTTCCTTCCTTCCTTCCTTCCTTCCTTCTTTTTGTCAAAGTCTTACGCATAGGGGCTGCTCTGCTGTAATTCCAAAATTCCAGTTCAATGCCACCCCCACATATTCAGTTTACACAGGCAGGCAGGCAGGCAGGCAGGCAGGCAGGCAGGCAGGCAGGCAGACAGACAGACAGACACACACACACACACACACACACACACACACACACACACAATTTCGGACATGGAATTGTAAAAGAATATCTTTGAGAATATCTATACCTGGATAGCTTAAGAGAATCTACTGTATCTTCAGTCATATTTCTATTCAGCTATTTTTTTTTCAAATAATCATTCCTTATTTTTCTTTTATTACTGTATTAAAAGATCTGGCAAGCTTCCTTCCTGATGGAAAACAGGATTACAGTGCTTGGGGGGAAAATCACAATTTTATGCCTTCTTTTCTGGAACTACAGAAACCTCAAGTTGATATATAACTTGGCCAGGGTTCTTCAGGATTTGAGGTCCGTTCCACAGAAACCCACATGAAATTCTTTCGGCTCAACTATCCCTCTGCGCCAAACCATAAACTATTTGAACAACATATGATTACACATCAGGCTGATTCAATCATTAGTTTTCTCCTCCTTCCATAGCACTTTTATTTAAATAGGACAATTGACTGAAAGTACTGTATATGAAAAACAATGTTCAGATCCTTGGTTGGATTTCTGGGAATCAAGATGCCTTCTGCTACTTAATTTCAGGGAAGGTTCCTGAAGCCCATAGGAAGCTTCTGTGTAAAACAGGCATGTCCAAACTTTGGCCCTCCAGATGTTTTGGACCACAACTCCCACAGTCCTTTGTCATTGGAAATACAGGCTTGGAATTCTGGGAGCTGTGGTCCAAAACATCAGGAGGGCCAATGTTTGGACATGCCTGGTGTAAAAGAACCAGACCACTTCTCCATCAGGTCAATAATGTCAATTCCCACTTAGAGCTAGGAGCCCAGAATTTCCAACTGGGCTCTTCCCTAGCTCACCGTAGAGACCTCTGGGATTTACTTAGAGACCTTGGACATTATCCAGAGATCTCATGGGTATTATTCAGTGGTCCCCCTTCTAAGTAATAACCATGCTTGACCCTACTTAGCTTCCCTATTCAGACTACAGTGTGTGTAGCTAGGGTGGTAAAGTGGTACAACAGAGTAATTGCTGGGCATATAAAACTGTCAACTAACCCCAAATCAAATCAAAACCTTTGTTTGGCCCTTCTGATTGCCAGATCAGAAGCAAAAGAGAGAGAAAAAGGTGTGTAGAGGGAGCAGAGCTTGGGAACATTGCAAAGTCCAAACACAAATAGCCTCTCATCAATCTGCAAACATATTATACAGAAACTCTCATAAGAAGGAGGGGCGGCTGACTGGAAAAATGGGTATCTATAGTTACTAGAAGGCAGCATACAGGCCTGATAGTCCAGAAGGACCAAATTTAGGATATATATATAGAATTTGCATTTCAGTATTTTAAAAGACATGTTCAAAATAGTCTGCTTCTGTCCTATTCCATCAATAGATCTTTTTAGACAGATAGTAGTAACTAAAGAATCTTAGGTTTAGACTGGATACTATAATGACTGTAAAGCTGGAAGTTTGTACAGAGGACAATGCAGCAATTTTACTCCACCTTTCCCTTTAAAAGGACCCACAGTGATGCTGTTCTGTTGCTGCCTGTTTTAGATAGTGTCACTCTCCCCCAACAGGGGCACAGCCAGGGTGTTCTCCTGAGCCAAACAAGTTCCATGGTCATGATCACCACTTCCTCTCTCTGCTTTTAAAGAGTTGATTTGGTCTGCTCCGTTCTTCTAGCCATCATTGCCAGTGGCTGGAGCTGTGGTTCAAGAACAAAAATGGACTTCCCAAGTTGGTGAGGGTGTAGAGGCTTTGGAAAGTATTGACCATCAAGTGATGCTGAATGAATGAAGGGAACTCTCCACCATCCTTTTCTCCCATTCCCTCCCCTGCCCATCCTGTTCTCCCAAGAAATTTTGAATGATACATTAATAATGGGACATGAAGTCCATTTCTATTGTGAATTTTCTTTCCAGGCAGAGAATACTCAAAAAGTGCTTTCCCCATTCCCTTCTCCTGGGGATCCTCTGGGACTGTACAGCTTGTCTTGTGCCACAAAGGCTGTTTTTTTTTCCACCCCAGGAGAACCCTGGGCTATGTAACTCACTGGCCTATGTAGCCAGCCAAGTTGTTAATGAAAGCTGTACAAGATATAGCTTTATATGGGTATGTTTTTATGGTATACAGACTCTCTCTCTCTCTCTCTCTCTCTCTCTCTCTCTCTCTCTCTCTCTCTCTCTCTCTCTCTGTGTGTGTGTGTGTGTGTGTGTGTGTGTAGATGGATATAAAGTCCGATTGTGCCAGGAACCAATCTGTCCTCATTCCAGCTTTGGAGTTTCTCAGGCTGTCATACCCGGCTTTCCATCCGTTGTGTCTGTTCTCACAGCCTGAGGCACAAGGGGCTGACATGAAATTGTTCCCACACACAGGCATGAACCTGCTTAGGGCAGGAAGCTGCACCTAGCCTGCCCTAAGTTATTTTATTTAATCCTTCACTTTCAGGGAAATAAGATTGTGTTAACTAAAACGAAATTAAAAAGGAAGTTTTACATATGAATAGATATAGCTGCCTGACATCTTGGCTACTATTTGAACTCAGTTTCAATCAGGAGAGCTGTTTTTATTTTTATTGGTTGGCTCAATAATAGCCATTTATTTCAATGAATGACCAAGAATACAAGCAGCTGAGGAAAACAGTTGAAGCGTCTCTTACAATATCCACAGCTGGTTGGCAGGAAACAGCACAGATTGTGAGGTGTGATTTACAAACCATTTGATAACTCGCATACTTTTCAAATTAAACCTTTGCCAAAGTCAGTTTGTCCAGGTGGCTTTGATATTTTAATGCAGGCATGACCAAACTTCAGCCCTCCTGATGTTTTGGACCACAACTCCCAAAATTCTAAGCCTGTATTTCCAATGGCAAAGGACTGTGGGAGTTGTGGCCCAAAACATCTGGAGGGCCGAAGTTTGGACATGCCTGTTTTAATGTATTGTTTTGTTTTAAAAAATATCATACATGGTGAATACAGAGCCTAATGATGCACCTTATCAGCATAGGTGTGAGTTTGTAAATTGGCATTTGAAACTCTGTATTCTATAGGTCGATGCTTGTCTTTTCAGCATCTATTCTTATATGTTGGCATTTTCCATAGCCTCTTCTTTATGGTAGACTAAATGTCTAATGGACAGCCTGAAGTCAGACTTTGTTTGCTCATGGAAGGAACTGGGATTTTTGTTTTGTAAACAAGTGAGCCCACAATCTAATTCTTAAAGGTTTCCCACATTCTGGCTAGATGCTGGGATGTGGCAGAAATAAAATCTCCCAAGACGACATTATCTGAGAGGCTTTCTGGTACATTTTGCAGAACTTGTTTATCATATGTGATAGATGGTAGGAAGATGTTAATTCAGCGCATCTTCGGACTAAAAACATCTGACAGACTGAAGTATGTGGTTTTGGGACCGGGTCCCTTCCTTTAATTAACAATGAGGAACAAACACTGAAAAGATTGTGTCTGCATGCATGAAGTAGAAAACAAAGGTTTATCTTGTGTCTCTCTTTTTAAAAATGTACTATCTAATCTTTATGAAAGCATTTCCTCTCTCCCTGTGGCTTCTTTTGGCATGGTATTCCATCACTGCCTAGCGGTTCTGATTAGGAAGCTTTTCTGTACCTAATCTAAACTGACTTGTCTTTAATGCCAAGTAATGTGTTTGTGCAGATAATATATTCTCTGGTCAAGCTTCAACTTCCTATTCCATTGTTTCCCCCATTCAATATTTTTACTGGCATTAATTTTGTGTGCGGGGGTGTGTTTTTCCCCAGAAGCTCAACCTTGGCTCTTTCTCCACCATTAAAGCTAAATATTAATATCTCAAAGGGAAGAGGAAGTTATAACTAACTATAGCATCCATGAAAATGTACTAAAGATAATGTTTCTGTGCTGAGTGTAATAATGGGATGAACTTAAGATTGGGTGTCTGCCTGCCCACTTGGGAGGGAATCAACTGCCATAGGAGAGAAATCTTGGATTTTGTCAGCATCTCCGGTCCTTTTAGGTCACCACATGTCAGAAAAATATCTGTCACTGGTGCAGAACTGAATTTTGTATCTTCTGACTCATGGGCAAATGCTGCAGTAAAAAGAGAAGCTGACCTCCAGGCACCTCAGCTCCCCCACCCCACCCCAAGAAGTTTCCTTAATCATATCTGCTCCAGCTGCTACATTTCATGCGCTATTTTGTTCCTTTCACTGAAGGCCACGGTTGTACTTTCACATAGGACAGCTGAAACCCATGAGGGTGACTTGCCTGAAGCCTCAAAACGCAGAGGGAGAACTTAAATCCATTTCACCAAAGCCCAAACTAACAAGTTTGTCCCCAGCTTCCATTAAGCCCCTTCTCAGTGTGCCTGTATAAAAAAATAAACCATGTACTGTCTATATCTCCTGTGTGATAGTTTACAAGTCTTATATAACTTGAGCAAAGAATAGAGGGAAGAAATAGAGGGAAGTCATATACCACATATATTTCATACATAAATAATATATGTATGATCCTTATAGAACAAAATAGATCGGAGATGCTTATACAGTGCTTATCACATACCAGGCACATTAAATTGTTCATTGTGGTGATATTGACGTGTCTCCTAATGAGCTACAAAACGGACTGGATAATATTTTGCAGGCCGCGGTGGTCCTTATTGTTATTTTGCACCCCCCCCAAATGACTAATAAAAATTTTGTAAAATTTCTGGTCTTGGGAATTTGGCAGGGCTGGTATTGCAATGTTTGTTTAATAAGATTCTGCAAAAGGAAACATGAGGAAGAAATTGGTGAATTCTTATAATGGAGTGAGATGGGAATATAAACTTAGAATTCACTAACAATGGGTTTGTTTTGTTTTTCTAAGGAATGTATCTATAATCACAAAATTAATCATATTCAAAGGATGGAAAAATTTAAGAATAAGAATAGTTTTATATATACATATATAACTATGAAACTGGACTTTGGATCAGCACAACATTTGGTATAGAAGTAGCAGACAGTCTGTTCTTGCTCTGAAACAAATATGGGAAGGCGTAAGCAATGAGTTTTTGACTTGTGGTTTATTAAAAGTAAAACTTTTTCCACCCATGCAGAAACAAGCAACCTAAACATTTCTGAATTTAAAATAGATCAAATAAAATGGAAAGACCAATCTTGGTTCCCTTGCAAGAGAATGGTTGGCCGTGCCAACTTTTTTTTAAGAAATCCAGAGTGCAGAAGCTCAAATATTAATCTTCAAAAATGGTACTACAAAAGAATACAACAATAAGTTTGTTATAACCGGATCATCCATATAATAGGCTTATCAACAAGAGCAGTGTAAAGTAACTACATTGTTGCAGCTTCCTGGGCTGGGAAGAGAAATGTTTGGAGGGCAATGAAAAGTCTCAGAAATAGTCAAAAGACAGGTTTTCTGTGAAGAGTTAAGAAAAAGTTGTGCTTCAAAGAAAGGAATGGAGTGACAGTCCTCCAGAAAGGGCCATTTTGCCATATATCTCCAGGGAAATAGCATACAATTTTATAAAGGCATAGTCAAAATATTTTGCTTTACCATCTAGTCCAGCATTCTGTCTCACACAATGGCTCACCATTTGCTTCAGGGTATTCCGAAGCAGATATTTTCACCTGCTTAAGCTTCTCTGCAAATGGCACTGAAGGATATCCTGCCTATCTCTCCAACCTGGAGGTTGTCCTTAGGCATCCATAATGATAGCCATTGATACCTGTGTTCTCCATGGTAACAGAACAATTCTGTTTGTTCCAGCCCAGAGTATTTTTATTAAACATTCTCTCATAATTTTTTCCAAACTAGGCTCCTAGGCATCCATCTTCACAGTGGAAATCAGCTCCTAGACTGTGGTAATCTGAACTTTTGACCCTATCAGTCAGGTTCCAATTAGCTGGCTCTCGGGAGAGAAAAAATCTAATTCCTGGGCAAGCAAACTATTGTAAAAAAATATTGCAAAGGGCATTTTTAAAAAAAGAATGGAGAAGAAATCTTCAGAAGTTCCCTTGTATACACTGTGAAAATACTGCTTTATGCTTTGTGACTGGGGATCATCTTCCTCAATGTTAACAGAGCTTTGGTGCCTATACCCTCTCATAGTTTCAACTGTTCCACCCATCTTGTCACTATACATTTGTCTGGTATTAAAGGGAAAAAACCCCCAAAGATGTTATGTATCAAATAACTTCTGATGTGTACTAAAACTATGAGTTGAGGACCTCTAAAATGTCATATTATTAAGAGTTTGCTCAGATCTCGCAAACCAACATCTCTTGTTAGGTTGTTCTTTCATCCTACTGCTGCTCCCCCACCCCCACCCCCCGGCAAACAACCTTGCCTTTTCCGGTAAATTCTGCTCAGGTCTTGCAAACTAACAGCTCTGACCTTTATTGAGATAATTTATCTCACACAATCTCTTTTAGACCAGAAGACTGCAAAAGTCTTCTTGGGTGCATGCATGGAGGGCATCTTTTCAGACATGTACATGCGCAAGTTGCAGCTCCACATGCACAAAAATCTCCCCACTATTTCCAACAGAATTCTTTTCCACATATAAATGGTATAACACCAAGGTGGAGGACTTCTAGTGGCTCAGAGTTTCTATTGATATCATGGGGGGGGGGCATCTCCACCACCTAGATTCAAAGGAGCACTTGGACCTTTGCTGTTGAGGTGCAGAGCTTCCTCTTGTGGGTCGCCAGGCACAGTGGGGATTGTGGATCAGAGTGGGACTCTGGCTTTGGGCCGGCCCCAGGAGGGGCTGGAGGAGGGACAGCAGCCACTGCCAGCATCTAATGTGCCACTGCCAGCATCGCGAACAGGGGAAGAAGCAGGGACTCTCCTGTTTGTCCCTTAAGGTCACCCCTGTCACTGCTTGCAGGCCAGACCAAATGATTTCACTGGCCTTATACGGTCCACAGGTTGGGCATACCCCACCCCTGTTGTACAACTTTTCGTGTGTTTGCCAGAATGAAAAAGCCAAACTTTGCATAGCATAATGCTTCAGCAAAATGCACAGATTCCCCCCCCCCTTAGTTAGAACTCCAAAGTTTACTAAGATTCATAGACTTCAGAGAGCAATGGCTATCGGACCAGAACAAAGGCACAGAACTCCTAGCACCTGCTTTGCCTTACAGAGTCTCTTCTTCAATATCTCCAACTGAGATGTTGTTAGTCAATGGGACACATTTGTTGAATACTTCACATCATGGAGCAATATGACTTTTTTTTTAAAAAAAATCCCCAAAGAAAGAGTCATTTCAAGGAACAAATTCCAAGTTCTCCTTGAAATGTTAGGAGTAAGTGGCTTGCACACAACTTGCATTCCACAAATCATTTGGCATTTCTTGAGTTAACTCCAAATCCTTTAAAGTTCCTTCTTCTTCGTTGTCGTCTCCCTTCCAGGAATGCAATTTACAGTTATGTGTATAAGGGAACCTGTTAGACTTAAATCAGCCCAGCTGGTGTTTAAGCTGCCTGGAGAGACAAGTAAGCAGCCCACACCCTGCAGAGTGGGAGTGACGAGTCGGCTGGACAGAGCACAGCTTCCTGAATCAGAACGAGCGGCTGCAGACTGTTCAGCTGGTCCTAAGAGAAACAACACGAACCAGGCACACATACACACAAAACCCTTGCAGGAGCTCTCCACGCAGCTTTCACCCCAGCACTCCAGAGAAAAGAGAATCAACTACCAGGAAACCAACCCACCAGCCCACCAACCCATAATGGAGGAGCAGGTAAGAGAGACATGGTTTTGAACTCAGGATAGTACCTTTGTTTTCATAGTATGGAAGGAGGAAATGTCAGATCTCTGGGTTCTTTTTTTACAGTGGTCGAGTCCTCCTTGCTAAAGTGACAGTATGTTATAAGTAACTCCTCGCAAAGTCTAGTGAGCTGTGCATAGCCCCAGCTGCGCCGCAGTCCATGGCTGACGCTTTTAGAAATCTCATGTGCTTCCAATTATGCTCCGTTTTTCTTTCCCAAAAGACACAACAAGCTTCCTTATTTTGGATTCAGCATCGATGCACCTGGAAATGGTGTGTGTTTGTGTACAAGATGTTAAAAAGTTCAAAACACGAGCAGCAGTGTTCATATTATCTGCACTTTCTGGTTTGAGATTCAGAAGGAGTGCTCCTATCTAAAGCACACAAAAATACAGTTTTTGGAAGACCGTTCTTGCTGTCCTATCTTGAGTGGACAGCACTTAGTGCATACTGAGCAGAAAGAAATCTATTTGTCTTAATAACCAGTGTGCATGATGTGATTTGTCAAGATCAGGGACAGGAAAGATTTGCAAACAGTTTTAGTCTGAGCTCCACTTTTAGACTTCCTTGTCTTTCGAAAGTATATCGAAACAGGTGTAGGGCTTTCAAGGAGTTCAGTGAAGTTCCTAAGGTTTATACATATTTAAAAATGCATATATTCCATTTCTTGAAATTAGTGCAAAAGAACAATACCTTGCACAATCTAATAATATTCCTGATAACCATGTTTTGTTAAGATAGCTGATGCATAAAAGTCAAGGAGTTGTGGAGCAGTGATTAAAAAGTAGAATTCTTATGAATCCTTAAATCATTAAACTATATTCTCTTATTCCTGTGTGGATGTATGTGACTAAACTTTTACAACTTTCAATGCCAAAATGAATGCTTTCCCTGGAAGAGTTTGTGCAAAAGAGCTGAATGACTTAAGAGGCAATCCTGTGAATGTTTTACCTGGCAATTGAGGTCAATTAATTCAGTGGGGCTTCAAGCAGACCTGCATTAAGATTTGATGGTCTGGGCAGATTCAATGGAAAGATGGACATTATTTCATTTGGTAGGTATTTGCACAAAATAAATGCAATTTATTTTCAGTGTCAAAGAGGAAAATCATATTAGAATTACTGGCAAGGCAGAGAGATCACTGACCACATAATATACTGTAATATTTCTTCCAGTAGTTTCCACTTATAAAAATGTTTATGTTTCTAAAATGCTACTTAATACAATGAAATTTGCCTTCAGGAAGGGACTTGGAACCTAAAAACCAGAAGGCTCCAAAATATACGCTGACTACATGGGGGAAATGTGGGGAATACTACAGGGGTTTATAATTTTTTCCCCTGTTGATCACAAGACCCAATGGGAAATGCGAATAAGCCCAGAGCCCCACAGCCCCAATCCACAATTTATTCTCCTCATCATTCCTTTTCCTTTGGTTCCAAGTGTGTGGTCGCCTTGAACCACGGCAGAAAAGAAAGACCAATTGAGCATGTGCACACAGAGACAAAGCACCTTCCCACTCACATCTTGCCTCATGAGCCCAGCACGTGTGCCTGCGCGCGCGCGCGCGCGCGCACACACACACACACACACACACACACACACACACACACACACACACACACACACAGGCAGCACAAATGTAGAGGAAACAAAAGCTGTTTACCAATATACTTGTCCTCTGTGAGCAAACTGGGGTTCTTTTTGCTTTATAAATAAAGAAATTGAACGTTTCTAAGGGTGAGAGCAAATGAGATAACTGTATGAGGAACTGTATGAGGAACAGTAGTTCAGACATTTGGCTGTGGAGCCAGTGGTTGGAAGTTCGAATCCCCACTGTGCCTCCTTGAGAGGGGCTGAACTCATTGATCCACAGGGTCCCGTACAGTTTCCTCCGCTCTAATATTATTATACATGACTTGCAAATTTGGAAATTGAAATTGGAATCCTCGTACCGTTTGTGAGGCAATCCTTTCTAACGGTGCCACATGCAAGGCTACAAGGCAAAGCAAACAGCACCCCCAAAAAGGACTGAGATCAGTATTAAAACAAACTTAAAACAGAGCACAATCCTCCATTTCAAGTCCCTCTTAGGCCACCAGTCATTAAGGAAAACCCTGCCTGAACAGAAAGGTGTTTGCCTGCCTGTGGAAAGACAGCCAAGATGGGGCCAGCCTAGCTTCCCGTGGGAGGGAGTTCCAGAGTTGGGGAGCGGCAGCATAGAAGATCCTCTCCTGAGTACCCATCAAGCGCACTTGTGCGGGTGGTGTGAGTGAGAAAAAGGTCTCCCCTGATTATCTTAATGCCCAGACAGACCTCTATGGGGAGATGCAGTTGTTTAAATATCTTGGACCAACACCAGTGAGCGCTTTATAGGTTAAAAGCAGCACTTTGAACGGTGCCCAGAAATGGATCGGCAGCCAGTGGAGTTGCTGCAACAGGAGAGTTATATGTTTCCTATAGCCAGCCCCAGTTAACAATCTGTCTGCAGCATTTCGGACTCTTTGAAGTTTCTGAATCCTTTCCAAAGGCACCCCCATATAGAGTGTGTTACAGTGATCCAGCTGGGATGTAACTAGGGCGTGTGTCACCATGACCAAGTCTATAAATTATAAAACAAATAAACTATCCCTTGAACATCTCATATTTCTCAAACAAAGGACTGGAGTCATAATAGACTGGAAGTGACTTGACACGTAACAGTAACACAGTGACTACCTGAAATATAGAGAAATTACTTGCTAAAATCCAACGTAATCACCAACCTGGTGGTATCCCTGTGGCTTAGAATCTGTTGGATTTTATGTTGCGCTTCAGTGCAATCACCCAAATGGTTTTCAGATCTTTGCAGGCTGTCTGTTAGAAGACTGTGCATGTGATCAGTTGCACAGCTATGGCAGAATACATGACTGAGTGCATGATGAACAGGTAGAGTAGTAGCCCTTATCAAATAGGATGCTGGCTTATCCTTGACAGTTAGGGTGCTTCAATAAATTGAAAATCTCAAATTGAAAGGAATAAAAAGTTTCCAGTAAAGGGCAAAAAAATTGAAAAGATTGTTGAATGGGGAAAAGTTAATGTTTGAAATGTGACTTCATAAAAATGTAGGCCATTGGTTCTCAACCTGTGAGTCCCCAGATGTTCCTGGACTGCAACTCCCAGAAGTCTTCATCACTAGCTGAACTGGCCAGGCTTTCTGGGAATTGTAGTCCAGGAATATCTGGGAACCCCCAGGTTGAGAACCCCTGATATAGGCCATAATATAGCTTCCATGGTTGCACAGAACATCTCCAGTGTCAGCACTTTGCTTCAAAGAAACAGCATGAGATATTGCCCTTCTACTGGTACCACATAAATGCACAAGTTTCCACCTAAATTCTAATGGAGAAGGAATGACACAACATGGTAGAAAACAAATCAGTGCTCATTGATATTTGGACTCTAGGGTGCACACAGAACTATCCCCCCCCCATATCTTAATATTTACCAGCTTTTGGTTTCATTTAAGGACCTCATGGTGTCTCTTAGGTTCGGAATTGTGACTGAAGTTATCTGGCAGCAATTATAGACTGAGTGGTATGATGCTGAGAAAGCACTAAGTATATAGGGATGATGGGACAAAAGGACATTTGCTTGGGGGTTCTGAATTAGGTATTAAGCAGACTGGGAGTTCATTGTAGCCAGACTCATACTGGAATGTCAGAAAATGGCAGTACTATTTACCAACTGCATCTTACAATCCCCTGAATGTGTCCTTGCTTGGAAAACTTCAGGCGTGTGTTTGGCACTTCTCCTCAGATTACTGGAATAAGGTTTGTTTGGGTCTGCCCTTGAAAGGCACCTGGAAACTTAGTCTAGAACATGGACTTTATGGTCTTCAGCTGCTGGTTCAGCTATCTCACACTGATCCTCTATCATCTTCTTTAGAGGCAAGGGTTTTCTAGGCTATGTTTGAGATGTTCAGTAGGTCCTTCAACACCTTAAAACATTTAGGATCAGAACATCTCAGGAGTCACATCATCCTGTGTATACCTGCCTTGGGACATTGATCATGTCCTTCTTTCAGTCTCCCATCACCAGATCATAGGGAGCCAGATGATCAGGAACAATAGCCAAGATTTCTATCTATCTATCTATCTATCTATCTATCTATCTATCTATCTATCTATCTATCTATCTATCTATCTATCTATCTATCTATCTATCTATCTATCTATCTATCTATCTATCTGCCTAGATGCCCTAAGCACATCAGATCTCGCCCGATTTTGGAAGCTAAGCAGGGTCTGCCCTGGTTAGTACTTGGATGGGAGACCACCAGGGAATACCAGGTGCTGTAGGCACCTGGAGTAGGAACTGGCAAACCACTCCAGTATTCCTGCCAAGAAAACTCCATGGTCATGGGGTCACGAAGGGTCGGTCACGACTGTAATGACACAACACACACACACACACACACACACACATCATATCTATCTATCTATCTATCTATCTATCTATCTATCTATCTATCTATCTATCTATCTATCTATCTATCTATCTCTTCCTGCTCCCCCCCCCCAAATGAAAATAATTTTATTCCAACAAGATTTTTCAGGACCTTGATTTGTTAATGTACCCTACAAACTACTGCTGATTCTGTTAAAAGCTTAAGATATCTAGTATTCTGTATATTATTTGACATATATTTCTCAAAATATGATATTTAACAAAAAGATAGGTGTTGTCATTGATGATGCTCATGTTGATGCCGGCAGTGATTACGATACTTTGCCGTTTATGTATCAAGATTCAAAGACATATGGAGGTGCGGGTGGGTGAGGGGGTTAAATTGTCCTGCTACAGTTCCTGACAAATGTTTAGCCACTAGGTGTCTTAAGTAGACTACATATTAAGATAGTTGAAAAAGAGTGATTATTTCAGGGGCTTCTTCCAAGAAGTCTTAGAAGTGTTTATTTGTAATCCTTTCACAATCAGATGTGAATCCTTTGCAAATTGCTGTAACGGGGAAAATGTGAGACCCTTCTACCCTTCTCACTTTTGCTGTAGCATGCAAAGGGTGAGATTTTTTCTATTTCTGGAGTGCAATATGGGTCTCCCCATAAGAGATGTGTGACTTCCTCTTTCGTACCTCATCTCACAATGGTGAAAAGAAGGAAGCACACATTCGTCGTCACTTCTTTGTTAGTTTCTTGTATGTGGAAAAGATTGTTCACTGAAATCCTTTTGTTTTCAGAGTTTGGAATTAGAAGAAAATAGCTGTACATAACCAGGCTTTTGAGAATTTATGGCTTGGTTGGCAGACCCAAGCCAAAGCTACTTTTTAGCAAGCACTTGAGTGTGTGAGAATAGAATAAATCTGTGGCCTCTATGCTGTTGATAGGCAAAGTCAGTAAGTGTGAATTAATGCAAAATGTTAAAGCCAGACACCTTTATACAGTGCTTGCCCTGTAATTTAATTGTCAACATCACCCTGGCCTCTTGGCCTATGCGGTTAGTTTCAGAAAATAAAATCACAGCCTACTCTATCTCGCATGGAATTAAGGTCATAGAACCTTGTTTTATACTTCATTTTGAGGAAAGCAACTAGCGTATCCTATTGAGAATATTATGGGAATGGAGTTTCTTCAGTTACTGTATGTAGACCTGATAACCTCCTTCCATATAGCTTAATAATACATTTTTATAATGAGATTTACTTAAGCACTGAAACATTAAATTTGCTGGGATAGTTTTGAATAGCTCTGCCAGAAAATTATTTCCTATTTCTAATAAAAGCTGTGGAGAAAAAATTTTAATCTAGCTTTGAAAACTAGGTTTTAGTCCCAATCCAATGAGTTTGCTAATTGTACCTGAACAAATAAAATACCATGATGGTGCTGAAAATCGTCTCTATCTAACAAGATAATAAAGCCTCTGCTTTAAAACCTCCAAAGAAGGAGACTCCACCACCCTCCGAGTTTATGTTTGTTCGTATGGGTGTTGTTGTGTTTTATCTTTTATCTTTTTTATGGTTTATTTTGTTGGCAGGTTGTTTTCTTTTGGGCAAGTTGTTTTTTTCACAATTTGTTGTAAACTGCCCAGAGTTTCTGAGGGAAAATCAGGGGGTTAATAAGTACAAATATAAATAGATATCTTCTTTGCTTCAATGTATACTTGAGTTTGCCTATTTCACTTCGTTTTATGAAACAACCCACTCTTTACACAGCATGCCAGCATAAGAAATTTCACAGAAGGAAAAATTCACAATATCTCTCCTGCCTATTTTGAGTTTGCCTATTTCAAGGGAGGATTTTTTTTTCGAAGGGTTTCGTTTTATGAAATAAGGCTGAAGTCATCAGTTCCAGAGCAGGTGGGCGGGTGGAGCTCCTAGAGATGAAGGTTGAGAACATCTCTTGAATGATGTTGACCCATCCAATTTCAAACTAGGGGAAAGACAGGTTAGCATTCCATCTGAATGTAGATTAGCTTTTAATTGTTATTTGAAGTCACCCCAATTGCCTTAAGGACTGAAATTATTATCATTCAGCAATGTCTTCATAGGGGATTTGGGAGCACTAATCCGATTTTTTAAAAATACTTACCCCCCATCTTTAAAATATGTTTTGACATGCTTTGTTTTTATTATAAAATATTATTACACAACAGTATTTGCACATTTGCATCATATCATGTATATCTAGCTTCAATGGCTAAATATTCCAATCCAAACTGCCTTTGCATCAACCTCTTAAAATGTAACATGTACAGCAGAATAACAATAGTAAGAACTCCTAAGACCGATGAAGCTGTTGGGATGAACAGCGAAACGTTTCTATCGCTCAAAAAAGAAGTCCAGTAGCCATGACTCAACTCCCAGTTAAACGAACCTGGATGACTGAGAATCTTCACAGACGAACTCCTAATAATGACCTCTATTTTCTCAATTTGTACACCTATCCCTTTTATCAGATTCACTTTTAGCCCAAATGGTCAATGAATGCCACCAATTACTTAATCAACATCTATATTACTTTATATGAATATCAATAAAATACACACCTCAAAATCAACCAATTATTCTGTTTGCAAGATGCTGTTATTTACATTAATCTAGATTGATCAAGTGCCTTGGACAGGCATTAGAGGTAGAGTAAAGAACACTGTTGGGAAGTAACTCATAGTAAATAATGGGTAACATAAAAAGCAGGTGGGGGAAAGGAATGAAAGGGGAACGAGGGAATAGCTTGGCTTCTCGTTCACCAACCACAGTGACTTCAGATTCCACAACAGGGGTCAATCCGATTTCAAAGAGATTACATTCTTTTTAAAGGTTGTGGACCATGGGAACAAAAACATATGGGAGTTATTTTTATTCTATGAATTAAGGATGAGAATTTGAATTGTTTTGCATTTAAGCCCAGATATTCTTCTCTTATTGATAGACGAGCCTTTGTTGTGAACATATAAGCTTTGGGATAATACTCAATTTTAATTTTGATCTGGGATGCAATCCAGTTATTTATATGTGGCGATTTCAACTGCAAAAAGGTGCATGCATGAATGACTTATTTCTTGCAAAAATAACCAGTACAGTGCAAAATACGATGGGCTTGTGCAATGTAAACAAAAATGCTCTATATTCCAGTATTATTTCGGTCCGGATGAACTAACATCAATTTCATATTCATAAACTATCAGTCATGACTCAAACCTACAGGCAGCCCATACTGGATGTGCTGTCATATGTGATTTGACAGGCTTGGATCTGGAGTTTGTACATAGCAGGGATGTACATTCTTGCTTATCTCATCCTAATAGACTTGGGGAAGGTCATGACACAGAAGGTCAGCTTAGATTCAGAGTATGCAATTTTTAGAATTTCGTGGGTTAAAGTCAATGCTAGCAGCAAGTCTGTCTGGAGTAGACAAGAAAAAGAAAGCAGCAGAAAGATGGAGGGCTGACATTATTAACTGAAAAGGGCAGGTGATGTGGACATATTAACAAGAAGAAAAACCTCAAGATCTACGTAAGATGGAAACATCCTCTATCTGATCTTGGCTCATCCACACCCAGGAATAATTTGGGAGCAAATCACTGGAAAGGACCAGATTGATAGGAGTGGTGGGGCAAAGAGTCAAGTTGGGCATGTGGGAAGACCTCATGCCCCCATTCCTCTTGACTTTATGCCACCAAGTAGTCCTCCTGACTTGATGGCACATAACAACAGTAACAAGGACCCTCGCAGCCAGGTTTTCTTGCAAAAGCTGGTCAGAATCCTTGGAGCCAAATGAAAAAAGCACAGGTGGAGGCACTAAGGTCTGGACTTTTTTTGTACAGACGCTGTAGGGACTGTATTGCTTCACTCCTCCACCCTTTCACCCCCACCCCCTGAAACAACAATCTTCGTTTGGCTTATTGTAGGCCCAGTCCTGCTTATGACAAGATAAATGTTTTCATTCTTTAAGGTGCTACAGAATGCCCCGTTGTTTTTGGTGCAACATGGCTATCTCTTTGGAAAGATATACGATTTCTTTAAAATATATATATACAGAAGCATTTTCTGTTGGCCATGTGTCTAATGTGGTTGCGTGACTATAAAATAATGACCTGGATTTGTTTTGGGAACTTAGGAAGTAGCACTGACTTGCTATAATCAACAAATCTATACTCAGCAGCATGTTCCCTCTGGTCATACCACCGCACTGAGTCACTAATTACCATGGTTTGTGTAGATCAATGTCTCTTTTTTTATTTACAATGTATTCCTTAGATGTACTTGCTTTAGGGACCAACATTGTGGTTCCTGATCATTCGGGATAAAAATTACTCAGTGAACCAAGCGGGGAGAGCAACAAACAAAAAACATATCAGCATAGGACCATGAAGAAGGGAAATGGGATTGATTTGATTTTCCGTGGTACTTTCCATTACCTCACGTCTGTGAGTCAGCATTTTTGAGGTCAGTAACTTTAGAAAAGTTTGAGTGAGGGAAAACTTTCCCAATGAGTTGCAGCTTGTTGGGTTTTGAAGAATAAATAGAGTAAGACAATTGTGGAGCTGCCTTGCAGGTGCACTTTTTCATCTGTCAAAACCAAAGCCGGACAAGGTCACATTTCAGAAGTTGGTTATGTTTAGGGTCAGTGCAATTCCTGCTTTCTGCTATCATGGAACATATTCCATGCTGGCTGGTCTGCCAATGACTCCCATCAGTTCGTGTGGAAAACAGTCCAGATTTATTGAACTGGCATTGTTGACCTGGCAACACATTGTCAATACTTATGTGCAGATGCAGAAGATGTTTATTGACGCAAGTGATGCTCCAAAGAGGTTTGTGTACTTAGGGATATAGAGCCTTCCA
Organism: Phrynocephalus guinanensis; assembly: GCA_037367245.1. Taxonomy (NCBI): domain Eukaryota; kingdom Metazoa; phylum Chordata; class Lepidosauria; order Squamata; family Agamidae; genus Phrynocephalus; species Phrynocephalus guinanensis. The sequence continues at coordinate 47,627,628 of CM074736.1, read as the reverse complement.
GACAGGGATAAGGAAGTGAAGAATTATTCTCCTCACCCCACTGGAGACTGAGGGGTGAGGAACACCCTTGACAAATGAAGTAAATTACACATACAATGCAAATAATCCTTTAAAGCACTCCAGGTGTTGTCTTTGTCTCGTTAATCGTCCAGCTGGCGGTTTATTTTATTTTTTTGCTTGTTCTTTGTGTATACTTTATTTCTGAAAGGGAAATGATAATTTGCAGAGATGATTTTCACAAATTATGGATACCGTCATAAGGGGGGGGGGGAAAGAGGGCTCCTTGCCAAGGTGGTTCCCTAATTTTTTTTAAAAAAAATCTAACTGCTTTAAAAAAATTAAATCAAAAACATCATTTAAAAAAAATAAATCACAAGTCCAACTTTCAAGGAGCTGTGTTGATTTAAATCACATCCACACAGCTTCTTGTTTTGCTCTTACTTGAGAGCCAATTAATCTCCCTTGTCTTTGCAGTCTTCATGTAGAGGTCTTGTGGAGCCTAAATACTCAGGTACAGGTCATTTTGTGGATCCTAAATACTCAGGTACAGGTCTTTTTCCTTTTGTAGAGGAATGAATAAATCGTGCAGACATTTGTAGTTTCTTTGATGGAGCATCTTGATGATGTGTCCAGGCATTTCTTTCACCTTTTACCTTTTATTTCTATTCTTATTTTTTATTCCTATTCATATGTTACATAATAATAATAATAATAATAATAATAATAATAATAATAATAATAATAATAATAATAATAATAATAATAATAATTGATTTGGTATGTCTGGGGGCTTTGTATGTTTGGGCAACTTGTTCATTTGCCTAACATGTTGTACACCGCCCAGAGTTCCCACAGGAAAATCGGGTGGTCAACAAATAAGTAAGTAAGCAAGCAAGCAAGTAAGTAAGTAAGTAAGTAAATAAATAAATATAAATAAATAAATAAATAAATAAATAAATAAATAAATAAATAAATAAATATTTGTTAGCTACCCAGAGCTAAATGTGTATGAATGTGGCTGTATGCCAGGACATCTTCCTGTCCCTTGAACAGCCCTTGCACTCCCATTCCCCATTGAGAATGCTCTGGAGAGACTGTTTGAAGATTGCATGCAGATGCTAGGGAGAAAGTGGAATGGGAAACTTTTTAGTGCTTGGGCAAGTTGAAGTCAACATTCTCTTGGCAGTGGTCCTTACCAAAAATGTCTTGGCACTGCTGTGTTACTGCTTTCCACTGATATCATTATAACTACAAAGTGATAACCAATAGGCACTGTTTATTCTACATTTACAGTTTGAATAATACAGTATCACAGGATATTGCTATGTTATAAATTCCTGCCAAATGCCTCCTTTTAAATGCCAACCATCTCTTTCAACCTCTGCTGACGTTATTAGTGTAGATTATTTTCAGCAGCAATATCAAGCTCAATTTTTAAAAAAAAAATCTGCTAAAGCGCTGCATCTAAATTTGTTTTGTAAAAACTAAATCAAACCATGCTACTTAAATGTCAGTAATTAGAGGCAACTGGAGTTCCATATGTCTGTTCAAAATGGTCTTTTAATGTATTGCAGGCTGCATAGTCCCTTAACAACCGCAGGAGAAGAAAATGGCAAACTACTTCTGAAAGCTCCTTACCGAGAAAACCCTGGAAAGGGTCAGGACTGACCTGACAGCACATAGGTATTATTGAGATAGGCATGGACTGTTGGTTTGGAAATTTGTGCCAGTTCGTTTAATGCCTAAACAGGTGTCCAGTTCACCCATCTCCTCTGCTGGGTGCCCACCTGTTGGCAGCAGCCTGGTTTCCTTATCCAGTCTCTTCTTGGTGCTGCCTCTGAGTGGGCGTCTGCTGGACAATGTGAGACTTTGAAGTTCAAAAGAAATAAACGAACCAGCATGGACTACCAAAGCAGTGGTTCATGCCCATCTCTAACTGAAAGCAAGAAGCATATACTTTGTATATGAGTTCCCAGTCCCATAATGCCTTTATGTTTAAAGTTTAACATTATTTGCCCTTGCCGGTGGGACCAGAGACTATCCCCATAGAGAATAGTCATTGCAAGTCAATCCACTGTGCCATCTAGCTCAGAACTACCTACTAGTGTCAGATTTGCACATAACTGTAAAGCACTATGCGGCTTGTTGATTTCTGATTTGCATGGATAACCATGAACAAATCATGGTTTGTTAACCAGCCACAGACCACAATTAGAAACTGTATTTTACATTGACTTGCTTAAATATTTCCTCATCGGTATTTCCGAACCACAACTTGGAAAAAATGACTTGCCTGTGCTACAGTAACCAGTATCTGGCAGAATAATTGTGGGAATTGTTGTCCAAAAAGAAAATAATAACATCCTATTTTTGACCTGAACCCAGAATTGTGGCATATTGCTGGCTTGCTTCTCCAACTGCCCACCCTAAAACAAGAATGACAAAAGTGGCAGGAAAGAAATCTATTTTACATACGTTATTTATTTCTGCTTGTTTGTGAGATAGTGCTAGTTAAAGCAATAGCCATGGCTCATTTAACCAATAACTAGCATGGCAATAAAAATACCTACTGAGCAGCAGTGGCTTTCCAAGAAGTCGTGTAAGAGGATTTCACTGAAGATTCAAGCGCTTGAACTTTGGTCTTTATTTATTTATTTTATTTATTTTATTTATTTATATTTATATTTATATTTCTATACCGCACAATGTTCCCAAAGGAACTCAGGGTGGTGAACAATGTTAAATATGCAATACTGAGAAAAGAAAAAGAAGCAAAACAGCTCCGCAATAAATAGCATATAAAAACGTCAGCACCAAATCAAATACAAATGCAAATACCAAATACAAAGATACATGAATCCAAAAATACAAGATGGCGGAAAACAAACAGACAGGGAAAGGGAATGTGATGTCCTGGTTAAATCAGGACATATCAGCCTCCCTGCTTGCCAAAAACGGCCTTAAAAATCCAAGTTTTTAATAGCTTCTTTAAGGCTGTGAGGGGCTAGGGGCTCAGCAGTCCTAATTTCACCAGGAAGGTGGTTCCAAAGTGTTGGACCACCACCGAGAAGGCACAGTTCTGGGTAGAGGTCTTATGAGCCTCCCAGGGTGGTGGTGGAGACCCAGAGTGAAAGGGAATGTGATGTTCAGTGGGCCGGATTGACGTTGACCTTAGGATGCACAATCCATCAAATATTCTGGTCCCAAGCCATGGAGGGTTTTGTAAATCAAAACCAATACCATGAACCTTATTCATGAGGCAACTGGTAGCTAGTGCAGGCAAGCCAGAATGGGGGTGATGCAGTCATATCTGCCTGCACCAACCACTAGTCTGGCCGCCGCATTCTGCTCCTGCTGCAATCACTGAATAAGGGTCAAGGGAAGCCCCATGTAAAGAGCGTTACAATAGTCTATCCTTAAGATGACAAGCGCTTGGACAACCATTCTTAGGGAGTCACCGTCAAGTTAAGGGGGAATCTGGGCAATTAGCCTAAGTTGGCAAAAAGCTGCCCTGGAAACAGCTGCCACCTGAGACTCCAGAGACAAAGCTGGATCCAGGGCAATCCCCAGACTCTGCACTCTAACATACAGCTGGAGGAAAGTCCCATCCAAGCTGGGAAGAGGGCCACAATACCCATTCACTCCCCCCCCCCCAAGGAACAATACCTCAGTCTTCTCCAGGTTGAGCTTGAGCCTGTTAGTCCTGGTCTACTCCAGAACTGCATCTAGGCAACGATCAAGGGTCTGCACAGCCTCCACTGCAGAGATGGAAAAGGAGAGATAAAGCTGTGTGCCATCAGCGTACTGATGACAGCAGACCCCAAATCTCTGAATGACCTCAGCCAATGGCCTCATGTAGATGTTAAACAGCATGGGGGAGATCAGTGATCCCTGGGGCATCCCATAAATGAGGGACCAAGGAGCCAACAATACTCTACCCAGCCTGTCTCACTGGGCATAGTCCCAGAGGAAGAGCAGGGCCAGCACAAAGCTAGGCCACCAATCCCCACCTCCATTAGCCTTCCCAGAAAGACACTGTGATCGACAGTATTGAAGGCTGCTGACAGATCAAGGAGGACCAGCAGGGTAGAACAACCTCTGTCAGCCCCCATCAAGAGGTCATCTTGCAGCACGACCAGGGCTGTTTCATTCCCATGATGTGGCCTGAACACAGACTGGAATGGATCCAGGACACAATTTTCTTCCAGGAACAACTGGAGCCACTCAGCAGCAACCCTTTCTGCACGGAAAGCAATTTCTCTGACATGTAAACCACCTCTTAAAAGTTGCTCTTGTCACTAGCCTGGGGAATTTGTCTCTTTTTTTTTCAGACTGGCAACCACAAGGAATTCCTTCTTGAAACAAGCCAGGGCAGAATGCAAAAGCACAGCAGGGGGAGTTGAAATACAACATCTAAATTCCCAGCCGTGCAATAATAAATGTGGCCTATGAGTCTGAAGTTGCTCCTCTCATCCAGAGGCCTTGTGGATATTTTCAAATCACTTTGTGTTAAATAAAAGGTGTGGTTATATTATGCCAGCATATACTGTAATAAGACAGGCTTCAGTGCACTCCCTTGTGTGTGTATTTTCATTTGCTTTGTGTGTGTTTTTAAAAATGTGTGTAAAATGTTGGCTAATCAGGAAATTGAAGTTAGTTTCTTAATGGCATGACTCTAGAACTGAAATCAATCTTTCTCCAACTATTGTCGTTATTTGGCTCATGACAAAACTGTCAACAGCTCTGTCATAAACTGGGTGAATAGTTAACAAAGATGTGGTAATACTTTAACCTATTTTACTGGTCTCGCTCCAATGCTTCTTGTATTTTTGAGCACCACTGTGTTTGCAGATGTTCCAGAAACACAGCAGTATAAAAATGCTAAGCAAATGAGCACTGGTACCATCTAGGAAAGTGCGCAGAGAGGTGGTAACCAGGGTTTAAATCCACCAGGCAAACAAAAACCAAGCTTTTGCTGAGCAGAATTGAGTGGCATTTGTTAAGGCAGCTAGTTTAATTAGTACTTCATTCTCTGCAGTTAATTATAGGCATAATGTCAGGATAAAGAAACATTGCCAAGTGAGTGATCTGAGACATCGCTGAAGCCTAATTTTTCCGACTGCTGTTGTGAGGATAAAATAGAAGGTGATAGGGAGTGTGCAACCCTGGGTTTGGAATGTTTGTTTGTTTGTTTGTTTGTTTGTTTGTTTGAGTAATCCCTACAAGTAACCAGCCATTGTGACTTATGCTAGCTAGGAAAATCTTGGAACTTTGGTCCAGGAAAAGAGAAAAGGAAGGAAGGTGGTTAGAAAGAAAGAAAGAAAGAAAGAAAGAAAGAAAGAAAGAAAGAAAGAAAGAAAGAAAGAAAGAAAGAAAGAAAGAAAGAAAGAAAGAAAGAAAGATAGATGGATGATGGATGGATGGATGGATGGATGGATGGAAGGATGGATGGATGGAAGGATGGATGGATGGATGCTGGTCTAAGTAGTCTACCTTGGATTTTTGTGGAGAAAATGGAAATCATCGATGTACTGGATGAAATGAAAAATGAAGAATCAGTGCCTGCTTGTAACAGATATTTTAAAGTATTGTAGTGGCAAATTTGTGCATATGTGTTGAGAGTTTAGTGGCCTTTTAGGAGTCTGAACAGTGTTGCCTAGGACCAGGAGTTGGACATGAGGAAGCAGAAATGAAGGAATTCTTCCTTGGGCACTCAGCATAATGCCATTTGATCAGCTTTCTCTCAGTCAGCACCTTCTAGATGTGTTGCCAGATCCATTTATCCCTGGGTAATATATTACCTATAACCCACCATTCAGAAATACACCAGCCATAGTACACACACTGCACTTGAATACAGTAATTTATCCAACATGATCTCGGATTTTGTTGTTGTTCAGTCGTTCAGTCGTGTCTGACTCTTCGTGTCCCCATGGACCAGAGCTCACCAGGCCTTCCTATCTTCCACTGCCTCCCGGAGTTTTGTCAAATCCATATTGGTTGCATCGATGACACCGTCCAACAATCTCATTCTCTGCCATCCTCTTTTCCTTTTGCCTTCAATCTTTCCCAACATCAGGGACTTTTCCAAGGAGTCCTCTCTTCTCATGAGGTGGCCAAAGTACTGGAGCCTCAGCTTCAAAAATCTGTCCTTCCAGTGAATATTTGGGGTTGATTTCTTCAAAATATTTTTAACCTGCCTTTCTCTTTAAAAGGGACCCAGGGCAACTTACAACAATTAAAATACTGCATTTAAGACTAGTAACAATGAGTACAGTATACAGCATTTAAAGGATCAGTGAATACAATACCGAGAGAGAGAGAGAGAGAGAGAGAGAGAGAGAGAGAGAGAGAGAGAGAGAGAGAGAGAGAGAGAGAGAGAGACCAAAACACATTCAATGCAGTAAGGTACAACAATCCATTTTAAAAACCTCATTCGGCAGCCATTCAGCCAGGGAAAGCTTGCTTGAAAAGAAAGATCTTCACCTGCTTGTAGAGGAACAGTAAACATAGGGCCAGTCTAGCCTCCTGTGGGAGGGAGTTCCAAAGTCTGGGACGAGCAACAGAGAAGGCCCTTTCCCATGTCGCCACCAAGAGCACCTGTGAAGGTGGTGAAACCATCAGAAAGTTTCCCCCGATGATCCTAACACCCAAACGTGCTCATAAAGGGAGGTAACAGGTAAGATTAGCTTGGACCCAAGCAATTTAGCGCTATATAGGTTAGAACCATCACTTTGAATTCTTCTATGAAACAGAAGCCAGTGGATCTGCTCTAAGAAAGGGGTTGTATAAATGAACCCCATTTTTTTAAAAAAATAAAAGGAATTATGTCTTTAATTCTGACAGCAGTAAGAGGAATGATCTGCCTGCAGTGATTACCCTATGATGTGATCAGATCAAAAGGAATGGTGCTCTTTTGATGGATCGAACCAATATCACATCTGGTTGGGGTAGAAAATTAGTGCTATAGCTAATGAGAGAGTAACCAATCCATAATGAGAAGCATTAGCAAGAAGTGTGTGCTCCCATCTCCCCGTACATTTGCCACTCATCCCTATTTATTGGTCATTTCGGCACTTCAGATTTCTGAACAGAGCAATTTAACAGGCTCAGCTGTGGCTGACATCAATAATGGCAGCTGGCTATCATCCCTGGAAATACCCCTGTTATGCAGCGGAGTTTCTCCTTTTCTCCCTGGGATTTTATTTCATCAGCCTCATCCTCTCCTGTATGCCTTCCCCTTAAACTTTGAACAATGATCATGGAAGCCCATGTGTCCAAAGATAATACCCAAGTGCTCCCAGCAGCCTGCTCTTTATCCAGACTACTCTAATCAAAGAGCAGTGCCCATTAACTGCAAGAAGATATTGGCCACTTATTTTTGGAGCCACGCTGGGATAGACTGCCATCTGTTGTCAGCTAGTAAGAGATAATGTCACTTACTTGAGGGGGAAAAACCCTGTCATAAGATAATTGGGTCCCGACGATACAGAAGTGCAGAGAGACCTGTATAGAAAATAAATGGCAAAAGCAAACCTTAGGCTGATTTTGAAGCTTGAAGCACTGAGTTCTGTGGTCATCTTGTAGAAGAAAGACTTGTTTTAAACATAGCCTTCAATGCCTTTGATGGAGGGAAATTTACTTGCCTTTCACAGTCATGTAGCAGAATTTACACTCTCCCTGTTCTTGCATAAAATAAAATAAAAATAAAATAAACAACAGAGAACAAGTTGGATACCTTCTCAGATGTGTTAATTCTCAAGTGACTGCTCTTTTGGGAGATCTAAGCAGGAAGTTCCATCAATTATTTGTTGGCTGACATAAGATTCAGTAATGGAGCAGTCTGTTCTTATTAGAGGTAGGCACGAACCAGAAAACCCATGGTTCAGGTTCGTCTAGTTTGGGCCCATCCTTGGTTCGGTTCGGGTTCGGGTTTGTACGATTTTTTTTTAAATCATATGAACCCGAACTGGTTCGGGTTCTTACCGGCAGTGCCGCCGCCGGGGGCCAGCACCTCTTTTTATTTTTATTTTTAGTTCTCAAGTAGCCACCGCGCAACCTCTGGGGCCAGGTGGGTGCTTCTTTTATTTTTATTTTTATTTATTTATTTTAGAGCACCGACCCAGCCACCCCTGGGGCCAGGTCAGTGTTCCTTTATTTTATTTTATTTTATTTTTAAAATTCCGGGTTCCAGCCGTGCTAACTGTAGCATGGGCCGGCTCCCCCCCCAAGCGCCAACCACATGGCCCCTAGGGCCCGGTCGGTGCTGGGTTTATATTGCCTCCCGGAGTTTTGTCAAATCCATATTGGTTGCATCGATCACACCGTCCAACCATCTCATTCTCTGTCATCCTCTTTTCCTTTTGCTTTCGATCTTTCCCAGCATCAGGGACTTTTCCAAGGAGTCCTCTCTTCTCATGAGGTAGCCAAAGTACTGGAACCTCAGCTTCAAAATCTGTCCTTCCAGTGAACCTTCGGGGTTGATTTCTTTCAAAATGGATAGGTTTGATCTCCTTGCAGTCCAGGGGACCCTCAAGACTCTCTTCCAGCACCATATATATGGTGCTGGAAGAGAGTCTTGAGGGTGTGAGAGTCTTGCTGCTGTGTCTCATCACTTCTGGTTTATGGTGTCTGTATGAATGAGTGTTCTCCAAAATGTCCTGCCCTCAACAGCCCTGCTTGGCCCTTATAAACTCATGTCTGTGGCTTCTTTTAGGGAATCAATCCATTTCATATTTAGTCTTCCTCTTTTCCTGCTTTTCCACCTTCCCCAGCCTCTTGATCTTTTCCAGAGAATCCGTCCTTCTCGTGATGTGGTCACAGTAAAACGGTCTCCGTTTCGACATTTTTGCCTCCAGTGATAGTTCAGACTTGATTTTATCTACGACCCACTTGTTCACCTTTCTGGCTGCCCAGGGCATCAGCAAAGCTCTCCTTTAGCACATTTCAAACAAATCAATTTCAAAAACCCCATGTCAACTTCTTTGCCCATAAATGATGATCAGAAACGCAAGAGTTTGGATTATCATGGTCTTGGCCTCCAGTGACACACTCTTATACTTGAGGATCTTTTCTACTTCTTTCATGGCTGCCCTTCCTGGTCTGTGCCTTCTGATTCCCTGGCTGCCGTCTCCATTTGGATTGATAACTGAACCATGATATACATTCAGTGAATTTCAATGGCAGTAGAGAACATTCCTCTGTTTCTCAAGAGAGAAATAAAACCTTCCTGCTTCTATATTAATCTATCAACAGCACCCAAAAGGTGAACAAGAAGACATGATGTGTTTCATTAATCAGTCACTCTTCGTATCAGTACTATGAGTTAAAGAGGATCTCCTGCATAGACATTTTTTTCCTTTGGCTTGAGGGACCACTTTTGGGTGTACACAGGTCGCACAACACCCTCCTCACAATACTCCATAGGGAAAGTCTAAAAGGCTTTAAAAATGCAAAACACACTATCTATGAGAGGGAAGGAGAGAAATGAAGTGAGCTTCATAAAATCCATACACAGCTAATTAACTCTGCAATGCACACAAATGGTTACAGATGTTCCAAAAATGTAACCTTTCCCCACTCTTTAGTTGGAAATCAGACTGTCAAGGTTTCAGCTCTTTTCTTCGGGAATTGTCCAAAAGGAAAAAGAATCTGCCAAAAATTAAAAGAGAGAGAGAGAACAGAAATATACATGTCATACACACACACACATTATTAATCAAACAACTGAGCAAAGCTGAAGCTGCAAGAATAAAATAATTGTACCTCTGAGATATTAAAAGACTTGCAAGAAAAGTTTTGCATTAAATACTGTCTTTTCTTGCTAGTATTTTTTTTTCATTTCTGCAAACATGTCCAGCAATAATTTAATTTTAGAGTACTACAATTTAATATTGTGTCATCTTTTGCCAGCCTGACATTAATCAAGATCAAGGTGTGGAATCCAGGCCAGCATTAATTTCTTCCAGTGTCAGTTCCACAGTTTTGGCGTCTGTGTGCTTTTTTTTTTCTGAAGCAGGAATGATTAAGCAAGTGTCTTGAACAGTGAGAGGTGATCTTGATGCTTTTTTAATGTTTCCTACAGATCTGATGAGAACTTGAAAATTCAACAATGTGAAACAGGGCTGAGATCTCAGCTACTTGCCCGTGTGTGTGTGTGTGTGTGTGTGTGTGTGTGTGTGTGTGTGTGTGTGTGTGTGTGTGTGTGTGTGTGTGTGTGTGTGTGTGTGCATGCGTGCGCGCGCACGCACACACTCGCACGCGCGCACGCACGCGCGCACACACACACATGTGTCTGGGTATAGATAGATAGATAGATAGATAGATAGATAGATAGATAGATAGATAGATAGATAGATAGATAGATATATATGTTGTTCTGCACAGAAAACGACCAAATCCTACACAGGAAATTTCTACGTTAGAATAACGGTAAATCTGCATCTTTGCAGATGGTAGGGGTTAACTTGGGAATAACTATAAATGTTGTGAGAAATCCTGGAAGGAATCTGAAGAAATAAGACCATTTTGTAAAAAGGAATATTGTTGTGAGGGGAAAATAGAGGAACCCACTCTCTCTGTGAGTGAATGAGAGGCTACAAGCTTCCTATCCCCATCTATCAGTCTCTGAGTGACTTAAAGACCTATCATATGCCATCTTAAGATTTAGCATGCTGTCCAGCATCTTGGGGGGGTGTTATTCTGCTTCTACAGCTCTCCAGGTAGGAGGATAAATCACATAGGGTTCACTGTGGGGGAGAATAAAGTACTGTATTGCATAGAGTGGGCTTAATCACTAGCTATGCATCAGAATGTAGAATTGTGATGCCATCTTTTTCAAAAGATAAGGATTATTCCTCCTCTCTTTTAGTCTTCATTAAATCAACTTCATTATTTTAGTGGGAGAAGAAAGCACAATTAAGATGAAGATTAAAGATTATGCTGAGATTTTCTTCCTATGGCAAAACAACAACAACATTAAAACACATTTTGCACACCATTAATGCACATTCATGTCTTAAGGAAGAAGAATGACAAGAAGAAAATATCATGAATTAATTTTAAAGCAATTTCTTTTTAAAAAACCTACCTAAAAGCGCAAATCCATAAATGCCTCCCACTGAGTTCAGGACAGACCTACGCTCAGGTAGGTAAGTGTAAGAATGTAAGGGCTCTAATTAGCTTAAGTTCCCTAGTATAATGTCAGTTGATTTTAATAGGAATTTACACACATTCTTAAAGCAGTGAATATCACAATGTTTCTTTTCTTTTCAAGAGCTCATAGGGAGTGTTTGGCAGGAGAACACAGTCTGTGTTTATGGCAGCTATACCGTGAAGTGACCACAATAGCTGCAAAGGAACACTTACACTTTATGACTTAAATAATCCTACTGCAAAATGCAGTTGTTTATTGTACTCTTTTGGACAATTAATATGGGTCAGTGAGAAATGCAAAAAAGAAAAGAAAAAAGAATTGGCACAGACATCTGAGCTATGTAGAGCTCTAGTGTTTTGCTATACACTCTAGTTTTATTTGCTCAGGTAGATCATCTAAATGTATTAGTCTAACTCCATTGTTTAGGCTGACAGGGCACCTCTTAATATAATAATTTACTCACTGGGATGAACTCAATTGCTAGGATTTTTCAATTGATGCAGCAGCCCTGCCAATAATACCAGAAAAATCCTTCTGATCTCTGATATTAATAATTGAGTCTAGTTTAAATTCTAGTCAAATACTTGGGGAGTTGGAAAGGACAATAGATGACTGACTCAAGGTTCAGAAAGCAATCTGCAAGTAGCAGTGAAATCCGCATTGTCTTCCCAATAAAGCCAGTGAGGTAACTTTGGCCGTATTCTATTCTTAACTTAAATCATACTTCATTATCTCTTGGAGCTGAGTCAACATAATAAATCATAGTTTTTGTGAGTGTTTTGGACTGTTTGGCTGTGTTCTGGAAGTTTTTCTTCTTCCTGACGTTTCATCAGACTCTGTTGCTGGCATCTTCAGAGGGCAAGGAGCTCAGGGAACTAGGAGTTCTCTCTGCGCTCTGGAGTATAGAGTGAGTGACAATAGTTTTTTTAAAAAAGTTTTGGGAATGAGGAAACTTGTCCGATGCAGGAGAATAGGTGTTAGTCATTGTATTGTGATCAAGGTATTAAGAAGTTTCACTATAATCAGGGTAATCACCAATCCTTCTGTGTATTTGATAAGTGTTGTTAGCTGTTCTATTGTGTGAACTAATCACCGTTGCTTGTGGCTGGGTGGGAATAATTGAGTTTTGACCTTTTGCACTCTGCAGCTTTTAGTACTGGAAGCCAGGATTTGTTGATTTTTAGATTTTCTTTGTTGTTGTTGTTGTTGAAACTGTGCTTATGTATGTGGATTTCAATGGCTTCCCTGTGTAGTCTGATATAGCGATTGGTTGTGTTGTCTAGTAACAATGTGTCCTGGAAGAGGATTTCATGTCCAGTTTGTTTCAGGGTGTGTTCAGCTACTGCTCATTCTTCAGGTTGTTTTAATCAACAATCTGAAAAATCAGAAGTAGCTGAACACACCCTGAATCAAAGCCTGGCTTCCAGTACTAAAAGCTGCAGAGTGCAAAAGGTCAAAACTCAATGATTCACACCCAGCCACAAGCAATGGTGATTAGTTCACACAATAGAACAACTAACAACACCCATCAACTACACAGAAAGATCATTGCTAACCCTGGTTGCATTGAAACTTCTTCATCCCTTCATCACAATACAATGACTAACACCTATTTTCCTGCATAGGTGCATTTTTAAAGTTGTGTCCTCTTTTCCACAACTTAAAAAAACCCAGTCTCACTCACTAGGAGTGAGTTCCTTGCCCCCTGAAGATGCCAGCCACAGAGTCTGGCGAAATGTCAGGAAGAAAAATTTCAAGAACATGGCCAAACAGCCCTAAAAACTCACAACTATCAGATCCCAGCCGTGAAAGCCTTTGAGAAGAGTTGCATTGAATGATAGTTGCATTGAATGATAGTTGCTAGAGATGGGCACGAATAAAAAAATGGTGTTTCGGTTTTTCGTTTGTCATTGAGAGGTCTGTTTTGGTTCGTTTCCGTTTGTTGCGAATTTTGGGAAAAATTTCGTTACAGTTTTTCCTTTTTCCGTTTGTCATTTCTACCCGCTTTTCCGTGTGCAGGCATCCCCCAACGCCCCAGACCAGAGGGAAAACACTAAAAAATGGATGCTGGCAGAGACACAGTATAGACTAGGTACGCAGGGAGGCTGCAAAGGCAGCAGCGAGTGTTGCCCAGTGTGCAAGGCAGCCGCAGAGTGACTGCACTGTGGGGTAAGGGAGGGTACTCACCAAGAGGTGCGCAGCACGCACGCACACAGGGAGGCTGCAGAACTGAAGCTAGAGTCACAGAGACAGCAATCCCACCCTAAATCCCACCAGAGACTGCAAGGACGGGGGCTGCCAGAGCTTTTTATGCCCTCTGTGGCTGCCAGACCTGCCCGCCCAGTCTGCAACCTGGGCATGCTATTGGTTGAACATGATCCCATCACATGGCTTGCCTCCAGTTTGTGGCTGGTGGCGACATCCATTTTAAAGGGAAAATAAAAATACATCGCGATGGGAGAAGACAAAAACAAACCCCCTGGTAGGTATTATCAGACAATATAAATAATTATCGCTGCATTTTTACGGATGTCCAGGGCGTTTTTTAACATTTAAAACAGCTCATTTCATTGCGCGTCACCATTAACGGAAACAAAACTTAACGACCACAATTTTCGTGGTTCTGTTCGTTTCGTTTCATTTTCATCACAATTTTCATTTGTCGGTTCGTTACGTAACGGAAATGACAAACGGTAACGGAAACGAAAAAAATGTTCATTCCGTACCCATCTCTAATAGTTGCATTGCTGTGCAAGTTAGATCACCTCTTTGTAGATTCAAAATAGTTTAAACATGGGTCCTTTGATACTGATCAGAGATTTCCAGAAGATTAGCCATGCTGGTCTGTAGTCTATTGCAGGGAAAACAGGGGATTTTATGGGTTCTTAAAGAGAAACAGGTTTTATTTGGGTTTGTAGGTTGAAACCCAAGAAAAGCTATTCCAAATAAAATGTGTTAGTTTTTAGACTCTTTATCGCATTTACTGCAAGTATGAATGGATGGTGACAATCCCGAGAGCTTTCTTGCAACTTGTTCTATTGGGAAGGTACTCCTCAGCGTGAGGCCAAAGAGTAAGGCATGAGGCCTTACCCCTTTTGACATTCCAATCAACATGTGCTAGTGCCCTGCATCACAACATTGCATTGAGTTGTTTGATTTTCGGTGTATTAGCTTTTAAAGGATTAAAATGAAATTAAGCCAAAACTACATATATGTCACCTTTTCCTTCTTACTATAAAGAAGGGGCAGGATTATACCTACTGACTGTAAAAAAGGGGGTGGACCTCAGCATAATAAGTGTCATCAACATTATCGGAAATGGAAGGAGTGGCTATAGAGAGATCGTCCTCAAGTCATGTGACATTGCTTGGGAGATCTCTTATTAGGGGTGCTCAGGAATCAGAACAGAGTTTTATGTTTGTAAAAGAACGGAACAGGTGTTTTTGGATGAAAGATACAGTGGCGGTACAATGACAGCCAGGGGTTTTATCACACTCCTTGCGGAAATATAGACATTGGCCATTCCACTTGTTGTTTCTTCCTACTAAGAACACCCACTTTATTCTAACATAACACCCATGAAAATCTGTACCAATAACATGAAATCCATAATTAAGTAGCGAAACAGATTGCTTTGTGGCATTTTTGAAATGTTTGCCTATCAGTCACAGAACATTTTGAGACGGTGGTACAGAGGTGTGTTTTTGTTTGTGAAGAATGGGTGCTTCCATTCTAGAATTTAGCAGGAATCCCTACCTTCCCAACCTGAAATGCACATCTGTATTTCCACTGCTACTGCAGCTCAATGGAAACAAGGAGGGTTCAGATTAATTTGGAAACAAGATATGATAAGAATAAAACATGATGATAAGGAAAAGGCCTACAATATAGCAGGATAAAGCAAGCTGTCTGGATTTCCTCTGTGCTCTGAACATGTGTACCACATTTCTTCCTAATGTCTCAGTCTCCAGCAGGATTATCACATTACAAATGAAATTATTATATACAAAATGTTCAGTGGGACACTCAGTAAATTCAAGGTTCAACGTGGGCTAGTTTCACTTAGCTTGGGAACAAGGATTTTTTTATATATATATTCAGGAATTTGAAGAATCAGATTGTAGCAAGTGGCCTAAATGACTTTTAACTTGAGCTCTATCATTCTATGTGGATAGAGCTTGGTTGCCAGCTGGGTCCTTGCAAGATGAAAATGGTTGCATCAGCTGCAGGACAACTTCATTTGCATAGACTCCATGTAGTTGTTCTAGTAAATAAACCAATCTAGGATGCAGATCCACCACTCTGTTTTACCAACTGAATATGGCATGCCTAGGGAAAATTTTGTTGGAACAATACCGATAGAAAAATGATGATATAAAGATTATCATATGAGTTTGAAAGGCACCTTCGGCACCATATGTTCTCTTTCCCATTACCTGAGAATAAACTGTGTTTGGGGGCACACCTGGAGCTTGAGAAATGGCACATTTGTGTGATATTCTGCCTTTATGTCCTCAAATGCTGGTCATAAAATCAGTGGAATTTTATGCATTGCGAAGCCTGCTTTAAGACGTATTCAAGAAGGGGAGATGGAATTCGGTTTCATAGAACATGTAAACACTGTGGAAAATGGACATTCATTGGAGGCAGGTGGCTCACTGAATTCCCTTTAAGCACATACACATTAAGTTACATGCCCACCACCCCATTGGCACCTTGCCCAATTTTACACATTGTAAAATTGGTCCCCAGAGCCCCATTTTGTTGGCTGGTTTTTTGATATATCAAAATATACTTCATGGAAGCACGAGCTCATTACCTTTGCAATGGGAGACTACAGAGGTATGCATAATTACTTGTGCTGAAAGGGTTTCAAGATAGATTTTTATCAAGGGGAAAGGGGAGAAATAGACCTAGAAAAAATGTCCTTCAAAATAAGCCAAACTATATCACAGTTTTGGAATGTCATTTTGAAAAAGAATTTTGATTCCTCAATTTAGTTGATAGCCCCTTCTTTAAGACTATTTTAGTGTCTATCAAATGCCACATATATGTTTTTGAGAATATATATTGTATTGCATATGACAGTAGTCGCCACTGATTATGAGCTATAAAATATATTTATTTTATTTATTATTTTAGAGTATTTTTACCCCGCCTTTCTCCTTGGAAAAGGGCCCAAGGCGGCTTACAGTAATGAAGGATAATATACAGTCCAGTACAATTAAGACATATTCAAGTATTTGAGAACAAGGAATTGAGGGACATCTTACAGCATTAATAGACAACATTACATTAATGCTACATGGTTATAAGTAGTCATAAACACAAAGTCTATATGAACCCATAGATTTATGTAAAATACACATGGTAGTCCATCATTCAGGGAAAACTTGCCTGAAGACAAAGGTCTTTGCCTGTTTCCAGAAGGACAACAGAGATGAGGCAGTCCTGGCCTCTAGTAGGAGGGAGTTCCAGAGTCTGGGTGCAGCAGTCAAGAAGGCCCTTTCATGGGTTCCCACGAGACATACCTGTGAGGGTGGCGGGATGGAGAGAAAGGCCTCTCCTGATTATCTTAACACCCGAGTAGATTCATACTGAGAGATTCGATCTTTGAGGTAGCTAGGACTCAGGTCATATAGTGCTTTGTAGGTCAAGGTCAGCACTTTGAATTGTGCTCGATAGCTGATTGGCAGAGAGTGGAGCTGTTTTAATAGGGGTGTAATGTGATCTCTGTACCCTGCCCCAGTCAGCAGTCTGGCTGCTGCATTTTGTACCCGTTGAAGTTTCCACAGAATAGAAACTTGTTAAATTAAATAGCTACTTTACAAACATTTTTGTCTCTCTGGGGTTTTGTTCCATGAAGAATAATGCTTAATTATGTTTAAGAATTGAAAGCAATATTTATTTAATTAAAATATCTTCCATTGCTTTTAAAGGTTAATAAAGCCATGACATGGCTCTATGTGCAATGCAGTTAATTAATTAAAACGTATTAAAATACCATTCTACTACTACTACTACTACTACTACTACTACTACTACTACTACTACTACTACTACTACTACTACTAATAATAATAATAATAATAATAATAATAATAATAATAATAATAATAATAATAATAATAATAATAATAATAATAATAAACTAAACACTAAATTGACGCCTTAATTATGAACTATGAAATATAGACCAGCATTAGTTAGAAGTAGAGTGGTGCCTCTACTTACAAGCAGCTCTACTTACGAGCAGAAAACCGTTGGTGTTTTTACTGCTGCCTTACAAATTTTAGATGCAGTCTACTCCACTTACGTTTTTTCATATTTTTTTCAATTTATTTATTTATTTATTTGATTTTTTTTTTAGATGCGGCTGCTCTACTTATGAGTTGTTTGACTTATGAGCATGCATTCGGAACAGATTAAATTCATAAGTAGAGGTACCAATGTAGATGGAAACATGCCTTTCACAACTTCCAGGCTTTTTTAACAATAGGAAAGGGTTCAGGAGAATTTCCCATGGAAAGCCACAAGGATAGGACCTCCAGAGGTGGGGAAAAACCACCTGTGCTTGCCAACCTTCTAGATCTTACCTTTAGAAGGGTTTCTAGGGTACTAGGAAACAGACAGGTTACTACAAGTGCAGGCTACCTTTTAAAGAATCAGATCCCCATCTGATTAGGGAGTGAAAGCTGCTATCCTGCCCCAGTCCCAAGATAAACTAAATTTAAACTCAACTAACTTCAAAATTTTCATATCTTATTAGCTCACTGTGAATGGGGGCAAAGTGTTCTTTGTATAATGATGTGTAATTATTAATTCTGTATTATTATGGGCCATTGTATGTCAAAATAATGTCATCATCATCACCACCACTACCACTCTCCCCACCATCATCAACAGAAGTCTCTGAAAGATAGTGTTGATGGTGGCTGGAGGTCATGGTTCGTGATATAGCAACAACACTGTGAGAGGCATCCTGCCTCTGGACACCAGCTCCTTGGGAACATGGTGGTACTATTGTGTGAATGTCCTGCTTCCTGCGGTATCCCATAAACATCTGGCTGACATTTGGGTGAACAGATTGTTGGACTAGACTTTTCTATAGATCATGACAATTTACTCAGTCATGACCCCACATTCCAGCAAAAAGTAGGGAGCAATGGGGTAGTGCAGCCATCCTCGGTAGAGACCACATGGCCCTTTGAGGACCCCTGGTACATTTGAAGGAAGTCAGGGGATGGAACATACCACCTTATAAGATTTGTTACACAATATACACAAGCTTGATTTAGCTATACAGTATTTCTTGCATGTCATGGCCACGTACAAAAAAATGATTGAGGATGCCTGGTGTAGTCGAGCCTCACATGAATTTATGAATTTATGAATGTTTGCTAGAAGAGTCATGGAATGAGGCAAGAAATGAAGCCATGATATGTTTCTTATCGTGGTATTATTCACCCTTGTTTTGTTTCTTACTGCTTTCCCAATATAAGTGTTACAGATTGCTCTCATGCTCAAACCAGTGTCTCAGATGGCAGATTTACATATCACAAAGGGAAGCAGCTCAGATAATGAAATGAAACTGTACAGAAACATGTGTACGAGGGAGTGACACAGCCCCTTTCTTGCAATGGGAATTTTCTAGGGTGACACCTCAAAACCTATCAGATTCACTGATGATTTTGAAAATGCTCGTTCTTTCCCCAAAACAGCAGCATTAGAAACTTATATCAACATAATTTGCACATTATGAGTTTTTCCACACAGCACCCTATGACGTTTGTCACCTTCTGCTCTGCCACTCATTGTGGTGACATTTTCAAAAAGGCAGGATGTAGAAGGACTTGGCTACATTTAACTATTGATAAAATTGTTTCTAATTAGGGTTATGCTAATGCTGTTTTGCTTGCAATTTTCCTTGATTTTCAGTTACTACAGAATGTCACGGGTATCCGGGACATCTAAAAACCTTCCCTATGGCTGTATTCCTGATTAATTTTAGCACCTTTAACAACATGCTTTGTTAATACTATATTGGCTTGAAAAATTATTTTGTCCATCTCTTACAGAAAGGCAGGCAGTGGTCACAAAAGGCACTGTTAACAACTTAATGGGAATTTAATATCTGGCACTTCACTTTTCATCAGTTGTTCTGGGAAGAGGATAAGGTAAAACCCACCTACTCAACCCCAGATAATACAAACTCTCAGTGTGGTATAGTGGATAGAGGATCTGAGTAGGACTCTGGAGAACAGGGTTTAAATCTTTCTTCAGCTATGGACATTCTCTGGCGGGGGGGGGGGTCGGTGAATAGAATTTAAATATTCTTTAAATATTTCATTCACCCTATTAGGCTTGCTTTAATTTGTTTCCAATTTGACAGCAGAAGACAACAGCAATACCGATCCACTGCCTTCCCTGCTCAGTTCTCCATTTGCCTTTTCCAAATATCCTGTGGCTCCTTGAAGCCTCCAAGCGTGCTCAATGCTGACTGGCCTTTTATTGTAAACTTTTAAAAATGCATGGTAGGAAGTTGGCTGAGCGTGATATTCCCTGCTTGCTTGCTTGCTTTGGAGGCCTGTTCAGGTGCCTAACCTACCGGCATGTTGCGAAACACTGAAACCACAAAAGGTCCCTGGATTGCAGTGGTCTTTTGTCTAAAACCATGCTTTAACCTCAGATCTGGCTAACGGGGATCAGAAGATATATTTATCAATTCACTAGAAGAACAGAGACTTGAAGGGGGTAGAAAAAATGTTTATCCCAACATGGATGTTTCTCAGCTTTCTGTAGCTCTGAAACTTGCAAATTGGCTTGCTTTTGTTTTGGGCTCTGTCATTGGGAGGTAAACCCAGCCGCCATTTCCAACTTGGATCAGACCTTCCCAGCAGTTCTGAATAAATGCTTCTCTGTTGCAGTCATATTTTATCACCTTCTAATGGCAAAGGTGGTGTTTGTTAAGTTAGCTCCTGAGGCTAAATAGAAGCTGAGGTTGACGCCAGTTGTAGAAATCACAGGAAAAGGTATTAGGCGAAATACTTTGTTTTTTAAAAAAAATCTGAACTGGTTCCATAATTGTACCTGTAGGAAATGTGAAAATTAAGAAAGAAAAGGATTATAGCTTGCTGAATTTTGAAACACCCGACATTCCTCATCACTGTGAGAATCCCCTGGCCTAGGGAAGTGATCCAGGTCACCAAAAGAAAACCAGCAACAGCTCACCATTGAAGTACTGAAGGAAGAGTGTTTGGTGCTACACATATGTAAACAACCGAATTTACTTCATTCTTACCCATTGACCCATGAGCTTACATTGATTTCTCAACAGTGGGAAAGTATTGGTTCAAGAATCAGAAGACTTGGCAAGTAATTTGTAACTACATTTAGCACTTGAAGGAGGAGAATATTATAAGCATGGAACAAATATGTAGAACTTTTAACATTCAAATAAACATTAGCTGATTATAAAACTGTAAATCCAAATGAGAACCACCTTAAAACATATACTTTGTGAAGAAAATAAAAGTCAAACCACCTCTAGAAAGTGTAGGACATTTTGAACATCTGAGGTAGTTTTTCCATCATCTGAATGCACTTATGCCTTACATTGAAGATTGGTGGAAAATGCAACCCATACCCAAACTATCCAAACTGGAGAGCTGAGGTTTTAGAATACAAAAACCATTTGTGCATCTCATTGTTGATCTTCTGTTACGGGTACAAGTGATTCTCTTGCTTGAAATCCTAAGCTCCTAGACTCTTCTTTCTTAATTTTCACATTTCCTACAGGTACAAGTTTGTTTTCCATGGCTTCAGAGACTAGAACTAGGGGCAATGATTTCAAACTACAGGAAAAGCTATTCCATTTGAACATTAGGAAGAACGTCATGGCAGTTAGAGCTGTTCGGCAGTAGAATATGCTGCCACGGAGGATGGCGGAGTCTCCTTCTTTGGAGGTTTTTAAGAAGAGGCTGGATGGCCGTCTGTCGGAAATATTGTGATGGGGTTCCTGCATGGCAGGAGGTTAGACTGTCTTTTTAAAACACTAATAATATTGGGAAATTGAAACCGGCTGGGAAATTAAAAGCAGGAAACTCTGCTTTGGATCATTCCCAATGATTGCAAATCCTGGAAGAAAACCAGAAGATATATTTAATGAGGATCAGATTAACAGAGTGCATCTGCAGAAGAGAGAGATCATGAAGGTAAATTATGTATCACCCTGCTACTGTCCATTCTTCTGTGACCATCTTTTAACCTATATAAAAAGAGACGGGTACTTTGTTCCTGTAATTCACCAGAAATCAAAGCAGCTTTCCCCTATTTAAATATGAGGAGATGCTTGTACACTGTTTTCAAATCTGTCTTGAACTATGTACCAATCGTATTTAATAATAATGTGTTTCTCTTACGTGCACATGCACACTTTTGTGTATCCACGTCCATTGGTATATTTTTGCGAGATGCACATTTTTTTAAAACTATATATCTCTGTTTTAGGTCTTGAAACAAAATAGTTTTGGGACCAGCTGAGATTGCTGCATGTAAATGTTTCATAACTACGGGGTGATATCCAAAATCTGAATCTCCTCTGGGATATCATATTCTAAAACTTATATCAGCCAGGGCAGTTTGGGGAAAACATATCTGACGATTGCAAGGAAAGGAGGTCACAAAGTTATATAGCATTTCTTGAGGGCAAATGTCGGTGGATTTAACTTTAATCTTGATTTTAGGTTCTGATGGATGAAAGACCAGGACTTTCCACAGTTTCCACAGTTTTTTATTTTCAAAATGTTCACAAGCTCACCTAGTTGGGGTGGGGGGGTGGGTGGGGACTGTTCTAGATAATTTAAAACAGCTATTTGATCACAGAGGTAGAATGGGGTTTTTGTTTATTGGGCTTAAGTTTGCACTTTGACATTTTAAATGGAGCTTTCAACAGCTGCTTGGTTCTCTTTGGACTGTTCTTATTCAATGTTTCCATGCAGATAACTGGTTATGCATTTGGCTTTTGAATCCAATTCTCAACTACTGGCTCCACAGCCAGATATCTGAGCCACTGGGCTCTTCAGCCGTTTGACAAGTGTTGCCTCATTTAGTTCTGAGTTGAATTTTAATTTAATAATCCTACAGATAAAATTTATTATTTTCGGTAATTATAGTACCACTTCATATTTTTTGCAGACTCAGTAAAATCATGGCTTTCAAACAGGCTTGAAACCATTCCATTAAACTGTTTTAAACTTTACAACAGACTCCCTAATGAGTACCAAAATAGAGTTGAAAGAAGCGTTCATGTACAGAAATTGGAGGAAGCCTTCTTAATAAAATAATAATAATCTAGTTTGCCTCTACCTACAAATACCTGAAGGTTTCATTAAGCTGCTCTCTGGTGCAACACTTCTTAGACAAAGAGCTACTGTATTTTAATGTCAATCTTCATTAAATTTTGCAATATGCCAGATTGTATGCCTATACACATATATCTATGGAAGTCTAATCAGCAGTAGTTTGGATACATTTTTGCTTTTCGAATTAGACTATTTTGCAAAGGGGTCTCTGTTTTCCTTCTAAAATCCATTTTTTTAAGTTTTATTCATTGTGTTTTCAATATTACTTATTTTAACATTACAAGCTGCCTTGGGTCCCCTTGCTGGATGAAAGATGGGATATAAATTATATTACATAAATCATGCCATCCAATAAGGGGGGCTTGATAAGATTTCTTGTGAATCTAGACCTATTTGAAAGGAAGATAACTAAAATTATGACTGATCTTGCTCCCCATTGTGTGTGTTGTGTCATTATTGTCATGACCAACTCTTTGTGACCCCATGTCCATGTCCATGGAGTTTTCTTGGCAGGAATACTGGAGTGGCTTGCCAGTTCCTACTTCAGGCGCCTACAGCACCTGGTATTTCCTGGTGGTCTCCCATCCAAGTACTAACCAGGGCCGACCCTGCTTAGCTTCCAAAATCAGGCGAGATAGGCTGTGCTTAGGGCATCTAGGAAACTTGTTCCCCATTAGAGATGGGCAACAAATATTGTGCCAGGATGTTGCATTCTTCCTCTCTTCCACCATTTTGTCCAGTCCCATCAGGAGTGGCTTCTGCACTGGAGTGTGTGTGTGTGTGTGTGTGTGTGTGTGTGTGTGTGTGTGTGTGTGTGTGTGTGTGTGTGTGTGTGTGTGTGTGTGTGTGAATACTGTAATAACAAAATAGTATTTGTACTATTTGTACTATTCTGTGTGCCTTGTAGGCCAGACTGCAGGAATCCCTGTCCGGCCACCTCATCTGAGTGGGTGGCTTCAGAAGGGGGCAGAGATGGGAAACAGACTCTTGTGTGTGCTGGGACTGGACAAATGCAAAAGGGTTGGGGAAGTACATTTTGTTTCCGCTGGTTTGTGGAGAAGTCATTGGGGTGGGGGTGGGGAGGGGATGTGCAGCACCAGGTTGACAAAGTGTGCCAACCTGTCATGAAGAGATTTGTGTCCATCTGTACTCCCCATTATTTGAAATTTCACCTCTGTTATGCTCTGTTGCTTTCATCTGATTTGTCTGCAGAAGCCTTCTGGGGTAGGGGATCGTTGACTTTCAAAGCAGGAAGGCAAGACCAATCTAAAGAGGAAGGAGCCTGAAGGACAGAGTGAAAATGAGGTTATCCCCCCGCCCCGAGAGCAAAATTCTATTGTCTTATCACTAGAGATGGGCACGACTTGAAAAAAAAATTTTTCGAGTTGTCGTTAGTCGGGCCGGTTCCGTTTCGGCTCGTTTCCGTTTTTCGCAAAAATTTGCAAAAATTAGTCGGTTCGTTTTTTTTTTTTTTTTCGTTGGTTAGTACTGGTTTGGGGAGGGGGTAGCGGGCTCCTGGAGGGAGCTGCAGGAGTCAGCCAGAGCCACAAGTGACGGACTGGCAGACTCTTTGCACCCGCTGTGTCTCACGTACTTGCATGTAGTGCAATGCAAGTAGATCTGGCTTAGGGTTAAGACGGCTTAGCGCAATGGCTAGGGTTAGGCTATTTACGGGTGAGGTTACGGTGAGTATTGGGGTGCATCTGGGTGCCTCTCTGACTCACTTAGAAGGACAGTGTACTGGCGTATGGGTTAGGCTTAGGGTTCGGGTTTGGGCTACGATTAGTGCGCTGTTTATGCCCGATTGGCACATCCCAGAAGTCTCTGTGGTCAACCTGGCCAAGTGGCCATGTGATTGGTGGAAAATTTGCATGGTCTACTCCCATGGGAGAGCCCATCATTGCGAATGTGCAGGTGTAAAAAAATAAAATAAAATAAAATAAAATAAAATCAACGGAGACTTTTTTTTGCAAGAAAAACCCACTGCTGCTACTGTAAAAATTCAAGCATTTAAAATAGCTAATTTTCGCAGTTTCTGTGGTGCTTTGGTGGGGTTTTGGGCAACAATTTCAAAAAAAATATTGCGGCCGCCATTTTGGATCCCCCCCCACCGCATGGCAAATGGATGCGCCCTCCCAGCCTGTACAGTCAGCAAAAACCTGGCCATGCGATTGGAATGGCTCCAAAACTTTGCATGGTCCACTCCCATGGGCGAGCCCATCATTGCGAATGCGCAGGTGTAAAAAAATAAAATAAAATAAAATAAAATAAAATCAACGGACTTTTTTGCAAGAAAAACCCATGCTGCTACTGTAAAAATTCAAGCATTTAAAATAGCTAATTTTCACATGTTTCTGTGGTGCTTTGGTGGGGTTTTGGGCAACGATTTCAAAAAAAATGGCCATCCCCCGCACTGCATGGCAAATGGATGCGCCCTCCCAGCCTGGTACCAGCAGTAGCCAAGGAGAGGGGGGCGGGGAACCCCCCCCAAAATAAAACACCCCTTCTGGCCTGGTAGGTGCCCTCAGACAGTTTTCGCCTACTTTTAGGGCCGGGAATCGGTTTTTTTTTTAACTTTTAAAAACTTTTTTTCTGTGCCGCTTGGCATTGCGCGATGCAAGTAACGAGCACGACAAATCAGACCAAATTGTTCGTTCGTCGGTTCGAGCTCGAAGTCTGGGGCAGTGATTCTCGTTACCGTTTCCGTAGAGTAACGGAAACGAGTAACGGAAACGGAAACGGGAATACCGCTAAGTCGTGCCCATCTCTACTTATCACTCAAAGAATGGGCCCAGGCTATTTAGGGCTATATAGGTTAGAACCAATGCTTTACAGTAATCCAGCCAAGATGTGACTAAGGCATGTGCCACCATGGCCAGATCAGACATCTCTGGAAGTGGATGTACCTGGTGGACTAGTTTTAAATGTGCAAAGCCACTTCTCACCACTGTCAAGATCTGACCAGCCACACTCAGAGAAGAATCCGGGAGCAGCCCCAAGCTTTGCAGATAATTTTTCAGGGGAAGTGTAATCCCAGCCAGCACAGGCTGCACCCCTATTCCTTGTTCTGTCTTTTGACAGATCAACAGCATCTATATCTTGTTTGGGCTTGGTTTATTCACACTCATCCACTCCATTACTGATACTAAACACCAATCTAGAGTTTAAAACATTCTCATTTCATAGATCTTATTCCCCGTTTATCTCCTCTGATTTAAATACATCAAGCAGCAAAAGGGATTTGTTTACACAACTTCAGAGTCTGTTCTGAAAGGTATCTCTATGCTGTAGGATATGTCTGGGACCTGGGAAGCTGTGGATCTACTGTATCTACATTATGTTCTCTTCTTCCCTGCCCCTGCCCCTGAAGGTACCTTGCCCCAACTTCTCAGAGTCTGGCTTTGTCACATTGTAGAGGAAGCCGTCATAGAAGTCTCTGTGGCTTCTAAGAGGGGCCATAAGGGAGAATCCAAGATCGAATCTCCAGTTCTAAGACCAGGCCTTTGTCAACGACTTCCAGGGGATGGTGTGATATGATCCTTTCTAGGGTCTTTTGGATCTTGACCCTATGAACTTGATAGCTCGCCCAATTGCCAGCTCAGGATGTGGTCTGGAGTTGCATTGACATCTTTCTAAGTGTAATGAAGTGCATAAGATTAAACACGCGCATACATGGCACTGCTCTTGTGTCCATATGTTAGAAAACTGTTTTTCAGCAGTTTCAATGGAACACAGAACTTTGGAAATATCAAGTTCTGAAATATCAAAACTGCCTCCTCCTCTCCTCCAACAGCCTAGCATCTTTATAATGTGTTTCCATACAAACTTTGGTGCTAGAATACAACTTGCTCGTCTGACAAGTATGTTAAAGCTGCCAGAAGAGGCAATGTGCATCTGTTTTGAGACATTCAAAACCAGTGTGACGCCATGAGAACAGCCTTGGCATGAACGTGGAAATACAAAAGATAAGGTGCAGGTCCATTCATTGTGCTTCTATCTTCCCTCCCCCTCCCCACCCTCTTGGAGTAGAAATCTGACCTCATCACTCAAGGAGAATGACCTCTGTCAATATGTTTGAAATGCTCAGAGCAGCATTTCCAAGCTGAGTGGAAGTTCTAACCCAAGTCGTTTAAAATAAACAAGGTTTTAATAAAGGATGGGGGAGCAGGAATCTTTGGCGTTATTGTTTTACCCATGAATGCACTCAATGCTCTTTTTGTTCAGGGGAACTGCATCTTAGAGGACCTTTTAAGGGTAAATTTGTGATTGCTGCATCCCTGCAAGTTCTCCAGGAATGGCAGGAAAGAGCCTTTTAAAATGTTTTGTCTGGCACTTAAAGGAGCTGAGGATTTTTCACTGCTGCAAGAGGGAGTATCAAGTGTTCCTCCCTAATAGCTGGACCTTAGCTAGAGGAATGAATATTGATATGCTGGGACCAAAATGGAAAGGCATCTCACTTCGTCTGGCTGAGGGGCTTTTGCTTTGTGTCTGTGAATCAGCCTGTCCTATTGGTTGTATTCACAAATTATGATAAGCCAGGAATTGTTTGCTTAATAAGAACTATAATGTGAATAGGCTGCTTGCTGGCATATTTGCTCTATTGAGTTCCCTACTCCCTTTGGCATGTGTAGCTAAATAAAGCTAAATATGTAGCAAGAGTTCATAGATGGGGAAAATAGCTATTGGTCTGAACTTTCCAGAACTCTGGCTGAGCCATTCCAGTCAAGAAAGTAATTTCCCCGTCTTTCTGAGATCTTCATGTGAAGCTTCTACCTGGTGTTATGGTTAAGTGTGTCCCAAGAAGCCACAAAGGTAAGGAGGCAGGGCGGGGATTTCTGAAGTGGAGCCTTTGAACAGGCGACTGCCAGAGGTGCTCCTACTGGGATTGGACAGTCATGATTTGAGGAGGAGCCAAGCCGTGCACCTCTATTAGTGAGTGGGGGAGACAGCTGAGGGTGGAGGTGTCTGTGAACATGAGATGCCTGTGGTGCCATGCTGATCATTTTTGATGACTTAGCACAAAGCGATTCGTGCCCATCTCTATGTGAGATAGCTTCCCTATGGATCTACCCCAGTCCTTACTAATGTTGGTAAGGATTATGTTACAGCTGACATGTCAGCCAACGTAGACAAGTGTGTCGAGAATATTTTCTGAGAAGAAAACAGCCCATCTACAAAACCAAGGGAGTTTCCTCACTTCCATCCACATTTTTATATTAAAAATGTTGCCTACACAGTGCTCTTCCCAGAAATGAAATACCCAGAAATTACTGGATTAGGAT
Organism: Phrynocephalus guinanensis; assembly: GCA_037367245.1. Taxonomy (NCBI): domain Eukaryota; kingdom Metazoa; phylum Chordata; class Lepidosauria; order Squamata; family Agamidae; genus Phrynocephalus; species Phrynocephalus guinanensis. The sequence continues at coordinate 47,599,828 of CM074736.1, read as the reverse complement.
AATGTTCAGATAATTTTTCCATGGTAACCAGGAACAGCAATGGCCTGGGAAACAGGGGGGCAAGCCGCTTTAGAGACAGACAGACACAACTAAGCTCTATCCTGACACCATGATCCTACGATTCCAGTTCTACTTTTGGGGCTTAAATAAAATTTGCAAGTTACTGGCACTGTGACACCTCCCCTGCCCCTACTTGTACACTCAATGAAAAGGATGGCATAGACTGTTTCTAGGTTTAATGGTGCTGAATTAAGTATTTCTGAGAAGACCGAAATTAATTGCTGCCAGCAGTAAAATGCGTAGACTCAATTCACAGTGTGGTTTCTTTTTCCAGGTATATATAAAACAGGCAGAACTTTTATTGTTCTCTGTAACATTTTATTCAGTGTTCAAAGCTTATTGACGGCGATACCCTTTACTTTCAAAAAAATGTTGGTATAAAGCCTATATTCCTTCAGAAAAGCACCTGATTATTGCACACATGATCAAAGATGCCAAGTGTAACTTATAGTTTCAGATGCCAGTATCAACACATTCCTAAGAGAATTTTGTGACAAGACCTTTGAAATGTGCTGGTGCCATAATTTTCTAAAGCGTCTGAGCCACCTAGCAGAATTTTTTTTGTCACTGTTGGCATTAAATTCTCTTGTGATTGTATAAGCTTTTAATAGAACCTCCTAATGAAAAAATGTGTTCATGCAGGTGTTGAGTGTACTGCTGTGAAATTATGGCACCCAAGGGGTTGTTTATTGCATGCCCTTACATATTCTGTAATATCTGGAGGTATTTATACTGAAGTCAAAGAACTTGAAACACATTTTCGTCCCTGTGTCAACAGCAGCTTTCTAGAGAACAATTTGCCTTTTTAGCTGTTGAAAATTAGTAATAATTAGCATAATGCATGCTATGTCTAGGAGGGGCATTCAAGACTTTGGAAATACATTATAATGAATAAGCTATTAAAAGTTTCATATGTAGCTTAGGGAGTTAACTGGTCTGAGCCAAGGTATTTGATTTTTATGGTCTACTTGTAACTTCTGCTATTGACAGTAATTGATACACCATATACAATTTCAGCTCAAGAATGAGAAACTATATTGCCTCAATTTTGTCCTTTGGAATTCAGTACATTTCGTGGACGCACATTGAAACTATATTGCCATACAAGTGCTGTTGACGATAACCTTGAAACTGGATGGATAGCTACCACAGTCCACATACACAGTTGTGCATACTGAAGTTGTATTTATTAATTGTACCTATGATAACCTTATTCCACAATTTTCCCAAGGAGCCCAAACTGTTCTACAAGATCTTCCTCCCACTTGCCCCACAAGAACTTTAAGAGACAGTACTTCCAAAGAGGCAAGATTTCAATCTGGGTCTACTCACTTTAAGTTCCTTAGTCCTTAACACTTCACTAAATCTTATTGAAACCAAAATGTGCCTAACTCTATTTTTTTTTAAAAAAAATCTAATCATATGTTTCTTCAGAAATAAACATTACCTTCAGAATAGTGTGCAAAAACAGAATGATTCAGAGAGATTTTCTGTAATCCTGGGCAATGCCCTGTGCATCTAATAAAGAGGCTGCATTTCATAAAGGCTGGTGCCAAATAAAAAGTGGTTTTTGCTGACCATTTAGCACACAATTTGCAAGGGATAAGATGCAGATGCATTTGAATTAAACCCAGACAGTTAAGTAACATAAAGCTTAATGCAGGTATATCCATCATGGAACAGTCTCTTTTGAATGGCAAATCATCTTTAAAAAAACAATTTACCCAATATAGGTGGTTTGCATTTGATCTGACTGGGCTGACATTGCTTTTGTCCACTTTCTGCCAAGTGTGATTATCTAATGTGAATGCAAGAGGGTCATGGCAGGGGTATCAGTTCTTCTCAACCACCAATTGTCTGCAAACAGTGTTTCTTTGCTTAAAAGGCTTTCAAGGCAGCACTAGTACAAAGTATCACTAAGTCACTTAGGAAAACTACATTTTAAAAACTAGAGAGGTGAAAATGGCCAGTTAGCTGCTGGAGTGCCATGAAAAAAAACCCTCTTTTCATCTACCACTATTGATGCTTGCAACTGATTTTCTTCTGGACAGCTAATGATTTTAAAAACTGCAGATCACAGTAGATCCATTGGTTCTTCCTCCAATGTGTAATCACACCGCAGCAAAGTCCTATAAAAAGGTTTTGCTTATGACCTAACTTGTAGTGAAAAATTGCCATTAACAAGTTGGTTTATACTTTATGCACTAACTAGGTGGCTGGGTACATTGATAAGAATCCAAGCCGGAAATCATTAAGTAGCATCAGTGTGCTGCTCTAAGTTATGCCATTGCTCTTCTGTCAGTCTAAGTACACAACAGGAGCTAGGCCTGTCTATATTTTGGAACAAGTGTCAGTCTTCTGAAACAGACCTGTCTTCCCCCATTGCCACTATTCTCTCATTTCTTCATTGCTTCCATTTCTTGTTGATACAAATGTTTTCTACATGCATGACATCAGAGCAGGAAATGGGATTCTAAAGGAATACAAAAATAGTAATCTCTTTAGGGCATATATTTAGGTGGAAGAGCTATCTCAATAAAAGTAACAGTAGAGTTGATCCTCCTTATTTGATGCAGGGACAGATATGTGCCTGGACCAGATAATGGACTGGATGAGGGTTAATAAATTGAAACTCAATCCAGAAAACAGGGAAGTGCTGTTAATGGGTGCTTCGCCGTATAGTTTAGAGGACCACTTCCCTGTCCTGGATGGGGTTGCACTCCCCCTAAGCTTGGGGGTGCTCCTGGACCCCAGTCTAACTCTGGAAGCCCAGATGGACTCAGTGACCAGAGGTTCCTTTCTCCAGCTGCGTAAAATATACCAGCTGCACCCCTATCTGGACGAATGGAGCCTCATGACAGTTACGCATGTACTGGTAACATCCTGTATTGATTACTGCAATGCGCTTAATGTGGGGCAGCCTTTGAAGACGGTCCGGTGATTGCAACTGGTTTAGGATCGTGCTGCACAGCTGGTGAGTGGCAGGACCACCAAGGAACACATCACACCAATTCTGTGTAAACTTCATTGGTTACCAGTTGCTGGCTGAGCCCAATTCAAAGTGCTTGTTTTGACACATAAAGCCCTAAATGGCTTAGGACCTAGATACCTGAAGGACCACATCCTTCCATATGAACCTACCTGGCAATTAAGGGTATTTACCTAGCCAGGGAGCCCTCCTGAAAGAACCATCCCTCAATGTGGTGAAAAGGATGGCTTGCAGGTATAGGGCCTTTTTGGCAACTGCCCCCAGGCCATGGAATGCCCTCCTGACTGAGTGAGACCCACCTCATGCCATTGATGATATTTTGGCGCCAGTTAAAACCTCCCTGTTCTAGAAGTTTTTAAACTGATGATTGTGGGTCCTGATGGCAATTTTAGTGTTGTGCTTTAATGTATTGTATTTATTGTATAAATGTTTTTATTGTTTCAATTTTATTGTAATTTTGATGTTTTAATTGTTTATTTTGATTGTGAGCTGCCCAGAGACCTGCACACACACACACACAGAATTTCTAGCACTCCTGAGGCTGCCCACATTACCTTGAAATCTTGCCTTTCATGTGAAGCCATAAAGGGAGTCAAAGCCTCTAGGGAAATCTAACAGACAACCATGAAGAACATGGAAATAAGGAATATGGACCTTGTCTAAAATGCATGCAATCAATATATTGGGAGAGGAAAGGGTCTTTTTAAAGCACTTATCTTTAAACTACTATCATTCCAGTTCTTTTCCTTGAGAGTATGAATTGAAATGCAATGCAATTAACAAGTGGCTATCTGGTCCAGGTACATCATTCTTCTCCCTTTTCTTACTTCAAGTCACGAGAGAGTGTTAAAATCTTTTGTTCCAGCTAATGTGACATCATTTCTCCATCAGGTGATTTTTTTTGAATATTTCCAAAACGCAATTTATACTTGTTCCCTATGGTGATTCACTTCACAGCATAGGATATCAACTGTTGCAATGCAGCACAACCAAGATAAAACTAGGGATCGTTGTATCCTGGGGAATGTATGTGAGATTTTCAGAAAGAAACATTTTTTTAAAATATATATATCAAAGAACACATTCATCATCTCCATGAGTGTAGCATCTGTTCTCTTTTCCTTGCTGTGGAGTTCACATGGACATCAAGATATCTGTGCAAGCCTGCCTGCCTGCTGATAACACAGCATCTCGAGCAGCTGTTCCTCCTATGCGTTCATAATATTTTGGCCCCAAGGCATTTTTAACGTGTTATTTTGCAATTGCTATGCAATCTTTCAAAGGGGGTGGGGGAGGGGAAAAAGCCAGGGAGAAACTATTTCTTTTCCCTAAAATATTGGCAAAGTCTAATTGAAATATGTTTGGGAAGGATTGCTGGCAGGCTGAGCATTTATAGCCTGTCTTAAGTTTTCATTTGATTACAAAATGTAATTAGTATCTCACCTTTGCCTCAAGGAAAATTGGGACCCCCCCCCCCCCAAAAAAAAAGCACACTGTATAGAAAGCAAAATTGGAATTGTACCAGATGTAGGTTTTTTGGTGGAAACTGGAGTGAAGATTTTCACATCTCCAGTAAAGTATCATCAGAAAGAGGAAGGTGCAGCAATTCAAATAGGACCTGTTCAGCCACAAAAAGAAACCATTCCTTTCTTATGATGTTTGGATTCCGAAGGTCGTGCCCTATAGTTCCCATCCCATTACCAAATAATGTAGGAACAAAGGCAATGTTTTATTTCATTTAACTCTCACTGTCAGCAGTGGCAAGGTCGATTGTTTTCTGAAAACTGTGTTGGCTTCCAGAAGTAGGCATCGAGGAAAAACATTGATTTTCTTCTTGGGCCATGTAGGAATGTGATCTCACTTGAGCACCAAACAACCAAACACTTCACTTAAAAACAGCTTTGTTCCCGTAACTTTTCCTTTAATGAAATCTTTTGGTGTTGGCAAAGCATGTTTACCTTACTGATAACTACTGGCATTTCCCATTGACAGCTGGGTCTTCCATGCCTGGGATATAACAAATGACCCGCAGAAACACTCTCAAAGTTGCAGTACTTTCTGGACAATCCCTTTTAAAATTGATTTATTCAAACCATATGGAGACTTTTTATGGACATGCTTGAGACGGATTTACAAGTGACATATTGATTTGTACTGAGAAGGAAATTTATCTGATGGAAACGGATACAGAAAATGTAGATGGAGCAGCGGGAGGGAAATGTTCGTGAAGTTTGAATTTCAACAAGAACTAACATAAATACATTTTTAAAAGCCAAGAATATGAGAAGCATATTAATAAATTAAGGTTTTAGTTCAAGACTGATTGCCCAAATTCAATAATGATGAGGAATTTGCCCACCCCTGTACTATATGATGCTAAACCATGACCTTTCACAGCCTTCTATATATGGTGACCCTATGATTCCTCCTATAAAACAAAGTAGTGATGTATTTAAGTGCATGGATGTGTATTTAAAAAAAGAACTGCCTTGTAAACCACCCAGAGTGGTAGCCTGATAAACGGTATAATAATAATAATAATAATAATAATAATAATAATAATAATAATAATAATAATAATAATAATAATAATAATAATAATAATAATAATAATAATAATAATAATAATAGGATGAGACAGAATGCCTGTCCTAGGATCAGGGCTCATTAGGGATGCCATGTGGATGTTTGAAAATCCAAGCATCTTAATCACTATATAAAATTGTTCTTTGGCTGGAGCTTGTGTTAATGTCAGTTTACATATTCTGAGAATTTACTTTTGAAAACAGATAATAGACTTTAAGCCTATTTTTAAATTCTGTTTTCACTGCACACACCTTCTGCCTATATTGCTGAATAATAGCAAATAAAAGGAATGAGTTGGTTTACTTGTCCTGTAAATTCATTCACCAATGTCTGACTGAGACAATAATGAGTGGGCTTATGTAAAGTGAGGTGTTCTAATGCTGTTTCAATAAGCAGAAGCTGAAACAAAAATAAATTGTCCTTTCTGTGAAGAATCTTGATTCATGTGATGCACATAATCAAAAAGAAGGCAAATAGTAAGACTGAAAGTGGTTCGTGTGATGAAGGGAAATTATATGCAAGGCTACCCTGCAAGATGTAGCAAAGTATCCCAAACGGGGTGTGTGTGAGAGAGAGAGAGTGAACACACGTTGTTGGGTACTGTTTTGGACACATTAGTTAATTCTTCACTCTCTTGAACAGAAGAAATGTGTCATGCTAAACCACAGATAAACTACAGCTACTATGCTTCCACAAACACCAATCACAAGCTGTATAAACAATGCAAGGGACATACTCGATCCAATTTGTCCTGCAGGCAAAAAAAAAAAAATGGATGGGCATCTTGTTTGCATTTAGTTCTCTATAAATAGGAAACTGTTTAGAAGCATTGGATCCTGTGCATGAAGGAACAAGGGCTATTGCTTATATAGTAATCCCTAGGTTAAGGCAGCTTCCCCAGGTCATGCTTACAGTGGGTACAGGGAAAAGAACCCTAATATATCTGGGGAGGGGGTGGGCAACTGGGTGAAGAAGCCTGCTCAAGGTTCTGTTGACCTTTCTGGGTTCTGTTCCCCACTGTCATGGCATGTCCAGATATTCACTCCAGTAGGCAAATAAATTAGTGTCATCCATCTCTGGGAAGAGCCACTTATTGGGCAGAGGGATTTCTTCATGGAAGGAGCCTGTTAAGAACAGAGTGCTAGTACCTAATGAACCACCCACTCCAGAGCCAACTCAATGGGCAAAGGTTTAAAAACTGGCAGTAGTAATAAGTCTGGTGCAGTGGGGTGAAGGCCTACAGGGAGAATCTCTACCAATTCAGTTACTGTGTTGTGTTTCAGTTTCGGGTTAGGATGCAAAACTGGTTCTGTCAGAGACTTCTGCTGAAAAGGAGAGTTTATTTATTTATTTTAGAGTATTTTTACTCTGCCTTTCTCCTTGGAAAAGGACCCAAGGCGGTTTACAGTAATGAGGGATAATATACAGTCCTGTACAATCAAGCCACGTTCAAGTATTGAGAACAAAGAATTGAGGGACATCTTACAGCATCAATAGACAACATTACATTAAAGCTACAAGGTTATAAGTAGTTATAAAAACTAAAGTCTATGTGATCCTGTAGATTCATATAAAAGTAGGTAGACCATCATTCAGGGAAAGATTGCCTGGAGAGAAAGGTCTTTACCTGTTTCTGGAAAGACAACAGAGACGAAGCAGTCCTGGCCTGTAGTGGGAGTTCCAGTTTTGCTTTTCTAGTGGGAGGGAGTTTTACTTCTCAGGGACCAGTTCATGCCTGGAAGCCCCAACACTTTCCCAGATGTGGTGTCCTTCAAAATCCCTCCTCAAAAGTAAAACAGAGTCTTCAGTAGTCTTTGAGAGAGTCTGCTTTTAGCAGTCTACCAGAAGAAATTCAATAAAGGATGCCAAAAGGGAAAGAAATGGGAAAGAAATACAGGGGAAAGGTGAAGAAATGGAAAACCCATTAACTCAAAAGTTCCAAAAGGAATGTAATTTGGAATTTTCCTTTGCATTGAGAAGATGTTCCAGTGCTGGGGCCCTGCCTTGTGTCTATAAAATGGGATAATGAAGTGTATCCACAGCCTCAGCTTTTTCTCTTAAAAAAATGATGTCTCGTAGCTCTTCTTTTCCACTTTTGCAGAGACAGCTGTCTTACAGGGATGTACCGCAATACAAAAAAAAGGGTGAATCTATCTTCCAGGCCAGCCCCAACATAGAAGGCATGCTCTGACTAGATTTATGTCACCAAGTAACTTTCACAGCTGGAGAACAGCTTACTTCACCAGTGGCTGTGAGTTGCGGCCCACTGTGGATGTTGATCCTTGTTTCAGGAGCATGTCTAGGGACACTTATTCTCAATCTCTTATGTTAAGCTCTGGTTTTATCCTGGATTTCTCTTACTCACACCACATTAGTACAAACAAAGGCTTTCCAGGGGTAATGGAATTGCCTTTCCTTTTGCACTGAGTCTCGCTGGGTTTTTAGCTCACTCGGAGCCTGAAACCTTTTTTCCATTTGCAGATTTTCTTCTTACAAATAAAATATCATTTATATATTTCTATCTGTTTGCCAATTATTTGTATGTCACATTTTAAGTGCAATATACAGTACTCTCATTTGCCTCCAGGCTCCTCTATATGATCTAAGTGCTTGGGCTGATGACCCTTCAGTTGAAATTCATATAGCTTATGGAAAATGGGATTTATGATTGCTAATAAAGGTTTATTAGCATAACTCACTAAAAGCAGTGATGTCTCCTAGCCAAATAATGACTCCAACACCATTTTATCATTTTCATAGCCTTTTAATGTACAATAGACTCTGGATTCATCATTGTTCCCGGAATTGAAATAAAAAGTCCATGATACAGCCAAATTACAAGTGCCTCTCTGGGGCTCAGTTTGAAAGACACAGGACTGCAATTGGGTAGTAGGATTTCAAGTTAAAGACCTTTATGAAAGCATAGTTAGGATTTCAACACACAAACACACACACACACACACACGGAAAAGCTACAGGAGTGCAGATTCTTTTTTCTTTCTTCTTCTTTTGCCACATGGTTGTTCTTTGCCCAGCATTTGTTCAAGAGAAGATCCTTTCCTTTCACATGGAAACACCATTTCTTTTAACAGGTTATGTTCTAGTTTCCACAACTTAAACCAGATACCTCTAGGCATTGCCCACCATTTTTTCCTTGAAGGATTCCCCCCCCCCTTGGATTGTGCTTTCCAGAATCCATAGCCAGTGGTCATGCTAGCTAGGTCAGGGGTGCCCAAACTTTTTGTAAGGAGGGCCAGATTTGGTGGCTGAGAATGTGTCAGGGGCCGGTTGCTCCCCGACCCTGCCACTGCGCTGCAAGCCCCACCCACTGAGCCATAAGCCCCACCCACTGACCCCTTGCAACCCCACCCACAGGAAGGAAGGTGGGGACCAAAGGAGGGAGGGAGGAAGGTGGAAACCAAGAGGGGAAGGAAGGAAGGTGGGGAACAAGGGAGGGAGGAAGGAAGGAAGGAAGGTGGGGACCAAAGGAAGCACAGGGAGCCGTGGCCACCGCAGGGGAATGTGTGGGTGAAGGAGGGGGAGGGAGGGGCAGGACAGCCAGCTGCAGGCCACTCAGAATGGCCTGAAGGGCCGGATTTGGCCCCCGGGCCGGACTTTGGGCAGCCCTGAGCTAGGTCATTTGGGAAGCTGTAAATCAGAAACCTAATTCTTCCAAGCATTGTTTAATACAAACACAGAGACCGTTAACCATATACCATTCCATATTCATTTTACCCTTTCCTCTCCTTTGACTGAAGTCAGTACAGGGGGATGCCACAACTGACTTGGGTACGTTTGATTTAAAACATCCCCATGCTGCATATCCACCAATGAATACACATTGGTTTGGGTGGCTCGGTTTATCCTTAAGGCTTGGAAAGACTTAAGTTATCCTTAAGAAAAATAAATATTGAAGAAGGTCAACATGCTAAATATATATTTTAAAAATGCCAATGCTTGCACAAGCAGAAGAATGTTTCCCACAGCTTTAGAAACTGGTAAAGCACTGGACATTTGGCAATTAGTGGATATGCTTTTCTCCGTACAAAGGCCTTGTTATTGCTAGTCCACAAAGACTGTACAGGAGAAAGAGGAGAGCCATTAAAGTTTTTGGAGCATTATGATTTAAGAGGGGAATCTTGAAGTGCAGAGAGCTATGGGAAAGCAATGCTGACTCTACAGCTTCATAGTACATTATTCTCACCATTGTATCTTATTTTTAAGGGTACTGGGAACAGTGCAATTATAATTGGAAGCCCAGGCATTAGAAAAGTCACTGTCTAAAGGTTTTTGGATGTCTAGCTCAGTACTGTAGTCAGGAAATGAGTAAGTAATGTACTTTTAAAATGGATACATTTTAAGGACTGCAGGAATCATCCTTTCTTTTCTGATTCACATAAGATGGAGCATTGGCTACAGCAAACAATGGGAACTGAATGAAGAATCTCCAAATCATTGTTATTGTCATGGTCACCACCATCATTTTAGAACTGCAGGGTTAGAAAGGACCCTATGGATCATTCATCAATACAACTCCCGTCAAGGAGAAACTATGGGGAATTGAACTCCATCTAAGGCTCTACTGCCATATGCCTCAACCACTAAGCTACCCAGCAGTTCATAATGGGGCATGATAGTCACACTGTATTATGTTCTCATTGGCTGCCCAGAATTCTTCAGGCTCATGTTGCACCTTGGATTTCTCATGTTTTCATGTTCAAATGACTTATCTCTAGGTATTTTCAGGAAATAAACCCAACCCAATGTTAGTCTATTTTGGGATGAAAACAAAAGTATAGTGCACCACTTGACTAATTGATTTCAGTGTGAATTTCCACAAAGCATAATCCACTTCTCAATCGAAATGGAAATTTGCTTAAAGAGGCTTTTCACTGTTTCAGATATTTAAGGGGGTTGATTTATTTCCTACATCTGTTAAATGTATGTTCCTGGACATTGGTCCTGTAACTTGAAAGTAGAGTGAAGTAATGAGAAATAAGGAGTCATGGGAGTGCCATCTCCATCATAGAACTCTGCTGAATAAGATGCATATGGAAGAATCAATCCTCTGTAATGGAAAGGTAGTTCATAATGCACACTCACCTAAAGCAATTGTCATCGATAAAATGATTCTGCGCTCATCCATGTGCTTCTTAGGTGCCATAAAGTCTGAAAGAATAATCCATTTGAGTAGTATGTAGTGTAATGCTTTGCTATTTCTTTTTCTTGCATGGTAGCAATAGCGAAGCCAAGAGGAACAGCAGTCCAAAGGTGGTAACTCGAGGACTGAAGCAAGGACAATTGCTGGGCTGGACTTAGTAAGAGGAAGGTGCACAGGTGTAGTTGAGAGTCCTTAGTCCCAAACTGAAGGATACTCTATATAGTAACTTAAGGTGTAACAACACAAGAGGGCTGGGAACAAACATTAATGCTTATTGGCATTACTTTTTTCTGAATATCATCATGACATCAATGTGGCATGGAAGGCAATCAAAATTATATATCAGACCACTCATTTGTCATTTTTACTAAGAAGATTGGAAGGTTGAGAATTTTCAGATCTTAATGCAATTAGTCTCCGATTTCAGCCACATGTCACATAATATGAATGTCTCTTTACAACATATCTATTTAATTAAACTTATTCAGGTTATTGAAATCATCTTTAAATTATAATCTCTTCTTTGAATCTGAAATTACTGTTGTGGTATCCCTCTGTTGTTGTATGACCAACCCTTTGAGAGACCTCCATGGGTCATTCTCCATCCAAGAATGGTTGATGGGGAAGGCAGACTTCAGTATCAATAATTCAACTTCATTCCTGTTTCTTTTGTCAGAACTCCAAGATCCATGAATTGGAAACTGTGGAAATATACTCACTAGTTATAATAAGAGAATTCTGAGCCTATGAATTTGTTTCGAGGGATGGATCACAGTGGATCTGATGAACATTCCATACAAAAAATTACTGCTTCCTTTTCATTGTATCTTAAATGGGGCAGTGTGTAATTTAGTTGTTTCTGTTGTTAAAATTGGAAGTTAAAAATCACTGCTGATCTGCTAGCTATTCTGACTTGGCCTGAGAGTTAGGCAGTAGCAAAGAGGTGGAGGTACAAGAGAATATAGAATATGAGGCATTGCAGTGAACCATAATTTTTACAATTTGTGTGATTCTGAAGTTTGAAGGAACTGTGGACTAGGATATCTGAGTAGTTTCTGATGATGAAATCACTGTACTTTCCATGCTTGACATTCATTTATTTCTGTTTTTGAAGTTTCTTCTTCTTCAAGTGCCATGTCCTCATAGAACGTTGGTGATCAGTAGCCTGAACTGGTTTCTTTCTAAAGCTGTTCTAAACAGAGCAGCTGTGCTCAATGTGCACCCTTGGCAGATGTTCTTAAGTCAGAATGTTCTTCTACGCCCTGGGCCACACTTCCCATCTATTTTTCCTTGAAGGATAACTTGAAGCAGATCGTATTTCTTATTGCGCATTATGTGTCCTAAATACTGTAATTTTCTTCTCTTTACAGTACTGAGGATTTCTAACTTTTTATTCCTTTGCTGTAATACAGCCATGTTAGTGACTCTGGCTGTCCAAGGTACAGTATCTTCAGAATCTGATTGTACATCCACGTTTCAAATGCTTCTGGATTCCTGTATAATGTGTCTGTATATTTCAACACCATGAGCAGGCATGTCCAAACTTTGGCCCTCCAGATATATTTGTTCAGGTGGGATTTGGTTTTTCTTTGTGTATCTGCTTTACTGTTGGAAACTGCCCAGAATAGTGGCAAGGCCACTAGATGGTGCAGTATAAAAATATCTGGGAGTTGAGTCATGGCTACTGGACTTCTTTTTTGAGAGATAGAAACGTTTCGCTGTTCATCCAAACAGCTTCATCGGTCTGAATACAGCTAGTGCATTAAAAAGTCTCTGCTGCATTATCCAGTGCTCAACCACCACCATCCAACCTCACCAGCCAAGAGAGAAGTGCTGTGACATCCCTCAGCAGGGATGAGAGCATCACAATTCTGCCTGCGGACAAAGGAAGGTGCACTGTCGTCCTCAATATGGTGGACTACCACGAGAAGGTTATCACACTTTTAGATGATCAGCATACATATGAAAAACTAAGAAGAGACCCCACCAGCAATTACAAGAAGAAAGTAATTGCTTAAAACTCTTGGAGCAGGAAAACGCAATTGACAGGGTGACCTACCACCGGTTATATCCCGGAGAGACAGTCCCCTGCTTTTATGGACTTCCCAAGATCCACAAGCAAGGAATCCCCCTCAGACCTATTGTCAGCAGTATAAATTCAGTGACTTATAACATCGCAAAATACCTGCAACTATCCTAGCCCCACTGGTTGGACACACGGACCACCACGTACACAACTCAGAAGAGTTTGTTTCTAAAGTCAGGGAGCTCAAACTGGATACAGAGGAAACCATGGTATCCTTTGATGTTACATCACTCTTTACCAGCATACCCACCACTGATGCGCTAATAATGGTAAAGAGAAGATTAAGAGAAGACAGCACCCTCACCTCCAGAAGCCGCCTCAACCCAGACCAGATAGGCATTGTGTCTGAACACCACATATTTCATGTACAGAGGGGACTTCTACAGACAGAAGCATGGCTGTGCCATGGGTTCCCCTGTGTCACCAATTGTAGCAAACCTATACATGGAAGAAGTGGAGAAGAAGGCACTCAACACCTTCTCCCATTGGTTCAGGTATGTAGATGATACCTGGGTTAAAATAAAGACGCAGGAAGTACAGGCCTTTACAGACCACATCAACGCAGTGGATCCTAATATTAAGTTCACTAGGGAAGACACCCAAGACAACAGGCTGGCTTTCCTGGATTGTGCAGTCATCATCAGACCTGACCGTGGCCTAGGAGTAGAAGTTTACAGGAAACCCACCCACACAGATCAATACTTACTGTTTGACTCCCACCATCCATTACAACACAAACTAGGAGTCATCAGGACCCTAAGCCACAGAGCAGAGAGCATCCCCACCTCCTCAGAAGCCAAGAAGAAGGAAGACAGGCACCTGAAGACAGCACTTAAGGCCTGTGGATATCCAAGTGGGCCTTCAACAAAGCAGTGGGCCATCCCAGAAGAACAAGGGATCAGTCTGAGACCCAGACCCGACGGAAGAACCTGGTCATTCCCTACATGGCGGGAGTGTCGGAGAAGCTTAAAAGGATTTTTGGCAAACACCACATCCCTGTTTATTTCAAACCCATGAACACACTAAGGTAGAGACTTGTCCACCCAAAGGATCCGATACCAAACCATAAAAGGAGCAATATAGTATATGCAGTCCAATGCAGTGAAGAGTGTTCAGACCTCTACATTGGAGAAACTAAACAGCCATTAAACAGAAGAATGGCCCAACATAGGAGAGGTAACAGCTCAGGACCAGAATCAGCAGTACACCTCCATTTGAAGGAAAAAGGCCACTCTTTCAAAGATGAGGATGTACACATATTAGACAAAGAAGAGAGGTGGTTTGAGAGAGGAGTAAGGGAAGCCATTCATGTCAGCATTGAAAATCCCTCCCTCAACAGAGGTGGGGGGCTCCAGCATAGTCTAGCTGCTACTTATCAGGCTGTACTTTCCACAGTACCCAGGCAAATCAAGGAGCCTTCACCACCAGGTCACAGCTAACGACCCATTCTTGACAGCTAACGACCCATTCTTGATGGGTTTCAGCACCTTAGGCCATTGTTTACCTTAAGGCCATGGACACTAATGTCTCCCTAACGAGCCTATTCAGGCTTTGTTCATCTTATGAGCCAATCAGACAAGGGGACAAGAGGTCAAGCTGACTATAAGTGGTCTCTTGCACTAATGTATTCAGACCGATGAAAGCTGTTTGGATCAGCGAAACATTTCTATCTCTCAAAAAAGAAGTCCAGTAGCCATGACTCAACTCCCAGATAAACGCACCTGGATGACTGAGAATCTTCACAGACAGTATAAAAATATTCTCTCTCCCTCTCCCTCCCCCTCCCCCCTCTCTCCCCCATCTCCTTGGGTGTTTATCTCTCCACTTTTAGTTAACTTAATGGCAAATTTAACCTACTCTTCTTCTTTGCCCTTATGCTAGTTATTCCTTTATTTCTATATTTCCTTCTCAATTCATCATGTCCCTTTGTTGGGTAGCTTTCTTTATTTTGCCCAGTAAAATAAGCACATCAACACTTTTTAAGCATTTTTCCTAATAAAACCCAACTTCCTACATGTTTTCCTGATGCTCTTACTCTATTTTTTAAATAAGAAAACTTCTCTGTCTAGACTAGGATCCTCAACCATCCATGATAGCCTAGACATTATTGTCAAATATGGCATTTTTCTCACCTCCCTTTATTGCATCAGAAGGAAGAAGTACTCTAGAGCCTAGAGTACTAAATTTCTGCCTGCTCATCTATCTCTATAGGTCACTTCCCAAATATGGATATACATTAACATATGCTTTATGAGATCCAAACAGGTACGGTAGCACATGATAGGACCACTTTTTTCTTGGAATGGGTTTTAGAGAGGAAACCAATACCTGGAAGTTTAAACACTTCAAGCCTCATTTGCAGAAATAGGCTTGCATAGACTTAAACAGGGAAGATTCCACACAAGTGTCTTTATAAGTTTAACTCGTGTCCTCCTGTTCCTGCAGCGCACAGTGTCGAATTTATACAGTTGAGAATATTGCTGTAAGTTGTTTGCCTTATATTATTTCCTCAGGATACTCTCTGTAATTGTTGAAAAAATGCTGGAAGAGGAAGAATTGGTCTTGCTGTTCTCAGTTTAATTTCAGTTGGTTGGCATTACCGCCCAAGCGATAATTGGGCTGTTGTCACATGCCATCAGGTTGCCTTTGACTTAGGGTGATCCTATGGATGAGTGACCTCCAATAGGTCCTGTCCTCAAAATGCCCTGTCCTTTCCTCTTATAAACTGAAGGCTGTTGCTTCCTTTGTACAGCCAATCATTTCATATTTGGCCTTTCCCATATTCTGCATCCTTTTACTACCATTATGATTCCACCACCACCCCCTCCCCAAGTAAAATTTACCTTCTAATGACATGCCCAAAGAATGACTGCTTCAGCTTTGTCATTTTTACCTCCAGAGAAAGTTCAGTCTTGATTCAGATATAGAATATGCTCATTTGTCTCTCTGTCAGTCCAGGTTATACGTCAAGATGCGAAAGTTTAAATGTACAGAGTGTTAAAATAAGGGGTGGTACAGAACATGCAGCCCTGAAAATCTACATTGTACTTTTAAAATAAAGTTTGAACAGCAAAAAGAAAATCACTACAAAACAATCAGCTAGCTCCCCAACCAAGTCTGGAAACAAGGTCATTTTAAAATACAACATAGAATAACATTGCCTTGCAAAAGAATCTCTTTCATGCCTGACAGCATTTACCACTGATAGCCCAAACAAGGAAGTGAATTGAAAGAATATTGGGGGAAATGGTTTTTATTGTGTGAAGTATTGCATTATGTTAACATTACTAACAGGTGGAATTTGCAGCCCCAGAAACTTGTGGTATCCTCATTTCACTCAATCTAGTAATGTAGTCCCAGAGCAACCTGGTCTAGCAAGTGTGAATCCCTGTTAGTCAAAATAATTACGCTTATCATCATGGTGGCGGTTTGCCAGATTATGATTTACAGGACCTGTATTTTGCCATCCCAGAATAATAATAGAAATTTCCATTATACAGTAATTTGTTTTGGCTGTGTATCAAGTCCCCATGACTTAATGCACTGGCAAAACTCTGTAGTTTACAATTGAAAGTAAATGTGAAGAAACATCCAAGAGAAATATAAGAAGGCAAGAGACGTGCGTAAATGCAAGCGTAATTTTAAAATGTAATTAAACATTATTTTAAGTATTTTATTGTACTTTTTATGCTCCTATACAGACTTTTAGATTGAATTCTGGCTTAACAAATTATTTGCAATTGAAGATGAATTTTCTTATTTTTTTAAAGCATTTCTGGCTACAGTTTTCAATAGCTGTAAGAATTGTGAATGTCTTTAACAACTTTGGGAATGTTTGTTTGTTTGTTTGTTTGTTTATGCATATGGAATGTAGAAGAAGTATGAATAAATAATGCTTGAAGAATTAGACAAGCTAATGCTGCCAGGAATCATTGAAGCAATGAAAAGACTTACTGTATATGTTGATATCCAGAAAAAAAAATTATATGATTGGAAATGTCTGTCTTTTTTCATTCTAGAATTAACTCTAAATGGGATAAATAGCAGCAATGATTAACCCAGACTCTGATCCTCCCCCCACCCCACCCCACCCCAAGGTCTATAAAGTCATGTAGATTTTTCAGGGAATCGCTCAGACACCAAACTCTCTGATTTGAAACTTTTGTCTCCAGAGATATTTCAGGGTTGATTTGATCTAGGACCCACTTATTTGTCTGTCTGGCAGTCTGAGGTATCCACAAAGTTCTCCTTCAAACAAATGAGTTATTTTCCTGCCACATTTCTTCACTCTCCGGCTTTCACGTCTGTACATGCTGATTGGGTATACAATAGCGTGAATGAGTTTGGCCTTGGTCTCCAGTGACACATCTTTACACTTGATGATATATTTTTAATTCTTTCATTGCTGCCCTTCTGACACTCCATCTTCTGATTTCTCGGGTTCAGACTTAATTTGGATTGGTGATTGAGCCAACATACAGAAAATCACTATTTCAGCTTCTTTATTGTCAACATTAATGCTGTGTAATTCTTCTGTAATGTTTAGCGCCAGTCCTGCTTTTGCACTTTCTTCCTTTACTTTCATCAGAGGGTGCTTCTAACTATAAATATTTCCACGTATTTTATTGTATTTGTTTTGGCATTAATTGCCCTTGTTAGCCGCTTAGAGTACTCGATGTAGTAGATAAGCGGGATATAAATACAAAAATAAAATAAATAAATAAACTAGTAAAAAGTTGTCATCTGCATATTTCAAATGACTCCTACCATTTTTCCACTCCTCCATCATCTGAATCTAATCCCGCTTTCTCTTTGATATGTTCTGTATTCAGATTTAATAAACAGAGAAGTAAAATCCACCCTTCTGTTTCACCTTTGCCTATACAGGAAACCATTCTGTTATAACCATAGCTCCCTGGCCAAATAACCTAACTCTCCCTGTTAAGGGACAAGGACATTTGGTAAGCTTTTACAATTGCTATTAAAAGTTTAGGGTTATTACCCAAAGCCACTTAGCTTTGTTCTTTACTGTGAATACAAGAAGCAGTGGGTCCTATATAAATCTGGTGTTAAAGATGTGCAGGATAAGGATCAAAAGGGGCTTACATGGGAACAGATCAGAGAAAAGGAAGGAAAGATTTATCTCCCTAGGGTTTTTTAGGTGAGTGATAGCCAAAAAAAGCATGTCCACAAGTTTTTTCTATAACTAAATCAGCCTATCAATAATAGTATATTTTGCATTTTCAAAATGTGAGTCACTGGTCCTTTTGCTGACTCTTTAGAAGGAGGGAGGGTGTCATTCCCTTTTGGGAATGTTGTTGTTGTTGTTGTTGTTGGGAATAAACAAAAAACATGTTTACAGCCAGCCAAAAGCAATCATTCCTTGGTTTCTCCATGAAACAAAGCAGACTCAGGTTGAATTTGCTGGCTGTTTTGAAACTTGTGTTGAAACTTGTGTTTTGAAACATGCCACCAAAGTAATTTTGTAACTGAGATTTCCTTTGTTTAGATGTTGGTGCCCATTTCTAAAAGTGAGCATGGTTGTGAATGTCCATAGTTATTGCAGCAGATGGAATGTAACAGACTCACTTCTGGTCAGATTCTATGAGATCCAGTTTATTCCAAACAAGTTATACTTGTTACTACTTGTTATCTGACTGGCAGACCCAATGTGCCTATCGATAAAATAAGTAATGCTGTGCTTGCTGCATTTTTTCCCTTTCTTACCCATAATTTAAGATTTTTCAGATCATATTCTTCTCTCCCAACTTCCTGTCTTCATCTGTTTCGCAGAATCACCTAGTCTTATTTCAGCAACAAGGTTTTATTTGCTTACCTGACGTTGGCCTTTACTGAAGCTTGTGGGATGGGAATTTCACTCTGATAGTCCAAAAGACTATGGGGGTGGGTGGGTGGGTGAAGATCAGTATGTTGAATTGCCATTTTTAAACTGCATGTAAACTGCATTGTCCATAAGGTCTTCTTTTACTTCTTTCTATTCAGTGATATCTGACTCTCAGTCACTTTATGAATCAGTGCTCTCCATGCCTCTTACAACCTCTTTTTGTTCCGTCCAAGTCATTTCAGTTTCCCTTCTGATGGTGTCCTTGGGCAGCCACTTCTTTTTGCATCACTGACCAATCCCAGCCCAATTGTATTTTCAAATGAGTTGGCTGGCATAAGGTGATTGGAGTATGACAGTTTTTGTTTGGGGATCTTGGCTTCCAGGGATATTTGGAGGTATTTGCTAAGGAAAATTCAAAAATTACTGAAGGACACTTTAACTATAAGAGAGCTCACTGTGTTAGTGAAATATGGGTTTCCAAAGAAGCCAATGAGATTTATTTTTCGTGTAGTGAAGGTTCTCTTCTCCATAACTAGATGTGTGACATGACTAACTGCTTAGAAAACAGAGGGGAGGGAGGTAGAATGATAACTAAACTGATACTGTTTCCCTTTGTGATAAGTCATTTGTGGCTGGCATGCAGCCTTTGTAGGGTGGCCCTGTGTCCTGTAGTTCAAAGACAGTTTTCTATTTCAGAACTAGACTATGGGTGATACCTTCAAAGGCTGCTAGAAGAAAATTTTTAAAAAGGTTGCTGAGCTTTCGAGAGCAATCTCTCTTTTTCAAAGCAGTTATAGAAGTCGAAACATGGCAAGGGATGTAATTTGCCAGGAGAGAGTTCTTAAAAGTTCACTTGGCAAGATGGATGCCAGGCTGGTTCTACCTAGTGGGTCATTTTTTAAAATTCTCCCCCAAAAAACTTTATTCCTCACCCCCTAGTGGAGAGCATTTTTTTTTTGCATTAACCTACTGCTTCTACCCCACCTCTGGCCAACCAGGAGCTCTGTGCTTTGAAGAGCCAATAGAGAGATGATGGTTGTAATCAAGAGGGAGGTGCCCATACCATGCCTCTCTTTGTTTGAACTGGCCAGTAAAGTCCAGCCCCATTGGACCATGCTGCTCTGTGCCTTCCAAGAAGAAGCCTGGCATCCATCCTGCCAAGTGAACTCTCTCCTGGCAAATTACATCCCTTGTCATGTTTGGACTTCTGTACCTGCTTTGAAAAAGAGAGCTTGCTTTCGAAAGCTCAGCAACTTTTTTTTTCTACTAGCAGCCTATGAAGGTGTCACCCATAGTCTAGTTTTGCTTTTGTTTTAATGGCTACACGGCACCAAACATCTTTTTTTCTATTTCAAGAAAACCTAAATTCTAAACAATGCCCTAAGAAGGACCTACAGTCAGGTTGAAGCTTGTCCATACTACAAACTGAGCCAACACTCAGGTCGCTTTCTCTTTGAACAGTAGTAACTAATTACTCCTAAACTTGCACCTACATGAATAAATCACACACACACATTCTATAGAAAGCTCCACAAAATTTGGTTCCCTTCTGTTGGTGACACATTTCTTTAACTGTGATAGTTAAGGGGCCATTTAGCTTTTTGGGGGACCTGCTATATACTGTAGTCCTAACTGTACAAGGCATGCAAAACCTGGTGGTTTTCTTCTTTCCCTTTTTTTTCTCATACCGTTTCACTCTGAGAGGGAAAGTATTCAGCCAGCAAGAGTAAGGTCCCAGGGTTAGATATTGGGCCCCATGCTGAGGTACTGTCACAGAAGTATCAGAAATTGTTGCTACACTTGCTAGTATAGGGCAGGTTAGTACATGCCAGTCTATGCAACGTTCTAGATAGAGATGGGCACAACCAGGAAAAATTACGTTTCGAGTTGTCGTGTGTCGGAGCCGGCCCGTTTTGGCTCGTTTCCTTTTTTTGCGAAATTTTCCAAAAATTTGTCGTTTTGTTTGTCATTTTTTCGTCTGTCGTTAGTACTGGTTTTGGGGGGGGCTCCTGGAGGCACCTCTCTGGGGTGGGTGCCTCCTCTGGCCCACTACAAAATGGCATGCATAACCAATTGGAGTTGCACTGCAGTAGCAGGCAGAGGCATAGCCAATTGCAGTTGCACTGCAGTAGCAGGCAGAGGCACCTCTTTTTCGGGTGCCTCTGTGACTCAATGCCTGCGGTGCACTTGGGCTGGGGAACGAAGTGAGAGAGGACCCCTACGGGCGCCCTATGATTCACTAAGAAGGGAAGTGTACTTGCTGTAGTGCAATGTGAGTATACATCTGGCTTACTGGTTAGGGGTTAGCGCAAGGGCTAGGCTTAGGGTTACGGGTAAGGTTAGGGTGAGTTAGTGGGGTGCACCTCTGGGTGCCTCTCTGACCCACTAAGAAGGACAGTGTACTGGCGTATGGGTTCGGGTTTGGGTTCGGGTTCGGGTTCGGGTTCGGGTTCAGGCTAGGGTTAGTGGGCTTTTTATGCCCGACTGGCACATCCCAGAAGTCTCGGTCAAAACCTGGCCAAGTGGCTATGCAATTGGTGGAATGGCTCCAAAAATTTGCATGGTCCACTCCCATGGCCAGTCCATCATTAATGCGCAGGTGTAAAATAATAAAAATAAAAATAAAATAAAATAAAATAAATGGAGACGTTTTGTTGCAAGAAAACCCCAATGCTGCTACTGAAAAAATTCAGGCAGTTTTAAAATAGCTATTTTCGCATGTTTCTGTGGTGCTTTGGTGTGTTTTTGGACCACGCAATTTCAAAATAAATATTGCGGTCGCCCCATCTGAATCCCCCGCCCGCACCGCATGGCATGGCGAGTTGGCGAGATGACGAGGATGCGCGCAGCCCAGGAGAGGAGAGGGGGGGAGGCCACCCCCCCCCAGAAACCACCCTTCTGGTAGGTGCCCTCACTCAGGCAGGCATATTTTCGCCTGCTTTTTTGGCCGGGAATCGGGGTTTTTTATTTTTAAAACTTTTTTTCTGTGCTGCACCGTTTGGCGAGTTGGCGTGGTGACTCGATGAGGATGTGCACTTTGCGCAGCCCAGGAGAGGAGGGGGGAGGCCGGGGACCCCCCCCCCCGAGAAACCACCCCTCTGGTAGGTGCCCTCACTGAGGCAGGCATATTTTCGCCTGCTTTTTTGGTCGGGAATCGGTTTTTTTTTATTTTTAAAACTTTTTTTCTGTGCCGCGCCGCTTGGCGAGTTGGCGTGGCGACTTGACGAGGATGCGCACTTTGCGCAGCCCAGGAGAGGAGGGGGGAGGCCGGGGACTCCCCCCCCCCCAGAAACCACCCCTCTGGTAGGTGCCCTCACTCAGGCAGGCATATTTTCGCCTGCTTTTTTGGCTGGGAATCAGGTTTTTTTTTTAAAAAAACTTTTTTCCTGTGCCGCTTGGCATCGCGCGATCGCTGCGATGCCAGGAACAACCATGACAAATCAGACCCAATTTTTCTTTAGTCGGTTCGAGTTCGAGTTCTGGCGGAGTAATTGTCGTTACCATTTCCGTTACGTAACGGAAATGAGAAACGGAAACGGAGACGAGAATTTCGCCAAGTCATGCCCATGTCTAGTTCTAGACATAACAGATCATGGCTGAGATATATATAAAATGTTCTAGGAAACCATCCAAGGAGCAATTATTCTGATGAAGGCCCACTTATTTTAATGAAGGTTTAATGATTTAATGAAGGTTTAATGTAAGGGGTCAATGACAGTTTTTTTCTGTTTCAAAATATACCATATCCATTTTGGCACAAAATACATGACAAAATACATTTTATATGTCCTATAGTGGCATTACATTTCACTATAGGACATATACAAATTTCAGAGTTTATTTATTTATTTATTTACAAGATATTTAGCCACCCCACTACCAAGAGGTCTTCACTGTCTTTGACTGAGAATCTTCACAAAGACATAGTGTTTTCATGGTATAATTAAATGATTTTTAAGCATGTGACCCTTTTAATCTACGTGTTTGTGGCTTTTGTAAAATTAGTAGGAAAAGATCTTTAAAAATACAGAGTTATAAGGAACAATTCATGCTCATTGCCAACGAAGCCCTATCTGCTTTGCTGATGCTCCTTGTTTTCCAGAGTAAATTAAACTATGTTTGGAAGGTAATGATACCAACTAGTAACATCTATTTGATGTTACAGTACTTCCCTCACTTGCCTCAGAAAGAAAGAGGCAGGAGAGACAGAGGAAGAAAGCTCTGGGATACATTCTATTTTTATTAGCTTGAATTCCCTTTATTCAATTTTTCAGTCAACAGCAGCAGCAGCAACAAAAAAGCTTTACTGGATTGTTTTGTTCTGAGCTGGAAAGATGGACAATAATGTTATTTAGTTATGAAGTCAGTAGTCTTATCTTAGGAACAGGGAGGGGATCCTCCTCCGTCAAACTGCCCCCCTCATGTTTCTGTACAGGGTCACAGGAGAACAAAGTAGCTTGTGTCAGGTTGAAATAGCACTAGTCAGTGTTAGTGTGTTTGAAGCTGGTGGTTTGAAGTCTATTTATTTTGCTTGAAAGGCTCAAATGGCATGCTGCTGAGCCACAGGACCAGGAAGGAGGAGGTATCCTCATAAATTATTACTTGAAGGCTAGCCACCATCATTTATGAGGTAGAAATTGTGCCATCTGCTTTCTGCGCTCTTTATTTCCTTTCCCCATTGTGGAAAGGAAATGCTCATGGTTGACATTTAAATAAACTTGTGTTTGACATTTTGAAGAAATCATTACAGTGTCAGTTTATACCGCTTGCACGAAGAACGGATAGGGGATGGATGTCTCCTGATTCACCCATTAAGTAGTTTGCTTCATCTCAATCTCGCACAAAACGCGCGCGCACCCACCAGCGT
Source organism: Phrynocephalus guinanensis (assembly GCA_037367245.1). Classification (NCBI taxonomy): domain Eukaryota; kingdom Metazoa; phylum Chordata; class Lepidosauria; order Squamata; family Agamidae; genus Phrynocephalus; species Phrynocephalus guinanensis. Next base: position 47,576,234 of record CM074736.1, on the reverse strand, counting down.
TGGTCTCCTGCAAATTATATTTTATGCCTGTCAAAAGTGTACTGCATCTTTGTTTCCACTCTCTTTTTAAAAGAAACTCCCCATTCCTGTGCAGGCGCTGTGACGGAGAGGTGGCGGGAGCGGGGTAGGGGTAGGGGAGGAAGGCATACCTTTTTGTCTCAATAGCTCCGTCTCATTATCGGCTTTAAGAGGCCGCTAATCAGGAATTAATGTCTAATTTGGGGGAGAAAGGAGGTGGGGGAGCGCCAGTGGGAAACCCATGGTCGGAGTAACCGAGAACTCTTGGGAAGTTTCTCAAGGGTGTGTAGTGTACAGTAGCGTTGGGGTTGGGGTGGGGGTGAATTGGATGGGGTTTTGTGCCTTGTCATGCAGCATTTATTGGTACGGAATCCGGAGCCTTGATACCCCCCCCATCCCACCCCCACCCCCCAAATGTGCGTAGGCGACTGACTTTGTTTGCATCCCCGCTCGGAGGATTAGCATACCGTGATGCTTGAATGCCGACGGAATCTCTCCCACCCACCCATTCCCCTTCTCTCTCAGCAACCCCCCCTCAACCCCAACCCTTCCCCCCCCCTCCCGAGAGAATCGTTCTGCTGAAGTCGTTTGGTTTGTGCTGCCACCCCCCCCACACACACACACAGACACTCTGTGAGAGGATTAAGGAAGAGGAGAATGGCTTTGTGAAGAGGAAAGACAGAGAGAGGGGGGGTGGGGGCAGTGTGTGTGCGCGCGGGGGAAAGAGCGAGCTGAGGAGAAACCCCGACCCACAGCCTCGAAGGACAAGCCTTTTTCAGAGTTCCTTTCAGCCCATTGAGACGAATTGCAGGGGACACCGCAGCCGGGGGCTGTGCATTTTTTCTTTTCAGCTACATACTGTAAGTGAAGCTGGGTAAGGTTACTTTACCCCCCCTCTCCCACCTCTCTCCCCCACCCCCCACCCACCCCGCTTGTTCTCCTCTTCTGCGATGCTCTTATGAATTGCTTGCTTTATTGACGAAGGTGTCTTCAGGAGGAACAAGGGAAGTTTTGGTCACTCAAGACACGCTGCCTTGGACTTCCTTAGCAGGGCTCCTTCTTAGCTTGCGAAGAGACACCGATTCCAGGAAGAAGGGGGGGCAGTTGTGTGGGGGGGGGATGTGTATGATTATGTGTGTGTGTGTTTGTGTGTCTGTGTGTGGAAGAGGAAGAGAATGAAAATTGTTACAGCCTTTTCGGGAAGAGGCTCTGAGACTAGGATGGGGGTGGGCAGCATGCGATCTATCCCAATCCCCAACTCTTCAGTTGGGTTTTAAAGTTTTCCAAAAAGTATTCGGGTGAAGAAAGCCCGTGGCGGAGAAATGCTCCGCTTTGCAACCTCCTTCCGTGATGTTATCAGGGTTGTCACTTTCCTGGATCAGTTCCAGATCTCCTGGGGTGTGCGTGAGAAACATTTATCGTAGTCTCTCTCTCTCTCTCTCTCTCTCTCTCTCTCTCTCTCTCTCTCTCTCTCTCTCTCTCTCTCTCTCTCTCTGTCTCCACCCCCACCCCCCAAATCCCAAATGCTCCATGTACAAAAGCAAAAGGAAAGGCTTGTCATGGCAACAAAAGCTAGCTAGAGCCACTGGGACTGAAATACCTTCTGAAAAGGTAGGGAGAAGAAATGTGAGATTAATCAGAAAGGTTGGCGGAAGTGGCATGGCTCAGAAGAGCACAAATGCCCAGTTAAATGGAAGGCCATTGCGATTATTGAATAGATAACAAAACATACAGGTGCCTGTGAAAATCCGCATTTAGGCAGCCAGCCAAAGCATACAGTACTTACATTGGATAGATATTTAGAGGGTTACCCCTGAGTAAATTGCATGAGGATTGGTCAGTTGAATGATTATGATTTTTAAATTCCCACTTCCTTTGAGCATATTTTTTTAGAGCTGCACTTTACATTTTCTCTGGTTAATTTTAAAAATGTCAATCATATATATGCACACTTTTGGAAACCTTTGATGTGAAATTGTACTGTGAGAGAAGACCCGATGAATTCAGCTTTACAGTAATTTCCAGGAAAAGCCAAAACATTTCCCTCCAGCTTCTCAAGAATATCAAAGCTGCGTATTTGCAAACAAAAGTTTCCTTTGAGGACAATCAGGTATCACAAATAAGGAATAAATGACAGGAGTTGAAAGTGGTTATTGATGAACAATCAGCATGTCTCTTTTGTCAAACTTGCTCATTTTTCCTGCACTCCCCCCTTTGACCCTCACACCCTTTTCTTTTCATGCTGAATCTCCTGGGAAGTTTCATTAAATTTCAATCAGGTTTCCTTGGTAAGACTTTATTCAGATAATGAACTGTTAGAGGAAAATTCTGTATACACAATCATGTATAAACTGGTTTAAGAAGTAGACTTAATGTTGCTGCCTTTCCCCCCCTCCTCAGAAAAAGATATAGCTAATATTAGAAAAAGAGGTTGTCATGGAGCTTGAATCAGAGAGATAAACAGCGAGTACAGTTTCAGGGTCCTTTCTTCAATCACAGTAACATAAAATTTTTGTTTATGTTCCACTTTTTCTCAGTAACTCTCTCTTTCTCTCTCACATACCCACACTCTCTCTCACACACACACTCAAGAGAGAGAGGGGGGTTGCTAGGATATTTTAGTAAAAAAAATCCACAGTAGCACTGCTGCGTAGTCTGGTTGCAGTAATTTACATGTTCATATGTATATTGCAAGAGACACAGTTGTCAAAGACAGAGGATGTCAAGTGAATGCCATTATTTAATTTTTCTTTGGATTACTTAATAATTCATACTAGTTTGGCTTTGCCAACTGCGTACATGTGCAGTCTTTCGCAACCCAGTTCTTATTTCTAAACAAAATGAAACAAAAACAAACAACTAAAAACTTAATTACCCTGTCATGATTTTATACTCTTCAGTAACTCTGCATACTGTTTTTCATGCCACAGTTTTCCAAGTGATGATTTATGAATGTGCATGTGCCAACTCAGATGCACACATGCAAACACACCTCTTGAGAATAAGCTTTGAAAACCAAATGGTCATCCATGTTGCTGTTTCATTCTTAAATGCATGAAAGCCTTTTTTTTATGAAAGTAGCTGTTCTATTTCTTCATAGTCACCCAATGATACTAATTTGTTTGCCTCAAAGCATGGCATTCTCAGATTTGATGGCAAAAGGGAAAGGACAAATCTTTGAATCTTAGCAACAATCTGCATGTTGTGATATTGGTGCAACTTATTTATTAACTGTTTTATAAGAAACACAGGAAAGTCATTGGGAAGTTTTCTATCAAGTTGTGCAGGAGTTAGTGCTATACAGAACACAGGAAGATCTAAGCATAGTGTTTCCTATCTACAGCTGTCCAGATGATGAATAAAGACTGCCACAAAAGAGATGAGGGTTGTTGTGGCCAGAGCTCAAATAAGTTGCTTTTTCAAAGCTTCTACAAGTTGTTGTAACTCCCTGAGTCTTCCAGTAAGGTCAAAACAAACAAACAAAACCACCTTTCCAAGTTACCTTGACAACAGGAAGGATTCCTTATTTCTCCTTATATGAAAAAGAAAACTCACCAAAATGAAACATGATTAGGTAGTAGCATTTATTGAGCTTTTCCCCAAGACACCACAAAGAAGATGAACTTCCAAGTTATCCAGAACTCTTCATCTGGCTGGGCATTACAGGACATGGGTTGGATGAAGTAACAGGGAAGCTGAAAAAACAGCCTGAACAGATGTTAAAGGCAGAGGATATAAAGTCAGACTAAAATCCCAAAGTGAAGACTAAGGCTTAAGGAATCAGTCTGAGCTTTGATGGTATCATTTCATCTCTACGGATTTAGAACTGAATGCTTTTGTCCATACCTATAGGCAAAAGGGGAGTGGTGGCTCAATGGGCTAGAGCACTGAAAACTGTCGGCTACAAAGTCAACAGCTCAGCGGTTTGAATCCCTGGTACCACACACTGGAGTGAGCTCCCACTGTTAACCTCAGCTCCTGCCAACCTAGCAGTTCAAAAAGCATGTAAAATGCAAGTAGATAAATAGGTACTGCCATAAAAAGTGGGAAGGTAAAAGAGTGTTTCCTTGCAGCCATGCTGGCCACATGGCTACAGGCTTGCACAACATTGGCTCTTTGGCTTGAATTGGGAGATGAGCGCTGTCTCTAGAATCGGACATGACTAGCATGCATGTGCAGGGGGAACGTTTACCTTTAGTGCAGGTAAAGGACTGCCAGTTGCTCAGCTGCTATCTGATGCCTTTTAAGTAAGAACATGGCTGCAAAATCCTTTGGGGAGAGTACTGATGACAAGCTATTGATTGGAAGCCCTCCCAAAGGCACTCCAAGGTACATAAACTGGGCACATTGAGGGCTAATCTATAGCAGAAAGTTGACAGAGAAATGTAGTTAAGATAACTGCACTGGCAAAGGTTGGTCCATTAGACAAATGGTGTAGTAATCCACGCTTGGCTCAAGCAACCCCTCCACCATCCCACTCTGGCTTGCTTCTTGAGCACAAGAGTCCATTCAAATAAATTTCCTGTCTCACAACATTGGGGGGAGGGGGGGGAAGAGAGAGAGAGAGAGAGAGAGACTGAAGCAGCAGAAGGAAGGAATAAGAATGGCATCGAGTACTTTTTTGAGGCATCGAGTACTTTTTTTGTCCTTGAGCTGAGCAGTATAGTGAACGGATGGGTTTCTTCCTTTGTCTCTCTCTATGAGTGAGTGAGTGAGTGAGTGTAACAGAGAGAGCCTCTTTACATTCATGGATAATGTGTGTTACAATGGCAGCCGGTGTCCATTTTGGTTGACAGGGCAGAAGGCATTGGCACCCAGTAGTAGTCAAAACAGGAGATACATGCATACGTGCAGAGTCAGGGATGGGGGTTCATATTCATTCATTTAGTCTCTCCCCCCCCTTTCTCTCTCTCGGTGCTAAGCCTTCTACCCTGGCAACCGATGTACACCAGGTGCCATTCTAACACACATTATCCATGAATGTCAAGGGGATTCTAGAATATTTGGTGTTTCAAATAAGGGAGACAGTGGTCTGAACAGATCACATCATACTCCCAAAAGGCAGTGAGACCATCTTTTAGGATTATGAGCCATTGATGGTTCCAGTACCTTGAGACTCCAGCTTGCATGCCCCCAGGCAAATTTTTATTTAATATGTTGCCTCCAGTAGGAAAGTGAGAAAATGGTTGGGGAGTAACTGGGTGAAAACTGGGGGGGTTTGCAACTGTAAGCCCCTCCAATATTCCCCAAACTGGATGCCAGTTTGGCCAAGGTTTGGAGAGATGCTTGTCAACAGGTTCGGTTGAATGTGCTTAAGCTATTCCTGTGATTGTGAACCCTGCCTTATGAAGACTACCAGTAGACATGGGCACGACTTGGCAAAATTCTCGTTTCCGTTCCCGTTCCTCGTTTCCGTTACGCAACGGAAAAGGTAACGACAATTACTCCGCCAGAACTCGAACTCGAACCGAAAAAAGAAAAATTGGGTCTGATTTGTCGTTGTCGTTCCTGGCATCGCAGCGATCGCGCGATGCCAAGCGGCACAGAAAAAAAGTTTTAAAAATAAAAAAACTCCGATTCCCGGCCAAAAAAGCAGGCGAAAATATGCCTGCCTGAGTGAGGGCACCTACCAGAGGGGTGGTTTCTGGGGGGGGTCCCCGGCCTCCCCCCCTCTCCTGTCCTGGGCTGCTCTGGTGGGGGGCATCCTCATAGTCTCGCCAACTCGCCATGCCATGCGGTGCGGGCAGGGGATCCAAAATGGGGCGACCGCAATATTTATTTTGAAATCGTGGTCCAAAAACACACCAAAGCACCACAGAAACATGAAAAAATAGCTATTTTAAAACTGCCTGCATTTTTACAGTAGCAGCAGTGGGTTTTTCTTGCAACAAAACGTCTCCATTGATTTTATTTTATTTTATTTTTATTTTTATTCTTTACACCTGTGCAATGATGGGCTGGCCATGGGAGTGGACCATGCAAATTTTTGGAGCCATTCCACCAATTGCATGGCCACTTGGCCAGGTTTTGACCGAGACTTCTGGGATGTGCCAGTCGGGCATAAAAAGCCCACTAACCCTAGCCCGAACCCGAACCCTAAACCTAACCCTAACCCATACGCCAGTACACTGTCCTTCTTAGTGGGTCAGAGAGGCACCCAGAGGTGCACCCCACTAACTCACCCTAACCTTACCCGTAAACCTAAGCCTAGCCCTTGTGCTAACCCTAACCCTAAGCCAGATCTGTGTACTCGCATTGCACTACAGCGCAAGTACACTTCCCTTCTTAGTGAGCCAGAGGGCGCCCATAGGGGTCCTCTCTCACTTTGTTCCTCCCCATCCCCAGCCCAAGTGCACCATATGCCAGTGAGTCACAGTAGAGGCACCCGAAAGAGAGGTGCCTCTGCCTGCCACTCCAACTTGGTATGCATATCCAATTGGCTATGCGTACCATTTGTAGCGGGCCAGAGGAGGCACCCACCCCAGAGAGGTGCCTCCAGGAGCCTGCTACCCCCCCCCAAACCAGTACTAACGACAGACGGAAAAAATGACAAACAAAACGACAAATTTTTGAAAATTTTTGCGACAAACGGAAACGAGCCGAAACGTCATTTTTCCTGGTCATGCCCATCTCTAACTGCCAGTCATGAGAGCACTGCAGACATGTACAACTTAATGGCCTTTCAGTCACTTATTTGCATGAAGTACCTGTACCCAGAGGTCTCACCTGACATTGTGGGAGATGGCACAGTGCCTACCTTTCTTCCCACACCCCAGCTATGGTTATAACATAGTATTTGACCATGTGGGGGAATTAGAACTTGCCAGAGTAAGTCTATATGACTATCCAGGAAATGGTACCCAGAAAAGTCTCAAAATAGAAAAAAATGTTTATCTTTATCATATCTGTCTCAAGGTGGAGGAATAAAGAAGTTTCCTAAAAACATGTTAGAAGAAAGTGATTTATGGCATGTTTTCAGAGACACTCACTGTTCTTACACACTCCTCTACACTTCTGTTAAGAATTAAGGTCCATTGAGTTTCGAGTTAAGTGATGCTTCATCCTTGTCAAGTAGGAGTAAAAGACAGATGCTCTTTCACCTCTAATTGGCTGTGGAAAAAGGAAGCTTCTTTTTCTCTTTGGTCTTTTCTCTGTCTTGCCTTCCTTGTGTCTTTCATCATTGTCAACTATATGACTGTTTAAACAGCTGAGGTGTCCTCCCTCCCTTTTATTCAGCTTCCATGGTGATTCCTATGCGTACTGTCCTTGGATGCAGAGTCTTTCTAATTCTCCTTCTGTGATGCAAACATAAGCTTGGAAGAGCTACCGTGAATTTATGTGGGACTAAATACTGTAATGTTTAATTCTTAGTTTAGGTCTTAGGTGAACAGGTTTACAAGCTATTTATTCAAATACGAATTAAAAAAACCTGTGGTTTTGAAGCAATTAATATTGGAGAACAATCACACTTTCTCTAGAAAATGAAGAACTGTGAGATAGGGAAAGGATTCTGACAAGAAAGTCCCCCCTCCGACTTCAGATATGTTTTGTAAGGTCCCTGAGGGATCTTTGTTAATTTGGCAACAATAATTTATTTAGCTGCCTCCGTACCTCTGTAACATTCTTCTGCATCCTGAATGTCATTATCAGTTAAAGATGTGACTGGCATATTAAAACTGATCATGTTTTACTTGCTGTGAACTTTCATGATTAATGGCCCACTGTATCAGATGGAAGTGTGTAGCCTGGCATCCTGTGAAATGATTTTCACAAGTCTATTCAAATGCCACCTTTCACTTCTTTACCTACAATGACCTGTGGCATAGATGAATGCACATCACTTATATGTCTTGCAGAGAATACAAGGAACTAGCTGCAATTTTTTCACTGCAGCTTTCCCCTGGGCATACAAGTACCCGTAGATATTGCCATAGATGATATAAAAAACACAGTGAAATATCAAAAACTGTGGGATGTGTATAGCACTGTGGAACACATTCTTTTTTATTCTGATTTGGGCAGAGAGAAAGGCGTCTTTGGCATAAAGGATATACAGTATGAAGAGTTTCTCCAGCTCTGAAGCACAAGCAGATTTTATACCTAGCTGTTTGTTAAAACTGCATTCAACTTTTATTCCTCCTTGGTTCCATTGCACTTGTTGTTGACTTTTAACATATATCGTATACTACTGTTCCTTTGAAAGTGCTAGGAAAAGGCCTGCTCCCAACAGCACAAGGAACACAAAATAAACCATGTAAAGCCTACCAAATCATGTCAGCTGAGATAGTCAATGACAACATTTCATTTCTGTTGTTGGCATCCAGGTGTTCTTAAAGGTCTGCTTGATATTGTCGTGACTTCAGTAAGTGGAACAATTTGTAATATACAATGGATTAAGTGAGATCAGAGTTAATACCTATTGTATTTCATATCCCATTTAGAAGGCAATTTATCGACTCCAGTATTAGAAATGAAAACACTCAAGTCGTATCAAACAGATAATGCCAAGGAGCTTTTGTAATCTGCGTGCTCACTGTATAGGTAAATCCTTCTGGTTAGTTAAACACATTTCTCAGGGATGAAAATAGAGGAATCTACTATTCATGAGATCTGATGCAGAATTTCAGGTTTGTGCGCAGTCCGTATAAGTGAGATTGCAGATACGTAGGCAGGTCAGATGGACGTTTGATCTTGCCAAAGGTTGTGTATTGTGTAGCATCTGGGTAAGATTCTGTGCATCTGATGAAGTGGGATACAGTCCACAGAAGTTCTTGTTTTTATAAATGCAGCCATTGTTTATTTAATGCCTAGCCAGCAATTAGACCTCAGATGGCAAAGCAATTTCAGAGCATGGTTTACCAACTGAGTCACTAATCCAACAGACTGTGGTGGAGCCATGATTAGCACAGTCTCCATGAATATCCTAATTAGCCCCAATCTCAGCAGGCAGCAGTTGAGGCTGTCTTTATACACCAGAAACGGCTTGCTTTTTCAGAGTAAATGCATGTCTCCACCAAGACTGTGTTTTCCCCCCCAGTTGCTGTTGAGATTAAGAAATCAGGTTTAGCAGAAAAGCTAGAATTTCCTGAAATAATGTAGAGAACAATGGGTAACCAAGGCTATCACTTACTTTTAACTCTACAACACAGCGTCTTCTTCACCTGTCCCATCTTTCTGTGATTTGTGAAGTGATGAGAGTGTAAGGAATTGTGGTTTTTCTTCTTTCTTCTCCTGTTCTGGTGTAAGGCAGAATAGGAACTGATGCAGGTGAAAGGTCTTCCAGAGGTTCACCCCCCCCCCCCAATGGAAAGCCTGCTGCAGCCCAAATGACAAAGACCAGGAAAAATGCCTGTGCCACCAGAAAGGGCCGCTTCACAGGGAGTGGTTTTGGGAATTGCAGCTGTGTCAGTCTGTGCAAGCCTTTCAACAAGAAACACGGGGGAGGGGGGGGAGATGTGATGCTCTAAAGCCTGCTATATTTTAATGCACCCTTTCATAGAACAATGTCTGCTTCTTCAGACTTAGGAGTTAGAATACAGACTTGCAAGAAGACGGTGGTGTTTGGTTGCATTTCACACCTTGTAATGAATTATATAACCTGCGTTCGGCATTCAGTTCTTCTGAAGTCTGGTTCTGTAAACATTCCAACAAGAAACACAAAAAGCATGCTGCGTGCATACTGCCCCATAATGCATAAAGCACTCTCTGGGTGGTTTACAATGTTATTATGCAAGTTACACCATTGCTCCTCCAGCAAGCTGGGTACTCCATTTTCTGCCCTCGAAAGGATGGAAGGCAGAGTGAACCTTGAGGTGTGAGCAGAGTTTTGGCTGCAGTATTGTGGTTTAACCACTGGATCATGAAGTGCTTCACAAAACAAAGCAAAACAAATTCCTGGGAGTTTCTATAAGAAGAAGATTTTATCTCCCTGTGCAGCAGTTAGTTCTGCTTGGAGGCTTGACTTATCATGTGCCTTGTGTCAGGGGGGAGTCTTGGGGAGGGACGATTCAGAGGGTGACGGGCCAAGGAAGATATGGCGGTAGGGGTCAGACATGCCATTACAGGAGGAGGAGGGTACATCAAAGACAGATTGTCTCTCCTCCTGGTCTGGCCCCTAATCTCCAGATACCTGGTGCTGTTGGCAGCTGTGACTCTCTGGATCTGAAGCTGCTGCTGCTGAATGCCAGGTCGGTTAATAACAAAACTCAGATAATCCAGGACTTAATCCTGGATGAAAAAGCTGACCTGGCATATATTACGGAAACCTGGTTGGACGAGGCGGGAGGGGTTGGCCTCTCCCAGCTCTGTCCTCAAGGGTACCAGGTTCTGCAGCAGCCTTGATCACAGAGGTGGGGAGGGGGAGTTGCACTGGTCTTTCGTGAGTCCATCTCCCTTACCAGGCGCCCAGTTCAGCAATTTGTCGGGTTCGAGTGTCTGCATGTAGTGTTGAGTGGACCGGACAGGATAGGGATTCTGTTGGTGTACCGCTCGCCCTGCAACCCAACAGTCTCCCTACCTGAGCTGACATCAGTGAAAATCTGATTAGGAATAGGAATAGGAATAGGAAACTTTATTGTCATTGCCCCCTTGCAGGAACAACGTGCATTCCCTGCACGTCTTCATCCAAGTCATTAATAAACATGTTGAACAATACTGGGTCCAGGACAGAGCCTTGGGGAATTCCACTTGTTCCTTCCTTCCAGTTTGAGAAGGCCCCATTGATAATCACTTTCTGAGTACAATCATAGAACTATAGAATTGAAAGGGGCCTATAAGCCCTTTGAGCCCAGCCCCCTGTTAAAGCAGTACTGCAATGGAACCGACAACCTCTGGAGGTGGTGACCACGCCAACGCCGAAGGTATTTAAGAGAAAATTAGACCATCATCTGTCAAATATACTTTGATTTCGATTTCTGCACTAAGCATGGGGTAGAGCTCAATGGCCTTATAGCTTCTGTGATTCTCTGAAAAACAAGCATTTCCACTTTCCCATTCCTAGCAAAGCAAAGCAAAGTGTTCTGCTTATATACCGTACCGCCCCACACCACTTCAAGTAGTCTCTGGGCGGTTTATAGCTTTTTAATTGCACTATGCAGGCTACATATTGCTCCCCCCCCCCAGAAATCTGGGTACTCATTTTACTGGCCTTGGAAGGATGGAAGGATGAGTGAACCTTGAGCTGGCTACAAGGGATTGAACCCCAGGTCATGAGCACAGTTTTAGCTGCAGTACAGGCTGTCTTCAAGCCGTGGCAGGATCCAGATGTAGTAGGCTCTGCTGCCACTGCAGGCTATGGCAGGATCCAGTCCACAGCAGGCTTTGCTGCCACTGCTGCCATGGGCTCCATCGCCACTACAGCCATGGCACATGTTTTTGCTGCCACTGCAGGTTGTGGCACGATCAAGCACGTGGTGGGATCTACACAGGTTGGGGGAGGGACACGAGTGTGAAAATGGGGTAGAGATAGATGGGGGGCTGGGGTTTTTTTTTAGGTGTGTGGATTTTTTGTTTATTTGTTTTTAGTTTTGTTTTAAATAGCTATTGGCCTCCAACTAAAACTATAGAATGAATATTTAATGAATTGGTGATATTTGTTTAATATTGCGATTTGGTTTTTTATATATACCCATTTCTAGTAGTGAGATAAAGGAACCATGTCATCTGTTTTCCACCTGTACATCTTTATGACTTATACCCTTGGTAAGCTATAAATACTTGGTGGATTTTGTGGATTTGGAAATATTTTGTTTAATCTCTAAATAATGTACCAGATATGTTCTCTTTCTTTGACTGCAGCTGCAAGGAAGGAGAGCTTTATGAGTAATCACTTGCCTTGAGTAAAAAGATAAGAATCACTTTGCCAGATCATTCTAGCCTGATTAGGTGGCAAGTCCCTGGGATTCTGTGGACTGGAGAGTAATTACCAGCCTCTGCTATTAAAATGCAGGCACAATGACTCTGATATTGATGCTCCTTCTTAGCTATTACAAGGCTAATAATCATTTCATGGATCTGTGTGACCCTTGTTGGAGTGTTGCTAAAAATGTTATAACAAATGCTGTAATGGCTTTTGGATAGTCTAGTAATATCTAGTAGCCGGTTTGGCTGATTTGGCCTAAATCCAGTGTTAGTCCCAACAAGACTAGCACTTTGAAATGAATGGGACTTATGAGTCAACATGAATATTTCGGTTGTGCTTCTTACGAATGTCTGAATTGGCCTGAAGTGTTTTCTTAAAGGGTTGTGTTTTCAGAATTAGGATTTGTCATGATGTCTAGCACACAATTCATCTTGAGAATTAATCTCCATATTTCTGTGCTGCTAATTGTTTTATAAATATCTATCACTAATCTCGTAGAACCTTGTGCCATTCATTCAGAAAAGATACTTTTTTAGTACAGTATTGTGTTTGGTATGGTGCTCCAATCTTCTAATAAAGTTTGTTTCTTCCATCCCCTCCCTCCAGTTCTTTGGTTTTCTTTCTTGCAATTTCTTGAGATTGAATAAAACGGCAAGTTTAATTTGAGTAAAACAGACTGGCCAGTACTCTGTGCATTATAACTTTAACATAAAAGCAATTATGCTGTCTTCTGTTTCATGTGTGTACCCCTTTTCTAGCACAAATAATGCTTGTGACTAACCTTTAGTCTCATGAAAGTTATTAACAGAAATTTGCCTAAGGGTACCAATAAATAAATATATAAATTATGCATAGCAATAGGTTGTAATCTAAAAATAGCTGAGTATTGTCTCCTTGAGTTGGTCTCCTCCAAAATAGCCACCAAATAACTTTTGACAGTAACATGGAATAATTACATTTATATTTTCCTGTTAAGTGTATTCCTACAACAGCAATTTTATGTTAGTTGTTTACATTATCACAAATACAATCCAAGATTAGAAAGTAAATACATAAATCTGCTACAGTATACATTTAGGAATATGTTCAATACTAACATATTTTATACAAAGTATTGGCAGAAAGCAGGTTATTTATATATTTTGCCTGCCTTGGGTTTCTGATTACTTCTTTTGAAGAGCTGTTTGTGTTTTTGCTAATGAAGGGCGAACAAGTGCAAAAGGATGAGCCTTGGAGTCCAGGTTTTAGCAGAATCTTATCACTATAGCCAAATTCTCCCAGAGTTAAGAGAATGCATATCAATCTAAGGACTAAGAACAAAAATGTGGAACACATTTCCTTTGCATGTGTTTTCTTTCCCATTAAAATATTTTTGGAGCAAGGCCTGAGGCCAAATCAGAGTACACACATTGAATCAGTGAGATTTATATGGGTTGACCTTACATTCCTCAGTTGGTTCAATGTGTTTACTTTAGTGGGGCTAGCAGCTTTAATTATGCTAAATCTTTCTGTTCTGGATAGAGAATACACCTTAGGATTAAGACATGAATATCATGCTTCACTTTTGAATATCACATAGATCTGGTCCTTTTCACATGATAGTTTTTCTGTGAATGCCTTTACGTTTGCAGTTTTTCTTGTCATAGATGAGATTCTTGGAATCCTGTCTGTCCTTCTACATGCCTTTCAATGAGAAGGGAATTAGGCTGAACATCTGATCTCTGTGTTGTTATTTGCACAGTATTTACTGCAAAATATGTTACCATGTGTGGTGTTCTTTTTCTGGGCTAAAACTTTGTCAAGATAATGAGGGACGTTACCAGGAATGTGGGATTGTTAGTTGCAACTCCCTGTTGAGTCTGACTCGGGTTGCACCAGTGACTCAACTTGAATTTGACTCTGGGGGTTGGGGCAGACTTGGACTTCACTCACAACTTGGAACCATTTTTCAGAGTCACATCTTAAGTCCCTAAGCTAAGGGACTTACCTATTTGTCGCTGCCGCCGGCGTCACCATCATGAGAGGCTGCAGGCCCGGCTACCCTTCCAGGAGCCAGTTGCTGCTTCCGCCCATGCAGAGGTGTCTCAGATGATAGGCCATCACGTGGGGCTGGGGAAGGCTCCAAGAAGAGAAGTTGACCTGCTGCCTCTGGGCATGTGCTAGGTTCATGTGAGTGGCGCATGCACAGTCCGCGTCTCAAGTCCCAGGCACTGGAGGTGGGGGGGGGGAGGGCAAAAACAACTCACGACGGACTTGAGGATTGGGACTCAGGCCCAAAGACTTGAATTTGGACTTGGGCCTCCGCTCCAAAGACTCAAACTTGGGACTCAGTCCTGAAGACTTGCCAATGTCCCTGGATGTTACTGACATCCATTGCTGTCATGGGTTGTATGTAGTGGTGGGTGCTTTGTGCTCCATACAAAGCACAAAGCACAGTACCACAGGTGCCACCAAGGCCCATCCCCCCACCAGGCCACTTACCATCATCCACGCACTGACAGGGTCTTTCAGTGGGGGTGGTGACACCCCATTCTGGGCAGGAGTCCGTCCAGCCCTTCCTCATTTCCTCAGGCAACAAACCATTCTCTTGAGGTGGGACAAAGAGTCTTCCTGTGTATCTGATGAGTGGTGGGATGCTTCGGAAGGTGGAGACGTGGCTGGATGGGTTAGCTAGAGTGAGGAGTGATGTGGTGCCACTGCAGAAGGGCCCTGGCAGTGCACAGATGCCAGTAAGTGGCCTGGTTAGCAACACCTGTGATACCATGCATTATGCTTCCTACAAAGCATGAAGTGCCCACTTCTAGATATATGCCATTTGTTGCAGGTAATTAGCATACCCATTCTGTTGATTGGGAAGAAAGAACCAAAAGAAAGAACATTGACCAGTTATTTCCTTCTCCTCTACAAAAACTTCAAAAAGTTTGTTCACTGTATACAAGTTACTCACTGGAGAGTTGCAGATTGATTTTTGTACGGTTTGGCTGCAAAGCACATGGGCTGTTTACATAGGCAAGCTTCCAATATCATTGTCACTCCAACAGGGAAGGAGTTTTTTTCCTGGATGAAGGAAACGTCTTGTCCTTTGCACCTTGGCTCTCGTAGCCACTCTGCTCTGCTCGCTGAGCTTTAAACATAATGTTCCTATGTGGCCACTCCTTTCTCCCATATATATATATAAAACCTTCATGCAGCTACTACAGTTTTGCCTGGTTTGAAGACCTGAAGAAGCATTTGTGGTCCCCAAGGAGAGGGAATAAATTAAACTTCTAATATGAATAATATTTCAGAAAGTAAAATTTACTGGTAATATAATGCATGCACTTACAGCAAGATGACTTTGCTGTAAAATAGTCACATTTCCGAAAGGTAACTTTGGGGTGAAAATAAGAAAATAACTAAACAGGATGCTTCAAAAGCAAAACAAAGCAAAACAACAACAGAGACAGAAACACCAGACAGTTACCACTGACAGGAAGAGATCAAGCTTAAGAACGTTTGACAGGAAAAGTCCAAATGGTTTGATCCACGGGAAACCCCCAGAGACCTCTTGGTAATGGGGTGGATAAGAAATTATGGAAATAAATAAATAAATAAATAAATAAATAAATAAATAAATAATCAGATTGGCATGCACCTTGTAAAAAAAGACCCATATGGAATAAATACAAAGAAGTTCACTTGCTACAGTACTGGTGAATATGTATTTGCGAGACAAATCTTAGCTTAGCCTATGCCTTGGGGGCAAGATGAATTCCAGAAACCCCCAATAGCTGGTTTTAGCTGATAAATAGATAGAGATGGGAGAAACACTTCCCCACTTTTCATTGACTCCAGGCTAAATTAACATCCAGATGTGTTGATATGTGTGAATTCCTACAGTTATGTGATACACGTTAATTTCGATAAAGGCAAAAAGGAGTTGAGCCGCGTGTCCATCACAAACACAATTGCAAAAATAGGTTACAGGCGATACCTTCATAGGCCACTATTAAAAATAAAAAAGGAACGTTGCAAGCTTTCGAGTGCAGTCAATCACCCTTCTTCAAACAGGTCCCAGAAGTTCGGACACAGTGAAAGATGTTCACCAGGAGATTACTTTTAAAGTCCTTATTTAGATGATGTTCTTAAAATCCATGGCTAGATTTTGTTGTAGCCAGCAGGACAGGACTCTAGGTTGGGCCAGAGAATGTGTTGACTTAGTGTGTAGCAACTGTGAAAAAGATGAGTATGAAGAAATGGATGGGGTGGGGATGGCAATACAGTGGTGCTCTTACACTAATGTAAAGCATGACTAGATCACACTGGATGAACAATCCTCACCCAGAAAAGTGCCTCAGAGTGCTTCACGTTCACACTACAAACAGCTTGCCAAGTTATAAATACAGTAGGACCCCATATTCACTTATTCATTATCCACTGATTCAGTTATCCACGATTGGCAGAGGAAAAAATAAATAAAAAATTCAGCAGCCATAAAGCAAGCTACTGTCTCAAAACAGCAGCCATAAAGCAAGCTACTGTCACAAAACAGCAGCCATAAAGCAAGCTACTGTCACAAAACAATAGTATTGGAGATTGTTGGTGTTTTCTCTTATCCACGTTTTCATTATCCACGGGAAGGTCTGGAACCAATCCCCAGTGGCTACCAGGGTCCTACTGTAAAGCTCCCAAAAGAAAGTACTCCTCACACTAGCAATTAGACGGTACCATGGAACTGTTTTATCATTCACATTATAGGATTTTCCAGAGTAAGAAAAAAGAAGGAAGAAGTAATGGAAAACCTACTACAGGTGGGGCATGATGTCACCTGGAAGACCCATAAAATTCAGAGGCAGGTCCATGGCATTAAAAAGAGCCTCATCAGTCTTGCTTAAGGGTTTCTTGCAGGTACTCGGTCAGCCTCTGTGTGCTAAACTAGAATGACTTTTGGTCTGATCTAACAGGCCAGTTCTTATGTTCTTTTGCTCAGTCAAATGATAAAAGATAACACTTTCATATCCCTTTCTTAAGTTTTCCTTATGTTTCAGTTATTGAATCGAATATATGTTTTGTCCTAGCAAAGAGCTGATACAGGAATAAATAAATCAAGAATCCATTCAAGTTTGGAAAAAGTGCACTGAATGTTACAGGGAAACCTATGGCGTGATACCACATTCTCAAATTGCCATTTCCTTGATAATTCAGGCATTGAATTAAACGGGATTTCCTTTCAACATGATATGGGTAGGATTTGGGCTATTAATCATCTTCATTTACCACTCAGAAAAGGAGTTATTTAGCTTTTTTATATGTCTGCCCAACTCCCCAATGTTGCTTGTGTTGGCTTTGCCTTATTATTGTTTTTCTTCATTCAAGCAGAATGCCTGCTGTTCTACTTAAAACTAGAAATTGCCTGTGGTGATAAATGGGAGCCAGTATTTTTGCACCTGACACCCTGCAAGGTTATAAATTACTTATGGGCATGCTATATGGAATCCTCAATATTTATGTTTCTTAAACTAGCAGACTCAGAGGTCAGTGAATGAAAAAATCATTAGATTTGTTAACATGAAAAACAATCAATTATTTATACAGATGTGAATATTTGACATTCACATGTTTGGAATGAAAAGGTTTATTTGGAGATTATTTTCCTCTACATTCCTATCTCCCATTAGCAAACTTAATACGTGCCAAAATGTGAACTTCAGTGTGGTTCTTCTTAAAGTAACAAAATATGCATAATAATAGATAGGGGAAAAAACAAAACTATATATGTTAACACGTTCCCTAGATGAAATGAAATATTTCAGATATTAATCTGATATCAAGCTCCCATGATGAACGTCAAAGTGCTTAATAATGTAGAGGAACAGCTTTACTACATATTAAATTATTTGTTATTATGATATATCGAGTTCAGTACAAAGTAATTTAATTTAAGACTGCTGTGCAGAATATCGTTGAAGGTTTCCTGCTTCAGCTCAATAATAAAAACAATCCTAGGGCAGCGCTGTAGGGTTTGGCTACCTTGAGACTGGAGAAAGATAAAAAGAGAACATTAAAGTAACAGTCTCTTTGTAATACACTTGTTTTACAAATACTTGAACAACCTATTAAAAAGAAGAAAAACAGGCACTCAAGCCATCTGTCCTACATCAAATTTCCTAAGAATACAGTTCTACCAAAAGCATGCTTTCATATTCAGTAAGTCCACATAGAAGCTCCCCATTTGTTATGTCCAGATTCAGTGGCAATTAGAACATCGCTCTTTATCATCATCTTCTTCTTCTCTTCTTCTTCTTCTTCTTCTTCTTCTTCTTCTTCTTCTTCTTCTTCCTTGATGATTAGCCAATTCACTGTTACCAAGATAAACTCTCAATATTTTATGTAAAACTGCATTGAAAGCAACATATAAGTGACCACGATATAAGAAAGTTCAGTCAGGTACAAATTCAACTTTTTGTGTGCATGTACTTGATCTGACATTTTTATAATATTTAAATCCATAAATGTAACTAGAATTTTAAAAGAACAGTCAGAATAACAGCTGGAATGTAATTTAATGTAATGCAATTTTTGTTTGGCAACAATTTGGTGGTAGAAAATTCCACATTCAGAATAATGAATGGTTAAATATGATTCCTTCTATCTTGGTTGATGTTGATCCCAGTAGTTATGTATATCTGGTAGCAGAATGCAGAAATTGACAATAAAACACAGAAATCAATTTCTGATTCAACTCCTTATTTATTAGCAAAAGTATTGAGGTTGGCACAAACTAGAATAAACCACAATTTAGCACACTGAAACCTTTACACAATGTTACAGAATTGTAAGCACTGAATAATTGCGGCAGGGGTTTGAATTTCTGATAAGATGATATTTTTGCTACATAACAAGAGTACTGTACAGAGATCCACAGATCTGCAATTTCTCCCAAGTCCATCCCGTTCTCATTAAACTCTCAGTAACTCACTCTGACAATTTGTAAGAGAAAGAATAAAAAAGTTTATTTACTTTCAGTGGCTTAACATTAAAGAACAACAGTGACAAACACCTGCCACCAATGAATGAAAGAGAGAGATAAAACACTCAGCAAAGAGGGAAGGCTCTCTTTGAATTTAAAAAGGTGGAAGGAAGGATTTGTTAGTGCTGGGGAGAGGTTCATCCCAGCCCAGAAATGTCCCTCTCACTCACTCAAACCATCAGCTAAGATGTGTCCCCTACAGCCCCCTGAGCACTTGTTGCTTGTAGGAGGAAATGCCAAAGAGCAGGAGCGGGAATACTTATAGTTCTGCTTCTTGGCCTGCCCTCTCCCTGCCTTCAAGCTGTGTTGACTGCAGACAGATCTGTGCTGCGATGAGCTGTGCACTAGTTGGGGTTAGTGTGTGGTCTAGTAATTGAAGATGGTACTTGAGGCTACAAACTAAGGGGCACATTGATTTTAAGTTAAATTAATATGTTTTTAATCATCCCAAATGCATGTGCTTAGGGCCCCTTTTTGACATGGCCTTGGAGTAACAGCTCGGTGAAATAAGCAGCTTTTATTAACTATTGGATAGCTCTGTATAGGTGCAGAGCCAGAGGTTGGGAGCTTGATCCATAGGCCACTTTCCAGTTCTGCAGTTCTGAGGTGGTGGTGGTGGTGGTGGTGGTGGTTGTAATAGGACTGATTGTGGAGTTTGTATATGTATAGAATACTGATTCTGTGTAGAAGCAGTGCAGCCAACAGATTGGAATGCATGTTCCAAGGGAATTGGAACTGAAACATATACAATGTGAACCATGTAACTTGGTGTTTTCTGGGTTTTAAAAAGACTTAGGTGGTTACTTCATGTCTGTTATGTCTTTGTTAGTGTTGCGCTTAGGAGCGGTACAAAAATGTTACTTCACATCTGTTGCGCAACTACTGAAATTTGTCTCGACCACGCCCCCGGAACGGGTGCTAAGTGCGACAATACTGTTCCTGGTGCTGGGGTAGGGTTTTCCCTTGTCACTTTTTGTTCCCACTTTCTATTCCGAGACAAGACACCATGTAGTAAGGACTGTCATGCAACAAAACATTTGTTTCTCTCAGAAAACTGTGTCCATTTTTAAAATTTATTTTGACTTTTCAGAAGCAAAATATCAAAAAAAAGAATTTTTAAGCCCCCCCCCCCAAAGGAAAATGGAAGCTTCAGTGTTTCTCACAAATTAAAACATGTCATGTTTCACGACCATGAAACTGAAACAGGGACAAAACCACATGATCGTTACCAATGCTGTCACGGTACAAAACTAGTCGCGGAACAAAGAAGGACATGAAGTAACCACCTTAATAGAAGCCAAAGGGGTGAACATATGCTATGGCCCTTGTGAAAAATCACACCCTCACTGGAATTATATTGGCCTCAGGACCCATGGTTTCATTGATCTCGGTGGAAAGTTTACGTCTGTTATGAATAGCATCTTTCAGTGGGACTTTGGGACTGGGTGGAAAAGCAATGCTTCTCCTTTGCATATCTCTTCCAGTTCTCACCAGGGCACTGCTTATGACTTGCTTTAAACACTTGGAGCAGATGCATGAAGTACAAAGCTGCTACTTGTAGTTTGGCAGGGCAGAGTTATAAAGTAGTTGTTTACCTGCAACTACTACCAGTTGCCCCATTCCCGTCCCTTAAAAGTATTTATTTTAGAGACTGGGAAACCAGGATGTCTACCCCTAAAACAAGGCTACCACCGAGTCTTTCCTCCTTTCCCCATTTTTGTTAAAAAATATGCTACCAATGCTATCTTCTGCAGGGAATAATGGGCACTGAACAACAGATTCTAGGATCTCTGGTAGAAAAATGCCAGCCTCTGCCATCTGCTGCACTAAACTGGCCATCAATATAACATTTCTTCCATTTTGGAGGAGGCAGATGTAGAAATATGCCCCCTCCCCAGTACGCTTATGAATATACAGTATAATTGCATCACCTTTTCACAAAGTTCTTATATTTATAATTGTGGAACATATGAGGAACATACTTTATTTTCAGGGAGAGCACAAGCTGCACATGATAGGTTGTTTCTCAATAGTAAAAAAAAAATACTTCACAAAGATGTAGGACATTTCCTCCCTTTGTGGCAAATAACCTTTCTCATACCTTTAGGGCTACACAGTGGTAGTTTTGAATATAAAGCAATGTGGGATTTCTAAAGTATGCTGCGGGAATTCTAGGGAGATATTGCAGCAATTTTGACTGTTTCAGTCCTTGAGCAGTTCAAAGACATCAAGGACTCCACTCTTTCCTTGGATATGCTTTATTTGTGAAAGTCCCAATGGCTTCTGTGAAAACAGCATACACACCTCAGAAAGTGAAACCAGCTCAGGATATTAACTAAGGCAATCATTTTTTACCCATCTGCCTGGGAATAAGTGTGCCACTCTGTGATTATGTGGGGCTAAATTTCAAGGGATGGTATAAACACAATTAGAAATGGTTCATAGAAGATGTGTTGTTGTTTGGAAACAAACAGCAAATAGGCAATAATTTAAAGATATATTGAGCAGAATACAGTACTTCACTTACAAAAGTACAATCTGAAAATCAAGGTGCCATAGCATGCTCTGTCATGAAATGTTGATGGAAGCTATTGTGAATTTGATTAAAAACCTGCATCTAGCTAGGCACCCACGGGTAGCCTAACCTGATAGAGGGTGCAGAGATGCCAACCAAAAAAGGAAGAAATGAATCCATTTGGGGAGGGGAGAGAGAGACTGAAATGCAGGACGTTAATATTATGTTAAATTTATTCTAAATCAAGGCATGTGTTTACCTTTTGTGGTGCAAAAATTTAATGTCATATATTCAGACATACCTCTGTATTTCTTCCTTGGTACATAATGGTTGAAATCCCTCCATGTAAAAAAAAATATATGTAACTGTCATTCTGTTCCTAGTTGGAAAATAATGAATCCCCATCATGAGTCTTTGAGAGTGTGGACACACACTGGTTTGGTGTATACTGTACACCCAAGTCCCCATTGAATTGCAGCAGAGCCCTGCAATTAGCTGGCAGTTAGGAACAGTCTAAAAGTTATAGTGGTTTTTTTTTAATGCAAAGCAACAGGATTTCAGCCTCTGTGTGAAGATGTGGTCAATCCTCAGTGGATTCTTTCAGCCAAGTAAATATTAGACCCTTCTTCGTGCTGGGAATTCTTACTCTTCAGCACAAGTATTGTAAGACGTTTAAATTCTACATGAAGTTGCTGGAGTTCTTTGGATTTATTATACCAGATGTTATTGTACGCTCTGTTTTTGAGGAAGAAGATGAGAATGGCACTTTGAAAAGAAACAAACTAAGAATTCTTAAACTAATTCCCCAGGAGGACGAAGTAAGAATTATGCTTCGTTTTTATTTCTAAAAGTTATTGCACAAGGACTAATATATCAGTATGAATGTCTCCTGAGCTTGAGCCAGATGTAGTAATGCATAGCAATTTGATATTATTTATATTCACATCTGGAAAGAGGAGCAGATACTTCCAGGATCCAAAGAGGGTGGTTATTGGTCTTCAAGTTCTCATGTCACCCTCAGGAAGCAAGATACTGTCGTGTATTTTAATAGAACATGATGTAGAATATTTTCATACAGTGCATATATTATCTGGTGAATCCTTTTTTATTAGAATGTTTTTCTTATTGTAAATACAGTCAGGCTTATTGGCCAATCATATTCCTAATTGTTTTTATTCAGCAGAGTGTAACATAGTAATTACATGTGTTTTGAAGTACTAATATTACAGTATCACGTTTGCCTGTTTCCACTTTCAGTAATTCAATACAAATACATGCAAGTGTCTCCTTTTGCTAGAAATATAGACATATTTTGACGTTACAGAATCAAAATATTAAAATGTGAAAGAAAATGGCTGACTTAAACGTAAAAGGTACTGTATTTTGCTCACTTCTGTATTTATCATAGGTGATGTGTTTCCCTGGACAGAACCCTGTTGATAGTGCACAATTGACCATGACTAAACAATGAGGTGTCATGCATGCTTGACACACAGGACTGGTCATGTGCCCCAATGTTCAACCAATATGCAGCTTGCACCCCATATGTTAGGCATAATTACCCATAGCAAATTTAGCAAAATCTTAGACTAACATATTATAGGATTTCAGTTACTATACTATATAGGGCTAATATGAATGTGCTAGCCATTTTCAGTATTTAAGGGCCAATTTTAAAGCTCTAACACTGATTTGGTTGAACTCAGACATAATTAAGCGTGAAGCTATTAATACTGTTTACACTGCAGACCTCTCAAGGTAGAAGTACAATGTGTAAGGTGCAAGGATACCATATTTCATTCATTCATTGTAAATTTTGTTCATTCAAGGATACCTGACTTCATCCATCTATCCATCCATTGGTCACCTTTTTCCCAATAAGGGGACTAAGAGAGCTCACAGTGTTAAAAATAGAATTAAAAGCATAATAAATCATACAGTAAAACAATTAAGTAATGTTAGTACTTAAAATACATTGAATGATTGAAAACACTGAAAACATTTAAAGCCAATTAAAAGACAGCATTCAACAACTCACTTATGATCAAGATTCCCCCTAAGGTGTCTGCACAGGGCATTCCATCCCCTGGTATGCATGCCTCTGTCCCCATGGCACACCAGCCATGTCCATTTTTGTTCTGGTTGTGATGAAACCCACAAAGGAGAAGAGGAGGTGCACACATGCAGGATAGAGCGCAGTGGTTAAATGCTTGCACTGCAGGTAAAACTGTGCTCACGGCCTGGGGTTCAATCCCAGGTAGCAGGCTCAAGGTTCACTCAGCCTTCCATCCTTCCGAGGTCGGTAAAATAAGTACCTAGCTTGCTGGGGGCGGGGCAATGTTGTAGCCTGCATAGTGTAATTAAAACTGTAAACTGCCCAGAGACTACTTGAAGTGAGACTCAGGCTCAACCCTGGAAAGACCGAGGTTCTGTTCTTCGGGGGTGGCCAGGATGGATACAGTGGCCCTCTTCCCAGTCTGGATGGGTCCACCCTCCAGCTGGCGCAAAGAGTGAGGAGTCTGGGCGTCGTCCTGGATCTGGACATGTCCCTGGAGCCCCAGGTGGCAGCCGTGACCAGGTCGGCCTTTTATCATCTTAGGCTAATTGCCCAGATTCGCCTGTACCTTGATGGGGGACTCCCTGAGGACAGTGGTACAGGCCCTGGTCATATCGAGGTTGGATTACTGCAACACTCTCTACATGGGGCTCCCCTTGAACCTTGTCCGTTGACTGCAGCGGGTCCAGAATGCGGCGGCCAGGTTGGTGGTTGGTGCGCATAGGTATGATCGCATCACCCCCATCCTGGTCTGCCTGCACTGGTTGCCCGTTGCCTCCCGAATAAGGTTCAAGGTGTTGGTTTTGATTTACAAAACCCTCCATGGCTTGCCCCCTGTCTATCTGGCAGAGCGTATTTCCTGACAATTAGACCTGGCCCGACCCACACGATCTTCTTTGGCCCTCTTACTTCGGACCGTTACTCCGAAGGAGGCCCGTAAAGCAAATACTCGCAAAGGGGCCTTCTTGGTTGCTGGTCCTGCCATCTGGAACTCCCTGCCGAGCGGGTTACGGCAGGCTCCGTCGCTGGCATTGTTTAAGAAAGCCTTGAAAACCTGGCTATTTAGGGACGCCTTTGGCAACGGCTAGGGATACATGTTTTCTCTGCCCCTCGCCATGACCGATTGCCTGCTCTGGATGTTACTGTTATTGTTACTGTTTTTAACTTTTAAAAACCTTTTTTTTCTGTAAACCGCCCTGAGTTCTCATTCAGGAAATAGGTGCGGTATACAAATTTGAAAACAAACAAACAAACAAACAAACAAATAAATAAATAAATATAAGCAGAACACTTTAGAGGCCCACACAGCAGGACTGAAAATTAGAGGGGATATTGGTTATGATTGTTAAATACTCCCAATAAATTAACTCATAGCAGTTGACAAATGTTTAAAAAATAGCTGAAACATAGCTACTGTAAATTAAACTTTAAAAAGCTACTGAACATGGCTATGTAAGAGCACGTTTTTAAAAGTAAACAAGAAAGTATCTGTCATTAAGAGGCTTCCTTGGCAGCCAGTCAGTTGCCTAGCTGAACATCATGATATCTGTTTAAAGCAAAGTGTTCTGCTTATATACCACCTCATAGTGCTTAAAGCACTCTCTGGGCAGGTTACAACCTAATTATGCAGGCTACACATTGCCCCACCCCCTCTCCCAGCAAGCTGGGTACTCATTTTACTGACCTTGGAAGGATAGAAAGCTGAATCAACCATGCGGTGGCTACCTGGGATTGAACCCCAGGTTGTGAGCACAGTTTTAGCTGCAGTACAGCCAGTTAACCAATGCACCATAAGGCTCTTATTGACAGAATGAGAATATGGGAGAGTCCAATCTGACTTGCATTGGGAGCAGTTAATGGAAACAGCCACACACACAAAATAAAAGCATTGAAAATATACCTTTGATAGTAGTGACACCAAGAGAAAGGACTCTCGCAAAGGTCTTATGATCTGAGAGGTTGTCCAGAGTTTTGTGGTTCAGTGCCACCAATATGCAGATGACTCCAAATCTATATCAACTTTCCACCTAAATCTGAAGAGAACAGATGCACTAGATCTGTGTCTGGTGTAACAACCAACCAACCAACCAACCAACTGAACGAACAAATGAACGAACGAACGAATGTGGGAGAATGAACTGAAACTTAAGACAGAGGTACTCCATGCCAGTCGAAGGGCAGCTCCAGCCCAGCCTGTACTGAGTGGGGTGACACACTCTCTCTGAAAGCACAGGTGAACAGGTTGGAATTAGAGATGGACACAAACCAGTTTGTTCTCAGTTCGTAAGGTGACAGCACAGATGCTACTGCTCCCTGTCCCTGCCTCCTTTGTGTCAGGGAGCCACTCAAAGGGCCCCCGTGAGCTAGCTTCATGCACCTCCTAACTGATCTTCTAGTACTATCAACAGCTCGGACTTCTGTGTCTCACTGTAAGGATCAGCCCTCCTGGAGTTTGCATGGTTGATTTCCATTTCACCCTCTTAGTGTCCTCTCTTCTGTTCAGTGTCCTGCTCTGAGGATTTCTTACCAAAATCAACTGAATATAATATTTTAAATTCTGCAATATATTGTATTTTAATGCATAATTGTGTATAAATATTAAAACAGCACAAACCATGCTCATCTCCTGTGTATAGTTTAAATATGGCTATGGTATTTATGTGGACATAGTTGACAGCAAACTGCTGCTGTTCTTGTTTTAATCCGATTTCTAAACTGTATTCCAGATAAGCAAATAAATTACAATAAATTAGTTTCCACCAACCGTCTGCTGCTGCTCTGAGACTGTCATGAGAACAGATGGTATTTATTAATGGCCACCAGAGGCTGCTCAGTCACCACACTCTGATCCCTGAAGATTAAAATCTATGTGGCAGAACAATAAAAATGTGATGCTGTGCTGCTTTTTTGAAATTATTTCTCATATAAAACAGCAGTGCATTTATTGGTGGTCTTCTCTTTGGGGCCATTAATTGTCTTGTATAACAAGGCAAACGGGAGTAACTGCACACTCTGTTACCTGAGCCAGCTTTCCTCCACAATACCATTCAGTAACCTTCAAGAATTTTCTTTTTCATTGAAGCAAAATATGTTTTAAAGCTGTACTTTGAGATACCACCCCCAACACACACTTTTGATCAGGAACAATTCAAAATTCCAGAGTCGTTTTCAATTCACTAGATTTTTCTTTGCTCCTTTTTTCAAGTGTTATTTTATTTTAAAAAAAAGAATTGTCTTGTTTCTTCATTTTCCCAAGTTTTACTTCATGCATTTGGGAAGAAAATAAATGCTAAGAAGAGTCACATAATCAGGAGAATGATAAGCAAGCCATGTGTTGTGGAAGGGAAGGCCTTTTGTATGCTTTCGATTGAAGGCTTCCCCCTGGGCCTCTGTCGCCTAGCATTGCAGTGGACAAATTCAATAACAACCTCAAAACACTCGGTAAGCCGCAGTAGGAAACTGATAGGGGAAGGAATGACAAAACGACATTCCAAAAGAGCTTTGGAAGCACATCAACACAGAGGGTTAATTGTTAGTAAAGAACACACATTTGTTACTTTGTGGTGAAATATTTGAGCATTTGGCCATTTCTGATATATATAGCATTCTACATGGCCTTTCTATTTATTTGAACACTGTCCTTTTTGTAGCCATTTCTTTACGTCTATATGATGTATATTTATGTGACCTTTCGTTGCATTATGATTTCAGAAGTTAATAAAATAGTTTTTTTTTTTCAGCAGACGATCAGCAACATACTTTTGATGCTAGGAATATGATAGGGTCACTGGATTTAAATTAGCAATGTGATTGCACATTCACTATTAATTTCCGTTGAGAGCACAATCCTTGACAATTACTTCAGCTGTCAATCAATATTTTTACAACACCTTTTGACTCATTAAGAAGAGCAGTAATAACAGCAGCAAGTCATTTCCCAACCTTTTGAGCAAAATATTATGCAAATGCAATATGCAAATTGGAAAGCTTATCTGGAAGAAAAGTTTGCTTTTCTTTTTCATTAAAGCTTCAATGCCCAGAGGCACATGACATGATATGGTTTACTTATAAGAGCAGTCAGTCACCAAGTGTTTATGTTTTAGAGAACATTAGTAAATTATTTCAGCATTTGAAAGACTTCTTTTGCTTAGTGATTGTAATCTTTTATGTACCTTCATGATAGAATAAATAATAATTGCTTATAGGGATCTGTGCAATCCATTCATAGTGGAATAAACACAAAAGAATGCTATAGAACTGAACTCACGTGTAGGGATTAAAACAGATTAAGGAGAAGATGCAAAGTTCATAGTTTTAAGGAACCAAATAAAAAAGCACCAAGTAAGCCTTTTTTAATGTCCCTTCGGTAAACTTTATGCTATCAAGCCAAAGTTCAAAAAAAACACATTCCCCCTTTTCTTTTTAAATATCCTCTGTGTTCTCTCCTACTTAAAATCAATAAGATTTAGCAACATGGAAATTTGTGGTTCTGTAGACAAGGAGAAAAAGCACTTCAATTTAATGAACATTTCTTAAAAGCAAAAATAACTTTGTTAAATGAGAATTTCCTCAGTAGAAATATACAGAATGTAGAGAACCATGACTCATGCGGTATATACCCTATTAATCTGACATGATTTAATGTGATACTTTTTTTACCTTCCCAATTTGCATGTCTGTGAATAGACTTCCTAAATATCACCTTCAGGTCCAATGAGTAAAAATGCAAGCCCAGTGTATAAAGCGTTGGTTGGATGAACAACATAAGGCAGCCCAAATACCTCATATGAATGGGAGGGGAAAGGGTCCAAGCTATTAAATAAGATATGCTCCATTGCCATTCTCCTGTGGAGCACTGTGTTGAGAATGAGCTTGATGCCGTGTAAACATTTTTGATGATTCATTAAATCAGGGGAGGGAGGCAGAGGGAACCGCTTCAGTTCAGCCTTGTTTTTTCAGTTTAATTGTAAGCTGTCTTGATAATGAGTTTGCTAACTGCCATACTTGCTCTAGAATCCTCCCTTGATTAAATGGACAAAAATGATTAAGTCATGGCATTTAGAAAGTAGTAGTAGTAGTAGTAGTAGTAGTAGTAGTAGTAGTAGTAATAATAATAATAATAATAATAATAATAATAATAATAATAATAATAATAATAATAATAATAATAATAATAATAATAAAAGAACAAAGCCTGAAGCCTAATTTATATGCTAAAATGGATGTGTGTGCAAGTTTTGCATTACTACTTACATATATACCTTTGGGTAGTGGGCGGCATACAAGTTGTAAAAATAAAATAAATAAATAAATAAATAAATATGATCCAATACAGAACATAGTAACCATAGCAACATCTCTATCGGGACAAGCAGATGCTTGAAGCACAGCAATGTCGTAACGAAGCATGTACATCAAAATGTCATGACAGTTTAAAGAAAAGAAAGGGACAATAGAAAGAATTAAAATAAAGGTTTTAAAAGAAAACCTTCATGTCAAAGGGTGTAAAGCAATATAAATATCTCCTGGTCTGATGGGAGATGGTGATCAATAAAAAACCTGGCTTTTGACTCAACTGATCATCACAAAACTACAAGGAGCCCAGGAGAGGTAATGAAGATAATGAAACACTAAGGGGAAGACACAGAATTATGGCTTTTCCTCCATAGATATGTTGTTTTGATATGCCTCTTTCAGGCAATGAGCTCCTTTTTTGAACTTAATTTACATTCTGCCCACAAATTAACTTTTGTATTTGAATGTACTTTTGTCTTGAATTTCTCATAGTTGTTAGATTTTCCGATGGCAATCACATGTGTAACTTTTCATAAGTTGCAAGGAGGTCTTTTAAAGAATTTGTACCTTCAGCTTTATTCATAGATGTCAACTGACTCTTGCATTTTTACAACTTTGAAGTAGTCTGTGCATATGAAACATAGGCCGTTACTTCACGAGCCGCTCGCTTCGCGGCTAGCCTTCTTTTCTGTGCGAATCGATCGTTTCAGTCCGCACGCTCCTCCTTTTTGGCTGCGATGCCACCCCGACCACGCCCCCTTTACCGTGCTCCAAGCGGGGCGAGTGGTTCCCCTGGCTGCTGCCGGGAATCTTTTCGCTTCGCATCTTGCTTCGCTCCCAACGTCACGTGTGGTCTCGGTTTTTGGCTTTTATTTCAAGTTTTTTTAAAAAATATTCAAACAGGGATATCGATGCATCGCTATATCGTTTCATCGCTTTGCGCTGTTACTTCCTTGCTCGAGTAGGGGCGGCGGCGGCGGCGGCGGCGGCGGGAGCAGGAGGAGCCGCTGCCGCCTCTCCCGGCCAGAGCAGGGCACCCGGGGCAGGCAGCGTGCAAGCGGCGGAGGGCGGGCGGCTGTGCCATGCGGGGCTCCCCCCGAGTAGCGGCGGCAGCGGCGGGGGGGCTGCCAATGATGCCAGGAAACAGTTGAAATCAGTAGAGCCATTGCAACTGACAGTCCAGCATCAGTGCATCGATACGCCGTCAGTAGGAATTTTTTTTAAGGACGGATGGGAAATAACGAACGTTGAAAAGTGGCATGCGAATGCGAAGGGAGCACGTGAGGTTGTGCTCGAATCGGTCCTAAAACTGCAGCTCGTGAGTACTGAGAAACAGGGGCGGGAGCGAAGCGAGAACACGTGACCGCCAAGTGACCGCCTCCGAATTCAAATCGAAGGCAATATCGCTGCGGAGCGCCGCGCCTCGTGAAGTAAGGGCCATAGAAGCAATGTGGATGAACTAACCTTGTAGAATTAGGCAAGCTGATGTTGCCTGGAATTATTGCAACAGTGAAAACATTTGTGCTTTGATACTCATTTATGCTTTTGATAAGATTGTCAGTGATTGTTTGATTTCATTTTGGAATTAACCCTCTTATTGTGTAATGGCAGCTGTGATTGACACAGGCTTCTGATTAACAAAGAGAGAGAGAAAGAAGAAGAGGTCTGGAAAGTTCTGTAGCACTCTTAGGAAGAAGATCGTTGGGGCATCTGATCTGAAAAAGCCTGCACTGACTCCCCATGAACATCAACCTAGATATACATCCTTGACTTATGACAACTTTGTCTGAGTGAAATAACTGCAGTTTGGATCCAAAGAATTACAGAGTTTTCTTGTGCTGTATTAAGTGTAGGATTGTCAGAGGTCAGCAATATTCCCAGTCACTGAGATTTCAGAGCCAAAGCCGGAGGCCAAAACCAAGAGTTTCTAGGCTAATGCCTCAGACTTGTCCACTCTAACCATAAAGATTGGTGACAAAGTAATGGGAGAAGGGGGGGAGGGAGAGAGGGGGGGGAAGTTTCCAAAAGATTGCTTTGTTCTGTGAAGTAAAGCAGTGCTATATTACTAATTGCTGCTGTAAAATCTGCTACAATGAAGGTAAAGCATGTGTTTTGTTTCTGACAACATATACATTCCAGAAAAACATTGGCAATATAGAAGGAAAAACAGGAAGAGGGTGCCCTTCTACAAGAAGACTGTACCTTAATTTGGCCAAACACACGGAATTTTGATTGTCAATCGACTTACAAATTGCTCTCTCAGCAGAAATGTGCAGAATGCTAAGGCCCATTGTGTCATGAAGAGTGATAATATACTGCTGACTCTGGATTTTAAATTGGCATGATTGGCAGATGCATTAGGACTGATACAGAGAGGAATCTGAAGTCTGTAATTACAGGAGATTCTGAGAAGCTACTAACCAAGTTTTATACCTATTGATTATGCCATTGCAAAAGAATTGTCTTGCTACTCAAAGCAGTACCCTTGATAGATCAAAAATACTGCCTCCTACCTTGCATTGAACATTTAAAGCACACATGCGGTAGCCTGACAATTTTTTTTAATGAAAAGAACATGGTTCATCTAAAGAAGTGTTGGCAAACCTATGGCACGGGTGCCAAAGGTGGCACTTGGAGCCCTTTCTGTGGGCACCCAGCATCGCCCCTTCACAGCTACCTGTATTCGGGTTAAATGGCTGTATTGGCACTTTGAAAAAAAATAGTGTGGTTTGAATCAGTTTGGGCACTCGGTCTCTAAAAGGTTTGCCATCACTGATCTAAAGTGATGCCACTGAGGATACACGACCCTAATAAGTTCATTAAATACTGATGTGGCCTGAGCCGATACACCACATCAAGGTATATTTACTGTATGGCTGCCTAATTTTCTTTTGAATGCCTCCAGCACTGGAGCCCTCACCACCAACCAATGTAACCAGTTCCATTGTACTGTTCTAACAGTGAGGAAAAATCGAGGATTATTGAGAACAGAGCGATGTGGAACTTACTTATATAGTTATAATGTGATAATGATATAAAGGAATTCATACATAATAGAGTAGAGGTAGGAAAGATCTTTGTGGATATCAGAGTGCTGACACTTTATAGCACCGTACAAAAAGCTGCCTTTATGAAAATGCTGTTCTAATATTAGATTTGTGTGAATCCAATCCAAAGATTTTGCCATCCTTTTTGTGTGTGTAGAAAATCCACATTCTGGCATTTGTTCAGACAGGCAGCTTGCATGTTTCATTTTTACCATTCCCAGATCTCAGATTCCTCTGAGATCACAGAGTTATAAAGTGGTCTGTTTATATACCGCCCCATACCACTTCAAGTAGTCTCTGGGCAGTTTACAGTTTTAATTACATCATGCAGGCTACACATTGCTCCACCCCCCCAGCAAGCTGCATACTCATTTTACTGACCTCGGAAGGAGGGAAGGCTGAGGCAACCATAAGCCAGCTACGAGCACCTGGGATTGAACCCCAGGCTGTGAGCAGTTTTAGCTGCAGTACAGGCCTTTAACCACTGCTCCACGAGATCTGATATCTCAAGTTATGTTAACTATCTCGTGAAGTCATGAAATGGTCATTGGTGTGGCCACACCAAATCATCTTCTCTGGTCGTTCCCTGGTTTTCAGGAGAGTCCAGGGTTATGAAATGGCATAAAGGTCAGAAAGAGTGGAATCATGGTTGGTGAGGAACACCCAGGATACAGCTGTTGGGGTGATGAAGAAAGCCTACTTGTTTTCCCCATGACATCCTCAAGTAGCTGTCCATGGGTGTATTTCAGAGTGGTGAGTGACTGACAGGATCGTCTTGTGTACAGGAAAAGTATTGGTGCTTTGACAGTTTTGCAAGGTTCTTTTTCATGTTGGGAGAGACAGGGCACTGGCAGATTCTAGTATCCGTTCATGTTTGTTGTGGTTGATAACAGCTGGCTAGAAAGGACTGACATGGTAGACGGGAGTGTAATGAATGCTTCCAGAGGGTACTTCATGCTAGCCACGTTGAAAGATGCAGTAGTACAGCAGCTCCTGAAAACTCCTAACCTTGTCCTTTGATCCCTAACTTAAAATTATTCTGTTATTGACATCAGTGTAAAATATTTTAATATGAAAAGAATGATGATAATAGAGATGATTAGTCATACTACAAATTAGTAGCCTAAGACGGAAGATAGGTTTACAGCTTGGGTGAAGAATAAACAGATTAGTTTAATTTTAATGGTAATAAAAGTACACTCCTACTTTCAAGTATGCCACCTATTTCTAAGTACTATAATTATCCTTGTCAGGTCATAGCACTGAACCTTGCTGCATACATTACCTTGGACGACATGCAATAGTGTGCAGTTTTCCTAATCTCTTAATGTCAGTAGGCCTGATTGGATATTGCAGACTGAAATTGTTCATAGGGAACAGGTGAGAATGCAAATGATATAGATTGGGTTTCAAGTGCTCAGACTTTTGCAGGTAGACTTTTATTTCTCTTTCAACTACATGGAATAAGGACCTGTCTAGTGTCCCTGGTCAGGAGGAAGAGGTGACAGAAAAAGGTTTCCTGAAGCCTTTGCTGGCTCTCTGGCTACTAACTTGCATATGACTACAGTACAACCCCTGCATCCACTGATTCACCAGTGGCAGATTCAGTTATCCAGGTGCAGGGGAGGTCCGAGCCCGGCGGCGAGGAGGGGGCAGGGAAAGAAATCTTACCTCCACTGATGCTGGCCAGCCGCTTTCCTTGCTGCCACTGGTGCCATCCTTCCATCCAATCTCCGGAGACGTGGGGTGGCAGACCAGATGTTTGAGCTCAAGTGGGAAGTTCAAAACTTCTGGTCTGTTGCCTGGGACCCAAGCAAGAAGTTCAAAGGTTTGTTGGCCAGGCGGGTCCTCTTAAGTCCCCACCCTACCCCTCTGGAGGGTGGGTGGGTGACTGAAGCAAGGAGGGCTGCCGGCTGGCATTAGCAGTAAGTTTTCTTTCTTTCTTTTGTCCTCGCTGCCACCACCACCACCCCTACAGGGTTAGCCTTGGTGTTGCTCCAACACCAAGGCTAGCTTAGACCACCACTCTGCTGTACTCACGCCTACCACCCATATAATATATGCTTGGATCAGGACTCCTGTTGTAAATTTGTTACAGCATCGCCTGATGAGATCGAGAGCTCTTGCTTTAAGTTATCCAAAGGATGCTAGCAAAGAGGTACTATATGACTTATTTGTCCAGACAGAATACTTTGTTTCTCAGGATCTCATACTGGGCTTGAATCTATGGGCACACATTTTGTACATATATTGTTAGAGGGAACAAAGGTGCTAGCCCTGGGTGCAGCTGAAGGGACCCTAAAACTTGGTAACTCCTAGTGAGTAGAGGCAGTTTAACTCAATGTGCAGATATCTGTATCCACTCAGTACATTTCTGGTCTGTGAAAACAATAATTGAGAAGTTAAGAGAAAAGCTTAATGGCAACCACAAATATGGAGCTTTTCGGTGTGAAAGCAGATACATACCTAGTGCTGCGTCATTTTCTTTGCATTTTAGGCACGTAGAAGTGAACTGAGGAAATGAAGTAACTGGACGTGTGCAAATACTCAAGCTTTCCACTTTGGTTATCATTTGTCCACTATAGAGCTCTAAGACATTTCTTGATTTGCGAAGCGTTTTCTAAGCAGCAATTTACTCCTCAGCTAGATAAATATAGTCCTTGATGTAGCAAAAACCACCATGATAGGCCCCCATTGAGGCTTCAAGTTGGCTCAATTGTACCTCAAGATCAAAAGACAGATTTCCCTTCTGAGGGAGTGGATGAGAGGATTGAGCTAATGCCTTCTCAGGCACTGGCATTTATAAAAAAAGAGAGATGGGGATTTTAGCTTGAGTGTGTATTTGTGTATATTTTTATTCTGAGAACAGTATAAACAACTCAATGGCTGTATTCCAGACCTCAACTTCAAAGCAGGGGTCAGAGAGACTTTAAAAAAAGAGATAAACACTATCCCCCCCTGGAGAGGGGGAATTCCCAAGTAATTATTTTCATGCCCTGGGTTATTCAATGTGTGAATGTGACGCTTCTGACCCTGGTTCTAAATTACTGAAAATTAGCATGTCTCTCAGAGAAGAGGAAGCATACAAAATTCCCAGCAAAAACCTGACACCCAGAAAATATGGAGTTTCTCTTGGGTAGTTGGCATCATGGAAGGACCACTTGCAGCTATGCGAAGGTCGGGCCTCTTGGGGGGGGGGGCATTTTATGTAATCAAAGCCCTGGCATTCCACAAGTTTTTCTCTTTTGTGAAATGACAGTCTCTGATTGCCTTTCGGGGCTTGCAGTTTACATTTGAAAAAATTCAACATTTATTCTGCTGGCAACTCTCGGGAGCCTGTTTCGGGTTAAGAGTGGATGCAGAAGAAGTTAGATAAGAATGCAAACAATCGCTTCGCTCCTCCCGCCCATTGACTTCCCTCTTTGGGGCTGGAGACACCGCTTCCAGCTGCTTTGCAGCCTTCTTAAACCCCTTGAAAGCTTCCTTAATCCTCGTGTAGGCAGCCTGTACGTGTCATTCCTCCCTCCCCCTTCTCCTGATTGGCGAGGCTATTTCATGGCCTAATTCAGCCAACTACCTACCTCTCTCTCTTTGAGCCGCGATTTGAAATAGGAGCTCGGCGGACAGTTGTTCCTCTTCCCCTCCCTGACTTGTAATAGGCTATCCCGGGATCGGCGAGGTGGAGAAACTTGACATTGTTGGGTTTGGGAGGGGTCTTTTTTTTGGGGGGGGGGGGAATCCCTCGCTCTCTGCCGGCGGGAACACAAAAGATCGGAAAGGACTTGGGCGAGAAACGGGAAAGTTGCCGGCTTGTTGGGGTGGCCGCGGGGAAACGGTGGAGGGGATCCTGGATTTATCCCGGAACTTTTCCCATGTCTTGCTGGATGGATCATGGGATTCTGAAGATGAGGCAGGTAAGTCACCTCCCTCGGGAGATCTGGGCGGAGAGCCACGAGGAAGAGAGAGGAGGAGGAGGAGGAGGAGAAAGGGGGAAAGAAGCCACTCGGGCTGGTGAGCTTAGTTAGACCGGATGGGAGGGTGCTTTTGTGCTGCGTTAGCGCAGGCTGCTGCGGAGCTACTACTGGCCGCTCATCGCGCCGGGCGCCCAAACGGCTCTTCTTTCAGTTTCGCGGGAACGGTGACGTAATTGGGCTGTCATCCTGCCGGTGGGTTCTGGAGCGGGTCTCCGGGCCATGCCTTGCCACACCAGAGGTGGCTTCTCGGTCTTCTCCCCGTTTTTGCCCTGACTTGCAAAAAGGGTGGCCGGACTTCGCTTCGGAACGCTCTCTGACAACAGCAGAGGAACAGGCTAGGGCGCTCCAGCCGTGCCGCACGCCGGGAGTTTACGGGGAAAGTTGCTTGACAAAATCTGCAGTAGGATTTCTGCTCAAGTGCCACTAGGATGTTCCAAGAATTTATTTATTTATTTATTTATTTATTTATTTATTTATTTATTTATTTATTTATTTATTTATTTATTTATTTATGCCTTTTAAAAGAAGGTGATCCCCCCCTCCCCCTTAAAGTAAGGAAAATATCATGGCTTACATTCTGCGTTAGAAAGCACAAGAAAACAGACAAAAAGAACTTACTGTTTTTATTTGTGGAACTGTGCATAATGGATTTATCCACAGCTTGGGCACTTCTGAAAGACCCTCCCATAAATTTAGCCTTCATTTGTTATCACCTTTGAAAATAATCCTGTTGTCTCAATGTGCTTTTTTAAAAAACGCTCTAATTGATACAATACTAAGACCTGAAATACTCTCCCCACCCCCATACACACTCCAATAAGTGTGTACGATGAGGAAGAGAAGAACAAAGAGCGATTCCCCGCTGGTATATTCTATGTCTATGTGAGCATGGAACAAAGTAAAGAGCCCTGCCCGCGCCTGTAGAGGAAATGGAACCTTTTCTATTCTTTAAGGTTTTGGGAAACAAGATGGGCAGAACGGGACCTGTGCTCATGTTAATTCCTCAATTAGTGGAGATCCCTGCTTGTGGAGTTTTCTTGCTTTGTCACTTGTACTCAATCAGATCATTTTCTAAGGAACCAGTAACACATCGTAGGATATAACACCACTAGGGGGAGCTGTTGGTAATTAACTAGAAGACCCTTTAAAAATGTCATTCGTGAGAACATGCCACTTGTCCCCTTGGAGGAATGTGGGAGATTTAGGATACATCCATTTAAAACTAAGTTCTAAGTCCTTTTCTAAAAAGACAAGAAAAGTATTCTTTGGGGGGCGTGGGGCGGAAGGAAGAGTTTCTTCTCTCGGTCATATGCCCACTTATGAAAAGTACTAGTGCTCGTTACAGGTTTCTCATATATACTTGATATCACTTGATGTCAGTGTATTTCTGTTTTTAACCTATGATATGGTTTATGCCTTTCATTAAGGATGTAGCTGTGGATGGGTCAAGATTCTTTTCCTCTTACAGTCGTAAGATTCAACAATACACATCTTCTAATCAAATGGCATAATGCACATTGTGATGCATGCTATGAGAATTTCATTCAGGTTTGGTTATGTAATACTGTACATCTGAGCAGGGATTGGTTGTGTACATAAAGGATTCTAACAAAGTATTTCCAAAGGTAAGACCTTAACCATACCATCTGAGAAATATACTGCAACGAGCCACTTTTCCTGATACTAAGATTACATTAATTCTTGACTAATGCTATTAAGAGAGGATCTGCTGAATCCTTATCCGTATAACTTTAACAGCTCTTTATTTGGAAGTGAGTTGCACTGTTTTCAATGTACTTCCACTTGTTGCAGTATGCACCCATTATCTGCATCTTGTTGAATGGAATGGGACAGTAAGAACATAAGAAGAGCTGTGCTGGATCAGGCCAAAGACCCATCTAGTACAGCTTCCTGTATCTCACAGTGGCCCTCCCAAATGCCTCTGGGAGCACATGAGACTAGATATCTGTCTTCTGATACCACCCCCTGGCATCTGGCCTTTGAAGTACCCTGGTTTTAAGCCTGGAGATTACACATCTCCATCATGATTTGTAACCTTTGATGGACATTTCCTCCAGGAATCTGTCCAACCCCCTTTTGAAGGCATCCAGGCCAGATGCTATCACCACATCCTGTGGCAGTGAGTTCCACAGATTAAGAATGTGCTGGGTGAAAAAGTGTTTTCTTTTGTCTGTTCTCACTCTCCCAACCCTCAGTTTGAGTGGATGTTGCCTAGTTCTGGTATTTTGTGAGAGGGAGAAGAGCTTCCCTCTATTCACTTTACTCATGCCCTGCATAATTTTGTACGTCTTAATCATATCCCCCCTTAGGAACCTTTTTTCCTGACTAAAGAGCCTCAAAGTGCTGTAGCCTTTCCTCATGAGGGAGGTGCTTTTCATGCACCTTTTCCAGTTCACGCTCTTCTGCACATTTTCCAGTTCCACTATGTCTTTCTTGAGATGCGGTGACCAGAACTGTACACAATACTCCAGGTGTGGCCTTACTATTGTTTTGTACAATGGCATTAAAATGTTGGCTGTTTTATTTTCAACCCTCTTTTGATGCTTCCTAGCATGGCATTGGCCTTCTCGCCACTGCCGCACACTGGGTAGACACTTTCATTGAACTGTCCACCAGCACACCAAGATCTCCTTCCTGATCTGTCACAGATAGCTCAGAACCCATGAATTGATAGATAAAGTTTTGATTATTTTTTTTTGCCCCAATATACATTTTCCTACATTGAAACACATTTGCCATGTTGCAGCTCATTCTCCCAGTTTGGAGACACCCTTCTGGAGCTCTTCACAATCTTCTCTGGTCTTTACCACACAGAAAAGTTTCCTGTCCTCTGCAAACTTGGCCACCTCACTGCTTATCCCTGTCTCCAGATCATTTATGAACAGATTGAAAAGCACCGGTCCCAGGACAGAGGGCACACCACTTTTCACTTCTCTCCATTGTGAAAATTGCCCATTGACACCTACTCTCTGTTTCCTGGATCTCAACCAGTTCTCAGTCCCTAAGAGGGCCTGCCCTCTTATCCCCTGATAAGATATGAATAGCCATAGTGAAATCCTATATGTGTTTCTTTAAAGTTATATTTGCATTGTTTTAAAAAAATGTTCAAAGGAAGCAAAAGAACTCAGATTGTAACTTTTGAGTTGAACTGTGGTTTCTCCCTACTTCTCATATCTTTCAGTTTGAAACTGTATGTTGATCTGTTTCTCATCTTTCTGTTACATTGATGAGCTACCAGTTTGTGCCTCTCCCAAAAGAAGGGCATCTTTTACTGGAGTTTTTGAATGTTCATTAGAGGTGTACAGAACCATCAGTTCATCCAAAAACTTAGAATTAAAATGCACCAAAATAAAAAAAGTCATGCAGTCTGTGAAAGCGATTTTCAATGTTAAATGTCAAACATTATAAAATAAAATTACAGTTGGGCAATTTGATCTCTTGCAGCTAGTTTCTCATAGCAATAATACTGTAGGTTCACTTTATTGAATATCTTTACTATGGAATGGAACAGATAATTGATCTTGACCACATCACAATATCAATACTCAGGGACAGCATAGAAGAACAGATCTCTGCCTGGCAGCTAACTATCCTTCTGGGAGAGCAAGAATTAACAGCAGAAATATAATATGCCCCCGATCACGCTGATAAGATTCAATCTCCTCCAAGGGAGAAACAAGCCAGCAAGTACTGTGATGCTGGCATGGTATGCTTGATTAGCCTGTTGCATTGAACATGATTGGGAAAAGCAGGAAACTGGTTATTAAATCTCTTTGTTTAATGGGCCAGAGTGAGTGACATTTTTGAAAGATTGGGAAGGCGGAATTTATTAAAGGAATAATTATAAACTTTTTGACTGACTAGAAGCATCTCTGTCTTGTCTGGGTTTAGTTTCAGTTTGTTCTTCCTCATCCAGTTGACTACCGAAGCTAAGCACTGATCTAAAGTCGAAATGGAATCCGGAGGTGACAAGAGGTAGAGTTGAGTGTTCATCGGTATACTGGTGACACTTCACCCCAAAACTCTGAATAATTTTCCCCAGTGGTTTCATATAAATCTTAAATAACATAGGAGGCAGAACAGAACCCTGAGGTACCCCGCAGGCCAGTGGCTGTGGTGTTGAACATGAGTCCCCTAGCACCACTTTCTGCATTCTGTCGTGCAGGAAGGACTGAAGCCATTGTAAGAGTGTTCCCAAGTCCCATGTCAGAGAGATGAGTCAGGAGGATGCTCAGTGGGTAATCTGAACATTTAATATGAAGAAAGTTTTAGGACATGCTGGCTGACATCCAGTTCATACAGCAGGGCTGCTTGAGGTGTAGGGCCTGCGGTATCCCTTTCATTGTGGGGAGATCATTAGTGGGCCAACAGATCTTTGACACAGGATAGGAAATATTTTATTTCTTAAAAAAGGAACGCTCACAGCGGTGGATGACATCAACATCCTTATCTGGTGTAGCTGAATAAACAGGATTTCAGCCAATGTGCCTGAAATCTCTGGTTACTATTTTTTTTAAATGCCGTATGAAACTGTAGAAGGAGATGTTTGCAGATGGCTCATACATGCAAGCATGAACATTTGTCTGCCTCTATCATGTTTGGATGAGCAGCGAAACGTTTCTATCTCTCAAAAAAGAAGTCCAGTAGCCATGACTCAACTTCCAGATCTATCATGTATACTTTTATTATCCCCTATTTTCACCCCTAGCCCTTTGAATTAAACAAGCAAAGATTACCTTTTTTTAAAAACTGAAAAATGTTAACTCTCAGTAAGAACTTTCCCATCATTTTGTACTGTTTCCCAGACTCAGAACGAAAAAATGCGCTTTTTGTCTGAGAATGTTGCTGTTGTATTTCCTAGATAATATGGCAGGGAGAGGATGGAGTCCATAGGCTGAGAGAGTGTATCAGTTAATTAGCGGCTGGACATTACCCAGTGGGAAGCCTGGCAAGGTTTTTGTGTGCATGCATGTGTGTGTTGTCTGCTTCCTTTGATCACTTGTGTGGTAAATAGACATGCAGGGTAGCTATGGCAACATGTGCTGTAGGTTTGTGGGAACAGGAGAGACTCAAATCACTCAACAAAGGATAGTTTGTTAGAATAGTTGGTTATGATTACAAAAAGGTGGTAACAATCAGGCTGTTTAAAAACATACCGTTCTGGGAAGGAAAATGCACGTTTATGTTACCAATTTAAAAACAAAATATGTGCCTGTTAACTACAAAGGATTTGCTATGGTGAAACAGAAAGAAATAATGGATTTTGGGGTTTTTTTTAAAAAAGTTGATCCTTTCATAAAATGAAATGGGTTAAAGTACTGAACTGAAATCAAATGAAGCTGACATAAAAATGGTATTGGCAGAATGACCCCCCCCCCAAAAAAAACACATTTAAAAAACCCTTGGAAAAAATTGTTTCCTGCAAATCCACATGCTTTCTAAACGCTTGGTCTTTCCAAAACTCTTGATCATAAAATGCTTACTTCAGTTACCTGCCTGTAGAGGTCAGACTTGAAATTTAATTGCTGCACTGATTGCCAAATGTCCTGAGACTGCACAGAAATGCTCCTTTTTCGCTAAGATGATTTCCAATAATGCTAGTTTATGAATGAAGTGTCAAATAAATACTTGAAATATATTGTGAAATGAGCTGATATAAAAAGTCTTCTCACATTTTGAACTATGTGTATGTGTTTGAAGATTGCTTGGAAGTGTTACGATACTGTATTTGATTATCAAAAAGTGTCTGGGGGGGAGCTTCTTCTAGCAATGATACAATGGTCAGACATTGTATTTTAGTAAATGATATAACCACGATGAGTGTTTGGATTTTGGTGAATCCATCATATTTCAAGGATCCTCATGAAAACACAAATGACATCTGAGTGACAAAACTATTTTGATATATGTAAATAGACATGTCAACTGGAGGTCTCCCCTTATAGCTTTACTCATGACATCACTTAAGGTCTGGTTTACTGTAGATGTGAAACCTAATGTTTGCTTAGTGCTATGTGTGTGGTCTAAATAAGCCTCAGATTTGCACAGGACCAGAGGGAGGATTTTCGAAGCCTACAAATCTAAGTATACACTTTGTCATTACATCTGACAATGACAGAGAGTGATTAATCTGAACTATGGTG
The DNA here is from genome assembly GCA_037367245.1 of Phrynocephalus guinanensis. NCBI lineage: Eukaryota > Metazoa > Chordata > Lepidosauria > Squamata > Agamidae > Phrynocephalus > Phrynocephalus guinanensis. The sequence continues at coordinate 47,534,296 of CM074736.1, read as the reverse complement.
TATTGAAACAAACTGAACCCCATCTGTGGCTCATTCTACTCAGTCCCAACTTTTAAGAAGGTTATCTGCATTGGATATAGACTAGGACCACCACAACAAGAAGGGCAAGTCCGATGGTGGTCTTTTGGTGCTTAATTACCTGATGTGTTCAACTAACATTGATCCCTTGTAAACACGGACATCTGGTCTCATTGAACAATACTCTATGAGCCTTCTGGCTATGGCATTTTTCTGCCATAGTATTCCTTCTAATAACTATATTTAAAGAGGGAGACAGAGGTATTTCTATGGCCCTCTCACTCTCCATCCACTTTTTGTACTCATACCATTCATTTCGCAAGAAACTAGAAACAGTCTGTGGATCTACTTAATGAACTGCTACATAGCAGTTGTCACTATGTTACAAAACCGTTGAAAGGTTTATAATGTTTGTATTATGAATAGGAAGGAAAGGGGTAAAGAGACAAGTGGTATGCATGGCTGGAGGAGAAAAAGAGAGGGGGAGAGGCTGAAGAGTAATGAGGAAGTTAAAGAATAAAGGGGTACATTGAGCTTAAGGAGGAGTTCAAGGTATAAGGGGTCATTTTAGAGAAGGAGAGGTGGTGCCAAATCTGTCATCCCAAGTTCACAAAAACATGGATTCAGCCTTGTCCAGAGGTCAGTACTAAGCTCATAATACCTGATCAAAGGGCTTACTCTGAGATAACAATTCTCCTCTTCAGAAATGTGGGGATATTTTAGCTGTACTTATCTACTGTCTTGGGTCATACAGAGGCCAGTGCATTTCTATATGGAATGTTAATTCCATTTATTAGTGAGTGCAAGCCTGCTCTTGTTTACGCAATCACTTTTTCCTGGGATTGAGAGAGAGAGGGATGGACGAATAATATCTGATCTTGCCATGGGCTGTTGATTCTCCTTGAGCTTCACTTCAACCTTTGCTTCTCACCTTGAACATGTAAACAATCCAGAGGCACAGGAGTGATTATCCAAGCTATTTACTCTAGCATGGATTTCTCCATTTGCATCAGAGGTCAATTTTCCAAGGCCCAAAATAGTCCCTCTCAATTAATTACTTCAGCCTCTCCTTCTGACCATGATAATCATATTGAAATAGCAAAATATGGTAATTAATGTAAACTCAAGTGTATATTCAAATGATGGCCATGCAGTTCAGTGGTCATTCTCTGGGATCAGCGGTCGAAAAAGAGCACGCCTGCTTTACACTTCGGCTGAATAAGCCGAAGGAGCAGTTCAGCCAAGGATTCCTTGGCAATTAAAGAGCTGGGCTGTGGTTGTGTTTTGTCTGATTAATCCAATATGGTGATAAGATATTAAAGGAGAGTGACAACAGTATACATCAATATTGAGGGACGCTAATGTCTCTGGACACCATCTGCATTGTAAAATTCTAACTGAAAAAAAGAGGCTTATTATGTTAGATAGGTCAATGTGATTTGACCTAGTTTTGCTTAGCTGCTTAGAAATTATGTCAGTATTACTTATGTCACTCCCTTGGATGAGCAATTTAACATCCTTTTTTGCGTTGCAGTATTCTCCTAATACTCTATATGTTTATGTGTTCTGTTGAATGATCCTCCAGGCTAAATTTGCAATCTCGATATATTATCAGAAAAGGCCACTTTCCTTTCCTTTTTTTTTTTGGACATGTCCTCACTTTTGATAAAAAGAGATTGGAAGAAGATCACATCTACTGCATTCCTCTCCAGAAATCATCCCTTCATTCCTTTGCCATCAGTTAGATTGCTTCTTAAGAGTTTAACTAAAATTATACACTGAAAACATTATGGATACCATTGGACAGCATTTAATATTAAGTGAAGCTTTGTATTCTGCCTTTTTAAAATGCAACTGATCCTTTGAATTGCCACATGAGGTTGCCCTTGACTCTCCTCCGGCGACTGTAGCGGGTGCAAAATGCGGCGGCCAGACGGGTGGCGGGTGTGCGTCGTTACGACTACATCACCCCGGTCTTGGCTCGCCTGCATTGGCTCCCTGTTGCCTCCCGGATTAGATTCAAGGTCTTGGTTTTAGTTTATAAAACCCTCCATGGCCTTGGACCAGACTACCTGGCAGAGCAGATTGGCCAGCGGTCAAATTCAGCCCATCCAACAAGGATGTCGCGGGCGCACTTGCTTCAGGTGGCCATGCCCAGAGAGGCCCGGAAAACCTTGACCAGGAACTGGGCCTTCTCTGTGGCAGGCCCGACTCTGTGGAACCACCTCCCTTGCGAAGTGCGCCTTGCAGAGTCCCTGCTGGCCTTCCGGAGGGCATTAAAGACCCTGCTCTTCCGCGAGGCCTTTGGTGACCTAGTTTAGTTTAGTTTAGTCAGTTTGTTTAATTCCCTCCCCCCGCCATCTGCTCATATCCCCAGTGAGTTTGCAGTTATGCCTGGGTTGTCTTTTTAAAATTGTTTTTAAATGTAATTTAGTCTTGTTTGTTGTTGAATTGATTGTAGTTAATCTGTTATTGTGAACTGCCCAGAGTTCCTTTGGGAAGTTGGGCGGTATGGAAGTCCCACAATAAATAAAATAAAATAAAATAAATTATTGTCCTTCAGTATTCAGAAGTTATTGCAACTGGAGTTCTTTTAGTCTAAGATGAAAATGTTCAGCTACTTATCCAAGTAGCATCGTCAGTCTGAGTGAAGTTGGTGCAAGGTTTCCAATTTATAGTACACCTTGGTTTCACATCACCCTGGTCAAAATAGGCTCGTTACGTGGACAATGGCCTGAACAAGCTTGTTAGATGTACAATAGTCTGGAGTTTGTGTAAGTCCTACTTATGCAACCCTTCCCAACACCCATTAACTATGGGTCATTAGCAGTGGCCTTCCTGGTGGAGGTGTGAAGTGGTTCTTATTTGTCTAGAGATCAATGAAAGGGCCACGTGATAAGTGGAAGAGAGATTGTGCCTAAATCCCTCACCTCTGATGAGAAAGGGATTTTCTATACACTCATGAATGGCTTCCCTGATCCCTCTCTCAAACCACCTGTATTCTCTGTCTAATATGAACACATCCTCATCTTTGAATGAGTCTCCTTTGTCCTTTAAAATACATGAAGATACACCTCTGATTCTGGTCTTGAGCTGTTGCCCCTCCTGTGCTAGGCCATCTTCCTGTTTTTTGGGCTGTTTGGTTTCTTCAGTGTAGAGCTCAGCACACTCCTCATTGCATTGAATCACATATATTGTATTGCTCCTCTTGTGTTTCGGTGTCATATCTTTTGGATGGATGAGTCTCTGATTTAGTGTATTTGTGGGTTTGAAGTAAATAAGTATGTGGTATTTGCCAAAAACACCTTTAAGTTTTTTCAGACACACCATCCATGTAAGGAATGACCAGGTTCTTCTGTTGGCTTTGTGTCTCAGATTGATCCATTATTCTTCTGGTCAGTTCTGGTTGAAAGCCCATTTTGGATACAGTAAACCCCCACCATTTCGTGGTTCAGGTACTGCGGTCCCACTATATCACGGGATCGCAGTACCTGCCCCGGCTCCAGCTGATTAGCGCTGCGGTGGGGGAGAAAAACGTTTATTTCCCCACCCCAGTGCCAATGAACTGGAGCCCGGGGTGTGGGGAAGGGGGGGGAAATGTTTAAAAGCCCAGGCTTTTAAAACCTTCTCCCCTTCCCCAAGCCCCGGATCCAATCCCCCATCGCTGCCAGCCCGTGCTCCTCCAAGAAGACTCGGGGCAGCGCGGTGGGCGGCAGGAGGTGATCGCATTGCCCAAGGCTGCCGGCCCGCACTCCTCCAAGATGCCTCCGGGCCACGCTCCTCCGAGAAGCCTCGGGGCCACGTGGGCGGGCGGCTGCGGGCGATCGCATCGCCCCATGCCACCCACCCGCATGGCCCCAAGGCATCTCGGAGGAGTGCGGCCCAGCGGCATTGGGTGCTGCCCCGAAATCTCCATTGAAACGTATTGCCTCAATGCATTTCAAAGGAGAAATTTTTTCCCATTGGAATGCATTGAGCCAATGTATTCCAATGGGGAAAAATTTCTCCATTGAAATGTATTGGCTTAATGCATTCCAATGGGGAAAAATTTCTCCATTGAAATGCATTGAGCCAATACATTTCAAAGGAGAAGGCCCCAGACGGCACTCCCTCCCCCCTCCCAGGAAAGATCCCCCAACGCTGCCGGCACATGCTGGTCTGAGAAGTCTTGGGGCAGTGTGGGCGGGCGGTGGGGGGTGGTCAGATCCCGCAACGCTGCCGGCGCACGCTGCCCCAAGACTTCTCTGACTGGTGCGCGCCAGCAGCGGCAGGGGGATCTGATCGCCCCCCGCCCCCACGCCCTACCCGACCCGCATCTGCATATCACATATTTTCAGTCATCGCAGGTCGGGTGGGTCCCTAACCCCCGTGAAAGGCGGGGGGTTACTGTATCCACAGACCTTAAGTGTTGCCTTCAGATGCCTTGCTTCTTCTTGGCTTCTCTGAAGGTGGGAATGTTCTCTGCTCTGTGGTTTACTGTAGAAGAGTCCTGATGACTCCTAATTTGTGTTGTAATGGGTGGTGGGAGTCAAACAGTAAGTCCTGATCTCTCTTTGTGTGTGTGTGTGTGTGTGTGTGTGTGTGTGTGTGTGTGTGTGTGTGTGTGTGTGTGTGGGTGTTCCTGTAAACTCTTTCGAGGCCACAGTTGGGTCCTATAATAACTACACAATCCAGGAAAGCTAGCCATTTGTCTTTGGTGTCTTCATTGGTCAACTGGATATTTGGGTCCACTGCATTTATGTGATCTGTAAAGATCTGTACTTCCTGTATCTTGATTTATTTATTATTATTTATTTATTTGTATCATTTCTATACCGCACCATCTTCCGAATCGGAACTCTGGGTGGTTAACAGGTTTTAAAAAGTATACAGAATTTCTACCCAGGTTGTCTTTAGGCTGGGTACCACATAATTGTGGCTGGTGTACAAATACATGGAAATTCCAAAAAATCAAACTCTCTAGAGCTAGACTTTTGATGTGTTTGTTAAAAGTAAATTTCAAAATGGGGGCTGCAATCTCAAGTCAGAGGCGGGTGTCTCAGATTCCTCCTCTGTTGGTCTGGATAGGAACGCCTCTCCCCATCTTGCTAGAGAAAAGGCAGTCAGCCATTCACCATTCTCTCCATCATTGCCCTAGACCAGTGATGGCAAACCTTTTAGCGACCGAGTACCCAAACTGTGATTCAAAACCCACTAATTTTTTGCAAAGTGCCAGTACAGCTATTTAACCTGAAGGGGCAATGTCAGGTACCCACCGAAAGGACTCCAAGTGCCACCTTTGGCACCCGTGCCATAGGTTAGCCAAAACTGCCCTAGACAAGTAGTGGTGAACCTTCAGTACTCCAGATGTTTTGGACCACAACTCCCACAGTCCTTTGTCATTGGCAATCTCGGCTTGGAATTCTGGGAATCATGGTCCAACATCTGGAGTGCCGAAGGTTCACCACCTCTGCCCTACACTGAAACACAAGCTTCGAATGCTGAATGACTGACAACCTTTCCTGTAATAGAGGATGTCACACCTCTATAGTGTTACAAAATTAGCTTTTGGAAGCCCTTGAATATTGACTGTGAAATAATTGCTCAAGACAGCCTGCCTTTAAAAAAAAAACACTTTTCTGTTATTTCAGGGGCAGGCAACTCCCAGATATCCAGGACTAGAGGCAAATGCCTTCCTGCTTAAAACTCACTAACTGAATAACTAACCTCTCTACAACCTTTCATAGACATGTAAGGCAATTTCATTAAGTTTTTCCATCCCTTTGAACTGTTTTAAAGTTTTAAATCCAGGATAGGATGTTTTTCAAAAGTAGAAATGGTTTCTGGCTTTGAAGAAAGCTCCATGCCACCACCTCTGTCCTAAAACAATTTAAGGAGAGAAAATGGGTAAATATGGAGTGATATGGGCCTGCAGTTGAACCTTTGGGGCCACAGAATTTTGCCCAACCCTACCACAGCTGTTCTTGATAATGCTGGGAAGTGCTGATGGAGTCGTCCTTTATGTAGAAAAAGAAAGTAAGCTTCTACTTTGTTTTCCGGCTTTCTTACCCAAGTGTTGATCATCAGGCCAGGTGGCATAATGAAAAATGACATTCTTGCTTAGTAGATTTTAGGGTTGTATTAGCTTTGGCGTATTAACCTTGTCTAACGGCATTATTCACCAGAGCTACTTTTCTGACCTACATTTTTTAATGGGCAGAAATGGCATAATGATAGAGGAAAGTCGCATAGTCATATTGGGATGAAAGAAAAAAAGCAAATGAGAATTCTACCTTATTTTGGATCAACCCATGGTGATAACATACAATTTAAAAATAAATAAATTTAGATATTGTGCGTCAAGCAGATATATTCAAATCAAAATTGCATAAAACAAATCTTGTTATATAAACACATTGACTGTTACATCATATGATTTACAGTACCACCCCGTGATTAGCAGGTGACAAATAACCCAATTTATTTGAGAGATCAGAAGGCAGACTATAAACATATCAAATGAAAAGCAATATGGAATCGCTAGAAGAAAATTGCTTAAAAATAGAAGCATTCTCATATTACTCAGCATTGCACTGAAAAATTAGAAAAAGGAGTGACCAAAAAAGAAAACAAAAACAAGTGAAGCAAACAAAAGACAATCTATCCATTTTAAATTCCCTTTAGGGATCACAAAATAGTTTGAGGAAAAAAGTCTAGTAGAGGCAAAACAACTTTTCTGTGCATGAAGCTGGATGTCAACCTGAAACTCTGCTAGGTGTGAGTGTCAGCCATTCATCATTTCTTACTTACTGTTGCCCCGAAAAAAGTGAATTAAATTTTCTCATCCATAAGCAGATTGAACATTAGTGGCTCCACTTTGTAACATCATGTACATAGAATATGAATATAGGTACTGTACAGATCTTAAATGCTATTATGTATCAGTCAGAAACAGAAGTGAATAGCTAGCAAGATACTTCATACAATCAAAGAAATAAAAGGGGTATTAAACCTTGTTGCAGGATACTGAAAGACAATGGATGATATTATCTGATTAGGATAAAATAATTAGAAAATGGAAGCAGTATAGCGCAAAACTGTACAAAAGAGGCAAGGGCCATGTAATATTTCAAGAAAAATATCCTTTGAACAAAAGCAAGCACATTTAGAAATTGAAGTGAAAGCTGCTATCAAAGCAACTGGAAGATGTAAATCACCAGGAATAGATGGGATATCAGCAGAACCATTTAAAACTACAGAAACTGAAACTATGAAAATTTTAATAATATGACTTCAAACATAGTTTAGAAAAAACGTCTCATGAATTAGAAACATTCAAGGTACTTTCTAAGTTTATACAAAAGAGAACCCAGTGATTGTAGTAACTACAGAACCACTGCATTAATTTCCTAACCAGCAAAGTAATGCTCATGATTTTACTATGATGACTGACCTGTGGGTTGGTGCATTCTGTGTCAAGTACACAGGGTGCAATAAGACTGAGTGGTTGTTAGTGGGATGGGGGTGGGATGGGGGTTGGGAAAGGGAGACTCAGCCAGTTTCATTGTGCACATGTTGTACATTGACAATAAAGGTATTACAACTGTTTTGCCATACATGGTCATGAGACTCCTTTTGCACACAAGAGATTTAGACAAGGAACAAACACATATTCAAGTTTATATTGGCTACTGAAGCCTAGCAAATAATTTTGGGGGGAAATCAAGTTGTAATTTTAAGATTAGGGTAAAGCTTTTGACTTTGGATCATGAAAAGAGATGACTCGTTCAAAAGCAAATGGTTGTACTAGAACACGTGACTGGTCCGATGAATAACTTGTACTCTGTACGAAAGGGAACAGTAAGTTCAGGCCATGGAGGATCAGGGTGGTTTCCAAATGGCAAAAGTGTCAGACAAGGAAGCATTTTATCTATTTGTTCAGTCTGCATTTGTTCTAGAAATGTGATAAGGCAGCTCTTTTCCATCTGTGCACCGCAGCTAAAAAATACAAAGTGGAAAGATTTTTGTGGCAATAATCAGCAGGAAGGCTTTAGCAGGATGCAGAGAGCAGGGTCAGCCTCAGGGAGGTGGGCTGAGCCTCTAGTCACCATGAGTGGGGGGTGGGGTGGCTAATGTTCCTGGATGTGCTGGGGGGTGGGTGGAGGAATCATCCACAGATTAGTCCGTGATGCTGACATTCAGGCTAGTGATTTGAAAAAACAGGCATCCTTAGAATTACTAATGGATGCTGCTGATCTATGAGGTCAGAAGGAGTGGAACAAAAGGAGCAGTGGAGCATTTCTGAATCACGGTGGTGACAATTAGCTGATAGAGAACACTGAGGATGGGGGGAAGGTGTTCACGCAGCCAGTCACATAGAAACAATGTGTGTGTCCCTAATAAGCGTGATACACCAGTATCTGGATGCCAAGGGGGTGGCATTCCAGGCCAAGTCTCAGTTTCAAATACTGAGAAACCAGATGCATTTGGATGGATTTTTTTTTTTAGCAGAATGCATTTTGGAATTCAAAGGTTAAAATGACAAAGTATTCAAGTGTGCCAGCAATCTCTGAGTACTGGCAGGGGATTGTTTGACTTTGCTATTTCTGATCTTTCTTTAGTGGCATCAAAAGCACCAGCAAATTATACTGAGGTATAAATATATGCTACTGAGCAGAATATAAACAACTAATAAAATTATTACGTATAAAAAGTTATATAAAAGAAGTAAGATTTAAAAAAACAGAACAGAACTGGATGACATTTGCCCAAATATCTTCCTTTGTGCATGGTGAAGGGCATCGGAAGCATGGTGACGTCTGTGAAATGGTTTCTTCTTCTCCAAATTTGCACAAGGTGCTCTCTGCAGGAAAGCCCCCCCCTGTTCTCAGATTATCCTTTGATCTTCCAGCCCCAGTGTGGAGTCTGTTTAATGGTTTCCATAGGGGCCATGGTTCTTGGCCAGGCAGTGGAGAGTTATGTGGTTCTGCCCAGTTACCCAGTAGCCCCTTGCTGTTTCTGATGAAATACTGTGTAGCCATTTCACTTTTTTGAATGTAACTATGGTTTGTTTTCAAGATGATTGCATCAGAGAATTACTGCCTCTAGCAGTAATCCTGTTCAGCACTTAACGTTTTGCATAGCCAATGCAACTAATACAAGTTAGCACTTAATGCCTATGTTGTTTGATAACCAAATTTTCTTACATAACATGTATCTCTGTTAATCATGGGTTTACTGCCCATCCATAAAGTCTTTCTTCAGCATTTTTAAGTCAAGTGGGCAATGCATCTGCTTCACAATAGCTTTATGCCCTTAAGCTTTGAGCACTCAACAGCCATTCCCTGCATCGTTTTTTTTGCTGACAGAACAATTTGGTAGATGTACTTCATATTATCTGAAAACAACCCTGCAGAGGAATGTATGGGTGAGGGAAAGGTTTTTCTTCCAAGAGTGGGCACAGCTAAACAGAAGTACCGTATGTTGGCATGGCTTGTCTGTATACTGTATGCGCCATTACAACACATTGCATCTATCTCTGTGCCTTGGATGTACATTATGTGCCTCTTGGGGAGATGATAAGTGACATCTTTGCTCCCTCCCTGTAGATAACTACGGAGCCAAGTTCTGCATTACTGAAATTTGGCAGAAGAAGAAAGTTTCCTTCCACATTGATAGGAAGAGTTAGTGGCATCAGGGTAAACTATTGGAACTAGTCTGGCACCCTGGGACCTCGCTTCTTTTGTCGAAGGTTAGAAGAACACCGATTGCTGCCAGAACCCCTTTAAAAGAGTGTTTTATTTTCTGAGGAAGACAAGTCCATCTGGAATAGCTTTGGGCAGTGGATCCTGCCTCTCCTTGCCCAAGAGCAGAGAAGGAAGTGGCCATAAAACTGCCCTCAGCTGAAGAACTATGATTTCTAATCATTGGTGGAAAGGATTTCTTCTCTAATTGAAATGCCAAATAGGCACCAAAGGACTTTATTTGAAGGGAAATATGAACTGTTCTGTAAATTCCTTGGCAATCCTCATTCTACAGAAGCAGAAGATTAAGATTTAAATCAAAAGTTTGCTAGAGGTCTGGGGCCTGCAAACACACAAACATCCAGGCCACACATGCAGCTTTCCTACACAAACGTGATTTACTTGAGATGCTCTTCAGTCCCTCTAGAAGGCATGTGAGAGAGGGCTGAGAGTCCCCCCCCCCCAAAAAAAAAGCACAAGTAGCTAGAAATCACCCTTGGTTTTGACAAAAGCTCCCTGGGCCTAAACAAAACAAACTAATTAAGAACAAGCACTTCTCTGAAATCTAGGCAAGGAGCATTTGATATCTATCTTTCTGTCTATCAAGGGGTCATTGGTATGCTGAGGAAGGGAATGTCTTTGTGCTGAGAGAGCCATCCTAAGGGCTGCATACAACCGATATGCTGCACTACTGTGTCTATGGCAACCTAAAGGTCCCTGTCTTGGCAAGAAGGGAAGAGGTGTCCCATACTGCTTAAAGGTGTTCAGGTTCCTGGTTGTCCCAAGTTGGTAAGATAAGTGTAAACAACTGTTGACAACTCTACCTTGTTAGCCAAAATTCCCTTATGATCCAGTGGCTACTCAATCTTAAATTCATAGAAGTATTATTTCTCTGGGATTTGACAGCTGTATGAGCTGCGGTGGGCCTTCAATTAGGCCAAATGATTTTTAAAGCATGGCTTCAGGTGTACTGTCACAGATGTTCCTCTTGAATATATACATAAAAGAGCTGAGCAAGTATGAAACACAGCTGTGTTACATATTGAAGAGGGCATGCTGGTGCCCTTAACCTGCAATTTCCAAAAGGTGCACTGAGTGCTTTCTGTACCCTTTTCCCCCTGAAGCTTGGCGGTGCGGATCTTACTTTGTAGCCCAGTTTTTCCTTCACCACCTCCCGCATTAGTGAAACGCCTATTGATTCTTTTGTGCATCTCCAAACTGAAGTATTTAATGTTCTCGTCCTGATGGGAAAGAGTTCAGGGGAAAAAGAAGTTGAGTAGAGCCTTATTTCTCACAACTAAAGGGGAAAAAAGGAAGTCATAAAAGTGCTTGCATTACAAGATCTGCAGTTTTATAGATGGAAACCATAGACTTGTAAAAGTGTCCAGCTGGAAAGCTTTGTGGCAGTATGAGGCTCAAATGATACATCTCTGTGTTAACTCATGGGAACTGCTGCTCTCCACAAGAAAAAAAATGATCAAAACAGTTCTATGAAGAATGGTCTGCCAGTTGCATTGAAATGCCAGAAGACAAGTATTTTCCTTTTCCTATGTTGACATAGTACAGTGGTACCTCTACTTACGAGTTTAATCTGTTCCAAATGCATGCTGATAAGATGAACAACTCATAAGTAGAGCAGCTGTATCTAAAAAATCAAAAATAAATAGAAAAAAGTAAAAAAAAGTAAGTAGAGGAGACCTCATGTAAAATTTGTAAAGCAGCAGTTACAATGCCAATGGTTTTCTGCTCTTAAGTCAAATTGCTCATAAGTAGAGCCAGTCATAATTAGAGGTACCACTGTATTCCTTGTCCCATCTTGAGATAGTGGCCTCTTTCTCAGCTGGCATTGCTATTCTAAGACAGAAGTTAGGCTGATGTTCCTTGGTTAAGTTTAAATGTATTGTGTTATTTATTCTTCTGTTTTATTCTGGTGAGATCTCTTTGGGATGATTCTCCCATTTTCCCAAAAGACTGTCTGCTCAGTCTTCTTTTCACTTGTAGAATTAATTTAAGCATTTTCCAGAATGTTGAAAGAAAGGCAGGCAGTATTTCTTAGGGCAATCGTCATGACACCAGTCGCTAATTGTCTTAATTGTGTCTTAATTGTAACAGACTGTACAGTCTCTCCTTACTGCAAGCTGCCTTGGGTCCTTTTCCAAGGAGAAATGGCAGAGTAAAAATACTCAAAAATAAATGAATGAATGAATGAATAAATAATTAGTTCATGCATCATGCAGATAATATCACTACCAGAACCAGAGTACTTTGATTAAAATATCATCATCATCATCATCATCATCATCATCATCATCATCATCATCATCATCTTGGAACTGTAGTGCTGGAAGAGGTCCTATGGGTCATCAACTCTAGCCCCTGTCAAAGAAGCTCAATGGGAAACTGAAACTGAACTCCCAACCTAAGCCACCGAGCTGTCTGGCAGTTCTGATTGTTAGATTCTCATTTGTCTGGAGACCCAGACATTGTTTGTTTACTATGAAAGGGGATCATAAAATACAAAGTTCCTTGCCAGCATGTTTCTGGAAGCTTGCTAGGTCATGGAGAACTGGAGCTATGCTGGCATTATCCAGGTAGCCTGATAATCTGCTCAGTAGTCTAACCTATCAGAAGAGTTGTTCCCATGCTACTGCTACATTGCTGTCACTGGCCACGGGTCTAATCAGTGACTCTCTCCTCTGAGAGGTTATTGAATGGTTCACTAATCCTTTCAACCTTCCCAGGCCCATTCAAAAACTCCATGCAAGTACTGTAGAAGCATTTAGTTGACCTCTCTTCTCAGCTCTGCCATCGGCTGAAAATATACCCTGCAGTTTCACCCAACATTTGGCCTGTTTTCTGCTTAAATGTCCTTAATTTATCCATTACCAGCTGCTTCGGTCTGATGCTGCTATTTTTGATGCACTGTTTTATTGTGGTGGTTTGTTTGGTATGTTTTTATTGATTTATGCTCCATCCTTCCCAATCCTGTTGTTCTTTGAATGCTTCTTTGGGATTTGGAAGGTAGAAAACAAATAATTAAAAAATAAGCGAATAGAAATAATTTATACAAATACAGTAATATCTTGGATAATGAATGCCTCTGATAACAAATAGTTTGGATAGTGAATGGAAATTTCCAGGTATAGAACTGCCTCAGATAACGAATGTTACCTATGAGCTGCCTCGAATAATGAATTTTTCATAATGCTTTGCAAAAAAAGTGTACCCTGGATGCATTGCACCCTCCCCCATAGTTTGTGGAGGGGTGGGAGGAGTTAGAGCTATTTTTCATGGTGTCTTGGAGCTGTTCTGGACATTTTTTTGTTGCGGGATTAGGACCTTTTGAACTTGGAAAGGTATGGAGCTAGCTTTTATTAATTTTGCACTGCTTTTCTTTGCATTTTTGGTGGGAACAGGCTGGGGTAGTCTTCCTGCTTTCTTCTGTCCCTGTTTGCAATCCTTTCCATTGCTCTGCAGGCAAGAACAGGCTGGATTTCCCTTGCTGCTTATGTTTGTCTATTTGCACTTCTCCCTCATTGCATTTTTGGTGGCAAGAGGCTGGGGTAATGTTGCTGCTTTCTTTTCCCCATGTTTGCAATCTTTTCCATTGCTCTGCAGACAAGAACGGGCTGAGGTACTCTTCCTTCTTGTATTGTTTTCATTTTTCCCCATTGCACTTTGGGCGGCAACAGGCTGGGGGTAGTCTTGCTGCTTTCTTTTCTCCATGTTTGCATTGCACTGCAGGGCAGGGTGTTCTGGGGCTGGGCTGTTCCAGCACTGCATGCCTTTAAAGTACACTTTATAAAGAGGTCTGAGAAACCCCCAGCTTTTCTTGCCTTTTTTTCGGACCTCTGGTTTCACATTCATTTCAATGGGAAACCATGCTTCGGATAACAAATTTTTCAGATAACGAATAGCCTCAGAGAATGAATTAAATTTGTTATCAGAGATACTACTGCATACAAATAATAGCACCTTGAGACTACAAGCTCTGTAGTCCATTACTGCAGTGGTCCTCAACCCCCGGGCCGCGGACCGGTGCCGGTCCGTGGAGCAATCTACGCCGGGCCGCCGCCCGAGGAACTTCCAATCATTCCCCTGTGGCGGCGGCCCGGCTCCCGGAAATGAGAGAGAGAGAGAGAGAGAGAGGCACACACATGCCGCCGCCCCTTCTTCACCTGCTTAAGCTGAGCGCATGCGCTGGGAGGACGGGCGGGAGGTAGCCGAGGCGCGCGCGCTGCTTTTATCCCAAGGCTGGTGCTTGCCTCCTCCTTGGTGAAGCTGCCCAGCGCGCCCAAAAGCAGCCCCAGGAGAGCACGTCTCCGGGGCCGAGCGAGCGAGCGAGAGAGAGAGAGAAAGGGGCCCTGCTCGGAAGGGCCGCTTTCTCCCGGCGACTCCCGAACCCCTCGGGCTCTTGGCTGGCGGCGGCGAGGCAGGCAGGCCGCGCCTGTTTTGAGGTGAGGGGAGGGGAGGGGAGGGGAGGGGGGGCGTCTCAGGCCAGGCCGGGCTTTGGCCGGCCGGCGCCACGCGTGCCTCCTTTTTGGGGGGGAGGGGGGAGGGGGGCATCTCAGGCCGGGCCGGGCTGTGGCCGGCCGGCGCCATGCGTGTGTGCCTCTTTTGAGGGGGGGGAGGGGGCGTCTCAGGCCGGCCCGGGTCTTTTCGCCGCCGCCGCCGCCGCAACCCCCCTGCAATCGCCCCCGCTCCGCCATCGCCGCCGCCGCTGCGACCCCCCCCCAGCAATCGCGCCGCCGCCGCCGCCGTGAGCCATCGCGCCCACCCTGCCCCGCCATCGCCGCCACAATCGCCGCCGCCGCCGCCGCCGCGACCCCCGCCCCGCCATCGCCGCTGCCGCCGCCGCGAACCCCCCGCCATCGCCCCCCCCCCCCCGCCATCGCCGCCGCCGCCGCCGCGCGAACCCCCCGCCATCGCCCCCCCCGCAATCGCGCCGCCGCCGCCGCAAACCCCCCGCCATCGCCCCCCCCCGCAATCGCGCCGCCGCCACCGCGAACCCCCCGCCATCGCCCCCCCGCCATCGCGCCGCCGCCGCCGCGAAATCGCGCCGCCGCCGCCGCAAACCCCCGCCATCGCCCCCCCCACCATCGCGCCGCCGCCGCCGCGAACCCCCCGCCATCGCCCCCCCCGCAATCGCGCCGCCGCCACCGCGACCCCCCCCGCCATCGCCCCCCCCCCCCCGCAATCGCGCCGCTGCCGCCGCGAACCCCCCGCCATCGCCCCCCCGCAAACCGCGAACCCCCCGCCATCGCCCCCCCCCGCAATCGCCGCCGCCGCCGCCGCGAACCCCCCGCCATCGCCCCCCCCCCACAATCGCCGCCGCCGCCGCCGCGCGAACCCCCCGCCATCGCCGCCGCCGCCGCCGCGACCCCCCACCCGCAAGTGGGCCAGGGAAAAATTATCACACATTTACCGGTCCCCGGTGGTAAAAAGGTTGGGGAGCACTGCATTACTGGTCATAGTCTGAGGAAGAGCTTTGCATGCTAAAAAACAAACAGGAAGAAAAGTAAGTGCATTATTGAAAGCAGATATGTATGAACACCCATACACCCATTGTTCACCATATGCTGTAGTGTGTGAAGCCATGTTTGATAACAGAAGCTCCTTTCGAAGTAAGACATTCAACACAATACATTTTAAACTCCAGCTGTCGTTCACAGAGGTCCCGGTTTAAGGTGTACATTGCTCAAGTAGTGAATGAAACAAGTGACACTTATGACAAAATGAGGCAGTGTTTTCATGGTCTCTAAAATGAATCTGGGGCTCCGTCCAAGTTGGCTCATGTTGTCCTGGTCAAGCTCTCCTGTGGGAGGTAGGAATAAGACTCCCCATCTCCCCTTTCCCAGCTTCTTTCACAGTAGAAGATACTGCTTTATAGACTCAAGGCAATTTCTGCAAAAGAGAAATATCATTTTCCACTTTTCAGTTGTTTTGACATATCTCAGCATGCTTTAGTGATCATATGGGAGAGGGTTGGATTAAGGAGAACATTTCAGCTGCAGGGGTGGAAATGTAAGCTACATATGAAAGAGATATTTGGCACCTTCCAAAGTTGCAGTGCATTACAGTACTGCACAGCTTAATTTCTTGACCTGCATTGAGATGTAGATGGGTGCGATTTTTTGGTTCCTGTTTTATTGGCTTGCTTTATCATGTTTAGTTGTAATTGGGATACAATCTATGGTGGTCATGTGAAATGCCCTTACCAAGTTCTTTCAGAACAAGTATATTTATTTATTTATTTTGAATATTTTTACTCCACCTTTCTCCTTAGAAAAGGACCCAAGGTGGCTTACAATCTTGAGCGACAATATACAGCCCAGAACATTTAAGATATATTCAAGTTAAGAGCAGGAATTAGGAGAGGCATCTTAGAAGATTAAAAGGTAACATTAAAGCTACAAAGAAAATGCAAAAAGAAAAAAAATCAATTATGAGGGGTGGAAGCTAACATGGAAATCATTGGTGTTCTTATGAAATCAGTCAATGCAATCATGCATGATAATCCATATAAAAGTTACATAGTAGGTAGTCCCTCATTCAGGGAAAGCTTGCCTTTGAGGGCTGGGAGGAGGGGGAGGGGGAGGAAGACCAGGCTGAGCCAGGCTAGGATAGGGGCCAGTGGTTTGTTCAGCCTCCCCTTACCCCACCTCCCATGTGGTCCTGGGGGAGTGGGGAGGGCCCTGGCTTGCAATGGCAGCCAAAGCCCCATCAGGGAGAGTGCGACGAGGAGAAGTGAGGGAACAACTGAGGGAAAACCTCCGCCATCACCAGGGGGAGGAGGAGGAGACTGGCCAGGCTCCGCCCCTCTTTCTCTTCCTCGCTTGCACTCCCTCCCTCACCACCAAGGCCTACTCTCTCTTTCTCTCTCTCTCTCTCCCCTCCCTCACACTGCACCCGCCCACCCCACCCCATCCCCTCCTC
This sequence comes from Phrynocephalus guinanensis, assembly GCA_037367245.1. Lineage (NCBI taxonomy): Eukaryota > Metazoa > Chordata > Lepidosauria > Squamata > Agamidae > Phrynocephalus > Phrynocephalus guinanensis. The sequence goes on along the minus strand of CM074736.1, from coordinate 47,517,620 downwards.
CTCCTCCTCCTCCTCCTCCTCCTCCTCACCGAGCCCCTAAACTAAACTAATGAAAAAGTTCAAATTGAATATCCCCAGTTTCTGTATTCCAGGTGTCATTGAAGAAGTTCCTGTACATGATTCTGTGTGTATGGATAGCTACCTAAAAGCAAATCTTACTACAGATAAGATAAATCTTTATTGATCCCACATCTGGGGAAATGTACTTGCTACACAGCTCCCCATATAAAAAACAAGTAAAGATTGCTAGGTGCACAAAAAAGTGTAAAGTATGTGTGAGAGCAAACAAAATAGCTAATAGAGATTAAATAAAATAAGAAATTTTGTATATAAAAATAAATATAAAGAGAAGCTACAGTAGATATACCCCATATGAATATGTTAAACTGTAGAGTTGAAGAGTCTCACATCAGTGGGAATAAAGGACCTTCAATAGCGCTCCTTCCCACACCAGGGATGTCTGAGTCTGCCACTGAAGGAGCTACGCAGAGCCTCCACTGGCTGGTGCAGTGGGTGAGAAGTATTGTTTGTAATGATGTCCAACATCCTCCTCTTACCCATCTCCTCCACAGAATCCAGAGGGCATTCCAAGACAGAACTAGCCCTCCTGACCAGCATGTTCAGTCTGTTCTTATCCCATTCAATACTACCTGAACTCCAGCAGACTACAGCGTAGAAAAGAGCTGAAGCTACCACAGAGTCATAAAAAATCCGTAACATAGGCCTACACACTCCGAAGGACCTCAGTCTCCTCAGGAGATGGAGGCGGCTTTGACCCTTCTTGTATAGGGCATCAGTGTTATGAGTCCAGTCCAGTTTATTATTTAAGTGAACACCCAGGTGCTTGATGCTGTTCACTATCTCAATATCTAAGCCCCGGATGTTCACTGGTGTAAATGGTAGTGTCTTTCTCCGGAAGTCAATCACCATCTCTTTCGTCTTGCTGGTGTTTAAGCGCAAGTGGTTGTTTTCACACCAGTCAACAAAGTTCATGATGGTTGACGTATACTCCAGCTCCTTCCCTTCTGACACACATCCAACAATGGCTGAGTCATCAGAGAATTTCTGGAGATGACAACTGCTAGTATTGTAGGTGAAATCCGAGGTGTAGAGAGTAAAAAGGAACGGTGAAAGCACAGTATAGTTTTTATAGAATACAGTATAGTTTTTAATGCTTTATGGTACTGATGAACGGGTCAGAAATACTAACCACCTTCTTGTATATGTGTGTATAGGGTTTTGTTTGTTTTGGTTTTGGTTTTTTGGCTGTTGTATTCATTAGAACAGTGGCACTGCAATTCATGTGAAAAAATTATTCTTCAGATATCAGCCACAGAGGATGAGGATGAGCACAGGTGTTCTTATCCTTTCTGTATTTTTCAGTTTGGTGAAGTAGAAATCAGGGTGTAAATATGAGAGCTTAGAAGCTAAAGAAGGGCTCATTTTCTGTTTTGTTCCTCTATGTTCCTTTTCTGTTTTGTTCCTAGTTATTCAGCAAAATGTTCTAGCAAATCAGAGAGAAATGTTAAAAGCAAAACATATACAGTGTTTTAAAAGGAAATGTTGTGGTAGGTTCTTAATGAAAACAAGGTAGTGTTTCAATTTCTCTGTTTAGTAAGGGAGTGGATTCTCTTTCTCTTGTGGCTAGCTTTAAAAGGTCACTGTTTCCTAAACAAACAAAAGTACTGTATCTAGTGCTTTCTGGCATAAGTTCTGAAGTACTGTATCTTGCATTCATCAAATACAATATAACGCAATAGTTTCTTCAAAAGGTTTAATAACAATGTGAAGTTCTATAGAGAGCTATTATTTCTATTGCTCTGGAAGCTTTAGAACAGAGGTACTATTTTTATGGCATGGTTTAATCCCATCCTGCTTTTGTTTGAATTCATCTTATGTCTTACATACATTGCTTCATCAGGGTTCTTGCAAGCGAACAAATGTTGATTTCAACTTTTTATTAGTCAGATAATTTTGCTATGATGAATATAACATGCCACATATAGTTCATGTTATACTAGATACCATCTACAAGAAAACATGAGCACTAAATTTCAACCAAGGAGGACAGCAAACAGGGGACATTTTCCTCCAACCCCTAGGTAATGTAGCTACAACTGGTTTCACCAAGCAGGTAGAATAGATTTTATCCCTAATTCTATGAGATAGTGTCATTTCTTGCACTGGATTCAGAATCTCTTCAGTTGTTGTGGTCCTTGCCCTTCAGAAAATGCTGAGAAGGATTAGTGTTTCCACTTCCTCAATCTGTTTTATGATCTAGTTTTCATCTTGCATGTTGCATACAAGAAACGATTAGTGGATGAGCATGTTTAGTCTGAAGATAAGGGCTGCATCTAGAAGGGAATGAGGCACCAGGCCCTTGGTGGTCTACCTGAAGATGCATATGGAACAGCATGTTGTTGTTGTTGTTGTTGTTGTTGTTGTTGTTGTTGTTGTTGTTGTTGTTGTGAGAACTTAAAATGCTTGTCCAAACTTAGGTGGATACACCCTCATCTTCCACTCCCAATTTTTGCTAGATGGCTATACAGTGGAACCATACTGTAATGTTGGTATTATTTTTAAAATGTTTCATTTTCCTTGCCCTATGCTGCTTTCCCAGTCATGATTCTCCTACTTCATGATAGCCTCAGAGAGTGGAATGGCCAGAGCTTTTAGTACAGGGCATAAAATGACAGCAAAGTTGTTCAGCGGTTTGTGCTACTGCTGTTGTGTTAAAAAGTTACATTTTTCTGACCTCAAAGTGATTTTTTTTTAAAAAAGGTGAGAAGAGATGAATATGGGAAGATGGTGTTCATGATGTCATGAAAATGTATCATAAAATTCAGGAATAAAATGTGGTTAACTTATTTCACAAAAAGTAGAATAATTATGGAAACATATACTCAGTGCAGTGATAAAGATCCCAGAAGCTATGGTTTGCTTTGGAAAGGTAATTGAACATATCTTCAGAAACTCAATAGTATGTGCCTTTCCAACCAAGGCCTAGAACTATTTTGCATGCTAGGTAAGCTTGTTTTAAAAATAAAACACACAAATCTTTATTATTGAGCATTCATTTAACAGAGGAGTCTTAAGTCTCTGATTCCTGTATGTGGAGGAAATATATGTTTGCAAACAAATATCAGCCATGTTCATAAAGTATCTTAGGTGCATATGTTGTATGTAAAACCACCCATCAGGTAGGTTGGCTTTTTCTCTTTTGTTCGTGGTTTACTGTAACAGGCATTGTATGTACAATGAGTGTCTCCAGAAGACTCACATTGTAGCATCTGAAGGGGTAGAATAATGGCTAATTCAGCAAACAGCTTATTTCCTTTGACATTTCCTCAGTATGGATCTTGTTTGCTGAAAAGAAAATAGATTTCTCCTATTGCTGAAAGTGAAAGTCTGATCATCCATGTTGCCTTTGGAATCAGCATACACTATTTTGTTTGGGGAAATCAAAAGCCCAGCTCAGTTTACTGCTTTTTTGCTCATGGTACCTAAAGCATATACTGTCTTTGCACACACTGAACAGGAGGAAAAGTCTCTTCTTTGTGGTGTGTTCCTATGACATGAGTTCTGCATAACCGCACATGCCAAGGGAGTGTCACTAAAGTTTCTCTGTCCATCAGATATATTTTTTATCATCGTGCAAAAACAAGATCCTTCTTCCCACTGTTTTTCACCTGCTCTTTTGTGCAAAAAATTGGCCAAATTCTACATAGATCAACGCCCTTCTCAGGCAAGAATGATGCTCATACTCACTTGTTCAAATGTTGCGTAGTACACATATGGTGCCGTGGTTCTGTTTTTGTACATGTGAAATAGGCACGGTCCCCAAATGTCTTTGGGGAGTGTGATAGTATTGTTTTCCCCACGTCTCTGGCATACTAGGGGAAAAATCCTAAAATGAAAGAAATGTATAGAATTTATCCTGCTCATAAGGTTTTTAATTGTCCCATTGTTCCTGGTACAATGAGACTGCCATATGATGAATTGGCTCTCACACTATGTTCATACTTGTTCAAACGTTGTGTAGTACACATCTGGTGCCGTGGTTCTGTTTTTGTACATGTGGAATAGGCACGGTTCCCAAATGTCTTTGGGGAGTGTGATAATATTGCTTTCCCCACCTCTCTGGCACACTAGGGGGGGAAATCCTAAAATGAAAGAAATGTGTAAAATTTATCCTGCTCATAAGCTTTCTAATTGTCCCATTGTTCCTGGTAGAATGAGACTGCCATAAGATGAATCAGCTCTCATACTATTTTCTGCATGACTGCATGTACCAAAGGAGCATCACTAAAGTTTCTCTGTCCATCAGAGATATTTTTTCTCTTTGTGCAAAAATAAGATCCTTCTTCCTACTGTTTTTCACGTGCTCTTTTGTGCCAAAAATGGCCAAATTCTGCGCAGATCAGTGCCCTTCTCAGGCAAGAAAAATGCTCAAAGTGCCTTGAGATATAGGCAGTGAGATTAATTTACTTAGTCTGGACAATTAAAGATTGCCTTCTGTACTTGTTTTATTATACATTTTTTTAAAAAAAAGATCTGCATATGTATCAAGATTTTTCCTGTAGGAACCAAGGCTGTCTTAATGTCACCCTCTTCTTGTTTAAGAAAGTAAATAATGAAGGAAATTATATTCTTCTCTAAGGCAAACGAAAGGAAATTTAGTAGGACAAGGAGCAAATGCAATCATGATTTGAATCTATTCTTCCCAGCATCTGATGCATTTTTCATTCCATGATAGCAGCATAAAAGGAGACATTACAACATGAAAAGTAGAACACAAGGACTCATTCCTGCTGCTTCCACGTCCACATGAATCTTTTAGCACCTTCACTGAAAGCTGAATGTCTGGAATGGATTGGAATCCTTTGGAAGACACAAAAGATGTTCCCTCTCCCCGCTGCCACCTGCATCATAACATTCCTTAAATGATAATTTAGTAATATTGGCTATTGGGTAGCCTTATTTATGTAATTAAAGAAGGTCAGTTAGACTACATAAATGAAGAAGTGGTAGGAAGAAGCATGTTGACATTCAAAGGTCTTTTGGATAACTTAAAGATTATAGATGCACAAGAAAGCAATCTGTTAGCAGCATTTTTAGTCTCCCCCCCCTCCTTTTTTTTTTTTGCATTTCCTAATCAGCAGAGAGGGATTTAGAAGATCCATGAGCGAAAATAGCACAGGGACTGCCCTCCCACAAATTCCTACATGATGCTACCAAAAGCAAATACGTTTTTTTCATCAATATTAAATGATTCTTACTCTTGTTCCAGCAGGATGATGAACCCAAGTATTGACCAAATATGCAGTTACAGAAATATAACAGTCAAATGTTAGCTGATTGGATACTGTCTCCGTGAGAAAATAATAATGTTTTGAACTGCCAGGAGCGTGACAGGTTTTGCTGGTCCAGGTCAGTCTCCCATTACATGTAGGAGAGCTGCAATTTATTATTCAGTCTGGGATTAATTACATCGCAGGCTGAGCTTCCACTTGTCCAAATAGTGTGGCAGGAAAGCCTGGTGCCCTTATTAGGAGACATTATAGCCGGGTGGGGTTACATGGATGCACTGTGAGAGAATCTGATCCTGGTGGCCTTTTCGCTCTGTACTCATTGAAGGCTGAAAAAGAAAAGGGAGAGAGAGAGAGTTTGCTTTAGTGTTGGTGACAAAAGGCAGTCCGGGTTGGGGAGGGAGTTTTCAGTCAAACTCCGAAGGAGGTGATTAGGTGGAGTTGGCCTTCCTGGAATTGTAGGCTAGATTTTCCTGTTGTGTTTCAGCACTGTCTCGCAGTGACAAATGCAGTCATAGGACTGAGGGGCCAGCGCAACTACAGAAGTGACCAAAGGCCTCTTGAGTTTTTTACTTCTGAAGGAAATCAGCACAAACATTTAACAGCAATGTTTCTACAGAAATACTTAGGTTGGAATCCATCGGTGGGTATGCTGTTTGGTGTATATTTTTGAGGGGATTTTTAACTGCAGTCATGCCTTAGGCAACACTTCTTGATTTTTAACTTGTTTCTAACAACTTAATGACTAACCAGTTAAATTGCCTTTCCCTGTGAACTTTAGTTGTTGTTTTTCTTTATAGAACTTGTTTGTTTGTTAGGAAAATATTGTGTTTTGTCATTTGATTATACCTGTACCAGTGCCTTTAAAGTTAAACAGTTAAGTGTCCTGGTGTTATCATCTGCATTAAAGCTATCAAAACCTTAAACTCACTTAACCAGGTTCGCTGGCCATCCTAGTTACCTCTAGACATCAAGAATGCTTGTGTTTATGTTACACATCTGAGGTGAAATGTTCATGTTTGTATATTTATGTTTCTTCATCAATCTTGGCAACATAGTTGCAACTTTTTGAGGAAAAAACATAATCATATATAATTGCAACACAATGATGAGCCTAGTCATGAAGCATTTTGTTTGCAACCTGTCGGCGCCTATATTCTATATTCAGTGTCCCAAGAACCATAGGTGCCATCCTGTAAGGATATCCTTGGACTTCTAGTTCCTTTATTAATGGAAAGAAAGGACAAATTGATTTGGGGCTTGCGTAACAAAAAGTAAGCAACTCTATATGGGAACAACAAACCATATTATAATTAACAGCTTGTGAATGTAACACTAGGACTAGGAATATTTTCAGGAAATAAACTGAGGAGTCCTGTGAGGCTCTAAAGATGGACAAGTTTTATTTGACACAAACTTTCATGGATTAGTGTCTACTTAATCAAAAGCAATCCACGGAAGCTTTTGGCAAGTAAAATATCTTTGCTTTAAGATGTCATTTGATTCTTCTTTGCACCAGACAAACATGGCTATGAGGAAATTACTACAATCTTAAGTTTCTTCTGCGCTCTCTTTATTTCCAATAAGAAATCTGGAATTATTGTCCTATTTCTCCTTCATATTTAATGGGTATATATCTGATTAACCATTTCTTCCCAGTCCTACAGGCAAACTGATACTTGAGGATCAGAGCCTGATTGAAGGACAATCTAAGAAGCCATTGCCTGATTAGTTGCAAAGAACAATTTATTAGTTGGTGAACACTGAAGAGAGGACCTCCTGATTAGGGAGTGGGTGAATCCAATAATAATTTTCTGTCCTTATTATTTTGAATAGTAAAAATTCCATAATGTATTTTGGTGTCAAAAGACAAATGTGGTTTGAAAATCTATCATATGCAAATCTAGTTTTTTCCCACTGAGAAAATTGCAACCATGAAGAATGAAGTGAAAGAGCAGGGGACAGGGCACAAATAAGCTTTCTATAGGGATATCTGGCAGTTTTACTGGCAGAATGTAGTAGATATGTGCCAAGTGTGTGACTGTTAAACAGATGTAGCCACTCTGGAAACTACTAATTTGTCAAAAAATTTAAAAGTGTTTTGTTTCAGAAGCTCTGTTGTGGTATAAAGCAGGAGGAAAGATCCTTAATTGAGCTACAAAAGCCACCTAGACCTTTGTGTCTGCTGGCACCCACAAAGGAGATAGCAATATAAATATTCCATACATGCTGGCTTAACTAAGATCCAACCAGGTATTTATCCTGCCATGCCTTCCCATCATTGGTTAACATTTTACTGCCATGCTGAACACTTCGCTGCAGCCACCACTACCTTCTGTCATACATGAGCAGCATTGCTGAATAAGATGCACACCACAAATTGAAATCAGCTATTTTTAAGACAATCTAGTAATTTTTAATCCAGAAGAAAGCAAAAAAAACTGCCATGGTAACTAAATGTAATTAGCAGCTAATGAGTTTACTGTTTATCCACAGCTTGTCTAGTTTTAGAGGCTTTAGTTGATCAGATCTGCTACAGCTGTAATAATCTGTGAGAGCATGGAAATAGTCTTATGGATAGTGAGGAGCTGATAATCGTAGCAGCAGAAGTGTTAGGGAGACTCATTCATTTTAATTTCTTGCAGTGTGAAACTCCCATGGGCTACGTGGTAGTAGGCTTAAACAGTATGAAGCAAGCAGAGTATGAGATGTGTACATGAGTGAGAGAGAACTCGAGAGTTGCTTTTTCTGAAATGACAAGGGTGAAGTGGGAAAGAGAGTCAAAAGCTTCAGCTGGAAAAACAGGGGGCTACCAATCAGCTTTTACAAACAGGGTATTTTACTTTCCCCCTCTCTCTGAAATGATGAGATTAGACTTCCACTTCCTGATACTAATGGGTGGGGAGACAGAGGATGTAATGCATAAAAATGCTTTGCATATGTACAGAGGCACTCAAAATGTTGCTGATTTAGTGATTAATTGTCACTCACTGCTGCATTTTAATCATACCTGTCAAGTACCCCGTATGGACAGGGAAAATCCCATTTTCTACCCCCCTTTCCTGCTGTCTTCCCGGAATAGTTATTTTCCTGAAAATGTCCCTTATTTTTTTAAAAAAATCTGGTACCTGCCAGGCAGGCTCTGACCAGCCCTGTGCTGGGAGGGGCAAGTTGTTTTGGCCAGTGGCCATGCTAGCCATGAATGACTCCCCTTACCTTCCACATCATCCTGGCCCAGCAAGGTAAAGTTAGAGAATGGGCTGGAGGGGAGCCATGATCCCTGGTCCTCCCCCTGACCACTTCCATGGGAGGGAGAGAGACGGGAGGAAGGGATCTTGAGCCTACAGCCTAGCACCCCTAGTCTTTGCCACCCAGCGGGTGGGGGACCAGGGGCTCAAGCTATTCGCCACTTCCTCCCTCCCTTTCATCTTCCGTGGATGACGTCTTCCAGCAGGTCTGCACTCAGCTGGATGCCCTGAAGTGAATCCCTGTAGGGGACCCCTCATCCTGCCTCTTCTCCATTCCGCTCCCCACCACCACCTGTCTCTGATCTGCTTGCCACCTTCTGATCTACCACAGGCCCACCTTCCACCCCAGAACTCTGCAGAAGGCACTTTCCCTCACTGCCCTACCAGGAGCATTGGCTCGTGTGTGTGCGCGCGCACACACACACACACACACACACACACACACACACACACACACACACACACACTTTTGCAGCCTCACCCTCTGCTCTATCTCCGTTTGCAATTCCAAGCCTGGGAGCAGGGGGAGTGGGACTGGGGCAAACGGGGCAGTCATGAGCAACTAAGAAGTTAAATTTAGGTGGCAAGGAGCTAAGATGTCGTATCCTGAAAAATATGGAACACACACAGTAGAGATGGGCACTAAACGACAATTTTTTCGTTACCGTTCTCTGTTATTCGTTCCGTTACGTAACGGTACAAATAACGACTGTTGCGATGGGCAGGCTCAAACTGAACAGAACCACGAAAATTTTCTTCGGTTCTGTTCGTTTCCGTTACTGGCATCGCGCCGCTCGCGCGATGAAAAATGGAGCAGCGGAGGGCAGCGAGAGGGGCTGGGATCCCACCCCCCTGTCCAGCCATCTCCGATTGGTAAATTACAGCCCACTGGGCTGTCATTCAACAAGCCGGAGGGCGGCAAGAGGGGGTTGGGCCTGGTGGAGCCTCTTTGCCCCCTCCCCGCTGGAGCCAACGCGAGACCTTGCCGTCTTGCAAGAAGAGACGGGATCCGAGCCCTTAGGGGCTGGGCTCCGGGATCTTGGCCACGTGGTAAAGCAGCAACGGTGCAGCCGGCTCAGAAGGTGGAGTGGAGGGCGTCGTTGGAGCGGGGGGGAGTGCAGCGGCACCATCCACAGGTTTCCTGGTCCTAGGCCGGGGGGGATGCGGGGCGGCAGTCTGCCGGGGCAGTGGCTCCTGGGGCAGAGTGGTTCCCGGGGAGAAGGGCCCCAGTTAGGGCGGCACTGCATGGAGCTCCGTGGGTAGCGACCCGACGGAGGTGGCGGACGGCGTGGCAGATCGGTTCTTGCGGAGGGGGCCCAAGAGAGGGCGGCGCTTGGCGGTGCTCCGGGGGTGGCGGCCTGTTGGGGGTGGTGATTGGAGCAGCGCCCTGCTCTGGGGGACTCCCCGTGGCCACGGGATCGCTCTCCCAGCAGGCTTGCCACCAGTTCTGGTGGCCCCCGGCCCCGGGAGGGCTCCCTGTGGCTGCGGGATGGCTCTCCTAGGAGGCTTGCCGCGGCCCCAGGAGGCTTGCTGTGGCCCCAGGAGGGCTCCCCGCGGCCGCCGGAACGCTCTCCCGGCCTGCATGCTGCCGGCTCTGGTGGCGCCCGGCCCTGGGAGGGTTCCCTGCGGCCGCAGCTTGCCGCAGCCGAAAAACGAAGAAACTGAAACGAAGTGGGCCCCAGGCCCCCAAAAAACGGAAACGGAATGAAGCGGACTCCAGGGCCCGAATAACGACCACGAAGTGTGATAAGACGTCGGTAGAATCCCTTTCGCATATAATATTCTATTGTCCTTTGCATAGTACAGCTAGGGGAAAAATTTAAGTCTTATTATACAGAAGTTAGCCGATAAGCCCATGGAGCACCACATGGCCTTAATATTACAAGACACTGTTTTATACACAGCCTTGCAAGTGGTGAGGTTTCTCAATACGATTTTTTTTTTTTAAAAAAAAGGCAGGACAGCTATAATAGGGAGTAAGATTATTCACTTTGGGCAATCTACTCATTGTTGAGTACTCCTGATGTATGCACAATGAGCTCTGATGTATGATCACTGTTTACCTTATATTACGACTTATGTATTTTATGTGTCTCTTTTAACAATTAATGGGCTTATAGCTGCAATAAGCTTGACTGACTGACATTTTGGCATTTTGTGCCCATCTATAACACACACACTATAGCTGTAGCTTTATATGGTACAAGTCCAAATTCTCAGCCTAATACTTACCTGATTAAGGGACTGAAGTTGCACCATTTAGGATTTTAATTGGAGTCTTTGTTTTGAATATTATGTTCTTGCAATAACTTTGTCCTAAGAACGATTTATCAGAATGAGTAGCATGATGCCCAATTCACAATGTTCTTTGAAACAGCATAAAAGATTGCACTGCCTGGCAGCCTACAAGGTTATCAAATTGCCACCTCCAGATGGGCTGCTGGACTACTTACTGTTAAGGCTGCAAAAAGGAGCAGACAGTTGTAGCTGGCTGGATCGCTCAGTGATTCAGGTATCTAGCTATGGAGCCAGAGGTTGGGAGTTCAATTCCCCATTGGATCTCCACGAAAGAGACGGGCTAAGAGCATTTCTTATCTTTTCTTATGGTTGGTTGAAGAAATCCTACACCACCACCACTACAACAACCTCCCATATCCCATATTTTTGGCTGGCTGGATTTCTGCTTTATGCCTTGAATTTCCCAATTGATTTGCTTAATTGGATTTGTTTTGAATGTGAATTGGTTGATTGAATTTTAAGAATCTACCTGAGTTGGCTGATTAATTTGCTGAATTGATTGTATTACCCCTCAATTGGTTTTGAATAAATTGGATCATTTTAGGTACACTCTAATATTGGATAAATTATTTCCAATTATTTATAACCAAGCAATTATTCTCTAAAATCCTATCAAGTGGTTGGATCATTATTAATTATACTCAAAAATTTCATTAAGTGGTTGGGTCATAATTGATTTGAATTAACGCTTGTAGCCTGGCTGGCAGCAGTTGTCACAAGATTTGGCCGTGGTGGTGGGATGGCTCACAGTGGGGGTTGGAAAATTCCCCTTATTTTCAAATCCAAAACTTGACACGTATAATTTTAATGCTCCAATTGGATTAGGGCCCTATAGCCAAATTTTAGGTATCATTTCTTATAAACCTTCAGTCCAGTCATCAGTGGTGGTTCAAGAGTGAGGGAAACATATTAATATTGCTGGGAGTAGAGTGAAGAGAAGAAGGAAAGAGGGATGCATATCAGCCATCGCTCCTACCTGAACAGGATCCTGCAGCCATGTTTCAGGGCAGCATTCTTCAACATGGCCCTTTCTGGACTGAGCATCCTACCATCTTCAGTCATCAATGGGATTTCTGGATTTACAGTACAGTAACCCCCCCGCCTATTGGGGGGGGGGGTTAGGGACCCACCTGACCCGCAGTGCAGATGCGGGTTGGGTGGGGGCAAGGGGCTGCTGCCGCATGCTGCACAGAGCTGCGTCTGAGCAGCGCGGGGCAGTGGCGTTGGGTGATCCAATCACCCGCCACCGCCGCTGTGCAGAGCCGCCTCGGAACAGCACACAGCGGCAGCGTTGGGGGATCCGATCCCCCGCCTCCGCCACTGGGTGCTGCCCAGAGCCGACATCGCTCACCGGGCACCTGCAACCCCCAGAGGAGGGTGGGTGGGCAGCGAGCGATCTTTGGAAAGGGCTCTGGCTGCGGAGGCAAGCGCTTGTCTCTGTGCCAAGAGCCCTTTAAACATCGCTCCCGCGCGCCCGCTACCCCCAGGTGAGGGTGGGGGGAGCAATCTTTGGAAAGGGCTCCCAGCTGTGGAGACAAGAGGTCTCTGCGGCCGAGAGCCCTTTAAACATCACCCACTGCTGCCCGCACCCCGAGGGGAAGGGAGGCGAGCTGCATGTGACGGCTCCCCTTTCCCTCAAGCCCTTTCGGGGTACTGCGGTCTTGTGATATAGCGGGACCACAGTATGTGAACCGCGGAAGGGCAGGGGACCACTGTAGAAGGCATCTGGAAAGGACATGGTTGGAAAACCAAACCTAAGCAACAAACAGATCCAGTCTAAAGACAAAAACAAAATGCCACTATGATAACATATGCTGTTTTCTAGATTTTCCTTTGACGATAAATAATAAGATTGGCGAGTATCCTTTAGCATTTTTACACATAGAATGGCTATTTTGGAAATTGCTACAGCTATTTATTAATAAAATGGGTTCTGTGTGGAGTCATATGTCTGACAGACATCTGGCACCACACCAAAGAACTGGTGGATAGCTCAGTGGTTTAGGTCTCTGGCTAGAGGTTGGGAGTTTGATTCCTCACTGCACCTCCTTGAGAGGAGCTGGACTCAATGACCCATAGGGTCCCTTCCATCACTGGAGTTATAAGGTTGTTATTATTATTATTATTATTATTATTATTATTATTATTATTATTATATTATTATTATTATTATTATTATTATTATAAATAGCCATGGTTATTTTCACAAGTTCCAGTCCATCTATTTAAAAAAACCCAGCAGGGTAATAATGACTTTAATTTTTCACTTAATGATTTAAAAACCTTTATCTGCTAAAAAATAATCCCAACTCAATCAGGATTAGGTCCTTTAACTAAAATCTTACAAATTTATTCTGTTTGCAGTAATGAGAGAGGGCACAAATCAGAAAAAAATGGTGATTCATTTTTATTTGTGATTTGTCTACGTCAATGAATCACAAAAAACGAATGTACATTTTTTTTCTCTGACAAACTGACAAATCTATTAATAAATTTGTCTTTGAGCTTAAAACCCTATAAAATGGTCCCCAAGGCACATAGAGAGACCAAACATGCCGGGAAGCTTCCCATTACTCTTCTCTACAAGCCCTGCTTGTTTGGTGAAGTTTGGCTTCTGGATATAGGAAGTATGCACCCCCCAAAAGTTGTGTTCTCTGTAATTTGCCATATAGTTTCCTGTTGGAATGGATCCAATAGCCCAAGGATATTCCATGATGATAGAGTGTTTTTCTTTTTTTCTCCTGACTTTAAATAGCTATAAGCTATAAGATTTCTTGGCTTCATTGGTAAAACAGTGATTTATGACATTCTTGGAGTCTTCTTTTATTGAGATTTTACAGTTATTAGGCAAGTTTGCACACTTAAAAAAAACATTTCATCTGAATCATTAATTTTCCTGTTGCATGACTATTTCCCAACTAGTAGTTGTTCTGTTGAAACCAATTCATTGGTTTTCTAAGTGTCTTTTAACACTAATCTTGTTGACTTTTGTGTTGTACTTACACTTTTGTCATGAATAATGCTATCCAGAATGGTTTGATTCATTTCCTAATAGCTTCTGGATAGCACCCCTTTCCCCCCCAAGAGAAAAGCTTTCTTTGCAAAATGAAATGATAATGGAAGGTCAGAAATATAAGGTGCTGTTACTTTGTTAGTAATAGGACAGTCCTATGCATGGTTACTCTCAGAAGGAAGATGTGCTAAATTTTTGGAGTGTGGTGACTAATTGGCAATGTTTGGTAGCCCTTAGCAGTCCTACCCATCACCCATACAGTTATTTTTTCCCCTAAACTGACCATTAGCAGGCCAAAGAGGGCTGCTACAGTTTAAAAAAAAAGTTCTTTGCTTTGACTGTGTTAATCATCTTCAGAAATCTTTGCTTGGCTGTATTATACTTGAGGAAATCAGACTTCCTTCCGCTTTCATTGGAAAATGTTTTTTAACCACATGTCTCACTAGTATGGGTGTTGTTTTGGAACTAGAGACTCATAAAGATTTAATTCTCTGGTGCATTTGCAGCTGCTGCAGCTGTTCATTGTTCCCTGTTGAACTAAGATCAGTTGTGAATAATACCAACAAATGGATTTTTAAATCATCGAATCAGTTTCATTTTAACAAATTAGCCCAACGAATTGAATTTGACATTCAGAGAATGAGTAATATTTTATGAATTGGAAACATAGGCTAGTAACCTATTTTGTTTGTTTGTTTATAACAGTGTAAGTGAAATGGCATAAAACAGTATATTATTCTACTTATTAACATAACATGTTGCTACTTCTATTCCTTGTCATTGGCTGGCTAAATGTTAAAATTAAAAATCTGCATTTATTATGTGTAAATGAAATATGTGTACAGTATCTATATTTGGGATCCAAGAGGGCTTAATTTTAATTTTATATCAGAAAATAACTAATTACACATATTAGCAAATAGACAAAATTGACTGCCTATGCTTTAAACAGGTGAATATTATTACCAAGGATCCCTCTAAGGCAGTGATGGTGAACCTTTTAGAGACCGAGTGCCCAAATTGTGATTCAAAGCCCACTAATTTTTCGTAAAGTGCCAATACAGCCATTTAACTTGAATACAGGTGGCTGTGAAGGGGCGATGTCGGGTGCCCACAGAGGGGGCTCTGAGTGCCACCTTTGGCAACCCATGCCATAGGTTTGCCAACACTACTCTAAGGTGTGCAGTTGCGTGAGTCAGCATGACTCCACCCCCTCCTCCATGAAGCATTCCTTTCTCTGTGCACCCACAGCCATAGTTTTCTCTCCTTTGGTTCCAGTCACAATGGAACCCTACATACCTCCTGCCCAGTGGTATAGAAGATTGGAGGGAACACTTATTGGCACATTTGAAGCTGTTCCCAGCATTTATATTTCTTAGAAATTAAAGAGCTCTTTTTCCAAGGTCAGTATTTCTCAAATATTTGTGTTGCTGTGTTGTATCTGGGCAGATATCTCTCTGTTTCTACCTTCTGAAGAGTTAGACTTAGAAACGTTCTGTCTTATGTATCATTTACAAGGGAGACACACAACTATATCCTTTATCTAGTCCATGTAGCTGATAGTATACATCTGCATTATGGTGATTGCATTGAAAAATGGCTAGCCGTTATTACAGAGTTATTGAATAATAGAATTTTCCCAGTATACAAGTGGTGCCTCCTAAGACAAATGTAATTGGTTCCAGGGGTCCATTCATTTTATGGAAAATTTGTCTTAAGAGGCACGGTTTCCAATAGGAATGCATTGAAAACCAATTAATCCATTCCAGAATGCATTGGTTTTCAATGCATTCCTTGGGGAATGCTGCCCCAAACCCTGTCAATCAACCGGGGCATTTCCCCTTCTTTGCTGGGTTGGGGCAGGGGAAAAGCTTCCCCCCTTTTGCTGGCTGTTCTTCCCCAGGAGGGGGGGGGCAGGTGAGGAGTGACTCACCCGCTCATCCCCTTCCTGCGTTGGGGCAGCTGCCGCTCCTCCAAGGCTGTCTGCATGGAGCCTGGTGAAAGGAAAGCAGTGGCTTGCAAGCACACAAGACACTGCCTTCCTTGCACTGGCTTCTATGAATGGATCCCTTTAAAGGGTTCTGTGCATGGAGCCCAAGGCAAAGCGGAGGCAGCATCTTGTGTGTTTGCAATGTGCTGCCTTCCTTTCACCAGCCTCCATGAATGGGGGGAGGGTGGCGGCCTCGATCCTGGCTTTCCCGACTGTGTAGCACCCAACATATCAGGTGCCACATGGTCTGAAAAGCCAGGATGGAAGACCAGGCTTTTGAATTTCTCATGCCCATAACTCCCTCCGGTTGTGCGTGTGCGGAATTCAAAAGTCTGCCCCGTAAGATGGATTTTTCATAAGTAGGCAAACCGTCATCTTGCAAAAAATGCCTATACTCAAAAATTTCATTCGTCTTACGAAGAATTTGTCTTATGGAGCATCCGTCTTAAGAGGTACCACTGTATTTCAGAGTGTCCCCCCCCAATAGAACAAATAAAATAATTGAAAATCAGCCATAGTGTGTGTGTGTGTGTGTGTGTGTGTGTGTGTGTGTGTGTGTGTGTGTGTGCGCACGCGCAGCGCGTGTGCGCGCACTCATGTGCTTCTGCATTTATTCCTAACTTGTTGACTTGACCATGATAAAATGCTTTCTACTACACATCAAACATCCCAATCAGAACTCTTATTTTCTACCACTCTGAGGCAAGTTGACTCGTCCAGCCACATGTCAATAAGAAAGATACCAAGTGACAACCAATGTAATATAAAAGATATTGTGTCCAACTAGTGATCACACTTTTTTTGAATAAAGACTGGCAGATGTAGATATGTTAGTGAGATGAGGTAAGGTGGTTTCATCTCTATCTGGTCTGAAAGAGCTTGGACCCACCGTCCATGCTCTGGAAACCTCCAAGGTGGCCTTCTGTAATATGCAGGAGTGTCACTAAAGATAGGCCAGAGCAGTTTCTGAAGTTACTTGAGAATGTAGGTGCTAGATAGTAAACTGAAACCAGGTAATATGACTATACTAGGCCATTACAATTACATTTACTCTGTCTCTGGATCCAGTTCAAAGTGTTACTCTTGACCATTGAAGGAGTAGTTTTGGATATTGGATTGTGAAGGGTGACATGTTTTCAGATAAGACTTCCTGTACCTTGAGGTCTGCGTTAGAGCTCACTCTGATCCCTTGATATCTGGATCATGGTCTGTGCCTGCTGGAATCATAGAAACATAGGAAAAAGGGACACCAAGGGTCACTGTATTCAGCCCCCCTCCCAAGTAGAAAATATGTAGTTAAAGCATCCCTGATAGCTGGCCCTCCAACCTATGTTTAAACATCTCCAAGTACAACTTTTTTGTGGTGGTACCTCAGCTTGATTTATTTATTCATCTTTAAAGTGTGGACTTCCAAAAACACCATACCAAGACAAAACAATGTAGCAATAAAACATCAACCCTTTCCTATGAGAAAAATATAAAGAAATAAGTCATCAACCAGCTAAAACCCAAAACCAATGTTAAAATCATTTCATGGTGAAGTTTAGATTGGCAGTGGCATTCCCTTTCTATGAGCTTGGTTACCCTTTTAAGCCAAAGCACTGCCGCAGATAAATAAAAATGAATGCATTCTTCACGGCTTTCTCCACACATGATATTCCTGTCGGTGTCCTGGTCTCAGGGTGAAATGGAAAGGATTAGTGGCACCAACACTCCCCTCCCGTGTCACAGAGCCCAGATTGCCCCGTCTATGAAATCTGAAACTTGGAAATGTAATTGTGAAAATAATGTCTACAACTGAGAGTTAAGCTACATCCATTCTTTATCCTTATACAAATATAAGTGGGCAAAGGCTAAATCCTACTTAAACCAAGTTAGGCCCAGACTTAAACACAAGTAAAATGGAGGAACTTTGACTTTTTAGCCCAGCCATGATCTAAACCTGGATTTGGGGCCCTGCAGCTTCATCTGTTTCAATGGATGCAGGGATCATCAGAGCAGGGATCATCTGAATCAGGGCTACAGTGAGGGGCTAAAGTAACAGTTTGTGCTAAGATCTGTAAAAAGAAACCTGGGTTTATATTGCCTTTCTTTGTGCTATAGAACCACTACCTCCTTAATAACTTTTGCAACTGCTGTGACTGAAGGACACACAGCATATGAAGAAATGTGTCAGAATGGTGTGCAGCAATTCCCATCATATCCTTTGGTTTATGTGGCCCATAAGGACAAGTGATATTAGATGTTGACTGTTATTCATTTCTAATCCTATTCTTATTCAGAGCCATTACACAATGAGAACAAATGATGAACTGTCATAACGAAGAATTCCGAAAATGTCCCCTTTCTTTTTGTCAGATTTTGGTCTGTCGGTTTTGTAGTGTGGGGCAATGTAGCTTAGGATTTTACCATCCAGCATGACATAGGGACTGAGGAAATGCCAGGCAATATTGCTGTCCATGTCCTTTTGTGCTTTGTGATTTCATCAAGAAACACTGATGTGAAAACAAGGATTTTTGATAATAGTTATGTCAAAGCAACTTGACTGTGTTTTTAATCAGACAAAGTAGTTACTCTTTGACAAAAAGAATTCAGTAGAGCCAGTGTGGTTCATAGTTTATGCTCAACAGACAAGGCCCAATATATTTTACATTTATCCATATATTTGGCAAATAATAAGGGTGAAACCAAATGGCATACTATATTCATCTTCTTGGAACAAAGGCTTTTCTGCTCTTGTCACAAAGTAAGTATGAATTAGTGGTTGACTTGAACTTTGGTTCCATTCTTGAACTTTTTTAATGCTATTATGGTTTGGACCGAGGTTCTATATAGGTTCCTGTCACCCTAACTGCAGCCCCCCCCCAGCTTAATTGTGGGGAAATGCAGAAGGTTCAAAGAGTTTTGGTTTCCAAGCTTACTAATGAGCAAAACGCTCCCTTCACCCTTAATGAACTAGGATTTCTATGTGAATTTTGGGAGGAGGGAGGGAGAAAGAGGAGGGAGGCAAAGAGTTCACACAACAGGACAATGATTTTACAGTGTAAAGACCATGCAGCTGGACCATCTGCAGCCTGCCCTCAGTTATGAGCAACAAAGCTTCAACAGATTGTACTGTGAAGAGGTACATTTCTGTGACTGTGAAGCATAGTTTTCACTTCTGCTTCACTGATCTGTCTGCTTATAACTGTGATAGAACCTTGACAAGCGCTTAGGGAAGGAGCACCACATAGGGCGACTCTTTCAAAATCATTTCATGCAACATGATTAGCGAAAGAGGAAACAAAATGAAGTTTCAGTCGTTTTTAGAGCTGATCTCTTGTGAGGTCAGGGCCGGGGGTGTGGGTGGGGAGTTGGGATTAACTGCTGCATTTTTTTAATTCCACGCTGAGAAAAGTCATTGCTGAGATGCTGTATTTCAGCTAGCTTACAAGGGTGTTAAATTGAATATTTGCACAGTAAAACAGCCTTTGACCTCCTTGGCTTTAAACAACAGAAGTTCTTGGCACATTCACAATAGCACTGAAATGAAAACAAAAAGCAGGGCAAGGTATTTTAGTTCAATCCATGTTCCATTCAGCAAATACCGTGTGTCTCCCACCAACTTTTGACAAGAAGCACCCTTTCCTTTTCTAAATATTTTTCTTTCTAACCTGTTTTATTTGAAGATGCAGAGGACTGCAAAAATGATTGTGTATCTTTGTACCTCCATGTGTTTACTTTGAGAGTCTTTGTGATTCTTCCTATTTCTGAGATTTTTGTTCAAAGTTAAAATGCAATAAGACATAGTATTCTTGGAATATTGTAAATGTGTGGTATGTGTGTATGCTGATTTAAGATCACAACATTGTGATAATGTGACAGCACTAGACATCTGCTCCTGTATTTGGTCCCTAGTAGCTTTTTCTCCCAGCATTGTCTCTCTGTCATAGAGAGAGAAAGAATATAGAGGCATAATTATTATATTTTTAAATTGCAGATTAGATTAGAGAAACATAAAAGCAAATAGAGTTGTAAATACCTTGACTACTGGGTGCACAGGCAGATTCCAAACTTTGTGTAGCCTTCCAATCTGCGGCGACTTGAAAATAACGAGGAAAGTGGTGGAACTTGACCGCCACCCCTCACAGTTGACCCCTCTGTTCGGCCTCGCTTAATCGACTCTTTATGTTGTGCTTTCCAGACAGCTGATCAGCTTCCCTGGATTTCACTGATGACACAAGAAAGCTTTGCCTGAAGATGGAAACACTGGAGTCGGAACTGACCTGCCCTATCTGTCTGGAGCTGTTTGAGGATCCGCTGCTGCTGCCTTGTGCTCACAGTCTCTGCTTCAACTGTGCGCATCGCATCTTGGTCTCCCACTGTGCCACCAACGAATCAGTGGAATCTATCACCGCCTTCCAGTGCCCTACTTGTCGTTATGTCATCACCCTCAGTCAACGGGGTCTAGACGGACTCAAGCGCAACGTCACGCTGCAGAACATCATCGACAGGTTTCAGAAAGCGTCAGTGAGCGGGCCCAATTCTCCCAGTGAAACTCGCCGAGAGCGAGCGTTTGATAGCAACAGCATGTCCTCCAGTGAAAAAGTTCTCTGCCAGTTCTGTGACCAAGATCCTGCCCAGGAAGCAGTGAAGACCTGTGTAACTTGTGAGGTATCCTACTGTGAGGAGTGCTTAAAAGCGACTCACCCAAACAAGAAGCCGTTCACTGGCCACCGTTTGATTGAGCCTATTCCTGACTCTCATATCAGAGGATTAATGTGCCTGGAGCACGAGGATGAGAAAGTGAACATGTATTGTGTGACTGATGACCAACTAATCTGTGCCTTGTGTAAACTGGTTGGGAGGCATCGCGATCACCAGGTGGCTGCTCTCAGTGAACGCTATGACAAATTGAAGGTTAGTTTGCTCTTAATGCTTTATTTGTGTACATTGACCAGTGCGGTTTCATGAAGTGATATCGGCTCGCCTCATTTGTTGTGTGACTTATTTATGGATGTATGTTATCTGGAATTTTTATACGGAACTGATACGCTCACGCCTGCTGATGCGGGCCACCACGCAGAGCATAAATTATGAATAAGAAGTGTGTGTTTCCATTGTTAAACACTCCCGAGTTCCATAGGAATGAATTCAGAAGAGGACGTTAGTGTATATGTTTAAATTTTCTTTCAATGGCAACATGATCCAATATGAAAAATCCAGTGCAACCATGAAAATGCACAAATATGTGGGGAAGTAAGCTGGAGATCGCCCAAAGTGGCATAGGCACATGGGAATATTTTTGGGTGCGTCTATGTGGCAATGGTCCGCTCCTCATAAAAGTGGGTGATGTTTCGTGGAATTCTGTGTTAATTTCGAGGCCTCTGGATTCTAACCATAGGTGCAAGGTTTTTAGGACACCTGACAGACCTTTTACAGGACAATCCTGTGCATGTTTTCTTGAAAATGAGATACAGGGTAGTCAGTGAGAGTTAGTCCTTGTAAGCATACTTGGATTGCATCTTCAGTTAAAGATGGCATGCAATCTCGTTTTCCTTCCAATATTTTTTTTGTAAATGTTTACACATTTTTCTTGTGCTGTCTTCAAGGAGTGCTCCTATATAATTAATCAGATAACTGGGTTACATATCTGTTACTGGCTTGGTCACATAGATACCTAGTACGTTATGAACATTAAGAAAAAAATACTCCAATGAGGTCACCATATTCTGCAAATCTTCATTTGTAATAAATACTATATCTTACATTTGGATGAGTGGTCAGCTCAGCGCTCTTCAGGTTCCACCGCAGAGTGTTCTTATTCTGTTCCTCCAGATTTAACACAGAACGGATTGAAGGAATCTTCAGATAGAAGTGGCAGACAGCCGCATTACACTTGTGGGCGACCATGTTGTTTTTAGCTGCCAGTGGGCACAGAGCGACAGAGTAAGGGAGGAGATGTAGGAAAGCTGAAGCCCCCTCCCCCCTTCCCAGTTCCTTCAGGGAAGTGCTTCTGTGGTTGTTTATAGAACATTGCAGCAGGCAGAGTATTCATTGAAAGAAAGAGCCTTGCCCCACCCCCCAATGCTCAATGCCACTGCCTTTAGATTATTTTTAAATGCTTTACTGAAAGACAGTCTCATAAATTTAAACATACTACTTCATAGAATTATTTTTTGTGCCACAGAAAAAATGCAAATTTCTCAAACTTTTTTTAAGCAAGAGGAAAATGCTCTTTTATGTACATAGCCTCAACATAAGTCTGAACTGCAAAATTACTGCCTAGGTTTGCTTTCCATAAATAAAGACTAGAGAACAGTGATAATAACAGCCATAATTTAGATTGCAATCTTATAATCGCTGCTAATGCATTTAAGATACTAGCAGTAGTATTCTGGCAAACATTGAGATGGAACGACAACAGTATAGCTTCTAATGCTCATTGCTTTTATCATTTATTATTGCTTATGTTGCATTTGGCTTTTGTGAGGCAGCTTTATTGTTTATTTATTACTGCTTGGCTTTTAAAAAAACATTGATATTGTTACTTTCCCTGAGGATCCATATGGACATAGAGGCTAACTAAATAAATGTATATTTAATAAATAATGTACAGTTAATCATCAATAACTTGAATGATACCAGAATTTTTCGCTTCAGTTCAAAGCTAAGTGAACCATCCCATATACCGTAGTTTCTTCAATCTCATTGATTACCGCATTTCTGTCGTCCTCTATTCACATGTATTTCTTTGTTTTCGAGTTCCACAACATGTTGTTGTTGTTGTTGTTGTTCAGTTGTTCAGTTGTGTCCGACTCTTCGTGACCCCATGGACCAGAGCTCGCCAGGCCTTCCTATCCTCCACTGCCTCCCAGAGTTTTGTCAAATTCATTTTGGTTGCATCGATGACACCGTCCAACCATCTCATTCTCTGTCGTCCTCTTTTCCTTTTGCCTTCGATTTTTCCCAGCATCAGGGACTTTTCCAGGGAGTCCTCTCTTCTCATGAGGTGGCCAAAGTACTGGAGCCTCAGCTTCAAAATCTGTCCTTCCAGTGAACATTCGGGGTTGATTTCTTTCAGAATGGATAGGTTTGATCTCCTTGCAGTCCAGGGGACTCTCAAGACTCTCCTCCAGCACCACAGCTCAAAAGCATCAATTCTGCGGCGATCAGCCTTCTTTATAGTCCAGCTCTCACTTCCATACATCACTACTGGAAAAACCATAGCTTTAACCATCCTGACCTTAGTTGGCAAAGTGATGTCTCTGCTCTTTAGGATGCTATCTAGGTTTGCCATTGCTTTCCTCCCAAGAAGCAGGCGTCTTTTTATTTCGTTGCTGCAGTCGCCATCTGCAGTGATCAAGGAGCCCAAGAAAATAAACTCTGTCATTGCCTCCATTTCTTCCCCTTCTATTTGCCAGGAGGTGATGGGACCAGTGGACATGATCTTAGTTTTTTTAATGTTGAGCTTCAGCCCATTTTTTCACTCTCCTCTTTCACCCTCATTAAGAGGTTCTTTAATTCTTCCTCACTCTCTGCTATTAGAGTAGTATCATCTGCGTATCTGAGGTTGTCCACAACATATTCCAGACCTATTGAATTAGAGTGATTAAGGGTTAGTTTTTTGTATGTTTAACACATCAGATAGGAATCACACCTTCGTGTGTTGTGACTTCATTAACTTGTACACTTCACACACACAAAAAGGCTTGCAATGGAACCGCTAACACAATACCCTAAAACAGTGTTGGCGAATCTATGGCACAGATGCCAAAGGTGTCACTCAGAGCACTTTCCATGGGCACCCGATATCGCCTCTTCACGGCCACCTGTATTCAAGTTAAATTGCAGTATTGGCACTTTGCAAAAAATTAGTGGGTTTTGAATCGCAGTTTGGGCACTCGGTCTCTAAAAGGTTCACCATCACTGCGCTAAAACATTGCCATCAGGACCCACAATCAATATTATTTCTGCACTGAAACATCAATGTCAGTGCCAGAAGAATCTCATTTGGAAGGGTGTTCCATAATCTGGGGGACAATCTGACTATTTTTTGATCAGAAGTGGTTAGAGACTGAGATGTGTGCAGAACCTTCTGCTCAATTTAGCCATCATCCAGTGGTTGGCATCCATAAAATTGGTGGATTTGGTGGTTTTCCAGTGCAACACTTCTGGAAGCAAAGGATTTGCTGGCTGTACACCATTGCCTGGGGGACACCTAAGTGTATTCACAAGGCTTTCCCACTTGATAGAGAAGCTACTTCTGTACCCCACATACATTGTTAGGCAAGGATCAAATTGTATCTGACTTACATCTGGCTATCTTACAAGCTTATGCTTAGTAGACCAGCGAAAACTCCATTAGAAAAAAAACACCCAATAATTTTAGTTTATTTGCAATTCTTGCTTCTTTCATGTATTTCCTTTCTTCAGAAGCAAGCCATTTGACCTTCAGTCTATGAGGTATCAAGATGCTAATGATAATAAACATATTAGGTATAATTAAAGAAAGGCACAAATTGGAAAACCAGTGGTTCGTGATGGTTCATCATGAACTATGATGAACCCCCATGAAAAATGAACTGTCACAATCCCATTGGTTCACAGTTTGTGTTTAGGGTTCATGCTGGGGGGACTGCATGTGTCCAATGCATCTTTTGGCTTTTATCGCTTTGAACAGTAGCACTGATTTATAATAAGAAACTGATAACTGTGTGAATCTATCTAGCATATCAGGTAACCCAAAAATAAACACCTCCACTTCCTCAGACTCTTATCTGTGGACTTGTACACAAAAGCTCAATTTAAAATAGAGTAGTTCGTCTGTAAGGTACCACAATGATTTTGGTCTTCTTTTGTTGTTACTTTTGTTTTGTTTTTGCCTGATATTACAGTATATGGAAGTTATTCTGGAAGTTTAATGACAATTTAAAAGCAATTTACCACATAACATAAAAATGCTTTTAGGTGAAAAGTGATAGGAATTTTGCGTGATCTCTCATAGCTGGTTTTTATCTATAATATACGCCAAAAAGCACCCACATTCATCTTATTTATTTTCAGTGGGTTTTTTTAAAAAAAAAATCATCCATGCAATTATTACTTCTTATCTTATCTAATTTCTCTTAAAATAGTTACCTTTCTGAAAGTTGGTATCTTTTATATGAGGTTCAAATAAAGTTACATAGGTACAAGGAAATGACATCATGTTTTGATTTTGTTTCTATGTAGGCAGAGTGATTTCAAAGTAAAATATAAAATACAGTAAATTCTGCATGTTACATTTTTAGTTTTTTCATCACTTTATACCAAGTTCTAAACAACTAGTGAAAGAATTACTACTGTATGGAACTGCAGTTGTATGTTGGAGAACAACGTCCTTCAACATACCTACTGTATTGAGTGATGGATTAGGACTCAAAAGATCTCGATTCAAATCCCAACTCAGCCATGGATCTGTGCGCAGCTGGTAAAACCACCCCTTAAATGTCTTAATTACGTTGAAAGTCCTATCAGGGTTAAAATAAGTTGATTCTGAATTGATAGCACATAACAGAAATGCCATTATACATATTCAGAATTACTTCTGAATAAACCATGCTTTGGATTTTCCTATTAAATGGTTTACTGAAACATACATAACTCTGTTTTGATCATCCCAGCTATTTAACCTGTACGATTGACCATGGAGATTACTGAAAATGTTCTGTATCATAATGGTACAGCAACTGGTGCTCTTTGACAAGCAACTTTGGGGTGTCAGTATATGATAATTGCTAATTATTTAAACAATATTTCATCCTTCATTAGCTAGAAGACAAAAGAAACCATTGCATTCTAGTTCCTTTTGTAGCAAAAATGAAACTGTGTAATTAATATTTCTGGTACATATGTCTAACTCATGCATGTATGCTATACTGTGTTTAAAAGGGGGATGCATTAGTCAGTTCAAATATCTGGGCACTGATACTAAGAGGACAGTTAAACCTTCAGTCCTAAAAAGTCCTCAGCCGTTTCGTCAGATATTCAATTTATTTAAAAAATCATACTCTTGGGGAAAATGTAGGGCAGACTTGCATTTAACCTGTGGAAGTAATCTTCATATGGCATGTCTCTCATATGTTAATTATTCAGTTACTTTGAAACTGCTTCTGATAAATAAGATTTTAGTTTTGTCAGATACATGTAATTGATTTCAAGAAGATTGTAGAAACATATTCAATTGCATAATGTACAAATGTGCATGTACGTTCTTAGCAGAAGTATAAACCTTGATCTTATATCATACACAATTGAACCAAAAAGATCCTAAGAGCCCGATTTCCAAATTAATGTAATATACAATTTCATGCACCAGAAAATATGTTGTGATTGCTACCCACCCACACCCACATATGGGAGAAAGAATGTAGAACAGAGATCACACTGGTAAAAGCAAATGTGTTTCATGCTTAGTTGCACGCAGTATGATTTAGCCCTCACTGAATCAAAACAGTCCTTGTGTCCCTCTCCCTAACCAAGGAAACACAAATTAAGTGTGAAACTGCTGCAGAAATTAATGGAGTTGATCTCCATTCATGAGAAGAATGTGGGTTACCACATTGTAACATAATAGGCATTTGCATGGTGTGAGAAAACCTACTTTGAAACCCTTTTGTCTTGTGATCAAACATCTAGAAGTTATTTAGGCCAACCCCAATTCTGCATTTCTTCCCCATTTCTGTATATTTTTAAAAAAAGAAGAAGAAGGGGGGAAGAGAATGAACTCTGAATAACCTTCGAGCCTTGGCTTCTACTTTACAGAGGTATCATTTCAAAAACTATGCTGATTAAAGAACACCCAAAGTAACAGCCATATAATCCAAATTTATATGTGTGTACAGTATGGCTATATATGTGGCATTGGCAATGATAGTTGATAAAAGTACAAGCTACATTTTTTCTAAATTAATATCCTTAAAATTCTCTCTGGTCCATTGCTTAAAGTTCAGTCATAACTGACTTACTATGGTTATCCAGATGCCACCCCTCACAGAAATTACTTTGTGACAGAGACATCGTAATGTACACAAAATATTGTGCCATTTTGTGGACAAAATTCAATAGTGAGTGTCAGGTGGCTGCAGAATACAGATAATTTTGGTGGTTTAAGTGTCTGGCTGCAGAGCCAGAGGTTAGAAGTTTAATTTGCCCTCTATGCCTCCTTGACAGGGACTGGAATTAATCATTATCATAATCATTTCAGATGAACTTCAGAGCTGGGAGAGACTTTATGTATGGGGTCCAGCCCCTGTCAAGGAGGCACAGTCAGGTGATAACCCAATGGGTCCCTTCCAGCTTTGAAGTTCTAGTGTTACCATATAGCTACTGTTTAGTTACGTTTATCATAGAATCATAGAATGATTTGGTGAGAAGGCCATCAAATCCAACCCCCTTAATGCAAGAATCCAAATCAAAGCGGATCTGTCAGACGCTTGTCCAGTTTTATCTTGAACACATGCAGCATTGGAGTGCCCACCTCCTCCTCCGTGCGTTGGTTCCATTGCCATATTGAAACCTCTCCTGCAATGAGTTCAATTTGATATGCATGACTCTTCTGTCTAGTTTATTTATGTGTTCGTTACAATTACGACCTACTTTTCTGCTAGAGAATGGAACTCAAGGTGCCTTATGTCCTTTATAACAGAACTTAAAAGAAACATCGCAGATTTAACTGTAACATTATGAAATCAGATAAAGCCAACCTCAGTGTAAAAACCATTAAAAGCAACAAGAGGCATAGAAACCTGATGTCAACAAAGACTCAGATGAAAAGACTCAGTAGGACATCTTAAACATCATATGACATTTACACTCTACTTAAAATCATTCAGAAATGAAGCTGCTCCCAAGTAAGAAGGCAGTGCATTCTACCATTTTGGAGCCACATATAAAAAAACCCTCCCTTCTGAAAGCCCTTTGCTTATTAAGTCAGCTTCTGAAAACCACTGGTATTCTTAAGAGGTCCTCCTCCTAAAGATCTGAGCATGGGCTCATAACAAGGCAGGTGATCTCCAAGATAAGCAATCCCCAGGAAGTTTATGGTGATAAATTACAGAATAATCAAATCATGAAGTTGGAAGGGGACTATAAGGCCACTGAGTCCAAACTCCCCCCCCCCCAAAAAAAACTGCAGGAATACAGAGCAAAGGATGTCTGCCAACTGGTTGCCCAAATATCTCTTGAAAGCCTCCTGGGTTGGAGCACTCACCGCCTCTTGAGGAACCAGTTAGGAAGTTTTTCCTGATATTCAACTGAGATATACCTTCCTATAATTTGAGCCCATTGTTGCATGTGCTGCACTCAGGACTGATCAAAAATAGATCCACTCCTCTGTATAACAGCCTTTCAAGTATTTGAAAAATGCTTTCATATCTCCCCCCCCTCAGTCATCATTTCTCAAGGTCAAACATGCCTAGTTCTTTCAGTCCTTCCTCATAGGACCAGGTTTCCATGCCCCTATCATCCTTGTTGCCCTTCTCTGAACTTGTTCCAACTTCTCCACATCCTTCTTAAAGTGCAGTGACCAGAACTGGACACACTACTCAAGATGAGGCCTTGTTGTTGTTGTTGTTGTTGTTGTTGTTGAGCTTGGTGGTGGGTGGGGAAGCAGGCACTCCTCCTCTTCCTCCTCCTCCTCCTCCTCCTGACAGTGCCAGAGAGCTTGGTGGGTCGTGGGGGAATAGCAAGCAGGCGTGCCGCCACCAGCACTGCGGGGCTTGGGGGGGGAGTGGGCGCTTCTCCTCCACCACCACTTCCAGTGCTGCAGAGCTGGGTGGGTGGGTGGGGTGAACGGGCATGCCACCGTTATGGAGCTTGAAGGGCTAGCGGGCGATCTTCCTCTGCTGCCACTAGCTCCGCCAGCGCTGCAGAGCTTGGTGGGTGGGTGGGAGTGGGCACTAATCCTCCCGCGGAACTTGGTGGGTGGGTGGCGAATAGGTGTTCTTCTTCCACCACTGCCGCCGCCAGGTCTGCAAAGCTTCATAGTGGCGGGCGGGTGGAGCAGTTGTGAGTACTGTGTATGTGTGCATGCTTGAACAAGGAGTCCACGGGGATGTGCCATGGGCAAAAGGAGGCCGAGGGCTTTTCAAAGTTGGACAGCCCTGGTATGTACCACCAAAAGCTCCTAAACCTTCAGTGCTGTGCAATTTACTTGAGAGATACCTGTATTGTTTCCAGGCATGGTATAGAGGATATAGTGCTGGATTATGACTCTGGAGAATCACTTGATCATGGAAAATCACTGGGGGAGTGGAACTGGTAAAATCACTCCAATATCTCACGTACCTTGAAAGTCCAATTAGGATTACTATAATTCAGTTCTGCCTTGATCGCACACACACACACACACACACACACACACACACACAATATTGAACTCAATAGAATATATTTCCGAAAGAAAAAAAACATTGTACACAGTGGCTGAAATCTAGCTGTAAATTGCCATCTAGCAGTAAGTTGCAATTAGAATAGGCCCATTAAATTTGTAGTCATGTGATGTGTCAACTTCACCTGGACTGCATCTCTTTATTATTATCTTAGCAAGTCTTAGAATAATGGAGAACATCCCTCTAGTACATTTTAAGGAAGTTTTCAGGAAGATATGCAGACATGGTGACATAAACTATTGTGTTGTACAAACCTAGCTTAAATTTTGAGATATTTAGGACAGCTTGCAAATAAATCTTAACAGGATTCAAGCCCCTTATGGGATGTAAGCACTTTAGCTGATGCTAACTTCCCTCTCTGATGGAGAAGACCCTTGAGACAACCTGAACTTCATAAGTATATGAATTGGGCCTGTACACACATTGGCACAATAAAATGTCTAGCAAATTGGTTTTGATTAAGCCTCTAGCAAGGAGCTGCCTTTTAATAAGAGAAGAAAAGCATCACAGGTAGGGAGAAGAAAATTGCAACAGTACAAAATATTGAATGAAATACACAGAGTAGACGCGTTGAACCAGTGGAACTTAAAGGGGTGTTGATTCCATAAATCCCTGCTGATTCAGTGGGTCTCTTGTACTTGGGACTTACTATTTGACTTCAGCCATTGAAATATAGTATGCAGCTTTCATCAAAGATGCCCCCCTACCCATGTAGCCCCATTCAGTTTGCCAAAGATTCTTGACCTTGAGTTGGCCTGTGGACCACTTACGTTGCTCACCCTGGCACGGCATTAAAAATGGATTATCAGGCATTGTGTGTTTTCCTGTAACATAATTTAATATCTGCAATACTGTATTATTCTGATTGTATTTTGGATCCCACAGTAGACTGATGACATTAAGTATTTTCTTTTTTACAAAAAAAAAAGTATTATTAAGATACATTGAGCAAGAGACGTTCTGCATTTTATCTGCTCTTAAAACATTGTAATCCTCCCCACACACACACACACACACACACACAGCCTGCAGGCAGCCCTACCCTAAAGGGTAAAAAAGCCTAGAAAAAAAAGAGAGAAAGACAAGTGAAGTACAAAAGGAGTACAGCTCAATCACACTGTAGCAATAAAGAATAAATAATTAACATACTCCAAGAGATGAGGAAACCACCGAACGTAGAAAATAGAGGCCACATTATACATGGCTTGTATGTTTGGCGTCTCTCTAACATCTGACCTTGTATCTTTTTGTATAGTGTGTATCTTTTTCTGTTCACGGTGTCATACAGTTGTACCACAATACACACTTTGTCTCATCCATGAGCCCTTTATGATGGTATTAGGCTAGACCTATATTTCCCCAATGTTCTCCAGTGTGGGAAAAATCATAAATAATGGATAGCTTCTCCCCAGCCCAGTTTGGAACAGTAAATGCTTTAAGTTGAGGGATTTGAGAAGATAATTATTTCCTGAATGATGTCAATTAAACTGTAAGCCTGCTCCCAGTTGAGGTCCCTTTGGATTTCTGATTCAATAATCAAGATCACAGATGCCAGGAACATTTGCCCCTCTGGGCCACCTGCATACCTGAGACCGGTCCAGTAGAAAGTGATTGTGGTCCATAATATCTGGATAGTCAACATTTCCATTGCCTTGGTTTTACTGAAGGACTCTCATTCTTCTTCTGCTTTGCTGCCTGTTAAGTTTGGGTTGGAAAGAAAATGGAGCCTCAGGGCTACTGGGGAAGGAGTGAAGGATGTTAGGTGACTCAGGTTCAGGCGCTTAGCATCTTCCCTCCAAGGATTCAGTCCAGAACACAGGACCAGCTGGAAGGTGATGGCATAGACCTGTTTCTTAAAACACTAGAACACGTGATTGCACCCACCCTTGTTACCACCAACTGCTTAGAGCTACACTTTTAGTCATATCTGAACCTTAGCCATACTACCAGAGGCTGCTTGGACCTTTAGTTGACAATATCTAGGAGACACTTGGTAATACTGGTCCAGGCAGAGAAGACATATGTGAATGAGTATCATGGAAGGGTTTGAATTTCAAACATTCAAACTTCTAAAATTCAGTATTCAGACCAAATTCTCATTCTATGTTATGTCTCACAATGAATAGTAAAACTGATAATGCTCTTTATTTCCCCAGTTATGAACAAAAGCCATGTGGAGTACTTTTGGAATGGGCTCTAAAAGTTATTGTTGGTGTTTTGTTCTGATAATCACCCAATAAGATTTCCAGAACTCTTTGGTGCAAATAACAGCTTTAAATGCACAGTTCGCATGTCACTCACCCTTATAATACAACGAAGTAAATCTTGACTGTTTCTAGTTTTATACCTGTTCACTGGGTCTATAACCTTGGCAGATTGCCTGTTAAATGTGAAGTAGGTGGACAGCTGTAGCGATAATATCTATATTCTGTATCTGGCAAAACAATTATGTCTGTTCCATACCTGCACATCAGAGGTTGCTTTCATGTCTCTTCATGTCTTTGACAGCATCCCTAAGTGGCTCCAGCCTCTACAGATCCCAAACGTGAAACATGAAAGATAATAATGGAAGTGTCTGTTACACCATTGCCATTGTACCATATTGTTCTCCTCCTTCATGCATTTCTTTAAAGGTTTTCTATATGCAACGCCCATACTAGGCATACTTTGACAAATTGCCCTATAATCTGTTTGATGTTAAATTTTGAAAGTTTCTCCTTTTAGACCAAGAGATCTCTGTTCAGATCTCAGTTCTGATTTCTTTTGGTCAGGTTGCTGCGTCTGGTGAGCTGGAAATAACATTGGCTCAAAATTTGCCTTCCCCTGAAAAACATTACAAACGTTCCTATTAATTGCTGTCCTGAAAACAGATCTAATGTATAAGGATTTTGGTCTTAGCCAAAAATTTCAAACATTCAAACTTCTAAAATTCAGTATTCAGACCAATTCTCATTCTATGTTATGTCTCACAATGAATAGTAAAACTGATAATGCTCTTTATTTCCCCAGTTATGAACAAAAGCCATGTGGAGTACTTTTGGAATGGGCTCTAAAAGTTATTGTTGGTGTTTTGTTCTGATAATCACCCAATAAGATTTCCAGAACTCTTTGGTGCAAATAACAGCTTTAAATGCACAGTTCGCATGTCACTCACCCTTATAATACAACGAAGTAAATCTTTACTGTTTCTAGTTTTATACCTGTTCACTGGGTCTATAACCTTGGCAGATTGCCTGTTAAATGTGAAGTAGGTGGACAGCTGTAGCGATAATATCTATATTCTGTATCTGGCAAAACAATTATGTCTGTTCCATACCTGCACATCAGAGGTTGCTTTCATGTCTCTTCATGTCTTTGACAGCATCCCTAAGTGGCTCCAGCCTCTACAGATCCCAAACGTGAAACATGAAAGATAATAATGGAAGTGTCTGTTACACCATTGCCATTGTACCATATTGTTCTCCTCCTTCATGCATTTCTTTAAAGGTTTTCTATATGCAACGCCCATACTAGGCATACTTTGACAAATTGCCCTATAATCTGTTTGATGTTAAATTTTGAAAGTTTCTCCTTTTAGACCAAGAGATCTCTGTTCAGATCTCAGTTCTGATTTCTTTTGGTCAGGTTGCTACATCTGGTGAGCTGGAAATAACATTGGCTCAAAATTTGCCTTCCCCTGAAAAACATTACAAACGTTCCTATTAATTGCTGTCCTGAAAACAGATCTAACGTATAAGGATTTTGGTCTTAGCCACTGAGTAAAATGTCGACTATACACATAATAGAGTCTTGACTGTTAAGGTGTAATTTCTCCCATGGTGGCAGCTATGTGCTAACATTTTAGTACTCTCGAGGTGCTTGCTTCAGGAATTAACTGTCCAAGGCTTGTGAACTTGTCTGAATAATTAACCATTTCATGTGCAAAGAAAACCAGCATGGAAATGATTGTCTTAAAACCATCAGAAGTGCACTTAGCCAGAACATCTTTGAAATTTTCAACTGTGCAAACAATACTAAAGAAAATAGAAGATTAATGCAAGGATTAGTGTTGGCTGGTTAAGTTTTATATTATTTAATACAGTAGAATGTTATTCCAAACTCTCCAAGGGAGAGTTTTATACTAAGAATTGTGCCTAAATTTTCAGTTGATTCCTTATTTGTTCAGTTATTTGTAAGGTTTACTGCATTCAATAAGTAAAGGTGTTGGGCTTTCTATAGAAAATACAGTAATGCATCAGCTATTAAAACCAAGGGTGTTAAAATGGAATGTCAAAAATATCAAGTCATTTTTCAGTACTCATTAATGTAAAATAATTCTGACATTCTCCTAACATCTTTTTACATTTAAAATCAAGAGCATTTTTTCAGCTGTTGCATTATGTACTAAGAAATCAAGCATCAAATTTGTCAATAATTTACAGTCAAATAGTATTTATACTGTGTATTCATTTCAGTACCATGCAACTATTCTGGATGTGATTCAGTCACCTCACATGAAAAAACATACGAACGTATAAAGCATTCTGGTTTCCCTAGCATGTATTTTACTTCATATCTGACACAAAGTACAGTAGTACCTGGGATAACGAATTTAATTTGTTCTCTGAGGTAACTCATTATCTGAAACACAGTTTCCCATAGGAATGAATGGGAAACCGATTAATCCGTTCTGGAGTCTAGAAAAAAGACAGACACCTGTTTTGTTTTGTTTTGTTTTTTGCTCAAAACTCTTTATAAAGTGCACTAATGGTACAAATACTGTACGAAGACATTCATCAAGAATAAACATTTCAAACATCACAAAATAATTTTTCAAACGTGGTACAGTGCAATACAGTACACTTCAGTGACATTTTTACACTTTTTTACACGTGACAAACTTTTTACACATGCCAAACATCATGTTACAGTAGTGCACTGACATTTCAAATCTTCAGAACAGCACAAAGCACACTTTCTATGCATGCCAAACTTTTTAATCATGTTACAGCAGTGCGGTGCACTTCAACAGGAAAAACATGGAGAGAAACAACTGTTCAAAACGACTTTAAGATTTTTAACAAGT
Source organism: Phrynocephalus guinanensis (assembly GCA_037367245.1). Lineage (NCBI taxonomy): Eukaryota > Metazoa > Chordata > Lepidosauria > Squamata > Agamidae > Phrynocephalus > Phrynocephalus guinanensis. Next base: position 47,483,285 of record CM074736.1, on the reverse strand, counting down.
TCAAAAGTCTTTGAAAGAGGATGGCAACTGGGCAGCTGTAGAACAAGAAGGTTCAGGTTCTTCCTGCCTGGGCTTTTTAACAAGGAACCTTTCCATTGTTGCCTCTGGCACTTTCTTAGCATGCCTTTGAACAGCAACATGGCATCCATGTCAAAACTGTTCACACGGTCCTAGGTGCGCGCATTTTCTGGGAGGTTCCAATGAACAAAAGTCCCACATTTCCCACATTTCGCAGGCCTCCCTGAGTTCCTTGGAAGAGAGGCCTTCCTTGCTTCTTGAATCCTCCTCCAAGGAGACCTGCGGCTGCTCCACCTACTGATGCTGCAGTTCCATGAGGTCTTGGGTGCTGAGTTTGTTCTCGTGCCCCTCCACAAGCTCAGACATGTCCTCCTCATTGACATCAAGCCCCTTTAGTCCTCCCCAAAGACACAATTTCCTCCACCACTGCAGATTCCAGTGCAGGTTCAGGAGCATCAGGTGGCACAACACAGCCTGGCCACAGGTTACACCAAGCAACATTCAGATTGTGCTGGCTGATCCCATCCCAGGCGATGTGTATCAGCTGCACACAGCTGACAATGACAAAGTGTTCTCTCCAATATTCACGCAGGATGAGGCTTGTTCCATGGGTTCTCTCAAAGCACCAATGGAACAACTCGCTGGTGTACAGTTTCTTGGAATTGGAAATCACCTGCTGGTCCATTGGCTGCAATAGGCAGGGTTGTGTTATGGGGGAGGAACATCACCTTGATGAAAGTGAAGTCATCCAGTAGGTCTTCCTCGAGCACTGGAGGATGAGCAGGTGTGTTGTCCATGACCAGCAAGGCCTTGAGTGGGAAGTTCTTGTCCAGCAGGGACCGTTTGACAGCAGGGCTAAACACAAGATTGACCCACTGGACAAACAGGATGCACATCACCCAAGTCTGGCTGTTTGACTTCCAGAAAATGCCCAACTGCTCATTGTCCACGTTGTGCTTTTTGAACGCCCATGGGTTCTCCAACTGGTAGACATGCAGAAGCTTGACCTTCAGGTCCCCACTAACATTAGCACAGAACAGGAGGATTAGATTATCCTTCATAGGCTGGGCAACCTGGTTGTCTCCTCTGTGATGTAGGTCCTCTTTGGCTTCCTCTTCCAGAAGAGGTCAGTCTTGTCACAGTTGAAGACCAGTTTGGAAGGTAGCCCTCAGCAGTCATGGTGTCCTGCACACTGCTTCTGCTTCTTTTCCACTCAAATGAGGAGCAACTTTTCAACATGTTCCAGAACAAGACGGTGTTGCTTTGTGACTCTCACCACTCCTTTTTCCACCTGTCTTCCTGTGATCTTATCCTTGTTTTTAAGAATGGTGGCAATTGTGGATGGACTCTTGCCATACACCCTGGCAAGGTCAATCACCCTAATTCCTCCTTCATGTTTGCAGATGATTTCTTGCTTGACCTCAGGCAGAATCATCTCCCTCTTTCTGGAACCTGATGGCTTCTTTTTGCCATGACACCAACCACAAAGTGAGCAGAAAAGGGAAAAAAATACAATCACACAAAGGCTGCAGTGAACCATACAAAGCACCCTCCACAGGCAATTAAAAATAGCCACCCATTAATAAATGAACCAAACCACTATAAAACCACACATAAACCACATAAAGCACCCCCAACACCACTATAAAACCACACATGAACCACACAAAGTCCCCCATGCAATTAAAAAATACCCAGCCAGTAGTAACAGTGAAAAACCAATGCTCCCCTCCCACAATTAAAAATACCTAGCCAGCGCTAACAGTGAAAAACCAATGCAAATTAAAAATTAAAGTAATTAAAGCAACCCTACATGCAATTAAGAATACCCAGCCAGTAATAACAGTGAAAAAACCAATGTAATTTAAAAAGTAAATCAATTAAAGAACCCCTATTCAAGAAAAAAATCCTGCCCAAAAAACCCACCCCAAAGCATTAAAATGAACCCCCAACCCATGGAACATAGTAAAAAGCATACAAATAATTCCAAGTATTATTTATTTATTTATTTATTTATTTATTTGTATCATTTCTATACTGCGCCATCTTCCAAATGTAACCTACCTTTCCTCTGAAATGCTCCAAGAAGAGAAGAAAAAATGTAAAAAAATGGGGGGAAGGGGAAGGAACTGCTGCAAAAAACCACTCCAAACTGCTCCAAAAACTAACACTCCACCATACACCTCCACACTACTTGCCTCATGCAAACCACAAGGAACGGGGACATGATGCAGCCTGGGTACACTCTTTTTTTTGTGGTCCTTAATGGAAAATTTGTTATCCGAGGGGTCAGATAACATTCGTTGTCCGAGGCAGCCCTATATCCGAAAATTTCCATTCGCTCTCCAAATCATTCATTATCAGAGGCATTCATTATCTGAGGTATTACTGTACTTAGTGTGCTATTAAAGGGAATGTGCTTTATAGAACAGCTGAGTGGTTTACATAAATTTGAACTATTTATATCTGGCTCTGCCACTAAATACCAGTTTTCAGGAATCAAACAGTAGAGACCTAGGAGTCTGCAGTCGTTCTCCAAAGGTAGCATTCACAGAAACATGTGGTGCATGCTGCAGGAACTAGACTCCATGGATCTTTGATCTAATCCAGCAGGTCTCCTCTTCTATCCACACATATACAGTGGTACCTTGTATAACGTAATTAATTCGTTCCAAATAAAATTACGTTATACAAATTTTTTATTGTACAAATTGCAATTTCCCATAGGAATGCATTGGAAAGAGATTTAATCCATTCCAATGCATAGCCAAGACCAGGGCTGTCCAGCTTTGATGTCCTACCTCAGGGCTGTCCGGGGTGGGTGGGTGGGCAGGCTCCGACCTTTTGCAAGGAGGAAAGAGAGGCTGCACTGGATGGTGATGGGGGCAGGAGAAAAGCAATCATGCAATTTGGGGAGGGGGGGCGAGGTTTCTTTTTGTAAGAATTCTGGTGCAGCCCCTAGCGAGCAACCGCGGAATTCGTGGCTCGCTTCCTCTCCTCCTTTGCCCGGTCCATTCCCCCTCCCCAGTCGCTCACAGCCCCGCCAGTTCTCCCGCAGGTCTGCTGGCTGCTGCTACTAGGCAGCCACTAGGAGGGAATGAGCGGGGAGGAGGAGGAGATGGAGGAGGTGCCACAAAGCCGTGGCAGGCAGGGAAGCGGTGGGTGTGCATGCGCTGCTGCTGTTGCTCCTGGTTCAGCTCCCCACACCTCTTCCTGCTTCTTCTTGTCTCTTCTCGGCTCAGCATGCAGTTGTTGGACACCCCCCTCCGATGCGGATCCCCGCTGTCGCCCCAAGGGTTCTAGTGTGGGTGTGTTTGTGTGTGTGCGCTTGCACTCTCTCTTGTTCCTTTGCCTTGCTGGGCAGAAGAAGTTTTACATCTGGAACCGGCAGGCACTCACTAGCTTCCCTGCTCCGTCTCTCCTCGCCTCTCCTCTCCTCTCTCTCTCTCTCTCTCTCTCTCTCTCTCTCTCTCTCTCTCTCTCTCTCTCAGCGAGGAACAGCGAGTTGAAGCCTGTGGAGCACAGGCTCCAACTCATGAATGAGGGGTGGGGAGAGACAAAGGAGGAATGGACGGGAGAGGTGCTTCTGCTGCTGCTGCTGCTCAGGGGGAAAGCGAAACTGCCTGCAGGACTGAGCAACAGCAGCAGCAGCCAGAGACACAGGCTCTGTGAATGGGCCAACTGCGCTGCCCGCCCTGGGCACATTCCACCACCTCCTCTGCTGGCGCCAGCTCCGGGAGCGCTGATCCACAGCACCATCAGGTGGCCTCAGCTCGGGAGGAGATGAGGCGCAGTTGTGGGGAGGGGGAAGAGAAAGAGAGACGGAAAGGGAGAAGGAAAATAGAGGAGCGGCCATCCCTGAGGAAGCTTTGTTGTGGGTGCCCAGCCAAGCCGAGCGGGCTGACCTAGTGCTCCTCCTCCTCCCCCGCCAAAGCCACCGCTGCTGTGGGTGCCCAGCCGGGCTTAGCGGGCTGGCCTGGGCCTCCTTCTCCTCCTCCATGGCCAGCTCGCATCTTCGGTTAAGAGCCCCAGAGACTGCCTGCTCCCGAGTTGGAGCGGGGGGGGAGGGGGAGTGGTGATGGAATTTTTTCCGTTGTATGGATTTTCCGTTATACGAGCTGTACGTTATACAAGGGTCCACTGTACATGTAATTTCCCAAAGAAGCACGGGGGGGATTTAATATTATGTCTGCACCAGTAAAAAGTAATGACATTTGGACTCTGGATCAGCTGTCCACTTACAATGTGAGGACACTCCTGCATCCTTTTTGTACTGTCCCAAGAAAATAGACAAGTGGAACATTTCTTTTGATTCTCTAAAGAGAAAAATGTATTTGCTTAATACAGAACCATGCTTATTAAACACAGACTTCCTTCAAATACAGGTCAGCTGAACAGCTCTGCAACTGTAGACAAGAATGAACAGTAGATTTGCTATTTGTAGATTCTGAAACTATCAAAGCCTGTGTTTTTCAGCAGATCTTCAACACCTCCAGTAAAAGCACAGAGCAACTAGTGGCATCACACGGTACTATTTACTTGGGATGGAACTTATGATACAAGCTATGATACATATTTTGAGCTACTTAACAGTTATTTCCTTTTAGTGCCGAACAAGAAAAATTCTACTACTACTCTAGTGTACCACATTTTTAATAACTCCTGGTGATAAGTGGGTATTACCTTACTAAGTGATGAAGGGGGGAATATTCTATGGTTGGAAGTAACTGACTTCACTGTGTATACTAAGGGAATAATGGGAGGAACAGGAGAGGAGTCTGTTTGGGCCCATGATCTGTTGTTGCATTCGGTTTTTTTCCCTTAAAAACTTAAGAAGAAAATCATTATTGTTACTTTGAGATAAGTAAAAATATAGTTGCAGTTTAAAACCTCCAATTTGTAACTTTGACAATATTGAGACACTGCTGGGAGGAGCTTAGAACTATAATTCTAACTGATTTATTTTAGAAAACAACATACCAAACTCTAGTATGTTGCTTCCTAGAAGTGCTCCTTTGAAACCTTGGACCGACACCAAAAGAAACAGGAACTTAATGATTGTATGTCACCTTTGGTCAAGCTGCTTGGCTGTTTAGTTATGAAGATCCTGTTTATAAAACTAAGTAGCAATAACCAACTACCATTTTAAAAGCTTTTCATTCTCCTAAATACATGCAGAAAAAAAGATTAGTTATTTGTTGTTGATATGCAATGCTGTTTGCTTGAACTAATTTTGTTTGAAGATTTCCAGTATCTGTGAGAAATTAGTCGCCTCAGTTTGGTAGACTTTTTGCCGTAAACTTTATGGTCTAGAAAATGTCTTAAAGTGAACGGTAGTTTGATTAAATCTGTCTATAAGTTCTGACTCGTTGTATTACAGACAGATAAAGCTATTTCTTAGTGCTACAACATTCTATGTCACCCAATAGGCACAACCAGTATGTTAAGTGTGGGAAAGAAAGTGCATCAGAAATGGGCAAGAAATATTTTTTAATTCGATTCCTCACGGTGCTTACTGGGAAAAGAGCCACCCTGGATGTAGCCAGTCATGGGCAAGCTGTATAGTTCCAGGTTTCCCCCAGAAGGTGAGAATAGTAAACCACTTCTACATTCTCTATTTAGAAAAACCAGGAAAGGTTCACCATAAGTCAAACTGGTAACTTCCTAGCATATGTCCAGGCTTATCTATAGATTCAAGCAGTTTTATTGCCGTTTGGTAATATTTGAATGCAGTAATATTCACTGCTTTTCAGACAGATTCTAGTATAGTTGTTATACTATCTTCCCAAGGACTCAGTTCTAAACACAAGGTAAGAACGGTACATGTCTTATGCCCTGAATTTTGCAGACATTTTAATGACAAATGCATGGGGTTGCCTCCATGGTACTGGTTCAGTTTTCACCTGCCAGCCAACAACTCTTACCTGCATCAAAAACGAATCCCCTGCATGAACTAGTGCTATTTTATCCTTTGTTTCATTAATTGCAGCAGTATAGCATCCTCTGCCATGGGTCTCTGTGCTCAGGGGCAGCACTCAGAATTAGCTAAGCCCTACCCTGGATTGTCTTAGATCACTTCTACCTTTCCAGCCACACAGCAGATGGGTTTGAGTGTGGAAGTAAAATCCTAAATTGTGAGCTCCATTTAGTCATTGATGTGAACACATGGGCCAGATTTGTGTAGAGCGTTAAAGCCTGCAGGCTTTTTCCTTCAAGTGCCAGCACTGAAGATCTGTACGGTCTTATCAGCTTTTAGATACATTTCAGCAAAAACATCACCAGATCTTAGCAATCAATATGCAGATATCTGGAGATAGGCTTGAGGGATGGGCTTTGCTGCTTGTACTCTGCTCAGTTTTAGCTTTTTGTTTCAATGCAAAGATCTGAACAAGATTATCTTGTTCTCAGTTGGCAATGTTTTGTCATGTTCTTATCCCGAATTGTCAAAATTTTGCACAGAAACAAATTGATTGCTGCTTTGTTTAAGAATTTGAGTGGTTTGTGTATGTCTTTTCAAACTATTAGTCCTTCTCTACTTTCTTCCCATTCCCCGTCCTTTACATCTCAAAGCAAAAGAATTCTACAGACATTTTGCACAAATCACATAGTTTATGTGAGGAAGAATGGACTCTTCTATTTTCAACAAGGCTAGGACAAACATAAGACTTCAAAATTCCTCATGAAGACAGTGTGAGGAACACAAAAAGTTCAAATCCAACCTCAAAATTCTTTTTCCTGGATGGTTGTTCTGCACCTCTGACCCCTTGAGGAAACACTGGTCCTTCTGAACATGGTTGACTGCAATGGTAGTTGAACCTTTTGTGTTTTGAGCCACGTATATACGGTAGTTCTGGTTCCTTTGATTGTACAGAACTCTTGTTAGGCCATGCTGGAGCATCAAAGCAATGTGTAATTAGACCTAGTGACTAGAGATGGGCACGAATCGAAAAAATGATGTTTCGGGTTATCATTTTTCGTTGTGGGTCCTGTTTCGGTTCGTTTTCATTTTTCACAATTTTTTTGAAAAAATTTCATTTTGTTTTTTCATTTTTCATTTTTACCCGCTTTTTGCATGATTTAAAGCATTTCCGCGCGCGGGCATCCCCCAACGCCCCAGACCAGAGGGAAAATACTAAAAAAAATGATGCTGGCAGAGACACCGTATAGACTAGGTACGCAGGGAGGCTGCAAAGGCAGCGGCCGGCGTTGCCCAGGGCGTAAGGCAGCCACAGAGTAACTGTACTGCGGGGCAGGGGAGGGTACTTACTGAGAGGTACGCATGCACACAGGGAGGCTGCAAGAGAAATCTCTTCTTTCTCTCCCCTAAGAGCCAGGCTGTAGCCAGCAGGAACACAGAGACACACACCTGCCTGGCTGGCCTGAAGTAACGACTCGCAGAGACAGCAATCCCACACTAACTCCCACCGCAGACTGCAAGGAGGACGGGGGCTGTCAAAGCTTTTTATGCCCTCCATGGCTGCCACACCTACCCAGTCTGCAACCTGGGCATGCTATTGGTTGAAATTGTCCAAGAATTTACATGATCCCATCAGATGGTTTGCATCCATTTTATGGCTGGAATCCATTTTGTGTCAAAGGGAAAAGAAAAAATACATCGCAATGGGAGAAAGACAAAAACAAAAGTTTTAAGGACCCCCAACCCTCTGGTAGGTAATAATTTCAAATAATTATCACTGCATTTTTACGGATGTCCAGGGCGTTTTAATACCCAAGAAATCAATATTAGGCATCTGGGAGCCATTTTGGGTCGATGTCCCCTAACTCCCCTTAAAGGAAAAAATACAGGAATCTGAGAAAAGACATAAATGCACGTTTTAAGGACCCCAACCCCCTGGTAGATATTATAAGGCAGAATAAATAATCATTGCTGGGTTTTTACGGATATTCAGGACATTTTTAACGTTTAAAAACAGCTCGTTTTATTGTGCATTGCCATTAACGAAAATGAAACGTAACGAACCTAATTTTCGTGGTTCTGTTCTGTTCGTTCCAATTTCATCACAATTTTCGTTATTTGTTTACGTTATGTAACGAAATGAATAAAAAAAAATGGAACGAATTTTTTTCATTTCTTGCCCATCTCTACTAGTGACACCACTGGCCACAGTGGGACACATTCCAGTTTCGGTTGGCTTTTTAATTTCAAATATTTGTTTTAAATATTTTAATAACAATGCTAGGTTTTTTTGACAAAAAATATCTGCCTTTTTTCTTAGCACCTGAACCATCATGCATTTCAGGGGTTGTTTTTTTAACCTGATTCTGCAGTAGGAACTGGAGATTCTCTGTTTTGTCAATTATCTAATCCTACTCAAGAGAATGGGGCAGTAGATATTACTATCTCTGCACCAGACCTACTAATGAGATGTGATTCAGCTTGTACCTTTCTCTATGCTTCTGTGTAACATCATGAGGCCCTGAGAACTGTTGACCTTTGACAGAAAAATTCCCACAAAGTTAGAACAACCACTCCTTGTATGGTGATAATGATTGCCCCCTGCCCAACTCTCCCCTAAGAACCCCTGCTATTTAGCTGTGAATTAGTCATTCTGTAGTACAGATGGTTGGACCTGCACCCTTAATTGCTTGTCACTTGCTAAGCTTTTATTACTTAGAATACGGATTTAGTAATAGTCCTTTTCTAAGAAGAAAAGTGGGGCAAGAATACTCAAAAATAAATAAATAAAAATATTAAATGGTCCCATGTAGTCTTCAGTTGTCTTAAGACCAAATATTTGGTCTTTCAACAATTGGTGTCTATTTTGTTCTCTCTGCTTTGAATGATCTTGTTCCTTCCAAAAGATCAAGGTACTGGGAAGGTCGCACATGATTAATTTGGGGGGGGGGGTACCTTTTCCCTAAATTTGGGATAGTTTCCCTGATTTGGTCCCTCTGCAAGAAAATATTTGATACCAATACGTATAACTGAAAATTGCAAAATGAGCTAAATTTTGTTTAATATGAGATGTACATCATTTTATGAAAACTGAGTTGCTTGGTAATTGGTTCCTATTTATAGGGTTCCTCATTAATCCTGATATACTTGAGTTTGTTCAGTGGTCAAGTCTTCAAACCCAAGCAATTAAACAGGAGGCTTTCCCATCAGTGCTTGTCAAGGGTGCATTATACCTCAGGTTACAAGACTTAGAAACACTGATAGATCAAGGCCACTGTGAACAAATTAGCAAATAACACTCCTAATCCTACACTTACATTATCATTCTTACTGTGCATTATTATCCATAAAGATGCAAGTGCTTACAGTGTGGGCTGACAGTGCTTCCTTCAGGCTCAAGGATAGGACTGATCCCCCCCCTTTTTTTTTAATATTTTATTTCCAGAGAAAAGGTTAAAAGAAAAGGAGAAGAAACACAAAACAGGCTCATTTTACATACAGACTCAATTTTAGATTACTGATAAAAACACTAATTCAGGCTGATCTACAAAACATGGGCTTGTTGAATATTGATGTTCCCCTAAATGGACTCTGCTGCTGTACATGTGTTTTCCTTGGAAGAAGGAAATTCCTTCCTAAGAAAATATTTTAGGTCATGTCAATATCAGAGTTGGCGTACTCTTTGTTTTATTTCCTCTTGATTTAGCTGATAATCTCTGTGAAGTGACTAAGAGAAGAAAATTTGAGAAATCCTTGTTGCTTGCATCTTTGCCTTGTAGTCAACACAAGAGAGATGGGTTTAACCAATGTATGGAATGTGTTGATGCTCCCTTTGCATTTCTCTTATTCTGTAATTTTAGCTAGTCATTTATTCTTAGAAGGAGGTTGTCCGAGTTGTTAAATTATCTCACATATTTTTGTCTTAATAACATTTAATATTTTACTGCCAGTGTCGATTTTGTTCCATTCGTTCCAAAGAACACAAATGCAAAAGGAACAAAGCAATGCTGTTGCTTGAACCCAAGTTCTTGGTTCAAGCTGGGGATCTCATGTCAAATTTCAGGGCTTCCTTACATTTCTGTTAAAAAGAAACCACAATATCTAAATCTCAGTCACCACATCTAATTTCGGAATGTGAAGAACACTTGCAAAACAACTGGCTCACATGAGGTGATTGTCTTAATATGTTGAGAAAGTCTGGTGAGAAATTGGTGGACTCTCTAAGAGTCCTTGCATCCAACAAGAGTGACAGATATGAAAAGGAGCTTTTTCCCCCCTCAGAATTTTTGTAATTTATGTAAAATGTCTCTCCACAAAACTACATATTTTTTCAACTTTTGAAGCAAAGCATCCATATATAGTGCTACGGAACAATGAGATGATGATTGATCAGAAAGATATAAGCTATGCATCGTATGCTTCTAAGTTTTGAAAAATCATTCAGCAAGGCAAGACCACCAGAAGATATCTTGTCATTCCACAGGTGGCAAGAAATTTGTGGCTTCTCATTCTTGTGCACAGTAAGCAGACACAGTCGCAAGATAAGCAAGAATTTACATCCCTGATCAGGTCTTCACCAGTGACATCCCTTAACCCAAAATACTGAACCAGAAGCATCTTTTATTTAAGTATACTAAGAGGGTCATATTTTGAATGATAATATCCCAACCTACCAGCGTCCATTATGTTTTTTCCGTCTTTTGGAGCCTTCTTCCTTTTCTAAAACACATCTGATCATTGTCTGGAATCAATTTTGACTCTTGTTACTGGAGTAGACATTCAGTAGCTGAAAAAAAGTGTTTGTTTTGTGATGAGAAACTGGTTACCTAGAATTGCCCAGCCATCAGTAACAATTCTCTAGTTAAGCAAAATCAAGCCTAGCCCAAGCACGTAGGTCTTACATTATGGGCATTGCTTTTCCATGTTATGAATTATCTTCTAAAGTCTATACAGTACTATGATTTATATATCACTAGGAAGTGATCACATGTTATACAGTAATCCCCCCCAGTAGCCTCGTATGATGAAATTATCATTATCTCTAAAGATTGCTGTAGATCAGGACTGACTTGACGGCACATGATTATTATTTATATATGGCAGGTGGTTATGAGGGAGGAAGATGCTTACCTAAAACCACCTAGTGAGTTCAATGCTGAGGTAAAATGTTGAGCTCAATCTAGTAGTCATTACACTACACCTCTTTGCAATCCCCCATATTAAGTCATATAGTTCTGACACAATGAAAAACCATGGTTTCTTACCATGTGAATAAGCTTCTATAACCTTTGGTTTTCTCCATCACAAATCATCTTCTTCAAGTCTTGGATGGATGAGTGTCTATATTTTGCATGACTGTTTTGTACCCACTTTTAAACAAACCACAGATCTCTGTTACATCTGAACTGATTTCTTTACATTTGTTGGCTGAGGTTGATGTGACTTAGCACACTGAAAATAAACTCACTGTGTCAGGAACTTCATATTTTTTTATTTTTTTTTTACTTTTCCTTGAAGAAATCATTATAGTTATTTAAACTCCTTTCTCTTTCATATCACACAGCCTTTATAGGAAACAAGAGAAAGGAAACAAAATCAATAGCTATCTTTGTAGAAGACCAAGTATACATATATAAAACAGCTCTATGACTGAATGTATCTGAATTCAGGGAGACAAATAGCTACAAAGGGGAATTATGAGTTTTAAATTATATTTATTTTCTTTTATTTATTCTCTACTGTTTGCTCCTTTACTTAATTGAAGTTACTGGTATAATCTAGTTAAATAGGAAAGAACAGCTTTATAAGAAAAAGCCAAAGAGGTTACCTATAGTTCTTTCAAGTGAAGCTATTAGAGCCAGAGGTCCAGATGGAAACTTTATATAAGCATCTGCTACCATAAGTGATGTATTCTAATCCAGCTGTCTCAAGATAAGGGAGTTGTTAAAACTGTATGGGGAAAGGGCTCTATATTAGAACATGTATTCTGGACTTAATTAAAATGGTCTAGAACTTCAAAAAGTTGTTCAACAGATCCTGGAATGACTGTGCTGGCTGTAGAAGTCCAAAAGACTAATTTCTCAAAGCACTGATTCCCAACACTCTGCCATTAAACATCTAGTTCGTTCGTTCGTTCACTCACTCACTCACTCACTCACTCACTCACTCACTCACTCACTCACTCACTCACTCACTCACTCACTCACTCACTCACTCATTCATTCATCCATCCATCAATTACATTTATTTACTGCCCATATACAGTAGGACCCCGGTATCCGCTTGGGATTGGTTCCAGGATAATGAAATTCGTGGATAAGAGAGAATGCCAAAACCTCCCCCAAAACTACTATTTCGTGACAGTAGTTTGCTTTCTGGCTGCTGTTTGTGACACTAGCTTGCTTTACACTGCTGTTTAATGGGAGCAGTTTGCTTTACAGCTGCTGTCTGTGACAGTAGCTTGCTTTGCAGATGCTGAATTATTTATTTAATTTTTTTCTGCAAACCATGGATAACTGAATCAGTGGATAATGAATCAGTGGATATGGGGGTCCTACTGTAGTGCCAAGGCACTATTCTAGGCTGCTAGCAACAGTTAAAACACAACTATCCAGTCTCACCTGCGACATAAATAAACATTGCCAATAAACATTAAAACCTAGGATGTCCAAAAAGAAGGAAACCTGGACAGCAAATCAAAGTCAACAGTCAGTTCAGTCCATGGGCCCACAATACATGTGCCAGGGTCAAAATGGGTTCCATGTTGAATGTGATCTGTTGCTGGATCCATACTTTAGTAGTTGGGAATTAGTGCTACAATTACCAGTGGTTGTGTTCTGTTTTATTATGTTTAGTTTGATGCCCAGTTCCTGGTTTCCTACCAAATATAAATTACAGTAGAGTGGATGAATATCAATGATTTTTTTAAAAATAAAATAAAATCCATTTAAAACATGATTTAATTTTGAAATTATGTTTATTTAAATTGTCCAAAAATACAAATTTTATATTTAAAATTGATTTAAATCATATCTACCCTAGTTACAGTAGCCAGTAATTACACATCTCTGACTGTGGTAAAAACATTCACCTTTAGGATACATCTTCATTCTTTGCACAAAACTGGTGTTTTTGTGTGCCAAGGACAGCAATGTGCAATTATAGAATTCTGCAGTTATGAACTGTAGATGTCTACCATAAAATGACACTTTGATTACAATAGAAGAACATCCTTGTTGGAGTGCCATATGGCTAAGTGCATCCCATGACTTCTTTTTAGAGAAAGGCCTGGTCAATTGTACCAAAAGACTTTTTATTTATTTATTTATTTATTTATTTATTTATTTATTTATTTATTTATTTATTTATTTATTATACTTATTAACCGCCCGATTTTCCCATAGGGAACTCTGGGCAGTGTACAGACATCACCCCAACAGTGATTACCCAAATACAGACAGACCCCAACAATATTAAACAGTCAAAACCAAACAAAATACCATCAAAATACAAATGCCATATAAAAACACACAAAGCAAGTTAAAAAAAAATTACACCACTAACCAATACAGGATCAGAGTCAAGGTTAAATCTGGCAGGAAAAACTGATGTCTGTAGTTTAGGAGAAAAAAAAAACATTACAGTGTGCTCAGAGGGCCCCGAAGCATTGCCTGAAGAGCCAGGTCAGTGGTTCACAGCTTGTTTTTGCCTTTCACTTTATAATTAAATGTATTAAATGGAATATTTATTTGTTTCTCCCAAACATATATTATCTATTTTGTTCATTTCCAGTTTATTCATCATAATCATCACCCGTCCTCTCCTCAAATAGGCCTGATTATTTCTGTTTTGGAGTTCACTCACATCACCCCTTATTTGTTCACATGCATTCCTTTGTGCCACTACATGGTGGAAGTTAGGGATGGAGATTTAGTATAGTGCAGTGAGGGAAAATGCAAAACACTGTTTTGTTTTTGCCTTTCACAAAAATTTCCTGTGCAAGATTAAGGTTGAGAGTTCTTGCTTTCATGTGACAGTAAGCCTATCTTCTTGTCAATGTCAGGCTCTTTCATTATTCAGTTTCAAATGAGCATGTTAGTGCATGAGATTGCACACATACATCTGAACCTGAGGTTTAAACATTTTGATGGTCATAAAATCCCAGGGAAAGGGAGGGAAAAAGGTAGAAAAGTCTAACATTTTTTGCCAGAAAGTACTAGTATTGCAATTCAGAGAGAAGCAATAGAACTATCCCAAACTATGAATCCTAGAATTCTGTAGGTCAGAGCCATCTCCTATAACTGTTTGATACCACAAAAGACACACCCTTAGTCATACTCAATTTATTTGTTGAATACATCCTTTCTGGATACACTACACCAAAGTGGTTCACAACAGGTCATAAGCTAAGCCAACTCACACGGGATGAATCTCTTAAGAAATAGGTGTCATTCCCTGCTCCCCACCATGGAGAACGAGTTAGGTATCTCAGAAGTTGAAAGCTGTTGATTGTCAAGGGGATTTGGGTGAGCATTGACAGAACATTACCCCTGAGGTGGTTGTACAGATGTGCTCATAGAGGTTTCCATGCTTCTCATTTAGTTCAGTTAGAGCAGGTTAACAGGAAGGTGAGTGATCAATGAATCATGTCATGTTGCTTTGGTATCTCATTATGAACCTGCACGATAGCAACCCATCTTGCATCTTTTATAGGTAGAAACATGCACCAGACACAACACCTGAGAGCGATTCTAAGCCATGTTGTCCCTAGCTACAAAACAGAAAGTGTCTCAATTAATAGCTCCTGTCAACATTTTGTTGCAAGAAAATATGTATTGGCAGATCCATATGGACTGAGATTGGTAAACTAGCAAGGGATTCACTCCTTCAAAACAGTGGACTTTACTGTTGCCTTTAATTGAAACATGTATGTGAAGATTTGCTTGCTTACAAGTTGGGTCTCTTAATAAAATCAGTAGAGATCTTGAGATTCTCTACCCACTGATTCAGCATGTATATATTAAACTAATTTATTTTGGCTGGAACTTTTAGACATGCATGAAATTTGAAAAGCTGAATGAGAAGTTTCCAAAAACATCCCCATATTAAAACAGTTTGCAGTGTGATCATGTGCATGCCTACTCCAAAATAAGTCCCATTAGTCTCAGTGGGTCTTACTCCTAAGTAAATGGGCCTAGGATTGGCACCCCAATGTATTACTTGAAGGATAGAATTTCTGATACAGTATATTTAGTACGTAGGTACATCCCCCTAGTATGAGCAGAATTAAAGAAGAGTTTAACAAAAGCATTTGGCCTCAAGCTAAACTTTTCTTCCAGCATAAATCTATTGTATCAGCAGGCTGAGGGCCCTTGAATTCAGCCTGCTAGAAGAGGAAGCAAAACACACACACACACACACACACACACACACACACACACACACACACACACACAGAGACACACACACAGAGAGAGAGAGAGAGAGAGAGAGAGAGAGAGAGAGAGAGAGAGAGAGAGAGAGAGAGAGAGAGAGAGAGAAGCTTTATGGAACCAAATCTGCCAAGATTTAGAGGAAAACATGAATTTATCATAGGTTTCCCAAATGAGATGTTTATGCTGGCAGTTCTACAAGAAGCATAAAAGCAAACCATGCAGTCAGGCTGCATAGCACAAAAAACACTGCTCATTCCAGCAATGCTGGGTTCTCATCTTTAGCACCTAAGGCTTTTTCAGCATTACTTAAGGCTGGAAGCTGTCCTCATTCTGCAGTACAATAAAACATTAATGAATAAAAGCCAGGCCTTTTTTTATGGAACACCTATAGTTTTTTGTTTTGTTTTGTCTTTTCTGCCACAGCATGTCCACTCTGTGTCTCTCTCTCTCTCTCACTCATACTACACTAATTACTATCCAGCAATTTCAGTACACATTATGGGCTTTCCTAAAACACTGAAATTGCTAGATTCATGGTGAACATTTAGGTAAGATCCTTTAAATATGCCAACAAATATGGAAAACAAAATGCAGTATGTCAGTTATCAAAAAATAGAACAATTCCTCAGAGAATGAAAATGTGGCTTTTCCTGATGTATATTATTATTCCTAGGACCTTGCCATTCTAGTTCAAACAAGTTAATTTTTGTAATCAATTGTGCGCCATAAGCCTGCTTTCCTATATTTTTGCAAAAAAACTGTTTATGTTTTATAGACTACAGCAGAAACTTTGACTCTGTGGATGATGAGAAATGATGGGTTGTTCTAAAAGAAATTGGTATGTCTCAGCACTTTATTATCCTGACGCATAACCTATATTGTAGAAAACAAACTACCATTAGCACAGAATATGGAGAAACAGAAAAGTTTCTTATAGGTAAAGGTGTTAGAATATGGTGAATTCTACCTCTTATTTGTTCAGTCTGTATGTAGAACACACAGCACAACCCCCATCCGCTGATTCACCAACCTCAGATTCAGTTATCCACAATTGGTAATCAGCAGGTGCAGGTGAGGTCTGAGCCCGGAAGTGAGGAGGGAAAAAAGAAGGGAAAAAACTTACCATCACCAATGCTGGCCAGCTGCCTTCCTCACCACCTAGCCCCCCTGCAGAGGCTTGGGGTGGGAACTTACGAGGACCCACCTGTCCGACCTGCCTTTGAATTTCCCACTCGAGTCTTGGGCAGCAGACTGGAAGTTTTGAACTTCCTTGTCGAGCTCAAACTTCTGGTCTGCCGCCCAGGACCCGAGGAAGAAGTTCAAAGGCTGATGGGATAGGTGGGTGCTCTTAAGTCCCCACCCCACCCCTCCAGAGGGTGGGTGGCCAGAAGCAGCGGTGGCAAGGAGGGTGGCTAGCTGCTGGTGGTGGCCACGAGGACAGGTGCTGGCTGGCACTGGAAGTGGTCAGTTTTCTTCTTTATTTGTCACCTTGCTTCCGCCCCCGCAGGCTGGCCACTGAGCCCAGCAGTGAGGATGGTGGCTGGCCAGTGGCAACAAAGAGAAATAAAAAAATAAAAAAACCTTTATTCCCTCCTCACTGCCAACGCCACACTACCAGGCATTTTGGGGGTGTCAGGGGTGAAAGTTTTTGCCCTGACACTCCATCACCCCTCTCACCACTGTCGACCCAGATAAGAGCATTTGCTCTTCTCCACAAATTTCTCTATCTACGGGAGTTCCCCAAACCAAACCCCTGTGGCTACAGCGGTCCTACTGTATAGAAAGCCAGACTAGATTCAAATGAAGGAGGACTGAAAATTGGTGGAAGAAACGTCAATAATTTAAGATATGCGAATGAAACCATCTCACTGTCAGAAAGCAGCAATGACTTGAAATGATTTTTAGTGAAAGTGAAAGAAGGAAGAGTCAAAGTAGAATTGCAGTTGAATTTTGGAAGGCCAAAATCATGACCGCAGAAGAACTGTACAACTTTAATGCCAACAATGAAGAGAATTAAATTGTGAAAAAAATTACTTTGGTTCAATCATCAATCCAAATGTAGATTGCACCCAAGAAATCAGAATGAGATTTGGAAGGGCAGAAATGAAGACATCAGAAAAGATCAAGGGTCACTGGAGACCAAGACTAAGATCCTCTGCACTTATGCATCTTTATGATCATGTATGAGTGTGAGAAAGCTGAATTGTTAAAAAAAAGCAGACAGGAAAACAATGGTTTTGTTTTGAAATTTTATTGCTGGAGGACATCTTTGCGGATACTTTCTGTACTGTCAGAAAGAGGAACAAATGGATCCTAGATCAAATCAATACTGAACTATCTCTGCAGAGATAAATGATGAAATGGAGGTCATCTTACTGTGGGCAGATCAGGAAAAGACAAAATTCTGTGGAAAAGACAATAACTCTGGGAAAGGTTGATGGGAGTGGTGGTGAGGGAGAGGAAACAAAAATAGGAGATGGATTGACTCCCTAAAGACAGCCAAGGGCTTGCATTACAAGAGCTAAGCAGGGTAGTTGAGGAGAGTTCTCTTCCAGTAGGGTTGCCATATGTCAGAGGTAACTTGACAGCACAAGAGGCTTTGAAATCAGTGGTTCCAGAAATAATTGGAAGGAGGGCAATACTGAGGAAGGATAAGCTCATCAGTAGCTGTTAATAGTGATAGCTATATATTACCATCACAATCAGAAGCAGGTAGATGTGTATTAAAAGAAAAGACATGTTTTATCGGTTAAAGACAGCACTTTGAATTGTGGCCAGAAATAGAATATCTCTCAAGAAAAAAAAGAGGGGAGTCCCCCCCCCCCAGAAACCACCCTTCTGGTAGGTGCCCTCACTGAGACAGGCATATTTTCGCCTGCTTTTTTGGCCGGAATCGGGTTTTTTTTAAAAGAAGTCCAGATGCGCACTTTGCAGCCCAGGAGAGGAGGGGGGGAGGCCGGGGACCCCCCCCCCAGAAACCACCCCTCTGGTAGGTGCCCTGACTTTTGGTCGGAATTTGTGCCGCTCAGAATGCTGAAGATGAGTAGAAATGACACCATAAAGGAAACCACAGATTTTCATTTACAAAATCTCAGCAGGTCCATTAATGACAAAACTCCCTGAAGGTAATTAATTTACAGGATCACTATAAATTGTAAGGAACTTGACAGCACACAGTAACAAAGATATTTGCAAAATGCAGCAGCTTTCCTTTCTAGATAGTTGAATGGTTCAATATGAACAAAAATGGCAGTGTTTTGCTTTTGTTTTGCTTATGTCGTGTGAAATATCTGAAATGCATTTGTAGGAGTAACAGTAATAATGCTAATGCCTGTAGTCCTAAACTTAGTTAATGAGAAACACATATAGGGTTGCACTATATACATTTTAGTGACCAATGCCATATGGGTAACAGTAAATAGTATATATGCAAGTATCTCACGCTAGAATGAACAGGAGTCAAAAGTCGTTGACTTTGACTGCAGTCCTCTCCATTCCTTTCTCTCTGCAGTCTGCATTTGCTGTTTGTGGTTATGCAGGAAGGGTTAAAAGAATGAAGCAAAATATTTTTAGAAGCATGTGTTATGTTGCTGTCCAAGTGAGCATTACCTTTTTCAAAGTACAAAGAAATGTTGCTGTCAGCTGGTGGGAAATGTAGATTAGGAAAAGAGTGGAGTGGAGCTGAAAACATCTCAGATCTAGTTTCCATTCATGTTTATTGAATCTTTTGCTGCAAAATTCTCGTGGCTTGGGAGCAAGCCCTTTCTGCAGTATAATATAGTTTGAGTGATGCGGCTGCCATTAGCAGTAGACAAGGCAGCATTTGTTAGATTATTTACCGTTGTGAAAAAGATGAGGAGCTAAAATGTCATCCTCTCCGCCCCTCCAGGCTAGGGTTGAATATCTAGGACGGATATTTAAAAACCATTTCTTTTCTCAGCACCTTCCCCCAGCCCCCCCCCTCCTAATTTGGCAAACTGCAAGCTGTCGCAGCATGTGTATTTGCTGACAAAGGCAAGGTCTGCTTGGTATAGTGAGGTAAAACATAAGCCGTTCATGTCTGGGGCCTTGGCAGGAGATGAACAAGGAGAGCTTGTCTTCCTGTTTCATATCAACAGCTTGTGCATAATAGGTGGTTTCACAAAAGCACCTTTGCCATTTGGTAGCCTCGCTCACCTCTCCTTTAGAGGGGAGAGCCTGCAGACAACTTTCTTGCCAGTCATATTAAGGCCCAGGGTGGTTTCTCATATTCACAAAATGGCAGCCACATTTCTTACACGATGGTGGTTTTAATTAAAAGGCAAGCCATTGGATGGGTCGGTGTATACTCCTGATTTTCCCTGTGTCTACCCAGTGTGTGGCAGCAGTGAAGAATGCTAGGGATAATCAAAAAGGGGACTGAAGATAAAACAGCCAACACTATATTGCCATTATACAAAACAATAGCAAGGCTGCACCTGGAGCATTGCGTACAGTTCTGGTCACCGCATCTCAAAAAAGACATAGTGGAACTGGAAAAGGTGAAGAAGAGAGCGACTAAAACGATTACTGGGCTAGGGGACCTCCGTTATGAGGAAAGGCTACAACATTTGGGGCTTTTTACTCTGGAAAAAAGGTGCCTGAGGGGTGATATGAGTGAGATGTACAAAATAATGCAGGGCATGAGTAAAGTGAATAGAGGGAAGCTCTTCTCCCTCTCACAAAATACCAGAACTAGGGGACATCCACTCAAATTGAGAGCTGGGAGAGTGAGAACAGACAAATGAAAAAAAAAATTACCCAGTGTGTTGTTAGTCTGTGGAAATCCCTGCCACAGGATGTGGTGATGGCATCTGGCCTGGATACCTTCAAAACGGGATTGGACAGATTCTTGGAGGAAAAGTCAATCACAGGTTACAAACCATGATGGAGATGTGTAATCTCCAGGCTTAAAACCAGGGTACTTCAAGGGCCAGTTGCAGGGGAGTGGTATCAGGAGACAGATATCTAGTCTCATGCGCTCCCACAGGCATTTGGTTGGGCCATTGTGAGATACAGTAGGAAGCTGGACTAGATGGGCCTTTTCGCCTGATCCAGCACGGCTCTTCTTATGTTATGTTCTTATGACTGCCTACTCACTGCATGCTAAATGAAAGCAGGATTAACCAAAAAATAGATTTTAAAAGTCATGCTTTGGGCAGACCCTGAAATTTGTCGTGGCAAGCCTTGAAAGTTGGCAAGTGTACAGATTGTTTTCAGCAAGTAGGTATTCTCTAATTCAGAAACAAAGTAGGCCAGCATGCCATATTACCCAATATGCACATGGGTAATTTGGCAGGCTGTCACAAGACATAATCAAGAGGTTGCTCCCTGCAAGTGCATACAGATGAAAACAGCACCATACTTGGTTCCATGTGTTTCAAATACAGTATCATCCTCCAAGCATCCTTTCCCTCCTAATTATGCACTGCAAAAGGTTCCACACTGTTTGCCATATGTCATGCTTCCTTGTTCTGTAATAGCCTTTTCCCCGTATGTTTAGAAAGCAAGATTGTGTGGGGTGTTTTGTTTTTGTTCAAGTCACATAACAAACACCACACAGTGTACCATTGTGGTTCAGACTAGTAGAAACGGCTCCATTCAGTAAAATAACGTACAACCTGATAGTGCTGCCTACTTCGATTTTCCTGAAAATCCCACTGTTCATTTGGCCCAACTCTCTGCCATCCGAGGTCATCTATGTCCATATTTGCGTGTCAAAGACAATATATATGCTGTCTAATTGGTGACGTCCTTGGGCTGGTTTAAATATATAGCAATGCAAATGTATATATGCATAGGTATGAGGCATGGTGTATCTAAAGACCTATAGAGAGATTTAATTTTGAGGCACTGTGGAGAGGGAGCTCAAATTGGAAACAGATGGGAAGGTGTCTTGGACACCCACGCCACCCCAGCGAACATGGCCCCAGCGGCTGGTTGAGGTATTGGGGGAGTTGTCCTGAACTTTCCCCATCTCTGCCCTGAAGAACAGCAACTCTAGGAATGTGAGCAGTTTGGGGAAAGGATTCAGATGTCTGCACAAATGGCATTGTTGAATCTGGTTATGGATACACAATTGAAGAAAGAAGAGGTGGAATTGGTAATTATAATTGGAGAAGGGCACGAAATGAATTTTTTATTCATTTCATTATTCGTTATTCATTTCGTTAGGTAATGAAATGTATAACGAACTGCCCCATCAAAGAAAAATGAAACGAAACAGAGATTTTTGCTTCATTTCATTTTGTTTTTCATTCCCCCACCTGGCGTCCTCTCCTACCTGATGTTGCCAGCTGCCGCCAACCGGCCCCCATGGGAAGGGCTTCCAAGGCAGTAAGGAGGCCTTCTTCTGGCAAAAAAAAGTGCCTACAGCTGATCGGTGCTTGAGTTAAAAAAAAAGTTCTGAGCTGGCCCACGAGCCAGCTCTTTGGTGCTTCAATAAATAAATAAATATTTTTTTAAAAATTGCAGAGCCGGCCCACGAGCCAGCTGGCCGGCGCTTCAATACGTCAACTTCTGACTGGCAAAGGCTCATGGGAGCTTCAGAGAGAATCCTTTCCCTGATGCATTTCCAACTCCTTAGTGGTCTCCCTTCTCAGTACAAACCAGATTCAGCTTCCAAAGTTAGACATAATTGGGTGCATCCAGGGTGTTAGGGTGGTCCTCTAGCCATGAGTGCAGGACAGAACTCTTCAGGGACTGAGTGAGCTGATGGAGAGTTTTACTCTGTGCTTAGTGTCATCCCAACGTTTGGTCAAACGCTTGGCCAGGTGGGCATGGTCTTTCCCCGATCTACCATGCTTGCTGGGGCATTCAGGGTGTCATGGCTGGTTCCCTGATTCTTTCTGTTTTTCGAAAGCCTCAGAAGGCTGATTGATGGGGTTATTGTGATCTAGGCTGAGTCTGGACAATGAAAGAAAGAGCTGAGAGCAAGCACAGAACCAAGTGCAAAAGCATATTGCCTCTCTGCATGTAAATTAACCATTCTTCTGTTCTGCCATTGATTTTTTTGCACATAGGATAGCTGCTGTACTTTATCCACATTCAGAAACAAACCACAGCAGAGCTCTTTTCTTCTCTCATGCTTTTTGTTTTCCTTCTTTTGTCCTTCCCTCTCAGAAGCCTTAAGACCTGATAGGATAAATACCAGTCAGAGCTATAACTAGCACTTTCGACACTCGGGACAAGCAGTGCAAAATGTGCTCCAAAATCAACTTGGTAATTAATGATGTGGAAATAATGTGAGAAGCAATGCCATCACAGAGCAACTTGTCAGCATTTCCTGTTCTCCAGAACAGATCAGCAGCACTGTCATGGCTATAAAAACCCATCGGAATTATGGTGTCTGTGTGTGCATGTAAACCTGTACAGTGGTACCTTGTATAAAGGAATTAATTTGTTCCAAATGAAATTATGTTAAGCAAATTTTCCTTTATACAAATTCCCATAGGAATCCATTGAAAACGGAGTAATCCCATTTTTATGTTGTACGGATTCTCCCCATAGGCGATTATGTTAAGCAAATTTCCCCTATCTCCGGAATTTTTTATGTTGTACAGATTTTATGTTATACAAACTGTTTGTTATACAAGGGTCCACTGTACTCCAATTCTGAACAGTCTGGCATAGTAACTATATTTTCTGTGCTCTCTTCGAAAAGCCTGAGTTATTGACCATATGGCATTGTCTTTTCCTATGACCGTAGACAATTCTCCCAGGCCAAGCTTCGAAGTCTGGGCAGAAGGAGTGTGCTTTCTAAATGTGGCACCCTGGGGCAAGGCCCTGATTGCCTTGCCCTCGTTACCGCCCTGGTCCCAAATTTGGCAGTACCCTAGAGGCATAACTCGGCTGTTCAGATGAAAGCTGACAATACATGGTTATGGTGTAATTCTCAATTTCACCCATACCCAAGCCCTATGTATGTATTTGTGAGATGTTCACTGTATCATCTGTGTTATATGTATAATATGCCTGAGACGGTCTCTTATCAGTGAATTTAACATTACTTCATAGACTTCATATATCACAATATGTCCTAATAACTGGAATGCAAGGTTGCAAGTCACCTTATAACTGAGTACAGAAATACCTCTAAAGGTGAATTTAATTCATTCTATGAGTCGTTTTCATCTTGCAAAATGCAGTTTCCCATAGGAATATATATATATTTAATTTTTTAAAAAGTTTGTAATGGTTTTTCCATCTTGCGAAGCATCTCCAAGAATTTTTGTTATGTGAAGCAACCCTATTCCCAGAGTTTTTTTCATCTTACAAATTTTTCATGTTATCGGGTATTCATCTTAAGTGGTATTACTGCATTTATTAACAGAACACTTACTCCCATAGTGATTGGTGTGTAAATAAATAAATAAAATTCTTATGTGATAAGTAAACTAATCTTATATCGAAGAGAACTGGAAGAAATCTGCCAGGATGTCTATTTCCAAGGTCCTTTCTTGCACATGAATCTTTCACTGTGTGCTGGCTTGACCATGATCTCTTATTCAGTTAGCCCTTCCTGTCAACAGAATGGCTTCTGTCAGAAAAATGAGGTGGATAGTGATTTTTCTTTCTGCCTGCCATACCCAACATATCTTGAAAAATCTGCTCCAGGTGGTTTCAGCCCATGCCAATGGGCTGGAAATGGTGTGAAGAGAGGAAAAAGACTTTTCTATAAGCGGGAATCCACTTGCATGGTCTTGTATTGTTTCTTTTTAAACTAGGGTGACCTGATGAAAAACAAAGCAAGGTTTATGTATCCTTAATAGTTGTACAGAGAAGGAAATTTTGGAGGGTTTAGCTTACAATAAGAGCTGTGCCTGCTGATATGTCCTCTTATGGTCAAATGTTAACATTATAAGAATCTTGCTCTCTTTTTCCTCTGGTCATCCTGCTTTTCCCTCCAAGAAATAAAATGTGTTAAGACAGCAGTGACTGGCAAATTGCATCATATTTTAAATTTATTTGTTGGTCTGTTTTTGTTTGTTTTACCCTCCTTTCCTCCTTATAAAGGACCTAAGGTGGCTTACTGGCTTACATCATTAAAATAACAGTATTTTAACTTACAGCTGTAAGTATACAAATACAAAAAGAATGAAATAATAATATACTTTAAAAAACACAAGCAACACCAAAACACATTCAGAGCTGTAGGGTACCATAATCTGTTTAATAACATATGTGACACTAAGACATATTCACATCAGTGAGGTACAACAATCCATATAAAACCACCGTCTTTCTAGTTTTGAATGGTTTCAGCTGGATAGATATAATTCATTGCAATTTTTTGCTTGTTAACATATCTGACTAAAAAAAATTTCAGTTTTTGTATAGGTATGTCTATGCTTGTTACTACTTTGCCAATTCAACATCATATTTTAGGACATTCTACCTATTAGTGTCTTCCATACACAGATGAAACAGTAGTTACCAGTACTATGCAGTTTTTGCCAAAAGTCCCAGTTTGATCAATGGGATCTACTTTGAAGTAAGGTGGGATTGCAGCCTCTTGGCAGTTTATTAAATTACGAAGAAAACACTGCCTACTTTTTTTGATCCAAACATGATAACAAATAGCAATTGAAAACCCCTGTGACATGTTGCATGTTTCAGTATGCATTGCAAGAGCAAAACATTAGGCCCTGACTACCTGGCAGAGCGGATCACCCAGCGGTCAACTTCGGCCCGACCAACTAGGATGTCGCGGGCGCACACGCTATGGGTGGCCACGCCCAGGGAGGCTCGAAAAACTTCTACTCTGAGTCGAACCTTCTCTGTGGCTGGCCCCACCTTATGGAACCACCTCCCTAGCGAAGTGCACCTTGCGCAGTCCCTGCCAGCCTTTAGGAAAGCTTTAAAGACCATGCTTTTCCGCGAGGCGTTTGGTGACTTACATTAAGTTTTGTTTTGTTTTTTACGCCATCTGCTCCCTGCCTTTATGTCATTAGTTAATTTTTTAAATTGTTGTTGTGTATTTATCGTTTGATCTAATTATTTGTTGTTTTATATTGTTGTGAACCGCCCGGAGTTCCTTCGGGAAGACGGGCGGTATATAAGCCTTAAAATAAATAAATAAATAAATAAATAAATAAATAAATAAATAAATAAATAAATAAATAAATAAATAAATAAATAAATAAATAAATAAATACCCAGCCTTATGTTAATTTATCATCTTGTCCCCTGTTACCCCTGAAGCCATTTCACTTGCCTCTTGGTGGTTATTGTTTTTTATCCCTTCACTGAAAGGTAAGTCAGGTATTAAATTCATCTAGCACTCTGGCACTATATTTTTAAATGGCTGGCAAGATCAGTCTTGTTATACATGAAATTATAAAAAGGTCAGCAAATCACTGTATATGGTTTTGTTCCATTGCCATACATTTAGATTAGGTGCATGGTTAAAGAATCACCTGAAATTCATCTTTTAAGAAAACCACTTTAGGAATTCTTTACACATACTTACACAAGCATATTTGCATGCTTTTATATCATGATGACGTTAAGAGATAAAACAGACTGTGTACCCAGATTCAAGGAAACCTATGTATTTGCTCTTCTCTTATGCAACCCTCTGTGCAGCATACAGAGAGCTGGGATTACGTATAATTTGTAATTATCGTGTTAGATTGACTGAAGCATAAAGAGGTCACTTCACTTGTAGACAAGAGGAATCAGGGGACTCCTTGGCATACTTCTGCCAAACAATTGTGCTGAATGACCTTTATATTTCACGCAAAGCATCCCGATTCATGTTAGGGTTGGTGGTCGAGATAATTAGCAATATATGTCCACAAAAACGCTTTGAAAGGAACATAAATGCTAGTTCACATACCATCTCTTTTTACTTTATAGTGGCATAATTGTTATTCTCTGTAGAGTACAACTAATTTAACACATAATTATGTAAAACTAATTGAACACTAAGTATTCAGACTTTGCAGTCAAGGTTTATCCTTGCCTCAAGCTCAGTGCTTGTGATCTGCACAACTCAAGACATCCAGGAACACTGTTTCTTTTTACCAGCCAAGGTAATAGTGTCCACTTGGTTTACAAAGGGTTTTTGTCCCATCCTCCTCTAGGTTCCTTTTCTCACCTATCTACCTCTCTGAGGGATGGGACACAATGATAGGTACTTGCTTGGTGTTGTCTGATTTTGACCCAGGAAGGGTTGGAGTTTATGCCATTTGTGTTCAATTGTTTTAAATCCCAAGTCTGCTTTCTTATACAGTTGTCCCCCGCCCTTTCTCAGTTCATATACTGTGGTCCCGATATATTGCGGGTCCTCAGTATATGAAAAAAGGCCCCCTGGGGTAAGGAGGAAAGGCTTTCCCAGGACCATTGGAGGACACAAAAGTGTTTCCAGTAAACCAGAAGTGACCTCCAGATCACTAGAAAGCACTTTTGGGGCCTCTGGGGGACTGGAAAGCCCCTTGCAGGCCTATTTGGGGCAGCGCCAGGCCTGGGGTAAGTACAAGAGCCCCCAGAGAGCCTGCCCAGTCCCGACCTGACCCAGCATTGGCATATCACGGATTGTTCAATTATTGCGGGTCAGGTCGGGTCCCTAACCCCTGTGATAGGTGGATGTTTACTGTATTTTTAACTACCTTGATATTTGGTGTTTAAATGTTTTGCAATTTACCTTAAAATGGATAAAGAAAAGAATGTATGTTAACTAGAGAATGAACACACTCCTTTCCCCACCCACCCCCACCAGCACCTCCTCTCACCCACCTTTGTGTGTCTGCTGGCTAGTCCTTCAGGACAGCCCGGCCTACCCTGGGACTTCATTGCTCCACCTCCTCTGGCAGCCCACCACTCAGACAAGGAAGCATGACAGGGAGGATGCCTGTGCAGCCATTCAGTGGCCGATGACCATAGAAGGTGGGGTAGGGAAGTCCAGGCTCCTCCCTGGACAGGGCAGCCAACCTTGGAGGATGAGATGGCTGGCATGCTACAGCCAGGGCCGGAACTAGGTTTTTTTTTTGCACCCTAGGTGAGGGGTGGGGGGCGGGGGGCGGGCAGGAAGGGCAGGGGGTGGCAGGGGCAGTGGGTGGGCAGGGGCGGCAGATGGCAGGGGACGGCAACAGGCCCGGGAGGGGTGGGCGGCGATGGGCGTGGGGGCGGACGGCGGACGGCGACGGGCAGCTGGCGAGCAGTGGGGGGACTGACGGCAGTGGCCAGCGGCGGGGTGGGTGGGGTGGCAGGCTGGCCAGCGCCCTCTCTCCATTTTGGCGCCCTAGGCAACTGCCTATTTTGCCTTAATGGACGTGCCGGCCCTGGCTACAGCGGATGAGTTGAGGTCCAAGCAAATGGGGTGGGGGGGGAAGCATGAAGCAGCTGCACTGTCACACCAATAAAATGGGATGAAGCTCTTTGTGCCCATCTCTAAATTTGAAAAACAAAAGGCATTTGCAACATGAACTACTACTGATCTAGCTTACACGAGTATAACACACATTCCTATGTTTCTAAAAGACTTCCCCCATCTTGGTTCTTTCCAGATGTGCTAAGCTAGAGTTGTCATCGTCCTCAACCGGGGGATGGGGAAATGCTAGCTGAGAGTGACTGGAGGGGACCATATGAACTTCACCCAGAGGGAGCACAGTTTGTCTGTGCTGACTCTCCCTGCCATGAAGCAACAATATGCCCAAGGACTAATGATAACCAAAACTGATAGGGGGTGCTGTGGATAACTGGCTGCTTTATGAATTCCAGCATGGTCCCCCATGGAAAGCAACAGGGTTTAATGGGATTGCCAACTCAGTCGTTCACTAAACTGCTTTATTTCCAGCTGCATTTTTTTTTCATCCTGTCCTCAAGGGAAGCAAGCCTTGAATAATTTTTGCACATAAATTCTACTTGGAATGTCCTTATAGTTAAACTGTATACATAGATGAGTGCATCTGTGTTCATTCACTCTGGTGATTTTGCTTCAACCGTGCAGAGATACAAAGAACAACTCTGTAAGATACGATTATAGCCGCATGTGTATCAAAGTGTGGGCGATTGATTTTGTTGCTTCTGGTGGTCTCTACCCTCT
The DNA here is from genome assembly GCA_037367245.1 of Phrynocephalus guinanensis. NCBI lineage: Eukaryota > Metazoa > Chordata > Lepidosauria > Squamata > Agamidae > Phrynocephalus > Phrynocephalus guinanensis. The sequence goes on along the minus strand of CM074736.1, from coordinate 47,454,850 downwards.
CAGTCTGGATTGCCATTGTCTTAGGTCTTTCATTGGCAAAGTTATCAGTGAAATTTAATCACAGGTTCATTGTGCCATTTGCTGTATCTTTGGAGATGTTAAGAGAGTTTGTCAGGTGAACTGTAGCCCACATCTGTAATTGAAATCTAGTAAAAACTACTTTGCTATAGGCAAGCTACGTATTAAATAGCAATCATGGCTAAAATGCAGTGGCCTAGGCAACATGTGTAAATTGACCATTACAAGATCTGTATTTCATGATCTTGATTCAGTATAATCTGACAGGAGTATGTTTGGTGTATGTTTTTCCAGTTCCTTCAAAATACACTTTTTAAACCCAATTTCATATGTGCAGTTTTCAGCAACCTTGTAAATTGGCATAATTTATATTTAATTTGAAAACAGTTAGGCTCACCCATAGTTATCATAGGGATATGATCAAAATGGATTTTAGGTGGAAGGCACTTTGTGGTGTCATTATTTTCTGATCTTATTTCAGATGTAGGCATTTATCCGGAATGAAGTGTTACATTCTAGACCAGTGTTTGGCAAAATAAAGGATGATATATAGCAACATGTTATACTGTCTGGGTAACAGATGCAACACCATCATCAGACAGAAAAATTGGTAAATCTATGAGGGAAGACCAATAAACAAAGTCTGGAACATCCTCGTCTGATTTCTTGTTAAGATTACATCTGGTGAGTTTGACTCATGTAATCTCAACTAAGGCCTCACTATAATTAAATGGGGTGTAAGGGGAATTGTTTTTAATTTTAAATTTTATTTTAATTTTTAACAGTGCCATTTTGAGAATGTACTACAAGTACTCCTACTTGCCTCCTGAAGCTACTGCAGCCTAGTTTGAAATTCTGCATCTTCTTCCTGGTAATTGAATTCTGTGACCAGGTTGACTTCATGATATCATTGCTATCACCTTCCTCTTCTCCCTACCCTGTCTAGTGGGGGGTTTTGTGGGGTTTTTTTGTGGTAATATCTTGTGTAATGGACAGACATGAACACTGACAACCTTCAAAGCATTGTGACCTCTAGGTAGGCCTAATAATGATCTTCTACTAATATGGTGGTGGTGATGGTGGGAGATAATGAGGTAATTACAAAATATCCATTGCTTATTGTATATTTTGTGATAGAGAACAGGAGTGTGGGAGCATGGACAAATGGCTGCAAAATGAACACATGTAGCTTTGCTCTTTGATCTTAAGCAAAAGGGAGTTGAGCCGTGTGGCCCTCACAAAACACAAATGCAGAACTAGGCTACAGGCGATACCTTCTAAGTGTTAAAATTCAAAAGAATGGAAACGCAAAGTGAAACCATTGGGTGTCGCCTTCTTTAGAGGATTTGCCAGTGTTCTTCTTTGGGCAATTGCTTTAGAAGTGTTCATGACAGTTACCAGTTTGAAAATAATTAATTAAGTATCCAAATGTTATGTATGGCAGCTGTCAATAGTGTCTGAGTTTGAAGAATCATCTGTCCATTAGAGAATGTGTGCATTTCATAGAAATAGAACCAAGTAACATAGCTCTCAAATTGCCAAAGGAAGCCTTTAATCACCAACCATTTGCTACTGCTGCTGCTGCTGCTGCTGACATCATAGCCTGTACTATAGAATTTCAGCCTAGTGTCTCAAAGACACCCGTGGAATCTTCTTGTTCCAGGCATTCAGCCTTAAAAATAATACTGTGACAAGCCATTAAAGATCTAAATCTGATTCTAGTTTTACATAACTAAACCAGATGTTGCATACAAAATATCACAATGCACATCTACTACACTTTTATTAAACAACCAACACCATTTCTTTCATGTTTCAGACTTCCTGCATACTGCTCATGACCAAACATCCAGAAATACCAACCTTAGTCATAAGCTGAAACACAGGATGTATAGCAAACAGAGATGTGAAAAGCATCTATCATTATTGTTAAGTAACACACAAGCTTTAAAGAAGACAGAATCATCAAGGAGGATGCTGTATCTGTCATTGTCAAGAGAATAAGATCTGGATAATATTTTGTCTTGGCATCACTTTTCAGTTGAACTTAATCAAGGATGCCAAAAGTAGATGAAAGCTCTCCTTCTGTTTCAGGGTCTTTCCACCAAATGTGTGTAATTCGGTAAAACCTTGATTTTATTTGTGTGTGTTTAAAAATGAAGATAGCAAACTACACTCTCTAATTCAAACAGGTCCTTTAAACTTATTCAAAATAAGACATCAATGTAGTCCTAGGACCAAAACAAATGGAAGCAACATTCTCTGTCTTACTTGCATGCAGCTGCCTATAAGGAACTGCAACATATAGTGTGGTTGAAGTGTAGCTTTGTTCCTAAAAGTCTGGTACAAATATAGTCCTATTCTCCTAAGCACGTGAAAGGGGAACAATACCTACCCGATAGCCTGATAGCCCAGGAAGGTCAGAAAGAGGTGTTCACAAGTTTACAAGCACACTCTGCTGCTGTTGTTGCTGAAAACATGTAACACTAAATGATGACTTATTATAACCATGCTAGACCAATGTTCTGTAACCCAGCTTACTGATTTAAGTTGAAGCATTTATGGGACTTTTTAAAAGTAGACATGTTGAAGCACATATATGGCAAAGAAAATGGCAATGTGTTGTTTTCTGTACAGTCGTCCCCTGCCATTTTTCGTTTCATATACCAGTATATTGTGAAACAAAGGATTCCTGGGGCAAGCTGCATGCGCCTGTTCAAGGCCTCCTGCGCTTACCCCAGGCCTGGTGCTGCCCGAACGGGCCTCCGACAGGCTTCCCGGGCCTGTAGGAAGCCCCAGAAGTGGTTTGGGGCAATCTGAAAGGCACCTGTTTGTGGTAGCGCCAGGCCTCAAGTAAGTGTAGGAGGCCCCATATAGCGCGCCCCCCCCGACCCCGCATCCACATATCATGGATTTTCCATTATCGCAGGTTGGGTTGGGTCCCTTACCCCCATGATAGGCAGGGATGACTGCATTTCTGTCTGTTTCAGGGCACTATACAATTTATTTCTTTACATTGTTTGAAGGAAGGAACCAAACTACTCACACTTAGAAAAACTGAAGTCCAATGTTCTGAGGGAGCGTGCCAGCCTTCCCTTTCAGAAATCCTACATGCAGAAGACAATGGGAAAGGACAGTGTGGATTAGACACATGTCAGTTCTTCTTCCCCTGTGCACTGTATACTGCCCTTTACATGACCCTTGCCTTCAACAAAGAAAAATGATGCATCATTGAAGCAAACTTAAAATTGGGTGGAAACGTTGTAGACAATGAATTGCTCTGCAAGCACGCAATCACACACACACACAAACACACACAAATACCTCACAAGCCAGTATTATTTATCTCACACACAAAGCTATGTACAGAATACACATTCTGGGGAAATTCTAGGCATCCAATTACAAATATTGCTGTGTTCCACTATATTAACAGAATGAATTAATTTATTTGGTGCAGTAATAAAGAATTGTATGCATAGTAAACAGATTATGCAGACACTTAAATGAACATCAAAGAAATCTAGACACCAGATTAAATTGTACAGTATTAATTGTGCTCGTTGGTGGAATAACTCAGTGAAGGCGTGGTTACATTATTGAAATAAATCAGGTGATGGATCGGATTGTTAAAATTTGGTTTATGGGATATGATGTGTGTATTCTCCTTGGAAAGTTTTAAACTGTTGTATATCAGTTGAGGGGACTACATGTTCTTTTAGAATCGTTGTATTTGACTTCATGCTGGCTGCCTCCCACAATAGCAGTGTGGGAGAGAACACTCTCAGGATGCTGGTAGGCAGTATATTAAAAGTTTATTAAAATAGTCCTTATTAAAATAGCCCAACGCGTTTCGGCCCACACATGATGTCTCTAAACAGCCATCTAACCCACCAGCAGTTAAGCCCTTAACGATCGCCTCAGCCACACAGCAGATCACAAAAGAACAAACGAACCTACAATCAGCAACAGAGCAAGCAAACCACACCCCCCCAGCAGTATTTATAGAAGGACTTCAACTGAGATCACGCTTTGCTTCAAGAAGAAAGAAGCCAGAACACCAGCCTGAAGATGACGAGTGAGACCTCGTCGAAACGTCGCCAAAACAACCAGATTTCTACACGGGAAGAAACCCGAATCCACCCTAACATGCATATATATATATATATATATATATATATATATATATATATATATATATATATATATATATATATATATATATATATATATATATATATATATCACCTGCCATAGTACTAGAATAGAATTACAGGCAGATTCCCTGAAGACATAGAAACCTCTGCAAGGGGAGCCTGGGCTGAAACTAACTAGAGACATTGATTAGTCTTGCAAAGGAAGGAAAACTTCCTCTCTGCTTCTCTGTTTTTCCAATGAAGGGCACAGGCCTCTGTTTTTAATGATGTTGGTTTCAGCTGGTTGGTTTTATAAAATAAGGAAAGATCTTCAAATCGTAGGTTAGTGGCCTAAAAGGTTCCATCTAGCTAGCCTATCGAGGCATGATCACCAACGGGAATGTTGGCTGATCCATGTGTGTAAATGTTTAAAAAGAAATTGTGCTGGGGATGCTTCCTCATAGTAAACCACCCAGAGTTCCGTCCGGAAGATGGGCGGTATAGAAATACAACAAATAAATAAATAATAATAAATATAGAAGGCCATTCCTTTGGTTTCTCCAGCAGCAGTGCCTCCCTTGAAATTCCAACAAAGAATCTTTGGTTTTGAAGTAGAACAGTGATATTTTCTGCTACTTCATGATCTTGAGTAAAAAGGTGAAGGTTTTGGAGCTGCAGTTTATAGTGGACAGTATCATACGCCACTGAAAGGTCATTAAACACTGTTATTTTATATGTATCAAAACCACCTTCTATATGCTGGGTTAGATTTAAATTTTGAGCCATACAGCTTTTGTTAAGTCTGAAGCCTGCCTGTTTTGAAATTAGACGATATTCAGATGTACAATTTAATGGGCTGGACAGGTTAATACCATTGAAACACTTTGAGTTAGTGCAGAGGTGGAAAACCTTCGGCACTCCAGATGCTTTGGACCACAACTCCCACAGTCCTTTGTCATTGGCAATCAAGGCTTGGAATTCTGGGAGTTGTGGTCCAAAACATCTGGAGTGCCGAAGGTTCACCACCATTGAGTTAGTGAGATAACAGGGAGATTGTCGTGTAGCTTTTGGGCTCTGGAAGTATTTTACCTTGTTTCAGCATGGTGATTACTGTCATCTTCCATCATATATTTGGAATTCTTTTGCTTGCCCAGCAGTTATTCAAGAGTTGAAGGAGCCATTCCTTTTTTTATTGACCAAAATCTTTAATTTGCCTGATTCATATGTCATTGGGTTCCACCAGTTTGCCACTCTCATACCTTTTTATGGCTTCCTCTTGTTCTGCCAATATGAAGGCAATAGAAAGTTTTCACTCTAAATATCCCTTTCATGTTTTGTTTTTAACATTCATTGGTTGGTCTTCCCTGCCGGGAGCAGTTAGTGTGTCATTTGACTGGGAGTTATATTTGCATACAGGTTCCTCTTGTCTGAATCATTATTAATTCTTTTCAAAGCTGCTTCTTGCATGTCAAGTTCTGATATAGTACTGTCTAGAAGTGTTGCACGGTCAAACTGGTGTACGAATATCTACAGTATCTGTCTTGTCAACATGTCCCCCCAAAAGCTTTCATGCATTTCATCAGTCATTAAATAAGAATCTGTGAGCTCTGTTTATTCCACATGAACATACATGTCAAGTTTTTCCCGGAACCAGCTGGGATGGGAGGAGGGAGGTGTAATAAGTGTGCGCGCACACAAAAATCCCACATGCTCCACCCCCTCTTCCCCCACATAGTGACCATGTCTGGCTCCCTCCGCAGCACAGCAGCTAAGTAAACACCATCTTTGATCCCCTGCAGAAGCTCCCCTGACCCCCAACCCCCCTCCCTATAGCCACCTCCCACCAGGGAGGGAGGGAAGGCAGGCAGGCAGGCAATGTGGGCAGGGCACCAGCACCCTCTGACAGGGTGACTAGCCCAATGTCGCCACTTCCGCTGCTGCTGCCGCTGCCACCACCACCCTGTCAGGAGCCGCCTGGCCCTCACGCAGGCCAGGAGGGCGCATCCCTGGGCAGACAGGCCTGGCCCGTTGCCGCTGCTGCTGGGAAAGGATGAGGAAGAGGAGGAGGAGGAGGAGGAGGAGTGTGGCAGCATCAGCATCAGGAGGAGGAGGAGGAGGAGCCTTGGAGGGCTGCCATTATGCTGGAGAGCGCAGGCAAGGCATCACGGCTCCGCAGGGAGAGAGGCCCAGAGGTGGTGGCAGTGGTCCCTGGGCTTGGCTGGGCTCTCTTTGGCTCGGCTGTGCCCTGCTGGCCACCCACCCACCCGCTTGCTCCAGTCCCACCGGCTGAGCACAGGCTCTCCGATGTGCAAGCTCAGCGCTAGGCATCCGTCCTCCTCCTCCTCCTTCTGTCATTGTCGTGGGAGGCACTTTGCCCCTCCCACCACACCACCGGCCAGAACATTTCCATGAAAATAAATGTTCCAGGAATACAGGGGAACAAAGTCTAAAAAAACAGTAATATCCCAACCAAAACGGGACACTTGACAGGTATGCACATGAATATCACCAGCACTCCTCCCATGTTTGTTATGTTACTTGTATATTGTAATGAATGACACATTATTTTGGAACTTTTTAAAAAGATATTTTGTTGAATTTTAAAACAAAAAGTTAAACTACACTGGTACATCATTGATGGGAGTGATTTACTTTCCCTGCAGAACCACATGCATTCCAGTTGTTTCAAAGAAATAACATTGTGAGTATAAATGCAAATAAATGTTAATGCAGAAAAAAAATGCTAAGCACCGAATCACATCCGCAGCTGTCTTGCTAAATCCACCAGGGTTGGTATTACTTAAGCTTTCTTGGCTGTTGCTCATAGTTGTCACAATATTATATTATATTATTTGATCTGCATATGACCTGGGCGGATGAAGACAAAGTTGGTGTGTTTAAACCACAAATATTTAATATTATGCATAGGGTGACGGAGAGCAATTTTTCTGCCATTTATTCTCATAAAATAAATGAAGTTAAGTAGACAGATGGTTTTATATGACTGCTTTCCAAAGGCACTGCATAAATTTTGGCAATCTTTTACCTTCTTCCTTTAGCCAGTATTTCTTTCTTTTACTAATGCATGAAGCTAAGACATTCAGCTACAGATGGATGTTGCTTGGTTAAACTCTAGCCTTTGTGACTTTTCCATTTGCGAACTATTTTGTATAAATAGTATTTCATTCTGGCCAGAATGGAACTTTAAAAAGGGGTTAACATAAATTTGAATGGATTACTTGGTATACTTTTTAGTGGATCCTGCCTCTTTGGATCTCCACGGACCTATTTATTCATTGGTATATCACCTTGCAGCTGGGTTGCATTGTTGCCCAATAGATGCAACCTCTTTCAGGGCTAATGTTGAGGTCTCAGTAGGTACAGGATGCTGCAGGTCATTTTCTTCAAAACATTTCCACACCTGCACAGAGGGAGTTGGATCAGCGGTAATTCAAGGTCAATTCTTAAAACACTTCTGTTTTCAACTGGTGATTCTGGTTACTTCCTCCTAATCTTGCTGTTTGGAAGGCTCTTCCATCTGCCACTGCTCCGTTCTCTCTTGGTGGCTTTCCAGAGTAAGTGGGAAATGTGGCAGTTCTTAAAGCACATTCTGAAAAAGAGTAGGTAGGGCTACCTATTCCCTAGATAGCCACCCAGAGTTCCGTCAGGAAGATGGGTGGGATACAAATACAACAAACAAACAAACAAACAAACACAAACAAACAAATAAACAAATTCATGGCACATCGAGTCTAGATTAAGATTATCCATGCCTCTGATAAATATTCTGTTCTTCCTTGAAGCAGAAGGACACACACTGCCCCTTGCTGTTTTCACTGCTGTCTCTGCTCTTTTCCTCCTTGTTTTCCTCTGCTCCTGATCTAACACGTTCTTCCTCAGTCACTTTTTGTTTCCAAATGTCCATTGCTCTGAAAACTCTGTAGAGGCTGCTGTGGTGTCCTAGGTGCATGTGTGCACACATGCAATTCATTGCCCCTCCTCACTTTGATGCCTGAGTTGGCTGTGCCACTGAATTTAAGAGGAGGGTCTCTCTGGCTATTACTTTCTGCCTTAAGATTGCCAAAGAAGATGCTATAAAGATTAAGAGAAGTCATATTGGATGGCTGCTCCCCCCCCCCCGACCCCAGATGGGTAGCCATAGTACTTTAGGACCTCCATATCCATGCGAAATCAATTCCAAGCTACCTCCCGCCCTCTTCAAGTTCAGCTGCCCCAGCAAGCCTGATTGCTGCCACTGGCTTAGCTCTACAGACAGACCTTCCAAACCAAGGTGGTGGCAGCAACTTTTTTTTGCCCCCCCCCCCAAGCCAAAGAATGATGAGGAATGTTTGACTGGTCAGCTGGTTCTCATCACCAGTGGAGGGGGGAGAGAGATAGAGAATGGATGGGAAGGGGTACAGAGCAAGGGATAGAGGCAGGAAAAAAGTGATGGCTGGTTAGGTCCTTCTCTTCTTCCACCTTCTTCTCCACTGGTACCTCTGCCCAGGGAACACTGACCCCCCCCACACACACACACACCCTCCCAGAGTTGCTGTCCAGTTCCAAGTTACATTTCAGATTGTTGGTGGAAGCTGGGATTGGAGCACCCACCCATCATTTCTCTTAGTTGAGGGTTGATTCACCCCATGTCTTGGGAGACCTTGAGTGATAAGGAAAGGAAGAGGAGAATCCCATCCCCTGCCTTTTATATAGTATTAACCTATGCTAGAATGACAAACTGTAGTAGACACACATAGGCTTATCAGTGTACATTACTTCACTTGTTGACTCATGGTTGCAGGAGTATACATGTGGATTATACCTGTATATGTAGAAGGTTTCTTGAACAGATTAGGCAGGGGGGGGATCAAGTTTCATGATACAGTGGTACATTGTATAAAGGAATTAATTCGTTCCAAATGAAATTATGTTAAGCAAATTTTCCTTTATACAAATTTCCATAGGAATGCATTGAAAACAGAGTAATCCCATTTTTATGTTGTACGGATTCTCCCCATAGGCGATTATGTTAAGCAAATTTTCCCTATCTGCGGAATTTTTTTGTTGTACAAATTTTATGTTATACAAGCTGTTTGTTATACAAGGGTCCACTGTATTTCAGACTTGATGTCTGTTTGCTTGTTTCCCTTACCATTGCTCAAATGAGGAAATAAGAAAAAAGCAGTTTTTTTTGTTTGTTTAATCATCATCATCATCATCACCACCACCACCACCACCACCACCACCACCACCACCATAAAACTGCTAAAATGGAACGAACCCTATGGATCATTGAGTTCAGCCACTGTCAAGAAGGTGAGGAATCAAACTCCCAGCCTCTGACTCTGCAGCCAGATGCCTATGCCACATTGAACAAGCAGGCTCTTTGAAAAGGTTGAGATGACATTATGACTTTTAAGGCAATTGGGAAAGGAAGTAACAAAGTCTTCTCAAGACACTGATAAAAGATTTTTAGTGTTTGACTCTACATTCAACCACTTATCTCCTCGATTTCTCCTAACATTATGCATGAGGTTCCGTATGAAATATAATACATTATTTAATACATCACATATATGAATTTTAAATAGAAATTGTTTAAATAATAAAAGTGCTGAGAGGGAAGAATCCTTTATATTACATTTTTAATAAAAACTAGCCCTAGCCTATTAATTCATCGCATGACACGCCAATGAATTTTTCTTTTGAGCTACGTAGTGTTAGAGAAATCTCTTCTATATAGTCATATAGATGCTGTTCTCCAGCATAAAGAATATAATGCTTCAGGCATTTAGCTCTTGGGATCAATTGAAACCTTGGAAAATGTATATATTAACTGCTTCATGAAATAGAAGCCATAGGTAGAGATTATATCTTGCAGTCTGATCCGGCTTCTTGCCAGGTTAATTTTGTGTATCAGAACAAGGCATTTTAGTTCCTTAGAGTCATGTTTTTACTTTAGAAGTCAGACAAAACTAAAACTAAAAGGTAAGCCATCCCATAATATTTTCACCTGAAGAGTGGTACAGGGTGTCTCCCATGTTTCAACTGTTTCTCATGTGTTGTTCAATTTTGCAAGCATGAAAAGCATTGGAGACAAATTATTTTCTAACAGATCTTTTGGAGTATTTTTGTGTTACAGCAAAAGAAAAGAAATGGTTCCATAATGTCTCTCAGCAAATCATGATGAGGAGGAACAAAAATAATATATTCTGGTCATCATTAGGCTGACCTCTTGTGCAGGACACTAAAGTTCTCATTGAAGCAAGGAAATAGTGCCTAAAGAAGTATGCATAAAACTCAAGTCTGGTAACCCAGCTGCCCTGTTGTTAACCCTCAGTATATTGAAATATTGATGAAAGGGTGAAAGAAGGAATGATCAAATAGGCTCAAAACTTCAGTTATAACATTGATATTGATGATTGGACCAAAATGTGGAAAGATAGTTATAAACTAATCTAACCAGTCAGTCTTAGAGAAATTATACTTAAAATGTTTCACAGGTGGCACCTCACTCCGGTAAAATTAGCCAAAATGACAAAAGGGTCAAATAACCTTTGTTGGAAATGCAGAAAGAACCCAGAGATGTATTACCACAAATGGTGGTTATGTGACAAAGCTCAAAAATTCTGGTGGCAGACTTGGGAAGTGGCACAAGAAATTGTGCAAACTGAACTGAACTTCAAACCAGAAATGCTATTACTAAATATAATGCCAGAGATCATTGATAAGAAAATAAAATATATTCTCTTGTATATATATACACAGCAGCCAGGCTGCTTTGGACCCAGAAATGGAAGAAGGAGTGAAAAAACAACTAAGGAGGAACTGTTGAAAAAGCTACTGAACATTGCCAAACTAGATATGCTCTCAGAGGCAGTGCGGGATCAATCGAGACACTTTGTAAATGAGAGTTGGAAGATGCTATATAATTGGCCCCATAAGCAGACAATTGAGTAAGGGAAGAAATACTGTAGATATAAAGAAATATGTACAGTGCTTGCTAAAACCTGTGGAAGACTTGCAGATGGCCAGACAATGGCAAAATCCTTAACTTTTGTATAGTATGTGTGGGCAAGTAGACGGGGTGTGACTACTACAGGTTTTGTTTTGATCTTCACTTCTATGTTCTTTTCCCCCTTTTTTAGTTTTTTTATGAGTCTTGTCAGATTGATATGTTTGTTTTGTTCTGTTTGCCTCTATTATATGTAAACAAAAAAACCCTAATAAAAAATAAATGACTCGGAGACCAGGATTTTTTAAAAAAAAGTATATTGAAATATCCCAAAATATCCACAGTGCATTTTTTTCTCATCTTGGTACATCTGAGTTAGAGAGCCCGGATAAAATATAATCAGTTGTAATAAAGCAAGAGAAAAAAATTGGGAAACCTAGAGATAAAGATTCAAAAGCCATCAAAAAGTTGGGTAACTAGCACCACACTCCTATAAATGACTGATTGGTAGATGTATCCTACTGAGTTCAAAGGGTCTTATGAGCAGATAAGTAAGTCTCTAGATATATAAATATTTTAAATAGGTGTCTACAATTTTTTAATGTACGTTGCTAATTAATAGACATGGCAAGGGCTTTATGCAGTCTGGATACCTGCAGTGATAAACCTTTGCCATTGATAGCCATCTTCCACATGTCTGCACTATATGCAGCTGTGAATTTCTGCACTGTGTGTAGCTGTGAATTCCTCAGATACTTATTTGTTTATTCATTTCATTTCATCTCTTCTGTCTTTTGACCAACCAGGGATCAAATATGACCTACCAAATGGGAGAGTTAAAGGGAGAGGAGAGTCAAATAAATTTTAATGTTAAAAGATGAATTAAACTTATAACAATATACATTAAAATGTTGAATAAAAAAAGAGAAAAGACACACAATCCTGGCTGGCCAATGGACAGGGCATGAAACAGGAGTCCTCCAACCCCATCTTTTGACCTCACCATTCCAGAAATCCATCAGAAAACAGTCCAGAAGCTGAGTCATGGCAACTTGGCTTGTTTTCTTGTGAGATCGAAACATTTCACTACTCATTCAAGTAGCTTTGTCAGTCAGAGGAACATTGGTGCAAGTCTTCCAATTTATAGTTCACCTTGGTTTCACGCTACCCTGGTCTGAATATATGCAATATGTGGACAGTGGCCTGAATAGTTTTGTTAGATATACAATGGTCTAGGGCAGTGATGGCGAACCTTTGGCACTCCAGATGTTTTGGACCACAACTCCCAGAATTCAAAGCCTCTATTGCCAGTGACAAAGGACTGTGGGATTTGTGGCCCAAAACACCTGGAGTGCTGAAGGTTCACCACAACTGGTCTAAGGTGTGCGAAAATCCCACCTCACAAGAAAAGTTGTCATGATGTCATGACTCAACTTCTGGATGACCTCACATGGATGACCAAGAATCTTCACAGACATTAGAAAACAGTGTTTCCAGTTTCCATCCCAAAGAAGTGACCCAAATGGATACCATGGCTCTCCATACTAAAAACTACTACAATGTCCATCAGAACAAACAGAGAGATATTTTCCCTGTCCAGTTCTCAGTATAAATTATCCACTGTGACCAAAGCTGTCTTTGTACTATAATCAGGCATGAAACCATATTGAAATTGATCTAGTTCATCCAACAACTCCTGGAGCTGAGATGTTGTGTATAGGGTTGGTTATTGTTGTTTTCAACATGGATATTTAAAGTGAGAGCTGGACCTCAATGACAAGATGCCCTGCGCATACTATTCCTCACAATCCAACAAAATGTAAATCTCCCCAGCCAAAAAAGAAGCCTATATTTTGTTGTAAAGCATTGGTGGAGAGGGGAAGGTTGAACATTCAGATGTCTGTTTATATTATATTCCTTCATTTATATTTTTCAGATTGCATGGGATTTGCTTTTTCTTCATGTTTATTTTATTGCTTGAAATCTCCAAGAGTAGTGGCAAGGACAGTAGAGGTATTGTATACATACATACATACATACATACATACATACATACATACATACATACATACATACATACATACATACATACATACATACATACATACATACATACATACAACCTTTGTGCCGTATGTGTTTAGACCTCATTCATTTGCACATGTTGCTTTTGACTGTGTTGCAGACTCATCATCCAGATGATTGTTTGACCATTCATCAGCTATTCTGCCCATGGAAGTCAATGCTGTATCAAGTGCAAGTGCTATGAGAACCAAAAAAAAAAATCTGATGTAATTAAATGCACAGTTTGCAGTGCACAAAAAGGGGAACAGAAAAGATACTACCAGCAAACTATGTATAGCTAACTCAAAGACAGAATGAAATAAAAGGAGTCAGTTCTAGTGAAAAAGTCAAAGGAACAGGAAATAATTTAATTTTGTTAAGATATTCTAGGAAAAACATGCACTTGGGAGAAAGGAATTCCATTTGTTCCCAAGAAACAGGGATTAAATTACTGGTGATTCGACCCAGAGCTGAAAGGACACTGAGCTCTTTTCAGCAAGGAAAAAAAGTTTTACATGTGTATCATCCTTTTTCCTATTAGGATTTTTTTAAGGAAACAAACACTTGTCTTTATATAATTTTATTTAACTGGGGAATGCTGCAGGAAGTGGGAGGGGGTGTGTGTCTAGGAATCCTATTGATTTAAATTAAATAAAGACCTCTTCTTTTACAAATTGGTACAACATAATTCTTTTTCCATCTCTTCAGGAAAAAGAGTTATTAATATTATTTTCAAGCATGATTAGATCAAAATGATTAGAGTTATTTGTGTTTCTAGTTCCCCGAAGCAGATTATAAATGGATTCCTCCAGCCAATAAAACCAAAACATTAAAAGCAACCCTGAAAAGGACTGATGTTATTCTTCAATGGAATACAACTATAAATTAATCCCATTATATTTGTATCATTGGCGGAATGAATTAGTTACAAACAACTCACTGGATGAAAAGAAGTAGTACAGTATATTTAAAATATTTATACCCTGCTTTCTCTTGGAAAGGACTCTGATGACAGATAAAGCAGGACCATTGAATCAGTAGGAATTTGGTGAGTCAAAACTTATGTAAGTTTTATTGATTCAATGGCCTCTGTTTGAGACTCACTGTAGGGTTTGAGTAGCCAGTTAATTCCAATCTCTGTGTTAACTTTTATTTTGAGAAAAATAATACAAATTTTAAAAACTTCAGTTGTTTTATTAATCAGTAGACAAATGGTTTGCTGAATAGAGAGAACCACTGTGAAATGTGCTTTATGTGCTTCAAGGAAATATGAGATCTAAAGTGAACAGTTATATGAATTCATTTTATGAAATATAACAAGACATTTGTCTGACTGATTGCAGCTGATACTGTCTTTCCTGTTATTATTGTATTTCCCAATCTTGTTAACTGGAGAGGCCAAGTGTTGAATCTAAACTTTAAATTGAAAACTACAATCAATTATGAATTATGGAAAATACTAATTCTGTATTACGAATGATACATTATTTTTGTTTGTCTCAGATTGCTTTTTGAATGCTCGTGTTTAATCCTGCTGGTACCATTTATGTTATCCACAGCAGATAAACAGATCTGTGAGTAGTGAAGGATTAGGGAAATGGAAAAAAAACTTGTTTCTAGAAAGTTGATTGCTTTCCCAGAGAGAAACATGCATTAGCTGGCAAGAAGAGTGCAATTAAAACATTCAGTTTCTTTAAAAGAAGGTTTTGCATTGTACAGATAAAAACCATTAGAACATTTTCAGAAGTCTTGACCTCAGAGATCCTTTTTTTAAACATGAGGGGCAAAGGAAATTGCCTTAGGTCAGGGTGGCTCTTTTGTCCACATAGCCAAATACAGTGATGCCTCGAATTCCGAATGACTTGAATGATGAAAAATTTGAATTATGATGGGAAATCTGCCGTTATGGGAAAATTTCTAGTTATGAAAATTTAGCCATTTTTTCTGAGATATGAAAGAACCACTGCGGCAGGTAATGGGCAAAGGGTGGCCAGTTTGGTGGGGAGCAAATTTGGGGGGCTGGTTCCGAAGACTTTCCGGCACTTTAGGCCTTCGCAACCAGACACCTGACTTTGCTTCCCACAAAACTGGCCTTCTTTCACCCATTGCTTGCCGGTGGCTGGTTAAGCTTTAACGCAGGCCTGCCCAAAGCCCGGCCCGGGGGCCAAATCCGGCCCGTCAGGCCATTCTGAGTGGCCCGTGGCTGGCTGGCCCACCCCTCCCTCCCTCTCCTTCGCCCCATGTTTTTTTTTCTTAAAAAAAAAATCTTCTGCCAACATTGACATCGCTGGGAAGCTTGGGCGGCTGGGCAGACGGGCGGTCTGCCGCCACCGGCACCGCAGGGGAAAGTGTGGGGGTGGGTAAGCCAGCGGGCCTCTGCTACCGCCAAGGAGCTTTGGGGTGGGCTGGCGGGTGAGCCGTCACCACAGCTGGGGAGCTTGGGGGGATACAAGGTCGCACATATAACCTCTTCCAAGGGGTGACCTGTGGCCACAGCTCCCTGTGCTTCCTTTGGTCCCCCCCTCCCTCCCCCCTCCCTTCCTTGGTCCCCACCTTCCTTCCTTCCTCTCTTTGTTTCCACCTCCCTCCCTCCCTCCCTTGGTCCCTGCCTTCCTTCCTGCGGGTGGAGTTGCAAGGGGTCAGTGGGTGGGGCTTATGGGTCAGTGGGTGGGGCTTGCAGTGGGGTGGCAGGGTCGGGGAGCAACCGGCCCCTGACACATTCTCAGCCACCAAATCTGGCCCTCCTTACAACAAGTTTGGGCACCCCTGCTTTAACAGTTCGCAACCAGCCACCTGCTTTTGCTCCCCACCAAACCAGATGCCCTTCGCCCACTGTGGCAAGTGATGAGCGAACAGCAGCCGGTTTGGTGGGGAGCAAAGTCGGGTGGCTGGTTAAACTGCAGTGGCCGAAGGGCAGCCAATTTGGTGGGCAGCAAAAGCAGGTGGCTGATTGTGAAGCCTTAAAGTGCAGGAAAGTCTTTGCAACCGGCCACCCAGCTGCCCTTCGCCCATCGCTCACCACAGTGGGCAAAAGGCAGCTGGTTTGGTGTGGAGCAAAAGCAGGTGGCTGGTTGCAAAGCCCAGCGGCTTAGCCTCCCTGCTGCCCTCCTCCTTTCAGCTTTTGGGTTCCTGAAAAGGAGGGCAGCAGGGAAGTGAATCCTCTGGAGGAAAGACACTCCAAGCACCTGAAAGCAAATGGTGCCTTCTGCTATTCAGGAGCTCAGAGGGTCTTTCCCTCAGAGTCTTCACCTCCCTGCCGCCCTCCTCCTTTCAGCTTTCAGGTGCGTGAAAAGGAGGGAATTATGTTAGACCCAGGGTCACCTTCCCTCCTCTTCGACTGGGACGTGGCTCGCTCATCTTCCTAGAGGAAGAGCAGGAAAGAGGACCTGACATAATCAGAGAACTCCAGAGTGGGGGTGGCCCTCCCCCCAAACCCTGACCTCCACTCTGGGGTTGCCCAACTATTTTAGATCTGGGATCACCTTCCTTCTTCTTTAACTGGGACTCAGCTGCTTCATCTTCCAAGATGAAGAGCAGTAAAGGGGACTTGAGTGGGGGTGGGGGTGGGGGTAGGGAGGATCACTGAGTTGGAGAGGCTGTCCCAACCCAGCAAAGCAGGGGGAAAGTTTCCCCCCTTTGCTGGCTTGGAGGGAAATCCCATCAATCCACTGATAGTGAAGGCTGCGGAGCTGTCAAAATCAGCTGCTTTTGGAGGTGCACTGACAGCCAGCTGATTTTGACAGCTCTGCAGCCTTGGCTGCCAATTGCTTGCCAACCCAGCCAAGGGGGGACATTCTTCCCCTTGCTTTGCTGGGTCGGGGCAGGCTTCCCATAAGAATGCATTGAAAACCAATTAATTCATTTCCTTCTCTCTCTCTCTTTTTGCCTTTTTTCAGACCTCCGGAACAGATTAATTAGTTTTCAATGCATTCCTAAGGAATACCACATTTTGAATTATTTCCAGATATATGCAGCTGCCTTCCTTGGCAGCAAAGTCTCTACCCTCATTATGTCACATAAGGATTAAATGAAACTGATCAATATAAAGCCTTGTAAAGAAGTGCAATCTAGGAATAGACTGGTAATGATTATATGCTATCAAGTTGATTCTGATTGGGTGTGGCCCTTTTCTGGTTTTCCCAACTGTAGAATACTCAGTGCTTTACAATTGCCTTTTTCAGAGTATGTGTCTCTCTCTCTGTGTGTGTATATATTCTGTGCCACTTAAGCTTGCCTAAGGCAAACAGAC
The DNA here is from genome assembly GCA_037367245.1 of Phrynocephalus guinanensis. NCBI lineage: Eukaryota > Metazoa > Chordata > Lepidosauria > Squamata > Agamidae > Phrynocephalus > Phrynocephalus guinanensis. The sequence continues at coordinate 47,437,428 of CM074736.1, read as the reverse complement.
TGGCTCTTTTCATGGGAACGAGAGTGGGGAATGAAACCCTCAACCTCCGTATCACTGAACTATACTGCCAAGTTCTATTACTCCTTTTTAATTGACTGAGCACCACCAAACAATTCATCTTTGACTCATGATGACAGTTCAAACCTTCCCGGGCAGCAGACCGGGCAGTGCAGTACCTGATCCATCACTCTGCCTAGCCATACCACCCTGTGGCTGGGCATAGTGCCTAGGAAGTTTGAGGCAGACAGGGAGGTTTGAACTCAGAAAGGTTTAAACTTCCCTGGCAGCAGACAGAGTGGGGAGTTCAAACCTTCCTGAGTGGTGGACCCAATTTACTGCTCTGCCCAGACACAGGGCTCAAACTACAGGGAATCGAATTTAGCCAGAAGATCAGGAAAAACATCTTGACTTTTAGACTAGTTTGACAATGGAACCAATTGCTTCGGCAGGTGATGAGCACTCCAACGCTGGAAACATTCAAGAGAAATTTGGACAACTATCTGTGAGACCTGCTGTGACTTGGATTCTTGTACTGAGCAATGGGTTGGACTCAATGGCCTTACTGGCCCCTCCCAACTCAGTTATTCTTGATTCTGTCCATCTGCCATGTGTCCACTATCTCTCCAACTAAAGTCCTTGTATTTCTGTGTTAACTGAATCCACGTGTGTTTGCATGTATATGTAATGAAACGCAGTGGGCAAAATCCCATATCTATACTTGCCATGCACATTAATGTCTGGTTTGTGCTATGTTCTTGAATATATTTACTAAGTCAGTTGAAACATTTTTTCCATCTGTGGTCTAGTTCTGTTTGCCATGACCATATACGTTGTGGTATTCACTGCTGAAATTATTTCCATGTCTGTTGCAAGCAAAAAATAGAAAAGTATCAAAAAATATAACTACTTTTACTGGACTAATTTCTTGAGATGGATGCTTATCTGCCATATTTGATTGAAGTGCTATTTGTTGTTCACTATAAAATCACTGATCTGTGTTGTCTTCTTTTTTTAACAGCAAAATTTGGAAAGTAATCTCACAAACCTTATCAAGAGAAACACAGAATTGGAAACACTCTTGGCTAAATTAATTCAAACCTGCCAACATGTGGAGGTGAGTATTGGTCTAGTTATTGGATATTTGCTACCTGGATTGTTTATATAAACCACTACTGCGGTTACAATGTTCTCTTCTGCCAGCTCTACTTTTAAAAACAACCCCAGATACTACTGTTTGGAAATAGATATTAATAGCTTTTATGAGCTGAATGTAGACTTAATAGGAAATTAAGTGTACTATTTACATGCCCTCACAATTATGTTCAAATGTTTGTTTATGGGCCATTTTGCACATTGCGCACAAACTTCTTATATATTTTGCTCTACATTGTGCAGATTTGCTCCCAGATTCTTACTTGGTTTTGGCAGCGTATCATCCTCAATTGTGTCAATGAAAATCTGCTTATGTTTTCTAATGAAGAAGGTGATGTAGGAACATTTGTGCTCGGGTCTACTGGCAAGAATTTTTAAAGAACCAAATTCATGTTAAGGGAAAGAAAATGAAATTTAGTTCTACAGTAATGTCTTGGTTTACAGGCATAATCCATTCCAGAAAGATGCTTGTAAACCAAAGCACTCTTATATCAGGACAAATTTCCCCTTAAGAAATAATGGAAACTCAGATGATTTGTTCTGCGGTCCCATAGACCGGTGGTCCCCAACCCCCGGTCCGCGGACCGCGGGCCGCCTGGGGAGGCCGGGGAGGCTCCTCCCCTTTTCCTCCGCCGCCCTCCTCCTCCTCCTCTTCTCTCCCGCGGGCGGCCAGTGGAGGAGGAAGGCTGGATGAGCGCAGGAGGAGCCACCGCCGCCGCCTTTGCCTTTGCCTCCCTCCTCCCCTCCCCTTCCCTCCTCCCGGGCCGGCCAGCCGGCGACTCCACCCCAAAACGCTGGCGCCCCGGCGGCGTTGGCGGCGGCCGCTTGGGCTCCGCCAGGAGGGACGCGGCGGCGTTGGCGGTGGCCCAGAAGACCGGGCTCTCCTCGGTCCGTTGCTCTCCTCTGGGGAAGAGGAGGCGGAGGCGCCCATCCTCCTCCTCCTCCCCCCGGGATCCCGCTGCTGGCGCCCCGCTCGCTTTCCCCAGCGGAGGAGGAGGCCCACGGCGGTGGTGGCAGCAGGAGCAGGAGCAAGCGCGGCGCCAGCAGCGAGACCCACGTGCGGCACCCGCCCGGCCGCGCCGGGAAGCGCCCTCGCGGCACCGACGAGCCGCCGCCACCTCCTCCTGCTCCTGCTCCGATTCCTCCTCCTCCTCCTCCTCCTCCTCCCGCCGCCGCCGAAGGAGTAGCAGTGAGGGCAATTGCGGAGGGGTGGCGGCGGCGGCAGCGGGGGGGGCGATTGCGGGGGGTGGCTGCTGCTGCTCCTCCGGTGGCGGCGGTGGGAGGAGGAGGAGGAGGAGGAGGAACAGGAGCAGGAGGAGGAAGAGGCGGCTCGTCGGTGCCGCGAGGGCGCTTCCCGGCGCGGCCGGGCGGGTGCCGCGCGCGGGGTGCCGGGACCAGGAGCTGCGCGCGGGTCTCGCTGCTGGCACCCCGCTCGCTTTCCCTGGCAGAGGAGGAGGCCCACGGCGGCGGCGGCAGCAGGAGCAAGCGGGGCGCCAGCAGTGAGAGCCGCACGCGGCTCCCGGTGCCGGAGGAGGAGGCGGGGGCCCGCCTGCCCAGGAGCCCCGGGTTCCCCCCCACCCCGCCCGTGTGTGTGGGGGGGAGTGGCACGCCCGACGCCCCAAGCCGGTGAGTGCCACCGCCGCCGCTCTCGTGCCTCCCCCTCCTCCTTCCCTGCCATCCTTTGCTTTCACCCCCTTTGCCTCCCTGCCGGACCCCCCTTTCGCATTCTCCCCCCCTCCCCACCCCCACCCCCAGCTTCGGGCCACAGAAAAATTTTCAAAAATTTCCCGGTCCGCGGGGACAAAAAGGTTGGGGAGCACTGCCATAGACCACATACTGTACACAAAAAATGCCAACCCCCAAAAAGTTGGCTAGAAGTCCATATCCACACCATGGTTTAGGTATCTCGCTGTGGAATCTAATCATTTTGGGACTAACAACTGGATTTTATTCTGTGCTTTTAACGTGACAGTAATAAAATGCAACTTGTAGCCATATACACACTTCACTAGCTGCCCTATGACTAGAAATTGTTTGAAAAATAAGAAAGGATGTTTAAATCAAATTAAATACAAATATAGATATAAAAAATAAAACCCTAACCGGCACTCTCCTCTAAAATCCTTTGTGGCTGGTGGAAGGGAGACTTCCATTCTCCTCTTCTTCCCCTGCTTTTGAGACTTTTCTGAGACAGAACATTCCAGACAATCCCCCACAATCCATCAGGGAGAAAGAGAAAGCGAGCCACATTTGGGTCACTTGTGATCATGTGACCAGCTCAATATTGCAAGAAATTGCTAGTTGATCAAGACAAAATTGATCAGAAATGCTTGCTCGTCTTGCAAAAATACTCATAGACGAAGGTACTTGTAAACCAAGGTATTACTGTACAATACATATTAAAGTCATATTAATAAAGTAAGTGCTTGAGATACGTGTGATAACGTGAGCATAGTGGGTAAATCTCTGAATGGGAGTAGGTCTATATTGGGTTGGCAAGTGGTGACATTTATGTAACATATTTTTTAAAGACAGACAGATAGTCTATTCCCCATCTCCACCCCTAAGCTTTATTTCAAGCTGTATTCTCAGAGGTTTTACAGCTGTTCTGCAGGAACAAAGGCAGCAATGGACAACAAGCATAATGAAAGATAACTTGTTCATCATGGCAAATTTTGTCGGGTGATGTAAAACATTGAGGAAATAAACAAGTTTGCTCAGGTAAAATATCATCCCAAGAAACTTCACCGTGTAAATTGACTGAAACATGCCTCAGAAACCTCTGAGGTACTCAGATATTCTGTGGCAGATGAAGTGATGTAGGCAAGGCTCCCTTGGAGTAAGATGCTAGCTACATTGTATTCCAACACAGTGGCACCTCTATTTATGAGTTTAATCCATTCCGAATGCATGCTTTTAAATTGAACAACTCTTACGTAGAGCAGCCCTATCTAAAAATAAATAAATAAATAGGTTTTGAAATATTTTAAAAATTGTAAGTAGAGCAGACCGCATCTAAAATTTGTAAGGCAGCAGTTAAAACCCCAACGGTTTTTCGCTCTTCAGTTGAATTGCTCTTAAGTCGAGCTGCTCGTAAGTAGAGATACCACTGTACTGTCATGTGGGCCTATTTCTTTAAAAGATGCATCACTTCTGGTGACCACGCAGATTTCCTTTATTTCTCTCATTTCTTCTATGGAATGCAGTTCCTATTAGAATACGAATGCTGCTGTTCATAAAATACTGCTTTTTGATGTTTACTTGTAGATACCCTGTCAGTTACATAGATCTCAGGGGAGTAGGAGTTGCTATTGAAATGTTGCAGATTATTATCTATAATAGAATTAGTTAAGTTCATTAAAATTTTAATCAGTTTATATTCTCTATTATTGACAAAATGAATATAGTCCAATGATGTTGATAAATTAGGACATAGAAAAAAATCGATTCAAATCAAACTAAATACCTGAAATATAATTATGATGATAGATGAACAAGAAACTAGGTATAAGTTTGCACCCATACATATTTCCCTAAAAGACAGTGAAAGTTGTGATTTCTAAAAGCAGGAAGCTTTAATGGAAAAGACATTTGAACTGAACCAAGAAAATTGAAAATTTAGGCAATAGGCAGAAGCCTTTCATTTCAGAATGGGTCCAGTTCTGAAACAAATCACAGCAGCACAGTTGTCATTCAGAACTTGGACCCACCCTCTGAAACGAAATCACCCATTGACTTACCTCGTGCGGTACTAAAGTCCAATCAGGAAGTAGCCTCCAACATGTCAACGTTCCTTCGCCCTGGTGCTGGCTAATCAGGAGCTAGCAAAGACATGCATCACCCCGCCTTTCGGTCTGATTGGCCAGCGCCAGGGAGAAGGAACAATGATGCATCGGAAGCTACTTCCTGATTGGAGTTTAGCCCCACACAAGGTAAGGCAAGGTAGGTCAATGGGTGATTTCATTTTGGAGGGTAGGTCCAAGTTCTGAAAGGCACCTGTGCTTCATTTTGGAACTGGACCCATTCCAAAATGAAAGGCCCATGCCTAGTAGGCAATACTCTAGAACTGTTATTCCCAATCTTTGATAACCTGGCTGCTCCTGGACTGCATCTCTCAACCCCCCTAGCCAATACAGTTTACGGGAAATGCTTCTGGGAAGTGCAATCCAAGATCTCGTTACTCACGATTGTGAGTCACTGCTCAAGAAGAATGATAGCTTTTCATTATGTGTGTGATATTCTCAGCTAAATGTAAGATGAATGTAAGAGAAGTAAAATGTACTTTAACACCTTTAAGACCACTATTATTTAGCTAATATCACAACTCGGTCATAATTAGTCAGGACTTTATGGGTCACATAGGTGTGCTTTCCTCCAAACAGCTTCATGTTTTGGACAAAGAACCAACAATCTAAGTAGCCTTCATGACTAATTTAAACCTTTGCAAGTTTGTTGAGACACAGCAACAAGCACAGGGGGAAAAACTACCTGTTTAATTCATATGTGAGACAGGCTGTCTTCTCATAGTGTGAAAACCTCTTGATGATTCGCAGGTGTTTGAACTAGGTATTTCCTTTAGCACGGGACCAACACAAGCAGTGTCCCCCCCCCCCTTCATTGTGGTTTGTGCAATTGGCACAATATGTCTTGAATGTCTGTAAAATTAAGCACATGCACAAACATACACAGAAGGCACAATGGACAGAATGATTATTTATTTATTCATATTTTATTTTAGAGTATTTTTACCCTGCCTTACTCCTTGGAAAAGGACCCAAGGCAGCTTACATTAATGAGGGATAATATACAGTCCAGTACAATTAAGACATGTTCAAGTATTTGAGAACAAGGAATTGAGGGATGTTTTACAGCATTAATAGACAACATTACATTAAAGCAACACGGTTATAAGTAGTCATAAACACAAAGACTATATGAACCCATAGATTCATATAAAATACACATGATAGTCCATCATTCATGGAAAGCTTGTCTGAAGAGAAAGGTCTTTGCCTGCTTTCAAAAAGACAACAGAGATGAGGCAGTCCTGGCCTCTAGTGAGAGGGAGTTCCAGAGTCTGGGCGCAGCAGTCAAGAAGTCCCTTTCATGGGTTCCCACCAGACGTACCTGTGAGCGTGGCGGGATGGAGAGAAGGGCCTCTCCTGATGACCTTAGCACCAGAGCCAGTTCATACTGTGAGATTCAATCTTTGATGTAGCTTGGACCCAGGTCATATAGTGCTTTGTAGGTCAAGGTCAGCACCTGGAATTGTGCTTGATAGCTGATTGGTAGCCAGTGGAGCTGTTTTAATAGGGGTGTAATGTGATCTCTGTACCCCACCCCAGTCAGCAGTCTGGCTGCTGCATTTTGGACCCGTTGAAGATAACCCCACATAGAACGCATTACAGTAGTCCAGCTTGGACATCACTAGGGCATGTCTCACCGTGGCCAGAGCTGGTTTCTCAAGAAAGAAATGATTGGTGAGACCAATTCAATCAGCCTATCAGGTGCTTCTGTTTTCGATAATCGACACAATGAGGCACTAGTTATCACTATACTAAACATTGTGCATGAGCAGAACTTTGTAAAAAAAAAAACTCAGCCTCACTAGTATGCAAGTTCTCTTTAGGATTGGCAGAAAGAAATAATTCATTTTGTAACAAAGAGAAGACTTAATAAGCAGAGGAATGAGCACTACTTTTTTCATGCAGTCAGCCTCTTTTCTTCGCACCAGGCATGAGCTGGCAACTAAACCAGAATCCTCCCATTAATTTTATTTCATTTTTAAGCCATGAGTGTCATCCTTAGGACAGGCCAAATGACTATATCATGTTTAGACGCATGTTTAACATCCTGGGTTTTCTCAAGCTGATAACTATGGTTTCTGAGTTCAAAGTGGGAAAGAATAGTCAGTGAAAAACTTCCAAGTTTGTTAATGAAAAAAATGTCCTAGTTTCAAGACTGATAGAGAGAGAAAGAGCAGCAAAGAGGCTGCGTGAGGAAGCACAAAAGATGGCTCATATCTCAGCATATTAAGATAAAACATGATAATACAAAGTGCTGTTTTCTTATAATTAGACATCTTGAAGAATGATTCAGGCCTATATTGCTGGAGCATATTGTTTTCAGTTAAACCAGCATCCACCAGCCTTGTTTTCCAGATGTTTGTAACTGCAACTCTGATGTTTTTTAACCATTAGCCATGCCAATTGAGTCTAATGGGAGCTGTATTCCATAAACATTGTGGGAGTACTTATGACAAAATCAGATTCATCGAGGTCCACACACAGTGTGTGTTTGGGTAAACTTTAGAATTTTGAGATATTGATATCTTTCAAACCTAAAAGTGCTTGCCAGTCAGCTGGATTGCAGCCATTTGTTATTTCTAAAATCTGTAAGGGAAATTGTTTTTATGTAGTTTTCTCATTGGCTTAATTTTATATCCTTTGTAACCAACACAAAAAGAGCCATCCTTTTTAATTTTATCTGAAACCCAATAATTATTTCATTTTACAGATAAAACTGACATACTGAAAGCAGATGTGTTATTTCCCTTTGATCTTAATTTTACAGATTGTTCTCAATTGCCAGGGAAGAACAGCTGCAGAGCTCATGTATCACTTAATCCCATTCACCCGTAAAATCAATATGAGGAAGCTGAATTCACCTTATTTAAGTGCTAATATGATGAGAGCACTCCAAAGCCATATTTATAAGTGACATCTAAATTGATCAAAATCTAGGTGTTAGTCCCAATGTATACATTCAAGATGCTTGCACAGATTGAAATGTCTACTTTTTCAAATTCAGTTGAAACAAATGTTCATATTCATACAGCAGGCGAACTGACAACAGTTTAAAAGCACTTTCAGAGTAGAGAGCACAACGTGTAATAAAAGACGTCTAAAAGCACCTTCCCTCTTCAGCAGGTAGCCAGTTGCCAAAAAGCAATCTGAATTAAAGGATCTTTGACTGTCAATAGAAGGACACCAGGGAGGGGACCAGTTTGCCCTCCCTTGGAAATGGAAATCCAAAGTTTCAAAATATGCACTGGAGTACAAATAGAGCTTTGTTTTGAGCTATTTGCACATTTTTCTGACACATAGACTATATGTGGCAGAGCAAATAATTTAATCTTGGACTCATATGTGTTCACTTTCAGCTGTTCAGAAACTATACATCTTGTCAGCCATAGCTGGTATAAGGATATTGTGGTCCAACTTCATCTGGAGAGACTTCGGTTGCTCACTCCTGGCCTAGTAGAACAGGGTTGGATAACATGTGCTCTCCCCCCCCACCCACCCATGTAACAACATTTTGCATTTCTCATTGCCCTTCATCATTAAACATGCCAAATGGGGCTGATAGAAGTTTAGTTGAGCAACATCTGAAGTGTCACTAGTGGAGATGGGCATGAATCAGAAAAATGGTGATTTATTTTGATTCGTGATTTGCCAAGGACAACAAATCATTAAAAAACAGATTTTTTTCCTGTCAAATTCAGGAATCAATTCATAAATTCATTTTTCACTTTAAAACATTTTACTATAAAATGGCTTCCAAGGAATCCAGAGATACCAAATTTGCAGGGAAGCTTCCCTTGACTCCCCTCTACAGGCTCTGCAAGTGTGGTGAATATTTGTTTTCCTACTTCTGATTTATATACCCACAAAGGCCCCTCCCCAGGAACATGCCTGAGTTCCTTATGTATGCAGTTATGCATCCCCAAAGAGACCCACCCACCCACCCACCCACCGAAGAATATTCCCCTCTAGGCACCTAGAGACACCAAATTTGTAGGGAAGCTACCTTGACTCTCCTACAATTCTCCAGGTTCAGTTAAGATTTGGTTTCATATGAGTTATACACCCACAAAGAGCTGCCTAGATGCCCTAAGCACATCTGATCTCACCTGATTTCGGAAGCTAAGCAGGGTCGGCCCTGGTTAGTACTTGGATGGGCGACCACCAGGGAATACCAAGTGCTGTAGGCACCTGGAGTAGGAACTGGCAAACCACTCCAGTATTCCTGCCAAGAAAACTCCGTAGGTGTACTGTAGAGTCATGAAGGGTCAATCACGACTGTAATGACACAACACACACACACATATACACCTACAAAGTCCCCCCCCCATGCACGCACACACAGGAAAGTGTTTTAAAGGAACTGGCTTGAGGGAATCACAGACTTCTCCAAACTTGGAGGGATTGTAGAGGAGAGTCAGAAAAAGCTTCTCTGCAAATTTAGTGTTTTCTAGGTACCTGGAGGATACTTTCCAGGGTAGCCCCCTCGGAGGTGTATAACGCAGACATCATAAATCTAATCTTCCCAAACATGGAAGGACTGTAGAAAACAGTCAGGGGAAGCTTTTATTAAATTCTGGTGTATGTAGATTCCTTGGGCACCATTTTATAGCCCAATGAACTGATGAAAAAAAATCACTAAAATTCCACCTGTATTTGTTTGGATTATCAATTTGTACAAATAAAATTGACAAATTAGTGATTTTTTTTTAAGAAATAAGTTTGCAGTGTATTTTTAATTCATGCCTATTTCTAGTCACAAGTTGGGCACCCCAGTGTAGAACATCAAAGGGAACTGGTGCATTAATATGCATATTCACATATGCAAGAAAAGAGAGCAGCTTGTGCAGACCGACTATGACCCAAGAATGTCTGCTGTGCTTTGGCTCATGCAGAGTGTAGCAATGTCTTGAGTGTAGCATTGAAACAGATACTCCTGGCTAGAGGCAGGCACATAGATTCAGGCTATGCTAATACGCAGATGAAGCATGTAGGTCAAAGTGCCATGTTCTAAGAAACAATAGCTCTTTTTACTTAGTCTCCTTCTAGTATAACCTGTCTGAACACTTGGAAGGGAAAGCTGGACCATGCTTGCTAGCTGGCTGCCTGGATATCCAGAAGTCTAATGTTGTGCTCAAAGACATAGCCCCCATGCATACTGTTCTGTGCTGTACGTGTAGGCTCTCATTGTGGTCCAATAGAGTACAACCAAGATTTCTAACATCCTGGACCACCCAAGTATGTAAAGCTATAGATAGATAAGTACAACTTTTCAGATATTGCATTAAACACATAGATTTCTCAGACTGGAGCCCTCAGCTATACAGTATACCAACTGCTTTTTTCACACATCTAATCTGTGCCTGAAGGCAAGTATTTAAAAGGGCTGTAATAATACTAAACGGGCAGCTTTGTGCTTAAAATCTACCAGATACTGAAGTCATGCATTTCTCTGCTTTCCAATACATCAAGGGCCCACTGTGGGTAGGTTGGAAGTTTCGTCAGCAATACAATTAAGGATGGGTCTGCTCTTTACAGCAACCATGAATTTCTTATATGCAGCTCTGCCCAAATTTCTTCTTAAATTTTAATCTTTTTAAATGAACTGTTTACTTTCCAAGCTGGCAGGGAAGTATCAGAGTGAACTCATTTTTTCATGGGAGTTCCTAAGACAGATCATATCACACATTGTTACTGGGAATTCAGATACTGTTTCTTATGAGTTGACAAATGAAGGGTAGAGGATTGAATACTGTACTGTCTCCTTTTTCATTATCTGAGCCCTGTTTGTGTCTGATTATGAGACGGCTTGTTTTGAAATGTGTTGGGGACTAATGAAAAGCATGTATTATTTCATTAATAGAATGAAGTTGTTTCAGTCTGTTGCACAGCAACGTAATCAGAACACAGCTGTAGAAAAATCTGGAACAATTAGAGGAGAGGGCGGGTACATGTTTTCCTGTAGATGATTTAAATGCTTGTGCTTCAGCCAATGTTTTCTAACACTGCATTTGGGGGGGAGGGATGAACTAAAACACGTACAAAATGTTTTTGGCTTTCCACCACTAAAATCCATTCTTATATAATACAGGACATAAGGACATTTTATATATTTCTTCATTTCAACTGACCCAGTTCTTTTATGAAAACATCCCCCCCCCCCCGGACTACCTCGATTGTATATTTTTCTGTATTGATATTTTGATATGTAGGTATCTGCCTCAAAGCTGTGTAAATCCATGGAAAAAAGAAAGGTATGGATTCTCTTGACAAAGCTGTCCTTCACTTAGACTATCATTGCTAAGACAACCAGATCTTCAGACAAAGATAACTTTATCACAACACAGAGCCTCAGTACCGTTGAGAAGTGCCTGCCATTCCTCTTTCTTGTCACCAAGCCAAATTAAAATCTCAAAAGAAAAGTAGAATATGAGAGAGTGAAATAGAGATGGGGAAAATGTTTAGAAAAAATAGGATTCCATTACAAATAATGAAAATGCCAATAGTTAAGACAAGGTTGTGGCTACTACAACAAAGAGGCCTTTTAAATTTCAAAGCTATCTATATCTCCCTTCTGTTTTCATGAGCTGGGTTTAGAAAATGACTTGTTTGTGGTTTACAAAAAAAAATAGAAGTATGCTTGCAGGATTCTACAGTATGCAACAAATTTTATTAAACACAAAGAAGGCTTTGTCCGTTGCAATAAATGCAGTGCACTTTGTGTTTTCATTCTATGGCACACTTTGAGCTGCTTTTTTCATTTATGATAAATTTAAGAATTGTGAAACCTAGTCTCAAGAATGTTTAGAAGCAAAAGCAGAATCAATGGGCAGATCTTGATAACAATCCATATAATGTATCAAGTTGTTCAAAAGATAAATGTCTAATAATCTGTATTATTATTACTATTACAGGTATTGCTATTACTTAGTATTTGGTATTCAGAATTCAGAGTATGTAGTAGAGTATACAGCTGCCTAGATGCCCTAAGCACATCCGATCTCGCCTGATTTCGGAAGCTAAGTAGGGTCGGCCCTGGTTAGTACTTGGATGGGAGACCACCAGGGAATACCAGGTGCTGTAGGCGCCTGGGGTAGGAACTGGCAAACCACTCCAGTATTCCTGCCAAGTAAACTCCATGGACCTGGGATCATGAAGAGTCGGTCATGACTGTAAGACACATCGGGGAGTAGAGTAGATATGAAAATTATTTTGACTCAAAATGGCATATTTTTATACTGCATATTGCTTTCCCTCTACAGAGCAGTGTAAAGCAAAACAAAACAAAATTGCCAGAATTCTGATGCTTGTTTGTTTCTCCAAAAGAAATAATGTATGATTATTGTTGTTGTTGATTATTGAAAAAATGTACATATTTTTAATACAGAAACAAAGGATGAAAACATAAGTCATAGAATGTAACTGAATTTATTTATTCATTTATTTATTTTTATTTTTACTGCTTATATGCCGCCCACTACCCAAAGGTCTCTGGGCGGTTTACAATCAAAGATTTAAAACAATAAAACATCACATATCAATAAATAATGAAAACAATGATAAAAAAAACCTTACACTAAAATCATTATGCTAAAATTGCCATCAAGGGACCCACAGTCTATGTTGTGTCAATTAAAAAACTTCTGGAACAGGAAGGTTTTTACCTGGTGCCGAAATGTCATCAGTGTTGGCGCCAGGTGAATCTCACTTGGGAGGGCATTCCATAGCTTGGGGGCAGTGTTAAACAAAGAAAATTTTATTCATATACAGTGTTAAAAATAGGTATGGATCAAAAATGAGGAAGAAGATTGCTCACCATAGTCATACGAGACAAATAAAAAAATTATTAGGAGAAATGACATGTTCATTAGTATAGTGAGTAGTGGGATAACCGTGAAACTAGAGTGGAGGTTGGCATATGATTACATCTAGATTCAATTTTTGCTCCTTTTGCTTTTCTATGTTAAGAAATCAACATTTGCATTTTTAATACTGGCCCAACTAAGTGTCATGGAAAAATACTAGAAGCTCCACTGACGACATTCGTAGTGCTTTTGTGTACATAATACAGTATATTGTATACAGGACTATACATATGTGATACAGTTCATCTGTGACAATCAGCGAATGTGTTTTACTGAAATGGCTAGGTGTTTTGTTTTTATCACAGTTGCTGCAGTTTTGTTGTTTTTCTAACATTATGTAAACAGTACACATATGCTGGAATCAAATTGCAAGTCCCTGTTAGGAGTACACCCATTGAATCAATGGGACATAAATATTGTTGACTCTTTTTCAGTACTTGATTGAACATGTCTACTTTACTTGGCACTATCAATTAGATTTTGTCCTAATATGTTTATGTATGCAATCAAACAAAAAACATTCATTTTTTATTTTTATTTGTTTATATACAAAATACACATTTAAAAGATTAACATAAGACTAAACAACAATGCTCCCCTCCACCAGCGGGACCTTTTAATTGATCTTATCCCTTATTATCCTCCCTTCCAGAACTGAATTTATTGTTGCACTGGAACTTTGCCCTTCTTTCTTACAAGCACATATTCAATAAATCTACCCCATATATCTTTTTAAAAAATCTTTTAAACTCTCCTTTCTTAATTTTTAAATTACACATCAATTTGTCATTTAAGGCAATATTTCAAACTTCTTTTTACCATTTTTTCATACATAATTCATAATTTCCCTTTCCTATCCTTAGCTATAATTAATCTAGCCACCGTCAAGAGGTTAGTAATCAACTCTCTAGTTTTACAGTCATAATCTGTCTTTAAAAAATATTGACAATAAAGCAATTTCTGAATTCAGCTCTATAGAGCTTTCAAATATATCATTTAATTCTTTAAAAATAGATCTCCAAAAATTTTTGTACCTTTTCACATTACCACCACGTATGAAAATATGTACCAACATCCTTACCACACATCCAACAAACCTTAGAAAAATTACCATTTTTTAAAATTCAATTTCACTGGTGTCAAATACCACTTAACCCATATGCTCTCTTTATAGTAATTTCCTATTTAGGATGGCTTTCAGGGCAAAACAAATCAAAGCAAAGTATGCTGCTTATATACCACTCCATAGCACTTAAAGCACTCGCTGGGCAGCTTACAAGTAATTATGCAGGCTACACATTGTATCTCCCCCAGAAAGCTGGTACTCATTTTACTGACCTTGGAAGGAATGGAAGGCTGAATCAGCCTTAAACCAGCGATTTGGGATTGAACCCCAGGTCATGAGCAGAGTTTTGGCTGCAGTGCCTCAGTTAACTGCTGTGTACTACAAGGAGTCTCAACACAACACAAAAGTTTGGGATGAGTTAGAATCTAATAATTATATCTAACATGGATATAAAATATCCCATACCCTTAAAAATAGAACCCATTTCCACTGAAGACTAAGGCAGATGAAATGGCTTGCTAATATTACCAGAAAATAGTGCAGCCCTGTTTTTGGCAAGTATCAAAGGTGCGTGCAAAGATAGGTAGCAAATAAGCTAGTTGCCTTTGTCTTGTCTTGAGAGTAAATGGAATTTTTTAAAAAGAATGTAAAAGAACAGATAATTAAACAGTCTGTCACCACTTAAAAAAGAAAATGGGGATTACTGAGAGACAGCATGAAATTCTTATAAACAAGTCATGCCTTTTGGGCAAGAGGCATAGAGTTACAACTTGGTAGGTGGAGAGACTGCTGTAGGTATCTTGATTTCTATAGACATTCAACTTCCAGAAATCAAGATTCCCTATTATATTCTTGTGGCAATGTTAGTAAAATGTGGGCTGGGTGATTCCTGGGACATCTATGCCTGGTATCTATTAAGCACCAGGTTCATTTCCCCCCGGATGCTTTTATTTTCTGGTATTTTTGCTCCTGTCTTTAGCTATTGCTTGATCGTGTCTAGTTTCGTCCCCATGCCTTGTTAATTTTGTTGCTAGTAAAGCTGTTTTACAGATCCATATTGTGAATGGCCATGGACAGAATTAGATGTAATTGAGTGACCTGAGTAGATGTCTAGTGGGTTGTGTGCAATTTATGAACATTTAGTACAAATATAGTTAATTTTATGACAGCTTGAATGTCCACTCAAACAAGGACAGTGTCTGGGATTTTAGTGCCTTGGCCCTCTGCTGAAGACCTCTTTAGTACCCCTGGGCAGAACAAGGCAGATCTTCAGTGTGGGCTGCAGGAAAGAGGGGTGTGGCTCCAGCTCCTGAAAGCAATGAAGGCCCCCAGCCATGCCATGTTCCTGAATCTTGACCATGGCAAATAGAGTAAACAGAGGCACTAGTCTGGTTAGTTTACATGTTGTGATTCTTCTAATGCACTGCTATTGCAATGTGTAATCAACTGGCTTTCTAACACTAACCTAACCATATCTTAAATAAAGTGGAAGATATCTACCCATAAACATTTCCTTGCCTCCTACACGACCCTGTTCCTGTTATTACCAACAATTTGCACTCATTACTTTTGCTCCCCTCCCATCTCTGCTAGACATAATTGAGGTGTGTGTGTGTGTGTGTGTGTGTGTGTGTGTGTGTGTGTGTGTGTGTGTGTGTGTGTTTTAAATCTGCGCAAGATAAGAAGAAAATGGTTTGTAGCAAACAATTCACCCCAATGTGGTGGTAATTACTGAATTCGTTACACAGTGCCTGAACCCTTAAGACATATTTTATTTATCGAGTAGATAATTAGGGGTTGGGTGGGTGATAGTAGTATGTGGTGTTTTGCCACATATTGGAGTGACATTAAATATTTGGTATTGTATAAATTTTGTTTGAGTAAAAGACAAGGATGTATGAAATACAGATTTGGCATACCCCAAAAGCCAAAAATTAGTATTTACATACAAACATGGGTGCAAAATGGATGGGGCAACAATTATCATGCAGTTTAATGACCTTTAATTGAACAAACAGGTGCCCATCACTTTGGGCTGAGTAAACAATATGTGAGGTGATGGTGGCTACTTTAACTTGTTTCTCCTTGAGCTTTTGTTCAACCTTCTGCCTATAAGACACACAGTACATTTCTAGCCTTAAAACATGTGATTATGAAATATAATCTGTGATACATTAATTCAATGAGGTTATGGTTTTCCATTATGGGAATAATATTACTTAGATGAATTAAGAGGTTGCGTGCAACAATCATTTGAGAGGAGCAGAAAACTAAAAGTGTAACTCTTCCATAGAAATGTCAAGCCGTGTTTCACAATATACTTGGAAAGAAATATTGTATTTCCATTGTTTGAGTTTACTGACTCTTTATATGGCATGTTATAATTTTGATGGCATTACACATAGGAGGGACATTAGAATGTTTTTGAAAGAAAGGTGATTTTAAAAGGAAGGTGGATTTATTTTTCAGCACACCCAGCAGCAAATAAACATGGCATACTTTTGTAAATGTAATTTTTCCCATGTGACATGTAGTATTTGTTAAGCGAAAAGCAGCAGGAAGGCAGACATTTGAGCAACTTCTGTCTAACTCATAAACCAAAGAGTAAATCAGCTTAAGTTCATGTTCTTTAGTGATTATCTAAGTTTTTTGAATAGGCTATTCAGTTCTTATTTATTCTTTCCACAAATTGTTATGTGAGGAAGTCACTGCAGACACTGAAATTACAGTGTACAAATTTCATGACCCAGACAGTTACCTCAAGGATGGCTCACCCAGTTTCAGAGGCACCTTCAACACTCGATGAAACATAGCCCAAGGCAGACAGATAAATCAGCAGGCTTTTGTGAGGAAGAGTATTCTAGGGCTTATGCAGTTCATATCTTTCTCATAGGAACCTTGAAATGCTAACCCAGACAAACATACCTCTCTCACACTGCTGTCCTCCATTTTGCAAGGCAGAAGACAGAAGAGCACAGTGGCTTCTGCCTTGCTCTGCATCTGATGAACCACAAACCCCAGTAAGGATCCCCAGTTCCAGTACCTGCAGCCTTTGGGTCCTGTTAACGTCCTCCTCTTTCCTATCATTTCATTCAATCCCACCCTTCCTCCAAAGAGCTCAAAGTGACAGGCAGGTCATACATGGCTGGGTGTGAAACTGATGTGTATCACACAGAGAAGAAAACACGGACCATGTCTCACTAGCTTTTGTCAGTAGATGAACTACTCTGGTGTCACATAGAACTGTTCACGGATGTAGTAAACACTGAGAAGAAAGATGTCACGATGTTGACGGTGTTACCACCTTGAAGAACTGAAAGATTACTGTGACTTGATGAACAAAGGGCTCAGGAAATGCAACAGGGTGGAAGAATCAGTGTGGATTTCACCTCTTCACAGACTGATATTGAGTATAATCAGCACACATTCCCTTTCCTTTCAGGGGGAAACCGCCACTCCCCAAGGCCCGCCATGCCCTCCAGCCTCCTCTAGAAGCTTCTACAACAGGCATGTCCAAACTTCAGCCCTCCAGATGTTTTGGACCGCAACTCCCATAGTCCTTTGTCATTGGCAATCCAAGCTTAGAATTCTGGGAGTTGTGGTCCAAAACATCAGGAGAGCCAAAGTTTGGATATGCCTGTTCTACAACAAGTTTGGAGAGGAGATTATAGTTTTGCCATTTAAGGATTATTTGCACGCATTATACTTCGGTCATCATTTACCACTGTTACCTTTCCTGGTTTTTATTTCATGAATGAAATACATGAAATGCAAAGTTTTCTCTAATAATCTGATCTATTTTATTTTATTTTTTAGGTAAACGCATCTCGAGAAACAAAGCTGATGGAGGAATGTGATCTGCTTATTGAAATAATCCAGCAAAGGCGTCAGATAATTGGAACAAAAATCAAGGAAGGGAAGGTAAGAATTTTACCTTGTAGGTTCCCAAACAGATTAACATTCTTCCTAAATGGTTTATGCTCCATAAATTCTCTGACTTCTTGCTTTCCTCTTCTACAAATTGCACACAAGTCCTTGGAACCTCCTTGACACATGCTACCATTTACTGTATGTGGAGAAAGTACTGCATGCTGTCAGTACTGATTAAGTATATTTTCAATCATCATTTAAAATTTCCTATAGCCTATTGCATTTATGTCTCATGCTATTTTTATTTTTGCTGTTTTGCGGTGCCTTGGTTTCAAGAATGAACATAACTAAGTTATATTTTCCAAGTGGTGGTGAATTGTTTTCATCCGCTCCCAGAATGTATTCTACAGTTTTTTTTAAAAAAAATGTTTGTGTGAATGAAGATGTGAAAAAAATTGCCCCCCCCCAGCAAAAATGTGTCATTTCATGAGAACAGCTAACTTGGCTACAATGATCTGCATGAATATTTACTTAAATAAGAAGATTAATAATTTATTAATGATATTTTTACAAGGTAATTTTCACAGCACAAGCATTTAAAGCCAGGGGAGGGAAACCTTTGGCCCTCGAGATGTTTTAGAGTACAACTTCCACAGTCCCTTATCATTGGCAGTATAGGACGAGGATTCTGGGAGTTGTAGTCCAAAACGTCTGGAAGGCCAAAGATTCCCCTCCCCTGATTTAAAGAAAAGGGAGAAATGTGAGAAATCTGATGGAGGCTGGGGAAAGTTGAGGAAAATGGTGTGTTACAGAAGGGAGAATGCAATGAGGTATTTTAATATTGTAATGTAAAGGGGGTTTCAGATTAAATATTGCATCTTAGTAACTGATGTTAGTCTATTGTGTGAGGTGTAGATATTCATTCAAGCTTTAAATTGGCTACCTAGCTAGCTGTGAAATCAGTTTGACCATGATTCTTGTTGCTTTTTAGTGCAAGCCATTCAATCTTTAACTGCTAAAGTAGCTTGAAGAAGTCAAACATAAACTCTTCCTGTGTGGGAAAAGCTTTGACGAGAAATAAAGTCAAGGGCAGGTTAAACGGTTCACTTAGCTGTCAAGACACTCCAATTAACGTAAAAATAAAAAGACCCTGTAGGCAAGAGCTGACTTAAATATGTTGAAGACCACAGTTCCCCAAGTTGTTGCTTGACAGGCCCTGAACCTCTTTATGCTATTTAAAAAATGCAGCTCCCTCCAGGGTCTCATATGGAAACCATCTCCTTGGTTACATCATTGTAGGAGGGACTTGCACTCTACCACCAAAGATCATGGCAAACTTTCTAGGCCAGTTGTAAACTTTGCATTAGAAAAATTGGGCACGTATTTATCTATTGGGGTGTTCTGTTCAGTGCTTTAAGCCATCAGACTATGAACGAAAGGTATTATTAAGCACATGATACTCATTTCTCAAAGAAGGTTTGTGCTTGGTCCTCAAGTCTTTTTCTAAAATATTGATAATTAGAAGCCTAATAATTTTCCCAAAGAAGAGCAGTTCCTCATATATTTCCCCCCAGCAAATTAAACAGGTGTTTCACCAGCTGCTTTAGCAGTTTGATGTCATTATTGAGCAATACGTTTAACACACTAACAACTGCTGAGTTTTAGTCGATCGTGTGATCCCTCCAAGGTTTCCAGCCTGAAATATAATCTAAGACCATACTCTGGTAATGACTTGGAAGTAAAACTTAAATTGTTCATTTGGTGGGGTATACTTCTGAGCAGCCATATAGAAAATTGCATTGACAGCTGTCGATATCAGCCTAATCAAGGGACCTTCAATGGCTAAAATCATATTCAGTGTAGTAAGTCACACTACCATAAAACCACTGAATCTGTAGGGTTTATTGAGTCAAAATCCTCCATAAATTCACTTTATCCAGTAGGCCTACTTTAGTTGCTGCATACTAGACAAAGCAACAGAATTCAAAGGTAGACAAATGTCAGACACTGTAAGAAGAGTCTTGAATGTTCTTTATGAGATGGGAAGATCACAGGATAAAGCATGTATTTTGTCTCTAGATTTATTTAAAGCCTTTGATTGTGTCCAATGGCCTGCGTTAAAACTTTTATTAGTGAAATGGGGATTTGGCGAAAAATTTCTAAGTGTAATAAACCAACTCTATTCTCATAGCACCTCATCAATCATTGTCAATGATGGGATGACAGAAAAAATTACCCTAGGCCGAGGAACAAGACAGGGATGCCCTTTATCGCCAGTTCTGTTTTGCATAGTGATAGAGCTACTAGCTAATGCAATAAGGGAGGACCAACTTATTAAAGGTATGGGTAAGGAAGGCAAGATAAAAATCAGTTTATTTGCGGATGACGCTTTGTTAACAATAAAAAATCCGGCAGAAAATATATTAAGAATAAAAGCTCATCTAAAGGAATTTGGTGAAACAACCGGATTATGTGTCAACTGGCAGAAATCAGAAATCATGCTTTTCAATCAGGATAATCGAGACATGGAAGAGATCTCCAATTACGAACTGAAAATTTGTAAATGTATAAAATACCTAGGGATACTTTTAGATAAAGACATTAGCAAAACGAAAGAACGAAATTATACAAAAATAAAGGAAGAGATTAGAAATAAATTACAAAATTACTCCAAATTAAACTTATCATGGTTTGGCAGAATAGCAATGGTAAAAATGAAAATACTTCCTAAAATAAATTTTCTTTTTAGAATGTTACCTATTCAATACACAGAAACTGAAATTAAAGTCTATCAAGATCTTTTAAATAAATTTTGCAATGGTGAAAAAAAAGCAAGAATAAATAAAAGCTTATGGTACAGATCTCAAAAAGAGGGAGGTATAGGTATACCTAATCTTAGAATGTATTACATAGCTAATCAGATTAGTTCCCTGGGGGAAATACTATTTAAACCGCAAAAACTAATATGGTGGGAACTTCAATCAGAGGAACTAAATGAAGATATAAATAAATATGTATTTAGTTTCCCCCAAAAAAGGAAAAGTTACCCAATTAAAAACCCTCTTCTAAGTTCCCTATTGCTCACTTGGAAAAAGTATGGAAAGAAATTGATACAGGAAGGTTCCCCGCTTGGCGCGGTGATCGATCAGGAAAATTTCCCCACGAACATGAAGAAATTGGGAGACTTATTTAAATTAAGGAAAGTGGCAAGACTAAAAGATTGGATTAAAAAGATGACATCAAAACAAGAAATTAAACGTATTCTGCAAACTCAGGAATTGTCCTGGTTGAATTACGCCCAGTTAGACAGCTGGACGAAAGAATGGATTAGGAAAAATATACAACTTAGAGGATATACAAAATTTGAGCAATTTCTGACAACATATGAATCAGAGAAAGGAAATACAGGGAAAGGAACAGTTGGTAAACTATATAAAATAATTCAAGATTCATTTGAGAGAATAGGGAACAGGACACAATAAGAGAGCTATGGAAACAAGACATAGAGAAATAAATAAATAATGATGAATGGAAAAGAATTTGGAATTTGAGGATTTTACGGTCATTATCAGTCAGAATAAAAGAAAACTACTTCAAACTAGTTTTAAGATGGTATATGACTCCAGTCAGAATGAATAGAATGAATCCAAAATATTCTAAGCTCTGCTGGAAATGCGAAAAAAAGACAGGTACCTATTTTCATTTATGGTGGGAATGTGAAATAGTTCAAAAGTTCTGGCAAGAGATCTTTGAGGAGATAAGAGAAATAATACAAACCGATATTAAATGTGTACCGGAAATTGCTTTGTTATCATTACCATCTATTAATGAATATGATGTGAAAACTAAAGAATTAATAGCAAATCTTATGACAGGAGCTAGACTGATTATTGCTAGGAACTGGAAATTGAAATCAGACCTTAAAATTGCTGAATGGTATAAGGAAGTGTGGGACATAGCGTTAAATGATAAACTATCTTGTAATATAAAAGTTTTGAGAGGTGAAATAAAAAAAGATATTTTCTATGATGTTTGGGGGAAATTTATAGATTATGTATTATTAAAAGGGAAAGGGATACAACCAACTTATAACCCAACACAGTTCTGGCGTAAAGGACCTTAAGAAGCCTATTGGAAGAAAAAGAAAAAAAAAAGATGAAGAAGAAAGAGAAGATGCAAGAATACTGGACGGTTTCTTGGGGGTGGGGGGCACTCTGTATTGTTTATGATTGTCTATTACTGTTTATTATTGTTATTTTGTCCTTTTTCATGTTCAATAAAAATATTAAAAAAAAAAATTTAGCCTTTGTTTGTCAGCCAGTTGTACTTTTTCATCTCATGTCCTCTTTTATAAATAAGAAATTATATTCTTCAGAAAAACTACAGTGGGATATTGTGCTTCTGTAATGATTCGAAGCACGGGGAAATGAGAATGTCCTGTGTAGGCCATCTTTACTTCTCTACTATTAATGTAGTCAACAGTCACATTGCCTTTGGTAATATGAGCACCCTATTGTACAGTAATATTGCCCTGGGTTTTTGAATTGTGGGTACAGAAGCACAATATCTCACATTCATAAACTAGAGTATTTTTTTAATTGAATTTCCTGGAAATTTAGGTGAACATACACTACACGCACATTCCAACTGAAGCTTCATTCATGTTGAATTGCCCAGTGCTAGAGGATCTCAGAAGATGAGCACTTGATCCCATACTGTGGTCGCTGAGATGTGGCTATAGTCCTTCTGTGCCAAAATATTTTGAACAGCCTGTTTTGGACTTAATGAATTGGTGAAGACAAGGTGTGAGTAATGGAGAAACATACACATCCTTTAACCTCTCAGGTAAACTAATGTTGCCACCCACTCTGACAAATGTAAGCTAGAAAACTATGTTTCAGAGTTCATGCCCTGTCCTCGGGGTGGGCAAATAGAGGAAGAAAAGCTACATCAGATCAGTTAAAAAGACAAACTCCAAATATGCTATGTGCCACCAAGTTGCATCTGATATGTGGTGTCTATGTGGGTTAATGGCCTTCAAAATGTCCTGCCACTAACAAAAGGGAAAAGGGCACTGCCAGGTCCAAGAGGACTCCGATGTGGCTTACAGGAGCTAGTTGGGAAGTGATCAAAAGCAAGAAAAGCTCATTTAGAAGATGGAAGGCTTGTCCAAACAAGGACAACAGGCAGAAAATAAATTCTGGCAGAACAAATGCAAGGCAACAATCAGGAAAGGAAAGCAAGAGTTTGAGGAGAGTACAGCTAAAAACACTCAAAGTAATAAAAAAGGAGTTCTCCAGAGGCATCTCTTGACACTGGGGGAGTAGTCAAACCAGTGGCAAATGACCTTCAATATTAGTAAGTGCAGAGTGATGTACGATGGGGCAAAAAAAAATTTACATTTATAAACTGATGGGGTCTGAACTCTGTGCAACAAACCAGGAGAGGGACCCTGGTGTCCTGGTGGACACTCAATAAAGGTGTCAGCCCAGTGTGCTGCAGCAGTGTAAAAAGCAAACTCAATGCTAGGGACAATTAGGAAGGGTATAGAAAATAAGTCAGCAAATGTCATTTTGCCTCTTTATAAATCTATAGTAAGGCCCCATCTGGAGTATTGTGTAGAGTTCTGGTCACCATAACTCTAGAAGGATATTATGGAAATGGAAAAAGTGCAGAGGAAGACAACCAGAATGATTAGGGGACTTGTACACCTTCCTTACCATCTGAGGCTGCAACAGCTAGGCCTCTTCCCTCTTGAACGACAGCGCCTAAGAGGTGACCTGATTGAAGTTTATAAAATCATACACCGTGTGGACAAAGTAGATGAGGAAAAGCTGTTTTCCCTGTCACACAACACTAGAACTAGGGAGCATTCCATGAAACTTTAGGGTGCTAGATCTCAAACAAATAAGAGAAAGTACTTTTTCACCCAGAGGAACACTGGTCTATGCAACTCTGTGCCGGAAGAAGTGGTGACAGCTGTCAGCCTTGACAGCTTTAAGAAAGGATTGGACAAGTTCATGGAGAACAGGGGTATCAATGGCTATCATTATGGATGCCTAAGGACAACCTCCGGGTTGGAGGAATAGGCAGGATATCTCTCAATGACATTTGCGGGGAATCATAAGCAGGTGAAGACATCTGCTTGGGAATATCCTGAAGCAAATAGTGAGCCGCTGTGTGAGACGGAATGCTGGACTGGATGGGCTATGGCCCGTTCCAGCAAGACTGTTCTTATGTTCATATGTTCTTAACTCTGCTCAGATTTGGAAAACCCACAGCTTCTCACTTGAGGTTGCTTGTTCTTCCTACTGCTTTCCCTTTCTTAGCCATATTATCTTTCCCAGTGAAAGGCTTGATTTAGTTGAGCATTCCCTTTTCTGCCTTTCTAGCATTCGGCAGAATATTTGCAAGGCTCTCCTCCAAAGTCAAATGAGTTGATTTTTGCCCCTGACTTTTTCACGGCTTAGGAACTGGCTACCTAAAGGACTGTCTTCTTCCATACGAGCCTGCCTGTACTCTAAGATCAGGCCAGGAGGCTCTGCTGAAGGTGCCAACCCTCAAAGAGACAAGGGGGTGGCATGTCAAAGCAGGGCCTTCTCGGCAGTTGCCCCACAACTCTGGAATGCCCTCCCTACGGAGATCCGCCTGGCGCCAACCCTTTTGGCTTTTTGGCGCCAGGCAAAGACCTTCCTGTTTGGCCAGCATTTTAATTAGATTATTTGGTTGGACACATGAACAGCAGGGCTTTATAATTTATAATTTGTACTGTATCTGGTTTTAACTGTATTGTATTTTATATCTTTAATAATTTTGTTGTTTTAGAGTTTTTAATATTTGTTGTATGCCGCCCAGAGACCTCTTGGTAGTCGGGCGGGTAAAAAAAAATCGTGTAAATAAATAAATAAATGTTAATTGCTGTGCTGATTGTACTTATGCTTAAAGTTCCTCAGAACACAAATTTGGAAAGAAAGCAAACAGGATTAATGCACTGTTAAATTTTTTTTTTACATTGCTGCTTGTTAAACCACTGAATCTAGACAAGGTTCTTAGTTCTGAGTAAGCTTGCTTAGGACTGCGGTGTAAATTACCATTCCTCATTTAAAAGCTTAAACACCATAAAAAGGGATTGAAATGTTTCAGACCTAAAACATGGAAATGTCTAAGATGCATAGTAATGGCTGACTATGGTATTGGCTGTCTGAAACTCCACATGCATGCTGTGACCTTTTGCTCTGCATACGTATTTCCTATAATAGCTCATTGTCCGATAACAAAGCTGTGGCATATGTGTTTATGGCTTAATAAATGCAACCCTGCAAGTTTTTGTTATCTTTACTATAAAATTCCAAATGTGCTGCCAATCTACTTAATCATCAATTTCCTAGTTTTTAAAATATGTAATTGGAGCTTGAGTTCCACAGCTTTATTAGACTTCCTTTCCCCTTTCCATTTGCGCCATGCAGTGGTGTTGCTGCTAATGATACTGTCTGCTCTGTAGTATGGAATAATGGTTTATTATTATTATTATTATTATTATTATTATTATTATTATTATTATTATTATTATTATTATTATTATTATTATTATTATTATTATTATTATTATTATTATTATTATAGGACAGAAAGGCAGCTTTTTGGTTTCAGATCATTCCATTACAGTTCAGTGATTTTCCCCCCCAGAAACAGCCTTTTCATCTCCTTTGCCAGGATCTACCCTTGTCAATCAAATTCAGTTATGCCTCATGGAAATTTCTGTTTAACTGAAATTGTTGCAACAGAAAACTGCAACAATGGAAGTTGGTGTGGATGGAAATTTAGTCTGTTGTCAGTAAATGCAAATAATTTCTTTTTGTCAGTTGTGTTTTGAGGTAACCTCTCCGGTAAACTAGTCTAGAAATTTACAATGCAATGTAAGACACCTTGTAAGCAGATTTGAAAACATCAGTTTGGGAAAACTGGCAGTCACAATAGACTTTTGTTCTCCAAGAGGCAAAGATTGATGGGAAGTGATGTTTTCACTATCAGAAAATTTGTCAGTGGTGCTTATTTTGAATCACCCCAGCATGGAGAATAAGGCTTTTTCTTTAGTTTCAGCTTGCATTAAAGTTGGAGTAAGGTAGACTCTTGCATCTTAGTTAAGCTGTTTGCATTAGTACCCTGTTTCTACAGCGGCCATGGAGATGGGTTATTAAAAATGTACATTATTTGTGTGTGTGTGTTTTGTTGATTGTTAATGTAAGTGCTTTCTTCTGTGTTGTCCCCTCCCCTCTCCAGGTGGTGAGGCTGAGAAAACTGGCCCAGCAGATAGCTAACTGCAAACAGTGCATTGAGCGTTCCACCTCTCTAATCTCGCAAGCTGAGCAATCACTGAAGGAGAATGATCATGCACGCTTCTTGCAGTCTGCTAAAAGCATAACAGAAAGGTAACACCATAAGAACATCTAAAGAACTTTGTTGAATGAGACAGCTAGTTCAGTGGCTGTCCATCTTTGGCCTTCAATATGTTTTGAACTTGAACTTCCAGGACCCCAGGTAGTATGGCCAATTATCAGGATACCCCGGAATGGAAGTCTAATTCCTCTACAGGGCCCAGAGCTGAGAACCACCAATCTAGGTCAACCATTCTTGTTTTAACAGAGAGAAAATGTTGAGTATTGTGAGACAGAAAGATGTCAGCAACTATAGAGTTTCCGTGTATGTAATGGAAATGTTGCACGAAATATTGTGTTTATAAGGAAAGGTGTATGAATGTAAATTATTGCAGGGTAAGGAAAAATATGGGTCTCTAGAAGTTGTTGGACTACAATTCCAATATGTGTAGGTGAGGATTAAGGATTGATTCTCACCGAATTTCTTTTCTTTGTTGATTTGAGCTTTTTTTTACATGAGAAAACAAATAACAAAGGAATGTTAAATCCTTGTGAGATTCCTTGACTGTTGCTGAGTGTAAGAAAAAGCGCAGGGCAAAGCACACAACAACACCTTGTTGATTAACTTCAACTCCAAATGCTGTGTGTCCTGCATTTTTCCTTAGATGCATGTTTGTAACTCACAGGATTCTGGTGGTGACTCTTCAGTGCAAGGATACCTAGCATCAGTGTAGCATAAATCGCACAGAGTTCCCTTATGTGCTTGATGCATCAGGCTGGTTCAGGAAGGATGATGTGTTTTATGTTTTCAGTTCAGCAGTACTAGAGGCCATACTGTTCACATGGACGTGTCATTCCTGTGCTCCATGCTTTTATATAAATGATGCATCTGTGGCTCTCAAGATAATCTAGATAATTTCCATATGGAAAATATTGTGAACAAAATAGAAATCATGGTGTGCAGCCCAATCACATGGAGAAATAGGTGAATACAAATGGCATCTCCATGTGAAGAGAGCCTGGCAGTGGCACAGCGTGTTCACGGGGTGATTATATTGGAACTACCAGCATGAATAAATAAATTTTCTGTTTTGGAAGCACGGTCCATTGAACAATCATAACAGTTGGATCTACCAGGAATCACAAACAAGTGTGCTGGCAATGTGACTTCTTCCAAACTGGCTAGATTAGCATATTCCCTACTGTAAAACAGGAAGCTTTTCCTCAATGCCTGAACGAATGTGAATTCTTTCCCATTTTTTCCAAAACATAAGAATCCGCTCATAATTCTATTATGCACTTGTCATGTCCTTGAGACTCCAGAATAAAAAGGTTGTTACTTTTTATGGCCTCGCTCAAAACCAAATAACAGCTACAAAACAAAGACATTAGGACTGGTCCCCTCCCTCTGCCCTGCTTACGCAGTCCAATGGTTTCAACTTCAGCCCCAAATTTGCAGAATTAAAGTGATGTGACTGATATTGGCTGGAGGAGTGGTCCACACCTTTGGAGTTTGTATGTCTGTGTGTGTCAAGGTTGATAAATTACAAATCATGATTTTACTATTTTTTTCTAGTGAATTGACAAATCTATTTGTTGATTCATTTTTTTAATTGAAAATTCTGTATAATGGTCCCCGGGGCACCTAGACACACCACAATCACAGGGGAACTTCCTTTGACTTTCCTCTTGCCTTGTTGCAAAATGTAGAGAGCTAAACAAGTACTGGGAACATGAAGTGTACATAAGTCGTCCCCCCTCCCCACAACATCACCTCACCAATCAAAAGGGAAGCCAATGTTCTCATGTTTGATGTTAGGGTCTGCAGAAGTGTGGGTGTTTTAAAAAATCTGCAGGGGAAAAATCATCTTGTGCTGAGTGATTGAAATTTGAAAAATATTATTTATAACTGTCCAGGTAGCAATGTTTGAATCCCTGTAACTCCAATTGTGCAAATCTACAACAAAATGTTACTTTCTAGTATTTTGTATGACATTTAAACTCCCTCTCAAGCAGAAAAAAAAACCTTCAGAAGATCCCATAGAATCAATAATAAATGTTTAAAAATTGAATAATAATTAATGACATAACATTATTCATCTGTGTTTCCTTCTAATAGTTCTTCTAAAGGGACCTAAGAGCAATTTGAGTCTTGTTTGGGTAGAATGTTTTTCTCTTCCCTCTTTGTCCTATTAACAGTGCCCTCTAATGATGCTGGGGACAAAGCAGAGCTCAGGGTCCAACTGCATTGGTTTGCATGCAGTTGGTCCCAGGTTTAAGCCAAGGAGGTGAAAGATCTATGGCCAGGCCCAATCATGACTTTACCATTCGACAGACACAGATAACTTTGTCAAGATGTAGGTTTTGGAAAGGTTACTTAATATGTAATTATTCTATTTTCATTGCTAAAAGAGGTATCGGGGGATATTCTGCCTCAAAATATAAATTAATTTGTTTTGTTTTGGATACTAAGCACCTTCAAGTGGTTGTGTAGAGTGGTTGTCTCATTTGCCATGACCTTGTGGGGCTATCTTGAGATGGGAGAGGACCCTCGGGGCTCCAGGAGGCTGAACATTCAGAAAAAGGTGTTTCTCTACCTGAATCCAAGAAGTTAGCTGGACTACCTCCCAGCTCTGAATGGGTCTCCAGATGTGTAGATGTACAGAGACCCTAGGCTTGGACGGGGATTTTAGCTGGAGACAGTGTCTCCTCAGGTTCCCGATGTGTGCCCTGAACCCTGTTGCTGAGCCCCTAGCTGTATAAGACATTGCAGATTGGCTTGACTGTACTTCTTAGATATTCCCTGCTTGTTTGGGAGTCTATTGGACTGGCAAGGTTTTGGATCGCTTTTGGATTCTGGCTTTGGATCATCTGCATCTGATTCACTGGACTCTTCAGAGGATGTTATTGTTTGTTAGTGGCCTGGGACTGACCTATCTGGAAGCCAATGTGGATTTGCTACTTTATTTCAGACATCAAAATGTCCTGGGTAATTCAGCCCAGAACCCTGAGCTGTCCCTGCTAGTCAGAACAGAGGATACTGGGCTAAGAATATAGTAGTCTAGAATCCCAGCCATTTTCATCCTTTTTCTAGCCTGGGCCATAATCACAATATGATAGAAATATAGGCCAAATCAGGATTAATTAACCTTATGAGATGGTATGTGAGTAATTGTTTCTAGTCTGTTCCCCTCCCCCTTCAAATGTGCCAGGATCCCCTGGGGGGGTCATATGAAAATGGGTGGGGATTGATATTAAACACCATCCTATATTCATCTGACTAAAGAAATGTGGGTTAGGATTGTTTTCAACATAATCTTGTTTTACCCCACTATTTAATGTTATTGTACCTCTGACACTTATTCTTGACATACAAAGTTAATTTCCAAGACTGAGTCCAAGCTCAAATTGTGCCTCGTTTGTTTCCACTTTAGGGTCGCCATGGCAACCGCATCTTCCCAGGTTCTAATTCCTGAAATTAATCTCAATGACACTTTTGACACATTTGCACTGGATTTTACCAGAGAGAAGAAACTTTTGGAATGTCTTGATTATCTTACAGGTAAGAAAGTAGAATATGGAAAATATTGGAATGATCCACTTTAATGTAGAGCAGAACACCACATGACATTTTATGGATGGTTTATTGGATAAAATTAAATTAATAGTGTTCAGCAGGTAACTTTTTAAGGAAGCATCTCCCATTCATTATTGCATCCTTTTGCAATCAGGGTGGCTCACACATACC
The DNA here is from genome assembly GCA_037367245.1 of Phrynocephalus guinanensis. Lineage (NCBI taxonomy): Eukaryota > Metazoa > Chordata > Lepidosauria > Squamata > Agamidae > Phrynocephalus > Phrynocephalus guinanensis. The sequence continues at coordinate 47,407,549 of CM074736.1, read as the reverse complement.
ATACAGTCCCCATAGTATGTCTTGATCTAGTATGACAGTAGACCAGTGGTGTCCAAACTTAGGCCCTCCAGATGTTTTGGACTACAACTCCCACAGGCCTTTGTCATTGGCAATACAGGCTTGGAGTTCTGGGAGTTGTAGTCCAAAACATCTGGGGGGCTGAAGTTTGGACACCCCTGCAGTAGACATTCAACCACTCCGTTAACTGTAACCACTGATTTTGTAAAAGTAACTTAGTTCCAGCTCTCGTAACCTAGCTTTCAGTGGGAATGTGCGTCTGAATACGGATAACTTCTTTTATTCCTCTACTGCTTTCAGGATGGTGTGTTTTATTAGCCTTTTTCTGAGAATTCTTTACAGATGACTTCCAGCTTGAATTTGGCTCTGAGAAAACTAGCTTCCAAAATATGTTCTTAGTAGTAGCAAGGAGTCTTATAATTTTGAAGAGGCTGACTTCTCATCTCAATATATCTCAAAAATAATGTTGCATCTGAGGAATTCTGGGACAGAAAATTGTGGCCACCAAGTGCAATAATATTTATATTAAAGACATAACGTATTTCAAGATATATAGTTGTGTTTTTGTTTTTTTACCCTGCATCTTTGACTGCTTTTTGTATGTGCTTGTGAGACTGCGGAAAACACTTTGGTGTAACCAAGGGATGAAGGAAGTGAAATATAACTATCCAGTAAATGTTAAACATTGCTTTTGGTCCTTCACAGCTCCTAACCCTCCAACAATCAGAGAAGAGCTGTGTACAGCTTCTTATGACACCATCACCGTTCACTGGACTTCAGATGATGAATTCAGTGTAGTCTCCTATGAGCTGCAATATACCATCTTTACCGGACAAGCTAATGTAGTTAGTAAGTACAAATCATTTTGAACCCTGCAGTGATCAATTTTGATTTTCAACAAAATGTTTCATTATTTAAAACAGCAACAACACCCAAATGTACCAAAAAAGAGCCTGTATTGTTATGTTGTGTAATTTGCATAAAAATTAAAGATCATAATAACAATACTCCTAATTTTGGACAGTAAGTTGTTCCACATGTTATGAGATAGATGGAAAACTCCAGAAATGTATATTTTAAAAGCCACCTGTTCGGCATTGGATGCAAACACTGAGCAAAGTAATGCACCATCTGCTACTTGCTACTTTAAATGTTTCACATTAGCTGCTAAAGCACTTGATTTTTGGTATGATTATTACTGTTTTATATGTGGAAATGGAAAAATTCCCTCAAATGCCCCCATTGGTTTGAAAGTAACAAGTAAATGTTAGTAATTACACACACTTTTTTTTACTCTGTTATACATCATTTCATTATTTTACAAAAATGACATGGTTATATCCTTATCATCCCTCGAATGACACTTTATATCACTGCTTGACATGTGTTACTTCTAAGTTCTGATACATAGCTGCTGTCAAGACCTATCCCTTAGTTTTCATAGAAGTGATTTATCATCTGCTAGAAATGAAAATGCAGCAAATTAAAGTGAAGTAGATTGAAGTGTAAGGAAGATGTCACGTAATACCTTGATGGTTGACAAATTGCGACAGAAGTTTTCAGAGGGCCCACAAAAGTGTGAAGGGTCAGAACCATGCAATTTTATCAAAAGATCAATGAGACACTCACACATTTACAAAGGGAAGACAAGGCATCACTACAAAGTCAGAAAGAGGACAACAGCAGCAATGCATGAGGACACTGAACAATGAAAATAAAGAAAGAAAGGCTTTCATAATTTCTTTGCAGTTATGGAGATTGGATAGGCTGTATTTCAAAAGCTAGTAAAATCATGTGTAAAAACCTGATAGTCCCTGATATAAACATGGGGGCATTTCCATTGGCCAGAATCCTATTGCCTGACTTGATTATGGAAGCAACTGTCTACCATCCATTGCACTCCCCTGGGTCTCTCTCAGCACAAGGAACAGCAAGGTAGAAGTGTGGGGGCTGCTTATGAAATTGCCCTTAAGTGCCCCTGTTTTTCCCCCAGTAATTTCTCCCCCCCCTTTTTTTTTTCCTTGAGGAAACCAAAGCATCAATTGCAAAAAAAGGTTAAGCATTTGTCTATAGCATTGCATTTAGCATGTCAATACATCACCGTTTACCACCAGATGTACTGGACTGTGACAATACAACTGCCACTGTATTAAGATGGAATCAAAGGGAGTTTTGCAACAGAAATAAATTAAATGACTATATTCAATTTGACCTTGTTGCCATACTTGCAGGTTTGTCACACTAACGTGTTTGTTTAATCACAGATCACATTTAACTTCCCAGTCCTTACACATTAACATTAGGCATCAATCAAATATTATTATGTCAGTGATGCTATATACAGTTTCTGTTAGTTTATTTAATTATTGATTTTCCACAGTGCCCTGTGGTGCTGAGAGTGCATTACTTATTGCTGGTGAGAAGATTTAGGCTTTTTCCTTCCTCTACCTATTGCATAAACATTTCTTGCAAATTATGCAAGCTTTCTTTGAACCAGTTTATTTCTCAGATAATTAAATGAAGTAGTAATCTTCTGATAGGTTGTAAATATTAACATTACACAGGACAGCCATTGTATTCAGTAGAGGCATTTATTTTGCTTAGAAAGTAAGTCTATGAGGTTTGTAGCAAGTTCATCTGATAGTAATGTTACTGTAGCTTTTCTGCTAGAATCCTGTTTGTGTTTTCCTGTTTTCTGTAACCTGCCACAGCTAATTATGGCTAATTGGTACAATACTGGAGTACAGTCAAATGCATGGCCTCTGATGAAACCCCACCCTACCAAAAATTGTCAGTGACAAGTTACACCAAATTTATACGATTCTGACCTTTATTTCTTTTTTTAAAAGAGGAGGGGACCTGATAGCAATGATAAAGTCATAATACTGACTTTTATTTAATCTGTCCCTAAATTGAGGAGTGGAGCCAAGTCCTTCATGAGCTTTATAATTTGCCATTATTTATTCTCAAGTGTTGTATCTCTCACTTTAAAGTAAACTTGTCACGTATTGGTGGAAACACTTTAAAAGAATGGCTAACCTGGCATTTTCCTTAATTGATTAAATAGATATATGCAGGCTTGAGCAGTAGTGTGATGTGTAAATCCTAAAATTTGAATTTTCCAAGGGGCAGCTTATTGAAGCCAAAAAAAAGAGAGGTAGTTTTCTAGCATCTTAAAGACTACAAAGTTTTGCCTGCTGTAAGTTTTTTCAGACAGGTATCTAAAGAAGTGGGCTGCATTCCGTGAAAGCTTATGCCAAATGCAACTTCTTCGTTTTTAAATTATGACGAGAGGAATCTAAAATATCCCCTGAATCTCCCAGATAGCACTCAATTTGCATGACTAATATCTAAATGCTTAAGACATTATTCTTGAATACGTCTTGGGCAGCAAGGAAATAAATATGATAAGCTTTCTTAGACACATGCCTTTCGTAGCCAAAGACAGTTAAGGGGAATTAGGGCAAGACCGATAAAGGGGCCGAGGGATGGGATCGAAGGACTAGACTGAGGTTTGTTTGATAGGCATTGCTAAGTGATAGTAAAACTGTGCTTCATTTTCTCTGACCCATTTCCCTGCATGCCATTATGCTGACAGAAGGCATACGGTGGGGTAAAAGACGGTGCGTCAGCTGCAAAGCACTGGGGAGTGGGATTAGAACAAAAGCCTCTGCATTGTGAGAAATACAGTAGAGGATGTTCTTCCAGACTTCATGGAATGAAGCTTCACAATGAGTCAGCATGAGACCATCTTGTCTTAATGGTGTAAGCGATGGCAAAAATTAATTGTGTGCATTGATTTCCATAGCCGGCTAGCTTCTACATAGGGGATGGCACAGCGTGAAATGCTCAGAATATGGAATTATGAATTGCTTTTAATTTGTATGCATATTAACTTTAAATACAATGGATCATTCAATTATAATGATGTAATTTGTATTTAAAAGATCCAGCCGTTGGCTTTGAGCCAAAGAATGCAATGTGTGAATGGGACACACTTCCCCACTTGAGAGGGATGTGGGAAATGTTTGCTAGCTCCATTCCTTCACACCTAATGGTTGCCTCCTCCATCTAGCACATTCTGGGATTAGTCTGATCTGTTTCTAAAGTATAACTCAGTACTTGGATTTCCATAATCCTTTCCTTTTTGTCTGTTTACAAACATCAGTTTTAACACATGAGGAGAAAAATGACATATTGAAAAGAGGCTTTTCCTGCTGTATACTATTATTGCTAGGACCTTGCCATTCTAGTTCAAACAAGTTATTTTTTGTAATCAATTGTCCACCATAAACCTGCTTTCCTATATTTTTGCAATTTTTTTGCAAAATTGTTATCCACTTATTTTATGTGTGCATTTATGCATGTGTGCATATGTCTATGTGTGTATTGCTGTTTATGTCTTCTCTCTCTCTCTCTCTCTCTCTCTCTCTCTCTCTCTCTCTCTCTCTCTCTCTCTCTCTCTCTCTCTCTCTCTCTCTCTCTCTCTCTCTCTCTCTCTCTCTGTGTGTGTGTGTGTGTGTGTGTGTGTGTGTGTGTACATAGATATATGCACACAAGCACACTGACAGAAATATAGGCACACGAAAGTATTTATTAAAGGGTGTAGAATGTACCAGTAGGAACAGATAATCCACAGTAGCAAAGTTCAAATTGAGAAGGTCATCTTCAGTGTCTGCCGATGAATTAATAAGAAAGAATACTGTGTGCAAACATTGTGTATTCATTCCCTAGCAAGAAACCAACCAGAGTTTATAAATGATCACACATTTAACTTAGGGTGTTCACTGCTCTGGAATTTGTATCAGCAAGCCTGGCTTCACAGTTTTCTTTCTATAGGGATCAATTCACTGGAAATTTCTAATGAAATAATTCAAGTAGGATTTTGGAGGACAAATCCTGTGTTCCCTTCAGTTCTTTTGTTCTGTTCAGTGGACCAGACTGAGGTTCGGTTCAGATTCTGGAAATCAAAAGAACTTGGTATTTAAATGCTGCAAGTCAGTCCGTAGCCCCTGCAATAAGCTCAAGTACTTGCCACACTTTAGGAAAATAAGATTATTGCAGGTTTTTGAAAGCATGGATTCCACCGGGAAGCAGGGCTTTAGTATTTAAAAAAAAAGAGTTAAGTGCTTGTGAACTCTCTCATTCAGCACACTTTGGCAACACAGCTCTTCTTCTCTATTGAACAAGATCTAAGTAAGACTCCTTTGTTCATAAGGGTTTTCTTAACAGTGAAACTAGAACTGAATATGAAAAAAATATGCATCCATTAACCATAGCAGCATCATGGATGATAACCATCAGTTTTAGCCAGTGGTTCTGCATTCAGGAAGGTGGTTAGTCTGGGGAAATGCCTGCCTTTGGGGCCAAGAGGCAGGCTCCAATTTCTTCCTCTTCCTCCTCATTTCATTTCTTCCCTCTTAGCAAATGGGTTGCTTGCTACACTTAACTCCCTTGCTCACACATGGAGAAACCCTTGGGTGGAAGGCCAAAAGAGCCCAGTAGGCATATGGAACACATGCACCGAGCTCTATCTCACAAAGTTTTGAGAATGGAAAATCAATAGAGATTTGGAACATGGTCCTTAATTGTTGGCTGGTAATACAGCAGCATCCCCCCACCCCTACCCCCCCAGGCAAGCATTTGAATTTAACTCCATGGAATAATAAATGTGGAAAATAGGATGTTTGCCAGACTAGGAAATGGCTTTCTCTGTGTGTTTTGCAGAAAAGCGATCACTTGAGGATCTCTCCATATGGATTTTCCATTGTCATCTGACATAGAACGTGTGCATTTCCCTCTGCGATAACTATTCACATTAATTCTTGCGTAGGAAAAATATTTTTAAAAGAAGTTCCATTAATAATTATTCTTCATGCACTCTGTGTGATATAATATACAATGCATCAGATTTTAAATAAATATACTGTATTAAAATGAAACACTAAAACAAGGGGAAATATTCTTATATAATCTTGATTTATTATTTTCCAACCGCATGTGAGTTCTCAGGAGGAAGCATCATATGCTGCAATAAAGGGATTACTTAATTGTGGATTTTGGACTTTACTCTTTGAATATAATTTCTGATGTATATGAATTTTTAGCCTAAATGCTTGAAATGCTCAGGAGATTATATAGCCTTCCTGTGACTTTTGCACTGCTTGTATATTTCATTGTTGTGCTTAAGCAGCAGACCCAACAGTAAATGGAGCAAGACAATTCAGTTAGAATATATTTCTCCATCTGTTTTTTGAACTTTTAACAGTAACGGATCCTAGACAGAAAAGGAGTTTTATGAATGGTTGCCTCCAGATCATAAAAGGAAAAGAATCCTTCCTGTTTTCCCATCTCCATTATTTCACAAATCGTACCTGACACCTCATTATAGTCACTACTCTAGTCCCATAGCCTGTAATTGACATTCTATTCATTTTCTAGAAGGGAACCTAAAAAATCCATTATTTTGTCATATATGCAAATTCTCCATCCTGTAAAACAGGGCTGTTCAACTTTGAACAGGCCAAGGTCTACTTTTTCCCGCCCAGAGTGCCTACACTAAAACCTCTACTTACGAATTTTATCTGTTTCAAGCATGTGCTCATAACTAAAAACTTTTGTAAGTAGAGCAGCAGTTTCTCATAGGATTGCATTGAAAACCAATATGTTCTGGAGGGAACAGGTTTCAATGCACCATGGCCCTTGTACTGCCCCGCTCGGCTGAGACAGTGGGCTGGCAGACCCACAACTTTGCTGGGACAGTGGTGGTCCTTGGGATGGGGGGAGGGAGGGGTGGAGAAGTTATCCCCTTACTTTTTTATTGATGGCCAGAGGGCTACTTTTGAACCCTTCACGGGCTACCAGTAGCCCACGGTCTACCTGTTGGGCAAGCCTGCTGTAAAACACTCGGTTTTGAAATCTGACTGGGAAAGAGGAATACATCATAACTACTTATACACTCGTGGTCCATATAACTGGAAGAGGTCTGATATTTTTTAGGTCCAGCATCATTAGAAAATCTCCCAGATCTCAAACATATTCTACAAAAGGAAATCTGCATTTGAGTATATAGAGAGATATCAATATGCATATAGATTATAGAGGCATGGGAGAAAGCACAGTGTAGTGAACAGAGTGTCAAACTTGGCTGCCATTGTTCCAAGACTCAGGAAATCTGGGTTTCACATCTGTACTCAGTTGTGGAAGATTACCAGAGTTGGGGTGGAACTGGTTTTTAAAAAGTCCTTAAATTATCTTGCATACTTTGAAACTCTTTCTAGGATTGCCAAAAGTCAGGCTTGACATTATGGAACATATACACATACACACACTCTCTCTTTATTTATTTATTTATTTATTTATTTATTTATTTATTTATTTATTTATTTATTATTGTATTTGTACCCCGCTTATCTTCCATGCGGAACTCTAAGCGGCTCACACAGGGCGAACAAGCGCCAATAAACACAAAACAATAATTATATAATAGACAACAAAGAAAAAGAAAGATTAAAACAGTTAAAACCCGGTGCGTCCGAAGACCAGCAGTAAAATAGTTATCATGCCAAGCAACTAACATTTAGGAAAACATTCTTCTTGATACTTCGTTCTTCAATTGTGCAATGTTTAATTTTTATGCAATTTTCTCTTGTATAATTGTAATCACTTTATATGTTGATTTGTGTGTTGAGTTTATTTAATTTAGGATGTTGCTTTGCCTTTATTGTTGTAATTTGCCCATAGTAGCCATATTGCCAGATAGGCAGGATAGAAATTTAATTAATTAATTAATTAATTAATATGGGATGTGAACCATGATGGCTGCAACTTAAACCAACTGCTTATTTCTTTTGGTCATTTGTATCAACCATTCACCTTCTCATTTATAAGAGCCTTGTACACAGTTGTGCCTGTCCCATTTGGGTGAGCTTGGAGCAAGCTGGAGCCATTATCAGAGTATGAGCAAAGCTTTCATAGAATCATAGAATCATAGAGTTGGAAGAGACCTCAAGGGCTGATAACCATTTTCCTGTACTTTTGTTTGAATAGATTTAGGGGAGTGGCCACTTATGTACCATGCTAAAACTTTACCACTGCCTTCCAGCTCAGTGCATCTGTGAGTGATGACTGGCAGGAGTAATGGGTGGGGAACCCAACTGGGTACAATGACAGCAGCAGTGCTGGTCAGGGGCTTGGATAGTTCCAGAAGATGCACTGGGAGCACCGTGCTGATGGCCCACTAAAGCATGACACCAATTCTTTTTCCTAATCAACAAATATTTACAGGCATTCAGACCTTAATCTTTGCAATTTTGGCCCACTTTTCTAAAATCTACCAAATACAGCAAAACTGAAATTTTACTTCCAGCATTTCTACAGTATTTTAGTATCATTTGCAATGAAACAGTTCCTAGAAGGGGAAGTGCTTGTAACGTTTTCCTCTAGCTTCAGAGTTTTCCTGTGATGGATAAGGAGATACTGAACAGTCAGAGCCAATATACTCACCTAATGCTCTCTATTGTGTACGGCAGAGACACATTAAAATTGCAATTTAAGCTGCCATGCATCATTTAGAACCAACAGCCCTGCAAATATCTTTTCTGTTAAACTTCATGTTATTTTTGCACCTGAGTTTGAGGCATAAAGAGCAGTGACTATCAGTCAATACAAAATGAATGTTCCAGTTGGCCAGGATCTTGCCATTTAAGGAAGGAAAGAATTAATTTTCTTCTAGATTCAAGTTCACCTGATTATTCAGGTGTAGCCGATAAATTCCTCCTTAGAGTGACTAATGTCTTTGATTTCGAATACAGGTCTGTGCAATTCAGCCGACAGCTGGATGATTGTTCCAAATATCAAACAAAACCACTACACGGTGCATGGGCTACAGAGTGGCACCAAGTACATCTTTGTTGTTAAGGCTATTAATCAGGCTGGCAGCCGAAACAGCGAGCCTGGAAAGCTGAAGACAAACAGTGAGTAACGTTCCATCCATCTAACCCTCTCTCCATCCTTCCCTCTCATCCCAGCTTGATACTTGGAAGAACACTGCTGTGGTGGAGTGTGGAACGCACATTTCAGCACTTTTCTCAGTTGCACTCTATTTATTTCATTTAGCAGGAATGTCTGTTAAAGTACTTCAGCCTGTCAACCCAACAGCATCGTTTACAGGAAGCCAGGACACTTGCAAGGCTATATTCCGTTTACTGGGAGTTAAGCCCTATTGAAAGTTGAAACTGTAACTGAGCAGACGTAAAAAAATGTGACATTGGTCCGTTTGACTCCAGAGTATGGGATAGTAGGATGACTGGCCCAGTTGGTTATAATCTTTATTTAAGTGACCAAAAAAATCTAATACATCTTAAATTAACCTCCCTGGGACAAGTTTTTAATTATTAAGTTAAAGATTAAATTAAATACTAGATCATTACTTTTAAAAGAAACTGGGTTTGGGTTGGATAATGGCATATGTTTTTGTGGCTGACACAGTGGTATTTTGTTGTTTACTCTTCGCCCTTTTTGTCACTCAAGCCGGCTTTCTCTTTTTCTAGATAGACTACAAATTCCACAGCTCAGCTGGTGGCTAGGGATGTATGATTATTTAAAAATTCCCTTTGGCATGGAGATTGAGCTGCACAAGCTGAGCGATTAACCCATTTTCTGCCATTCTCTCTTATCCTTCCTACACATACCTTGTACTCTGGCCTCCTTCTACCACTGCTGCTGCTGCTGCTGCTGCTGCTGTTGCCATGACTACTGTTGCTCTTTCTCCTTATCCTTCTACAGTAGGACCCCAGTATCCACTGGAGATTGGTTCCAGGCCTTCCCATGGATAATGAAAACCGTCGATAAAAGAGAACACCAAAAATCCCCAAAACTGCTGTTTTATGACAGTAGTTTGCTTTATGGCTGCTGTTTTGTGATAGTAGCTTGCTTTATGACTGATGTTTATGACAGTAGCTTGTTTTACAGCTGCTGTTTTATGATATTAGCTTGCTTTACAGCTGCTGTTTTAAGACAGTAGCTTGCTTTGCAGATGCTGTATTATGTACTTAATTTTTCCTTTGCCAACCATGGATAACTGAATCAGTGAATAATGAATCAATGGATACGGGGGTCCTACTGTACTCCCATACTCCCTTAGCCACCAAGGCTGTGAGATCGTGACTCTTTCTATGCCGAATTAAACTGAAATGGTTTTCATCTTAATTTTTACATCTCATTTTGAACTAGTTAGGATCTACTTTTTAATTGCTTTTGACCCTTACTGAGGCTAAAGTAAAAACTTTGTGCTAGCTAGATGTCAAACAGAATGTCAGGATAGACTCATGGAGAAATATGTCTGTGAAGAGTCTCACTCGTCCAGGTGAAGGTGTCCAGAAGTTGAGTCATGGCAACTGGATTTCTTTTCTTGTTAGGTTGAAACAGGAGAGACAACAGCTCAGGTCCAGAAACAGCAGTGTACCTTCATTTGAAGGTCAAAGGACACTCATGCAATGATGAAGATGTACATATCTTGAACAGAGAAGATAGGTGGTTCAAAAGAGGAGTCAGGAAAGCCATTCATGTGTGTATAAAAAATCCCTCTCTCAACAGGGATGGGGTACTTACGCTAATCTGTCTCCCATTTATCATGCTGCCCTTTCATCTATCTCCAGACAAATCAGAACCACTTCACACCTTCACCAGGAAGGTGATGGAATGACCCATACGTCATGGAGGTGTGACTTTCACACACACATGGCCATTGTCCATCTAATGAGTCCATTCAAACTAGTGTGAAGTGAAACCAATGTGGAGGATAAATTGGAGGTCTTCTACCAATCTTCCTCAGACTGAAGAAGCTGATTGGATGAGTAACAAAACATTTCCAAAAAAAGAAAAGAAGTCCAGTTGACATGACTCAACTTCCGCTCATAGAGAAACCATCAGTCCTTGAGAAATGACAACAATAGATTTTAAGCTACATGTCAAACAAGTGTGTAAAATAAGCATAGGCATAATTATAATGAGCAGAATTATGATGTGGATTTTCTTGCTTCCACTTCACATGGTAAGGGTGAAAATGAATGGGTGCTATTATGTCTATGGGAGGAAAACAAAGCACTGTATGAAAAGACTATGATCCAGTGCTCATTTTGAAAGTTAAGCAGGTTTTTTAAAATCGTGTTTATCTTGTTCACATTCAAGGCCAACCATTCAAGTTGGATCCTAAGTCTGCTCACAGAAAGCTAAAAGTGTCTCATGACAATTTGACGGTGGAGCGTGATGAAACCTCTTCTAAAAAGAGCCATACACCAGAGCGTTTTACCAGCCAAGGAAGCTATGGAGTAGCTGGCAATGTGTTTATTGACAGCGGGCGTCATTACTGGGAAGTGGTTATCAGTGGAAGTACATGGTAGGTGGGTCAAATCAATGTTCAACCCAGGTTTTCCTTCAGCTTATGATGAATGGTAGTTTAATATTGTTTTCATTTTCCAAAACGAATGGCATTTAACACTGAAATGTAAAAATCAATCTTTGACCATCTGATTCCATCATACAAATCTTTTTAAACGATGTTTCACACTGAAAAAAAGTCTGATGTTGCATCTATAAAGATGCTTCTACACAGTTAACTGCAAGGTCAATAAACGTGTCCATGGGCTCATAAGGACAGGGCTAATTAGGACCCAAAATGGGGATGGATGGATGGATGAAGAGCAATTGGCAGGAGGTAATTCGTGGAGAGAGCCTACAATCTGAGGCTTATTCCAGAAACAGAGACTAAAGCAAGACCTTGCATGCTCTTAATTTGCATTACACGTACCTCTTATGTTCTGGAGTCCTGTGGCACTTCAGGGAAGTGGTGATAATGCCAACTACATGTTTCATTGTAGTTGCAAAGGGTGTGTCACATGTCATCCCTTGTCATGAACCAGATGCATAGCCTGTGATTTAGGTTTGGTGAAAAAGTAGTCTTTGATCATTCAAAGTGGTAAATTGTTACATAATCCTTGTGGAAGCTGAGAATACAATATATGCTGACCTCTGTGAAGATTCTCAGTCATCCAAGTGAGTTTATCTGGAAGTTGAGTTATGACAACTGGACTTCTTTTTCTTGAGAGATTGAAACATTTCACTGGTCTTCCAAATAGCTTCATCAGTATGAAAAAAGCTAGTTGCGAGTCCTCCATTTTTATAGAGGTCAAAATGGAGGATTTGCAAATAGCTCTCTTCAGACTGACAAAGCGGTTTGGATGAGCAGCGAAACATTTCAATCTCTGAAGAAAAAGAAATCCAGTTGCCATGACTCAGCTTCCAGATAATATATGCTGACTTATCTCAATGAATTTATGAACCAAGCAAGATGGTGGTCAGCCACCTATAGACTCAGAGAAGGAGAATTAGTAATTACCAATTGAACAAGTATTCTGCTTATAACTATTCTGTTCAGCTTTGCCAAATACATAGGTCAGATCATATCTATGCTGAGTGTTCAAGCTTAATGACATGTCACTATTGCACCATAGAATATCTGGGGCAAGGAGATTTTCATGACCTCTTTCTTACAATGAAAAGAACATTAATTAAATATGTGTTGACATTTCTGTTAGCTGTTAGCTCATGAGAATATGAAAGGCATCAAGGAAAAGGAGATGTGCACAGTGCAGTGGGTCTAAGGTGAAGAAGCCTATAAAATGCATTTTCTTAAAACTCTCTTGTTTTCCAGGTATGCTGTGGGCATTTCTTATAAGTCAGCCCCAAAACATGAGTGGATTGGAAAGAATTCTGCCTCCTGGGTTCTTTGTCGTTGTAATAATACATGGGTGGTGAGACACAACAGCAAAGAAATTCCAATTGAACCAGCACCCCATCTACGCCGCGTTGGCATTCTGTTGGACTATGACAACGGCTCCTTGGCCTTTTACGATGCTTTGAACTCTCTACACCTTTACACTTTTGACATTACATTTGCACAGCCCGTGTGCCCAACATTTACTGTTTGGAATAAGTGTCTGACGATAATAACAGGACTTCCCATCCCAGACCACTTAGATTCCACTGAGCAGTTGCCGTGATTTTTGATGAACTGCAATGGATGATGAATGTCCAGTGGAACTCCAGTGCCCTTCCCATTGAATTATGACTAGGGGAGGGGGATCATGAGCAGAAATACATTTCATTGTACAACAAATGTCTCCCTATGACTTCAAGCCAGGACTCAGGATGGGATGACTTCATCAGTCTTTCCAGGTTGTTCCTTTTATTAAAGGCAAGATACGGCTTTAATAATTTCCTCAAAACGCTTTTGTACTTAGTCTCTTTCAGGAAAATTTATAAATTATTTATAAAAAGAAGAAAAAAGCAAAGAGAAGAAACCCTGAATTGGATATTTGCATTTGGGCACCGCATTAGGAAGACTCTGTTTTGCACATTAAGGGCTCTTATCACAAAGATTTTATTTGCGATTTCTCATATTTTGATTTTGTAATAAGAAAAAGCAATTTGGAATTATTTGAGAGGTGTATTCAATACTAATTCTTGAATTTTTGTTGATAGGTTGATGTGTTGTTGTTTTTTGTAACATGCCATGTACTACATAAAACCACCCCTTTAACTCGGAACACATTAACTTTTGGAAATATCTATGTCTCATTCAGCTGGCTATCAATATTACTGACAGCAATTTTCTTATTCTACCAATACTTCATCTTTGTCACTTATAAGGATATGTACATTTTAATTTTGTCTCAGAAAACCCACAGTACTGGAACAGAACAGGTCTGAGTTTTAAGTAAAAGTACCATTGGGGTCAACGGATAAGTCAAGATATTGTGGTATCGATGTGAATTCACATCATTTGTAAGGTACACAGAGCACCCATATATGCAGTGCTAGAGATGGGCAGCATACAATTGATTTTAAACTTAAATGTGAACATTTTGTTATATTCTCTTATAGTGTATCAATAAAAATAGTGCAGGTGTCTGTTTGGCAAACAGTGCCTGGAAAGAGGCTGCACTTCAGTGTGTCATTGTATTTGAAGTTTCAGATTTAAGGCTTTGACTACATCTGTGGAAATACAAAACCATGTATACTCTCCTCTCATCAGTTTCACAGATGTCACAAAAATATTACTTTGTATATCTGTGGTGATAATCATGGATGTCTGAATATCACATCAGATAATACAAGCCAGCACCAGAGAAAGGGAAAGATGATGCATTGGAGGCTGCTTCCTGGTTGGAATTTCGCCCAGCACGAACTACGCCTAAGTAAGACATTGGCTGATTTTGTTCTGGAAGGTGGGACTGGATTCCGAACTTATGCTGGTGTGCTGGTGTGTTTCATTTTTGAACTAGTCTCCTTCCGAAACAAATTGCCCATCTCTAGTGCCTAGTTATCCTTTTGCCTAGAATCTTGCCCATTTGTTCTGGTGAGTTAAAGTATTCTATGCACTGAGCACCTAGTCAGCCTGGGAATTGACCAGCTACCCCAGAGGTTGCTCTTCCTGCATTCCAAAAAAGCACCACAACAGGTAGCTGACCATTCTGGGTTTCATACACTGGCCGCAACAGTGGCAGCATCTAGCTTCCCCTATCTGGTAAGAAAATACAATGAGAGCAATTTTAACTAAACCTAAGCCTGGGTTTGTGCCTTGTTCTTTTTCTTGTTCTCCCTGCATCCCAAACTCCTTTCCCTTTGTGTGGTCACTTTTGTTGTAAACCTGAAAGTAGGTACACTTTCAAGGTTCATTATTGTGAGTCCTTCTGATGGCATCTTTCTTCTACCCTCCCTCACCTCACCTCCTCCTCTTCCTCCTCCTCCTCCTCCTCCTCCTTGCTTTTTATTTTTTTGGCTGAAATTGAGGACAGAAAACTGTACATGAATAATAAAACTTTAACAGGAGGTATTGAGCTTGTGTCAAGCTTAGTGGCCTTTTTGTTTCCATACCTCCTCCCTCACTGGAAAATAAAACAAACCTCTCATTTCCAAGTCCTGGAGGCATTACGTTTGGTGCTATGATTTGCAGAATCCCCCCCAACAAGTGATTCTAGGAGTTGTCCAAAATGATAACTTCCCCATGCAATTCTGCTCATTCCTATTTAATTTTCTTGAGATATATTTTAGCAGAGAAATCAACATAATGTTTCCAAGGATATATGTTTTTTCTTCTGCTTGACTGAGGATGTCACCTCCCCTGAGCCAACTTGTTTAAGTGAACTGATCCAGAGTAGCATGGCCATGGTATTCCTTCTTGCAGGCTGATCCTCTCATGCTGATCCCATTACTATCCAGGCCTGTTGTTAAGACTAGAAGAACCAAGCGCTGCTTGTTTTTTCTGCTCCCTGTATATGGGTCTCCTCTAGGGATGGGCACGAAACGAAAATATTACATTTCCTTTCCTTTCCCAGCACAATTTTTTTCATTTTGTTTCATATGAATTTTTCAAACAAAAATTATACGAAACGAACCACTAACAAAGTGGTTCGTGCGGGGGGATAGAAAGTGGCAGGGGGACAAAAAGTTTTTTTTAAGCCCCGGGATTTTTTAAAAAAAAACTTTTTTCGCCGGTCAGCTGGTAGGCTTGGGGGAGGAAATTTTTTTTTAAAAAAAACCCTGAAGCTTTTTTAAAAAACGTTTTCCTCCCCCAAGCAAATTACAGACGGAACAAAATGGTTCGTTTCAGCAAAAAAAAACACCATTTTGTTTTGTCTGTAATGAAATGCTGCTTCCTCGTGTCATTTCATTTAGTTTCATTTCGTTACCTAAGGACACGACGAAACAGCATTTTGTTTTTTGTTTTGTGCCCATCCCTAGTCTCCTGTTGCTTTTAAAAACTAGGCACAAGACTGGTAAATCAATATGTCCAAACTCCAACAAATACTCCATATGGGCAGGACTGCCTGTGGGACAGACAAACTAAGCATGCTTCTACACAGCTATCTGTTGGTTGTCTGGATTCTTCAGCTGTCATGTGCACAAATAATGGAGGGCTGTAAATGTGACCAACCATTTATCCACCCTCCCTCGTCTCCCCAGAAGGGATTGTTTTTAATATGCTCCAGGAATGTCTTTCAGCTCTCTGCTCCTGTCATGAGAATGACAGGGGCATTCATAAAACTGTCCAGAGTATGTAAGAGAGCGAATACTTTATAAGATAGCAAGGGGGGGGTGAAATGCTGTGGAAGACAGCTCCCCATTATGTGGCAGGTGGAAACTTGTAGTGTTCTAGTGTTTTGGGTGCCCCTCCTTCCCTTCTCCTTTCTCCCGCCCCTCATTCCTCCTTGTCATAAGCAAGCCTGTACAGATGAATTCATCTGCTCCTTTTCTTCCCTGACATCATTCTGCATTCCTAACTCAACCCGATTGAAACCCTAAACCAAGCAGAATCCATGGGGTAAGAATGTTGTTGTTCCCCCAGGGCTTGAGTTCCATCTTTGCTAAACCTGGTACTACCCTCACCCTGCTTCAAAGCTAAGGAGCATTGATTTGCATGATAGTAAGTGGGAAGGGGGCCAAGGTGATTGCTTTTGTGTATTTATTTATATTTATTTATTTGTTGAGCTTATATCCCGCCCATCTTCCCAGAAGGGAACTCTGGGCAGCTAATGTCTCTTGGCATTCTCAAGGGAGCTGAAATCCAGCTGGAGACTAATCCCATAGGCATGGAAACCAACCTGCTGCTCCAAATGGTTGATTTCTTGCTTTAAAATCTTCTTGTTCAGTTATGGCTAGAAGCCACTCAGAGAGCAAATACTGGTGGGCAGTCATAAACAGTTTCAACACCAAAGGGATAGAAGATGGAAGGATCAAAGGAGCAGTGGCCAGCACTGTCATACTGGATGAAGGATATGACATAGATCCAGACAGGATCTATTTGGAATCATTTTGTTTGTTGCAGTTTTTTTATTATAAAAGATCCAGAGGCTGGAGCAAGACTCAGAACAGTAATACAGGCAGATAAGACACTGAGTAAGAATTAAGAGATCAGGTACCTCTGAGGCCATGGTCAGCTCAGGAATTTATTTATTTATTTGATTTTTATATCTTGCCATCTGGCCAGAAGACTACTCTGGGTGGTTTACAACAAATAATCCAGATGATAGCAAAACGTAAATATAAAAATATACAGAATTATATAATAAACATAGCAAACAAAACAATCAAGCAATAACAATGTATAATGATGGTGCAACATAATCACTAACAAAAACTAGAAAATTATAGTAATGACCAAAAACAAATGCAGAAAGAAAGGAGTTTCCAGGCATTGTAATTGTAATTTGTTGGCAAATTGTAATCTAGAAAGCCAAGTTTTTAACTGATTTTAAAACTTTGGAGTGAGGGAGCCAAAGATATGGTCAGTTCTGCCTCTGAGCTCATTGCAAAAACCATCTCCTAATTCCTACCCACAACAATCAGTTTCAGCACCCTAACTTCATGAGGAAATATTCTTCATTTATGACTATTGTTGGACAATTGAGACTCTTTGCTGATCCACTGCAAATTATCTTTGAAGTCTAGTTGCAAATCAGTGCATACCTTCTGCTCATCCAGGGACCCAAGTTACTTTCTCCTCATGACCTGATCTATAGTGCTTGACACTTGAGCAGGTTTGGGAGCTGAATTTTCACTGCTCTCAGCACCCGTCCCTGGCTGCACCAGGCTTCCAAATGGCAAGATATGTGTGTGGGAGGGGATACTCCAAAATTGGGGTTGGGGATTGTGACCCAAAACCTCAGGTTCCCAGATGGTCATGACTAGGTTTCTTTTCAGGGTTTGTGGTTTTGGGCTGCCTTCCAACATACCTACTGCAGAAAGAGTTGTTCCTTGAAGCATCCAGGAGGAAAACTAAATGCTTTTATAGAATGTTTTCCTTGCACTGGGGCACACGGGAGCACCAAATGCCCTTAAAGGCTGTGACAATTTACCCATCTATGCTAATAAATACACATCTATCAAGTCTCTATGTATCATTACTAAGTTGTCAGACCTATTTCAGTTTAAAACATCTGTTCAAAGATCTAGGCTTAAGTGGCTCAACCACAACAAAAATGTATACAAAACCATGCATAAATCTGAAAAATCTGCACAGCTTAAAAAAATTACATTTGAAATATGGCAGACCTCCTTTAGTCAACAGCAATCGACCAATGCAGTTAGGGAAAACATGTATCAAGCCTTGTACACCAGGAAACATGAACCCCAAAATGTATACATTTGAGGAAATGTACATAAAACACCTGGATTTTCATGCTGAAATGCAGGGCTTTTATAACACAGTTACACAACTGGGCCAGGATGGAAATGCTGGTGTGATACAGTGAAATTACAACAAATTTAACATCCCCACGTTCAGATTTAACCAGCCCTGCTTGTTTGTTTGTGTTTATGTTCTCCAGCACATACGTGATGTTTCAACCTAATAGGATTAATGTATATCCTTAACTGAGAATAAATGTCCTTGATCTCAGGAAGGCTTACTCCACAGTCAACATGCCTCAGAAGAAGACTCAGTAAATCCACTTTGGCTAATAAGAGAGACAAAGCACACACCAAAAATGTTTCATTCTCCCGCACTCCCCCAAGTTCCAGTTGATCTCTGTTGTGCAATAAAACACGGACTTGGTTGGCATTAAAGGAACATTTGGAGAGTTGTAAGCATTTCCTAAAAGTTGCTAAACAGCACTTCGTGAGAAGCAACATCATGCAACAACCTCAATCACCACCCAAAGGCCCAATAAAGATGTGCTCACACAAGTATATTTCCTGCTGGTTCTGTTTCAGGGAAGAATGTGTCCTAAGCAATTAGGAGCTCATGATGGCTTTTGATTGTTCTCCATGTGTTTCGTTATTGTCCCAGATGCCAAGCGGAGCACCAAGAGGACCTCAAGGCAAACGCTGAGAGACATTTGCCAAGTTTGTTTAGCATCTCTCTCTTGCTCTGGGAATAAATATCTCAGGGATCCCTTTGGTTTGCAGCCAATCGCCAAAACAGGGAAAGCCATTCGGTGGCTCCGAGGCTCGAATTATATTTTCTAGTTGTTAATGGCTGCATGCCTGTTTTAAAACACTGTAAAAATATATAGTAAGCCTGGTAGGCAGAACCTTTCTTTAAAGAGGATTTTTGTTAAATGAATTAAGGCGAGACAGCACTTGTCAGCTAAACTAACAGAGTTCATTTGGTACAGGAATTTTGGAAATCATTCTATGCATTCCTGCTCAGGGTCTCGCCTTTTATGTTGGTTCTCATGCATTAATGAATTCTATAATCACCGAACCAAATTGCTTCTGGGGAGGGGTATTGAATGAGATCCTCCTGAGGTCTCAGCTGCTTGCATCCTTTTAAAGCCCCACATGGATGCTTTGAAACAACAGCCAAGAAGGAGCCCCGCTGTTCTGGCTCGAGGCCAGGTTTCATGACTGTGTCCCAAAGTACCAGAGACAGGTCTTCCTATCCTGCTTAGAAAGCCCGAGGGAGAGGAGGTCATCCTCTCAGCACGTCTTTGACACTTGTATTGCCATGATCCACTCCAGCTTAGCAACAGGGTGGGCTGAGCATGAATGGATGAGATGGAATAGAGCCTGCTCTGAACCCATTGGCATGAACTGCTGTAGTTGCCAGCGCTTGGGAAACAGAGTGGTCCCCGTTTTATGGGAAAGCCCCACTACCTTGTGGAAATCTGGCACTCGTCCAGTCAGTATATTCAGACCGATGAGCTGAAGACATTTGGATAAATTAGCCATCTGATGCTTATTTGCAAATGAAGACACAGGTTCACAGCCCTGCCTGATGGTACAGTTCGGCCTTGTCACTAACTCTCAGCCTAACCCAGTGATGGCTAACCTTTTAGAGGCCGAGTGCCCAAACTGCAATTCAAAACCCACTAATTTTTCGTAAAGTGCCAATACAGCAATTAACCCTGTATACAGGTGGCTGTGAAGGGGCAATGCCGGGTGCCCACAGAAAGGGCTCCGAGTGCCACCTTTGGCACCCGTGCCATAGGTTTGCCAACACTGGCCTAACCCATTGGTCAGGATTGTTGTGGAACCAAAATAAGGAAGAATCCAGAGGTCTTTCCCTTGAGCTCCCTGGTGGAAGAGCCAGATACAGTAATCCCACACCTATTGTGAGGGTTAGGGACCCAACCAAACCCACAATAATGGAAAATCCACAATATGCAGATGCTGGGTTGGGTTAGGACTGGGGGGGGCTATCTGGGGCCTCCTACACTTACCTGAGGAATGGTACTGCCCCAAACAGGCCTCCAAAGGGCTTCCCAGACGTGTCAGAGGCCCCAGAAGTAGTTTCCGGTGATCCTCAACTGGGCCCATGCAGCTTGTCCCAGGAACCTTTTGTTTCATATACTGGGGTCCCGCAATATACTGGGACAATATATGAAATGTGAAATGGCAGGGGATGACTGTATATATATAAACAATTTTGTCACTAGCAGGAAAGTTGGAAAATCTTCATCAATATGTTTTAAAAATACTGGAGACAAATACCATATGGTATTATTCTCCAGAAGACACCACAGACCTATGTGCCTTCAAAGGAGTAGAATAACATAGTCTTAGGACTTCATCCTGGCTTGTTCCAGACTTCAATAGAACTACCTTCACTGAGATGCATGGTGGGTGCCAATGTGCTTGTGTGGTGGAAGAAAAGTCCTGTGGAGAGAGATCCTGCCAGAGGTGACAACCTGAGATAGGAGGGCAGGGAAGGGTTGTAACAGTGGAGCTGAGTCTCCAAACTGAGTGATATTTTTCTGAAAAGATAACCAAAGTGAGAACAAAGTAGAACCACACAAGGGCTTGGCCCTCCTGTAGCCAATTGGTTACCATGCTACCCTATGGCCCTTTGAAGCTGGTGGTAGGCATGGAAATACAGCAGAGAAGAGACCAGTGCTATCTTCTTGTAGGAAGAAGTCAGAGCATAAGCAACCTGAATCTCAGCAACAAACTATACATGGCTGAAAGTGCACAGAAGCTTATGGAATTGGCTGCCCTGAGCAGTGACTTTGTCATGGTAAGAGAGACTGGCCACAACCTCTGACTTTTTTTAAAAAAAACTGTTCTTAAGCTATTAAGCAGACTGCTCTGTAGATGTCTGTTTGATGACTCACCCTTCAAAAACTATACTAATATGTTTTTCTCACCCAAAGTGCACATACCTTAAAACATTAATAAAAGGTCTGACAGCATACCAGAAACATTTGCACTGCAAAGTCAGCGGTGCACACTTCCATGCAACATATACTAGCTGTGATTCTAAATACTGTATATCTCAGATGCGTTGTTAAAGTAGCAGCATTTGACCCCTCACTTACCAGGTTTTTAACAGGCTTCTGAAGCTGTGCATTTAATTAAATGGGGCCGGGTATAGGATTTTCATAGGATGAAAAATGTGCTAATTTCTGCATTGTAACCTGTTGTTTAAAAGCAAAGTTGTGGAGCCTCTCTCTCTCTCTCTCTCTCTCTCTCTCTCTCTCTCTCTCTCTCTCTCTCTCTCTCTCTCTCTCTCTCTCTGTGTGTGTGTGTGTGTGTGTGTGTGTGTGTGTGTGTGTGTGTGTGTGTTGTGTCGGTTTGAGAGAGCTGGTTTAGCATGAATGAGATTTAAGCACTAGACTTGGAACAGGGAGACCTCAGCCTCACAAAGTGCCCTTGATCTCCTCTGGTCAATTATATTGAATTACTGGCCCATATGAATGGAATCATATTGTCGAATTGGAAGCAACCCTAAAGGTCACTGAGCCCAGTTCATCTGCCAAAGCAAGGATTTCACAACTAAAGCCATCTAGCCTCTATCTAAACACCTCCAGGGAAGGAGAGTCAACCATCCTTCAAGGCAGTCCATCCTACTGCTGAACAGCTCTTGCTGTCAATAAGTTCTACCTTCCTAATATTTAAGCCAAATCTTCTTTCTGATGTTTGAATCAGTTGTTTTGGGGTTCGACTCCCTGCTGCTAAAATAAACAAACAAACAAAAGCCAAGCTTATTCCATCTTCCAAGTGACAGCACTCCAAATATTTGAAGCTCACTATTAATCCTGCTGAAAGAAGACAGAGGACAGCACTGTTTGTATCTTACTCTTTTTAGATCCAATCCGGAACTGTAAAGTCTGGATCTTTGTGTTGTCATCAGAGGTGGCGCTGACAATGATGGCACCCATCACCTGCAAAGTATCAGTTTATTCTCACAGGGCAGGTGGTTGTCCTACCCGCAGCTGGAAAAGTCGAACCTGCAAGGGTGGTCCCAAGTTATTTTTGTTGGGAGATATGTCAAGTCTATCAGCAAAAGGCAACCAGAGGTGGAGGAGAGGATCCATGGGGGCGGGGGGAGTCTGACAGGTTTTGTGGTTGTTATAAAAAGGGTTCACAACTAGAAAAAAGGTTGGGAAACACTGGGGTAAAGAACGCTTCAAATGTTCCAAGTCACGTCTTTCTTCATAGTGTGGCACAATTCTGGTGCTATAGGTTCCAAGAGAAATCCTGGGTCAGCTTCAGCTTCACCAACTTCATTATCCAGCACTGTGCTATATCATGTATTTGAAAACAATGTATTTCTGATGGTTCTTTTCCCTCAGTACACAGTTTTCAGCAGGAATTCATCGAGTCATTCTCCACTGGAATCTCCACTAAGGAATCTCCACTGATTAATGCAAGTGTCTCCCGCAGATAACATCAAAGTCTGAAAAGGCTAGAAGCATATTTATGCAACATTGCCATTATATTTTCCTGAGGGTGAGTTTCTAATATATTTGGTAGTGCAAATATGAATGCAAGACTGAACCCACAAGGAACTTTGTGCAGGGGTGGGGAGCTTAATCCATACCTCTATCCTGTCATTCCCTGCCAGAGATTTGTCTCTTGATGTTCCCTGAACCAGAACACAGAGCTTTGGGTGAGGACCCCTAGTCTATGTTTCAAAATAAACAGAGTTCTTCAAATATATGATTTCAGAAGCATGAGATCATTCGGTGAGGGTGAGAAGGTACAGTTGCCATTTAGTTCAAAAAAAGCAGCACAGTTCATGTGTAGGTTATCACATAAGGCTTATCTGCTAAGAAAAGCCTTTGTTCTTTGAGATAGGTTGGGGCAGTTACCTCTTCAGATGCAGTACCCACAGTCGTATTAGCTACAGCCAATAAAGTGTTTTATTTCCTGATATAATGTTGACCTCACCACCACATCTGGAAAACAATCCCTATTTTTACCTCACAGAATACAACCTGCTAGTGATAGCAACTGATAAAGAGCAGCGTGTTGTGAGCAGGATGTTTACATAACACATTGTATGCTCAATTATTGGTGTTAGTGAGGCCACCGAAGTTTTGAACAATTATTTTATTACCAATGTAATTATCACCTTCCTTTTCTCTGCCCGACCACTTTGTACTGCATGCCATCTGGGGCCTAACTATTGTGCTCCATCATTCTCAGGAAGTAGATGCAGAACCATGAAAGCTCGCACTATAGCTGCATGGTAGTGCAACTATTTTATTGGGCAACCAATAAAATTAACATTCTACAAGGCAGGTCTAAGAATGAGGCAAGTCCAAACCAAACAAAAATGTCACTTTAAAACTGGACTTTGGATTAGTACCGAATTGGGTAGAGGCATAGCAGACAGTCTGCTCCTGCTCTGTCCTAAATCTAAGGAAGTTTAGACAAAGTGTTTTCATCCCCAATCCTATGTGCGGAATTTTTAGGGGACTGGAAATACTACTGTGAGCAGCAGCAGAGGGAAATCCTCTGTGACCATACCAGTTGTAGCTGCCCACGTTTAATGCTTGTTATGTACATAGGGCCATCGTTGTGCCCATCTCCAAAAAGCAAGGGGACAACGTCCTGACCTATGGTGCTGATAGTGTAAAAATGCAACACTAGGGAAAAGAAGAGAGGAGGAGTATGTCTGTGAAGATTTCCAGTCACCCAGGTGAGTTTATCTGGAGGTTTAGTCATGGCAACTTCCAGAGCAGGAGGAAGGAAGGAACTGACAAGGCAGCAATACATATTTACAGCGAGTCAAAGCGTCGGGCTTGGAGCCAGGATTTAGGAGCTGGTTTTCCCACTGCCCCTGGTGGGAGAAGCTGCACAGTCCCAGGACATCCCCAGAAGAACAACTACCTCTGAGTAGCATTTTGTTATCTTTTGAAAATAGATTTTTTTCTTTACGTATCAGAATATTCTTGTCAGTCATTTTGTTGTTGGTGGGGGGAGGGGTTGGAAATCAGCCTGGCTGACATTTAATTTAGTCTACCTCCTTTTCTCTAGTGGTATCACTTTACAGAATCATTTAACTGGATCTTTCATTGTTTTATGTTCTTGAAGTTGCTGAGATTTTGTTATACCTTTCTCATGTATTTCTTATGCAACTGAGAACCCTTTGCATGCCCCATGTGAGTTTTACACTTTAAGTTGGGCTTTCTTACCACCATGCTATGTAATTGATCTACCGCTGAGAACTGAAAGACGTGATGTTATAGTATATTATGATCCCCAGCCCTCAACTTCAGATGAAATCTGTTTTCTAGTATTAAGGAAATGTTCATTGTTATGGCAGCATGACATACCTGCCTTTGCCGGGTTACAAGGTGCATGCTGCAAGCTCAGGCAACACTCCACCGTGAAACTCTTGTGTGCGTAAATCCTGGTCAGCTGGATTTCTATGGCAGTAGCAACTCTGCTAGGCTGGTCTACAAAAGCAATTTCTGCATGGGATGCAAGAATCAGTATTTGACTCTTCCATGTTACTAATTCAAAAGTAAAATAATGTAAGGTTGAAGTGATTTAAATTAATTAATTAAATTATAATGATCATGTACCATCAAACTTACACGGTATGCTTAATTCATCATTAGAAGCAAAGCTTTCTTGATATTTTGAGTGTCTATTTTAGCACAAGCTTTCCTCTCACCCACCTCTTGCAAATTAGCATGCCTTGCTTACACAGTGTGTAGTTGGTTGCAGGCCATTCTCCTCTGGTGCACCTTCATTGCTAGAGGAGAAACATACCATTCGGTTCCTCCGGTTCTCACTTAAATTCATGATGTGAGGAGACATCATCCATGGATCCTGGGGGTGAATGTAACTTCTAGGTATAATACACCAGTTTCAAGACTCAATCCAGAGGCATGCCCGTATCTGGATTATGGGGCAACCTATATCGATTGGTTCCATTTATAGCCCACCCTTTCCTCAAAATGCATACTAACTGCTACACTACTACCTATCTCTACTACCTACACCAAACTGTCACTCTCACCATAGGGACGGTGCTGTTAGTACTCTGACAGAGTTTATGTCTTCTGAGGATGGAGTACCATCTAAAGCCAAAGACTAGGTCATCCCATACTTGTTAGTGAGGCCAGTTCTGTCACCTCTTGGACTCAGTTAAAGGGAAGGCAGGGCTTCAACTGGAGTGAGGTGACAGAGGTTTGACACAGGGGACTGAAATTTAGAAAGAACAAACATTTGCTGCTGTAAAGGCAGGAAATCACCCAATCTCAGCATTTTTACTGCCTCCATTCACTCACTCCTTGAGCAGAAGTCAACTTAAAACAATGGTCGGATCTATCAAAGTCTAAAGTGCTCATCGGTTGCATTATATTTTCAGCCTAGTGCTTGCAGAGACACACTCACAAGCACACACAGAGTAAGAACCTCATGACCCTTTGGAAGATCTCAGTCCAGCGGGACAAAGACAGCTGCTTTACACTGAAGTAACCTCGGGGGGGGGTCTGTCAAATCCAATATCATTAACACAGAGTGGTAGCAGCTCCCCAGAATTTCAGGCAAACCTTTTTCAGTCCAAGGTGGAGACAACAAGAATTGGCCTTGGAACCTGCTGGGTTTAACATACAGTATGGGCTCTGCTATTTAGGTATACCTCTTTCCTGACAGCTGCAACCATAGATGTGCTAATGTGCCTATTAGAGATGGGCACGACTTAGCGGTATTCCCGTTTCCGTTTCCGTTACTCGTATCCGTTACTCTACGGAAACGGTAACGGAAATTACTCCGCCAGAATTCGAGCTCGAACCGACGAACGAACAATTTGGTCTGATTTGTCGTGCTCGTTACTTGCATCGCGCAATGCCAAGCGGCACAGAAAAAAAGTTTTTAAAAGTTAAAAAAAAAAACGATTCCCGGCCCTAAAAGTAGGCGAAAACTGTCTGAGGGCACCTACCAGGCCAGAAGGGTGTTTTATTTGGGGGGGGGTTCCCCGCCCCCTCTCCTTGGCTATTGCTACTGCTGCGCTGCTGGTACTAGGCTGGGAGGGCGCATCCATTTGCCATGCAGTGCGGGGGATCCAAAATGGCGACCGCAATATTTTTTTTGAAATCGTTGCCCAAAACCCCACCAAAGCACCACAGAAACATGCGAAAATTAGCTATTTTAAATGCTTGAATTTTTACAGTAGTAGCAGTGGGTTTTTCTTGCAAAAAAAAAGTCGTTGATTTTATTTTATTTTATTTTATTTTATTTTATTTTATTTTATTTTTTTACACCTGCACATTCGCAATGATGGGCTCGCCCATGGGAGTGGACCATGCAAATTTTCCACCAATCGCATGGCCACTTGGCCAGGTTGACCACAGAGACTTCTGGGATGTGCCAATCGGGCATAAACAGCCCACTAATCGTAGCCCAAACCCGAACCCTAAGCCTAAGCCTAACCCATACGCCAGTACACTGTCCTTCTAAGTGGGTCAGAGAGGCACCCAGAGGTGCACCCCAATACTCACCCTAACCTCACCCGTAAGTAGCCTAACCCTAGCCCTTGCGCTAACCCGTCTTAACCCTAAGCCAGATCTACTTGCATTGCACTACATGCAAGTACGTGAGACACAGCGGGTGCAAAGAGTCTGCCAGTCCGTCACTTGTGGCTCTGGCTGACTCCTGCAGCTCCCTCCAGGAGCCTGCTACCCCCCCCAAACCAGTACTAATGAAAACGAAAAAACAAAAAACGAACCGACTAATTTTGCGAAATTTCGCGAAAAACGGAAACGAGCCGAAACAGACTGCCTCCGACACACGACAACTCGAAAACATCATTTTCCCTAGTCGTGCCCATCTCTAGTGCCTATACATCTCTCCTACATGGATCATTAGATGCTAGGGGAGGAGAAAAGCAGGTACACATAGCCTCCAGCAAAGACAAATGAAGCAGGATTTCTCCACTCTCTGTGTTTGTTGTGTTCAGGAATTTTCTCTGAGTCATGAATTCTTAACAGGAAAGATACAGTATATATATAAAGTTTGATAGCAGCTTTCCACCACATTCCCGGACGCTTGCCTCACTGATCAGCTCAGTAAAAAGTCTACAGCACTACTCTACAAGCTCATGCTAAAAGGAGAGCAAGTAGTTAGTCACCTATTATTATTGCATTAAAATGAAGTACATATAATTAGTTGAGGCAAGTATAATAACAGGGTTCACAAAGCTCAGATGTTTTTCCTGGCAGTGACACACTTAGGATGCACATGCTGCATGGTTAATCATTCCCTGAGCTGTCATTGCTTATCATCACACCAGATAGGGCAAACTCTAGTACCTATAGCTCTGTGGCTGGTTTGTTTTCTTTCTCCTCCCATTCAAGGATGCAGAGCTCACATTACAACTCTAATAAGAAAGTAGTACCCTTCCCTGTGAGAAAAGCAATCTGTGATGTTTCCCAGACCCGACAAGTGCTTTGTCTTGAATGGCGTGTAAATACAATGCTAACCCTTAAAGGCTGAGGACAGGAGTGCAGGATGGCTCAGTACTAAACTGTAAGTATGCCAAAAAGTTGCAGATTTCAATGGATTTTGGCACGTTGGATTGTTTCTCCCCGCCTTCCCGCAAGGATCAGAAGCATGCCAAAATCATGACTCCCTGGAGCTGAGCTCACCAGTGAATAAATTAGATTTCAAGATGAGAAAATGGTTCAACATGCCCAAGTCTACAAGACACTCAAACAAATAAAAATGAGCTATTACTGGTGTTAAATAAAAGTAGGTGTATGATTTGGCCCTCATCCTTTTCATGTGATGTGATGTTTTGTGAGAGCCAAGTTCTCATTATCTCAGAGGATTCCATCCTGTCAGAACCACCTCAAGTGGAGTCTTTCAAAAATTATGTCACCACAAAGTTTTGGAGACTTGGGATGTCTTAAATGTCAGAATTCCATAAATTCTGTGTACTTGAAATTGTACTCTGGTTTGACTCTGTGACACTGTTCTTTCCCAGCGTTGCAGGAGTCACTTCTCTGCGACTTGTTCCCAAATGGGCGGAATAATTTAATGCTGAGTTTAGGAAAGTCCTATTTTTGGTTCTTTGCCATTAAGGTCAAAACCATGGGCACTTTCATCCAAGCTACAAGAACTCCTTTCTGTAATACATTCTTCCAAAATGGCACAGATTTATAACTGGGAAATGTATCGCAGTGGTGTGCCTCAGGCTTTTCTTCAGGTACTCTAGTTCCAAATGCACAAAATTCAGGTACTCTACTTCCAAATGCACAAAATTACAGGAGACATCATGAGATGAAACATTTCCTCCTCCCCATCCTCCATTATGTGTGGTAACTGATGCCGTCTCATGTTAGCCCTATTCAGCACAACAGCCCGAATACAGTCACTAGGAGAGCGTCAGCGCAGTCCTTCTCCATCATCACATCTCCTACGTACAGAGGTCTGTAACTGCAGATAATAGGATTTTCACTGTCTGTGTGCACTGTCCGTTTCAGCCAGGACCCCAGAAACTCAGTGTCATGGAAACTCCATGGATGGGGACAGCAATGAATCAGGGGATGCAGTAGGGCAGAGCTAAGGGAAGCTCCCATCCCTGGCTCATCCGGGGGCGGGGCGTGTTTGCCCGCCAGTCCTGGACTTTTGGCGCCAAATCGGGCACCCATCCAGGTACTTTTGCCCAGGGACGGGAGCCTTCAAAAGGCAGTTCCTGCCCCGCCCCTGCCTCTTTGTATGGTATGGGTATTCAGGTAGGCCCGAGTAAGTCACCCTTAAATTGAGAGTTTAAACAAAGCAAGAATCTTAATATCAGGTAATCACGAGGGCTCTGAGGGGCTAGCAGATTCTCCTACCTGACACAATGCTGAACAGGTGGGCAGCATCTGGCCAGGGGTGAAACTCCCTGAATACTAATTGGTTGGAACAGGATAGTCCCAGTTGATTACCTGCTTGCCCTACGTAACAGATCCCCCTTTACAGGTTATACCTGTGTTGGTTGAATTAAGTTGAATTGTTAATAAATTGTGGCCCAATTAACCCATAACAATTTGTCTCACCTATTATTTCCGGGGCTTGGGGGGCAAAGCAAGCATTCATTTTTCCACATGATGAGTCTCTCCGAAATATACCGTAATGCCTGAAGAGGGTACATGTGATGGCTTGTGTCCACATTCCTGGTTGTAGCCAGGGCAGCTGGGAAGATCAAGCACCATGTCATATATGCCTTTGATATCTGATGCTTACCAAACAGTACATTTTTATGAAAGCTGTTCTGTCTTGCAGAATTACAAGCTTGCCCATTCACACACACTAAATTTAGGCAAAGAGTTTTATTTCATTTTCCTAAAATCCACTGCACATCCTTGAGGGCTGCATCAGAGGCCTAGGGCCAGTCATCTTACACATTGTGCACTTCCATCATGAAATTAAAAACAAGAAACAAACCAAAACCCCACACAATTATTTTATATGAAAAATACGGGGGGGGGTTGCATATAAACACTGAAGCATTTTCTGTTTTTAGTGTTCATCTCAAGATGTTATTCAGTTTAATGGCTCTGGGTTTTCCCCCCAAAGCAGAATGCTTTCAGAATGCCACAGACCTTGCTCATAGTTCCAGATGTACACAGACACTCAGCTTTCAAAAGCATTTAGGATATTAAATGCCCTTAATCATTTTAATAGCGGCTGTAATTTTAGGAGAAGCAGCCCTGTCTTTTTCTAAACTCCTGCCTGATAGCCCATTAAAGGCTGTGAAAAACTCTCCAGGTTCTCCAGCAAACTCTTGGCATGCTGAAAATCCAACCTTATAAATCCACTTCTTGAAAATATCCCGAGGGCTCCATACTTTGAAAAGTCGGGTCTTTCCCACCTTGCCCCACAAACGTTCTGTGTACGGCATGTATATGAAGATGGCTGTTTCCATTCCATAGGAGTATGAAGGCATGACCAGCTTTCAGAAACCTGGCCACCCTAGGAAGCAAATATGTTGTCCGGAAGGTGTTGGCATGTAGAGCTGTATGTATCATGCAGCCTGCCCTGTGACCCTGTAGCCTGTCCCTTGACTCTCACCCTGGCAGTAAGTTTCAAATGTCACACTGTATCAGGAATTAGGACCTCCCAGAGTTCCTTTGGGAAGTCGGGCAGTATATAAATGGAAATGATAGATAGATAGATAGATAGATAGATAGATAGATAGATAGATAGATAGATAGATAGATAGATAGATAGATAGATAGATAGATAGATAGATAGATAGATAGATAGATAGGAGGGCTGCCATCATTATTTTTCTTGAGGCAGCAATTTTTTCTCCTTTCCCTCTTTGTTACAGAATTTTAAATTTCTCTAAAAAAATTTGCAGAAAAAGTATAAAGGTCCACAGAGGAGACTGGTTACAAGTTTTCCATTCTCACCCCCTTTCTCACTGCACTTACAGTCTCAATAACACACTCCAAGACATTTGTAGGAGAATTTAAAAAAATACAGTTTCTGGAAATTACAGCCTTATTTATTGCACCCATATTTAGCAACTAACTGAACAAATCAGCACTAAACAAGCAGCACTGCCAACAAGCGAGGAAAAGGAGCACTCAGCAGCAGAGAGGTGGGGCTCACTTTGAATTGAAAGGCTGGAAGGAGTGATTGTTTAGTGCTGGATAAACTATAATCCCAGCCCAGCAGAATCCCTCCCAGTCATACAAACTACAGATACCATCCAAGGTTGCCAACAAAACTCCAGCAGCCCTTCTCAAACTGGCATATGGACTCCCAATTGAAGTACCATCTTGCTATACCAGTTCCTGGAGCTGTCTCTCCAAAAAAGCTTGGTCAGGATATCTGCCGTCATCTCTGCCATGTCACAGTAGATCAGCTGTATGAGACCTTTGTTGGTCAGGTCAAAAACCAAGACGTATGTCACCCCCACACACACACACGTGTTTTGGTGTGTGTGCACATTGCTGTTCTCACCTTGCGACAGCTTGATGCAGTTCTGGTTTTCTTCCCATCACCTAGATTGGCATCTCTTCATTTATCCCAAAGTAATTCAGCAGCATCTCAAGTCATAGCAGTTCTCTGTGTGCTTCAGCTGCAGCAATTTATCCAGACTCTGTGGAAGACAAAGGCACAGCATTTTGTTTGTGGCTAGCCCACAAAACAGGACCATCACCATGACTGAAAAGAAAAACACTACAGGACTTGTGATGTGTGCTGTCCTCTGCCAAGTCCGCATTTGCCTACCCCTACAAGCTGTGGGTTTTTACGAGTTGAAATTCTTACTTAATGTCCATGGTTTTTTCCCCTATAGTTAGTTACCATTTTCACAGCTGTCCTATCACTATGTGTTCCTGAATGTACTTTTTTGCTTAATATTCCTACAACAATAGATATAGCTAGCCTGGTACTAATTGTGAGTACAAAAGCTCACCTACTGCAGTTCTGTATTTACTATTATCTCAGTTTTAATGTCCAAATAATATGTTGCATCCCTAACTCTTTGATTTCTGCCTCTTTATTAAAATGGTGTGCAATCTCTTTGTACTCCTTTTTCCTTTGAGTAGCTGCAATTAATTCTCCTAGATAGGCAAGGATACAGGTTAAATGCCCTGCAAAACCCGGGGGGGGGAGGGGAGGCCAAAACCGTATGGCACCTTAAATACTGTTATATTTTAGTGTTAAATGTCCTTTCCTGCTTCTATACAAGCACTGGTCTGCATCATCTTGCTTGAAGCCTTGTTGCAATAGTATGCATGTGTCCCCCACCCCACCCCACCTGCTTCTCATTCCGGGCCCAAACAGTTTGTTTCATTCCATGCATACCTTTCTTTGGTTTTGATACAAAATTAGGGTATTTTTGAGTTGATGAAGCCCGGGGCCTGTTCCATATACAGCTCTTCTGCAATGTCTCCATCCAGAAATGCAGTCTGGACATTGAATTGTTTGACTTAACATATTTTTGGAGTCTGCCACATTCAGGACCATTTCTCTGTGTGTGCACCGCTTCTCTCTCTTCCTTCACAACTTTTCTCCACATAGTAGTTGTTTCACCTGCAGCATCTATTCAATCTCCTCCCAAGATACTGGCTCATTTATCTACAATGACCCTGTGAGTTAGGACCGGTGAGGAGCTAGTACATGTTTGCTGGGTCGCAACGAGTGTCTGATGGATGGTTATGGAGCATCTTGTGACACAGATAACTCTTCCAGTTCAACAGCCTTGAGATCTCCATCTGTGTCCCCTTCTCTTGTATTGCTCTAAGTTTGTGTATCACTGTCTTCCTGCTCAGGTTGTAGAGGAACTGGCACAATCTCATCCAGTCTTCTGTTCCTCCTTTTATTCATCAAAATGAGCCACATTATGCTGATGCCACCTGTTTTTAAGTTCATAACTTTATATCCTTTGCTGGCAGGAATGCCTGGCAGCGAGGAAAGGAGATAAGGAGGCCAAAGTAAACATGGATAATCCTGATCTGGATCCCCCCCCCCCCGTGCCCTTGGTAGTAAATGAAAGCAAGAGGGGTTGCTACATGTTACCCAATTAATATAATATTTTGATCCCCAGTCTCGGCTACTAAGGAGGTCAGATTGGAAGATATACTTTTCATGATCTCACAGTCATATGTTTTTAACCTGAACTAATGTTTGAGTGATCCTTCAACCTCTATCCTCTGATCTTTGAAGATGTCAAATGAGGCTTAGCTTTGCTAAAATCATTTTCTTTCAAAAAATCAAAACCAGACTAGTCTCTTTTTTCCCTTGGTAGCACTGCTTTCTTTAGAAGAAATAGACTCAGTTGTTCTGCTACATCTTGGTAGTATGAATAACAAACATATGGCTTGTTGTGCTGTTATATCGTAATAAGCAAACTGCATGTACACAAAGAAATGTATTTAGCTTTTTATAGAGAAAAGGGCTATTGTCATTCTGTTTATGCAAAATGCAAGATCCTAAAACAAATATCAGAAATGCCTATTAGTTAATTCCGTTCATATACTCTAAAATCTCTCCTATAATTGTTCCTTCTGGGAAGGAAGCATGTTTGTCATCAAGTGATTTTTGTTTCCTCCTCAGATCTCAGGAAAGTTACTTTTCAGAAGTACTGTATACTCTTAGTCTATAACACTTCATCAGTATACTTTCTGAGGAATTCTGGGAGCTGAAGCCCTAACCAATACTTATCCATGCTCTGGCTTCAAAATCCAATGTGATTTTTAATTAGGATTATCTAAAATGCTTTGAATCAGTTACTACATTGTAGGACAAGTACTAGTTTCTTGGTTTATTTTCTACAGTCAGTTGGTTATAAATACCCACCCATTTCATTGTTGGCTGAAATCTCACCTCCGCCAGCCTGGGGTTGGTTATCACTGAGCTCAGCAGTACTTACTTTAGAGTAGGCATGTGAAGGAATTA
Source organism: Phrynocephalus guinanensis (assembly GCA_037367245.1). Lineage (NCBI taxonomy): Eukaryota > Metazoa > Chordata > Lepidosauria > Squamata > Agamidae > Phrynocephalus > Phrynocephalus guinanensis. The sequence continues at coordinate 47,373,892 of CM074736.1, read as the reverse complement.
TTTCACAAACCACAGCCTCCACACCCACAGGGCCGGCGCTAGGTCTTTTTGCGCCCTAGGCGGCGGGTGGTGGTGGCGGTGGGGCCCCCGTGTGTGGACGGGGCGGCAGTGGGGGGGCGGCTGGATGGGGGGTGGGGGCCGCGGGCGGGCCGTGGGGTGGCGGCAGGGGGGAAGTGCAGGTGGGGGCTGCGGGTGGGGGGCGCAGGCGGGCGGCGGCGGTGGCGGCAGGGGGGAGGTGCGGGGGGACCGCAGGTGGGGGGGCAGTGGGCGGGCAGCAGCGGCGGCGGCAGGGGGAGACACGGGGGGCAGCGGCAGCAGGGGGCCATGGGCAGGCGGCAGCAGGGGGGAGGCACGCGGGCGGGCAGGCGGCACCGGGGGCAGCTGCGGGGGGCAGCAGGCTAACCAGCAGGGGCGGTGGGGGTGGCACCACCTCTCCATTTTGGCACCCCCTGTCCATTTTGGCACCCTAGGCAACTGCCTAGCTCGCCTTAATGGACGTGCCGGCCCTGCACACCCAATAGGGTCAATTGACCTCAGAAAGCTAAGACAATAGCAATTTTCATTTGCTTCCAAGCTCTTGGGTTAAGGGGGAAAGAGATAATTTTCTAGTTACTTCAGAAGAATCAACCCCAGCTTTCTGAAATACTACCCACATTAAAAGCAAAATCTGTGTGTGAGAGAGAAAGACACTTAGTTGTGTCAGCTGTAGGTCCTCTGTTGGGGATAGGAAGGTCTGGATCCAAAGATACTCTGCCCTATTCCTGGGGCATCTCTCACTCTATCAGCCATTGGAAGATCAGCAGTGAATATACTAGGAGCTGCTGGAACTGACACCCCCTCCCCTTTGGCAGAGCAGCCCTTCCACACTCCCTGAGGGGATCAGGATTGGTGCTCGTTAGGGATGGGCTCAAAATGAAAAACGAAATGCTGCTTTGTCATTTCGTTACGTAACAAAGCGAAACAAAATGAAATGAAACAATGAAGCAGCATTTTGTTACAGACGTTCAATTTTCCATTGAAATGAACCATTTCGTTCCATCTGTAAAATGGTGGCTTACCTGCAGGTGTTCGGCCACCGCTGCTGCTGCTGGGACCGCCCAGCCAGGCCGGAGAGGGTGAGTGTCTGGCAAGCTAGCCTAGGACGCTGCCGGAGCCTCTACTTCTGACACCAGAACCACTGCTGCTGCAGCAGGAGAGGGCAAGCGGCCAGCAGACCAGCCTAGGCCCACTGGAGCCCCACCAGCCTAGACTGCCACCAGAGCCCCACCAGCCAGATGGGCAGGCCAGCCTAGGGCCCCTCACTGCCCGAGTCACTATGGCTGCTGGCGGAGGTAGAGTCGCCACCAGCCAGCTGGGCAGGCTGGCCTAGGGCCCCCCGTCACTGCCAGAGTTTCTGCAGCTGCTGATGGAGTCACCATCAGCCAGCTGGGCAGGCCGGCCCAGGGGCCCCTGCTGCTGCCACCGGAGTCACTAGCACCCAGCTGGGCAGGCCGGCCTAGGGCTCCCTGCCGCTACAGCCTTTGGACTCACAGCCGCTGCTGCAGGTAATGAAAAGTTTCATTTTGTATGAATTTTTGTGCCATAAGCTAATTCTGACATGATTACCCCCTTTGGGGTTTTCCGGATAGAGAATACTCAGAGGTGACTTACCATTCCCTTCTTGTGGGGCATCCTAGGACTGTGCAGCTGGCCCAGGGCCATGCAGGCTGGTTCTTTTTGCAGGAAGGCACAGTGGAAGATCAAACTCCCAGCCTCTGGCTCCGCAGGCAGATATAAAAACTGCTGATAGCTGGCAGATTTTATATCCAAGGTAAAAGGGCTGGAGCATCCATAAATGGTAGTATAGGAGAGAACACTCTCAGGATGCTGAATGAAAGTTTATTAAAAGTTTATTAAAAGAGCCCAACGCGTTTCGGCCCAAATGGCCTTCTTCAGGGACTTTTTCACTGTGCTCAAAGAAACTCTGGAAACAGTTTAATGTCTTGCTTCTCATTTTATATCCAGCCAGCTTTAGTGTAATGCCTTATTTTGTGTTTTATTTATTTCATATTTAATTTTTATTGGTTTTGTCTTGTTTCCTACAGGGAGAAAGCCAAGCAAAAATTATTAAATTAAAAAAACTCCAACTTACATTACAAGAAATAGTCACTATGTATATGTGATTTAAAATGACAGTACTTATTAATTTTTTGCAGGATAGGAGCCTTTTTTTAACCTAATTAATATTTTGACTTTTATATTTCTTTTCCTTGACACTTTAATATATTCTGGATGCTGTGATAGATTTTAGTATTAAAGATAACAATATATGTGTGAGGTAATAGCTATTTGAAATATAAAATTGTCTTTTATTGTTTTGAAATACTTAGGTAGCTGAATTGTTTATGCTTTTGATTGGAACTTGAGATGAAATACCATGACCCATATTAATGCCTCCAAACCTTAAAAAATTAAGCATCATTTTAAGAACCTCCTCAGAAATCAATGAGATTATAGAATGCTAAAGACTGGCTAGGTATTTCCCAGGTTCTTCTGACAAAGAATAACTTTTCCTGTGGCCATTCTGATGAAAAACTATCCATTAACGTTTACCTCAGAGGTATCATATACTACAACTTAGGGTTTCCGTTGCCACATTTTACAACAGTAGTAATGCAAGAATTTACTGCCAATCTTATTGGGTGAGACAACACTGTGCCATTTTATGAAGCCATTAAACACCTTGAAATTTTCCCACATTGAACATCAAGGTTACTGTGTTTCCAAATGTTCCCTGGCCCTGCCATTTGTGTTGTTGAACCCTCTCGAGTAATAAAATTATATAGTTTGACCAGATATTCGGTAATCCTGGGAGATGTCACATCTGGACAATGTTCTGAGTGCAATAGAATACCTTAGAAATGTCATTGTCAAAATGAAACATCACTCTATCACCAGCGCTTGTTAGCTGGGAACACCTGGTTTACACAGAGCAAGGTTATTAAATTTCTCTTTCACAAAGAAAGCTTTCATGGGCCATTGAGGTCTTATTTTTTTATGACCTAGATGAAAGTTTAAAATGGGACACCACAGAGGCACAATTGTTTTGGTTGCAGATTACCTGATATTTGAAGTATAAGAATAATTTATGCAAAGCCTTTTAGAAAGAAAAAAAATGATTTGGGAACATAATACCCATAACTGAATCTTTACACCAACATCTTCTAGCAAACGTGTCGTGTGTGTGTGTGTGTGTGTGTGTGTGTGTGTGTGTGTGTGTGTGTGAGAGTGTGTGTGAGTGAGAGAGAGAGAGAGAGAGAGAGAGAGAGAGAGAGAGAGAGAGAGAGTTGTGTCATTACAGTCCTGTCCCATAGATTTGCTGAAAAGCATCTTGTGTTAAGTTCTGTTTCCAAAGACCAACAGATCTGGCCCTCAAAGTAGATTTCATCATACATTTCTGTAAGACATTTTGAACTATGGCCAAAATCCTGTTAAATAAATTATGCCTATAGTAAGGGTGATATGTAACCAACAGAGGGGAATTGTCTGTAATTCAAGGATTACTGTTTCAGTTCAAGGGCTCCCTCAATTTGCCTACAATAATACAGATTGCACATGAGTGGAAGGCAGTCCTCAATTCTTCTCTTGTTGAAAACAATTCAGTCAACATACTTTTGACCTGCTTTTTGGAAGATGAACAACGTACTGTACAGCTTTGGACTGGGAATAGGAAAATCAATATTCTAGTCCCCACTGAACAATGAAACACACCGATTGACCTTCTTTTCACAAGCTAACCTTCCTCAAAAGATTGCTGTTAGGTTGAAATAGAAAGAGACCCAAAGTTAGTTGGAGAAAAAGCCAGATTCCTTAAAAATAACTAACACATAATTAATAATAATGGCCTACACAAAAACTGTTTCTTCAAACTGTTTTATCACTAGTTATGATATTTTTAAAGAGTCTGATGTGCATACCATATCACAACTTCAACATGATCACAATTGTTTTTTAATGAAAATGGAGTCTCAGTATGTAAATACAGAGCTAAAACTTTATTTATATTTGTGCAGCTTTCCCTCTTTGCCCAGCTTTGCTAGGTAGCAGTCCTTACAGGGTGTTTTCTGGGATGATGTGAAGCTTGAATCAGATAGAATTTAGAATTCGCTGTAGGCCAGGCATGTTCAAAGTCAGGGCTGGGGGCCAAATGTGGCCCGTTTTCAAATTTCAAGCGGCCCGTGGCCTCTTCTGCCCTCTGGCTCAGCCTGTCACGCATCCCAGCCAGCTGGCCCCTCCCCATACTGGAAGGAGGCATCAGTTTGCAGTTTTACAGTTTGCCTGACCTCCCTGCCTCTTTCCATCCCCCCAGCCACCTGTCCAGCCTACCCACACCCACCTCCTTTGCTCCAGTGTCCTCCCTGCCTCCTTGGATGTCCTAGAGGCTTGTCCAAAGTCCAGCCCGGGAGCCAAATGTGGCTGAATGGTTGGCCCCCTCAAATTTTCACCTCACCAAATCTGGCCCTCCTTGCCAAAAGCTTGGACACCCCTGCTGTAGACTGTGGAACACTGATACACACATAGGACTATATTTATATGAGCTTCTTCTTCACCTTACAGCAGAAGGCAAATCAGGTTGGAATTCTGTTTGCAACCTCACATGCTAATTGGAATTTGTGTGACTGGGCTACATACATGTTTATTTGCATGTATGTGGCTTCCCCCCTAATGCAAATGAAAGGTACAGGGTCATAACTGACTGGTTGCCTCTTATTTATGTGACTATATCAAGATTGCAATTAGTTTTTTGAAAAACCAAAATTTCTTTTCATGCCATGATCGCAACATCTCAACCAGCCCCCTCATTTACACCCATATTTATATATATTTTTAAAAAAATCTCTTAAAATCCTGCCAACTAGACAAATGTCCCTGTTCACTTAAGTTCTTCCTGAGTCAGTAGACCTGTGTCTCACCCATCCTCTTGTGAACACAGGAATGGTTTGCGTTACGGCAGAGGAAAAATAGTCTCCTATCTAGAAAATCTATCCACATTGTGAACAAATATAGACATTGAGTAAAATGCTCAAACGCATGACCCTTTTCCAGGATTTTGTAGTGGTACTTCTGAAACATAAAAGGCTACCTCACTGAATACCTTAATGATTGGGTCTGTGCAACTTGCTTGATTCAATCCCAAATCCTAAACTGAATCATGCAAATTTAGATTTGTTTGGTCCAAACGGGATCAGAGGTCCAAATATGACTGGATTGATATGAAGATTGACCATTTTGAAATGAGTTTTTGGAAATGAAACTTAGATCTGGACCTCCAGAAGTTGAATCATGGCAACCGGACTTCTTTTCTTGTGTTTCACTACTCATCCAAGTAGCTTCGTCAGTCTGAGGAAAGTTAGTGGTGAGGCTTCCAATTTATAGTTCACCTTGGTTTCACACCATCCTGGTCTGACTAAACACCTAATGAGCTTATATTCAGACATTGCTAGAATGTTTTCCAGACAGTTTTGTTAGGCTTCAGTGGCAGTTTCTGGTTTTTCCCCCTTCATCTTTGCTAACCAGTTCAATGAAGTAAGTGTCCTCAGGGTTTTTGTTTTGTTGACAGACTAATTCATTGTTCTCTCAAAATGAACAAACAGACAAATAGAGCTTTGCTGCTTTTTTAGGTAGTGGAAGACTCTTTCTCAAAAGGCTTCCAAGTGTTGTCTAGCCTTTTAAAAGGTCTAATAAATATTTAAATATTTTCCACCTGGCATTTGCTGTCAACTCGGCAACGTTAATGGAACTCATATTGCTAAAATTGCATGCAACCTTTAGAAACATCATGTATCAGTTTCCTTTTAGTAAAGGTAAGAGAACAATGTAGTCTGAAACAAAGGAATTGATTTTGATGGCAGGCCAAGGTCGCTTCCTGATGTAAACTTTACAGACAGAAGGGTAGCCCACCTGTTGTCCCTTTTGTTTACAGCTTGTGTGAATGCAGCCCATTGCATTATTAGCCATAATGGGCCTATCTTGTGGGAAAATATAAAATAATCAAATATTGGTTTAAAAAATGCATGTCTGCATGCTGAAGAGGTATTGTTCTCTGCCTACAAAAGCACAAAGAGCCCCAAGATGAATAATGCAGGAAACAGATCAAAGGGTGATGCATCCAGCCCATTAGACTTTTCGCTAGGAAAACCTTGGAGATGAAATCCCTGGCTGAGCCTTAGATCCATGAACAGCTTTTGGCAAGTCAATACCAGTCAACTCTGGCACAAAACAAGAATGTTAATGACCGTCTTTTGAGCCAACAGATATCTTGCCAGTAACTTAGCCTCTGAAAGCATCGTCCGGGTATGTGTAAAACATCCAAAAGGTAAAATTGTAAAACAAAATGAGTTGAAAGGAGGACAACATCTGCTGGCAAGATCAGGTGCTTTTAACTCGCCTCTCTTTTATGTCAAGATAAGTGATTGTGCAAACAAAAGAGAAGATAGGCAGCGGTCCCAGGAGAATAACCATCTCCTGATTGTGAATGCTAGCCATCACAGAGTGCTTTGTGGAGGGAGGCCAAAGAACAGATTAACTGGAACCACTGATGAAATGAAGGTTCCATGTGTGCCTCACTCATTTTGGCAATTGGACTCCAGCCTTTATACGAACTCCAAAAGTACTGCTTTTCTACCTGCAATTTTTAAAATCTGTGACCAAGTGGACGATCAGTTGACCATTGATGGACTCTGCTTCTTGCTGGTACTGTCCTTATCCTGGGCTTAGCAGTGCACTCCTGGGCTTAGCAGTGCACATTACTGGGCTTAGCAGTGCACTCATAGGTGGCTATCCAACAGCCTACACTCCTTCCTGTAGGACATTGGAAGATGGACAGAAGTTTAAGGCTTTTGCTGAAAGTGCTGTAAAAATAACTTCCAAAGGAAGAGAGAAAGATGGTGTAACAGAACGTCCATCTGCAGGGGGAGATGGGATTTTGGTATAGGATGGGGTCCTGTCACAGGAAACATTCACCAAGATCCCAATGGTCATTTCCACATGTAGATAAATTACACCATAGAGACATTCCCCATTTCAGAATTTAGGGGGCTTTAAGTTTTGTTTTTGCTTTTGTCAATTTTTTAAGATATAGATATAAATATAGATACAGTATAGGTATATACTGTATATATACTCCCCGCCTCAACTCACATGTCAGCACATTCTATAGTTGATTCTGCTTCAAGGGTCATGTGTTTATAATTTAACAAGTCAAGTAGAGAAGCCCGGCGCAGGAAAAGTAGAAATTGCAGCACAGAGTGAACTGCAGAAGATGGGGATAAGATAGTCTGATTGTTCTTCCACCATTGCAAAAAAATATAATTTTTTTTAAAGTGGACACAGACATACACTTAGATATCACAGGAGTCACTGTAATGTCATCCAGTACAGCCTGCTGGATCTGTCCTCGTTGCTTAGTTTAACATCTGTTTTTGACACCTTAAACCATATGAGATTTGTTGCCTATGTATCATCTTAATGGTTAATCTTGTGGTTGGGCATGTATTAAATCTAGCTTTATCTCCATAATCATTTCTTTTTTGCCATGTGCAGATCAAGGATTTCACTTTCTTTTCTTGAAATAATGGCCAAACTCAAGGCGTAATACCAGCTTCTATATATCTTTGATTATGTTCGAGTCTTCTTGAAGTGTTGATTGTGTCATATGGCTTTCATTTTCCTTTGTGCTCTGATGATATTCAGACCTGTGGTTGCTTTAACCTTTCCTACTGAGGTCAGTAACTGTATCTTTGAGTGTCTTAACAGCTGTCTCCTGCTGAACGTTTTATAATTTTTTGACATTAAACATGGACAATTTGGAACTTTTGTTAATTGGCAACAGCAGCTTTCATTGCATGCTTGGATCATATTTCACATAACAAGTTCAATAACTCCTGCTGGGAATCTCAGCAATATTTTTGCACCAAATACACTCTTATCTAAGTCTTATATTCCTTTATTTCCCAGAAATAACATAATTTCACTATGTATTAGAAATATTCAATTCATTAGCCCATTAGAAAAGCAAATTCATTCATTCATTTTATTGTTCATTCATGGCTGTGTTGGGTTGGACTACCATTTTGGTTCTTTTCATCCATGAACTATTTTCATCGATGACCACCCAATAAGTAGCATCTGAGAGAGGGAGTAGCATACAATCCATTCACAAAAAAGAACTACTATCATTTGGTTCCCTCTATCTAGAATGCTGCCTGACTTGCTTGTGCGGACTTAGAGTGGATGTCTGTGCATGAGGGTGGGTGGCAATTATAAGGGGTGGTGGCTCAGCAGACTAAGGCTCCGAAAACTGTTGGCTGCAAAGTTGTCAGCTTGGTGGTTCAAATCCCAGGTGCCATGCAGTGGAGCAAGCTCCCTCTGATAACCCCATCTCCTGCCAACCTAGCAGTTCAAAAGCATGTAAAATGCAAGTAGATAAACAGGTACTTCCATAAAAAGCAGGAAGGTAAAACAGTGTTTCCTTGCAACCATGCCGGCCACGTGGCCGTGGACTTGCACAACACTGGCTCTTCGGCTTGAACACAGAAATGAGCACCGCCCCTAGAGTTGGACATGACTAGCATGCATGTGCGGGGGAAACCTTTTACCTTTTACCTATAGTCATTCAGACACACTACACTACACTACACTACACTATTGATCCTGAAGTTGGTCAATCCAGGAGAGTTATATGAGGTGATGGCTAGGGAACCTCTCAATACTCTGTTCTGACCTGACTAAGCATTGCTTTCAGGGAGTCCCAGTGTGCAACATGTACAGTTCAGTTTACATAAGCAGACTTTTCAGGCCCACCACACGAATGTAGATGATCTGGATGACAGTTCTTTTAGGGGCCACTGGGATGGAATAATGAAATGAAGAACTGCCGCTAGAAATCTCACACCCAGAAATAGGCCAGCTGAATGACAGCTGTCCTAATTTTTAGGTGTACAATTCTTCATTTACCCGACTTGTTCTGAGCAGGATTAAACGAGCAAAGATAGACTTCCACAGTACATTGGTCAGTTGTGGTTTTCTTTGGTCAAGTTACCACCACAGGCCTGTGTTTTCAAGCTTCCAAGGGCCTGTCACAGGCCATTAAACACATTTGGTGTTTTTTTTTCTCTCTTTTGGAACATTAGTAACCTATATGTGGTTTTGGTTTTGAGATTAGAGCCAAAGTGATCATTCAATATTTAGCACTTTCTTTCTCTGTCTACATTAAAAGCATTCTTAACTATTCTAATGATATTCAGCATGTTTTGGCAGGGAATGTGTCTTGGGCCTTTAGTCGCCTGCTTTTGGACACAAACCTTGACATTACTTCCTAAGAAGCGTTACCAAACTTTTTTTCCTGTTCTTCTAAACTAAAACCAAATTTGGCTTTGATGTCCTTTTTCAAGAAACTGCCTATATTATTTGTCAGGGTATTACATAACCCAATTACCGTAATAATGGATTGTTGTAAATGTATTTTTGTGGTCTTATTAGAATCCCCCCCTATTTTTGGCTTGTCAGGCCAAGGAGTTTACAAGGTTATGATAAAAGGAGAAAGAAAACAAGCATACGGTAGACTGATTTTTCAGAGTCTACAGAAATTAGCCTTCTTATTTTTAGAAGAAATCTTCACTGGTCTGTTCATTGCTCATCTTATCTCATCCTGGAGACCATTGACTGAAGCCAAGGGCACCTCGTCATCCTCATTCTGTTTGTAAAAACCACAGAAATGAGTAGCAGAATGAATTAAATTTGGCTTAGTGGGCTAATTCGGTTACTTCAGTAATGGAGATAAGAGGACATCTTCCACCACATTCAAGTGTAGGAAGGGGTACCTGGCATTTGCAGCATTGTCTACAGCAGAAATATCCAAAGTTCGGCTCTCCAGAGGTTTTGAACCACAACTCCCACAGTCCTTTGCCATTGTAAACATAGGTTTGGAATTCTGGGAGTTGTGGTCCAAAACATCAGGAGGGCCGAAGTTTGGACATTCCTAGTCTACAGACACATTGTTCCATACTCTCACTGTCTTCTATTTGGAGGCAAATATCTCATCCTCTTGCACAGCAGGCTCAGACTTAAATATCAGAATTTGTAGTGGGTTCAATTTAGGGCCAAAGTCCAGCAGTGGAGGTGGGCCCCCCCGGAACCTTAGTTTATAACTTACAAGATAAAGAGACAGGCAATTTCTGCAATTCCTTTTGCAATCATGGGAAAATCAAACCAGTAAAACATTGACCCAAATGGCTAATAATAATGGTTAGACAGCTACCACTATCTAGCAGTTTAGCCAACTACCCCTTCATTCTGGGAGCTCTTTAGCCAGCTCCCAGAAGAAAGGAGGAAGCCAATGTGCTTTCTATAAAACTGAATGTATTTTAAAGGAAATCAGAATTCACACGCCATTCAGACATAAAGGGAAGAAAATATTTTGTTGATGGCAAAAATGAATCAAAGGTTTTTGGGGATGGGGACAAGATTCGTTTGGGATGGCACAGGGCATCTGTGGGGTGAGCACAGGGCCCCTCATCCTACCACCCAAGGATGAGCCCTCCCACTCCAGGCCATTCTGCCCTCCTTCCCCTGCTCACTGGAAAAGGTAGGATCCTCCCCAATATCCAGAGTTTCGTGTATGCAAGGCACTTCCCAAGAATTTCAACAGAAGTGGTGGTGGATGACAGATTCTCCCATGAACATGCTAGTCCTAGAACAAAGAAAGAAGACATTTTCTGCATGGCACATCAGCTGTGAAAGGAAACACTCTCTTGAATTTCCCAGCCATGAGGGAATACATGAGGTATCTAATTTCAGTCCATCTAACACAGCATTGCCAGCTTTGCATTGGCAATGGCTTTCTGGGGTTTCAGGGAGAATTCTTTCCTAGTTATATCTTGGTGTAGTCTTCCATCCAAGTACTAACCAAGGTCAACCCTGCTTAGCTTTCAAAACAAGAGAAAAGAAAATATGTCCATAAGTGGTTTGTGAGATAATTTAGATGCCCAGCCCCACCTTCTTGCATTTGCTAATCCCTCCCTTCTTCATTCTCTCTCTCTCTCTCTCTCTCTCTCTCTCTCTCTCTCTCTCTCTCTCTCTCTCTCTCTCTCTGTCTGTCTGTCTGTCTGTCTCTCTCTCTCTCTCTCTCTCTCTCTCTCTCTCTCTCTCTCTCTCTCTCTCTCTCTGTGTGTGTGTGTGTGTGTGTGTGTGTGTGTGTGTGTGTGTGTGAGAGAGAGAGAGAGAGAGAGAGAGAGAGAGTAGGTGAAGGATGGAGGGAGAGAGAAGGAGCAAGAGAGACTGTCTAGTGATGATAGACAGAAGATGAGAGAATTATCAGGTTTGTGCTCCTTATGCAAAGGACACTAAATATGAATTGTTATTCTCAGATGCTGTGAAGTTACTTGCAAGGTCTAGTGACCCTGAAAGGAATTTGGGATACAGTATATGAGATGTTCTGGCCGTTATTTACCATTACCAACACACGAGCCTTGTGAGTTTCCCTACCTGAGCAGAGACTTGAATCTGTGTCTCCCGAGTCCTAATCTGACATTCTCTCCATTATACTCTATTGGTTCACTATAATTTAAATGTTCTTGAATGCGCAGACTGAGGAAATGTTGTAGGGAGCTTTCAAATCCCCATGAGAACTGTTTAATCCATTGAGAATTAGAAAATCCTTCCAAAGTACTTAAAAAGGTAAAGGTAAAGGTAAAGGTAAAGGTAAAGTATTTAAAGGTTGTTTAAAACCCAGTGAGTAACACTGAACTGACAGGATGACACTGACAACAAACAGATGCTGTCTGTCACAATAAGGCTTTGTGATCTTTGAAAGAAATGAAACATGTCCAGAGACTAAAATGAAAAAGAAGAAAGATGTGTGGTCCCTGTATAAAATCTAAAAACATGAGAGTATAATACTTTTACAAAACAACTCTTAAACAAACAGGCAAGCTTTCAGGTCCTGTGGGACTCTCTGTCAGGCTGGGCATTGCAAAACTAGAAGGAGAAAACAGAAAAGTCCAAAGAACATCCTGAATAATTTAAGGTAAAATCCCCAGATGGAGGCTGCAGCCATAAACTAGCTTAAGAAGTAGGTTTTACCTCAGGAGATGAAGAATCAATTGACTAACTTCATCACTGTAGTAGACTAAGGACTGGACTGCCAATCATTCAGTGTCATCTTCAGTGCTTTCTTTTTAACCATATAGAGCCTCTTGGGTTGGGAGTTAAAGAACCAGAAAATATAGCAAGAACCATGTTAGAAAAATTGGGGATTGAATTTACTTAGCTCACTAGACAAAGGATCAGTTAAGGGAAGCCACATTAAAAATATTGAGCAGCACACAGAAGATGGGCTTACTTTTAAACTCAGACTCCGAAGACTCAACATTTGACCTGAATGATATCGGACATTTGCCTGCCCTTCCCCAACTTGGCAAAGACCAGCATAATGAAGAGTCCTGCAAGGTTCAAATGCTTATGGGTTTTCAGATTTTAGTGGTCCATAAAGCACTACCCAACCTCATTCTGTTTTAAAATGATATGCATAGTGTTAAAGCACTACCACCACTGATTATGTTAAATTAAGTAGGATTTAGGAATCTGGTGAATATTGGCCAGTTTCCTACATTTAACTCACAGAAGGAGGAAGAAAAAAGAGCAGAGCAAAATGTTCTTTCATTTTGGCCTCATGAAGGCAGGTGGTAGTCCACCCAGCATTTAAGGTTGTGGATAAATGGATAGGCTCACCAGATGTTTCATACATGAAAAGACCATTGCATATTCTAGAACACTGCCAAAGGATGATTTTTTTTCCTTCCTGTTCTAGAAGATTCTTTTTCCAACCTCCACAAGTAGAAACCATCTTTTCCATTTAAAGTTTTAACTTAGCGTTCCTTGTGCCACCCAAATGGGAAATGTTTTCTACTTAGTATCAAACCAGGTAGAAGAAAGTTGGACTGGCTATGGATTCCAAGGTTCTGCCATCATTTCATGGTTCATAACACAACCAAGAGCTAGACAGCAGGTCTGAATGAGGAAGAACTGAGATTATGCCTTGGCTCTGTTATACACCAAACTCCTCAGGAGGGTTCAGCATCATTCCAGCATCATATAGTTAGGATCTAATTTTGGCCCATGAACAATGAAGAGCAGTTAAGCTAATAATAGATCTACATTCTAATAAAGCTAATATGGTCATGAGACTATTGTTTTGTTTTAGAAATGCATTAATGCTTGGCTCTGTCTGGGCCACCCACTAGCTCTCACCTACCCAACTATAACGGACTGTTGTGAGAACAAAATATTTCACTTAGGGTATGATAACATGGTGAAATAGATCACTAGTTGGACTGATTAATGAGATGCCCTCAATCCACTCCTGTCTGGTTTCAGGCCATGCCATGGCACAGAGATAGCATTTGGCATGCTGCAAGGTGACCTTCTAAGGGAGACCAAGAGGGGCAAAATGTCTCTGTTGGTCCTCCTTGATCTCTCAGTGGCTTTTGATACCATCAACTACAGTATCCTCCTAAGCAGGCTATCTAGATTGAAGATCAGTGGCCTGGTTCTGCCCTGGCTCTGATCTTTCCTGGAGGATCAGACCCAGAGAGTTCAGCTTGGTGAGATGATAGCCACCCTTTGGACTCTCAATTGTGGGGATGATCATCTCACCAATGCTATTTAACATCTGTATGAATCCACTAGCGGAGGTCATCAGGGCATTTGGAGCTTCATGCCATCAAATATTCAAATGACACACAGCTCTGTCTCCCCTTCCACCCATGATGATGCTGCCCTGTCCCTTGAATGGATGAGAGGAAATAGACTGAAACTGAACCCAGACAAGAAGGAGATCCTATAGGTGGGCGCTCCAAATGTCTGCAAATTGGGAACATCCCTCTCCTTTGCGGGAAATGATTCTCTGCAAAGGATGAGGTCTGCAGCTTGGGGATATTACTGGACCCAACACTATCCATGGAGTCACAGGTGGTGCCTGTGGCCCAGCCCACCTATTTCCATCTCAGGCGGATTGCCCAGATGCACCTTTACCTAGACATCAGGGCACTCACTACTTTGGCTCACGCAGTGGTAGTCTCAAGATTGGATTACTGTAATGGAACTGCCTTGACATGGAATTGCCTATGAGACTGGTACAGAAGTTTCAGCAGGTCTAGAATGTGGTGGCCAGATTACTACCCAGAGTGTGAAAATATGAAGACATCTCCCCTGCCCTGGCTTCATTGCAATGGATACTGGGTCGCTTCCCCACTAATGACACTAACATATAAAAGACCTAAATGGCTTGGGACCTCACTACCTGGCTGAAGGCCTTCTTTCTCAGAGATAATACCCATTCCTCTCAGACAGGGTGATCAAGATCGCTAACCCTCAGGGAGGCACGAAAGGAAATACAACAAAATCGAGCCTTCTTGGTAATCGCTCCATCTCTTTGGAATGCCCTTCTATCTGAGATATGTTTAGCCTCTTCCCTTGATTCATTTAAATGATCACTTAAAACCTGGCCCTATAGGCAGGCTTTTCCCGAGCCAGTGCCCATGTAAGACAGCTGTCAACAGCTAAACTTACCTAGTCCACTAATTCTTACTCCTATCACTCCTATCTTACTCATACTCCCTTTTTTATTTTTATCATAATAGCTAAATGGTCTGTTGCTGCCCAATATAATTTTTGTTACATGATTTTGTTCTTATTATGTCTTAAACTGTTAACCTGATTTAATTTCTCTTTGATTTCATGTTGATGATGTACATATTTATTTTATACAATGTATTGTATTTTTGTTGTTGTTGTAAGCCAGCCAGAGTGGTCATATGGTCAAATGGGTGAAACAACAACAACAGAAACAACAACAGCAAGAACAACAACAACAGCAGCAGCAGCAGCAGCAGCAGCAGCAGCAGCAGCAGCAGCAACAACAACAACAACAACAACAACAACAACAATAATAATAATAATAATAATAATAATAATAATAATAATAATAATAATAATAATAATAATAATAATAATAATAATAATAATAAACAGCAGCAGCAGCAGCAGAGTGGTAGATTGTAATCTATTTACTAAAAATGAGGCATGGAGAGATATGCTCCCAAATCCATGCACAACCTGGACCTTTCTGACCCAGCTGTTAGGTTTCAGCTTCATGTGATCAAGATGGACCAATCCCCTGGCAGCAGTAAGGGTCACTTTAAGGGTGATCGCTCCCTTTAAAGCAAGCCTTTCCACTATTATTAGCCATTCCCCACCAATGCCACCATCTGGTCACACACTCAGATTTTTAAATAAATAATTGAATATACACACACAAAGAAAGAGAACACACAGGCCCCAGCATGATGTGTGAAAGAATAGGGTGTGTGCGTGAAAAATCTTATTTATGATTTATTTAGACAATGTAATTTCACTTTATAAATGGCACTCATAATTATTCAGCTTCAAGGAGGCCAAAGGCACAATAAAGCTGTGATCTGATGCAATCTGGAGTAGAAGACTAGCCTTACCCACAGCAAGTAAAAGAAGCAAGAATGCGCACAGATGAAAGAACAAAATGAGACAAATAATTTAAATTACTATAATTATGTTCATGCTGGAGGGGAAATGATTTTGAACTCAGCCTTTTTTTTTCTCCTAGGGAAACCAGCAGAAATTTACAGGAGTCCTTGCAAAATCTGGTTCAGCACATACCACAAAGGGAAACAAAACACACTGGGAAATTCAGCAGTAATGATTAATGCACAACACTGAGAATCAGGGCCATTTCAGTAGGTTCATCTTCAGACACAAGTTGGATCCGCAAAACAAAGGGAAAGTGTGGTGGACTGGTGGACATGTTTACATCATCCCTGGGAGCAACTGCCTTCTATCCAGTCTTCATTCTTTAGCTCCTGTTGAGTCTGTTGTGGAGAATTTGCATGATACGGTAATTTGCAGACAAAATTGTTTGATCTGTTCTGACTTGTACACTCTGCTTAAGAAAGGCCCAGTGGGTATAATATAGGCTCCTACATGCCCATTGATGATGGATATTTTTCAGTTTGTGCTGCCAGAGGACGTGAACAGCATTCTTGGGAGACAAGAGAATCATCACAATCTGTCCTGTAAAAGCAGCTGGGGAAGGGGTCTGGTTGAGTGAGTTATGGCGACTTAGTCCTCTGCAGCAAAGTCGGATTCTAGTCTTCTAAAAGAGATAGTGCTGAAAAACTGGTCTTTCAACCCGTCCGTACTGGATAATCATGGGGCAGTCTCCATATTTCATTCTTCAGCAAGACACTGGATTGTGTGGTTGTTTCTCAACTGTAGGGATCAAGGATGAGACAAGTTTTCTAAATCCATTTCAGCCCAGCTGCAGACTTCCTTATGGGACAGAGATGGCTTTGTTTGCCTTGATGGGTGGCCTTCATTGGGAAATGGAAGGGAGAGTATATTGTTGCCAGTTGTAATAGACCGTCTAGGACAGGGGTGTCCAAACTTTTTGCAAGGAGGGCCAGATTTGGTGAGGTGACAATTCAGCTGCATTTGGCCCCCAGCTGCATTTGGCCCCCAGGCCAGACTTTGCACAAGCCTCTAGGACATGCAAGGAGGCAAGGAGGACGCTGCACC
Source organism: Phrynocephalus guinanensis (assembly GCA_037367245.1). Lineage (NCBI taxonomy): Eukaryota > Metazoa > Chordata > Lepidosauria > Squamata > Agamidae > Phrynocephalus > Phrynocephalus guinanensis. The sequence continues at coordinate 47,357,245 of CM074736.1, read as the reverse complement.
AACAGAGCTGGGGGCAGGTGGGCTGGGCAGGTGGCTGGGGGGACAGAGAAAGGCAGGGAGGGCAGGCAAACCATAAAACTGCAAGCTGACATCTCCATCTGGTATGGGGAGGGGGCAGCTGGTGGTGATGCATGATAAGCTGGGCCGGTAGGGAGAAGAAGCTGTGGGTCACTCGAAATTTGAAAACAGGCCACATTTGGCTCCTGGGCCTGACTTTGGACATACCTGATCTAGGATCTCACAGTATACTTAATCATGATGGTATCTTTTTGGGTCATCTTTCTGAGATGGGACTTGAAGGCACTGCTTAGCAATGGATCTGGTCCTTACTACAGGGATACACTTAGGAAGCAGCGCTGAGCAGTTCCTCTTTGAAGCCCTGGTCTTTACTCCAGAGGGCTCCTCAACAAACATACATAAGAAACTGTTAGGAGAGGTTGTCCGGCATCTTGAGCTTCAGTGCTGCCAATGTACTAGCAACACTGCTTTCCATCTAACCCCAGGGTACCTGGTTCAGTTCTAAAACCAGTGTGTCAGTAATGGACTGGAGGAGGGAGAACAAACTGAAATTAATCCAAGCAATACAAACCTTCTTCTGGTCAGTCAAAAGGCAGCTCATGGAATAGAGAGTCTATCAGAACTGGACGCCCCTTTCATATGAAGTATCAATTAGACCTTTCCTCTGGCTTTATTGCACAAGAACACAATTAGGTATGGAAGGAAGCCAGTGAATCATCATCTGAATTGCCTTTAAATTCCATCTTTCATCCATCCAGGGTATCTAGTTATATAGGAAGAAGGATGAACAGTGACCCATTCTGGGAAAGGTATATAATGCATGGCAATTATAGTAGGTATGTATAAATGTATCTTTTCCTAATTAATTTTCCATTCTGATCCATGGGCAGAAATCAGCAAAAGTTTTAACTGTGTACTGTCAACTGATATTTTCAGAGATTGTATATTGAGACATCCAAAGAAATAGCAGCAAAAGAGAGCAGCAAGATTAGAACAGTGTTGTGCCTTTATGCATATGCCTGCATTTCAATAAATCTCACAGGGAAGATCCTCTGATTTTAAAACCTATTTCCCTGGAATGGATCACTAATCACCTAATCTCACAGAGCAACTTAATTTGTGCCTCTTCTCTACCTCTGCAATATCTTATATATAGCATTCCAGTTATTTATAGACAGTTTCATTTTCATTTAGTTTCATGCTGCCCATTACTTTTTCTCTGGATACTTCTGGACCTTTAAAGCTTTAATCCTCTTGGCTAGCCATCATAATCCAGAATAATTTATTTAGGTCAACAATACCTCTGGGTCTCTTACAGGGAGATGCTTATTTATGTCTTCTTTGGATTCTTTTTCTTACCCATAAAATAAGCTCATCTTTTGGCAATATTTCTCAGGATATAAGTTTTCTGTTTCCGCATCATCTCAATAATTTACTAGCTGCCTTCACAAATCTAACAGATCACTTTTGCTAAATGCTGTGCTTGGGCTATAGGGACTCCATGGTGGACTCTCAACTTGCTTTGCATGTACAGTGGACCCTCGTATAACAAGTGGTTTGTTTAACAGAAAATCCGCTTAAAGGAAAAAGATTCCAGAGATAGGGGGAAATTGCTTAACAGAATTGCCTATGGGGCGAATCCGTACAACAGAAAAACAGATGCGATTAGGGATTTTCCCATTTTCAATGCATTTCTATGGGAAATGTGTACAAAGGAAAATTTGCTTAACATAATTTCATTTGGAACAAATTAATCCCTTTATACAAGGTACCACTGTATTAATTTACATTAGCCATGCCAATCCATGTACGTCCTTAGCTTCTCCACCCAACCACTTTCTTCCAATACTGGGAACATTGCTGCAGGGATTGTTTTATTCTTGATGATTTCCAGATGTTCTGCATGCCAGTATGTCACTGAGCACAGATTTTTCATACAAGAACTCTCACAAGTTGATGCATTGTTTTTGTTTATTCTATAACTGTGTGTTTCTAGTGTTCTCTTATATTGTGAAGATTTTTTTTTAGGACAAATGCATATGCTTTCTTCACATTGTTTCCTTTTCGTCTGGCTACATAACTAAAGAGGTTCCTTCCATGCTGCCATTTCTTCTAACAAAGAACTGTGGAAGAGGAAAATGTTTAACAAAATGCCACAAACAGCTAGAAGCTTCAAGGAAGAAAATATGGCCATAATTAAATAGAATAGATTGAATATAATATGGAATAGGGAAGAGGTGCTATGCATTACGCATATTATCTGGAAGTTGTCATGGCAACTTAACTTCTTTTCTAGAAAGTAGAGATGGGCACAACTCAAAAAAAATTGTGTTTCGTTTTTCGTTTGGTCGTTTGGGGATCCGTTTTGGTTCGTTTTTGTTTTTCGTTTTTGTTTTGAAAATTTTTTTGTTTCGTTTTTGGTTCGTAACGAAATGAAAAATGAAAACGAAAATGAAAAATTGCTGTTTCGTTAGCATTCTTTTCAGTTCAATGGATTTGCCGCAACGAAAACGAAAAACACAGCAAAATTGGTCGTTTCGTTTCCGTTTCCGTTTCGGTTTTTGAAAATTTTTCATTTTCATTTTTGTTACGAAACGAAACGAAAAAATGAAAACGAAAACAAAAATTTCGCTGAATCTTGCCCATCTCTACTAGAAAGATCAAAATGTTTCGATTTGATCGGTCCGAGGAATCTGCTTGGATGAGAAGAGGAACATTTCAATCTCTGAAGAAAAGAAGTCCAGTTGCCATGACGGAGCTTCCAGATAAACTCACCTGGATGATTGAGAGTCTTCACAGACATTATGCATATTATTCACTCCTACCTTGGAGTAGAGATGTGCACAAAATAAAAAACAAATGCTGTTTTGTCATTTTGTTAGGTAATGATTTACTTCATTACCTAACGAAACAGTAGGATGCGTTTTGTTTTTTACTCTAGAATGAAATCATTCATTCTAGAGGAATCAATGGCAGGCGAGCTCAAGCTCTGAAATTTGGAAGGGTTTGGGGATCAGGGAGCTGAGTTAGGAATCTGCAAAGGAGGTGCCCCAAGGAAATAAATCTTTCTAATTGGAATCAGAAGTTCAGAAGCCAAGCCACAGGTGAGATGCATGGCTTGGTTTCCAATTCCAATAGAAATATTTTTTTCCTAGGGGCACCCCCTTTGGAGCTTCATAACTCAGCTCCTTGACCCCACAAAATACTTACCCCAGCCATGAAACAGCACCAAAGTGGCAGTGGTACCTTCCACAAGCAATTCTACAGTATGTAACCCCCTGAAATTTGGAAAGGTTTTGGGTCATGGAGCTGAGTTATGAAGCTCCAAAGGGGGTCCAGGTAGTTAATTGAGAGTGTGCGGTGTGGGCACCAGCAATTTAGGAGTTGATTTAACCAGCAGCTTAACTCCTATTAACTCCTAAATTGCTGGTGTGTGCATCACACACGCTCTCAGTTAACTCACCCTCAGCGTGGCTTCTGAAGTTCCAACTGATTCCAATTAGAAAGATTTTTTCCTAGAGGCAACCCCCTTAGAGCTTCATAACTCAGCTCCCTGACCCCCAAACATTTTCAGATTTTAGGGGCTTACCTAAAATTGCTTGAGGAAGCTAGTCCCCTGTTATTTTGGTCCTTTAGGACTCAGGGGAGCATAGAGTTTCATTTCATTTCATTTTGTTTCGTAAAAAACTAATTTAAAAATTCATTACAAATGAAACAAAATAAAACTACTGCAGAAATGAAACAAAACACTATTAATGTTGGAACATTCAAGATACCTATTCCAAGTCTTATAGGCCTAAAAGAAAGGAAATTGAATTGCTGCTACTGCTGTTCAACTATATCTCTGCCTTCAGTTCTAGAGAGCGCAAATTCCATTCTCACCTATGACCTTGTGCTGGGACATATCCGGAAACTCGGAGAAATATGAGAAATAGTCCTCCATTCTAGTACATCTGGACTGTTTGGTTTTGCTTTTGCCTCCCTGTTTTACGATTTTTTTTCCATGGGGAAGACAGTGCTTTTCCTGCTTGTTTGATATTTTTAAAAAATGTATTTGGATAATTTAACTGTATATTTCTTCTGTATATTTTTGTGGGGTTTTTTTTGTTGGAGGGGGGATATGCCTTTAATTGTTGCTTTCTTTATTGTCTGCTAGCTGGCCAGCCAGCTTCTTCTCTGCCTTTTAGCTATTGCCAAAAAAAATCATTAACCAAATACTGCATAGATTGAATCTCTACTGAGCGTTTTGGGTCTGATATAATATTTAAACATTCTGCAACATTAATATCTAAAGGGCTATTCCTTCTTTAGACATACAGTATTTCAGATCTACCAGGATACTGTACCAGAATGAGGTGCAATATTCTGATTCTTGCACTCTTGCAAGAATCAAAACAAAAGCATTTGCACTACATACTCTGCAACTCAACTACTGCTTGGACATGGTATTTGGTCATACGGTATACCTTGGAAGTGCCCTTCCATCAGCACTGAGGATATAACATTAACCTTTACCGGGGGGGGGAGCATTCCTGCACTTCGGAACTGTCATATTTATTGCTATAAAATACATTTGATCCTCACTCTTTAAGGCAGCAGGATCTATTGAGTAGCACTAGCAAATTCTTCCTGTAAGTATCACATATATTCTGTTTTATCATGTATTTCGTTTGCATGCTGTTGTATGTATAAAGTTCTGCGAATTAAGACAAGCAGTGAAATCTTTTGAACCATAACTCCACACACACATACACACCCAAAGAGGAAACACTCATTGCCAAGGAATTACTGCATAACACTCTTGCTTTTTGTTATTTTATTAGTGGCCTATAAGGGTATCACCTATAACCTAATCTTGTAATGGCCACACCACCCCCCTCCTTTCTTTTTACTTCAGTAAGAACTTTCAAGATGCCTAGATGCTCTAAGCACATCCGATCTCACCTGATTTTGGAAGCTAAGCAGGGTCGGCCCTGGTTAGTACTTGGATGGGAGACCGCTAGGAAATACCAGGTGCTGTAGGCACCTGGAGTAGGAACTGGCAAACCACTCCAGTATTCCTGTGAAGAAAACTCCATGGACATGGAGTCATGAAGAGTCGGTCATGACAGTAAGGACACAACACAAGAACCTTCAGCTTCCCTACACAATAATCAATTCCAAAAGTGCAAAGTAGAGTTGCAGACCAAACTTATTTTTTAACATGAAACCTCCCTCTCAGTTAAGGAGTGGCCCCAGGCAGTGGTGGATACCTGAAGCTTGAATTCATAAGCAGCATGACATTTGGGTAACCTCTGTTAGCTTTTTCAATGGGGTTGTTCCACAACAAATCACCAAAATAAAAATAAAAAGGACTAAAGTCACTTCTGGGGCCCTCCAGAATTAGGGGTCCTGATTCAGCTTAACATCCATTTGTTCCATAGTTGATCCTCCCTTGGCTCCAACACACATTTTAGAACAGCCGGAACAGATCTCAAAAAAAAGGGGGGGGAATGGAAGCTTTCTGATGGATGAGTGTAAATCAGCAACCTGAACTGCCATTAGGTAGTTTTTAAGGGTTCCGTACAGGTTTTGGAATGACCAAAGAACAAATGAAAAAACTGAGATGAAATAAGTTGCAGGAGATATTCCATTTTGTGTTAAACAGAATGACTGACACATGAAAACATGCAGATGGAGGGAAAAGGAAACAGGCACTTGTGAATAATCTGAAATGAAAGAAGCATAAACATTTTAACCATGAGTAATTGTATCCCTACCTACCACCTGAAGCAGTAGCAAACAACCTTGTTCTACCTTCTGTGTAACAGACCTTCAGGTATTGAGAAATGGCTACCATGTCAACTTTCAATCTTCTGGTCCTCAATTTAATCACACTTATTTTCATTTACTGAAATCATTTCATTTCTTGGTCAATCCCCTGGACACATTTCAGCTTCTTAAACAGTGTTGCCATTGGTGATATTGTGCCGGATGGACCTAACATAGCCTTTCTGAGATCAGCGTAAATATAATCTATGATCCCAAATAAATTGTTATTTGGCTCTATGAAAGTTTTCCACCTTTCACCAGAGACCTTAAACTTAGAACAGACATTTATTTATTTATTTATTTATTTATTTATTTATTTGTTTGTTTGTTTGTTTGTTTGTTTGTTTGTTTGTTTGTTTGTTTGAAGACTTGCATACCGCCCGTCTTCCTGAAGGAACTCTGGGCAGTTCACAGCAGACAATATGTAACAAAAAAGTCGAAAACAATTTAAATATACAACAAGGGACTTGGGCAGAAAAAGCAAAAAAGAGAACCTTTAGTACAAACTCCTATTTCCTTGAGGTGTCCTCGATTACCTGACTGACCACTGAGGAAGGCAACACCTGGATGCATGACACTAGAGATGCTTCAAGAACAGAAGGATCTGTGGAAGCAAAAGGTGCTCCTCTAAACCATAATAGCATCTAAGAGAATCTCTGCATCAGCAAGCTGTACAGCTTGTGTTTCCCATTGGAGGCAGATGTGAGTGGCCTCCTTGTAACATTTTTCCTTATTAGTATGTATTTCCTATAGTTATGTGAATATTCGGAACATGTAAGAAAAATAACAGGGGCAAAATGCTGAAGGGCTGGATTTGATTAGGGGGGGGGATCTATAGTTAGACTGAATCTATTAAATTAGTAATTTTTTTTCTGACTGGCATCCCGAACATCCTTGCTATGGGGTCTTTCAGTTCTGAATATGGTTTCCCAGCAATGCCCTTATTAGGAAGCATGTCAGCTTCACTATATTAACAGTTTTTAAAAAGTGGAAAGAGAAGTCGAAACAGATTTACTTTCAAGAAGGTCATATGAATTTTTCCAAGGGCAAAACACCTTGCTCAAGTGGCTGCCTGGTACATTGTCTTTTGTTTCGTAAAGTGTTGCATGGCATGTGCCTCCTTTGCCTTTGGAGACAGATTATATCTAACACTTTCTTCAGTGCACTTTGTACCTCTGGCAAAATAACTCCATAAGATTTTCTATTATTTACACCTTGATTAGCCATTTCTGTAAAACTCTGCTTGTCTGCCTGGAGGTCCATGAGATTCTAATGGTTCCCAGCAGTCTGCTTGTCTGTTCTAGATGGTGTCAGACAGCTCTGCACCACTTATGACTCGCCATCGCCAAGCTAAATGTAACTTGCCAACTCTCTCTCTCTCTCTCTCTCTCTCTCTCTCTCTCTCTCTCTCTCTGTGTGTGTGTGTGTGTGTGTTTTTTATTTTTTTATTTACCAAAAAAGGTAGCCTCCTCACTATCAAGTGGTCTCTGGGTGACAGGCCCTTCACAGCTTGATTTTAGCTAGCCTTTCCAATACAGCTTGGAAAGTCGCTTTCCTGCAACCAGCCAGACATAAACGAACTGTAGAGGAATGATGGTTTAGCCGAACACAAATCATTATTCACATTCCAGATCCAAGATTTGTCTCTTTGGTGGGCCTTATGTGATGTGAGATATGCTGCCTCATATCATGGTGACCATGAAGTTCCAAGTCAACTGATATATAGTAGCCTATTCATTATATTAAAGTCCCCAAGGGCCATTTGTTCTGGGTTCTTCATAATCTCAGAGATCATATTTTCACAGTTCAAGCAGGGAGACCTCACCAGTTAGGTGAGTGGCAGTCTGAAAGACTTCCTAGCATGTCTTGGGTCCCCAGAATCAAGTACAGAAAGCTAGTGGACAAGGTACATACTTTAACTGCAAGTTTATCTGACACAGTGAATCCCAGTTAGAACTTACAGACAAGATGTCTCACAGAATCCCCATTGATCCAATAGTCTACTGTAGTGCAATTTACAATTGTTCACAACAGGATTTGGGCCAGTAGGTTCTGCAACACCTCAGTAACACAACTACATTCCTCCTCCTGCCCCCCCCGCCCCATGTTTGCTGAATATTTGTGGTGGCAGTTGTGCTTGGTTGATTTGGTATAGATAGTTCTATATTGTATTCTATAGTTATGATCTAACACAGCATAGGCAAACTTACACACAAACACAGCAGGACTCCCTCTTTCTCTTTTCTGCATGCTTTAAATCTGTTCTGAAGGGTTTTAGAACCCTTTGGACCAGACTCTGGGAACAGATGAGGGGAGTAGAGGAAGAGTTCATTCTAACAGTTGTGTCTTTTCTACTGGCTACATCGGTGGGCAGACAATGTAGACTTTTCCTCCATGTACAGTTAAACATGTTCCATCAAAAACATCAGTAAAAGGATCCTCTGGCTTGCCACATGTTTGCTCTTCCATGGAATACCTTCTTTTGATTAAATCCAGTGCTTCATGTGTTTTCAGTTCTAATATAAATGGCTCATTATCAGATACAATAACAAACAAAACAATTTTGAACATTGTTTTCCTGTTTAACTTCCAGTTCACAGGTACCGACAGTTGCTATTAATTTTCCTCCATGTGCTCCTAGTTTTATTTTCCTTTGTCCCTCTGTTTCCTCTAGACCAGCTACCACACATTCGGTAATCACACATTATCGTGCTTTCGTACAAGATGGGTACTCAGCCGTTTATTTCTAACTTTGCTAACTCTGCTCTCTCTCTCTCTCTCTCTCTCTCTCTTTCTAGCTATCCTTCTTAGCTTCCAAAAGATTTCTTGTTGCTCCTTCTGGATCATCCACTAAAATTGGGTTGTCCCCCACAAGCCCCATACCTACTTGTAAAGAATTCATAAATACTGGTGTAGAAGACCCTCCTCAGAGTAGGTCTTATGTGCGTGGGATGAACACTAATGCCAGGAATAGTTTGCTAGTGCAAATACCGATGCACAGATAAGTGCAAGCTGTGTAGGAGTCACTGCTCAAGGAGGAAGCACAAATCAATACTCCTAAAACGGTTATAACATGAGTTACATTCTCGTGCAGTTCACACCACTTTCCTTAAGCTTAGAACTGCAGAACTGGAAAGGACCCATTGGATCATCAAGTTCAGCCCCTGTCAAGGAGGCACAGTGGGGAATTGAACTCCCAACCACAGGCTCCACAGCCAGAGATCTAAGCTACTGAGCTATTCTTTCAGGGAGCCCATGAACCTGTGTACACAATTGTCTCAGCACTGCAGATTTAGAATAGCCTGTATACTGATGGCCTTCCTTGACTTTCCAAGTTATGAACTCCTCTTAAGCCGCGGTCCTACCAGCATTTTCTGAGTAGTTTCTCGGGGGGGCGAACTGTGCAGTAAAAGATTGCGTGCTAACCGAGAAGAGAAGTAAATTCCAGTCCCAGCTGACCACCCCCTTGGAACAGCAGTTTCAACGAAGTTTCCTAAACCACCGCCAGGGGCTGGGTTTAGAAACTTCGCTCGGAAATGCTTACTTATTTGCTTCTGTAGCCACGACAGGACTCCGAAAATATGCAGTTAAATCTATTGTTCCCCTTTATCAGCAGCTTCCTGAGGTTAAACCCCACGGAGGCTTGGAAAGTAGAGCCGGAAAGAAGGGGAACATGCGAAGTAGACAGGAAGAGATGGAACAAGAATAGGAAAATACGACGCAGAAGAGACTGCACATTAAAAACCATGTGACCGCCTGAAAAAAAATACGCATGAAATTTATATACGCAGAAAACTATAGTAAGACCACAGCCTTAACTGTGTTTTTGTAGTTGGGTGGTGTGACAGCTTCGGATTTGGGCTTAATTCTGCATGGATAACAGAACTATCCTTTAATGAGCGTGCCACTCCCAGTGGTTAGCCTGGCACTATACGCTTTCAATCTGTTGTTGTTGTTGTTGTTGTTGTTGTTGTTGTTGTTGATGATGATGATGATGATGATGATGATGATGAAGAAAGAAGAAGAAGAAGAAGAAGAAGAAGAAGAAGAAGAAGAAGAAGAAGAAGAAGAAGAAGAAGAAGAAGAAGAAGAGCTTGTGGTCAGTGTATCCAGACAAGCAATCAGAGTTGTGGAGAACCATAACAATAATGAAGGACAGCATCCTCATCAAAATAATGCTTGGATCAGGTGTAATTTTTTTTGTCTTTGTTGTTTGTTAAGATAATGGCCCAAACCTGTGCTGCTTTCTTTTTGTCTATGTCTCCTCCCCATTGTTCTATGCCACTCTGATTGTTACTCCTAAGGAACACCTATTCCTATTTAATGAAAATCCTAACAGGGCAATTTATTTCTATCATTCTTTAACAGTGTCCAAAATTACTGAGACCTGGTTTTAAAAAAAACTGCAGAGCAAACCAGTTTAATCCAGTTTCTCGTCCCTGTCCAGTTATTTCCTGAGTTACATTTAGTTTTAAGGGCCACCGTTCCCAGATTCGTCCAGCCAATATGGCCATGGACATCCTGACTTTGGAATTCTCAGAGCCGCATTCCAAAATTAATGCCTTCTGCCTCTGTATGACTGGCAACGCCACTGGGTGTGCGTGAGAGAGAGAGAGAGAGAGCGTCACACCAATCCACTGGTTATTGCAGTGCTGTGCACACCTGTCTTGTAGAGAAATAGCTAGAATGGATAATCTGATCTGAACTGTGAATGGAGGCACTGGTATAGGGGGAACTGAGTTGGGGGGGGGACTTTTGCATCTGTTTGAGGTGGCCATGCTGTGGATTGAGGAGCCTGCAATTTCTGTGGCAGCTTTCAGGCCAATGGGAGTTTCTTTCCCGTGCAAATTGCAGACCAGTGGGATCAAACTCAGAAACCTTCTGGAGAGCACAAAGGTAAAACCTCCCAGGCTGGCTACACTTGAAGGAAAATCGAAGCTCGGTTCTAATTGTACGTAATGCGTCGTTTGACCCTGTACCTTTTCGCACATGTTTTGGGTTTGCTTTGCATCCTGCTGCTGACAAGGAAACAGGAGCTGTTCTGGTTTGTCTCCTTGATTCAGTTGGCTATCCATTTCTAATAGGTAGTGTCATCCCCTGTTCTTTCAACACATATTATGGTACTGTATTATCATAGCAGCGGCTGTTTTATTTCTTTTTAAAGGAGCTGGTGTTGCTTAGTGGTTTGGCAATGGGGGCTGGAAATTGGAATCCCTGGTGGGCACCTTGGGAGAATGGCAGGTCGAGGATGTGGGGTTATGGGTCTTAACACCTGTGCAGACTTGGCTAAGCTGCCTAGATCTACTAGAGTGCCACCAGAAGGAGGGAATGGTAAAGTGTTTCTGAATAGATTATGGCTCGAAATTCCTTAGAAGGAAAGGTATCCATAAGTTAGAACTGAGTTCTGTTTAACAATAACACAAAAAGGGCTCCCATAAGTCTGGATATCATATCCTGATTGTGCCGTATGATTAATCACCAACTAAACAACATTCTGCTTTCCATATATTCTTGGTTCCTTCCCAAAATTTAGGAAAGACTGGGCACTGAAATAGCTACTCCACATTAGCAAAGGGATCATCATTTCTTCATTATAACACTAAATAGGATGTATTTTTCAGTAGCCAATGTGAAAAAGAAGACGTGATTGCAATCTTGCCGTTTACCTGTCTGCCCTACCAAGATTGTGTCATGGAAACAGGAATCTATCCCATGGTATTTCAGTCCCTCGGGAGAGAAAGAGTGTGTACTTATTTCTTTGTTGTGTATAGATATCAAGCATGCTCCTTTAGCAGCATGGGAAAGATGCTGCCATCATTCTCATAGGCCTACAAGGAAAGGCATAGTTTCTGTTCTTCCTAGAGCCAAAGAAAAGAGAAAAACTGGCGTTTTCATGTGAATTGATGGTTCTTTCAAGCAAGGGCAGTTTATTCACAAATTTTGGGCAACTGAAAAAGTGACCTTGAACATGCGGTTTGATTTAAAAGATGTTTTTTGGCTCTGAGCTGAACAAATTCCTGTGGATGCATTAAGTAGGGCAGCTGATGACGTCTCTGCCGGGGAATTCCAGCTGCCAAAATAAATAAAGTCATATATTGTCCATATCTGCTTTTGGTCATTTTCTCAGGCACACATTTGTGCATGTATATGCTGCAAGCTAGATACACACACACACACAGCTAAATATGTACTCTGCATAAGTCCTGCAGTTGGCTGCTTAAAAGAGTTTTTGTAGTGGATTCTCCTACACTGCTCCCAAGAACTTTCACACACACGTGCACACACACATAGCCACACATAAATGTTGATTCCAGGAACATCCTGAATGCAGCTGTATACTCCATCAGCTTTAACCCGACCATATATTGAGTAAAAACCAAGAGTTGTAACCACATTTTGAGCATGCCCTTTCTTAGGAGTGGGTGGTGGGATGGGATGAAAGCAGTGCTACCATTCCCGTTCATTAGTCACCTGGACAGTCAAAATATGTCCCAAAAATATTCAAAGTAAACAAACCTTTTAAAAAAAGTAAAGTTGGATATTTGGATCACAGTAAAGAAAATAATGCTCCCTAGCCTTATGTTACCTTCTTGCTGGCAAAGCAATACCAAACATGCCACTTTATAATTGAATAATCAAAGGAGGTAGAGTAGACAAAACTAGACTGCTTTTGGCTGTGTTCAGGTAGGCAAAGCATTGCCTATATTTATGACATTATATGACATTATACTTTGGAGAGGTATGAACAGAATAACCCAGTACATAATCTACTGTTAAGTAAACTCCATTGAATCCCATTAGACTTACTCCCAAAATAATTTATATACTTCTCTTGTTAGGTCAGAATGTTTCACTACTCATTCAAGTAGCTTCTTCAGTCTGAGGAAGGTTGGTAGGAGATCTCCAATTTATATTCCACATTGGCTTCACTTCACTTCACCTTGTTCTGAATAGACTCTTTCCATAGTCAATGGTCATGTGTGCGTGTGTGAAAGTAACACCACAGCAGCTCTTCCCAACACCCATTAAGCATGGGTCATTAGCAGTGACCTCCCTGGGGGAGGTGTGACGTAGTCCTGATTTTTATGGGGATTGATGAAAGGGTAGCATGATAAATAGGGAACAGATTGTGCCCTTGATCTGTTGAGAAACAGATTTCTTATAAACACATGAATTGCCTCCTTAACCACTCTCTCGAACCACGTATCTTCTCTGTCTATGAATGACTGCCCTTTGTCCTTCAAATGAAGGAACACTGCTGGTTCTGGACCTCCTGTTTCAACATAACAAGAAAAGAAGGCCAGTTGCCATGACTCAACTTCTGGATAACCTCACCTGGATGACTAAGAATCTTCACAGACATAAGTGTTGGCGCTTTTGGATTTTGCAGGAATGTTCACCGGGCCAAGTGGCGTTAAGTTTGGTTGAGAGGGGAGATTTGAGGAGCGGGAGGGCATGGAACCATTATATGAACTAACTAATTCATTTGTTTTAAAGTGCCATTGTGGAGATACCATGTCTCCTCTTAGCCAGAGGAGGAACCAACACCAATGAGAGGACAGTGATTGAGGGAGGAGTAACTATTTCCCCCCCACAAGCAGTTAAAGGAGATTAAAGCTCTCCTTTAAACATAAATCCCCTCACACTCTTTCATGGTCAGTGTCTCTGCTCCCAACCTAGCCATTTACTTTGACTGAGTGGCCATGTTTTGTGGAAACATCCCTCAAATTCCTCTTCTGTTTGTAGAAAGCTTCAGCACTGTCCTGCACAGTGCTATAACAGCAATTTTCTCACTTTTTTTTTCCCAAAAAAACGGGGGTGGAGCTCATAAAAATTAGTTTTGAAAGCAGAAGAACAGAAGATATGGATGCCAACTTTCCCCCTTCTATTTTACTGTCAATCGGGCACTGAATAAATAGACAAGGTAAGTGGAAACAGCACTCAACCAGTACTGGCCAGCTGTTAAAATATTGTTACATGTAGCATAGTTTGGCTAAGTATGTGTGTAAGAGAGAGAGAGAGAGAGAAAAAGAGAGACTAAGAGGAGGACTGAAGGGAAATTGTTGCCATAGCTAACTTTTCCTTTGTGACAACATATAATAAACTTGTAGACAAAGAATTTCCTTTCACACTTCCTTTCTGGTTCCACTTCTAAGGGACACACGTAATTGGAATCCAAGGAAATGAGGGGCTGTAATTTTTTCCAGTCATTTTTTGATCTCTGAAACTCAACACAGTACTTCCTGTGCTGATTGGCTTTGAGACGACACCTCTGTTATGGAGCCCCCATTGGTCTGAGTTACCAGGGAGAAGAAGGAGAAGAAGGGGAAACACAAGAAAGCCCTGTGAAGGGTCACCATAAGACAGAATTGAGAATAAGTCAGAATTATTGTTGTTCTTTATGTATCAGGATACCCAGCATGGTGTACTCAATAAAGACTAAGGTTTAGGAGAGCTGGGTGACAATATTTTTTTTAAAAAATCCTTCATGGCAGCTCCACTTCTATGTGCAAAGCTTTCACCTAACCTAGTTCAGTCTCAACGGGATAGAATTACAGTATGTTCCGCTGAAATCAGTGAGAAGCAAATGTAAACAATCCAGATTGACTTAAACTGGACTTGTCTTGTCAGGTGTCTTAATTTTGTTGTTGTTGTTGTTGTTGTTGTTGTGTCATTACAGTTGAGACCGACTCTTCATGACCCCATGTCCATGGACTTTCCTTGGCAGGAATACTGGAGTTGCTTGGCAGTTCCTACTCCAGGTGCTTATAGCACCTGATATTTCTTGGTGTCTTAATTTTACTCTGTCGTTAAAAACTCCCTGACTCCAACCTTCCTTTAACTAAGAAGGAAAAAAATAAGGGCTTGTCTATACAAGCTCTTCTGTAGTAGTTTGGGCAGGAAAAATAAAGTCTCTTGGAGTTGGGTAGAGGTCTGGCATGCTATTTGTATTCCCTTGCATAACAGTTGCATACAATACTTCAAGTAACCCTCTGTGCTCCTTTACACTCGGAATTCCCCATATTGTGAATTGGCTTTAAAACACAGGCACTTCAGGGTATTGTCAAATTACAACATGTCCATTGCTCCACAGAGGATCAGTATTCTAACTCTGTTTTACAATAGCATGGGTGCATTTCATCACTTATAGGTATTTCTTTTTTAAAAAAATAGAAAACTTCCTCCCAGAAGCATCAAGAGACATAATAAGACAATTGGGGAAGGGAGTATTTTCTTTTCTGTTTGCTGCTTTTTTAAAGATCAGGTTAAGAACCTGCCTGGAGCTAAATCCACCACCAGGCAGTATTCAGTGGTCGATTTGGCTATGAACAGGTCCTCAACCTGGCCTTTAAGATAACTCAATTATTTAAAAATAAGCAAACAAAGAAACAAACCCTCATTACCTTCTCTTCTCTCATCCCAGTTCCATGAGAATCCCTTCTAGTTTCCCCTAATTTTTAAAAGTGATGTAGAATATCAGTGCTGTGGAGGAGAGAAAATCTTTTAATTTGCCAATAATCTGGTGTGTCTATTTTCCTAAACTACTTTCTCAGTAAAGGAGCCTTGCCGGTCCCAAGTTCATTTCTAGTTATTGCAAGCAGTGAAATGGAAACAAAATGGAACAGTCCTAGACGCAGGGGGAAGCACCTGACAGACAGAAGTGTACCAGGATTTGGAGTGCCTGGGGACAAAGTTCATTTTTGTGCCCTTCCTGCTGCCCCCCCACATAGCCCCCCCCCCAGCAACAGGGGGGGCAAACCCTGAGGGAATGGGGTAGGCCCGTGCGCACAAGTGGATGGGTGGATGGGCGGATGAGTGGACAGCCAGAGAACTGGATGGGCACATGTGTGTGCATGCATGCGCGCAGTAGTGCGTGCACACCTTACACCTCTCCCACCAAGGCGAGGAAGAGGAGGAGGAGGGCGCTGTGGCCATCGCACTCCTGTCTGCCTGCCTTCTTCGCCGCTCAACTGGTGCGCAGAAGTAGAGGTGGTGCAGGGGGTGCCGTCGCCAAGCTTTAGGGGAAAGGAGGACTGCTGGGTGTCAGAAGGGTGCATGGCTTCCTCCTGCTCCCCCTCCAGGTGCCCCCAGATTGCTGTGCCCGGGGCAGAGGTACCCTTCTGCCCCCCCCATATATACCCCTGCTGATAGAGGCCAGAAAAATGTGGGTAGAAATGTTCACTCTATCAATTACATCATGAGTTAATTCCTTCTATCAATTACATCATGAGACTACCAGAAAAAGGAGCAAGGCAATTCATCCCCATAGCAGAACAAGGAGCAGGATAAATGTTTGTCCGATTGCATGCTATGTTACCAGAAACACACCTTAACCATCACTGTACGCTATAAAATAGTTCAAAGGATTTCTTATCTGTTCCAGAAGATTCTGTAGAGATTAGGGCTTCTCCCTGTCCTCAGCCTAGCACAATGAAAATCAGCAAGATTTTATTCCAACTGTAGAAGAAACTGTAGAATTAAAAAGTCTGGAAGCCAGATTGCCCAGACGTTACAGAATCTGATTTATCCCATGCCTGATGCACCTTAACAAGACTGTTCTTATTTTGTCTCTGAAAAACCGTAGCCATCTGCAGGTTTCCATAACGTGGAGCATTAGCCAGCTGCTCCTAAGACAGTCGTTACTTTGCAGATGGTGGTGTTTATGGCAGCAAAAAGATGCACATCCCAAAACCCCAAATATCAGTATCAAAGCATCAAAAGCTTGAATGAGAGGATTTCTTCTTTTCTTCCCTGCCCAAGGCTGTGTTCTAACATTTGGCCAAATTTGTTTTGCCTTTCCTGTCTCTCCCATATGCTAAACTCATACACTTCCTTTTAACTTGCCCCAAATTCTAATATGGTTAGCATCATGAAAATTGGTAACAGGGACAAACCTGCCAGCTTATTTCCACCACTATCCCCCACCCCACCGCTGGTTGCTGGGTTTTTTTAAGGACCATAAAGGTCCCTTATTAAGCCACTACTTAAGATTTGGGATAGGCCCTTTAAAAAGCCCTGGAGCCAAATCCAGACATGCAAACACTCAACATCTGAGGTAAGAAGAGAAGACGGGGGGGGCAGAAGGAGGGGAGCTCGAGGAAGGAAGCGGGGGGAAACACACAAGCAATTTTTTTAACCCATCTGTTGGCTCATGACACACCCTTTCATAGTTTGTACAGGTGTCCCAGTACGCCCCATGATCTCCCAAGTGGAGGCCAAACACAGGAGACCAAATTCTATGCCTGGAACACTCTTCTGTTCTGTGTTCTGCTGTTCCACTTGAAGAGACATTTAAGACCAGGTGAGTATCCAGAAGCTATACAGGTGTATGACACAGAATCTGCAAGAAGGCAATGCCAAGTTTTGATACAATAATACAGCTTCTCCATCTGCTATGTCCAATTATGTAGTTCAATTGGTTTCAATATTGGCCAATCATGTCCATGTGTACAGTCATCTGCTTTTTATACTGTATCTTGTTTCACTTTGGATTGTCTTATCAAAGGATTTCAAGGTATGAAGTTACTTCTGCTACTGCTAGTGCCCAATAGCTGCACTTCAGGAACTTCTTCACCCCATCACTATTACAACCATTATTCTTGTGGGCTGATATGGCCATGAGTCCTGAAAAGGATGGATGCCTCTTTGTCTGATATAGCAGCTTTGGGCATTCCACCTTTGGCTGACCTTGCTAAGGATCCAATCAGTTTCGTCTCCTGACATCATTGCTTTTAGTTTCTTTGACATGCTCAAAACCTCCTACATTTGTTCCTAATTACAGTGGATAGATACAGCAACCAAGTCTGCTTTCAGCATGGTGCCTGAATACCTGTTAGGTAGTTTAGAATAGCGTCCTGAAACTGCTATGTGAAGTGAAACTGCTATGTGAAACTGCTAAATTCAGTTTGATCGAGTTAAAGCCTCGTGGCTGCTGAACATTGATTTCCAGATGGGACACAGTTTGGGCAATGGTGGAAGATGTGGCTTGGAGGACATGTCCATGTCAGCAGAGTAGACTTTTTTTCATCTTGCCTGCTTGCTGTCAGGTAGTATCATTAGTGATGTGGTCGAGTAGGGAAATACCTGATATCCAATGGAGCATATGCATACTGCTCTCTGTGCCTCTTTGTCTGTCGCAAAGCATACTTGTAAGTTGTCACCATCACAACCAGGTCACATTCACCCATGCTTGCTTACCCCCATTGATGCCTTTATCAACTTGGACATGGGAGCCTATATACCAGAAGATATCTACTTTTTTTAGGTTTTCTCCATTTATTTGGAGTGTTCCATGGGTGGTAATAGTTTCTAGGTACTCGGTTTTCTTGATGTTTAGGTGGATTTCAAAGTGGTTGAGGTGGCCATTCCATGTCTAAACTTGCCACTGCAGTTTGTTCCTAATGGTAGTAACAAGCATGACATTGTTGGCATACAACATGGTCCAGGGAGCATTTTACTGCAAGTCTTGTGTGATAATATCCATGACCAGTATAAACAGGATTCCAGAGCCTTGGTGCACTCCAGTTGTCACTGGAAAATTTTTAGGCAAGCCATCTGAGCATTGCACACAATTGCTAGTATTCTTGTACAGGTATACCATTTTGACCCAGTGGTTCTGGTACCCCATGGTTACAGATGGCCCATCAGATCAATTGATGTGGGACACAATCAAATGACTTCTCCAGGTCTGGGAATGCCATGTGCAATAATTCTGTTTTCTCTCCGTTTTTTCTCTATGAGCCGATAGGTTGAAAAGATGGCATTGGTCATTCCACATCCTTTGACAAAGCCACATTGGCTGGTGGTGAGTTGGGCAATTTTGCAAATGAGCTGTTCCAGAATTGTCTCAAATATCTTCATAGTGAGGAACAGAATGTGGATTGCCTGATAGCTGGTACAGTCAGCTGGGTCACCCTTGTTTTAGAATATGGGGACTGTTATACTTGTTGACCATTGTTCCGGCTTTGAAGAACTCTGGCAGTCAAGTTATCCCCTGTCTTGGAGTTCCTGTGGTTTGCAAAAATCAGCAGGCAGATCATAGGTTCTGGGGGCCTACAGTTTTCATATTCTTTTCTGCTTCCCTTTTCTTAATGGTTCACAGCCAAGCCTGCTGGTCAATGTAATGCCTAACTGATTTCATGACACCCAGGATTTCCCGGGCTGTGGTAGCAACAGAGTGACAAAATGTTGTCCAGGTGTTGTCACTTGAAGCTGTATTGATGGGTAGAAAGATATGAATTTTGGGATCATCTGTCCTTTGTAGTTGTGTGGCTTCCACTATTTGATGTTCCCTGAACCAGTGGTATTGCCCGTTTGCTTATGGCATTATATCTTTAGACTTGTGATGAGCGGCCTGTGTTGTGGGTGTGATGAGGCCTTCATATTGGACACAATGGGAAAACTGTGCCTTCTCAGAAGGATAAAATCAATCTGGCTACTCTTTCCACCACTGGTGAAGTGATGAGATGGTTTATGTGCTTCTTGAAAAACATGTTGCAGAGTACAGGACCATTTACTTCTGTGAAGTCAAGGATCCATAATCCATCTTTATAGCAATTTTCATAACCTTGGTTTTCGTGGCACTGGTATCCATCCCACATGCTTCCCATGCAAAGATTTTGGCCTATAGTTCATTCCAGAATTGATCCTTGGTGCCTTAGGGTGCTTTTACACAACCCCTAAGATCCGCTGGCAACTTAAATTTGGACCAGAGATCTTGGGGGTTTGTCACTCTTCCTGTGTTCCCACTCCTCCACACCCCCTAGCTCCTCTCTGCGTGAAGGGAGGGAGAAAAAAAGGGAGAGAAAAAATGCAGGCTCACCTCCACTCTGCCATCGGGAGCTGCCCTGGGAAGCATTCCAATCTCTTCCAGTCTCTTAAAGGGGCGGGGAGCAAAAAACAAACAAACACAAGGCGAGGAGAGCCCGGCACTCACTGCTTTACATCCGCATCAGAAATTTTTCACCTTCGGAGACCAGGTACTTGGAAAATGCGCTGGGACACGCTTAGGTGGGCGTGGTTGTACTTAATTTTTTTAAAAATCCGGAACTGGTGGGAAAACAATTTTAAGCTCCGGATCTGGGAGTCCTTTGCCTTGGATTTTAAGGGTCATGTAAAAGCGCCCTTAGTCAAGTCCTGTTTGGGGGACTATTTCAATATTAGGTCATCAGGATGCATTCCAATATAAATCAGTATAGGATTGCAGGCTGCCCCCAAATAAAACTCCTATTTAATCACAATTTTAACTTCAGTCCGTTCCAGGGGAACATCACACAAATTTAATGGCAGTGAGCAGAGTTTTAAGAAACAATACTTTTGAAAATAAAACATTAAAAGCCCTGATGCTCCTCACATGAAATTGAGCCATTGGGAGGGCAACCCGCCTAAGGGCTTTGGGGATAATTCTTTGCATCTTTCCGTTTCAGTAATCACCAGCTTCTCTTTGCTATCTTATGACAAGTATTTTGGCCAAATGAAAAAAAGCTGTTGTTTGGCGTACTCGTAGCAATATCTAAGGCATTGGCCAGCCTTTTCCCCCTAATAGACCATCAGAGAAAGGCAACATATATCAAATGCAGTGCAACATTCCAGTTTGAAGCTCCACATTTTCTCTCTGGTAAAAAAGATATATGATGCAGACTTCTTGACCAAAATACAACTATTACATACAACTATTACATAGCACAAACTTCCATTCATTTTAAGTCACCTCTCTTGGCTTCACTCGAAGAATACTGAAAGTCTTAGTTCCACGATTTCCTCCTTGTGTATAATTAAGCTTCTAAATCACATGAGGAGCTCCCATGTGTTCCCTGCTTCAGAGGGTCACCCTTATTTCTGTAAAGCGAGAGGAAATGATGCATCACGGTGGGGTGAGACTTGCTGGGTGACGTCAGCCTTGAATACACTGAACCCTAAATCTCAGTATTTATGTCAGGCTACCAATTTGGGTGTTCAGCTCTTTGCAACTTCATCTCCCACAGCTTCTTACCATTGGCCATGCTGCTCCGGACTGATGGAAAGTGATGGCCTAAATAGCTAGTAAACCAGAGCTTCCTGTATCCTGATACCAGCACAGTCCTTTTTCTCTCCTGCAGCTCAGAGTAAATAATTTTGTAGTACATTCATTGGAATGACTATTTACTGCTGAAGGGAAATATTATATCTTTGTATTATCGTTTTGGCTTATTTTATGATATGATTCTGTTTGGGTCTGTTACTGATCTTATTTATTTTCTGTTAATGTTTAATATTGTCTGATGATATGGTCTTATTTCATTGTATTATGCTTTGTTTATTTTATTTTGCTCACGGCCCAGAGTGGGTGGTATAGAAACCAAATAAATAAATAAATAAGTTTTGTCTCTCACACACTATTTATTGTTATGCTCCACCTTTTGAGAAGGTAGACTGCCACCCACTATGTCCATAGTGACTTCACCATTGATGCTGCTGCCAACAGTTGAATTAAGGTCAGGCGTACTCTAAGACCTGATGTAAACATCAAATTCCAGAGATACAGAGGAAAGGGAGTTTTTATATGCCAAAAATCATTGGTACAAAAATGTCACCCATGTGGCAATAATTTTTATTAATTAAAGACTTTTTCCCCATCCCAGGAGCCATGAAAGCTGTAGGATGAGATGATTTCCAAAAACTGCCCCCTTGCTGATGACATCATCAGCTTTACGTGGGCATAGTTAGACTTCCTGGATTGCAGCCATATTGGTTTTTTTATTATAGTGCTCTCAGAATCATTTCTTTCTTTGCTGATGGTTTTCTGCTATATGTAGAGATAATGTTCGATCGTGGTGTTTTTATACTGATGGGTTAATTTTTGAGGTCTTGTTTTTGCACGCTGCAGATGGCAGCCGTTGTGCTGAAGAAATGTCTCTCACATAAATAATGTCTCCCAAGGTAGAACATCCTTCCTTGCTTTTTCTCCCCCAACAGAATCTTGCACCTGCTCACCTTGAGGAATACTCATATTCTCTTCAATGACAAACAGGCATCTGACCTGCAAGAATTCATTCCTGGGTATCTCTACTTACATCTCTCCTTCAGTCTGTCTCTGCTCCATTGATCCTCCCTTACTAATAATATTGCTCTTAATATTTCTCTCTCAGTCATCACACCTGACCTTACTTTCAGATTCAACTTTATGATTCCTAGAATGAACACAGGGGACTTAAGTCACTTACAACCAACTTCAGCCCCATTGATTTCAATTAATCTACCTTAGTGTAATTAAGTCTACAACCAACCATATGTTTCTGAAACTCAGGCAAAATGATTGGCTTGTGGAAAACTCTTTGACTATTCAATAGCCCTATTTCACTGCCTGACTTTTTGCCTTTTATTACCTGAGTTATCTTGCTTCTTCCTATGAATGTAATAAGTTAACCAATTGTGTTGTTGTTCTTGTTGTTTAGTTGCTCTCACTTTAATTTGAATGCTCTTTTCAGTTCTTGTTGAAGAACTTTTCTGAGTGTATTTTGTACAAGAGAAAGATTGTTCAGTAATAAAGGATGTGACTTTCTCAGAAGTCACCCCCTAATTATGGGATGTAACATCATTCCTTAAAAAGTTCCACTTTCACCTACTTGGTAACTTTTCAGTATAAAGCATAAACATTTTTGGGCACCTAGTCATATAAATTTGTAATTGCTTTATTTTCCTTTAAGCAACATGGATTGACAGGAGCCAGTGGAAATGGATGCTGACTCCTAGGAGACATGTTCCAAAAAGTATTGAGGTCCTAAATTGTTAAGACCTTCATAGGTCATAACCAGCATCTTGAACTGAGCATGGAAACTGGCAGGGAGCCAGTGAAGGCATGCCAAGTCTAGAGATATAGGACTGAATCTACTAATCGCAGGAATCAGTCTAGCTGTCATTGATTAGATCTGTTGAAGTTTGCATACTGTTTCCAAGGGTAGCCCCAAGGCACAAGGTGGTCATATTTGGTCCAAGAATAGGGCAGCTCTTATTGTGGGACTAGAATGAAGTGATTCCTTGACAGATGGAAGGGTCGCTTTAAAAGAGATCAGATGCAGCTAAGTGACCTTTTTCAATGCAATCTTTTCTCATCATCTAATGGTACCCTCCATTAATCCATGTTGCAAAGTTCTAAGACATCTATTTTTGTTATATTTATGTTGTATTTGGAGGAAGCAAAGAATTAGAGTGGGGCACTAGTGGCACCGTGGGTTAAGCTGCTTACCCACTGGGCTTGTCAATCAAAAGGTTGGCAGTTCAAATCTCCATGATGATACAAGTGCCCATTGCTTCTCCCAGTTTCTGCTAATCTAGCAGTTCGAAAGCACATAAACATGTGAGTACATAAGTAGGTACCACTTGGGTGGGAAGGTAAAGGCATTCCGTGTGCTTGCCCATTTAGTCATGCCGGCCACGTGGCCACAGAAGTATGTCAATGGACAAATGCCAGCTCTTTGGCCCCTAGAGTGCAAAGCAACTGGATTTAATTGTTAAAGACTGCCACAGGAGTATTTTGATCTGCTGGAGGGAATATATGCAGAGAACAGTGAGTAGTGCCAAAACTAGGACATAATTCTAAAGCGATCTGCAGCGATCACCATTAATGATAATCTAAAATAACATTATTGCTCCATCACTTCTTCAGACCACAAAAATGTGAGTGGTTGATATGAATTCTGGAGTTCTCTGAATTCCAATTGGTAATTCACAGAGGAGTAATTGAAATGGTAGCTCATCAGGGTAACATCATAAGCTGGAATTCAATGGTTAGTCCAAACTAGAGAAGACTTATTGAATCAATGTGATTTATGTGCGTGTGGACTCCCCTTTTTGCAATTGATTCAATGAAGGTACTTTAGTTGGGACCAGCAGCTGGATTTAGGCCAAGAAGTTTACAGGTTACATGTGCTATCTCGCCCAAATGTGTCTTTGAAGTCTCTCTGCCATTAGCATTTTTTTCTTTATGAGGATTTTTTTAAAAGTCTATGTTGACCTCAATATCACAATCAAATATTTTCTTTAAGTCCTTAGACATTGCTGTTTGAAGAGTCAAATGCCAGTCCCTCTCTACTTTCTGTGTTGGAGGCTTCTTCCTTTAACCTTGGGAAAATGCAGCAAAATAAATAATTTGGGGATCAGCTGTTCTGTAAGAATCTAATCCTCGCAGGCATGCAACATTAAATAGATCCTTCAAATCGCCCTGATAACTAAACACATCATTTGGAATGACATAACAGAAAA
The DNA here is from genome assembly GCA_037367245.1 of Phrynocephalus guinanensis. NCBI lineage: Eukaryota > Metazoa > Chordata > Lepidosauria > Squamata > Agamidae > Phrynocephalus > Phrynocephalus guinanensis. Next base: position 47,333,176 of record CM074736.1, on the reverse strand, counting down.
ATGCAGACAACATGAAGGAAGAGCGAGAAAACAAAAAAACAAAAAATAGCTCAGGTTAACATCAAACATGTCTCATTCGCCAGGCATTTTTGAAAGGATTTCCTGTATACTTAAAAGCTGTGATGAATTGGCATGCTTTGTATCTGGAATTCTTGACACATAGGGAGAGAGAACACTTAACAAAAAAAGCAAAGGTTGGAGCTCATTAAGTTAAAGGGCCAGGTGTTTACAAAGACAAAGTTTTCAGGACAAGCTCATAAATTCTGGCTCGTAGCTGTGAAAAGAAAGAAGTCTGAACGTAAGCAACAGCAATACACACACACACACACACACACACACACACACACACACACACACACACACACACACAAATGTAATGGAGCTGGAGAAAAACACATGGAAATCGAATTACTCCAAAGGCATCCTGAGCCAATGGGTACAGTGGCACCCAACAAATGGTTTCTGCTACAGCAGCTCTGCTTCCATATCTCTCCAGCTGGCTTTTCCTCTCCCTTCCTTTCTGTTTTCCTAGTAAATGCCACATCATAACCATGTTTAGGCCTAAAGCCAGAGGCTTAGTGGTCTGGGCCATAATGATTCCATGTGAACCAAAACAGACTCTCTGGTACGGTCAGTTTTCTGTTGAAGCCAAAACGCATATCTCTGAATGGTAATGGTGGTGGTGGTAGTAAGGAATGATGGTCAGACATACATGCATACTTGAATGCTAAATTAAATGTATTTTACACAGAACTCAAAAATGAAGTCCAAGCGCCCATCAATCATGCTTGTGGATCTTCCTGATGCTTAGGGGAAAAGAAGAGCCATGAGCCCCAAACTGCCCAAACGGATGTCCATTTACGGTCGATATCTTGCACATTTTCACTTTCGGTTGTTCATTTCTTATTCTACTGTAGTGGTACTTTAATGCTTCATGTAAGTTATTTTAGTAAGTTAGTTACACATTTGTGTTAACTCTTTGTTTTTGACAAGTTCTAAGTGAAGTCCATGGCTGTCCCTCTCCTCATTTAACCTCATACCAACCTGGTATGGTGGGTCAAGCTGGAAAATGGTGACTGGTCTGAAGTCTCCTTGCTTCAGTGGGGACTAGAGACTAGACCCCAGGCTAGAATGACAACCACTACATCACACTGGTGCTTTTATGCCAGTATGTTATTGTTATGTATTGTTAAGCCACGACACTATGAATGGTGTCCAAGTGCCTTGTCTTCAATTGCCCTGCTCAGATCGTGGAAACTCAAGCTTGTGGCTTCCTTTGAGGAGTCAATGCATCTCATATCTGGTCTTCCTCTTTTCCTGTTGCCTCCAACATTTCCCAACATTATTTTTTTCCCAAGAGAATCCTGCTTTCTCATGAAGTAAAGAGCATCAGTTCCAACATTTTTGTCTCCAGGGATAGTCTAGGCTTGATTGGCTGTAGGACGCACTTGTTTGTCTTTTTGACATTCCAGTGTATCCACAAAGCAGTCCTAGGTATCTGCAAAAGACAGATCGCCCAGATCCGCCTGTACCTGGACGCCTCCTCCTTGAGAACAGTTGTGCAGGCGCTTGTGATCTCAAGGATAGATTATTGCAATGCCCTCCATGAGGGATTGCCCTTGACCCTTGTTTGGACACTACAGCAGGTACAAAATGCAGCAGCCAGACAAATGCAGCACCCAGAACTGTATCACCCCAGTTCTGTCTCATTTGCATTGCCCGTTGTGTCCCAAATAAGGTTCAAGGTACTGGTTTTGACTTACAAAACCCTCCACGGCTTGGGACCTGAGTACCTGACAGAGCAGATCTTCCAGATGTCAGCTGAGGCCTGGCCCACTAGAATGTCGCAGGTGCGCTCACTCTGGGTGGCCACTCCCAGGAAGGCCCGGAAATCAATCACTTGAAACCCGGCCTTTCAGTGGCCACCCCTACACTTTGGAACAAACTGCCAAGTGAGATTTGCCTTGCACAGTCTCTGCCGGCCTTTAAAAAAGCACGTAAGACCATGCTTTTTAGAGAGGCATTTGGTGACCATTAGGAGTTTTTTTTTTGTTCTGTTTCATTTTTTCCCGCCATTTTGCTATTACTATTATTATTTGTTTTGTCTTGTTATTTTTGTTATTTTAATTGGTTGCCATTTTTATTGTTATGTGCAATTGTTGTACACCACCCGGAGTTCCTTTGGGAAGATGGGTGTAAATAAATAAATAAATAAATAAATAAATAAATAAATAAATAAATAAATAAGTCTAGTTTATCTTGCTTCCTGCTTGCCCTCTACTTTTGAATGGTCACCTCGCCTCTACCTATATAGAAAATATCTCTGTATTTAACCTGCCCTGTACAATAGTGGTCCCTATGACAAAGTGAAATTGCAGCTCCAGTTATCCCTAGGCAGAATGGTCAGCTGTGTGAGACCATGGGAATATATAGTTCAAAAATAATCTACTAGTTGAGTACTACAAGTTGTCCATTTGTGCTTTTGTATTGATGCTTTGGTTCCATTTACCATATTTAAGAGAGGTCATAATTGTTTTTAAAGAAAAGCTAAACTTCTCAGGATAAGATCTTTAAAGCGTATGATAAACCTTTGTATCACCAAGAAGAAAAATGGAACTGGATAATCACAAATCTGGTTTAAAGCAGGGCTCCACAGCTCAGGAAGACTAAACCAGAATTATCTAGTCAGATTATCTGTACCTTTGATTAAAATTTTAAAGAAGATATTCTCATTAATGGGGGGTGGGGTGAGAAGACATCACAATATAGCAATCGTTCTGTCAGTTGTGCTTGCTACAACTATGGTATCTGGCTATGAAACCAGAGGTCCAGCATTCAATTCCTGCTCTGCCTCCACAGAGAAGAGCCAGCCTGTACAGCCATGGGCAAGTTGCATAACCACAGAACACCTCCAGAGACCACTTCTGAGTATTCTGTACATATAAAACCATGGAGTCACCGGATGTGTCACCAGAAATCAGAATTGACTTGACAGTACATTCTCTCTCTCTCTCTCTCTCTCTCTCTCTCTCTCTCTCTCTCTCTCTCTCTCTCTCTCTCTCTCTCTCTCTCTCTCTCTCTCTCTGTGTGTGTGTGTGTGTGTGTGTGTGTGTGAGTGCCTCTGTACCCTCTCTCTTTCTCTGTCTGTCTGTCTCTCTCTGTCTGTCTGTCTGTCTGTCTGTCTCTCTCTCTCTCTCTCTCTCTCTCTTACACACACACACACACACACACACACACACACACACACACACACAGACACACACACACAGACACACACACACACACACACACACACACATTTACTTGCAAGGAACCTGATAAAATTCAATTCACATTCATAGCAGTGTTCTTAAGACTTCTTAAGAGTTCAGTCTTAAGTAGGTTACCTTAAATTTTGCTGTGCAGGGAACAGCCTCTGCCACTGGTGAAATGTTCCTTGATGCTTGCTAGTGTAGTGGTTAAAAAGGAGTGCAAGTGTAATGGCGAGATTTGGGAGATTGGGATTCAAGCCATCACTGAAAGTGTGACCTTAAACTGGTCAACCAGAACTCACACGATTCTCCCAAAGAAGAAAGGGCAAAAGGCATGCAGGCAACCAGTTGGAGAAAAGGCCTGTGTATATAAAAAAGGCAAGCAAATCAATGACAGGTAGGCATCTAGTTTGCAGAGAGGAACAGGAGATATAGAAGTAAATGTGTGTCCGGACAACTCTACTTCAAAGTGGAAGGAGGAGTTTGCATTACTCATTGATTCTCCTAGAGAGTGAAATTTTTAAGGAAAATTTTATCTCAGAAGGATAGGTACTGTACTTAGAATGCTTTCCTTTGACTCTTGCCTCCTGTTTGAATTCCACAGTGTAGCAAACACAGCACCACATCTCCAGTTTGAGTGACTGAATATTGACCTGTAGTGTGAGGGTAGCCAAGAATAGATGAAAGAGAGAATGGCATAGTTCACAACACTACCCTTCAGGTTAGGCTAGCGGAGGTAAGCAAGGCCATGGAAGTTTGCTTGTCTCGACATGAATGTTGGAAATGCAACAAATAATGGGTGAGTGAGAGCCTCACTAGATGAGATGCAGATTTTGAATCTAGAAGCTATGCATTCTTGAGAGGAGAAAAATGTGCATTTATTTTACTAGAAGTGTGCCACTGTCTGCCATCCGTGAATTAGTTTCTTTTTGTTTCACCCTTGGGAGATGGCACAGATGTTTCACCCTTGGGAGATGGCACAGCTTTGTTTACATGACTGATGTCCCGGGCATGTAGCACTGAAAAAATGGCATGCCTGGAGGGATAGCGTTGTAAAAGGAAGGAGTATCCATTTGCATTAAAAAGCACACTGACCTTCAGACAGATGGAAGCTGGAAAGTGCTGGTAGAAGAGGAAAGTGACACGCCAGCAACACAACAAATGGAAGATGTTAGCAGAGAATGAAAAGGTTTCTGTGCAAAATTAAGGCAAAAATTGAACATAGTTTAATGAGCCCACAACATCTGTGATTCACTACAGCAAACACAGACTTCCAGCCATATGGTTTGGTTTTTAATGCCCATGATAGTTGCTTTGTTTCTCAATGTAAAGTGGGGAAAAATTCTATCATTGTTTTTATCATGCAGTCAGTTGTTTCATATTCCAAAAAGATACAAGGCATGAATGCGAGTGATATTTTGGTGACATATTAAGCTGGGCATGACAGTTTGGACAAGAAGAACGCCTACCCCTTCCCTCTTTCTTCCTAGTCACCCAGAAGGTTTATTTTTTAAGGCCAAACTACTAAATTTAGTACTAGGCCACTATATCACTGTATTGAGACATTAGTGTTTGATAACCTCTGCACAGAAAAATAAAAAGTATGTATGAAATCCAATCACCTCCAATGAACTACAGATTATATTATGTTGCTCATTGGTATGTGTATATATGTTTTTGAACATTATCAAGAATTTGGGGGGACTGTCCTTTTTCTCAAATGTTCTGCAACACTCTAAACAGCCCACCAGCTTTACAACGAATCACAAAGGAGAAATGAGGATTGTCAGAGGGCAGCAGGATCAAAGTAACGGGGGGGGGATGTAGGCTGTGGCACAGATTGAACCACATCATATTGTATGGGCAGCCCGGTTACGGGCACTGAAACAATCCACAGTGCCCGTGCGATCACCTAATCAGTACTGAAGTGTAAAATAGGCTGCAGATCAAAGCACAGCTTACCAGTGTTGGTGCAGGGTGGGGATGTATATGGTCTGCCAAAGATGACTCTTGCTGATAGATACTGGCTGATATGAAGTTGTGCAGCAAGCATTTTCTGGCTGAACCCTATTACACAGCTTTGCGTGAAAAACAGTAATGACATCCACTGCAGCAGCAAATCACCACAATGAATGGTTTCCTTTTTTGATTTAGGGATGCCTGCAGTTGTCACATTGTATATGAGTTTAATGCACCCCTGAATCATCTTTCATTAAGAACAATTTGCCTTTTATTCAGTGGCGATTTGCCTCTGGCAATGATGGACCCTTAATTATGAAGTCTTAATTAAGAACCTGATCCTTAATTATGAAGCAACATCAACACTAAAATATACATAAATCAAATTTGGGAACAGGTGGGCTTTTGGGCACTTAGTTTCACCTGAGCCTCCCAAAGAACACACAATTGTTTGCAAACAACACACAGATTGTGCTGCAATTGACATGACATTAATATTGTTTAGTAGAGATGGGCACGAAACGAAAAAAATTTCATTTCCATTTTTGTTTTTTATTTCGTTACGCAACGAAACAACAAATGAATTTTATCTCTAAAATGAAACGAAACGAGCAGAAACACCAGAAATTTTGTCATCCGTTTCGTTTTCGTTACAGCAATACATTGAACTGCTTTAAAAGCTAAAAAAAATCACAAAAAATGAAATAAATGGTACTGAAACGGTAATGAAATGAACGAAAACGAAAATGATTTTTTGCAAAAAAAATCACAAAAAACGGAAACGAACCGAAACGGACCCCCTAACCAACAAACGACAAACGAAACACCATTTTTTGATTTGTGCCGTATAGTAAAGTGTGGTATTTGTTTGATTCTTTCTCAGATTTTATGCTAACTGTCCTTAACTTTTAAATATTATGTATCAATGAAATAGGCCATCATTTTTAAGGAGAAAGGTAAAAATATTTTAAGCAAAATAAACAAACAGCAAATAGTTCAGATGCATTGTTTCCCCAAATGAAACACAACACAACAGCTAAACACAAATCAACCCAGCTTCTTACTTGCCTGCTTGCTTTGCTGGCAAGGGTGTTTGTCTGTTCTGACAGACTGACTGACTGTTTTGCAGCTATTCAATTTGTATCAGTTTGTGTGTGGTGTGGATGGCGACAGTGACTTAAGAGATAAGAGAAGCTATAATTCAATCCAATTCCCAAACAGATCAAACTGACTCCAGTTAAGTCACACCCATCGAAAAACCCATTGGTGCTCGTGGCATATTTATCGTTTTACCTCCATGTGGGGAAGAGGCTATGGAACTTCAAGCCCAATCAAAGGCCTGTTGCTTTAAAGTAAAAAAAGGAAGTGAAATTTAGTTGTATGCTGCTCCTTTAACAGAGCTGCCTAGATGCCCTGAGCACATCCAATCTCACCTGATTTCGGAAGCTAAGCAGGCTCCGCCCTGGCTAGTACTTGGATGGGAGACTTGCTAGTACTTGGATGGAATACCAGGTGCTGTAGGAACCTGGAGTAGGAACTGGCAAACCACTTCAGTATTCCTGCCAAGAAGACTCCATGGACATTGGGTCATGAAGAGTCAGTCATGACTCTAAGGACACAACAACATTTAACATAGTATTGACTTGAACTTTCACATATTGCCTCGGGGTCATAAATCCAAGTCAGTTCCTTAGTTACGGCTAGAAATGCTCTCTGTCCCTTAAGCCTCTTTTTTTTTTTTTTTTTTTTTTTTTTTTTTTTTTTTTTGCATTTGGCCCCTCCAACTCCTGGCCTGAATCCATATTATGGCCTTTGGAGATTGTGCCAAAAATGGCAGTTGAAAAAAGTTACTTTCATCTGTTACATCATTTCTTCCCCTCTTTGATTCTAGTGATGGCCAGTGATGGTTTTCAAGGCATAACACTACTGAGACTCCCAGGACAGACTCCCAAGTCTTTTGGCATACAGGGTTACTGTTATTGCTTTTAGAATAGTCTCTGTTTGGCTAAAATGCTTGCAAAACTGTATTTGGTCATCACTGACCATTTATCATGACCTTCTTTTGTTTCCAAAACATTTCTCTTTCATGATCAAGTGTCAGAACCCTTCATTCCCAAGTACTTTCCCATTATGGTACAATAAACCCTCTTCTCTCAATATCACAAAGTGCTTTCAAACTTTCTTTCCTTTTTTGCCATATTATCTGTTTTGCATTCAAAGAAAAGGCATGGATCCAAAATGACAGCTCACTGTCTAAAAAGAAGAGGCAAAAGCAAAAGGCAGAAAGCTTGTTCTTAGAATAATAAATACATAGGTTGAATGCAATTATAATGTTCATCCAGTACCACCACCCTTGCCTGTTCGTTTTGGTATAAAATAGTATAGTTGTGTTTATTCCCTCAAGAAGCTAAATGTGTGTCTTTTGAGGTAGGAGAAGAATCCTAAAACATTTTAGCAGGGCTGGACATTTCTTTCAATCATCTTTTATGTCTCTGTCCCACATCATTAACTGTTGCGTAGGATTGATGGTATACATGCCTAAGGGATGAGGCCAGAGAGTCTTGACAAGTGATGGTAAAGATGTCCTTTTAAGCCAGAACACATCACTAATGAGAGTTCCTTATGAGGGATTGATAATGGACATGGGCCATTTTAAAATTGAGCACATACTTCCTGGCTAAGTTAAGTGTCATCTCCCAGTGACAGACAAGAGAGATGAAAAACCTTGATCTGTTTTCTAAACTAACTTTTTGAGTCCCCCCCAGAGGTTCATTCCCTCAGTTTTCTCAATGTACACTGTGTCATCTAAATCAGCACCTAGGCAGTGCTTGTTGGGTTCAATCAGAAGCCCAAGTAGTCCACCCTTTCTAGCAGACAATGCCCATAAAAGCTAAAGCTTCAGCATACACTGAAAGCATGGAATCATTGTTGTCATCACCACCAGCCTCTTAGAACCACAGAGCTAGAAGGGACCCATTGGATCATTGAATCCAGTCCCTGTCAAGGACACTTCTTCTTCTTCAAGTGCCATATCCTTGTAATAGAACCTTGGCGATCAGTAGCCTGAACTGACAAGGACACCCAGTGGGGAAACAAACTCCCAACCTCCGGCAGCATAGCCAGAGACCTACACCACTGAGCTGTCTAGCAGTTCTACACTTCAGGTAAGTGCTGCCTCTCATTAGATTTCATATACTGCATATGTTTCACAATTTGTGATTGCTAAGTTCCAAACACAAGAAACGAGGGTGCTCAGACCCTTTAAGGGATCATCTTTCTCATACTCTGAAAGCTCTAATGCAGTGGCTCTCAACCTGTGGGTCCCCAGATATTCCTGGACTGCAACTCCCAGGAGTCTTCATCACTAGCTGAACTGGCCAGGATTTCTGGGAGTTACAGTCCAGGAACATCTGGGGACCCAGATAGCCTGTAGCTTAGCTTACAGTTACTTCTCCCCACCCCCTATAAGTTAAATCATCCCTTCTCTGACAGTGTAAATGCATTCCTGAACTGATATTCCTGAATGAAGTCCTATCATGTTCACTGAAGCTGCTCACAGGATTAAAGTCCTGGATGCACCATATAAACAAAAGTATGACTCATCTGTCAGAACATAAGGAAACACTGTGCTATGAGATGCTCCATGTGTTCTAGAGCTTCTCATAATATCCTGCTTACATGAATATTGAACTAAAAAACCAACAATTCTCCATTATTTTGGTGTATTAATAATATTTTGGCTTCTTTGAAGCACAATAGTTTATGCATGTTATGAAGTAATGGCTCCCAAACCACTGTTAAAAGATTCCATAAGCTGAATGGTGAAATAGTGCAGTCTTGTTCAGCGATCCATCTTCTTTTAAAACCAAAACAAATAAAAACGGGTGCATTGGCAAAGCTGAGTCAGCTTATTTGTCTTTTTCATTCCATTTAAAGGATTGGATTTTTAGCAGTCATTGATTCTTCACACTAGCCATTAACCAAGACAGACTTGGCTGTAACTTAAAGAATGGAACCTCTACATATATAAATTCAGATAGCTGGGAAGAATATTCCATTGATAAGGGATACAACTAATCAATCAGTGAAGTTTATTTGGGGGAGATACAATTATGCTCAGGGATTATTTTGATTAAAGATGTATTCTTCCAAAGTCTCATTTGAAGATGAGCAAACTGTATCTCTCAAATGAAATAATAACAAATTACTATTATTCTGAAGGTATGTATTATGGACTCAAACAAAGGCATTTCCTTTTTCTGTTGTGTTGCATTTATATCTCATTTTCCTGCAATTAACTCAAGGCAATATGCAATATGCAATATGCAATATACACAATGCTCTTCTCCAACCCACTCTATCCTTGCACTGAAATCTTTGTGAGGTACAGTAGGCCATGATGAGGGGGTAACCAGGCCAAAGTCAAGCTCACCAGTCAGTTTCATGGCCCAGTGGAGGTTAGAAACTAGACTCTCCAGCTTTCTGACAACAGAGCCACAACAGCTCTTTTAACATCTCTTGGCCCACAACTAGACAGGAGAATAATTCTGGAGAGCAATACTTGAACTCTGTGGGACCTACTCCTGAGTAACTGAGTGCAGGATTCCAGTCTAGGTTGGATCCGTGGTTGTTATTCCAATCCATGGTTGGACTTTTGTCTCTTCTGTTTGTTTGTTTGTTTTAAAAAAACAACTCTTACTGCAGCATAACAATGTGCCACAATGTTAGCCACATTACAGCATCTGCTCCCACCATAACTTCGCTACCTTGCCATGACCCAGGAAAATAGGAAGCTGCCTTATAACTGAGTCATTTCATTTGTTAATCTGAACCAATATTGTCAAGTCTGAATGCAGCAGCTCCCCAAGGAGCTTTACGCTTTATCTTTAACTTTATTTTCATGTTTATGTTCATTTTCATCTTTATCTATCTGGAGTCTTTATCTGGAATCTATAGATTGGAGCATTGATATACAAAACATGCCTGCTTTGCTGCCAAGATCTATAGAGACTAGACATGGGCACGACCCGAAAAAATGACGTTTCGAGTTTTCGTTTGTCGGAACGGGTCCGTTTCGTGTCATTTCCGTTTGTCGCGAAATTTTTCAAAAATTTGTCATTTCCGTTTGTCATTTGTCGTTTGTCATTTCCACCGTGATTTAGCGTGATTTGACTTCCCAGAGCATAGGGGTGGCGGCGGGGGGCTATGGGTGGGCGGTGGCTGTGGGCGGGCGAGTGGGCGGGCAGCAACGTGGGCCGCAGGCGGGTGGCGGCGCGGGCGGACAGGCGAGTGGGCAGTTAGGATATCACTTAGGATAGAGGTTCTGTTCTTGGCTTGCACCCCAAATGTGTGTGTGTGCAAGCAAATTGAAGTTGGGAAAATAGACAATAAATGGTAGTATAGAATATATTTTTAAAATAAATCCACACCTCCCACTCCCAGTCGAACCTCCCCCTTTATCCAATATCAGAAAAAAATCTTCACAAACTGCCAGAGAAGAAATAAAGAATAACCTGCTATTCCCTTCAGCAGACAAAGCTGCAGAGAATCAAAGAAATTATTTTCTAAATTCAATTCCCTCCCTGCCTGCCTAACTTAAATCCTAAAGCCTCCAGCCTCCCTCCTCAATCTTGATCGGATCACACCAGCACCAGCAGCCAGCCCTCCTCCCTCAACCACATCCATACACCCGACTGCGATTTCTGGAAGGTGCCTCGGCTTTTTATGCCCTCCGAGACATCCAGAAGTGTCAGTCAAAAACCTGGCGATGCCATTGGTGGAATGGTTCAAAATATTTGCATGGTCCCATCCCATGCCCAGCCCAAATGGGCAGGTCTAAAAAAATATAAAATAAAATAAAATAAATAAAATAAAATAAATATGACGTTTTATTGCTATTAAAAAAACCCACTGCTGCTACTATTAAAATTCAGGCATTTAAAATAAATAAATTTCACATGTTTCTGTGGTGATTTGGTGTGTTTTTTGACCACGATTTCAAAAGAAAAATTGCGGTCGCCATTTTGGATTCCCCCCCCCCCTGCATGGCATGGCAAGACGATGAGGATGACCCCCCCCCAGCCTGGTGCAAGCAGCCCGGGACAGGAGAAGAGGGGGGGAAAGGCCAGGGACACCCCAGAAACCACACCTCTGGTAGGTGGCAAAGCCTCAGGCAGGCATATTTTTGCCTGCTTTTTTGGCCGGGAGTCGGGTTTTTTAAAAAAAAACACTTTTAAAAACTTTTTCTGTGATTCGCATTGCGCGATCGCCACGATGCCACAAAAGGAAACAAAAAAACCAACCAAATTTTTCTTTTTTTGGTTCGAGTTTGAGTTCTGACGGCTTAATTATCGTTACCGTTTCCATTACGTAACGGAAATGATAACCGAAAACGGAAATGACAATTTCGCCAAGTTGTGCCCATGTCTAATAGAGACTGTGTGTGTTCAAGGAATATTGCAGCTTTGGTGGGGAGAAGGAAGATGTATCTGTCCAGGTGGCATTATTCATGTCAGTGTACCTTAATTTAAGAATGTTTAAGAAATTTACAATTTCTTTCTGGATAATGTGAAATCTGTGATTGTCCTATCTGCACCAGAACACTGACATTTCAAAGTCCGCAAAATATCAAAGAGAACAGGTGATATGCTTAACTTTATTCCTACCTTCCTATTTCCCATGAACAGTGTTGTTGCTACCTCTCTCTCTCTCTCTCTCTCTCTCTCTCTCTCTCTCTCTCTCTCTCTCTCTCTCTCTCTGTGTGTGTGTGTATGAATGTACACCACTTAAACAACCCCCAAAACCTTTAATTTTAGTGTATCATTTTAGTGTATTGCATTTTTTGTATTTAAAGGTTTTTCTCATTTTAATTTTATTGGCATTTTAATGTTTTAATTATTTGAATTGTTTATTTTAATTGTAAGCCACCCAAAGACCTTTGGGTAATGGGCAGTGTATAAGCTAAATAAATAAATAAATAAATAAATAAATAAATAAATAAATAAATAAATAAATCCTCCTTCCATTGACGTGGGTGCCAATCCAGAAACGATGGACTTCCACAGAGAAACAAATGCAACTATCTGATTGATGATTTGCCCAGGTTTGTGTGCTTGTGATTCCTTCCTATACCTAGCAGAATAATCAATCACAGTATCCTACAGATTCCCATTTCTTTCAGGACTGCAAATAAAATTGCTTCTCCCTTCCATAAATCCCAGCTACCCAGTAATCCCTATTATGGCAGGTAGCACAGCAATCTCCTCTGGTTAGTCTGGTCTGTCTATGCTGAGGAGTGGAGGCAGAGGGGCGGTGGGGGGGGAGAGAATTTTTTTGAGAGAGCACTGAGGGAGCGTCTGGGAGATGCTGCTTTTCCTCCTAGTCAAAGCCAAGTGTCCAAATCTAAAAGGCTTATCCTGACACAAAGTGACATGTTACTGGCAGCCCCTGGCTCTTGGCTGTTCTGTGATCTGAGCCTGTCAAGCACAGATTTATCACCTCACTGTATCAGCCACACCACACTTCCCATAGGTGGGGGAAAGGTTACACAGCAGTAAGAGAGTTTTATGGCCAGACACTGAAGGAGAAAATGGGAAAGAATGAGAGAGAGAGAAGCAGTAGGCATGAAGCAATGAAGGGATCTATTCGCATTGCTGTTTGCCCATTTCTCTTTCCAGAACCTACAGCCCAAACAAGAGAATTTCTAGGCAACATGGATTTCCCTACAATACTCTGTGCCTTAATTATCACCTAACCAGGCTGGAACTGGAAAAGGTGCAGAAGAGAGTGACTAAAATGGTTACTGGGCTGGGGCACCTCCCTTATAAGGAAAGGCTAAAACATTTGGGGCTCTTTAGTCTGGAAAAAAAGCGCCTGAGGGGGGGATATGATTGAGACATACAAAAGAATGCAGGGCATGAGTAAAGTGGATAGAGGGACGCTTCTCCCTCTCACAAAATACCAGAACTAGGGGACTTTCACTCAAATTGAGGGCTGGGAGAGTAAGAACAGACAAAAGAAAATATTTTTCACCCAGCGCATTGTTAGGATGTGGTGATGGCATCTGACCTGGATGCCTTCAAAAGGAGATTGGACAGATTACTGGAGGAAAGGTCCATCACAGGTTACAAACCATGATGAAGATGTGTAATCTCCAGGCTTAAAACCGGGGTACTTCAAGAGCCAGATGCAGGGGAGTGGTATCAGGAGGCAGATATCTAGTCTCATGCACTCCCAGAGGCATTTGGTGGGGCCACTGTGAGATGCAGGAAGCTGGACTAGATGAGCCTTTGGCCTGATCCTGCATGGCCCTTCTTATTATGTTCTTATGTTCTTATGTTCAGGCTGCTGCAGTGTCCTCTGTGTGAGGATGCCATTTAAAACTATTAGGAAGCTACAGTCAGTGCAAAATGCTGCAGGCAGACTGTTGCCTCATATGCACTTTGGAGACTATATATCACTAAGTTCAAACAAACAGAGTTGGCTTCCATTTTACTTCTGAAACCAATTCAAGGTGTTAATTTTGACATGCAGAGCTTAGTAAAACAGCCTAGAATTTTTTCATTGGACGCCTTGTCATGTGTCCTGTTCACCAGAGATGTCAGGTTGATGAGTACACAAGACAGGGCTTTCTCTGTAACCACACTACAATTATGGAACATCCACTGACAAGCCATCCTGGCTCCACCCAGAGTGTCTTTTGGAAGGCAGGCAAGCCACGACTTGTTTATCTCCTATGGATTTGTATAAAGCTGACTTTTAGAATGTCTTTGATTTGCTTTAAAGAATGGCATTGAAAAGGTCTCTCCAGTTTCCTTCATTGATCTTGGGCTGTTATTTTGGTCTGTTTGTTTGTTTGATTGTTTGTATTTAGATGACACATGCCCTACTTTTCATTTCCCCCCCCCAAAGCATGCCAGCTAGGGACCTACTATATATATATATATTTTATTCCTCATTTTGTCCTGCATTATTTTTGGGTTTAGGTCTGATGTGAGCACATGATCACAAAATATTTCTTTGTATGTTTTCATTACAACCCCCCTTCCGCCTGCTGCTAGCTTTTTCATCCCCATTTCTTCTTCTTCTTCTTCTTCTTCTTCTTCTTCTTCTTCTTCTTCTTCTTCTTCTTCTTCTTCTTCTTCTTCTTCTTCTTCTTCTTTCCAAACAGTGTGTCAATTCATCCTTGTGCCAATGGAAAGTTGGCATTTGGTTTTCTGGGGAGGGTGTGGTGGGAAGTACAGAAATAAAAGTGAAAGGAGAACCTATGAACTCAAGAAAGGATCCTCATGATTTTATATGATTTCTAGGGGGGATTCTCACAAACTCACCAACAATCAGTCAGTCAGTCAGGATCTTTACTGGTATCAAACAAAACACAATAAAATAGGCGATAATACATGTCCATGCAAGAAGTATGTGCCCAATTAAAATTGCACAGGTGCTAAAATACAGAACAAGACATGGTATGGCAAAATTTGAAATGGCATGATAGTATTTGGCCATCAACCATGAAACTCTGGCCCAACTGGAGATAGTCATCCTCGTCCTAAGAGTGTGAAACAGAAGACCCTGTTGGTAATTGTAACCTGCGTTGCTGGACGAATAGATTAATGTATTTGGCAATCTGCCTAGTGTGGACTTTGTTCTTGCCTGACAGCAAATTATGCAGAATTGCCTCCTCTGATCGACCAGGAAATCTGACAAGAAATGGCTCCAGATAAGAAGTGTGGATATCCCTGTATAAAGCACAATGAAGGAGCATGTGGGACTCAAGAGCCCCAGAATTACAGGAGCAGAACCGTGTTTCCAATGGTTGAGAACTAAATCTGCCATATAGGACATTAGATGGAAGTCCATTACATCTTGTAGCGTGAAGGCAGGCTGTTCTTGGGGTCTCTCTAGAACAGGGGTCCTCAACCTAAGGCCCTGGGGCTGGATGCGGCCCCCCAAAGTCCTGAATCCAGGCCCCAGGACCAATTGCACCCCCCCAAGCCAGCCTCCACAGCTGCTTCTATTGCTGAGGCAGTTCAAAGCAGTGGGCTATGTCGCTTCTCCCACTCCCCCAACTACCGCCCAGATGATCAGCATGCTGGCTAGTGGGGCATTCAAAGTGGGAGGGCTACGGCAAGGTTCCCCCACTCCCCCCACCCACCGCCCAGATGGTAGGGGTGCCGGGTGCAGCCGAGCGGGGCAATATAAAATAGGACCAAGAGAATAAAAGGAATCGGAAAGGACACCTGCTATTAGGGAGCCTTTATTAAACATATTCTCAACCAGTACTTGAATTGTCTCGACTGTGCTTGTATACTAAGTCTAGTTAATCCAGAGCTGAGTATGGCATGCAATGGGGCAGAGTGAATATTTTATAAAGGAAAGAGGCTTACCATTTTGTTGATCTCCACTTTGTGGGCCCTTATAGCCTTAACAGCAATAAACAGATGTTTTAAATAAATGATAATAAATAAGAAAGGGCACAAACCCAATAGGAATGAAAATTAGTTCCTTTTACAAGAAAGAAAACCCAGTGTCCCATTACTGTGCTTTCTTCCATTATTTCTGAGTCAATGGTAGAGTCTACCTAACCATGCTTTGAATCAACCAAAGTGCCTAGGCTGTGTTTTTCCTCGATTAAGACCATAATAGAGAAAGGAAACTCTGGACTACTATTATTTATTTATTTATTTATTTATTTAAATACTTATATCCCGCTCCATCTTCCCAACGGGAACTCTGGGCGGCTAACAGCGCAAGAAGCTAAAAAGCTAAAAAGGCTAAAAAGCTAAAAATAACAAGGCCACCAAGCAAGGGCAGCGGAAGGCAAGATGGCGGAGATACTAGTGAATGAATGGCAAGATACTAGTGAATGAATGAGCTATTTGAAGGGGCATGGCTGCTAAGTATGGTTGAAGAGCAACACATTGTGCTTCCCTCCTAGTTCCAGTTCAAACGAAGGCAAGCCCAGTTATTTTCATGATTATCTCAATTTAGGTCAGATTGGCCACTGATGTAAAGCTCAGAGTGGGGAAGGCCATTGTGGAATCTTCTTGTTTGTTTCGACATTGCTTTTGTCTCTTACCTGCCAGCGAGATCACCTGTTCTGAAGCAAAGAGGCACTCTTATGGCTGCCAGTTCCCTTCAACCAAGTGCCCCTTGTCTCCAAACCATTTCTTAAGATATCCATTCCAGCTCAACACTGGAACAGAGTTCTGCTAGAAGGAAAACAACAAAGGCTGAGAAATGGAAACTGCCAATTATCACTTGTTAGCATCTTACAGAGGCAGCTTCTGTTGTAGTTACCCACATATGTAGGAATCAGCAGGGCCAGGGAAGATTCATGCCGGAAATCTATCCTTGCCTTTCTCCAAGGTTGCAAACCATTGCTCCAGTATGACTCACCTTCCCACCCAACCCTTGCCCCAGGTAGGGGAAAAAAAACAAGTGGCAGATTCACCAGGCCTTCAGGTCTTCCCTGCCTGCTGGCTGGAGATAATGGGAATATTTCTCTGGGCGACAGTGGATTGCTAGGAGACAAGAATAAGATGCAACAAAAGGGGGAACTGTGATGGCAGCAAGGGTTGGTGAGAAGGAATGGGCAAGGAATGGAGGCAGGCTGGAGCAAGTGTTTGCAACCTTGGGGAGGGCAGAAGATGCATTTCACACACAAATCTGCCCCTGTACTGCAAATCTAGATACTGGTAGATGCAGAGATTCCACTCAGGGAAGCCCATTCCCCGCAGGTGTGAATTACAGTCAATCAACCTATTGTTTACCCTGCCATGGGGCTGCACCCTAACTCCAAACCATCCCCCCACCCTAAGTTTCACTGAATCACTATTCTTGGTAATTATCTATATATTTTTCAAGGTTATTTTTTCCCTTCTCAATTTCTCTGTGAAAGCAAAAGACTGTAGTCCAAAATTTAGATGCTACAGAGAGAGAGAGAGAAGAGAGAGAGAGAGAGAAAAGAGAGAGAGAGAGAGAGAGAGAGAGAGAGAGAGAGAGAGAGAGAGAGAGAGAGAGAGAGAGAGCTACACACACACACACTGGTGCCTCTGCTCCCACTTTGACCAGAGGAAAGCGGGCCACAGACACAGAAAATAAAGCTTCAAAGGAACAATGGCATTATTAACATAAGCATATGTTCTCCTGACTGCTTTTTGCTTATTTCAGCACAAAAAAATGAAGCCGCATAAAGCACAGCACATGAGCTGAATGACCTGAGCAATTCAGTGAGATTCCCTGCACGCCCACAGGAAAAGTAACTAGAAAAGCATAATCTCCTTGGTTTCCTTTTATTTTATTTTTTTAAAAAATGACATTTCCTTCCTTATTATAATGTACTACAGTTACATGTTTGTTGCTGGAGGAAAAAATGTTAATAATGAAATACTTAATATTTAATTAAAAATTAATTGTTATTGTCGATTGCTTACAACGACCAATACTACTTGTTCAGTCTCTCCAGAATTCTGTAATACACAGCTGAGTGGTGATTGTTCTGGTGTATTCTTCTTAGTCTAATTATAGCTGAGCACGGAGGATCCCCATTTCTCTCCATGGATCATTAACAAATTGAGATGCCTAGTTTTGTGTGGCACCAATCCTTTAAGCCTTCATAAATATTCAGCTCCTGCTCCCGAATAGAAACAGTTCCAAGCTAAATAGCATGCTGAATGACTCATAGGCATCTGTAAAATAATTTGCCAATCCCAATCTGTTTCAAAGGATGCTCAAACGGCTTAGGAGACATGGGAGAAATCTGCTTTTTGAAAGATAATTGCACAACACTCACACACACACACACACACACACACACACACACACACACACACACACACACACACACACAGCTCTATCCTCCCTCCATGTAGACTTTGAAATACCGTATTTTTCTGTCTATAAGACACCCCCATGTATAAGAAGACCCCACTTTTCCAAGCCAAAATTAGTTTTACAACTGTGTGGTTATCTCCTTATCTTGCTTCTGTGTATAAGGTGACCCTCAATTTTTAGTCAAACAATTTTAAACAAACATATTGTCTTATACATGGGAAAACACTGTAATCTTCATTAAAAAAAGAACAACAGACTTCTTTGCTTTTCCGACCACAACGTGGAATATACTGAGGTTGTAATCCTAGACATATTTGAAGAGAAGGTGCCACTGCATGCAGTAGACTTGATTTTTAGGCAAACAAGAGATATCCATGATCAGAACCATCTTAACACTGATATTCTGTGTCTTCATATGCAACATTACAATGTTTCTGATCATGGATATATGTTGAAGTACAACCCTGCAAATGTTTGCCTCAAGAAGGACATGCAGTAATCACTGGCCAGAGTCACAAGACATCTACGGTGATTCGAGGTCAGAGGAAAACAGAAATAACAGAAAACACTGTCAAATTAAATCTGTAAGCAGGTTGTGTAGGAAGTGAAAGAATCTCACTTAGTGGAACCCAGCAACAAAAATACATTAGCCACTGGTGATAATAACCTTAGACTGCTTGATAAGAAGCATAAGCTTCTTCTCACTCTGAGAAAGTGTCTCTGTTCTCTCCCCCTCCCCTCATTCACTACAGCCAGTCTCTGAAAGAAAGGCTGACAAATAGTTTTTTTAAAATGGATGCCCTTGAGAGCTCTCTCTGCCACTAGCTTCTAGCTTATCTAGTCTTTCGGCAAGGATTCAAAAATGACATGCCACTGAGACTTCAGGCCTTCTCAATGTATAAAACAGCACTTTTCCATCAAGTAATTTAGGATTAGGAGTAAATAAAGCTACACACACACACACACACACACACACACACACACACACACACACACACACACACACACACACACACACACACACACACACACACACACACACACACACACACACACTTAGGCTTCACCACTGATGATAAACAAATGTGAGCTCCTGCACCAGAGGATGCATAGACATAACTGAAAGTGAAGGCATATATCTGCAAAAAGGAGGACATTAGATTTATATAAATGTTCTTTCCCCACATTTGGACCATGAGGAGGAGAGCATGCAGGGCCAGGCACCCTAAATGTCCTTTTTGCTTCACTCTTCAGAGCAGGATCTTCAGAGTTGGCTTTCCACTTCACTGCCTAGTACTGGTCCTGCCTGCATTCATGTTTATCACCTTATAGCCTCTGTTCTTTTTTCCTTTTCCTGCCCTGTTATTCAGGCAGCCATCATATTTAGGTCACCTCAGCAAAACATTTCTGGCCTTGGGTCTGTCTGTAACCCCTTGCTCTAGGAAAAAAGTTCCTTGTGTTGACTTTCCTTTCAGGACTCACCCCGATTCAAAGGATATCCACTTTCTGACCCAGTGTATGGGAAAGGAAAAACATCTCTGTTTCCTCTCTCCCTTTTTGTCAGCTTCCCGATTCTTACTAAAGTCATTTCCCTTCTTCTTAACCTCAGAAGCTGAAGCAAATTGGCAGGCTTCTTCTATAGGAGCATCATCTCTCATTTTGATCTGAGCTCTGCGGACAGTCTTCAAGGTGAATTGTGTCATTCGGCTATACTCTCTTGATAAAAATTCTTTGCCTCAGTGGTGACCTCTAAGCATCTTATCTATCCAGAATTCAGATGTAAATTATTCATATAGTGCCCTGTATACATCTTTAAACATGGTGGCTTCTGAGTACATTCAACTGGACAAATAGGAATTTGACCTCCTGTACAAAATTGCCAGAGTGGCACTGAAAAGAGGCTTCCCACAAAGAAAAGTGATGAAAGTGAGGATGTATACACTATTGAACAGCAATGTATGGATTTGCATACATCTGCACATATTAGTACCCCAATCTGTGTACTGTGCATCCACCAAGTCAAACAACATAAAGTGATGCTCTATGTCACCATTTGTTAAGAAGGTACTTGCATTCCTCATCATGCACCAAGACAGATTATTAGGGCATGACAAGAAATACAGGCCTCAACTTCTGCACTAGTGACAACTCTGTTGCAATGATTTCCATAACTTGTTGTGCTGATGGGTGTAAGTAGTGTTTATGCATGCAACTTTAAGATACCTGATCTCCATTCTTATAGAGCCTTTTCACATGACCCCTAAGATCCGCTGGCCACTTAAATTTGGACAAGAGATCTTAGGGGTGTGTCACTGTTCCTGCGTTCCCACCCCCTCTGCACTCCTGGCTGCTGGCTGCGTGAGGGGAGGGAGAAAAAAAAGGAAGAAAAGAATGCCGCTCACCTCCGTTCTGCCGTCCCAGCACTGCATTCAGATCTCTTAAAGGGGCGGGGGGGGGCAAAAAAAGAACAAACAGAAGCAAGGAGAGCCGGGCAGTCACTACGTTATATCCGCATCAGGAATTTTCGCCTCCAGAGAGCAGGTACCTGAAAAGTGCGCTGGGACGCTCTTAGGTGGCCGTGGTCGCACTTAATTATCTGTAAACTCCGGAGCTGGTGGGGAAACAATTTTAAGCTCAGGAGCTGGGAGCCATTTGCGGCAGAGTTTAGGGGTCGTGTACAAAGGGCCATAGTGTTCTGTCTTTAAATCAAACCTGAATAGCCTTTCCAACAGAAAACTCCTTCAGAAGAATTATCCTATAGCAGACACTGAAATGGAGGACATGCAGCTACCCTTTTCCTCGAGCACACATCTGAGCTAGATTGCCCCAGTCATTCACATTCTAGAAAAGCTTATTCTCTGAATGCAGAATTTGGAACTTATGGATTGCTCAGTGGCTTAAAGTTTCTGGCTACTGAGTCAGAGTTTGGAAGTTCATTTTTCCACTTTGCCTCCTCATCAGGGGCTGGTCTTAATTCATAGGGTAGCATACAGCTCTGCAGTTCAAAGGTTGTTATTATTATTATTATTATTATTATTATTATTATTATTATTATTATTATTATTATTATTATTATTATTATTATTATTATTATTTTATTATTATAGTGGGTTACTGTGCTCTTCAATATGTTCATGGACATTATCCTCATCAGGCCTAAACTGGAAAAGGTGGTGAAGTGGGATTTTGGGAATTGCAGTCCAACAGGCTTCGGAGAGTCACATTTGCCCATGCCTCTAGCATGCCAATTCTCTAGACAGTCATGGTGGGGTGAAGGAGGAGATTCAGCATATTTTTAACTTGAACTACCATTTTACTAGATAATAAACAGCAGAAATGAGGACCAAATTTAATTGTTGCTATAAACCTAAACCCTAAATGCTTCAAATCAAGTTGGGCACTGACTGAGCTTTATTGGTGTTGTCTGTTATATACAGAGAGACAGCACCATTCCCCATCACTTCCCGTCCTCAGTATTAATATCAACTGCTAAACACTCCAAGCATCAATGTATTCTTGAAGGCTTTCACTGCTGGGATCTTATAGCTGTTGTGAGTTTTTTGGGCTGTTTAGTCATGTTCTGGAAGTTTTTCTTCCTGACGTTTCACCAGACTCTGTGGCCAGCATCTTCAGAGGGCAAGGAGCTCAGGGAACTACTCACAACAACTCCAAGCATCAATTTGCTTTGATTCTGCGCCTGCCAGGAACTCCTAAAATTACAGAAACATGACAATTTCATCCACAAACATGAGACGCTAATCATTAATAATAATATACCCAGAGTAGTTCACATGACTTTTCATCTCCTACTAAGAAGAGATGACATAGATTGTGGATTGGGGTCAAGTCTACTTCTCCTAGTCAGGTGGGCTCAGAGTTCTTACCAGGTCCTAATCAGTGTGAAAACCTACAGTCTAAGACAGTGTGTTTCCAAGTGTTCATAGATTACAACTCCCAGGAATCCTGGCCAGCATAACTGGTGGTGAAGATTTCTGGGTCCTTTCATCCAAGAATATCTGGGGACCCAAGACTGGGAACTACTGGTCTAAGAGACTGCATGAGCAAGCTCTTAGTTCAACATGAATGTGTCTGAGAACAATTTGCCATATGGCTCAATTATATACAGGTAATGTAACATAAACTCTGGAGGGGAAAAGAATTGAACTGATCAGCCGAATAACTGTAATGGTACTGCAACCCAACTCTGTTCCAGGTCAGCCAAAGGCCAACAGGAACCTACATAGACCTTTGTTACATGTATTTCTGCCAGCCAACATGAATATTAACGTCTTCAGTCCTTTCTGTCAATCACTTATCTTCACAGGATCTTACATTGTGGTTTTTAAAATGAATAAAATACCTAAGTATTCATTCATTCATTCATTCATTCATTTCAAATGTACCAAAGCCCCAGCAATCCTTCCCAGAGATTAGATATTCCCTCGGATGAATTTTAAAAGTCAGCAAAGGTTCACAAGACAAGTTCAGTTTGGTAGTTGTTTTTTCACCCTTGTTAATTTGGACTGGAAATCCTGGGGAAATAAACTTTCCTATATGTTCTTTCACTTTCTTGCTGGCCAACACCACACAAAATTTCTTGTGGCACTTTATTAACCCTATTAGAAGGCCCACTAAGCGTCTGTTGAGTAGAAGCAGCAAGGTCCTTTCAGGGATTGCCTTACATTTTATTTTGAAGCATTCAATCTCAAAATATTTAACATACTTTTAAAAGGGATTGTATTGGCAGGCAAGAACAGCCACAATAGGTGGAAAGGCTAGACACCTATTTTGATGAGTGAATAGAATGCCCACAGCTTTATTGGATGCAGCTTCACAGAGGAAAGAGGAGCAGTCAAAGCTAGCATCCAATTTTTGATAACCCAAGTGGTATCAACAATGTTCACCCCAAACCTAGCATATTGTCTGAAGCATCAGTACCTCTTACTGAAATGTGGTGGCCATAGGAGCTTCTGTTTACGAGTCTGACCATCGGCCAGTGCCTTGACACCTAAGAATGAGCGTGGTGTTATCTCTCCTGATTAGAGACGGGCACAAATAGAAAAAATGGAGTTTCGTTTGTCGTTTGTCATTTAGAGGTCCGTTTCGGTTCGTTTCCGTTGTTTGTGAAATTTTTCAAAAAATTCATTTTCGTTTCGTTTCGTTACCGTTTCGTTACAATTTATTCCAATTTTAATGATTTTTTTTTAGCATTTAAAGCCGCTCACTTCCTTGCAGTAACGGACAACGAAACGCACGACCAAAATCCCCGTGTTTCTGTTCATTTCGTTTCATTTTAGGGACAAATTTCGTTTGTCGTTTCATTACGTAACGAAACGAAAAATGAACAACGAAAACGAAAAATTGTTCGTTCCGTGCCCATCTCTACTCCTGATATGCAGGTCCAGGTGGAAGTCCAACCCCTTATGGAAATCTCTGTGGTAGGAAACAGTTGTTGTCATTTGGGCTTCTCCTTCTTGGAAATGGGAAAGATGAAGGAAGAGTCCATAGGAACTGCCACCTGGTCTGCTAGTCATCTTCTCTATGTTAATATCTATGTTGCATAGGAAATACCATGCAGTAAATTCCAGTTCAAAAGCCTCTCCACTTTTTTGTTTTTATTGGAATCTTTCTCTCTTTGATGTCAGATGTTGTTGTTTTTTCATCTCCCCGCCCCCGCCTTTTTTGCCGCCTGTGTCATCTCCTCTGAAGGGTATTGTTTCCCCTCCTTTTATTGGAATTTGTTGTTTGGTTTTCTTCTGTCTTGTTTTATTGTTAGCTGCCCAGAGTTCCGATCTGGAAGATGGGTGGGATACAAGTGTAAATAATAAATAAATAAACAAATAGATGTACCATGGAAACAGATTCTTTATGATGGGAATCTCCTAGAACTTCAGACTCCGAACATGCTGGAGTTTATAATAATGCCTGCAATAATGCCCTCAATTTCCCTCTCTTTCAACAACTGCATAAATCAACACTATTAAATTCCCAAGGATACTGTAGAGAGTGTAGGTCAGTCCCTTAGGAGGCACTGGCTAGTCCTGTGTGTCTTAACTGAGAAGTGAGCCCTGCTCTTCTTTGATGTCCAGAACAAATACAGCTTATTCCAAGTAAAGGGGTTTACGGTTGCTGTTTAAGTTGAAGTGGCTGAGCTGCCCAAATGTATGCAACCAAGCAATACACAACATTAAGGAGTCTGGTACTGTAAGTGTGCACTTTCAGTCATTAGAAGTAGCAGGGGGCAGGGGGAGAGACTCCAATGCATCCAGGTATCAATTTGCACATGTAGGAAATGCCATGCACCCATATTGGAAGGAAGTTGTCAATCAGCAGTCCTAAGGCGCCACGAAAATTGAAGGGTGAACTCAAAATGGAAGCACTAGTAAGTCTGTTACCATCTACAGCAGGCCTGCCCAAAGTCCGGCCCGGGGGCCAAATCCGACCCGTCAGGCCATTCTGAGTGGTCCGCGGATGGCTGGCCCGCCCCTCCCTCCCCCTCCTTCGCCACTGGTTTTTTTAAACAGGCTCCCTGTGCTTCCTTTGGTCCCCACTTTCCTCCCTTCCTCCCTTCCTTGTTCCCCATCTTCCTTCCTTCCTCTCTTGGTTTCCACCTTCCTCCCTCCCTCCCTTGGTCACCGCCTTCCTTCCTGTGGGTGGGGTTACAAGGGGTCAGTGGGTGGGGCTTGCAGTGGGGTGGCAGGGTCGGGGAGCAACCAGTCCCTGATACATTCTCAGCCACCAAATCTGGCCCTCCTTACAAAAAGTTTGGGCACCCCTGATCTAGGGCACTGAAATCATGAATCGGGATGAGGAATGGTATGTGCATGACCATATGGAAGGTCCTGTTATATGTGGGATGGAACAGATTTCCCTTGTCATTCACTTAGCTGCTCTCTCCCACACATGCCTGGAACTGCTTTAAGGCCCTCGCAAGAAAAAGGAGTCCTGATATTATTAGTTGAGACTTGACTGGACTTCACAGGAAAGTTTTCCAAAATATTTTCTGAGGATTAATTCTTTTTTATGGATTCCAGCTAGTTCTCCATAGACTTTGATCTGGTAATAAATACACTCTCTGCCTATGCATGATACACAGCATCATTTTTTCACTTCACCTGACTGTTCTCTTTGAACTCCCTCTCACGTTTCCTATACTCCTTAGATTTTAGATAACCTTATAATGTGATCAACGTGAAGGTTATGTGCAAGTCACAGATCCTAGAGATACTTTCCACACTCTTTATACATGAGTGGGAGAAAGTAAATAAAAAGCAGAAATTTAAAGTTAGTGGATTGCCAAGGGATTAAAACACCTCAAAGAGTTTTTTGAGTGCTGGCAACCTGTGGTGGTTTCATCAAACAAGAGGCGCCACACAAACTAAAATGCGAGTCGCAAAGCATACTGCTACCTTGCCAACCCAAATCTGGAATACACAAGAGTCCTCAGGGAGATTTTCTGGCCCCCTCCAACATGCTTTCTTCTCACACTGACAGATGATACAGGACTGGATCATAATGTGTGGATCCCTTGTGTGGATATTGAGCCAAACACCAAGAAAGCTGAAAGGTGATATGCTGATTTTTATGTATGTTTAAAACTGCTTTTAGGGTGTTTTGAATGGTTTGAACTAAGGATTTGAACACTAATATATGTTTGATTAATAATAGTAATAATAATTTGTCATTTTTCAATGGGCTTGTCTTTTTATATCTTGTGAGTTGCCTCACATAATAAAACAATAAAAACAGAATAAAAATAAAAATACAGTAAATTGATAAATGAGAACATGTGAGACTAGAAGGGTCATCATCTTTTATCCTTTCCACCATATTTTTATTTTTTTAAACTACTTGTAAATTTTCATTTTCTGAAATAAAAATGCCTCAAATTTTTAGGAATACAGTATGTGTTTATGGTTAGTTCTGTGCCTTACTCCTGCTTCAGGTTGGTTAATCTTGCAAAGCTTAAGTGAAGGCACTTTTATTAAGGCCAATGCTTAGAAGAGGTTTGGGGGGGCACATCCCCTAGGCCCCCCCTCCCCAGCTACTGGTCATGCTCCCTGAAGGATCATAAAACATGTAGTTTTAAAAAGTTCTTTTTCCAGACCCTGATTGCGTCAGACCAACTGTTGAGAGTCTCATTTGCCTCCTTTTATGAGAAACCACCTCTGACATCCCTAGAGTGCTGGCAGGTCTTTGAATTAAAAGGTGGCTTGCTACTTAATGAGGGGATGCTGATGTCTGCCTGTGAGGGTTCGGTTCTTACCCTCGGTGGTTCCGAATCGCAAATGACACGAGAGCCAGTTTTTAACAAAACTTCAAATGGATTTTTATTGCTTACAGAGTCTGAGGCATTGTAGGTTCTTTCTTGGATAACTGGAGATAACTTAGGCATACTTGAAAAAACATTTCCGCCAACATCGGGTTCATCATAAATAACATTAACAGGAACAAAACTTGAATCAGCTTCTTCTAAGGATGTGGGGGGAAGGGGATCCCCGGCCCCAACACTGGGTACCGCAACACGGGTGTTTGGCCCATTGCGCCACAGGACTGACAAACCTCTCGGTTCTCCATTTTCTGAACCTGTCAGATGTCACTGGTCATTTAAGAGGTCTTCTCCTCCCTCTCTCTCCCTCACTAGCTCGCACTCCACCCACTCATCCAATGGCTCATCCACCACCCAGTATACATCCCGTGTGTCTTCGTGCTGATCTCCCTCGAGACCACCCTTGCATTCCTCCTCTAATTCTATAACATGCAATCCTTTCATTTGCATTTCCATTTCCTTCTTCTCTTCATCCTCTTGGTTAGGAAGTCCAGATGGCTCACTCTCTTGAGCATTCACGGGACGGTCTGTCTCCTCACACTGCCTGAAAAATTCCCCCTTTTCATTATCATTTGGATCTCAGACCAGACAGAAAGTGATCAGAAAACTCAGGAAAGCCTAATGAGTACCTTTAACCAGTCAGAATGTTAGAAAATGCTGCATTCCATTGTAGACTAGGTTGGAAACTTAAAATTAAGTTTCTCCACCCAGACTTCAGGGGGTGCAGGTAGGGAACACAGGTTAAAGGCTGTAGTGTTTGTAAACTCACAATCTCCATATGACATTGGGAAAAGTCTTTTCTTTCTTTTCTTTCTTTGTTCTTCTTGGAAATACAGGGAGAAATTGTTTGGTAGGAGGGGAGAAGTTTTTTCGTATGTAAAGAACAACAATGGAGTTGCACAGGTTTTGATAGATGGGCCATGGAAGGATTGTAAACAAGATTAACAAATGTATGTCTCTGTGTTGGTGTGGCTGTATGTGGCTGCGGGGTGGGTGCATGCACTGGCTTATGCACACGTGGCCTGTGAACAATTGAATGAAACTCACGTTTCCATGGACAAGATCCAGGCCTTCTTTTTTGCTGTGCAATACTACACATCCCATCCAAGAATGACAGGCTGTTGTCTGCTAAGGAGGGCTCCAGAAGGACCTTGTACTTTCTATACACTGCACGTCTCTTTCAAGGATAATGATTCTCACAGAGAGATCACCCCATTTTATAACAGGAAGGGTGAAGGCTGTGCAGAAGCTGTGGGGAGGAGAAACTGTTCAAGTGGTATCACTCTGTAGCCTTGTTAAAAGCATTAGATGTCACCTAGCAATAGGATATCATCTGCTGCTTTATAAACTTCTTGTAAAATGTGCTCTGGCAGATGGCCTCATGGACATAAGTGCGGCTACATCGTTGCACACTGAGGATCAGATCCCATACCGTAATTGAACCCTTCCCTACAATGGATTAGCACACTGACTATATGGTGATTGTTAACATGAGCCATTAGGCATGCCTGTTGCCATAACCTATATAGGGTGCTGTCAGAAAGAGGCATAGGGAAGGTTAAAGCTGAGATCCATTCAGTATGGACAAGGTCTTGGAAGGTGCCTTTTCTAGCACAGATTAGGACAAGAAGGAATGACAAATGGCTGCTATTACAAGTTGTATTCAAGGTGTACTTATCCAATTTATAAGCGAGCCACACAGAGGCCAAATACATCTATTTGATCATATGTGCTCTGTGGTTTGTGCTTCATAGTTCCAAGGAGAAGTGGATGAATATGAAGTGGATAATGTGTGCAGTGCTTTCATGGTATATTGACTTAGCTTTTTGTCTAGATTGTAGCTCTGCATGGGAACATGCATAATTGGACCAATTTTGTGAATGGAGGATCAATTATAGCTAACGTGTGCCATCCATCCCAAGAGCCAAACCAGAGTTTAAAGGAATGGGCTAATTACATCTTTAGGAGGGCTTTATAAGAGCCCTTATCACTGCAAATATAATTTGTAGCTTTGATTTAATACATAAAAAAGGTGTCATTGATATTTTCTCACACATTTAATGTTCAGTTTTTTAAAAGGACTTTTTACCTCTCTGGTTCTCTTTTTCTCTCTCTCGCTCACATGCATGCACATACAGTAATACCTCGTAAGATGTTTTTAATTGAAATATGTTTATGTACTCAAAATATGGATCACAGACATGTTTCGGCATGGAAATGGTAGAGTTAGCTTCCTCAAGCAATTCTAGGTAAGCCCCCCAAATTTGGAGAGGTTGGGTTTCAAGGGGCTGTGTTATGAAGCTCCAAAGTGGTGCCCCTAGGAAAAAATCTTTCTAATTGGAATCAGAAGCCAAGCCAGTTCGGTGCTAATTGTTCGCCCTTGGCTTGGCTTCCAAAGTTCTGAGTCTAATTAGAAATATTTTTCCTAGGGGCACCCCCTTTGGAGCTTAATATCACAGCCCACTGACCCCCAAACCTTTCAAAATTTCAGGGGCTTACAGGGTAGAGCTTAAGGAAGCTCCCCTCCCATTTCCTCTAAGATGAATCATTTTGTTCCAAAGGGGGGAAATGGTGTTTTGTTACAAAACAAAATGCATCCTACCATTTTGTTACCTAATGAATTAATTTGTTACTTAACAAAATGACAAAACAGTGTTTCTTTTTTGTTTTGTGCCCATCTCAGATAGATAGATAGATAGATAGATAGATAGATAGATAGATAGATAGATAGATAGATAGATAGATAGATAGATAGATAGATAGATAGATAGATAGATAGACAGACATCCCTGCAAAATTGATGAAAAGAAGAAATTGGTCAGGGAGGCTGTTAAGAGTCTCCAGCAACATTCAAGGAGCTGCAGGAATATCTGGCAAGTACTGGCTGTGTGGTACATGTGACAACAATCTCCCACATTCTTCATATGTCTGGGCTGTGGAGGCAAGACAGAAGTCAGTTCTCATAGCAGTCACATAGAAATGGACACTACGTTATCAATTGTTAGTTTTAATGTTGCCTTCTAATGCTGTAAAATACCCATCAGTTCCCTGTTCTCTGAATTGTAATGGACTGTATATTGTATCTCCTTACTGTAAGCCACTTTGGGTCCTTTTCCAAGGAAAAAGGCAGGGTAAAAATACTCAAAAATAAAATGAAATAAAATAATTCCACACACATTATAGGTAAACCTGTGTCCTCTTTTGCATGAGTTGGCCTATGTGGGGGTAATCAGATTATCTGCACCTTCCACATGATCTCCTTATTTAAATGTTGCAGGAGCGACAGCTACGTCTTTCAAAACAGAAGGGACCTTGGCATTATTCTACAATTCCATGGCTCTAAAAGTACCTTAACATTTAACCACATGATACCTCTTAGGAAAAGCATGTCTTCTTTTCCCCACATGGGTTAGCATTATCCTGCACAAATACTTCCTTCCATTCATCATTATAGTCAAGCATGGCTCAGACATAAGTTTTTGGTCAAAACCTTGCATCATCATAATCCCCAGAGGTCCAGATTCAGAAATATTGTGCCCAATCTTTGTCCTCTGAGCAACTGGCCACTGTGAAGCTTTTTATGCTACAGTGGTGGTTTAGTGGAGCCAGTTTCATAGGACCAAGGACTTGGGTCTTTCTGAGAAGCAAGGACTATGATACTCTCTGCTCCTCTAGATAACATCCTGCCCCTCAGTTTAGCTGCAGTCCTCACAGCAGCTGGGAGTGAAATTGGTTTCTCCTGTAACAATGATTTATTGCAAGCTATTTTCTCTTGTACTACAAATATTTGAGAACAGTTTGGTCTTAAAAGAGAAAATACAAACCATTAGAACTAGTGGCTTTAAAAAAGGCTTCTTCTCATTGGGGACAAAAACTGATAGAACTCATATGTTGATGTGAAGTGACCCATCTATCTGTGTTGTCAGACTCTCCTCACAAGGGGCAGGCCTCAAGAAAAACCTGCACTTCCATCATTGCTATCCAGCATGGGTATCATGCACCAACTGGAAAATATGTCCAGCCAAGACATATTGTTCAGAGAGGTGACTGTGGACATGTGTAGGATGCCTTCATCCTGGGGTGGAATAATGTACCAAAGTCCTGGATAACCTGGCCATTTTTAACACTGCCTCCAATATCACCTAGAAATATGAGGGGAACATGCCACACTTCCTTCAAATTCTCCAATATCCGTAAATAGTGTCAGTTGCTTGACTGAGTCAATAGGAAAAGGTTCAACAAGTGAGGTACCACAAGGTTCAGTCCTGGGAACCATCATCTCCATTATATTTATTAATGACTTGGATCATGGGATGTAGGGATTGCTTACTGAGAATAACACAAAATTGGGTGGCTTAGCTAATATCCTGAAAGACAGAGACATTCAAAAAGTGATTGATAGTTTTGGACACTGGGCTGAAAGCAACAGAATGAAATTTAGCAGGCATAAATACAAAACTCTACACCTGGGGGATAAAACAAAAGCAAAGTTACAAGAGAGGGAGCATTTGGCTCAGTAATACTACAAATGAAAAAGATATCAGAATTGTTGTAGATCAAAAGCTGAATATGCAGTTTAAAAAGAAATAGCTATTGTAGGACACAATAACAGAAGTATAGTCTTCAAATCCCATGAAGTACTAGTTCCTCTCTATTCAGCACTGGTTGGACTTCATCTTGAGTACTGTGACCAGCTGTGGACACCACGCTAAGAAATATGCCAACAAATTGGAGCAGGTTCAGAGAAGGCCAACAAGGATGTTCGGGGGACTGTAAACCAAGCCTACAAGGAAAGACGAAAGAACGGGTCATGTTTAGCCATGAGCAAAAAAGAATGAGAAGAGATATGTTTTCCCTTTTCAAGTACCTGAAAGATTATCAGGGGAGTACCTCAGTCATCCCAGAATCCAGGAGACATGGGGCCGACATGGGATCAAGTTACAGAAAGCTAGATTTCAGTTGAATATCAGGAAACACTTCCTAAATGTAAGAGCAGTACAACAATGGAACCATTGCCTTAGAAGGTGAATTGAGCTCCCACATTGGAGGCATTCAAGAGAAAATTAGACAACCACCTGCTACATTGGCTTTGATAAGGATTCCTGCACTGAGCAGTGGTTTGGACTTCATGGTCTTATAAACTCTTTTGTGATTCTACATGTTCTAAATAATCCTTACACAAGTATGGATGCATCTCATGATCTCAGGCCAAGGGCAGATATATCTACAAGGCATGGGGTACAAGACGCTTCTCGTACAATATGCAGTAATGCTGCATACTACTGTCAAATCTAGGCTGTGGAACTTCACTGCCGTTCTTGGAGCTCTCCACCTGCATAATATACTCTGGGTCCTAAGTTATCCCACTGGGTAGCAAGCAAGTACATCACATTTAGGTTTAAAAAATTACAGATTGCTCATCCAGGAAAGCCAGCAGCACATGCTTTCTTTAATGCACAGGAGTTGAACTCCTTCAGGTTCACTGAATCCAGTTAAGGTTTGCAGATGTAAGCACAGTAACATGTTTAATTTACCATTTCTCACATTCAAGGAAAGAGGCATAGCTTGTCTCTGAGTTTAATTATTGATCCCAATATGACAAGAGAGCATGTTTTTTTCCCCACCACCACATTCTCGTAGTTTATACCAGAATACTAAATAGAGTGACAAGTATTCCCAAAACATTTTTAAAAGATTTTGCTATTGACTGCCTAAATAGAGTGGGCTGGTTCAGATATAACAATCTCAGGCAATAATCTGTGATGTATTGGCCCAATAACAAACCATATGCTCCTTACTTCTCCCTTTTATGTACAGTAGTACCTTGTATAAAGGAATTAATTCGTTCCAAATGAAATTCTGTTAAGCAAATTTTCCTTTATACAAATTTCCCATAGGAATGCATTGAAAATGGAGTACGGATTCGCCCCATAGGTGATTCTGTTAAGCAAATTTCCCCTATCTCCGTAATTTTTTGTGTTGTACAGATTTTATGTTATACAAAACATTGGTTATACGAGGGTCCACTGTATATGGTTTTGGCATGTCTGTTTTGCCTTGTTCAAGACAGGGTTTTCTCTGCCACCCCTAACGGGACAGAACAAAATGGAAGCTTCAGCTGTGCTGAAATTTAAGGAGGGAAATGAAACAAGGATTACCTGGAAAATAGAGAGAGAACCATTGTTTCTGAGCTCATGTGTCATGGGAAATTGTGGTTTGGGCAACATAAGCTCGAGTCTCCAAAGCCATCGGTGTGGGAGAAGGAGGAGACAGACAAACAAGGAGCACTCAGGCAGCCCGTGGTTCTTTCCAGTGTTTGTTGGTCCATGATTGTTACATCTGAAAGGGGGCACACAGCATTCATCTTGATGCAAGTACCACTGCAAACAGTCTACACAAAAGTTGATGTGACTGTGACTCTATTTTAGACCCATCTGTTTCTGTTTTCGTCTGATAATGCCAGTTTCCTTATGGCTCTGAGAAGATTTTACTTAAGATAAGGAATTCCCCAAGATATGTGGTTCTCCTTTTCTTGAAAAGGACACAGGAACACCAGGTGAGCCTCTTAATTGCCTCATTCTAGAACTTTCTTGTTCTTTTTATACAGTATAGCCTTTTGGCACAGTGGTTAAACAGCTGAACTCCAGCTAAAACTGGGATCAAGACCTGGGGTTCAGTTCCATGTAGCAGGCTCAAGGTTCACTCAGCCTTCCAGCCCTGCCAGATCAGTAAAATTAGTACCCAGCTTGCTGGTGTGTGGCGGGGCGAGAGCTGCAAGATGTAGCTTGCATAACTACTAGTTTGCTGCCCAAAGAGTGCTTTAAGCACGATGGTGTGTGTTGCGTTATTACAGTCGTGACCGACTCTTCGTGACTCCATGTCTATGGAGTTTTCTTGGCAGGAATACTGGAGTGGTTTGCCAGTTCCTACTCCAGGCGCCTACAGCACCTGGTATTGGGCGATCTATAAACAGCACACTTTGCTCTGGCTTTTATCCCCCTTTTCTTTTGCCTCTCTCATCATAATCTCAAATTGATCTCCTCTTAATGAGGCCACTGGGTGGGACGAGTGTCCTAATCACCATGTCCCTTCCTTCAGACTCTTTTTTTTTATGTCTAGCTTACCGCGTTATATGATATCCACAAAGGACTCTGCCTCAAAAGGCAAGGCTTTCTCTCCAGAGGGTCCTGGATGCTCAAAGCGTAATTGCCTTTCCTATTGAGAAGCTTTCCTACCTTTCCATCTCGGTGATGTATATGGTGTAGCTAATTGTGCATGTTTCAGATTCAGCTCATTGCCAAAACTCTTGTGGCATAATGTTTCTCATAGATGCAGAATGTTTCCCCACCTTCTGTCCACAAAAATAGGATTTTTATCAAGGGAGATGGTAGCTCTTAATGATATTTATTTTAATGTGATGGCCTTTCAGTTCTGTAGCTTAGAGGTTTCTCCAGGAGACCAAAAAAACAACAAAAAACCCACAATCAGATTCAAAGACACTCAGAAAAATGGTTTATTTGTATTAAAGAGCATACAAGTGGTACCCTGTATAAAGGAATTAATCAATTCCAAATGAAATTATGTTAAGCAAATTTTCCTTTATACAAATTTCCCATAGGAATACATTGAAAACAGTGTAATCCCTAATCGCGACCATTTTTATGTTGTACGGATTTGTCCCATAGGCAATTCTGTTAAGCACATTTCCCCTATCTCTGAATTTTTTAATGTTGTACAGATTTTATGTTATACAAACCATTTTGTTATATGAGGGTCCACTGTATATTTAATGCTGTCTCATGTGTCTTTCATTTCAATGCCATTTAAATGTTTTGCATTATAGAAAACTGTTGTTAGCCTCTGATCTGATGTACTTCAAAAGATAGTTGTTTCATGATGGACCACTTCAGAGGACATTTGCCTACCAGGCTATGAAATGAACTGGCTAAAAGCTTCCAATATTCAACTACTGTCTGAATTGTTAACAGATATATACAAATGCTATTTTACCCAATGAAACACAGGGTATAAGTTTTCATTTATTCTTTCACAGAATGAGAGTACATGAAAAAGTGCTGATTGTTAAGATTGTCTCACAGTTATCAAGACATTATTGTATTACATTAAAAAAAATTAACTGACAACGTATTTTGCCACAATCTTGTATGTATTCACAAGACAAATTACCAACCAATAATGTAACAGGACAGCAGTACTAATTGTATTTGTATGGCATTAAAAAAAACATGAACATAGACATGATGTATTTCTATCATTAAGTCAATAAATGGCTTAATGTAATTAGTTTATTACAAACACCATAAAACTTGTCATAATGCAGGGTCATGCTATACACCTCGGGGAATATTTTAATTGCAATAAAACAGTCATCTTGATGAAGTTGTTAGGTTAAGACTTACTTTCATCGGTTTCTAATACTATGATTGAAGGAAGGATTTGACCATTTCCTTTGCACAGGTTGTAACTGAGAAATCCATTATGGAAAGTAGTCGATGATGTAGCCAAAAGAGTTTTTTACACTGTAATGACAAGTAGACTTCTGAAGCCACCTGAAATCAAACACAAAACTCATACCAGTGTGAGTGGAAGCTGTAGTCTGATACACAGCAGGAAGCTAAGCTTGGGAAGGCTGCTTCAATGATGGACACTGCAGAAATGCAAAAAAAATGTCAAATTTTAAAATGGAGGAATCGCTAGACTTGTAACAAAAGCATTCTTGGGAGTGAAAATGAAAGCTGGTCTCGACAGAGACAGGATCCTAGCTTGAAGCTGTACATCTATGCAACTCTGTAAAAAAAAGAATCTTCAATGCAGCTCTAAGCCTATATGTCACGCTGGAGAGAGAGAGGTATGTAGTAATACTACGCCAGGTTCCAGCTGCTTGACATGAGCCCATCTCTGTTTTTACATACTGAGTTTTAACACTCTGAATAACACCTGTAGCACTTTGCTATGATTAGATTGCATTACATTGACTACAGCTGCCTAGATGCCCTAAGGCTAAGCACATCCAATCTCACCTGATTTTGGAAGCTAAGCAGGGTAGGCCCTGGTTAGTACTTGGATGGGAGACCACCAGGGAATACCAGGTGCTGTAGGTGCCTAGAATAGGAACTGGCAAACCACTGCAGTATTCCTGCCAAGAAAACCCCATGGACATGGGGTCACAAAGAGTCAGTCACGACTGTACCAACACAACACACACAACACACATTGACTACATGAGATCACTGTTATCAGGATTCATGTTACATGCTATATTATTATTATTTCTAAAAAGGAGTAAGTTATACAAAAGACCCCAAAAGCTGAAATTTTAGGTTGAAGATGTCTGACTTTTTGACAGCCACATGTGTTGCCTCTGGTAGGTTTGGCTGAGAGGGACTTTTCTGTGCTGCGTGACTGTCAATCTATCCAGCAGTAACCAATAGTTATCTCCTGCCTCTGAATTCAAATAGAGCCTTGCCTTTCTGCTCAGTCGTTTCCCCCTTCATTATTTATTGTTTATTTTATTTTGTTTTTTATTTTTTATTTTGAATATTTTTACCCCACGTTTCTTCTTGGAAAAGGACCCAAGGTGGCTTACAATAATGAGGGTCCATATTTAAGACATATTCAAGTTAAGAACAGGGAATTAAAAGAGGCATCTTAGAACATTAAAAGGCAACAGTAGAGCTACAAAGAAAAGAAAAATCCATTATGAGGGGTGGAAAGTAACATGGAAAACCCTGGTATTCTTATGAAATCAGTCAATGTAATCATGTGGTAATCCATATAAAGTTACATAGTAGGAAGTCCCTCATTCAGGGAAAGCTTGCCTGAAGATGAAGGTCTTTGCCTGCTTCTGGAACTGAGACGGGGCAGTCTTGGCCTCCAGGAGGAGGGAGTTCCAAAGTCTGGGAGCAGCAACAGAGAAGGCCCTTTCATGTGTTCTTTTGAGGCGTGCCTGTGAAGGTGGTGGGATAGAGAGAAAGGCCTCTCCTGATTATTACCTTAACACCTAAGCTGGTTCATACTGCGATATTTGATCTTTGAGGTAGCTTGGACCCAGCCATTTTGTGCTTTGTAGGTTAAGGTCAGCACCTTGAATCGTGCCCAGTAGGTGATTGTCAGCCAGTGGAGCTGCTTTAGTAGGTGTGTAATGTGCTCTCTGTAAGCCGACTCAGTCAGCAATCTGGCCGCTGCATTCTGGACCTGTTGAAGTTTCCTGAGACTTTCCATCGGTAGCCCTACATAGAGCACATTGCAGTAGTCCAGCCAGGAAGTCACTAGGGATTGTGTCATAGTGGCCAGAGCAGATTTCTCAAGAAACAGGCGTAACTGGTGTACTAGTTTTAATTTTGCAAATGCACTTCTGGCCACTGCTGTAACCTGGGCATCTAAGATCAAGGATAAGTCCAGGAGCACCCCCTAAACTATGCACCTCTTTTTTTCATTGGGGGGGGGTAATCCCATCTATGATAGGTTGCATCCCTATGCCTTGATCTCCTTTTTGACTGACCAGAAGCATCTCTGTCTTTCTGGGTTTAGTTTCAGTTTGTTCTTCCTCATCCAGTTCATTACCAAAGCTAAGCACTGATCTAAAGTCGAAATAGGTTCCTTGGAATCCGGAGGTGACAAGAGGTAGAGTTGAGTGTCATCAGCATACTGGTGATACCTCACCCCAAAACTCTGAATAATTTCCCCCAGTGGTTTCCTATAAATGTTAAATAACATAGGAGACAGAACAGAACCCTGGGGGACTCAGCAGTTCAGTGGCCATTGGGTTGAACATGAGTCCTCTAACATCACTGTAGGACGGTTACTTCACGTCCTTCCTCATGCAGAGGTGAACTTGCCTCTGTGTTGAAACTGGTTTTAGTTACGTGACCTAATGCTGGTTCTGCCCCTGTTTCTCTGTACTCACGGGCATGCTGATTGAATCCGGCAGTAGTTTAACCGCACGTCCTCGATCTGCGTTTAGCATTTCAAGAGCCTCGTGCGCGCTCTGCCTCTTTCTCTCCCCTCTCCTTCCCCTACCCACCCACCCACCCCATTCTCTCTCTCTCTCTCTCTCTCTCTCTCTCTACCTCCCTGTGCACGCATTCAAAACAACACAGTGCATTGCTCCATCTTCCTGCCTTTGCCATCCTCGTGCTGAACTGTAATGAGAGATTCTCCCCCCCTCCATGCAACCAGTCTCCTGAAGTGGTGAAGTGGCACCGCCGTCACCGCCAGTCCATTGCCACCGCCACTGCGTTTTCTCTGCTTTTGGCAACACCAGGACGCCCGGTGGGGTGGTGGTGGTGGTGGTGGTGCCGCTGCCACTGCCGCCGCTTCTGGGAGTGCAGCAGCGACTCCAGGAGCCCGCCTTGGAATCCTCCCATCAGGTCATCCAGGTGCCTGGCCGGGCGAGCGAGGGACTGCGGGCGAGGACGCAAGGCACGATGAACACACGAGGCGAAGGCGCCGGCCAGCCGTCAACTTCGGCGGCTGCCCCAGAGCAACCTGCCGCCGCGGGTTAAGATGAACCGCACATCCCCTGGGGGGCGGATCGAGAAGCAGATTGAAAAGATTCCCGAGCTCCAGGACGGGAATCTCTCACCCCACTTGGAGCACAGTTCAGGGGGTGTGGTTGGGGCGAACTTGGATCGACTCCACAAGGACATGAGGTTCTGTTCCTTCGAACCGGTCTCCAGCGGGGTCGCAAACTGCAGTGAGAGGGACGTGAAGTATCAGCCTAACACAGTGCCACCAAGTCCCATTTCAGAGACGCGGGTCAGGAGGATGCCATGGTCAATAGTGTCAAAAGCAGCTGAAAAGTCCAATGAAATTAAAATGGACACAGATCCCTTATCCATTTCCCAGCGTAGGTCATCTACCAAGGCAACCATTGCCGTCTCAGTCCCATAACCGGGCCGTGTGATGAAATCTATTACTGAAAGCAGTCATGTCACTTTGCTGTTTGAGCTATTCACAATTGTAAGCAAATAAATGCTTTTTTGTTGTTGTTGTTTTCTCCTGCTAATATCATAGTTGGAGTTATTGAGACTGCAAGTGTGAGTTAATGAGAAAAGAGATGAGCAATTCTGAAGAACCCGAAGCAGTTCTACTCTGTGAATCCCTGCACTTCTGCTAGAGGAATTCAATGCAAAACTCTCCAACAGACGAAACAAAGTAAGAACTTCTCATGGGTTACTTTATTCCTTCAAAACTTGGTTCACAGTGAAATCTTGCACATTGAAATGAGAGCAGCATCTGTAACAGAATCCCTTAGAAGACCTGAACATTCCATATGTTAAACAATCAAGATTTTTTTTTAAAAAAAAACTCTTTCTCTTTTCCATCTGTGTAAATAAAGGACAATATAGTAGCATTGTATGCCATTCACAAACAAATATAATAAAGTATATAATATTGAGAGTGTCAAGTACAGGGCTTTAAAATGGTGCCAAGGGGCATGACACTTCCTCCCTGTGCAGTAAAAATGCTTAAGCACTCTTGAACTTTTGGAAATTGTAATTAATGCTACAGAAGATATCAGTAAAATTAGAATAAAACAGAATTCATTGATTAAATTAGTGGAGGACTGGTTGCCACTGAGAGGACTAGATATACCAGATTCTGAAAGACAGAAAAATGGAAACACATGACCTTTGGAAAAGAAGTTTGCCCTACAAAATTTAGGAAGAACACTGATGGTACATTAAAAAAAAGAAGAAGAAAAAGTGTCACCTGCAACAATCAGTGGAGTCAATAGCTAGGTACACAAGTCAATATGATTTGAGGGGTGGGAAAAAGAGGGTAAGGGACACTGTAAGCCTGGATTTCCAGACATTTCAATGGGACATTATATAACATTATAGTGTCAATTGTTCATATAGGAAGAAGGCATAAAATTCAAGTTCTAACATGGAACATTACTTTCATTATGTGAATGTTTGCAGTTCTTTAAAAGAGATAGTGATGGTAGAGGAATATTATGCATGTAAAAGATCCTAGGTTCCATCCCTGCCACATGCAGGTAATATAGTAGAGTGTGGATATTTATGAATTTAAATGCCTCTAACTATACAGGAGAAAACGTTCAGGGAACTGCAGAGGAGAAGTAGCTTCAGATCATCCAACAGCAGACAACCCTTTATTGCTTAGTTCTCCTTAACTGAAACTTATGGTCTCAATATTCACTCAGAGACACTGGGAAGAGAAAAAAATAAAAATGTTCCGTTTACTCACAGTTCTTCATAAATCAAAATGAACAGCATTCTGAAGAAAAAATATTAACTAGCTAAATTGACAGAACTTAACTGATTAAGTAACGTCATGACTAGAGATGGGCACGACTCAAAAAAATAATTT
The DNA here is from genome assembly GCA_037367245.1 of Phrynocephalus guinanensis. Taxonomy (NCBI): domain Eukaryota; kingdom Metazoa; phylum Chordata; class Lepidosauria; order Squamata; family Agamidae; genus Phrynocephalus; species Phrynocephalus guinanensis. Next base: position 47,293,444 of record CM074736.1, on the reverse strand, counting down.
TTTGTTTTTCGTTTTTCGTTTAGGGGGTCCGTTTCGGTTCGTTTTCGTTTTTCGAGGGTTTTCTTGCACATTTTTCGTTTTCGTTTTCGTATGAAATGAAACGAAAAAAACAAACGAAAACGAAAAATTTTCGTTTCGTTAGCATTCTTTTCAATGCAATGTGTCTGCCGTAACGAAAACGAAAAACACGGCATGTTTCCGTTGTCGTTTTGCTTCTGAAAAATTTTTTGTTTTCGTTTTCGTTGCGAAACGAAACGAAAAACAAAAACGAAAACGAAAATTTCGATGAGTCGTGCCCATCTCTAGTCATGACTAACTGACTTGCTGACTGACCCTTTATGAAAGATCTGGGCCATGTTCCTTTTATTCTAACCAGCTCCTGAAGATGAAATCACAGGAATAAGATGTGGTAGCTGTAGCCTTGGTGGATTCTCTCTTCATCCCCCCTTCTGTCACTCATGAGAAGAGTATAATTTGAAAATGCCCTCCTGTACACATTCAAAAGAGTCTATTAATTGAGATATAGTTATGTGTTAAACAATTATGAAGATGTGAAGAACAGAACAAGGACAAGACTGATACAATAAAAAATATTTTGAAGGCCTTCTTTTAAGGACAAAACAGATAGCTTCTGCATCTGTTTATATAAATGTTAACACCTCAGCTGTAGATAGGGAAAACATCTCATTAGTATATGAAAAAGCATCCATTAAATGCCACTTGAGAATCCCAGATGCTGACATATATAAGCTGACAGCTGAACATTTGGAGTACTAGAAAATAGCATGTCCCATAATCAGCAGAGAAGCATTATGCCTTCTCTGTGTTTCTTTGAAATTAACCAAGGAAACCTCCCTGTTTACTTTTAAGAAAATTGACATATCACTTTCTCATAAAAATACACACATGAAATGCCATTCCGCAGGGAAACCCCTTTGTTTGAAGTGGCTTCGTGCGGTAGTTGCAGCAAATTTAACTATGTCAGCACAACCTCTCTGGTTTGGACAGGCTGGCAGGATCAAAATCCTGCAATTATGCCATGGGCCATTTGACACAAATAGCTCCCTCTATGAAAAAGCACGGGTGATTTCTCAGTAGCTGCCACTCTGATGAAAGTACTCTAAAAATTAGGCCTTTAGGAACCATGGCATATGGAAGATACGTTTCAAAGCAACAGAATTTGGGAGCTGGTTTAAAGGGGGGTGTGGAGAAAGAAAGGAAGGACGGAAGGTAGGAGTGAGATATGTGAATAAACCAGGGCTGTCCAACTTTGAACAGGCCAAGGTCTACTTTTTCTGGCCTAAAGTGCCCAAGGGCTACTACACTAACACCTCTACTTATGAATGTTATCTATTCCAAGCACATGCTTGTAAGTAAAACAAAATGTAAGTAGAGCAGCGGTTTCCCATAGGAATGCATTGAAATCCATTTCCCCCGGAACTGATTGATTGATTTTCAGTGCATTCCTATGGGAAGGCTGACCATGCACACGCTTCCCTTGCACCCTCTAGAATGACCATCTGGCCAGTGGGGGCAGCAGGGGACCACGTCATGGCCCTTGAACTGTCCCGCTCAGCTGAGACACTGGGCTGGCAGACCCAGAACTTTGCTGGGTCAGTGGTGGTCCTTGGGGTGGGTGAGGGAGGGGTGGAGAACTTATCACCTCACTTTTTTATTGGTGGCTGGTGGGCTACTTTTGAACCCTTCACGGGCTACCGGTAGCCTGCAGTCTACCTGTTGTGCAGGCCTGGAATAAACAATAAATTACTTTAAGAATTTTTCTAGTACCAGTATTTTGTGATTACTGAAGAAAATTTAATGGAAACATTTGCAGCAAGAAAATTCGATAAAGTGATATGTGCTTAGGGGTGGCTGACTGTAAGATTAATGCCCATTGCATTGGAATAAGCGGTCCTAACTGCACACCCACATAGATGGATTAAAAATACTGAAGGGCATCCAAGCAAATTTGGAGAGTGACACCCAAATGGGTAGTTGTTGCAAAAGGCATTGAAGAAGAATTGCTGTCCTAAGGCATGTGTGATTGCCTCCCCAGATGGGTGCGCAGCTCAGACTGATACGGCAAGAATGACTCCCATACATCCAGACTCATTCAATCTACTTATTTTATTTTATTTTTTTGATATAAACCAGTTTCTTTGGAGTTATGTTTCCAGATAACAGGTCCCCCCCTCTTCCTTTTCTGTCTCCCACTTCTTGCCTTTCCCATTTTCCACTCTCTCTTCACCTCTCTAATCACATCAAAAGCTTAGGGACAACAGACACCCCCCCATCTCCCCCCTCCTCCGTTTAGAGCCTTAATCGGGTCTCTGCTGACCTGAGGAGAACTTCACTCTTGCATGTCACATCAGGGAACTTCTCAGTGAGCACACCTCCACACACAGGATGCCAGACGTTTGAAATCAAGGAACTAGACGGAAATAACATATCTGAAGTGTACCCTAGTTCCCATGGGTGTTGAAAAAAACATCCAGAAGCTTCAGGGAAGAGCGAAGGATTTATTCCCATCTGACATTGCATCATGCGAATCTGCTGAATGGGCCCGAAACAATGAGCAGCTGAACCCCATCTTAGACTAGAGTCCATAGATGAGCTTAAGATTAGAGATGGGCACGACTTAGCGGTATTCCCGTTTCCGTTTCCGTTACTCGGTTCCGTTACTCTACGGTGTCACATTCGGTAACGGGCAATTACTCCCCCAGACTTCGAGCTCGAACCGATCCCTCTTGGCTGAACAATTTTGGTCTGATTTGTTGTGCTCGTTCCTTGCATCGCGCGATTGCGCGATGCCACACGCGGCACAGAAAAAAAGTTTTTCCAAAAGTTAAAAAAACTGTCAGCCTGGTTCCCGGCCAAAAAGCAGGCGGAAAAAGAGAGCCTGCCATGCCCCAGGGCACCCTACCAGAGGGGTTTCTTTATCTGGAGGTCCCCGGCCTGCCCCCTCATCCCCCATCCTGGGCTGCTCTGTGGGACTCGCCGCAGGCTCGCAGCCAGCAAAAAGCCCAGTCTCGCCGCCGCCTCGAGGAGGATTCCAATTAAAGCGCAAGCAAGCGGCACGGACGGCACAGGAAAAAACTTTTAAAATCTCGGCCCCCACCCATTCCCGGGCCAAAAAAGCAGGCGGAAAAATGCCTGCTTGACTAAGGGCGCAGGGCACCTACCGGAGGGGTGGTTTCTGGAGGGGGGATCCCGCCTCCCCCCCGTCCTGGGCAGCCGGACTCGAGTCGCCATTTCGCCATGCCATGCGGTGCGGGCGGGGGATCCAAAATGGGGCGGCAAACGCAATATTGTTTTTAGGGAATCGTGGTCCAAAAACACACAAGCACAACAGAAACACGCGAAAATTTATAAACTGCCAGATTTTTCACAGTAGCAGTGGGTTTTTTCTTGCAACAAAATGTTTCTCCTCTCCTCCTCTGTCCTCCATTGATTTTATTTTATTTTATTTTTTTACACCTGCGCAATGGTGGGCTGGCTGAGTGGCCAGCCATGTGGGAGTGGACAACCATGCAAATTTTTGGAGCCATCCCACCAGTCGCATGGCCACTTGGCCATGGAGACTTCTGGGATGTGCCAAAAAGCCCCCTAAAACCTGCCCTAGCCCTAACCCTAACCCTTGACTCCGTACCCATACGTCACAGACTGTCTTCTTAGTGGGTCAGAGAGGCACCCAGAGGTGCAACCCACTAGCCCACCGTAACCTTACCCGTCACTAGCCTAACCCTAGCCATTGCACTAAGCCACCTTAAAGCCAGATCTGCATTGCACTACACGCAGCAAGTACAATTCCCTTCTGTGTGAGACATGGTGGTGCCAGAGCCTTGTGAAAGGCGGGCATGACGCTATCACTCTCACTGGTCTCACTGTCTGCACATTCTGTTATGCAATATCCATATGGCTATTGCATAGCATTTTGCAGCAGCAGCAGGTGAGGAGGGGAGACCCCCATGTAGAGGGGTCTCTCTTGGAGCCTGCTTCCCCTTCCTAGTGGCAGGAGGCACCCACGGGTGCCTCCAGGAGCCCACTTTCCCTTTATAGCGGGCCAGAGGAGGCACCCACCCCACAGAGGTGCCTCCAGGAGCCCGCTCCCCCCCAAAAAAAACCAGTACTAACGACAACGAAAAAACGAAAAAAAAATTCGAACCGACTAATTTTTGCGAATTTTCGCGAAAACCGGAAACGAGCCGAAACGGGACCGGCCCGACTAACGACAACTCGAAAAAAATTTTTTCAAGTCGTGCCCATCTCTACTTAAGATGCCAGAAGCGGAAAGGCTATCGTTCTGAGTTACACTGCACCAGTTTTGTGTCACTAAGAAATGGGATGTAGAGCATCTGTTTTGTAGTGTCACATTCTGTACCCATGGCAAACCTGTAGTCCCCAATGTCCATCGTGCCTGACCTTGGTTGATGATCCCTCTTGGCTCTGCTGTTTTGTCAGGAGCTGGGTTTTCCTGAGGGTTTCTTTCTTGGCATCCTTTGCCTTTTTGAATGAATAATTATTTTACCACAAACACCCACGTAGCCTTTAGAAAATGACTCTTCTCCAGAAACGTACATATACTGTCAGCCTGAGAGAGAGAGAGAGAGAGAGAGAGATTTTCACTTTTTCAAACACTAGTCCCCAGACCTCCCCCTGCCAGCCATTTTCTTTATCCCTGGAAGAAGATTAACTCCTCAGGATGCCTATCATCAAATTGCATTGGTCCAAAGGGGATTCTTATGCTCCCAGGCATCTGGCATCAGCAGAGAGTTTAATCTTTGTGCACGCTAGCTCTCGAGGAGGATTCCCTATTTCAGGCAGCGAGTGCCCTGTTTGAAGGAAACTTGCCATCTGTCAATGACAATTTTAAAATAATTTCGGCTCCCATAGCCTTCCTGACACTGGTGGACGGTGTTGGAGCAAGGCTCTGTTAGGCAAATAACGTTGCCAAGGGAGAGAGAGTTCACAGGAGAATAATGAGACATTTTAAACACAAATAAACATTCTTCTAGGACAGTCTTTATTGGTCTGTTGCCCTAACTGGAGCAAACGGAAGAATATTGTCAAAACAGCTTAAGTTTAAAAAAAAGAACTTATGTAACTCTCAGTGTTGTCATCTTGTAGTCTCAGGCATTACCTTAATGCATAATGCATAGCTATTATTACTCTAGGGAATCCGTTAAGTTCCTAAGAATCACACCTTTCAAGTAAAAGGAAAAACAACGTGTTTAACACACTTGGCTGCACAGCTGTGTGAAAAGCTTAAGTCAAGCAGAAATGGCCCGTTGACTTTCAAACACCATTATTTAGTAAAAACCCTATGGCTCTATTAACTCTTATTTTGCCATAATGTCTACCCTAGAAAACAGCTGCTTCTTTTACAAGCTTCTTTCAAACTACAAAGGGACAGACGGAGAGACAGAGGCCAAAATGACAACAATGCGAAATTAGGCCTTCTTGGTGGTGGCTCGTACGCTGTGGAATAAACTTCCATCTGAGGTGCCCCAGACTCTGTCCCTCTTCACTTTTAAGATAGTATTCAAGTCCAAACTTTATAAAGCAGCCTTCAAGAAGACCACATCTTTTTGAGCCCCTGTCAAAGGCTTCTACTTTTTGGGTGCAGGTTGGTGCACTCGAGTTTAGTTCATTCCCAGCATGTGACATTGCTGGAAACAGACTATAATAGGTTCTTGCAGCTCAGTTGGCAAGGATCCTTCTGGTTTGAATTTACAGCATTGTGAAGTAGATTAATAAAAGAGACACAGAATGTCGGCAAATGGAATGCAAATATTTTATTTCTCTTATGTGTAGTCCTGATCAAAACCATGGCTATGGCTAGTTTCTTGACTGACACCACAAGGAAGGGGAAAAAAAAATATATTCAAAATCGATCTGATTCAAGCATCAGCAACGATCTATCAGGTGCATAGATAGATAGATAGATACTAGAGATGGACATGAATTGAAAAAATGACGTTTTTGTTTTTTGTTTTTTGTTGCGGGTCCCATTTCAGTTCGTTTTTGTTTTTTGTGAATTTTCTGAAGAAAATTCATTTCATTGGTTGCTTTTGCACAATTTAAATCATTTCCGCAAGCGGGCGTCCCCCAGCGCCCCAGACCAGAGGGAAAACGCTAAAAAAATGATGCTGGCAGAGACACAGTATAGACTAGGTATGCAGGAAGGCTGCAAAGGCAGCAGTGGGCATTGCCCAGGGCGTAAGGCAGCTGCAGAGTGACTGCACTGTGGGGCAGGGGAGGGTACTCACCGAGAGGTACACACACACACAGGGAGGCTGCAAGAGAAATCTCTTCTTTCTCTCCCCTAAGAGCCAGGCTGCAGTCAGCAGGAACACAGACACACACACCTGCCTGGCTGGCCTGAAGTAACAACTCGCAGAGACAGCAATCCCACACTAACTCCCACCGCAGACTGCAAGGAGGACGGGGGCTGCCAAAGCTTTTTATGCCCTCTGTGGCTGCCACACCTACCCAGTCTGCAACCTGGGCATGCTATTGGTTGAAATTGTCCAAGAATTTACATGATCCTATCACATGGCTTGCATCCATTTTGTGGCTGCAATCCATTTTGTGTCATCCTTAAAGGGAAAAGAAAAAATACATTGCGCGATGGGAGAAAGACAAAAACAAACCTTTTAAGGACCCCAACCCTCTGGTAGGTAATAATTTCAAATAATTATCACTGTGTTTTTACGGATGTCCAGGGCATTTTAATACCCAAGAAATCAATATTAGGCATCTTGGAGCCATTTTGGGTCAATGTCCCCTAACTCCCCTGAAAGGAAAAAAATACAGCGATCTGAGAAAAGACATAAATGCACATTTTAAGGACCCCAAACGCCCTGGTAGGTATCGCTGGGTTTTTAAGAGATATTCAGGATGTTTTTTAACATTTAAAACGGCTCATTTCATTGCGCGTTGCCATTAACAAAAACGAAACGTAGCAAACCTAATTTTCATGGTTCTGTTCGGTTCGTTCCAATTTCACCGCCATTTTCGTTATTCGTTTCATTACGTAATGAAACGAATAACGAATAACGGAACAAAAAAAATTTCATTTCGTGCCCATCTCCGATGACAGATAGATAGATAGATAGATAGATAGATAGATAGATAGATAGATAGATAGATAGATAGATAGATAGATAGATAGATAGATAGATAGATAGATAGATCATTTCCTCTGCCCACTGAGAAGAAGGGGAAGACTTCAAGCAGGAAGGAGGCATGTATTCACCTGGTTAAGTAAGTTCTTTCTGCAAGATGCTATGCAGTACTGTGGATTATGGCTGCAGGCAGGTTCTTCAGTGGTCCGTTCAGACAAATTAAAGGGAAAAAAATGTCCTCTGTTGCTCCTTCCTGTCTCCTCCCACTTCAGGGAGGCCGTTTTCTATTTTATTTTACATTTTTGTATGTAAGTGATGCGTCACAGAAGATGTGTTTAAGTTGTCAATAATATCCTGAAGTGGCTCTCTCCCTAAGCCACTTCATGATCTGCCGAATTGACAACCAATGGAGTTGGACCCAATCAGGTTGCTTGAGGTGCCTGTGCCATTTACATGCAAGGATTGCACCAAATTTCAGACTCCAGCCCCCCTATTTTGCCCTCACCAGTCCACTCCCAGTTGCCACTCATGGGAAGCCCTTAGCTTAGAAGGACTTGCCATGCTGAACTGTGATACATGGGACTGGGGTTATGCCTTCTATGTGGCTCCAAGACCAAACCAAGATGTAAGAACTCTTTATTTTAGTGAGTTGGCCACTAAAGCTCAATTGGCCTTGTTGTGCCCTTGGGGCCCCTAGTAACGTATTGCCCACTACACATTTTGCATCTACCTTTTTGACAAATCCAAAAACTTCCTGAATTACAAAGCCAATGTTGATGAGAATGTATGTATTGTATTTTTTAAAAAACCCATCGGAAACACTTGAAAGTCCTGTTATTATGCAGCTGTGTTCCTGCTCTCTGTGTGTATGCTTTATACTTACCCAGACAAGGTGTCTTCCTGCTCTCTGTGTTTATGCTTTATACTTACCCAGATAGGTGAATAAAACTATGCTGTTGCTACTTATAAAAAATAATAATCAAAACCTATCTCATCAGGCAAAAACACAATATTTTTAAAAGACAAAAACTTAATGGTACCTTAACGGATAAACATTAACCTCACACTAAAATGAAGATATTATAGTCAACGGTTTATAATGTCATACCTTCAATGGATAATAAATGTCTGCTGTAACAAAACTGTCTGCACTTATTTGACTTATAAGTTTGCAAAAACTATCATAGTGTGTGTTTGATTGCCATCTAGTGGACTAGGCCAGCACAAAAATGTGTATTACGTACTGTACTTCAGTCTATTTAGTCAGAGAATAAATAGATGATTAATAACAGTCTACATGCGACAGTTTCCAGTGATATAGAATGTGAGAGAGTCTGCAGTCTAATTAAATGTCCCACTGACAGTTACTTTAATTACCTCTCATTTCAGAGGGATGGTGGTAGGCTTTGAAGTTGAAATGCATTTTATCACAGATGCATACAAATTCAGAGCTATGTTATTAGTTGCAGCTGGCTGAACATCCTCAATAACAGTTTTTCAGTGTTACTCATGAAACCACTGATTTAGAATTTATCAGGTTGCTTGACTATTCAGTTGGGGTAGAATTAGGACCGATCTACAGTCCAGTAATGCTAAAATGACAGTGAACCTATTCATGGATTTAATCGTATGAGCAGGAAAGGGGAGTCAAAAGCACAGTGTGGTGGTCATATGATTTACCCTCACCCCAGTGCGGCATCATTCCTTCCATTCTTCTCTGTGCTGGAAATAGTTTCAGAATTGCTAGCTTCCTGTGGCTGTGCTGGTTCCCTGATCAGTTTATGACAGTGCAGGGCCATAAATCAAGCAGAAGCCTCCAGAGTTGCAGAAAGCACACTGGCATCCACCTCAGAGTTTATGGGACCCACCCCAGTGGTGGGAAAGGGAGAGAACAATGAGGCTGTTTCCATTATAACTTCCCTGGTCATATACGTACTGTGTGAATAGCAGTTCTGTTACTACCAGCACCTGCAGAGAAACAACCAGATATATGGATATTGACAGACAGACACCCCTTCCTCTCTCTTCCTCTCTCCCCTTTAATTCTCCCAATTTACTTTTTTTTCTAATCTCCATGTTGTCTGGTCTTTTGCTGGTAAGGGCACAGTCACACTAGCAAAATGTCTCCCTGTGGTTACATGACTTTTAATCACATTCCTATCATGCTTTGAGGTCACGCGGCATCTATTCCAGGATGTGCGTCCCAATGTGGTTTTGGGTTACCAAGTCATTTCCTTCCAATTGAATAAACGCCTGGAGCTTCTTGTTGAGACTGTTTGATAGACGTTAGCCAAACACATCGACACAAACACCGCAGAAAAACTGTTTTAAAATTATAAACCTTTTTTAAAAGCACAGTGGCAGTCATTCGAAACAGTTGTGATAAGATTGTTCACAGGTGCAGCAATGCAACAAATCAAACTGGGAGAACAGGAAATATCATTGGGTGACCACGGCCTAAGAGAAAGAGACTACTCCTTCTTTGTATATAAAGTAAATGCTGTGCTAAATGCAAGCAACCCAGACTTTTCTAAGACATTCTGTTGCCTGACACAAAAGACAAGATGATGGTCCTCGCACCGTGAGTTCCACACACAAAGGCATTCTTATTTTAGTGGTGGCAATGGCCTTTGTCACACTAAGCTTCCTGGTGGCAATACAGGCCACCTGGCATATACAGAATTGGCTGCAATGCCACCCTTTCATCGTCCCAACAACTTCTGTCTGAGGCCCTTGCATCTGCCTGCTTGTACTGGTGTGTATAGCAACATGTTATGAGTAAGGATGGGCACCTTATGAAAAATGACACACTATTTCATCATTTTGTAAGGTTTCAAACCGTTTTGAAATGAAACGAAATGGCAGACAGTGTGCCATCCCGAACTGAACCAAAATGAATTTTTTGGTTCGGGAGGAAACAAACCGGGGAGCCACCGCTGGATCTCGCTTCAGTGAGATCTGCCAGCTGTTTCCCTGTTTGTTTCTTGCCCACCATCACCTCACAGCTGGTTTTGACAGCTCAAGCTGTCAAAAAAATACCAGCTGGGAGGCGGGTGTCTAGGGAGAACAGAGCAGCCAGTCAGCAGTAAATTCGCTGCCTGACTGCTCTTTTCTCCCCTTTCACCCCCTTCTCCCTCTGGGGTTTTCTGGATGGGGGGGGTTGTGGGAAAATGGGTCATCCCCCCCATCCACAGTCCTCCGTGTCCAAAAAACCTACCTTGGAGGAGGAGGAAGCATGGGAGAAGGAAGGAGGCAGCAGTAAATTCAAATGGAGCTTGAATTTACCGCTGCCTCCTTCCTTCTCCGTTTTGATCCCTGCCTCCCAGCCAGTTTTTTAACAGGTATGGCTGTGGGGACGGTGGCTACCCCCTCCCCACAGCCTTCCCTGTAAAAAAACCAGCTGGGAGATTCTGGAAGACCAGGGGATTCCATGCTGCTGATGTTAACACTCCACTCTCAGACCTGTTTTGGGGAAGATCAGGGGATTCCATGCTGCTGTGGGCTCAGCACAAACAGCAGCAAGTTATCCCCTGGTCTTCCATGCCTCCTAGATGTGCCCCCTCCCCCAGCACTCCGAACCTGTCAAAAAGCCCCAGCTGGGAGGCAGGGAGAGGTTGGAAAGGCAGAAAGGAGCAGGCTTTTTTTCCACTGCCTGCTTCTTTCTGCCTTTTGTCCCACTTCTTGCCTCCCAGCTGGGGCTTTTTGTCAGAGCAGGATGTGGAGATGGGGGAAACCTTCCCCCCACACCAGCTGGGAGGCAGAGGAGGGGCAACAGGCAGAAAGAAGCAGGGTGTTTTTTTCTACAGCCTGCTTCTTTCTGCCTTTCACCCCTCCCCCACCTCACAGCTGGGTCATTTTAAAAGGTGGGGGTGGTGAGGGAGGGCAGTCCCCTCCCCACCCCCACACCTGATCTGTCAAAAAGCCCCAGCTGTGAAGCAGGGTGGCAAGGGAGAACAGAGCAAGCAGTGGGGAATTCAAATGGAGTGCTGCTTGCTATCTTCTGCCTTGCCACCCACCTCCCAGCTGGATTTGACAGGTCTGAACGTTTGGGAAGCTGCCACCACCAGGTGGGGGTTTTTGACAGGTGAGGCTTTCCCCACTGGGAATAGCCTGACCTGTCAAAAAAAAAAAAAACTGGGTGGAGGCAGCTTCCAATTTGTTTCATTACTCATTTTGTTTCGTTACTAAAATTCAATAAAAAGTCATTTAGTAATGAAACAAAAGAAAACACAATGAGTAACGAAATGAAATGAAACATTAATTTTCCATTTCTTGCCCATCTCTAGTTATGAGCAACTGTCTTGGTACTTTCCCACTGGTAATGCCTAGCTAGGCAACAATGAAGCTGAGTTACCTATCGTACCCTCTGAAGTTTGTTTAGATGGGACTAGTTTGTGATTTGAAAGGAAACACTGTCATTCTCTCACATACAAATTTTGTGTATTTGAAAAACAAAACAGAAATCAGTAAATCTTGGGTTCAATTCCCTTCAGTGTTGCGTTTGTACAGTAATTGAAATAGCGTGTTAACCTGCTTTTAAACACTCTTTTTGATTCTGAAGTTTCTGTATCCAAGGGAATACAATTAAAGGAGCCCTGTGGCACAGTGGTTAAATGTCTGTGCTGCAGGTAAAACTGTGCTCACGACCTGGGGTTCAATTCCAGGTAGCTGGCTCATGATTGACTCAGCCTTCCAGCCCTCCAAGTTCGGTAAAATGAGTACCCAGCTTGCTGGGGGGGGGGCATGTGGAGCCTGCATTACTGTAATTAAAAAACTGTAAACAGCCCAGAGACTACTTGAAGTGGTATGGGGCGATATATAAGCAGAAACATCACATTATGCCTCATATTAGTTCAGATATAAGAGGTGTTTTGATCCTTGAACTCTAATAATGTAATGTTTAATTGTCTGGAATGTGTCCATTAATTGTGGCATTTTGATGATAACGGGGAGGCACTGCATGTCAGTTTTAGAAATGCTTGTAGAGGAGAAGGCTCAGAGCTAATGCATACACTTTATTTTGGTTTTACGTCAGATTTTGGTGTTTGAAAGTGTCATGGTCTAGCCTCAGGACTGCTCCTGAAATCCTGCGCCCTACGCATGGAATAAACTGTGCCTCCTCCCTCATCACCTTATTTATCTATCAGTGGCAGTCTGAAAAGTGAGACGCTACTCAGTTCATCCCTGCTTATGTGAAGAACTGAAATGGTTAAGGTTTATTGTCTACTGAAGAAACTGACAGCTGAAGTATTGTTTCACATGTTATATATATATATGGCTCATCTGGTCCAGACTTCAGAAGCCACTTTCTCAAAGTAAAATGAAATGCAAAACTAGGCTACAGGTGATACGTTTATGGGCTGCTAATAAAAATAATATTAAAAATCATTGCAAGCTTTTGAGTGCAACACACTCTTTTTCAAAGCATGTATCAGAAGTCTAAAATGGCAAAATATGTGCTTTGCCATGAGGTCATTCTTAACGTTCTTGGCAAGATGATATGTGCCAGGCAAACAGTCTTTCTTAGATATGGCAGGAAACAGGAGGGCTGTTGTAAAAGCTGTGGTAAAAGTAAAATGAGTTATTCAAGTGCTTTTGACTGGCATTTTTACTTCACTACAATGTTTTCACTATAATGTAGTTTATATAGATTATAATGGAGCTACCCCTCCAACTGTCAAAACTCCAGCAAACGCTAGCTTGCTTGCTTTATTTATAGACTCACAGGTTTCCTCACACCTAGGAGTGAACCACACAGAATTTACTTCTGAGAAGAAAAATAACAGGATTTGTGTGCTTGACAGAATTTCAGTTCCAGGATTCTCTGATGTGTAAAATTATAAGGCTGCACACACTAATCTGATAGGGCCATTATTCTCAATTGGGCTTCCTGCTGAGTGGATATGCATGGGATTGTGCTGTAAATGTATCAGCACTGTGTGGATACACCATATTTTAAGGAAAATACTACAAAAGCACCAGCCATTTTGTTATCCTGGATGGACCACAAACTTCCTTCTCCTTTCAACATGCTCGTAAAGCAAAATAAATTTTAAAAATAAAATAAACCCACCTCCCTTTCACTACCCTCATTATTGGAACGGGACACTGGTGATGGTTTGTTCCAGTCACTGATTCTTGGTGCTTTGTTCCAGAACACATTACTTCGTTGTGCCGCTGTCATCGCTTCAAGTGAGGAGCCCATGTTTTAGCATTCTGTATCCCAGCCTGTCTAAATTAGCATGCTGACCTACACTAACAACAGTTAATAGAAATGTGTCCTTAATTGGAAGATAGTGGGATGCTGAACATTGCAGGAAACAAACAGGGTTGCTCTGGCTCTATTCCACCTTGAACCCTCATTCCCACCAGACAGTCTCCCTCTGCCTAGAATTTTAATATCCCTTCTGTCACATGGTGGGAACATGGAACACACCAGCAAACAAAACATGACTAAATGTCTCTGGGTGTGTGTCTTATATTTGTAGGTTAATTTTTATTTTATTATATTTACCATATTTTATGTTGATTTTATTTGTGTGTGTGTGTGTGTGTGTGTGTGTGTGTGTGTGTGTGTGTGTGTGTGTGTGTGCACGCGCGCATGCGTGCATTACACTGCATTGTACTGATTGTTTTTAACCACCCAGGGTGGCCTCGCTGCCAGATGGGCAGTATAAAAAAATCCAATAAACAAATAAATAAATTTGTACCTAGGTGCTGGGAAATATATTCAACAGAAAGAAGAGAGCAATTGCCACAGGAGCTGGCTGCAGGTAACCCATTGTGCAGTCTGAGCAGCAAGTGTTTTGTTGCATTTCTCTTTCCCTTTTCCTCAAGCTTTTAGCCAGTGGTCTTTGGATTAAGAGATGGCTAGTTAACCTTTAAAATATGTGTTTCCATAACAAAGGATAGATCTATATAAAAGTATGTGGCCATGTGGCCAGCATTGCCAAACGCATTTCTGTGCATGAAACACTGTTTTACCTTCCCGCTTTTTATGGCGGTACTTATTTACTTGCACTGACATGCTTTTGAACGTCTAGGTTGGCAGGAGCTGGGACTGTATATATAAACTAGAGATGGGCAGGAAATGCCAAAATGGTGTTTCGTTTCGTTATTCGTTGCCCCAGCCCCCATTTTGTTTTTTTAATACAAAATGAATTTTTTTTAAAAAAATCATTTCATATTTCGTTTATTTATTATTTATTTATTTGTTATATTTCTATACCACCCATCTTCCGGACAGAACTCTAGGTGGTTTACAATTAAAACAAAACCAACAAAATATAACAAAAAAGAGCAAGTGAGTGCTAATAAAATAAGGAGGGGCGAGACCCTCCACAAGAGGCGACGTGGGCGGCAATAGAAAAAAGTAAAAATTAAGTTAAAAGGTCACCATATGCCTCTTTAAAAAGGAAGGTTTTCAGAGCCTTTTTAAAGGTGGGCAGGGACTGTGCTAGGTGCAGCTCACTAAGGAGATGATTCCACCAACGGGGATTTTTTTAAAACCTTTTGTTTCATTTTTTCTGGCCGGGCGGGGTATTATTTTAAATAGTCCCTGTTGCAGGCCTTTTTTTGCTGAGAGAGCACTAGTGCCACTGGGTTTGTTTGTTTGTTTGTTTTAATTCCCCAGCTGGGGAAACTGGCTGGCCTATTTGGGAGGCCCAGAAAGGAAGAGAGCAGATGAGGGGAAGGGGAACGGAAGGGAAGGGAGCCGGACCACCCAGCCAGCGAAACAGGGAGCGGAGGGGAAACCAGCCCACCACCACGCTCTCCTTACCTGGGGTGCGCGTCCTCCTCACCCTCACCCTTGCCGACCGGCAGCGCTTCCCCAGAGCCTGGCTCTCTCACTCTCACTCCTCCCTCACCGGGGCAGCGGTGGTGGAGCAGTGCAGGAGGAGGAGGAGGAGCCACCGTGGGGGGCAGATGGGCTCCAGATGCCGGCAAGGGAGCCCGCGTAGCAGGAAAGGCAGGAGAGGTGGGAATGCACTGCTGCCGCACACAGAGCGAGCGAGAGGGGGTGGCATGGAGGGAGTCAGGGGATGCCGAGGGTGATGAGTGAGTGAGGGAGATTGGAAGAAGTTTCCAGCTGCATCAAGCAGGCGCCCCATCCACTTCTTCCTCCGCCTCCACGCCTGCCCGCACCAACAGGATGTCAATGGCGAACTGAGAAACCCCTTGTAGAGGAAGTTGGGGGGCCCTGGAGCTGCCGCCTGCCCGCCTGCCTGCCTACCTGGATGTGGTGTTTTTTTTATTCCCCCCCTGGCCTGGCCCAGGAGGAAAAGGCACACCAGAATGAAAAACAAAGCAAACAAAATGGAAATTTCCATTTCGTTTAGTTTCATTTTTCTTTGATGGGTCCCTTCATTATTCGTTTTGTTCACTAACAAAATCAACAATGAATAACGAAATGAATAAAAAAATTTGTTTCATGCCCATCTGTAATATGAACTGTTGGGTGCAAAGTTGGAAGCTCAGCGGTTTGCATCCTGGGTGCCACACAGCAGAGTGAGTTCCCTCAGTTAACCCCAGCTCCTGCCAGCCTACCAGTTTGAAAACATGGAGAGAGAGAGAGAGAGAGAGAGAGAGAGAGAGAGAGAGAGAGAGAGAGAGAGAGAGAGAGAGAGAGAGAGAGACCATCCATTACTGCTAGTGTGGCCATGAGATGGGCATGACAAAAGAAGGCAGAGAAAAACCTACACTGTGCCACAATCTTTTCCAGGCCAAAAGTGCACTAGAGATAGATAGATAGATAGATAGATAGATAGATAGATAGATAGATAGATAGATAGATAGATAGATAGATAGATAGATAGATAGATCTGTGTGTGTAGCTGCCTAGATGCCTTAAGCACATCTGATCTCACTTGATTTTGGAAGCTAAGCAGGGTCAGCCCTGGTTAATACTTGGATGGGAGACCACCAGGGAATACCAGGTGCTGTAGGTGCCTGGAGCAGGAACTGGCAAATTACTCCAGTATTCCTGCCAAGAAAACTCCATGGACATGGAGTCATGAAAAGTCGGTCGCGACTGTAACAACTCAACACACACACACACACACACACACACACACACACACACACACACACACACACACACACACACACACACACACACACACACTCCCCTCCTTTCTATCTTAGCAATGGTTTGTGCTAGCTACACATGTGTCTCAAATCCAAAGGCCATGAGCAGGTATGCAAAGAGTGTGCTAAGCACATGCTGGTTTCCTTGGGCTTGCTGGAAAGCAGTGATTTATGTTAGTACATCTGTGCCATCAGAGGATTCACTTTGAACTCAGTCGGTCCTTGGACTGCATGATTAACTGTATGCTCAGACAACCACCCCCTGCTTGAAGTAGAAATAAAGGAGCCTGTGCCTGTGTGGCAGACAAGAATTTAGATGAGACAGCTCACTGGTTCCCTTTCACAGTGGACAATGAAGCAAAGGACACGTACAGGACAAAAGAGGAGGGGAAGTGAAACATACTACGTATATACTCGAGTATAAGTTGACCTGAGTATAAGTCGAGGCCCCTAATTTAACCCCCCAAAACTGGGGAAATGTATTGACTCGAGTATAAGTCTAGGGTGGGAAATGCAGCAGGGCCTGGCAGCTCCTCCTTTGTGAGCTGGGGGAGTGGTGTGTGATGTTTAAAATGATTTTTAGCCACTGATGCAAGTGCTTGGGTCAGTGGCTAAAAGTTATTTTAAACATTGCGCACCACTCCCCTGTGATGCAGAGAGGGGTCATGAGAAGCGGCACACAATGTTTAAAATTACTTTTAGCCACCGACCCAAGCACTTGCCTCAGTGGCTAAAAGTATTGACCCGCATATAAGTTGAAGGCCCCTTTTTTCAGCCCAAAATTAGGGCTGAAAAACTAGGCTTATATTTGAGTATATACAGTAGGTAGAGAAAGCAAAGAGGAGGAGGAGGGAAGAGCACGACCACTCCAGAGACCTGGTTTAAAAAAAAATATTTTGGCAGCTTTATCATACCATCCTCCAGCTGCAGCTGCTGATGCACATAGAGCAGACATAATGTTGGGTGACCCGTGAAGACATACTAAGGGGAACAAATAAAAACCAATAAATCATAGAATGCGCAGAACTTGGATAGGTCATGAGAAACGGAAAACACACACTGAAGATAAATAAATGGGGGAAAGAAGTGCACCACCGAGAGGAATGTCCTGGCTATAAGGGAGGTTGGTTTGGATGCAGTTCCGCAACATGAGGCTGAGCTTCTGGCTTCTGGCTCCAAAGTCAAAATAGCTCTGAAGATGTCCAAGTTCCAGTAGGAAAGGAACAACGAGAAATTTAAATAGCTACTGTTTTCCAAGCATGTTAGGAAAAAAGTGAAAAAGTGAAACATCCCCACCCCATTTTAAAAACCCTTCCTTAGAAGCCAGTCATTTGTTAAAGGTAAAGGTAAAGGTTCCCCCCGCACATGCGTGCTAGTCGCGTCTGACTCTAGGGGCGGTGCTCATCTCCATAGTCAAGCCGTTGTGCAGGTCCGTGGCCACGTGGCCGGCATGGCTGCAAAGAAACACCCTTTTTACCTTCCCACTTTTTATGGCGGTACCTATTTATCTCCTTGCATTTATATGCTTTCGAACTGCTAGGTTGGCACCACCTGGGGTTAAGAGCGGGAGCTCGCTCTGCTGTGTGGCTCCTGGGATTCAAACCGCTGAGCTGCCGACTTTGCAGCTGACAGTTTTCAGAACCTTAGTCCACTGAGCCACCATGCCCCCCATTTGTTTAAAGGTCTAACTAAATAGTAAGGTCTGTTTAGCCTGCCTAATATGGTGCCAACACTGCACAGTTATACCAGCTTGATCCCATTTTAACTGTCTAGTCTTCATTTATGGAAACCTGGATTTTGCAGTTCAGCGAGGGGCTTAGAACTTTCTGCCACAGAGCTTTCGTGCCACCCCCTGAACCACAGCAGAGAAGACCGAGAACAGTCATTGGTCCCTGGATTCCACACCATGGAGCTACTGCCCCCTCCATTTTTTAGCCTCATTGTGGATCTCGGCTCCTCATATGTGTGACTTCCCACATCTATGCATGACTCCTCCCCAACACAAACCCCCACATGGGTTCTGTCACTACTGGAACAAAAAAGGGCCTGGAAAATGTCTCGGTGGCTTCACAGTGGAAGAGGAGCCCTGCTCGGAGGGAGGCAAAGTGTGCATTAGAGGAAACCCAGACATGGAGTCAAGGCAGATAAAGAGAACTAAACTGCATTACCTGTGCAGGATTGATACACTATTTTGCTACTGTTCCACCCACTTAAAAAAAATGATTCAGCAAAGTGCACAGCATTGCCTGCCACATCTCTATCCGAACTTCTGCTCAGAGATTGTAGTCCCTAACACAGAGGGACTGGGAGAAGGGTAATAGTTGGGTATCATCAATTCTTTTTTATGGCTTCTGTTTCCCACAGAGACCTGGTTCACTGAGTCTCTATGAAGGTTATTCCAGGTGCAGACAATGGACTGGATTGAGCCCGTGAATATTTAAAACAATTTTATTCTGAAATAAAGATTTTATGATTTTTTTTTCATTACAAATATGCATTTTAGTATATAATTTTCCTAGCACATTTGATCATTATTATGTAATTCACACCCATGCATTCTGTTGCATTAATGATGAAAACTAAAATCTCATATTATATTAATTATAGCAGTTCTAAGTTGAGGAGGAGTATTTTCTCAGTTGGCTTCATCAGAAACAAAAGAACACAAAATCACATGCTGATTTTTTCCATCAATCATTGTCAAACATTTATTCACCCGTTTGCTCTTACATTATTTCATTTCACTTCCATAGATTAAAACAAAATGCATTGAAATTAGCACAGAATGCTACGCTTCTATCTGACCAATCTAATGGTGAAGTTAATCATAGTCAGTTAAACCCATCTTTTTGTTGTATTCTCGAAGGCTTTCACGGCCAGGATCTGATAGCTGTTGTGAGTTTCTCAGGTTGTTTGGCCATGTTCTGGAAGTTTTTCTTCCTGACGTTTTACCAGACTCTGTGGCTTTTGGTTCTTCATAACCAAATAAATGCAGAACAGACCCCCCCCCCCACACACACACCTTACTCTTTACTTTTTCCCTTCAATAAGATTTCTTCCTTCCTGGAAATCTTAAGGTATGTTGTTGGAGAGTATGCAGGGTTTTTTTTTTAAAAGGAAACCAACAGGTGTTAACTGGGCAAAAAGTACCTACAAAAGGGCTTCCTGGACTTTCTCAAACATTCCATTGAAATGCATGCAATCTTTAAGAGCCACTTTTCAGGCAATTCCACATCGGTAGCCAAAAAAATGAAAGATTGTGAGAGCCACAGTGAGAATCTCACGTGCTCCCAAAGGAGGAGTCGGACAAAGGAGCCTCTGGATTGCATCTCACATGGGAACTAGTAAAGCACACAATTAGATGTAACTGTTGGCTACATCTTTATTCTTCTCTGCATGTATCGCAGCTGAGTTTTCCCTCTCAGAATTCACCGGTGTGAACTCTGCATAATAGTATGTGGGGAGAAAATACAATATTTGGTCATCGAGACGAGAGAGTATTTGGCCATTTTCTTACTCAATATGCAGCCGTGTCTCTTGTACGGTGCATTTTAAACATCCAGGGAACCATTTTGTAACACTGCCTTGTGTGTCAAAGGATATTTACACATCTGGTTTCCAGCCTCTGCATACTGCAGAAAAAGCTGAGTCAGGTTTGAGGGGCTTCACCATCTCCTGCTGTGAACTAAGAGGGCAAAAGACCCCGACAGCTAACATTCCCTTCTGCGCAGCAGCAGTGGAAGATGTGCCATGGCAAGCAAACTTTCCTCTGTATCCCTGCTGATTTTCTTCAGGTGCTCCAGATAAGGCTCCTTGGCTCCTCCAGCACATAGACTGCAAATAGACCTTGAGTATCATATTTAACTATATCTACCATTTGGTAAGTGCTTGATGGCAGATACTTACTACATGGAAATACCTGGACCCAATGAGGCATTTTAATCTGACAGGGTTCAGCAAAAAAATTGAGTGATAGTAATGAATTTCAGCTTATTAATGAAATCTGTGGATATCAAATAAGCAAAAGGTGCCAACGAATCCCTAGTATTTGAATTCAAGTTTTCAAGGGGAATGTTGAAACAACCAAAGTTTTAATTCTTTTTAAATTTCTCATGCAAGTAAATAAAATAAAGACCTGCATGCACGCAAAGTAACATGTGTTTAACACAAACATGAGCTTTCCATTCATAAGCCTAAAATATAACAATGTAATTTTGAGCAAAAATCCATTCTTCCCTAGCGTACAAATGGCATAGGTCCAAGCTACCTAAAAGATCGTATCTCTTTTCATGAGCATCCCCAGGTATTAATCAGGAAAGGCCTTTCTGTTGGTTGCCCCACCAGCACAGGCAATTGGGGGGGGGGGGAGTCATGGGAAAGGGCCCTCTCTTTTGCTGCTCTCAGACTCTGGAACTCCCTCCCACAGGCTGGCCCCATCTTTGCTACCCTTCCACAAACTAACAAAGACCTTTCTTTTCAGACAACCTTTTTATTAACTGGCTGCTGGACCAGGGCTGTTCTTAAAGTTCCTAAAGAGAGCAATTTAATCTATGTTTTACTTGTGCTTTTAAAATTGTTTGTTGTTGTGAGTTTTTAATATGATAGTTGTTTAATGGTTTTTAGAATATTTCAACAACTTGTTACTTGGCTTTTAACTTTGCTTCTTTTTAAATACTGTAAGCTGCCTTTCATCCACCAGGAGAAAGGTGGCATGCATAAATAAATAAATAAATAAATAAATAAATAAATAAATAAATAATAAATAAAGCTAGATTATACCATTTTAAAGAAAATCCTTCAGTTTTCAGAGAACGTATCTTTCTCAATAGCCAGCACATGGACGACATAAAAATGAAAATTTAGGAGGCGGTAAATCATTTGCTTTCACTGTGAAATTTAGTTTATGGCCTAGATGACATAATTGGAACTGCAGCTGTCTGATTTCCTGAATAAATGATATAGTACATAAGATTTCTATGGAAGGATGGATGAATTGATGGCCAATGCTTTCATGGTTGCAGCAGAAATAATTTTGATGCATCATCCGGAGCCAGATCCAAGCACTGGATGATTTATCTCTCAACACATGCACCCCCTGCCCGTGCCCGGAAGCCACTGGAATGACAGAAAGGATGGGCACCACTTGGGTACAAGACCATTGCGTGGATGCTCTTGTCTTTAACTGCAGACCAAGAGTTCTCCCTCTGAGGTTTGTACACCCTGGAGGTCTTCCAGTCAGGATCACCAATCAGGGATGGGGCCTGCCTTTGAGAACCTTCAGCAGCCAGAAAAACAATGATGGCTAGCTCATTACCTTACTCCGTGCCACAAACTGAGCCTTCCATTAAGTCAGGTACTAATAAGCCGGGCTGGTCTAAAAGTTGTAAAATGAAAAAGCAAAAATAGCATCCCAATTGTTTTTTTTTCGGGGGGGGGATCTTTAATGAAAATACATCAGGAGTTTTTTATGTTGTACTTTTGGATTTTGCTTTAACAGTGGAGCCCGGCATAAATAAAATAAAACACATGTAAAATCAATAAATAAAATAAAATGATAATAATGTTGCATCTAATGTAACAGCACCTACATTTATGTATGTACTGCATCAGTGGGAAACCTGTTGTTATTGAGCATGTGCCAAGATTCTGTGCATACCCAGGTTAGTAAACACAATTTCTATCTGCACATGGAAACATGCAACTAGATGTGTCAGTCTTTCTGTTACATGTGCAAAAAAATATATGTCCAAGAATGGCCTTTTCATCAAGCTGCCCTTTGACAAGAAATATAGGGGTGGGGAGGGGAGAACTATTTACAGATAATTCTTAGTGTATGGCCGTGAAGAAGCCAGATTATTTGCTCCCAACAAAAATATATACTGATTTTTTTTCATAACTGCTCTAGGGGCTCTTGAAGTTGAAGAGTTCAATATGAATAAATTTAAGAAATACAGTATTGTGCTTTTTGTAATAGAACACTGGTGAAGAAAACGAAAAGAAAGAAAAAACTAACATACAGATCAGTATTGTCAACTTGACCATTATATCATTATATCACAAGATGCATTCTGAAATACTATAGGACCCTCATAGCCACTGAGCATTGGTTCTAAGCCCCCCACCACTAGCAGACACTGAAAGCTGCAGGGGGAGAGAGGGGGGGGGGAGAGAGGGGGAGAGAGAGGGAGGGAGAGAGAGAGAGAGCATGTGATAAAAGAGGAAAAATCAGATAAATTATTTTCACAAGCATTGCCACAGCAGGCCATTAGAGGAGGGGGGGCAGAGACCCTGCAATGTATTCTTCGCTGCACAAGTATTTATACCATGGTTTCTGG
Source organism: Phrynocephalus guinanensis (assembly GCA_037367245.1). Classification (NCBI taxonomy): domain Eukaryota; kingdom Metazoa; phylum Chordata; class Lepidosauria; order Squamata; family Agamidae; genus Phrynocephalus; species Phrynocephalus guinanensis. The sequence continues at coordinate 47,270,895 of CM074736.1, read as the reverse complement.
CTCCCTCTAGTAATCACTTCTAGTTATACATGCTAGAATAGTCTATTTCATGATTTTTTTAAAAAATATGTATTTTTAAAAATTTAATATTTTCATACTGCAGATAAGTGAAACTGTGGATACTGCTCCTGCAGATATGGGGAACGGTAAATACTGTACCGTATTTATCACATTAATCTTATCATTAATTTCCTCTTCTGGTAATTAATGATTGGGGCTGTTAGGCTATATGTTTTTATTTGGTTACCTATAGTAGGTCAACCCTACATATTGTTTGGATTTTAGAAAAAAAAATATATGGGGAGATATACAAAGGGCATCACATATTAAAAAGAAAATGAAAGTTATGTTGGTTAGAATCCTCTGTGTCCATTGTAACTGGAGAGTTTCCAGGCCTGGTCAATGAGGTATTTAATAATATGTTCTACAGCAGTGGTTCTCAACCTTCCTAATGCCGCAACTCTTTAATACAGTTCCTCATGTGGTGGTGCCCCCTTGCCCTGCTTGGAAGAGGCCACAAGCCCCCTATGGGGGGCCACTGCCGCAGGTACCATAGAAAACATCCCTCTACAGGCACCCTCAGCCAATTGCAGCCTCCGGTGCCACTGACTGACATCCCCTCCAACCTATCAAGCTGTAACTCACTCTTTTTTTCCCTTCCCCCCTCCTCCTCCAGACCCAAGCTGTTTGTGCCTTTTTCTTCACTGGCTCATGATGACTCCTGTGAAATGGTCTTTTGACCCCCAAAGGGATCCCAACCCCCGGTTTGGAAACCACTGTTCTAGTGCAAGCTCAGTACACCTGGTACTCACAAAGGCAGCAGAGATCAGACAAATGGGTCGATTAGAAAGTTCATCCACAAATGGTTGAACTTAGAGTACCCATCTGATAGCTGCCTAGATGCCCTAAGCACATCCGACCTTGCCTGATTTAGGAAGCTAAGCAGGGTCGGCCCTGGTTAGTACTTGGATGGGAGACCACCAGGGAATACCTGGTCCTGTAGGTGCCTGGAGAAGGAACTGGCAACCCACTCCAGTATTCCTGCCAAGAAAACTCCATGGACATGGAATCACGAAGTCAGTCACAACTGAAACAACACAATGCACACACAGAGAGAGAGTACCCGTCCACCATACTGGTGGAGATGCAATTCACTGAGAACAAAATCCCTAACCAACAAAACTGCCTGGTGCCTCTGCTTCCTTAAACACCTGAGATATTCTTTTGTCTCACATTCTTCTGCAAGCAAACAATAGTGGATTTTATGAATGAAAATCCCTCTATCTTTCTGCGAAGATACGAGATTTTTCATACAATTCAAAGAGTGCAAAATCACCTTTTGATCAAACATAAACATCAGAACCCTTGAGCCAGTGTAAAGAATTTCCAACCAATTCAATTTTTTTTTAAAAAATAAATCAAATCAATACAGAGACGCCTTCATCATACAGAAAACAATGAGTTGCATGGTCTTTCTTACTGTAAAACACTATATGAAATAAAATTAAATATGATGTAACAATTTGCATAGAGAAGGCAGACATACGATTCACTTCAAAGTTTGTACGGATTTTAAAAAGCTGAACTACAAAATTATCAAGATCCTTAATGGGGATCCTTAAAAACTAATGCTGCCATGGTTCAATTCTTATAAGCTCTTTGTTCTGGTCCTGGAATAAAAAAAGCATATCTGTATCGGGGTATTAATGTGATACATCTCTAGAAAGTAGCAATCCTGAGGTGTGGAAATCAGAAGTTCACCAAAGATCACATTACGGTTATTTCATCTTGAGAACTGAGGGAAGATGGAAATACAAGTCCAAGAGTAAGGAACTACCTTTTTAACATGTTAAAAATTAACAGAAAATGGCTTTCATTCCACAACATCATCTCTTAATTTTGAAAAAAGAATTTTTACAAAAAAGCAATATATTTCTTCATAAAATAATGTACTTCTGGAAAATGCTTCCAGAAGTACATGATCCCTGACAATCCCTGACAAAATAAATAAGAGGAAAAAATGAATTCTCGAAGGCTTTCATGGCCTGGATCTGATAGCTATTGTGAGTTTTTCAGGCTGTTTGGCTGTGTTCTGGAAGTTTTTCTTCCTGACGTTTCGCCATACTCTGAGGCTGGCATCTTCGGAGGGCAAGGAGTTCGGGGAACACAGAGAGAACTCCTAGTTCCTTGAGCTCCTTGCCCTCTGAAGATGCCAGCCACAGAGTCTGGAGAAACGTCAAGAAGAAAAACTTCCAGAACACAGCCAAACAGCCCAAAAAATCTCACAACAGCTATCAGGAAAAAATGACTTGGCTCCAGCATTCTGCATTTGTTATTCAACTATACAGTGGTACCTCAGTTTAAGTAATTAATCCGTTCTCCAGCCATTTCATATTGCAAAAAGTCATAAACCAAAATGCAGTTTCCCATAGGAATGCATTGAAAACTTATTAATCTGTTCAAGAGGTCAGAAAAAAGGCAAACTGGGGCATTCCATTTAACTTTTTTGGCATCCCCATTTCAAATATTGTATTTTGCTTATGCATGTAAACTGCCCAGAGTAGCTTTTTGCTAGATGGTGCCTGCACACTGTAATTAAAATCGTAAACCGCCCAGAGACTACTTGTAGTAGTATGGGGCGGTATATAAGCAGAACACTTTGCTTTGCTTTGCTTTTAATCAAAGCATTCTTATACCAAAGTACCACTGTACTTAGAAATATCACAGATACTTCCCCCACGCCTCCTTATGTTGGTGATAAGCTTCCATGTCCCCAATCCCCATGCCTTTATCAAAAGAAACCCTATTACACCTGCTAGTGCACAGGCAAGCAATTAATTAACTTGCCCAAGACTTGTACACGACTCCAAAGGGATCCAACTCCACAAGTAACTTCCCATTCCCTAAACCATTGTAGGTAGTTTTGATTCTATTGTCACATAATGAATTTTCTCCCTCTCCACATTTTTCCCAGTGACCCACAGAGGGAAAATAATGATGTGACGATGGTCCCTGGGTCATGAAGCAATTCCTATTCAATACGGTTAGCGATGGGAATGATGAGCTGAATTGGGGGGGGGCAAGAGCATTCAGGAGGAATCATTTAACATTTGCAACCGAGCAGAGGTTCTGAAAAAGCCTTCTGTTCCTCTCCCTAATACTGCATTCTGTCATAATTTTCCTTTGGTTCTGCCCTGATATGGTTCTATTTATTTTCAGCTCTGCCATATTTAACACACAAAAAATGAAGTGCTATACAACAAAACAACCCAAAACCGTTCTAGTAGTCCAGCAAATGTTTCTTAAAAGTTTTGATTCTTGCTACTCCTTTGGGACCGACCTAGTTAAACATGATGGATTCAGGATCTTGATTTGCCATTTGAGCCATATGCCTTAGTACGTCCTTTTTGGTTATAATGCCCAGAAGCCTCCTAGAGACGAGAAGGGAAGAAAGAAAGAGAAAAGGTCATTAATCATGAGCTTGTCTCATCCATTTTTCAAGTTCTGCTTAAGGCAGAACTTCACTACAAAGCATGGACTAATTTTCAAAAAACCCCCACCCCCTTCCTGTTTTATTTTAAGGAAATCAGGATTTCAGAAAAGCCATCTTTTCCAGTAATGAGCACATATAGGTTACTGAAGAAAGTTTATCACAAGATATTTATGCTTACTTTAAGTAAAGTGTTCCATTCTATATCCCTCCCCCCCAAAAAAAAAAAAACTCTGGCAAGATGATAAATAATTTCTTCTAATTGCATACATGGCACTCTCAAAGCTGGTACTTTAACAGACAAGAATTTGTCACAATTGCTATCATATCCAATTTGGGAATTTCAGGCCCAAAGCCAAGTCTCAGTCTTGGCCTTAACCTACAGAGATGAAAATATTTGGAATGACATGTAGCGAAAGGTCTCTCAACTGTGACCCCTGTATACTGAGTTAAGTTTTAAAATGATGTCCTAAAAGTATTTCTGTGTACCAACTCCTTAACCAGTCTACAGTCCTAAATACGAAAGGATTTATCAGCAATTCATCCATTTAACTACCCAGTCCAGTCTGTTTTCTGCATCAGTCACAGATAATTATGACCTGTCAAAATTCAGACCACACAAAAGCTTGCCAACAGTAACACAACAGATAAGAATAAGTTTGTGCTTATCCAATAAAACCATAAAAACTTGCAAAAACATTTGGACAATCAAGACTGCAAATTGTGCAATCTTACAAAACGATTCAAACAGAAACCAAATAATCTGTTTTTTAATATATATATTCAGTTCCAAAGGAAGGAACTGAAATAACTTTCACAAGGAAAGATACTAAAGTTAGAAGTAAGGTTATAAAGGTGGGTGGGTCATTCTGAGGTTTACAGTCCAAATAAATCAGACTGAAGATACTACTTGGGTGAGTAGTGAGATGTTTTAATTTCACAAGAAAAGAAGTCCAGTTGCCATGACTCAACTTCCAGATAACTTCACCTGGAATCTTCACAGACATAGTCCAAATAAATCACTTTTCTCAAGCTCAATTAATTACTCTAAAATGTTGACATTGACATTGTTGATATAAAATGCCTGAAATGGAAGGACAAGAATCCGATGTGGTCTCGTGTCCATGTTTGAAGGGGCCAATGGCAAAGCCACAGCCAATGTCTCCTCTCCCCATGCTTTAAGCAGCCTTGTGGCGCAGTGGTTAAATGCCCAGGTATGTAGGGAGCCCACATAGAGGCTCTGAACCCCAAAATAACCTGGCAGCACTGAGGCATCCATAAGCCCTGGACAGAGCAGGGAACCCAATGTGGATAAGTCAAGACGGAAGTAGATTTGAGATAACCCTAAGCTGGCCAGAGGTCAGCCTCCAACAGGCATGACTCGGGGAGAAAACAGATGGTTACCCAGATATCTGGCTGATCAGGTGACCTCCAGTCTGGAGGCATACATGACCAGCCCAAGCCCCTCTCCCCTCTTCCCCACTAGCAAGGATTTCCTCCTAGATAAGACATTGTGTACGTGAGGAGCCACAGGTCTGTCCAAGACCCTCATCCCCCCCCCATTGTGATGTATGTGTAATGCTTGTTTACTGTAACTGATATAAAGTGTTCTGCTTATATACCGCCCCATACCACTACAAGTAGTCTCTGGGCGGTTTGCATTTTTTTTTATTACAGTGTGCAGGCTACACATTCCCCCCCCCAGCGAGCTGGGTACTCATTTTACCGACCTCGGAAGGATGGAAGGCTGAGTGAACCTTGAGCCTGCTACCGGGGATTGAACCCAGGTCATGAGCACAGTTTTACCTGCAGTACAGGCATTTAACCACTGCACCACGAGGCTCTATAAAAAAAACATGGTTAGTAGATGCCGCGAGGTAAGCGGCAGTGCCTTAACCGTATGCGTGTTGTACAGGCCACTAGGACCTCTTCCATCCTTATCAAGGGGAGTGCTAACCTTCTCTCCTTTCATACAACACAATATAAGCCTTGCGTCCCAGATGAGAGACACGCAGAGACGCACAGAGAGGGACACAGAACACGCCTGAGACTCAGAGATACTTGCAACCAATCCATGTGTGTTGTGTAGTTCATATTGCTACACAGGTAAAACTGTGCTCATGACCTGGGGTTTGATCCCAAGTAGCAGGCTCATGGTTGACTCAGCCTTCCATCCTTCCAAGGTCAGTAAAATGAGTACCCAGCTTGCAGGGGGTGGGGGTGGGCAATGCGTAGTCTGCATACTGTAATTAAACTGTAAACCGCCCAGAGACTACTTGAAATGGTATGGGGCAGTAGATAAGCAGAGCACTTTTTTGTCTTGGGGACTGGAAAGAATACTTGGTAAATGTGGACAAACTAGACTGAGGCATGTTGAGGCATGGTTTTGCTCAAGCTCAAGTGTGGCAGTCACTCTGATTCTGCTTCCATTTCTATTTGCCTCATATCATGTCTCATTGTGATCAGTGTCCCATTTTTTTAAAAAAAAAGCTACAATATTTATGTTCCAAAATATGCACACTGAAGCAGCCCAAATTTTGTTCCAAGGAGCATGTTTCTGTGTATGTCTTTGTGTGTATATGTGTACACATGCTTTAAATTTCAGAAGTATTAAAGTTGGCCTCTCCACTGGCTCAAGAAGCAGATACCCTTCTCACAAAGAGAAAAGATTCTAACTCCTTTAACAGTTTCCACATTATCAGAAAAGTAGAAAGCTACTGGATTAAGAGAAGACGCTTTAATGCCAACGTGTCCTCCACTTCAACTATGAAATAAGCATCCAAAGCACCCAACCATGAAAAATATTCTTGATAATAAAATATGTCAGTGTTTCCTCCACCACCACTGAAGCTCAGCCTGCCTTATGCCTGCAGACTGTCCCGAATCCAATTTAAGCTGAAAAGGGACATACTCTACATTCCTCACAAAGTCACTGTTCCGCTTCAGTTAGTTTCTGTCTCTTATTTTTAATTCCTCACCTACTTGCAAGCTCCACAAGTCATACTCACATCAAGACTGTAGAAAAATAAACCTCAGTTCGTTAACTCCCTTCATGTAGCATCCAGCTCATGGTTTTCATAAGCATTTACGGTACATTGAAATCTGGCCTAAAAGCTCAAAGTGCAAGTAAAACATTTGCTAACAATGATACTCTGATAGCAAGCGTCATCAGGAAAAATTGTCTAATGCACTAAGATAACATCAATATGAATTTGTCACTTACTCAACTTATATATGCAGTTTAATTATGTACGTTTGTGCATACACACAGACACACAGACACAGACACAGACACAGACACACACACACACACACACACACACACACACACACACACACACACACACACACACACACACACACACACACACACACACACACACACACGTAAAGTAAGGGAGAAAGATGTGTGGCCATGAGCTTTAAGTGGGGGCCTGGGTGGGATTTTCAAATACAGTAGTCCCCCACCACATTGTGGCTCATTATATTATAGTCCCAGTATATCACAGATTTTTTTCTTGAGGGAAGCACACCTCCAAGAATGGCTTTTAACCCTCTCTTGACACCTCAGCAAACAGATATTGGGTTGCTCCTGCTGCCATGGGCTTCCAAAGAGAGGCTTTTAATCCCCTCCTGACACTTCTTCCTGGCAGTGCATGCCAGGAGCAGCAACCCCAGATCTGTTTGCTGAGCTGCCAGGAGGGGGTTAAAAGCCACTCTTTGGAAGTGCAGGCTGCAGAAGGAGCCCAATGTCAGTTTGCTGAGGTGTCAGGAAGGGGTTAAAAGTCTCTCTTTGGAAGGGCACACCACCACCAGCAGCTGCCCAAGGTCTGTTTGCTGAGATGTCAGGAGGGGGTTAAAAGCCTTTCTTTGGAACTGCATGCCAGCCGGAGCAGCCCAAGGTCAGTTTGCTGAGGTGTCTGCGTTTTATGGATTTTCCTTTATTGTGGGTGGGTCGGACACCTAACTCCTGCGATAAATGGGGCAGTACAGCATGTAAATGCAAGTAGATAAATAGATACCACCATCAAAAGCAGGAACATAAATAGTGCTCCATGCACAGAAAAGCATTTAGCCATTCCAGCCACATGGCCACGGACTTGCACAACACTGGCTCTTTGGCTTGAAAATGTTTTGAGAAACATTTTAACAGCCTCAGCCCTTATTTGACCTTCATCAATGAGACTGTGAACCAGGACCTACATACTAGTGCCTGCTCACGTAGAGGATACACCTGAAATAATTTCCCTTCCTCAAACACAGGAGAAGGGTATTAAAACCATATAAACATCAGTACAACTGGTAGAAAGTACACCATGGGTACAGATGGGCATGGATTTTAAAAGGAATCACGTTTTTCCCAAAATTGCTAATTTGTATTTATCAAATGCAAGACCTTGACGAATGAAAATCTATTAATTTTAGCAACTTTTGATTAGTTGTATAGTCAACACCTTTTTGGCTCTTTTAGGCTATTTCACTATCTGCCACCTCTGTTATTTTATGGGGGGGTGTATAACTCAGAGGAGCAAAACCCAAGCTATACTTGGAAGGATTGTAGAGTTAGTAGATGCTTCTTGGAGATTTTGGTGTCCCTAGGTACCCAATGAGCACTTTTCTGGGTGCATAACTCCATACCTCATTCTGGATAAGAGTACTTCCCATTTCTCCACCACACAAATACTGGGAGTACTGAAAGCTTTGTGAACCAGAACTCAGCTAAAACTGACATTTTGGATTGGAATTAATTCCCAACGGTGTAATCCACTTCCACAAGGATTAATTCACAATGTGGGTTTTTTGTTTTGTTTGTTTTACAAAGCCTTGAATTACAATACCTAAAGTCTTGTCTTATTAAATGATTCCCCTGAAGAAGGTTAGCCTCAGCATTTGAGCCTGGTGTGTGAGACCAAGCAGACCTACTGCTGAGAGAGCAAAAGAGAAAGAAGTGAGCACTGGTAAGTTTCTGGGTTGGAACAGTTCAACTAGGGCTGTTTTACCTCTGCCTCTGCTAACTTTAACTGCTCATTTAAATACAAAGAGCCATTAGTCAGCCGGGGTACTTCAAGGGCCAGATTCAGGGGAGTGGTATCAGGAAACAGATATCTAGTCTCATGCGCTCCCAAACGCATCTGGTGGGGCCATTGTGAGATACAGGAAGCTGGACTAGAGGGGCCTTTGGCTTGATCCAGCACGGCTCTTCTTATGTTCTTATGTTCTTATTGTTATTTACATTTTCATATATACAATCCTTTATATATAAAGATGTGTGTGTGCGTGGATGCATGCGTGCACATGCACGCGTGCGTATTCATCTTTCCATTCCTGTGTATCCTAGCCTGCTATTGCCCCTGTGTCCTCCTACTCATGAAAATAAATTCGCCTGTGGAAAAATGAATTTACTCCTTTCTGTCTCTCAGACCTGTTCACTAGGCAGACTCTTTTTTAAAAACATGATGGGACTGAGCCAGCCAAAGTTAAGCACTATTAAGCCCAAGGAATTTATGTGGGAGACATTCAAGCACATACTTAAATTCATCCCATTGGAATCAGGAGTGGTAAAATGCTCAACTTTGGCGAGATCGCATCTGATAGCACGAGACAAGTTATCAGAAGTAAGCCCTTTGGATACAGTTCTGTCTGTCTGATAAGCCGCCCAGGAGGAAAACAAATAAGTTTTTTCACATGGAACTCCACCCAGCCAATAGCTATGAAATGGGAGACGACGTTACTCATCCCTTGTAAATTAAGCCCCTCCACAGCCAACCCACAAACATAAAAATCTGTCACAGACTGAATAATAATCTTGTGCTGTCAAGTCAATTCTGACTTTTGGTGACCCTTTTCGGGGGCTTCACTCTTCCTTTCTTCTGGGGTTACCCTTGGATTGTGCAGCTTGCCCAAGGCCATATAGGCTGACTTTACTTCAAAACTGGGGGTGGGGGAAACAAACTCCCAATCTCTGGCCCTGCGGACAGATACCTAACTCATTGATCTATTCAGTTCATTCAAAAAATTACTTGTCTGTTAGGGAGACATGTAGGGGGTGGGGACATTGTTTGTTGTTTTTCTCCTGATCAGTGAGTCAGTCCAAGAACGTTGCCTGAAGTGGTTGTGTGCTTTGCTTCTGATCAATCTTTTGTGCGTTTCTGATCCATTTTTTTAAAAAAAAACACGGGAAAGCGCTGTGAAAAATCTAACTGATCCGTAAGCCGGCACAACATTCCACCCTGACTATGCTGCCATCCTAGGCAGAGAGGCCCTTTGTATGCTCATCTGTGTCTATCGTCCTACTCACCCACTGCGTGTGACGAGACATTGCCTGAGACCAAGTTTCCTGAAGATATCAACCACAGTTTCCATTGGTGTGTGGTCTGTAACAGTGAAGGGGCTCAGGTTCAGGATTCGCCGGAGCTTTAGTGGGTGGGGGCTGTTTGCAGGAATTTCTGGAGGCTCTTCGGTAAAATATACAATGGAATTGCTGACGACACCATCCTGACGCTGTCTTGCATTTTCTGTGAAGCAAAGAAATAAAGCAATTTTTTTTAAAAAAAGAGTGAAGATGCACATTCTTCTTAGAAAAAAAAAAAAGCTGCAATCCAAATGGCCCACTGAATGATTATAAATTGGGGGGGAAAAAATCAGTCTTGGAATTGTAACACAATACTGGCCTGGGGCACGACGTACTCTGACAAATGCCAGGTATGGGTCCTTGTCTATGCCATTTTAATTCTCCCAAAATACAATACTGTATTTTGTTCTCCTGTTACTCTTCCAGGCCGCACCTCAGCCCCTTTGATATCAATCCGTACCACGCTGTAGGCATCAATCCATGCCACTCTACATTGTGAGCAGATCTGAATGGTGGTGGAGGCAAAACCAGTTTCAGCACTACTAGACATTCAACTGCCAGAAGTTGGGTGAAAGCTGGCTCCACTGCTATGGAGCCAGCAGAGCAGAGCAGAACCTTCCAACATTGTCCATACTGTGTACCATCTGAAAATCAATGTCCCGGAAGCCACATAGGTGACCAAAACAGAGATGGCAGGAATGTGTCAATAAGGACATGCAAATCGCTGGCCTGTGCCCTGAAGATGCAGGAAATCAGGCAAACTGGTGTTTCAGGGTCCGTAAAGCAGGCCCTGCATAGGTGAGGAAATGCTAGGAAGAAGACGACGACATTGGACTTCCTGCATTGCCAAAATGTCTTAGGCGATTTAGCCTGCTGGGGAGTGCAACCAAGGCAGCCTTTTATGAGGTCACACTGTCCAAGGTTCTAAGAATTTTTTTGTGTTAAAACAAGTTCTTGTCTTTATAAAGTGTGATTCAGGTGGAACGCCTAAATCTCTCTCATTATGCCACAAACTCCGGTTCTCTCTTTCACTTCCTGGTTCAACAAATGTTGGTTGAATCAGGAACCAATTGGAAGACATGTGGACTCTCAGCATCACCAGAGCAGGACTGCAACTGCCATATAATATTAATGTGACTTTAATTTGATTCCAATTGGCTAAACCTAGTTTGTTTACTAAAATTTCACCCAATTTCCAGATGGAGGACTCTGGATTTTCTGTGTTTTACAGTTGTCCAGCCAATCAGAAACTTGTCCTTCCAAAGGAAGGTCAGACAGGAAGGTACATGCACAATGCACGGTGCTACTTTGTTTGAAAAACTGTGGTGTGGTATCTTATCAAACAAATAAGAGGAAGTACTTTTTTACCCAGAGGATCACTGGTCTATGGAATTCCTTGCCAGAAGAAGTGGTGACAACTATCAGCCTTGACAGCTTTAAGAAAGGATTAGATAAGTTCATGGAGAACAAGAGTATCAATGGCTATCATTATGGATGCCAGGTTGGAGAGATAGGCAGGACATCTCTCAATGCCATTTGCAGGGAATCGTAAGCAGGTGAAGACATCTGCTTAGGAAAACCCTGAAGCAAATGGTGAGCTGCTACGTGAGACAGAATGCTGGACTGGATGGGCTGTGGCCTGTTCTAGCAAGGCTGTTCTTATGATCTTATCAACAGCTTCCTCTGCTGTGACTTTAAAACCACAAATGCCATGCAGCCTGTATATTCCTTACACTTATACAGAAGAAAAATGTCTGGAAAAATCCATTTGCCATGAACTTTGGGGACTTGGCATTAATGATGAGATACTGATACAAGCCTGAAGATGTGGGCCCTGATCCGCAAAAGCTATCCAATTTTTTTATTTCTTTAGTGGCCTATAAAAGTATCACCTACTCCTACATTTGTGAAGTGGAACAGAAAACTGAAGTGTATGACAGGATAGCTTGTTTCCCCTAAATTGGACAAAGCATAGTTTGTTTCCAAATTAAAAATGGAAACCTAGTTCAAGTTCTCCTCTCCTGTTCTGCTTTAAAAGCAAATTGTATCATGCACAAACCAGAGTTTTTCTAGTATGTATGAAACATCAAATTATGGCTCATCTGAACTAACAGACTAAAGAATGAGCAGTCCAAGAAAGCATCCATAACTCTAAGGATCAAATCATGCAACCAATGATGGTTTGATGATCTTCTCTAAACTACAGCTTTGTCCCTGCTTGTTTCAAAACTTTTTTAAGTCCTTGCCAAAAGGTAAGCAGAATTAGTTTAATAGTCCCAGTTTAGGTAACAGTGCTTCTTTGGTTTCTGAAAAGTCATCCTCATTAAATTTCAATTTGAAGTGTATATTATGTCTAGTCTGCACAGCATTTCTGGTGACCTTCTCACTCTGATATGTGCATAGCAATCCTCTGAACAATTGTTGCTGAAGGGTGTGCCAACAGAAGCTAATGACCTTTACCCTCTCTTTCCCTTTTCTTCCATTTCCAGTATATACAGGATGAAAGCTCCAGAACGTGAAGAGACCCTCTAAAAATATCTTGCCTTCAAAAATAAATCCTAATTAGCCGCTAACAATTTTTCTTCTTGATTGATTTATGTCTAATGATCTTGAGGCCTTCGGTTAAATGTCTTTATTTTTGGGAGCTCTTTTCCATCACTGGTGGAGCAGGAGGGAAAAAAACAATGCACACCTCTAAATTCTAATACCCCAAAACAAACCATTTCCAGCACATTTCAGCACAACTATTTTTCTTGTAAAACAGCTCTCTTCTGAACTTCAGGGGATTTAAAATCCAAAGCTACCCTTATCCTCTACCGGGCCTTCAAGGCCATGTGCTACAAATTTATGGTTGTTTTCAGAAGCATTATTAACTTTTGTCCTGTCGTCTTGTGATAAATGTGTCCTATTTTGCAACTGTAGCATGACTGCCACCCACTTTTCTTTTTCTGCACACATTTGCTGCAGCTCATATTAATCTTGTTGGAAATGGTTTGGCTGACTTGAACTGGCTAAAGCTGGCCATGGGAAGGGGGAGGAAGTGAGAGAAACTAGAAGGAAATAAACATATAAAAATTGATGGCACATTGCCCTCTGATTAATGCTGTTTATGAAATATAGCACAACACGTTGCTTACTGCTGGGACTAATAGCATAGCAGAAACCCATGTTGTGAAGTTATTTATGAAATAATCATTCTCTAAAAATCATTAAAGAGAGAGACACGGATATGGAATGACACGAGCATGGGATCTTTTTCTTTTCAAACTTTTGAACCGTTCACTGCTCAGTTATCTTTTCTTAGGTGCCAGCTGCAATAGTCATCGCATGCCTGTAGACTCAGGATGGGGATACAAACTCATTACTCACTTATAGCAAGAATCAACTCCCGCCGCTGTGCGAAGCCAATAAGGCGCTCGGAGTCTTTCGAGACAACTACTGGAAAGCCATTGTAATCTGTCTCTTTGATTAATGTCTCCACGTCTTCTACCGTCATGCTGTCTTGGGTCAGGACCGAGAGGGGTGCCTCTCCACGTCTGGGTCTCATAACATCAGTAGCTAATGTTCTGTGAGTGAATTCATCCTTCACGTCCAGAAATGGATAGCCATTTAAATGGATATGTGCTTCATAGATTCCTTCTTTACCAAAGGCGTCAGCTACCCATTTGCTAGTCACAGCGGCTGCCATGAGAGGCACAATATACTCTAGTCCCCCCGTCAACTCAAACATGATCACGACAAGAGACACCGTCATCCTGGTAACTCCACCTGTGAAGATAGGGGGGGGGAAAGTTTCCAATGAGTTGTGTGGCTCAAAAATGTTACCTTCTAGACCAGTGGTGGCAAACCTTCAGCACTCCAGATGTTTTGGACCACAACTCTCACAGTCCTTTGTCATTGACAGTCTAGGCTCGGAATTCTGGGAGTTCTGGTCCTAAACATCTGGAGTGCCGAAGGTTCGCCACCACTGTTCTAGACCATAATTTCCAAAAACCAGCCAATATGATCACTTGTCCTGCTGGTGGTGGATCTTGGGGCTACTGTCCAAACAAGTAACAAGTAATATAGCCACACACCAACCATTCATCTTGTTTTTCCAAAAATCTGCAACTGGGTCATCTTGGTCAACTAGTGCTTGTCAAAACTACATTATAGACTTCACTAATAATCATAGCAAAAATAGTCATGATAGTTATTAATTAACTCATGTATATGAACTTAGCAACCTTGCTCAGGTGAGAAATTATAGGGATAAAATGGGTTTTGACAGATTTTAACATGTCATGACTATTAATAGTGAGTCCACTCTAATTCAAAAACTAAGGTGATATGGAAAGATAAACCACTGAGCCTCTAATGAAACAGCAATAACAATCTGCTAAAAAACAAAATAATGACAATGACAACAATTCCTGCAGTTGACTTGGTCCCCCATCCCATAATGAGATTTCCTCAGAGATGCATTAATGAGAAATCAAACTTACAAATCTTCCCAAATTATATATGTGACCAATCAGAAAACACATTGATGCTGAATGCAAGATATGTAGGTGAAAAACTGAGGTCATTCACCACTTATGGGAACACCACTTTGAAAAACATGTCAGATGTATTGTCCAGGTTGACCCTGGTCCTGTAGGTGTGGTAAAAGTCATTTAAGCTAATAATAGATCATAGTTTGGAGCAAATGTGCTGCTTATATACCATCCCACAGAGCTTAAAGCACTATCTGGGTGGTTTACACTCTAATTATGCAGGCTACACATTGCCCTCTGCCCCCAGCAAGATGGGTATTCATTTCCCCATCCTCAGAAGGATGGACGGCTGAATGAACCTTGAATAAGGTACCTGGGATTGAACCCTGGGTTGTGAGAACAGTTTTGGTTGCACTTTAACCATTGCACCATAAGCATTAAATACTAAATGGATTTAAAAAGAGAGAAAGACCTAATCAAAACTTAAACGTTTCTCTCTCATTAGCTGAAACTATGCATTGTGAACTCCTGAACAAAAGGGCAAATATTATGAAATAGCAAAACTTTTCTGAAATGATATAATCATCAAGAAACCTCAAAATTTATGAATACAGCTTAATAAAACAACTCCATAAGCCACAGCAACCCAGTATTCACAAAGGAGGAATGTAAAAAGTAGCAATGCATTTAAATATCATGTCAATGCATTTAAATATTTAAATATCATGATGAAAATACATTTAAATATAATGAAAATCGCATATTGTACCTAAACAGGCTGCCGCTCCCACCATGGCATAAAGTCCCGGGGTAACACAATCAGCTCCTGGTCTACACCAGTTCCTGAAGATGATCCAGTCATGATGATGGTAGGCCAGCTGCTCCACTCCAATTCCCACTATTCTACCAGCTATGGCTCCTACAGCCATACTGGGTATAAAGAGCCCTGAAGGGATCTCAAATAAGAAGAAAAAAAGCAAGTGAAAAGTTAGATGCTCTGCAGAATAGCTTGACTCTATACACGAAGGCAGCTTCCCATCTTGCTTCCAAGGTATAACTGAGTAGTGAATTTATCAAAGTTAATGTATCAAAGTTCACCTCTGCTGGATCTGTATGTCTTACCCAGACTTCAGGAACAGTTCTGTTTTCTGTCCCCATGGCTGTCTGGCCACAACCACAACTTATTCTGAGGACCATGCTAGGCCAGATCTCCTTGCAGGTATCACCTAAAATGTGCCTATTCCTAGCAGACCATCAGGAGAAAGGGGAGAGCAAGCATACAGTAATATGTATAAATCATCCTGTTGCCTCCATAGTCACTGTACAAAACCTAGAGAGACAGGCTAGTCTAATGCACCTGCCTGGCTTCTGATCATCACTATTTCTAAGGATAACAGTATTCCAGTTGTTGTTCCAGGCCTATGAGGTAGGAGATGGTTCCATTTATACAGACAAAGCAGCCTTCTTCAGCATCCCTCCAGTATACTCTTGTTCTTTAGCTTTGTTTTCCTTACTTTTTAATGTTGCCCCTGAAAACTAGATGTCTCCAGTTTCCAAAACACCTAAACATAGGAGTTAAGGTTTCATTCAGTGTTTTAGCTCTGCCTAATTGTATTTACAGTGGAAAATTGAAAAAATAAGTTACATTTTTTTTAAAAATGAAAAAATAAATATTTGTAAGTCAAGCAGACCATATATAAAATTTGTTAGGTGCCAGTTAAAACACCAACAGTTTTCCGCTCTTAAGTCGAATTGCTCTTAAATCGAGCTTCTCTTAAGTCAGGGTACTAGAGATGGGCACGACTAGGGAAAATGATGTTTTCGAGTTGTCGTGTGTCAGAGGCAGTCCGTTTCGGCTCGTTTCCGTTTTTTGCGAAATTTTGCAAAAATTAGTCGGTTCGTTTTTTCGTTTTTCGTTGTCGTTAGTACTGGTTTGGGGGGGTAGCGGGCTCCTGGAGGGAGCTGCAGGAGTCAGCCAGAGCCACAAGTGACGGACTGGCAGACTCTTTGCACCCGCTGTGTCTCACGTACTTGCATGTAGTGCGATGCAAGTAGATCTGGCTTAGGGTTAAGATGGGTTAGCGCAAGGGCTAGGGTTAGGCTAGTTATGGGTGAGGTTAGGGTGAGTATTGGGGTGCACCTCTGGGTGCCTCTCTGACCCACTTAGAAGGACAGTGTACTGGCGTATGGGTTAGGCTTAGGCTTAGGGTTCGGATTTGGGCTACGATTAGTGGTGGGCTGTTTATGCCCGATTGGCACATCCCAGAAGTCTCTGTGGTCAACCTGGCCAAGTGGCCATGCGATTGGTGGAAAATTTGCATGGTCCACTCCCATGGGCGAGCCCATCATTGCGAATGTGCAGGTGTAAAAAAATAAAATAAAATAAAATAAAAATAAAATAAAATCAACGGAGACTTTTTTTTGGCAAGAAAAACCCACTGCTGCTACTGTAAAAATTCAAGCATTTAAAATAGCTAATTTTCGCATGTTTCTGTGGTGCTTTGGTGGGGTTTTGGGCAACGATTTCAAAAAAAATATTGCAGTCGCCATTTTGGATCCCCCGCACTGCATGGCAAATGGATGCGCCCTCCCAGCCTGGTACCAGCAGCGCAGCAGTAGCAATAGCCAAGGAGAGGGGGGCGGGGAACCCCCCCCCCAAATAAAACACCCTTCTGGCCTGGTAGGTGCCCTCAGACAGTTTTCGCCTACTTTTAGGGCCGGGAATCGGGGTTTTTTTTAACTTTTAAAAACTTTTTTTCTGTGCCGCTTGGCATTGCGCGATCGCCGCGATGCAAGTAACGAGCAAATCAGACCAAATTGTTCGTTCGTTGGTTCGAGCTCGAATTCTGGCGGAGTAATTCCCGTTACCGTTTCCATAGAGTAACGGATACGAGTAACGGAAACGGAAACGGGAATACCGCTAAGTCGTGCCCATCTCTACAGGGTAGGGTACCACTGTATTATGTAATTTGCTCTTAATTTGTCTTGTGCAGACCACTCCCCTCTCCCCCCCACTTTGGAGGACACAAAATATTAATGTATTTTTTCCCTCCTCACTGGTAAAATCTGATCACAATTTATGAACTACAAGTATGAAGAGTGTATCATTACCCATTTTAAACGTCTAAATAGGAGCTCTTGTTATTGGGTATATTTTATAACTCTATTACCATGTTTTTCTATACAGTTTAGATTGGATGTGAATTACATGTCAAACATGGCATAAAAATGTTAACAAGGAGCCTGCGTTTTCACAGGTGAAATCAGGCAGTTCATTCCTATATCCTAGCTTGTCAAGAGATTTGTGAATCACTGCCTTTTGCCTCTGAAGTGCAATCAAGCCGTCAGCCACTGAAGCAATAGCAAGGGAACAGTGAAATGAAGACATCCATCACTCTACCTGTCGACCCCAGCTTGGCATGATGTAGATGGCTGACTTTAAATTAAGCCTAATTCTCTGGCAAAGACATGCCAACATACAAAGTCAATTCAAATAAATTTCCAAAAAAAGCAGCTGCTGTGTGTAATTAAGGACTTTGAAAGGTTTAAAGGCTACACGGAGAGAAGGCTAAGTTGGTCTTAGAAAATATTCCAACCTTGCTAAAGTCTGTGACCTTTCAAGATCACACACATTTTTGTCCAGAAAGAAGTTACAAAAGCAAGCAGGACAACGTCTTGGGATGTGCCAGAAGAACAAAGGTTCAAATGGCATTCTCTACATGATGCAATGGCATTCAGTTTCATGCAGAGTGACCCACAGGCTTCCTGGAAGCTGGAACAGTATTGAATGTTTGGTCCTTCATCTTCCCCCAAATAGTAATTTCCCAAGAAAATTCAACAGCTTGCCATGTGATCTAGCCTTTGGCATCTGAGACAAAAACCTCTCTAAGGCTGTGGTCTTACCAGCATTTTCTGCGCAGTTTTGCTGCGGTGAACTGCGCAGTAAAAGATCACGTCCTAATCATGAAGGGAAGTAATTTGGTGCCCCGACTGACCCCCCCCCCGGAAGCGCACTTTCATCGAAGTTTTTTAAACCACCGCTAGGGGTTGGTTTAAAAAACTCCCCTTAAAGATGTGCAGTTCTTTGCTACTCTAACGAGATGCGACACCAGAAAATACACAGTAATTACTGGTAATCACCCGGGGGGGGGGTATTTTTAATATACAACGGAGACTGAGGGCGCTTTTATATGACCCCTAAAATCTGAGGCAAAGGGCTCCCAGATCCGGAGCTTAAAGTTGTTTTCCCAGCAGCTCCGGATTTTAAAAAAAATTAAGTATGACCACGCCCACCTAAGCGCGTCCCAGCGCATTTTCCAAGTACCTTGTCTCTGAAGGTGAAACATTTCTGATGCGGATGTAAAGCAGTGAGTGCTGGGCTCTCCTCGCCTTGTGTTTGTTTGTTTTTTGCCCCCCGCCCCTTTAAGAGACTGGAAGAGACTGGAATGCTTCCTGGGGCAGCTCCCGACAGCAGAGCAGAGGTGAGCCTGCATTCTTTTTTTCTCCCTCCCCTCATGCAGACAGTAGCAAGGGAGTGCAGAGGGGTGGGAACACAGGAAGAGCGACAAACCCCCAAGATCTCTGGTCTGAATTTAAGTTGCCAGTGGATCTTAGGGGTCGTGTAAAAAGCGCCCTTAGAAAATTGACCCAGGAAAAAGGGAAAAGATGTGCAGTAAGCAAGTAGAGATGGGCACAGAGCAGTAAAATACTAAGCCGTCGACAGGACACTAACTGCGCATCAAACACACGGAAAAAACTACGCATCAAATTAAGATGTGTAGAAAACTTTAGTGAGACTGCTACCTAGGAGAGAGGAAGGGAAAGCAAGCTCCTATGCCCAAACTCCATCTACTCCATGGAGGCTCTCCAACTGGTCTGTGGAAAATTATGCTTCTAGGGAGAAAAACCGGCCTGAATGGCCTTGGCCAAGCTGCACAGCCCCAGAATGCCCCCCCCCCTCAAAGAAGGGAATGGTAAACCAGCTTCTAAAAACTGCCCACCTAGAAAACCCTTAAAGGGGTTGCCATATGTCAGAATTGACTTGACAGCATATGATTATTATTATTAATTCACAAACAGTTGATTATCTTAAATATGGGACATTTTTAATGGGAAAATTAACCCATCCGTTCAAATTACTCAGCAACCACATTCCCAAAATGCCTTTCTCAACACATGGTTTCAGGGTTTTGTTTTTTCCCTTGTGTTAATAACGATGACAAGACTTGTTTCCCATCAGCCTCCATGTCATTCTTTGGTGTGATATTCTAATCTGATGCAGATGACAAGAGTGTAAAGATTATGTGTTTCTAGTGAAAGACCTCGAGTGTTACTATATTGTTATTATGATCATGTTCCTTCAATAAAGGATATTTTTAATGAAAAAAGGAATGACAGTGATTATTTCTTATGATGATGCTTTGGAAGGTTATTTGCCCTGATTAAAAAAAGGTGGCCCATATACAACTCAGACCCATGTACAACTAAATTGTAGCAAAACAGTTCATCATCATGAAATGGGTTTTGAAATTACAAAAATATGTGACATGATCAAGTTACATAGGAAGAAACTGTCTAGCACTCACAGAATCATTTTAAAAAATAACCTCATGGTAAAGTAGGGCCTGCTCATTGGTATTTGTATTTTTATTCTTACATTGGAGTTAGTGGCATTGTGTAGAGAAGGCAAAGATGAGAATAAGTTAATTTTTTTTATACCCACTAAATTATGAGAGCACCAGATGCCACAATTTCTCATGGGTATTCAAGCGTGTCTAATGTTTGCACTCCAAATATATTCAAGCTGAAAATGGCAGCTTCGTTTGAAAACAAATGACAAGAAAGAAACTCTTTAAAAGACCATGACCAATCACATCAAAGAGCTCCTGGTGTATACTGAAGACCTCATGCACTGTCAACAGTTCAGGCATTCAGAATAGCTCCATCCAAACTGCACAGTCTGCCAAGACTTCCCAGCCCTTGGACAACAACCAAAATAAAATTAAAATGCTTCCAGTGTAGTTTTGCCAATGGCGTGACAAGCTGATTGGGGGGGTGGCATTTAATATTGGTCAATGAATGCAACAGCTCTGCTTCCTGTCAGCAGCTCATAAGTTCTCATTTCAATCTTGGGTTTTAAAAAAAAAAAAAAAAAAAAAGCTTAAGCTGTTGATCCGTGAGCCTAGAAAAAGGGAAACACTTTGCTTGCCAGAATGCCACCACTTCAAAAATGCCACCATTACAAGAACTAGGGAGGCACTGAGCTGCTCATATTACAGTATTCAAGAGCTGAGGTTATAAATCCATAGATTACCTCTGCAGCTCAATCAGAAGATCAAGGAGAGAGCTCGGGACTACCTCTGGGTTATACCTCAGCAGCAGCAGCAGCACACCGTCTGCATACATAAGGTCCCAGATTCAGCCAGTATCATTTCTGCTTAGGGCTGGGAGATATTCTCACTTCAGACCCTGAGGAGTTGCTGCCTGCCAGCGCTCAAGGTCCTGCACTCAACGGCTATGGGGTTTGACCCAGTATAAGGCAGCTAAGTGTTCTGGCACACCTAAACATTATGAACCCAAGGATTCCATGGAGCGGACCTAACACAACCTAGCCCTTCTTGCACCACGGTGTATGTTATGCAAGAGAGGGCAAGTAGGAGGACCCGGGAAATAGAATAAAATAAAACATTTGGATTGCCTTGTTCTGCCTTCTTTCCTGTGGCGTGATGCCAAAAGAGTGTGGGTTTATTGGGACTGGCATCCAAGCTTCTCTTAGGAAATCAGGCCTCTCCTACAGATTTATCACTTCTATCTTTAAGACATCTGCCTCTGTTTTAGACTTTTTTGGAGGATGGGGGAGTAATGATATATCACTAGCCCGGTACTGGCGAACCTTTTAGAGATCGAGTTCCCAAACTGAGATTCAAAACCCACGGATTTTCTGCGAAGTGCCAATACAGCAATTGAAGCTGAATACAGGTGGCTGTGAAGGGGAGTTGTTGGGTGCCCTCAGAAAGGGCACCGAGTGCCACCTTTGGCACCCATGACATAGGTTCGCCAACACTGCACTAGTCCTTAGTCTTTAAAGACATATACAGACACACACCCTCTTCCTGCTTATAGCAATCCTCTAGCATCTTTGCTCTAATCTCACTGCATGCAGATGCAATGTATATACGTACTGTATCACTGAGAGCCATACCATAAGTGATACAGAAACCATTATAAGAGAGCATGCAACTCCTTAGGTATTATGAACATCTGATTGTCACAAGAGGGCCTTTCTGCTCCTCCTCTAACTGTGCAAATTAGCTTGCTTTGTTTTAAAATGGTTCCACAGGATGTAAGCAGAAGCTTCACCTGAAAGCATGAGTGTTCAGTCACAGCTGTCTATTTGATTCATGTCTCTGGAACATTCATGGATTTTAACTTTTAATGGTGGGCTCTGCCTAATATCCCATGTGGTCTTCAGCCACAGGCACTTCATTCTTCCAACACATGACTGTAACCATCTTATTAGGTTTTGTTTGTGTTGTGACTGGTAGACAACAAGAATCTGGACTGCTGTTAAAGGGGGGGGGGGGGAAGACTGCTTTGCTCCACACCCAGTTCTGCAACTTACCTTCATGCCAAAGGTAAATATTGTGATGATGATTTTGAAAACCAGAGCCAAGGCTAGCTGCCACATAGCCATGTACACTCCAAGACCCGCTGGCCTGTCGGGGATATCATCTACGGGTCTGGTCATATTGGGATCGTTGATGTAGTCACAAAGCTGTGAGGATTCCAGAGCCCCGCAGTCGTTGAACAGTTCTGAGATGAGCTCGCTGGTGCTCCGGCGAGTGTAGGGGTTCGGATAGGCAATAATAGCTGTAATCGCTGTCACTGCAATGACCTCTAAGACTGGGTACTTCCCTAACCGGGTGGTCTTACGCCTCCTACACCAGGCGATGTTGCATCGGATGAATAGCGTCCCCCACAAGCCTCCAAAAACACCAAGCAGAATAAAAGGGAAAAGTTCTGCCATGTACCAAGGGGTGTGATACTCCACGTAGAAAAGAACCAGGCGGCTGTTTCCGAACGGGTTGATAGATCTCAGGGTAAAGGCTGCCACAAGGGCAGCGAAAAAAGATCTCCAGAGAGTCTTCAAGGGAAAGTAATAGCTCACCTAAGAGAAAAGAGAAACAGTCAATAACGCCCAGAGTGCTTCCATTAGTTATCAAGCAACATAAGCTAAATAAGACTTGAGAATGTGTCCACCTCCGTGACTTCCAAAGGTGTTCCCATGACAAGCACGTGGCACAGGTTTGCCAGCAGGAGATGGGGTGGGTGGGGGTGGGGGAGGAATGTCCTCAAACCCTGGAGAAGATCAGTGAAAGAGAAGTTCCAAAATTTTAATTTCAACATATTTAGGTGGCTGGAGGAAAACATTGTGGGAGAAGAAAAACCTTTTCCCGACTTTGGAATAGAATGGAGACAAGTACAGCTGAGCAGCAACAGCAGCAGTTCTAGCATCAGGGCAGAAAAGGGCAACAGCTGGACCACCCACTGTATGAATAAGTCCCCTACTAGAGAAAGATATCAATATACAGCGTGAGTACAGAATAATTCAGAATCTGGAAGGCACTGGGTTAAGCTAGTGTCAAACTAGTGTGTGAAAAGTGCTGCTTTGTAATAGTTCTGTTCATGCAGACTCCCGTGCAGAAAGCTGCATAGTTCACACCCTGCAGGCAGAATTGGCTCTCTTCGCTAAGCCCCCATTTTGTATCTGGCTTTGCCCCCAAGCTGCTGCTCGCACAGGGCTTCCAAAAAATGATGACATTGGACTTCAGCCTCCAGAGGCTCTGACTAGTCAAGATGGCTGACGATTCTGAGATGTGTAGTACAACAACATTTCAGGAGCCAAGATCAGGACCCCAAATACCACAGAGATCTTGGTTGATCTTTCTGGGATCCTTTCCCCCCGTTTTTTTAAAGCTGACCTTGCCTGCACTTGCATTAGGTTCAAAGTGCACATCTGTCAGCATTTGTGAATAGCTCATTGAGCTGAGTTTCTGGCTGTAGGGTGAGAGGTTCGATTCCATGGTGTGCTTCCTGGGAAAGCAGTTGGCCTGCGTGGCCTTGGGCAAGCTGCATAGTCCCAGAGGACCTGCAAAAGAAAGGACTAGTAAACCAATTCAGAGCATTCCATAGAAACCTCTGAAAGGTGTCTCTAGAAGCTGAATGGCATAGAAGTACATTATTATTATTATTATTATTATTATTATTATTATTATTATTATTATTATTATTATTATTATTATTATTATTATTATTATTCCTGACAACAGTCTAGTAACATGGGTGGAAAATGTTCAGCCCATGTTCCAAGCAGAGATTTGAGGACCAAGCAGTAAGCATGAAAACATGGAGAGCTACATGAGTAGTAAGGATGTGAACAGGCATCATCCGATCCCACTGAAACTTGATGATTCTCCAGGTAGAAATGAAATATAGGGAGAGGGTTAGGATTAGGGTTAGGGTTAGGGTTAAATCATGTGCAAACTACCAACCACAATTAAAGCCCTCCCAGTTTTCAGGGATAATACCTGAAAGGGACTAGAGCATCTTGTGCATGTGTCCCACAGTGCCTTTCCTCAACACTTTTTTTTTTTGCTGGAGTTATTTCAGTCTCATATATTGCTTCTCATCTGTTTAGCTGGGAAGGACCTTCACGGTGACTGTCAATCAGTTCAGTAGAAACCAATTGTTTCTTCCCTGCCTCTGATTTTTGAAAAGATCTCCCTGCCTCTTTGCTTAAAATATTTCCCTCTCTCTTTTTAGTCTGCTAGCAGTTACACAGCTAGCAGTATGCACATTGTGTTCAGTTAGAAGGTGTATGTAGTCTTCAGGAGTCTTCTAGAAGCAAACTAAAAGTCTGTGGAGACGTTTCTGTAAGCAATTTTTAAACAGTATGCTGGTTTATTGTTCAGAACTGTGAGTAAGTAAAACCTTTTATTCTTTCTCTTACCAATGTCTCAGAGTGAGTTACTGGAACCGGGAATGCCAGTTGATGAGACAAGAAAAGGGATGGTCTATGCTGGGAAGATCTGAAACTAATTCTGCTCTGTATGTCCCCACCCATCTGCCGCTCAGCTGAGGGAATTTAACCAAAATTCAACATTCTGGAACATTTTTCAAATCCTGAGCAATGCTCTATAAAAGGTGCTCACTATACTTCATATGACATTTCTATGAAGGCTTTCCCCTGGGATGTAGCTTTAGACACAGGGTACTTCAAAGCCTTCAACATAGGGCTACCAGACTACAGAAATTGATCTCTACAATTTCAAACTTCAAGTAATATATTTGGTGCCGGCGTTCTCCCTTATGGAAAAGTCCCTGCACACAGAAAACTAGATGCCAGGATCACTGTTTGTACTTCAGAGATGTTTGCAACGGATGTGAGACCTCTAAAACATAGGAGATGTGAGACTGATGGTTCTTATATGCCTTTCTTCCTGTGAGCCTACTTTACAGGATGTAGTTACCTTTTCTCCCATAAGCGAGGTTTCTTCAGACTCACCTCTGCAACTTACTACATGAAGCAGAGCAATCTAGCACAATACCAGCAGCTTTATGGCCCTGAGGCTTAGCTTCAGTCAGTCTTATACTTACTTTCCAATGTTTACAAAACGTGGATTAGACACGAAGCTGCTCTTACCTCTTCCAGACTGAAAAGGACACCACCTATTGGCGCTCCAAAGGCCACTGAGACACCGGCTGCCGCTGCTGCCGAAAGCACCTAGCACGGAAAGATTGACATGTGCATAAAGAGTCTGTGGGAAACATACAGAGAATTTAATGAGATGAAGTGAGCAAATGGAGGGACCAATGATACCTCACGTCTCTTTCCTTCGTTCTTGCTGTACTTGGAGAAAAGGCTGCTGAAAAAGTTGCCGCAGCAGCAAGCCACGTGGACTAGAGGCCCTTCTTTGCCAAGGCTGAGGCCTGAAGACACCACCAGAACCAAAGTGACTGTTTTGATCAAAAGAGTCCACTTGCCCAGATAGCCCCGAATAATGAAACCACTCAGAATGGTCTTGATCTGGAAGACAAGAACAACGGCAAGCGTTTGCCACAGTGATGCCTGGAGCTGTTTAAAAGGATGACTTGTGGTACGTTTCAATGGATGGTGAAAAATAGGTTTCTAAAATTTATTTCCTTTTACATGTCAATGGCTTTCTGATTTTTTAGTGCAATTTCATCATATTTAACCGACCCACCCTTGCCCGCCCCCCAGCCATGTTTATTTTTTAAAAAAATCTTCAGTGTGAATTTAACTAAAGCGTTTCAAGATGAGAAAGCTCGACGTTGCAATACAAATTAGTCCAGGAAAAAGAAGAAGAAGAAGAAGAAGAAGAAGAAGAAGAAGAAGAAGAAGAAGAAGAAGAAGAAGAAGAAGAAGAAGAAGAAGAAGAAAACCTTACCTCTGGAATTCCGGAGCCACAGGCGTAGGGAGCAAATACTCTGACCAGGGAGACAGCCAGGAAAGCAAACAGTAAAGCCCACAAAATGTAAAGAAAATAATTCAGAATGTAAGCACTTGCACCCTAGCGGGAAACGGAAAAAAGAGGGGGGAGGAGGAGAAAGGACATAAAGCAGTTAATTCACCCCAAGAAGTAGTACTCCTCATCTAGTTGCTGTAGCCAACATGCGGCTGTGTAAGGCAAAGTCTCTTTCCTGATCTCAATCACACAACACTCAAAGGAAATATTAGACAACGTTATTTCCGAAAGTACAAATTGAGTTGCGTGTTACCTATTTAGCATCTGAAGGAGGTCAGTTTATACAAAAACATAGCAGGAAAGGAAACAGAAAACAAAATAGATATCATTTGGAGAACATAAGAACATAAGATGCTGGATCAGGCCAAAGGCCCATCGAGTCCAGCTTCCTGTATCTCACAGTGATCCCACCAGGTGCATCCGGGAGGGCACGAGACTAGATATCTGTCTCCTGATACCACTCCCCTGCATCTGTCCCTTGAAGTACCCTGGTTTTAAGACTGGAGATTACACATCTCCATCATGGAGAGTTAGGTGTCTGCCTGCAAGAAGGAGAGAAAGTACTCAGTGCCCTGAAGTAGCCTATTAAGCCACTTCACAATACAGTACTGGAAAAGGAAGGAACCAGATTAAATATGGTCACTTGAGCTCCAATATGCCATTTAGATACAAGGATCAGACAAAATGGCATATCATACCTCTACTTAATCCCAAGCAACCCTGTTGAGCCCACACCAGCCTGCTCCAAAAGAACCTATGTAGTTACAGCCTAAGAATTCATTTAATCACTGCTTTCAACACAACCTGCAGGAGGAGAGGCTACTTTATCAATGTAAGTTCCCAGCTTCCACCTTCATACTTTCATTGGACCTTTATTATTTCTGTCAGGATGCCCTACCAACAAGCAGGATTTCTGACAAGCCAGAAATTTGGTGGTGGTGGTGGTGGGACCTGGAATCTGGCACACATAGGTCATCTGAACCAGGTGTGGTACCTCAGCCTCAACCACATAGCCCCCCTGAATTTTTTTATCTTATCTCATTTTATTTTGCTTAATAGTCCCTCTTGTGAATTCTAGGAGGTGGGCAATTTGTCAAGTCCTGAGGAGTCGCAGCACCCCCTGGGTCATCCATGCCCATGAAAAATAATGTGGGTTTTTTTGGGGGGGTGGCTTTTAATGGAGCCATGAGTGATTTTTAAGGAGGAGTATGGGTTTTCAAAAGTCTCTAGTGAAACTCATTTTAACTTAACAAAAGATCCACTGTAATAAGCCTTACAGTATAAAACTGCCACATTAGCAATAATGATAGTAACTGTACTATGAGACTCCATAGGCCTTCTCAGATAATAATAATAATAATAATAATAATAATAATAATAATAATAATAATAATAATAATAATAATAATAATAATAATAATAATCTTAGAACTGCAGAGCTGGAAGGTATACTGTGGATCACTGCATCCAGCCTCTGTCAAGGTGGCACACTGAGGAACTGAGCTGCCGACACCTGGACCATTTTGCTAGCCAGCTTCCTTCACTCAAGTCTTAAATGGACAGAAGAATCTCCTCCTCTTCAGAATGTCACTTTGACAGGTCAAAAACCAATGACTGAGAATTGGTTGAGGGCGTTTTCCCTCAATGTGTGAGGGAATTTCTGAACAGGCCTTCCATGAAAATACTACAATGGTGCTCCTGCTAGGTTAACAGAGTGGTAGGTTCAGGGCAGCTTTAATAAAT
This sequence comes from Phrynocephalus guinanensis, assembly GCA_037367245.1. NCBI lineage: Eukaryota > Metazoa > Chordata > Lepidosauria > Squamata > Agamidae > Phrynocephalus > Phrynocephalus guinanensis. Next base: position 47,243,289 of record CM074736.1, on the reverse strand, counting down.
CTGAAAGATTTGCCAAAACACGAAACAGGGATCAGTGCTGCAGACACAGGTCTTATCCCAGTCTCACTCCCCCCCCCCCGCCTGTTTATTCACAGCGATATTGACTGAGTAACTCTCAATAATTTTGACAGCTGGACTTGCTTATCCCAGCAAAAGACAAGATTCACGGCACTTCTGTTTTAGCACTTACTGATTCCTTGAGTAATTTCTATTGCTACAGCTGAGGAGTGTTTGTTTAAGTTTCCCCATGAATGTTTTCATCCGGGGCTTTAAATAAGACACAGATATGGCAATAATAGCTTTTTTTTTTTTTACAGGACAGACTTGGTTTGTAAATTGAGGTCCATTATCAATGAGAGTTGAAAATAGTTTCATAAGAAGAAGAAAAGGAGACACTCATTAAATGTTGGTTCTCAAAAGACCTGATAGAAGAGATCTGTCCACTAAATGTAGCCAAGCTGCTTACAAGGCACTTGTCTCCTTAAATCTTTGAAACAAATTTAAAATTAGGTGTTTTAGAGGAAGTTACTTACATTCTAATTACGGTATGATGAAACAAGTTTCTGTGTGCCTTCTTTAATCTGAAAATAAATCTCTTGGGATGCAGTAAATGTGCGTTCTCAACCTAGGTCTACCACCATAAATGCATTGTTAGCCTACTGTATATCCCATTGTGAAAAATAATTATACTCGCTGCCCAAGTATGGAATTTAGTTTATACACAGTAGTTTTAATAACTTCCATATAGGACATCTCTGCTGTATTTCCTCAACCTAAACTGAATCATATCTCATCCTGTCTGCAAAGAATGTTGAGGATTCTTGCCTCATAACAACTCTGTGGTATTATAGCCGAGAAATACCAGTAATTATTTATGTATAATGCTAAACTCTGGTTTAGAGAGTTGTATCATCAGAGGTTCTTCATCAGAAACCTTTTGTTTCCATGTCCACATAACTACAGCTTAGTTTAATGCCTCCAAATAAAGCTTGGGTTACCCTCAGTTTGAAATTGCATTGGTCCAGTCAAATATTAAGAGTAAGACTAGCCACAGTTGGTCTGAGCTCAGAGATAGCAACAAGTTAGTGTACCGAGAGCAAGAATAAAAGCATTCTATTTCCACCTTGTGACAGGAAGGTGGAAAACTGTAGTTCAGTGTTACCTCTCCTGATTTTTGTGTTGTTTTGCAAGTGCAGAACAACAAGTGGGGCAGTTTTATATAGGCTTAGAACTATAAGCAAGTTTCCGAAGACTTTCCCTTACATAAACATATCAGAAAGAATATTCAGTTAGAAAAAGAAGAATCAATATGTACTTACAAAAGTATGTGCTCAAAAACTGGACATGAAAACATGGGGCTCATTAGTATTAAAAAGAAGAATCACTGAGTTTGTTAAAATCATGGCTGAAGAGAGAACTCTACACAACATCAGTAGCTTTTCGCTAAATGCCTGTGGTATATAAATCAAATCAAATCAAATCAAAATAAATAAATAAATAAATAACTTCTATTGAACTGGTACCAACTTGGGGGGCATACCTCAGCATAAAGACGGTTATGCCCCCTAGTGGCAGAAAGGAAACAGAGCTGTTGATTGGTTGCTTAAGAATAAGTAAACAAACATGCTAGGTTTTCATGGCTAACATGCAGAATAGCTACATATTTCAGCAATGTCCATGCACTGCCACATAGTGAAAGCCCAAACCTCATTTGAATTTTATCTCACTGTATATTTATTAAACAAAGGATAACTCTGTATCAAACAGTGGATGTGGTGGGGAGTAAAATTTCTTCTCTTATTCAACTCCCAAGCACAATTTTGATAAATGGCAAAAGACCTGATCTTCGACTGTCAGTTCAATGGGCTGAAACTGATTAACGTTGATTATATAAAAACATCCTTCAGAAATGGTGTTTAGGGGAATGCTTTCATCCTCCTCCCCAGAATTTGTGAGTTATAACTCCCACAATCTTTACTTACTTACTTACTTTGTATGCTGATGTGGGAGTGATAAGAATTCTAGCCCAAAACATCTGGAGGGCCAAAGTTTTCTCATCCCTAAAGAAACTTCTGAGGATTTAATTAACAGTACCAACCACTATGAGGAAAGAAATATACTGTACAAAGAAAATATGGTACAGTAAGTGTTGGTTAAGCTTCAAGGTTTTCTCACATGAAGCAGCTGCTTTAGTGTCCTTTTTAGACAAAATGGTTAAAATAATGTTGGCAGGTGCCATGACTTCCTAATGGCAGTGTGGTGAGGAGTTCTGAACCACAAAATGGCAAAAAAATACCCCTCAGGGCAAATGAACATACAAAAATATCCATCCACATACATATTTTCAGATTGTCGAATTCCATCAGTTATGACAACTAAAAAGCAAAGCAAAGTGTTCTGCTTATATACCGCCCCATAGCACTTCAAGTACTCTCTGGGTGGTTTACAATTTAATTACACAGGCTACACATTGCCCAACCCCCACAAGCTGGGTACTCATTTTACCAACCTCGGAGGGATGGAAGGCTGAGTCAACCATGAGCTGGCTACCCGGAATTGAACCATATGTCGTGGGCACAATTTTAGCTGCAGTATAGGCATTTAACAACTGCGCCACGAGGCATAGAATTCATTAAGCATAGAAGAGATTGGATAGATCACATCTGAGAAACAGTTTTTTTAAGAACTGTCAACATGAAATGGTCTTAGCACTAGTGGCATTTTAAAAATCCCATTTACACAAGGCCATTCACACATCCTATGAGGTCTAGCTAAGAGACAATGGGGTTTAGTGGCAAGAGAACAGGACCAGGCCTTTTAAGTCCCCATTATACAGTACATTAAAATTCAATGGGTAAACTTTAGCCAGTCGTTATCATTCAGTGTGACCCATATTACAGGGTTATTGTAAGGATTACATTTCATATATTTAGCTCCTTGATGGAGGAACAGAATAATACTTTTAATAATTTTTAAAAGCCAAATTAATTAATGAACACAACTGTTGCCATCTTGATTTCTGTACAAATCGTTGTGTGCCTTCGTCCAACATTAATGATGGCAATAAATGACTATATCTTCTTTTGGCACCTCAGATTTGCTTTCCATTTAACGGCTATTGTGACTTCAATGAGAAAGTTGACCCACTCCCACCTCTTTCACAATCATTTTTACAGTTCATATCCAGGGTGCCTTTCAAGTTCAGTAGGTCACATTCTAATGACTGCCCCCTTGTTAACCTGTTAACTAGGTAAGAAAGAACAATATGAAGTTTATATTGGGGTGAAAAATCTGCCATACCTCAGATTGGTTAACTAGAAGTTCAGACCACTTTTGCCACTTAGGACATTTATCCCTGTCCTCAAAGGTTGTCTCATGAGAGGTCCAGCAGCACTGCTCGTGGCTGTACCAAAATGCTGATAAACAGACACCTTCCTTCAAATCTGTCATCCAGTCCACTGCTAAATCTATAACGCCGGCTAATGTACCTAGCAGGGAAGAAAAACAAACATTAATAGGAAACAGAAAATACAAGTCTTAAGGGGGGAGAGTGGTCAAGTTGGGTTCTTATAGACGCCTCATAAATATGGGTCATTCCATGTCAAGTCAGCCTGTAGTGACTAAAACAAGAGCTTACAATATCCCATTCTTGGAACACATCTGCAATTTATGGTTACCTCTCCACAAAATTATATTGTAGCCACAGCATCGTTTCCAGGCAATGTATCTTTCACATACATGTTCATGGGTTGGGAGAGACCAGGACAAATCAATGATAAGAAAGGTTCTCTTCTCTCTCTCTCTCTCTCTCTCTCTCTCTCTCTCTCTCTCTCTCTCTCTCTCTCTCTCTCTCCATGTTATATGATTTAGTGTGGCATGTAAACATTTAAAATACCATCTGCTTTTCTTGGCTCACCTCTGAGAGTTACAACACAACAGTCCTCCTAATCAAACATGATCAAATTTACTCAACACGACAGGAATCTTTGTGACAGAAGTAAATATATTCTTGTCTAGACTGCTCCACGCGCCAATAAAAAAATCAAGAAGGTCAACATTCATAGGCGGCTAGTGAGGGGACTTTCATTCATGATAAAAGTCACCAGATGAACAAGCAAGCACCTACCCACCATATTGTGGCTGTCAGTTTCAATATATGACTTGTAAAAAGCAGGGGATAATTCCGTAATAAACATGGCAGACATTTATGAGTCTATGTGGTTCTTAAGCATTTTTGGCTGATTTTGCTTAATCCTTACAATCGCTTCTCTCTCTTTTTTCTTTTTATGCCTGATCTAACCACTTTTTCCAAATTATGTAGCACAACAGTGACACCCTGTGGCAGCTGATCTTAACAAACACAAGTTTAGTGCTAGGGCAGTGAAATAAAGACTTGAACTAATCCAAAGCAACGAAGCATAGTTAGTACGTTTCACCTTTCATTTCAGTTCCTGTTAGCATATTATCCATTCTCCTTCAGCCCAATCACCTGCCCCTCTTCATTTTAATAAAATAGACACTTGGGTGCAGATAGGTTTCAAATTTTCATAATCACGATGGCAAAGGGAAAAGCCTGGCCCTTTTAAGAGCAAGTGCTGGCCATCTGGGTCCATTTTAAATTGATCAATTAGAGGATCTCCATTCTAATGCAAGGGAAATGAACCCATTTTCCTGGAAAATGAGCTGATTAAAGTGATTCATGTCTGGTATTTTAGTCAGGTATTTAATGTCAGGTGGGATGGCTCAGCGGGCTAGAGCACTGGACACTTTCGGCTACAAAGTCGGCAGCTGAGCGGTTCGAATCCTGGGTGCCACGCAGCGGAGTGAGCTCCCACTGATAACCGCAGCTCCTGCCCACCTAGCAGTTCGAAAGCATGTAAATGCAAGTAGATAAATAGGTACCGCCGTAAAAAGCGGGAAGGTAAAACAGTGTTTCCTTGCAGCCATGCCAGCCACATGGCCATGGCCTTGCACAGCACTGGCTCTTTGACTTGAATAAGAAGACGAGCACTGCACCTAGAGTCAGACGCAACTAGCAGACATGTGCAGGGGAGGAACCTTTACCTTTTTTTTTCAATGTCAGGTATTTAAGTCGGCATGATTTGTTGTTTTAAAAATAAAAGGATGAATGAAGATGATGCATATATCTCAGCTAGTAAAGCAGAAGAGGAAACCAATGAGTAGAAAGTACAGGATAAAATATTTGATTCAATGTGTATTCCCTAACTTAGCTATTATCTGTACTGGTGTCTCATCCTGAGAAGAAAAAGGACAACATCCATACCAAAGGTAACCCAGAATATCACATCATTTCTATGTAAGGGTATTTTTATATAGCAAAAGATAATAGCATATTTTTATTTGTAATATATTTTCCTAGGTCAGTGCTCTGCATGAGATTTTACATACACATACGCCAAAGCGCAAATTACAACTGAATCCCAAAGAATGGATTTTATCCATAGTGAAATGTCACGGCTCACACTGCTAAATACAGTGGAAGCAGATCCCCCCTCCCCGAGTGACATTCTGAATGTTTATGCTAGTCAATATGAACTAATACGTTCTGAAGAATACCTGCAAGCAGTCCGATCAGCAGCATGACGACCCAGCCTGACCATGCGTCCAGTAAACTTTTGATGAACTCCCATATTGACTCCTTGCTTTTGTTTGTGATCTGGAAGAAGCAGCCGTGTTTAGTTGTAACATATGCTGTTCTTACATTTTACATAGTGTAGTTCCATACGTTCATATAATTAAAAAGGAAGGAGACCTGATCCAGTTATATTTGTATTTATTTACAAAGACGTCTCTGCAAAGGCCTGACATATGGTGAATACGGAGAAAAGGGAACCTTAATCCAAACTCAGAGGAACAAATAAACCTAGAAGGCTTGACTGAATCTGATGCTAAATGGGATTTTATTTTCAGACAATACTACAAAATAGTAATAGGGCACAGGAGTGGCCCTTTAGTTAAAATGGCCAAAACCCTCTACCTGCACAACTTGAAGCTTTGTAAATGGTTGTGAAATTTGCACCAAGGGCAAAATCATAGCCAGTCAACAGTTCTGCAGGTACAGTTGCACAATCCGTTGTGTAATCAGTTGCACAATTGGTTGTGCAATCAAACATGTGGACTGTCTAAGTGTGACTTTGTGCTAAGCCAAGAGCAATTACATTTCACCAATTGTCTCACAAAATAAAGACACTGTTCACATTCTCTCCGTTTCACCATTATGGCTCTTAAAATTCTATGGCTTACAAAAATAATAATTTTGCATTTTATTGCACTGATGAGGCCTCGTAAGTGGTTTAAATTTCCCTCCCCTTGACTTGTCTCTGAAAGGATACCTTGACCCACAGGAGCTGCCATAGGAAATTCTCAAGAGGCTTTTGGGGGTGGGAGTTGATTCTATATCAAAGATTTGACCCAAGAAAGGTAAAAGTGGAGATGTGCCAATGGAAAGAGGCTATAGGAGGGGATAAAATGCAGCAGCTAAAAAAAGACCACTGAGGAGGAAATTGCAGCCAATAGCCTCAAACTGCATTTATCCAAATATAGCTCTGAGGATAGAGAGTGGTCAGCTGAGTCCTACAGCTGCATCCCAGTTGCTACAATTGTGCATCTAGAATTGGCAGTGGGGGCTGAAAGACCAATGCAAACTATAGGGACCTAAAGAATATGTTGTAGACAAACATAATGTGAGGTACTATATAAATTCCTGATCATAGGGCACATCGGTTGTGTCATCATCATTCTTGGCAACCCATTTCATGGCTTCTTTTTACACAACCTGGCCTGGGCTTAACCTGGCAGGGTTTTTGATAACTGAAGCCTTCTCTCTTTCAGGTTCCTACTTTATGATAACAAAATAATGCAGGATAAGAAGTCTGGAAAAATCTAACTTAAACACAGGGAATGTCCAATTCAAGGTCGCACATTCCACTAAAAGTATCTATACAAACATGTATCATATTAGATAACTGTTCCATCACAGATTTAACCCTATTCAGGTAATGGCACATCTCTGGCATCATGAACATGCTTAAAGAGGGGCAATTCGCCTACTCTGGCACCATGAACATGCTTAAAGAGGGGCAATTCGCCTACCCCTTCCATTTCCAAATTCTTCAGACACAAGACCAGGTCTGAAGGGAAGGATCCTGTTCACATGCAAGAAAGGAGATTTTTCAAGCTTCTTGCTCATGTGTAGGACCTACCTACCTACTTAGGCAGGAGCAATCAGTCTCCTTCAAACACAGTGCTGCTACTGTGAATGATAAAATGAAAGAGTGGCAGGGCTAAGTGCTCCCCATTACACATGTTTCCATGCGCCACATGGCATAATGCCTGAATAGGGCTTTTCTTGCTATAATAATTGAAAGATCACACCTATCAAGGGTAGGCTATTCAATCTATTACTTGAACTGGCGTGCTAACTTCTGATTCCCCCCCCCCCCCCACTTACCTTCCTATGTCTATCTGTATCCCGCGATTTTTCCCTTAACCAGTCAATGGTATGAAAATCTTCATAAGTTCCAACGTCAGGGAAAGGTTCATCCAAAAAATCCATCAAATTCCCAGAACCATTCATGTTTCCTGCATTAACCATATTAGTGCCTTGAAGGAAAGGAAGCAAATGGGGATTGTAAGTAAAAAAAAAAAGGAAATAAGGATTGTAGCATAAACATTTACACTTCATATTGTTAATTCTGTCATTTCTGTCTCATTTCTGTCTATACTGCTGTTTTTAACTATTTGTAAACCGCCCAGAGTTCCTGTTGGAAGATGGGCAGTATAAAAATATAACAAACAAACAAATAAATAAATAAATTGAATGTGAGGTGGGCAATGCTTTTCTCAAAACAAATTAAAATTCTGGAAATGGATTCAAGGTATTGTTTTTTTCCGGAACTCTCCATTGGGTTTAGATGATACTTTACGAGAACTGCAGAGCTGAAGAAACTGGGAAGTACAAAATTATAGTCGGGTATTGTTGTGGCAATGAGGTTTGGTGTTAAAGTTAATCTCAAAATGGAGATTTCGGATGGAACTAGCAGCTATGCAGATACCAGGTTATGCCTAATCGTGCATACTGGGAAAGAAACGCAATGTGCTCCTTCATTCCATGTTGCAGCTCCTCATCTCTTTAAAGCTGACTATACTTGGTGTGTGTGTTCTGTGTATTTCTATCAATAAAATCTATAGGTGTGGTGTGTTAACTGGGAAATCTCCAGTTAAAAATATGTAACGGTTACTGCTGCTACTCTTATACAGTACTAATATTCACAGCCAAGGCAAAACACATATGCAGGGCCACCTTCCCCATCAGTCTCATATTGAGAGCTCTATTGGGGCCGATGTAAGTTGGTTCTGACTTAAGGACACAAAATACAGTTCTTCTAGCCATTCTTTGTGTCCTTAAGTTCAACTACAGTCCCGCTTTGGCACTTTCTTCATTCAATTTCATCAGGAGTTGTTACAGGTCCCTGCCAGTTTTTACCAGTAACATGATGTCATCTGCATATATATAATGTTTCTTCCACCAGTTTTCACTCTATCATCTGAATCTGGAAGATAACGTGATCTGGAAGAACTGTGATTTGCTCTCTGTGGTGTTGATACTTTTTCAAGCAATTGCATTTAAATGCCAGGCATCCTTTATAATATAAATATGGGTGTGTGCCAGTCATCTATTTATATGGCAGTCAGCCAATGGCAGTGCTTCTGAATGTAAGCATGGGCCAATGAAATGCTTTCCTGTCGTGCAAGGTTAGGAGCATAGAGTGTGTCCAAGGACTTAAGAAGCCTTAAAGAACAACCAGAAAACCAAACAGCACTGCTTATGTGTTGAGTGACAAAAGACAATGCCCAGCAAAAGGCCTGTTGTTCACACAAGCAGAATCCAGTACGTGTTAGTGCTAGAGATTGCACATTTCTCCTTCTCAGTTTCTGCCAAAATCCCTCATCCACCAAGGAGTCTCCCTGTGCCCCTAAGTCAGAGGTGTCCAAACTTTTTTGCAAGAAGGGCCAGATTTTGTGAGGTGAAAATGTGTGGGGGCCGACCATTCAGCCACACTTGGCCGGCGAGGCCAGACTTTGGTCAAGCCTCTAGGACATGCAACAAGTTGAGAAGGATGCTGCAGCAATGAAGCTGGGGGAGGATAGGCTGGGCAGGTGGCTGGGGGGATAGATGGAGGCAGGGAGGGCAGGCAAACCATAAAACTGCAAGCTGATATGGGGAGGGGCCAGCTGGTGGGGATTCATGGAAGGCTGAGCCAGTGGGGAGAAGAGGCTGTGGGCCACTCAAAATTTGAAAAGGGGCCGCATTTGGCCCTCAGGCCTGACTTTGGACATGCCTGCCCTAAGTGGATCTCATTTAGGTTCAGTCAGAGGTTTCTTCCAGACCTCAAGTGCATCTCCGGTCCCTCTCTTGCTACCTCAGCAGGGGGTTGAGGAAAAAGTACTGTAATTCATACACAGTTAGAATAAAAAGATGTCAAAAGCAGTTTGCGTGGTTGCTCTTAGTGAGTTCCAGTGAAAAGCTGCTTGTCTGAACAAAAATGATTCTTTATACCTAAAAGTCAGAAGATTCAAACCACTTATAGCTACATACAGTTAATAGCAGGCATCCTATCAGACCTGTTCTGGCCGCTGCCTAAAACAAAGCAGTACGTCTGCATGCCAAGACTTTGGAGACTACATTCTTGACCTATATGTTTATTTATATGACATTTCTTTGCCACCTTGTGGGAGCTCTCTTTCCCCAAGGCAGCTTATTGTATAAAGCAAGCACACAGTGTCAGTATAACAAAATCCATAAATTCAAAAATAGACTCAATTAAAACAAACCTGTCCGAACAGTGGGCAAGTTAAAATGTAACCAAAACCACATCAGACTCCAAACAAATGTTTTTTCAAGACCAATAAAAAGATGACAGTGGATGAAGCCAGCATGTATTTGTGTATGTGGCACCAAGTCAGAATCCTACTTACAACAACTCTAGTAAGGCTTTCAAAGCATACGTGGTGTTTAAAGAGTTGTTTTACCACTCTTTGTGAAGATTATCAGTCATCCAGTTGAGTTTATCTTGAAGTTGAGTTATGGCAACTGGACTTCTTTTCTTGAAAGATTGAAATGTTTCGCTTCTCATCCAAACAGGCTGATTTTAGTACACAAGCTGGCTTATAATGGGGGATACAGTCCTTGATTTGTAACTGTGCCGGGCACATCATATACAGGTGTGAAAACTGGACAGTAAAAAAAGTTGACAGGCAGAAAATGGATTTGTCTGAACTATAATACTGGAGCAGATATTCACAGATAACCTGAACTGCATGGAACTTAGACCAATTTGTACTCCCCACAGTCAATATCAGTGTGAGGCAGTGGAAGGAGTGGTTACTGAAGTATCATAGTTATTTTGCTTCTCTAATTTATATAAAATCATTCCTCAGCTAACTGCCATAAATGTTACAAAATATTTACATGCAATAAACACTAAATAAAAGCAGGAAAAGCTGAACAATGGCCAATGAAAATCCAGCATCAGCTAACCAATAGTCCTGCCTTATGAAGAAGGGATGGGTCCACCCAATCTGAAACACCCCATAAGCAGGTATGAGCTTGCTGGGTTCCTAATATCTTCAGGCAAGGCTCTCTCTCTCATTCACTCTCTCTATCTCTGTGTGTGCCAGGCATGTTTGTTAAGGACATAAGAGAGGGTCTTCTCAGTGGCTTCCCCCAGGCTACAACATCCTCTTCCAAAGAAGGCTGTGGCAGCCTCTTTTCTGCTGACCTTCCATTGGCAGCCAAAAGTACAGTACCTTAAGAACATAAGAACATAAGAAGAGCCATGCTGGATCAGGCCAAAGGCCCATCTAGTCCAGCTTCCTTTATCTCACAGTGGCCCCACCAGATGCGTTTGGGAGCAGACGAAACTAGATATCTGTCTCCTGGTACCACTCCCCTGCATCTGGTCCTTGAGGTACCCCGGTTTTAAGCTTGGAGATGATACATTCCCCTTATGGTTTGTAACCTGTGATGGACTTTTCCTCCAGGAATCTGTCCAATCCCCTTTTGAAGGCATCCAGGCCAGATGCCATCACCACATCCTGTGTCAGGGAGTTCCACCGTAATTCAGATAGGACTTTGTTCACTGCCATGTTGTACTACTAATTCTTTCTTGTGTTTTAAACAGTGGGTTTGTATCAAGCTGGCAAGTTAAATAGAGTTTTAGATACCCTGAATACTACGTGGCTGGATAGATTTGTCTGGCGCACACCCCTGTGCATCCCTGGAGACAAGCCAGCCTGTCTGACCTTGGACAGGACACCAACTGTACAGAAGGAAGGGAATGGTAAACCACTCCTGAGTAGTCTCTACCTAGAACACCCTGTAAAAGATTTCTAGAGCTCTGGAGTTATATGACAGACAACGATTAAAACCTGTTAGTTGTGTTTTCGCCCCCTTTCAAATATATACAGTATATCCTATGAGGGAGAATGTGGGATATTAAATAAGAAAATTGATGGATGGATGAAAAGAAAGATAAAGGTCGTTCTTGGCTTCTCAACTGCCTAAGAAAGCGGCACATTACTGAAGCCGCTGCTTGCATTGCTGGTGAAGGCATTCACCCGTGAACACTCACTGGGATGGTGGGCATGGAACTGGCAAAACCACTCCTTTAACGTCTCAAAGTTCAGTTTTAGAAGCAACCATGTTAGTCTGTGCTGGCAGGTCAGGCAAGAAGCAAAGCAAAGCAAGCAGAAACACACACACACACACAAATAAAATAAAAACGTAGTGGCATATTAAAGACTAACTAACATTAAAATATAGCAGTTAGTCTTTAAGGTGTCACGATGGTATTTTTTGGGTCTTCTTTATAGTATTATTTTATTTTTGTTTTCTCCTTGCCTTAAATATCTTACTTACCTTGAAAGCCTTATCAGAGATGTTGTAAGTTAGTTCCAACTTGAAGGCACATAACAACACAGCAGTTAAGAAGACTAGTTATGCACACTTACTCTCCACATGACAATACCCATGGATAGGACTGTAGGAGGAACACAACTGACAGTGTTCAGCCACAAGGCCAGCCCACAACATTTTGCTGCCTGAGTAAGACGGTTACTTCACGTCCACTCTCATCCCGGGAGGAAGTTCGTTGCATGTTGATGTCGGTTGCAGTCACGTGGTCTTCTTGCGGTTCTGTCCCTGTTCCCATGTATTCACGGGCATGAGGGATGATCCCGGCATGACTGTGACCACATGCCCTCGTTCTGTGATGTGAAATTCCATGCCTTTGTTCTCTGTTTTTTTGGGGTTTTTTTGGCCTGACCTTCTGTTTTTCAATGTTTCGATTCTCCGAAGCCTTGCCTTCAATGCATTATGGAGCTGAGTTTGTGGCATTTGTCTTTTAATCTCTCTGCACTGCGTTGCTGACTCCATAGGGAATGTACTGACAAATGGCAGTTCACACTCCTGCCACTAGATGGAGAATGGCACGTTGCGGGAGGAGACTGACCTCACGGGCTCTTGTATCGGAACGAGAAGCGAGATGAGGAGATTCCTGAGGCCAGGGAGGGGAATCTCTCATCCAGCTTAGATCGCAGTTCAGGGGGCACGGTCGGGACGAACTTCCTTCATCCCGCAATGGACGTGTGGTTAGATTTCTTCGTACCGGTCCCCAGTGGGACCGCGAACAGCAATGAGATGGATGTGAAATAGCCTAAGAGCAAATGTTATCATATTGAGTTAAGGTGAATTCTTTCAAAAGCTAGCCTAATTGTTTTGGCAGATGAGTCAACTAATCCCGGGGATATATATCCATCCTTAGCTGCAAAAATATAAGATTTGTAAAGTAAATAATTAACCCTTTGCCACCCTTTTATAACATTCAAAGTCTGCTGCTTGAAGCAGCCAGCTCACTCTGCTTCGTAGTAAGTCTTGCTTTAAGCAGATGGGCCTGCTTCATTTCACTGTCCTGGGCCTACTTTAGGCATTGGTTTGGCCAGGGATCCAAATACAGTGGACCCTCGTATAACAAATGGTTTGTATAACACAACATCTGTACATCATAAAAATTTTCGGAGATAGGAGAAAATTGCTTAACGGCGATTTTGGGGTGAATCCGTACAACAGAAAAACGGTCGCAATTAGGGATTACTATGTTTTCAATGCATTCCTGTGGGAAATTTGTATAAAGGAAAATTTTGCTTAACACAATTTCATTTGGAACAAATTAATTCCTTTATACAAGGTACCACTGTACTGTACAAGCACTCTTCCCTATTCCCAGAACCACATAATATTCCAGCACGAAAAGCCGACAGTGTGATGAATGTGAGAGATCTCCATTGACAAAAGCCCTGACTGAAGAACAATCCGTGCTCTTGATTTAACTAATTCCAGCCTTGAGTGCTACTATTTAGTGGAAAGGCAGGACATAAACTTGACCAAACAAAAATAATATTCTTTGTTTAGCTTTCCAAATGCATAAAGTGGATTTTTAAAAGAAACTGAGAGCTTCCCTGTCACTACATTCTATGAATGCTCTTTTATAACAAACATCATCCCATACCATCTCCAGTGCCATCATCAAACATCCTTGAACACCTTACACATTAACTACAAATCCTCTCATATAAACAAACAATGCATGCCCATTCATGTATTAATTACTAGCAGAGAGAAATGAAAAGCAGGACACTCAGAATTTATGCATCTCTAACTGCTGGTGAGAAGCAAGTCAAGTGAGTTCCCTCGACCCCCAAATATGTTATTATGGCCTATGTTAAATATTCATTGCTCCAACAAAAATAATGGAGAAAGGAATTATGCAACCTAGTATCGTGATACATAGTGGTATAGTGTAAAAGCATGTACTTTCTGCTCAGAAAAAAATCAGCCACTCTCCACACTTCATAAATACAAACAGAATTAGCTTGCTGCATACTGAAACATCTGACAGGATGCACTGAAACCAGATTCCCTTCTTCCATTTTAAAGCTCCATAAGGCAGCAGCGCTTCTGAAGACGTCAGCAAAATGATCAAGAGAGCAATGAAGCAGACCCTGCATCTGCCAGATTTTTTATTCACAATGCCTTGCAACAATGACAATGACAATCCTTTCGACTCCTATGTGATAAAAGGGCATTTTTAGAATACACGCACAGGCAAAAGCTTGCAATCCAAGCGGTGAAGCACGGCCTCTGCTTACCTGCAATGCAACATCCTTTAGTTCAGCCCCCGAGATCCCGACAGCATCCTTTTCTTCCCTGCTATGGCTTCGAAGGCAATGATGTCATATGGAGGAAGCAGTAATCATCACATGACTCTGTATGCTCTCTGTTGGAGACAAGCTTGAGAGACCGGCAGCCACTCGCTTTTCTGATCCTTCAGGATTAGAACAGGCTTTGTCCAATGATATTTGTGCCTTTACAGCTCACCCTGCACTTGTTTGACAGGTATGCTATGGAATGGGTACGTATTTCCTAGAGGCAAGCTGTGTTGCTTTTGAAAAAATGCTTTTCAAATAGCATATACTTTAGAAGCTGTCTTTTAAATTTGTCTTTTAAAATTATTTCCAAACACTTCTAAAAATTTGTAGTGACTTGCATGACTGAAAGCTCCACTGGACCAAAAAAGAGAGCAAATAATTGTTTAAATACATAAATAAATTTTATCTGAAAGGATAATTGTTCACAGGCCAACTATTCTTTGTTTCATCTTTGATATTGGATTAGATAAGAATTAAAGGAGACAAAGGGACACACAGTTGTAGTTTATAACGAACTGCCTCGAAAGAGAATCACAAGATCATCCGCATGTCATAAGCCTGTGGGAAATTGAATACTAAAACCTTTAATGTGGAATTCGGGCACTAAAGTCAAAATCTGATACAAGAAGTATTATCTGTCATCTATTGCCTTAGCGGGAGAATGACTGGCTGTGAATCAGAGGGAAACAAAACAAGCAAATGCTGACAGCTGGATTGGAGGATGAATGTACGTTAACAATAAACAAACATGGCAGACAGACAGCAAGGACATGATATTTTCCAAGACATGGAGTGATATGGACAATAACAGACAGGTCCTGCTAAGTCCCTTGGGAAAATTATCCAAGTTTGGAAAATTCTGGGAGCTGTGATTCGAGAGGGGGGGGAATACAGTACTTCCTTGCTCTGCAGATGAGAGGCCTGTTTATGCGCTTGTCACGTTATCTTACCATCTTTCTCTCTCCACATATAGAAATTCAGTTTTATCAAACTTTATCAGACCACTAATGCTACTCGATTCTGCAGTCAGAAGTTTCTCCAAGGTGTGAAAGACAAGCTGAATTCTCACAGTCCAATATTCCACTCCACCTCCGCCCATTCTGCATGACTGGGACAAGCACCCCTTCAACATTCATTTTGGCAGAGTTTACTGTACCCATTTTAAAGGAATTGTGTGCACACAGGGAGAGATTCAGAGTTCTAGTAACCAAAGTGTCTGGGGCTTTCCAACTGTCATGTAATTGCTTGGCTTCCTCAGATAAGCTGTGACCCAAGTTGGTTTTTATTTACAGTTGTTTACCTGTCACCCAAGACAGCTCGCAACAGGTTTCATTGGTATACTTCTGACCATGCATATTTGAATAAGTATAGGTACCATGTCAGAAGTGTACCAATGAAACCTGTTATTTCATTTGGCACCTGTACTTATTCCAAGATCCATGTTAGCTCCCCACAGGGTTTTACCAACTTGGTTCTTAAGTTTTTTTCAGACTGCTTGGAAATTCCTGTGAGCATGTGGAACTTGGAGGTTTGGCTGTACAGTGGACCCTTGTATAACAAATGGTTTGTATAACATAAAATTTGTACAACATAAAAAATTCCAGAGATGGGGGAAATTTGCTTAACATAATTGCCTATGGGGAGAATCCGTACAACATAAAAATGGGATCACTGTTTTCAATGCATTCCTATGGGAAATTTGTATAAATGAAAATTTTCTTAACATAATTTCATTTGGAATGAATTAATTCCTTTATACAAGGTACCACTGTATATCAGTAATTGCCAGCAGCGTTTTTAAAACTGAGGCATTGAATACTGTTACTTGCAGGATTTAAAGAGGCTGCTGTGAGAAGGAGTTTTCAGACGGCTTGGAAATTCCTGTGAGCATGTGGAACTTGGAGGTTTGGCTGTATATCAGTAATTGCCAGCAGCGTGTGCCTAGTGGTGCACAAATACTTGTATATTAAAAAAACAAAAAAGGAAAAAAGGAAAGAGAAGGGGAAAGGTGGATTCCTTGATAATTTACCAATACTGTGTGTAGCAGAGAATATTAAGTGACAGGATCAGCTTTTCCATTATCTTTTCTTTTTTCCCCTTCCATTTTAATATAACTGACCAGTTAGTCAGGATGGAGGGTCAGAGGGCCGATGCAGTTACTTGTAACATCTGCAGCATTAGGGTAAAAAAAATTAACCCTTAGTTACAGTTGTAGATTTTTGGCCCAGCCAAATGTCCAAACATAAGGACATTAGAACATAAGAAGAGCCCTGCTGGATCAGGCCAACAGCCCATCTAGTCCAGCTTCCTGTATCTCACAGTGGCCCCACCAGATGCGTCTGGGAACGCACGAGACTAGATATCTGTCTCCTGATACCACTCCCCTGCATCTGGCCCTTGAAGTACCCCGGTTTTAGGCCTGGAGATTACACATCTCCATCATGGTTTGTAACCTGTGATGGACTTTTCCTCCAGGAATCTGTCCAATCCCCTTTTGAAGGCATCCAGGCCAGGTGCCATCACCACATCCTGTGGCAGGGAGTTCCACAGACTAACAACGCGCTGGGTGAAACAATATTTTCTTTTGTCTGTTCTTACTCTCCCAGCCCTCCATTTGAGTGGATGTCCCCCTAGTTCTGGTATTTTGTGAGAGGGAGAAGAGCTTCCCTCTATCCACATCTCCAAACACAATTAAAATCTTTACTACTGAGAACCACAGCCTCTTAGGAGAGTGTAACTAAACAAACTTGCTTGATCCATTTATTTATAGTTATTCTAAAAACGTTAGGATTGGTGCCTCAAAAGAGCGAACTTCAAGCTCCAGGAGCCATGAGGGAGCCAGACATTCTGCCAGTTGGCAAGAGAAGCGGGAAAACAGAGCATGTGATGCCGATGTAAACACACCTGTCCTTAGAACCCGAAAACTTTGAATGAATGGTGGGAACAGTTTGGTGTCAAGAGACCACTCTTTTGGAAGGGATTTTTTTTCTACTTAAGCAGTTGTCAGAGATTTTCAGTGCTTTGTATATACAGTATTCACCTTTGATAGAAAGCAGCTGGTTTAAACAGAAAAGGGAAGACAATTTCAAGGAGTGGGAAAGACATGGTGTGACTCAACTGGAGTAAAAGCAACAAAAAGTCTTACAATAGTTTGAAGCCTTCAGTTTTTATTTGGCATACGTTTTAATGCATGGAGTGCTGCCCTCATTGACAGATGATCATCCACATACTAAAGTGGGTATGTGGGGAGATATAATCAAGTGGGATAAAATGGAACAAATGCAGTAAGTACAGCTGCCAATTACCCTAATTTAATCACCAGTGATTTAAAGTAACAGTGTAAGCCACAAAATGTCATCTGCTCTAAATGTTGTAATTCATGAAGCACCATAATAAGAGTCCTTTTTTCTCCTCAAACGTAATGTGAAATTGTCTACATAATGCCATTTCTGTAAACACAGAAAAGCACTGGCATCAGATAAAAAGATGGTTCCCTCCCAAGGACCCAATTAATTTCTACTTATTCTACCTTCCTTTATTCTATAACAAAGCCCACCCATTTCACCCATTTTAAAAATGTTGGTGATCTAGGCTAGTGATCTGGTTACCTGACTCAGGAGCAAGATGTCAGTCCAATTCTCCACTGAATCCCACCAGAAGAAAAGGATGGAAAAACTTTTCTGATTATTTTATACCTGGAAGCCACTCAGAAGGATTACCATCAGCTGTAATGGATTTTATGGCATGTAATTATTAGAGATGGGCACGACTCAAAAAATGGTGTTCCGTTTGTCGTTTGGTCGTTTAGGGGTCCGTTTCGGTTCATTTTCGTTTTTGTGACGGTTTTTGCAAAAAATTTCGTTTTCGTTTCGTTAGGCAACGAAATGAAAAAACAAAAACAAAACAAAAAATTGCTGTTTCATTAGCATTCTTTTTAGTTCAATGCATCTGCTGCAACGAAAACAAAAAACACGGCAAATTTGGTCGTTTCGTTTTCGTTTTTTTTAAAAATTCATTTCATTTTCGTTGCGTAACGAAACGAAAAAACGAAAACGAAAATGAAAAATCACTTGTTTCGTGCCCATCTCTAGTAATTATTACTGAAGAGGAAAGTGCTCACATTATCTGTAACTTGGTATATTTGCTTCATCATATTTTGGCCAGATTATATCATTCCTGGGAATTCCTCTTTTATCATAAAGGAGAAGAGACACAATGTACTCCTTGCAAATATACATTATATTTCTCTTTGCATTCTCTGGGCATTTTCTGGGACAAGATATTAGTAGGAGTCTCATCTCTAAAGAATGTATTCACAACTGTTTTGTAAAAGGAGGCAGGCAACTGAGCTAACAGCAAAAAGCAGTCACTCTCTCTTCCCAGTCATTGCTAATTATAAACTTGAATCACGCCATACTGTAGCTATATGATCACCTATTTTCGTTTTTTAAAAGAACTTAATCATGAATTGCTTCTGTATAACCATTATTTAGAATTAATCCTAGCAACTGCTGAACATAAGACAGATACACACTGCAATATATTTCTAGTAAGTTTTGTTTATTTTGCAGAATACTTTTAAAATACAAATGGCACAATCATTCTGAAACAATGACAAACATGAGAAATGAATACTGAAGAATGGATTACTTTTTAACACACAGGAACAGTCAGAATATTGTCCTCTCTAATACTGTGGACACGCTGCAGAGTGGCCACCACTACAGCCCAGCAACATCTCACCTGGGAGCTCCCACTACCACTTTCTTTTCAAATTACAGTGCTTTCCATTCACATCATACAGACTTAACACATACAAACAAAAACTCATCACAGGTTGCTGTTAACAAATGGGAGTTATTTGTAATGACTGCTCCCTTGATTATAATATACAATCAGTACAGGCCACAGGTAGCTGAAAACGTGCTGCAAAAGCAGTGATGATGCTTCTTCAGGTTACAAGAAATGGGAAGCCCTCTTTGTCTATTACACTCAAGTGAATCAAGTTGTTGCTCTAATGCAAGGGTTCCAAATCTTGGTTCTCCAGAAACCTTTACCAGCACAGCTAGCGGCGAAGGCTTCTGGAAGCATAAACCCAAGAATGCCTAGGGACCCAACGTCTGGAACCACTGCCCTAATGGATCAAAATATTGGAGAAGGACACAATTCAATAACCCAGAACTGGTAATATACTGAAAAATATTGACATTTCAAATAGCCAACTTACAATCCTCCCATTTACTGTACTACTGGTGCAACGACCAGCTATTTTTTCTTTAGACCACTCCCAGTTCTATCCCTGTCTTCCTACCTGTATTTTTTTAAACATACTTGGATCAGTTTTTCCATATACACAATGCTTTTTTAAATCTGCCAACACAATGAGATTCTGTAGGGCAGTCAACCGTGATAATAATAATTCTCATTTTCAGTTACACTAAGAAATGGAAATGCTTGTAATATATATCCGGTTAAGAAATCTTACAAAATTCATGTTCATGTAAGAGATTTAGGCTGCAATCCTATGCATATTCTGTGGGAGGAAATCCTTCAGAACTCACCAGTATTACTTTTGAACAGACAGGCATAGGATGGCAGGAGCAGTTTTCAATTTAGATTTAGCAATTCACATTAATAGTATAGGGATAGGCTTTCATGATCTTCAAGACAATGAAACACTTGTTCACTTATTTTTTGCGTAGTAGCAACTCTCTTTGGCACCAGACCTCCTTAAGGCACTGTTTTCTTACTTTAAAAAATCCCTATAATCAAGGTTTGACTTGACAGTCACTTACAGTATACAAAAACTGTTGATTTCTTACTGACGACCCTGCTTACTTTCTGCAGGACATTAATCTTTGGGTAACTGAAACTGAATATAAGCATATAATAAACGGTATTTTTACACATTAACAAGACACAAAAAGTGGCAATCTCGGGAATTTCAGGTGACAGTCCGAAATTATGAAAAACTACAAGCAGTTCTACATCCCGGGAAAACCTCCTCCAAAAAGAGGGAAGCTAAATGAACCATTTATCTCTCCGAAGTGCTTGAGCAAATATATCTATCTTACCAAATAAAGAACTACATTCAGTGTAACATTCTTAACTCCATGCTAGAACATATACCATTCAACATGGAAATCATCAGCACTGGGAAGAAGAAGATACGTTTACAATTGTGCATTAAATATATGGCCAGAATAGGCTGCCAGAATCATACGAGTTAGGATTACAACTTTAAATACTCTTATCTGAGAAATTAAACAACATTAAGAAAAAAAGGGATAACAATGAATGGAAACAAAAGAATTTAAAGAATTATCAAGAATTTTTTAAAAAAATACATTGTAAATGTACCACTGCTTCAGCAGTAGCATTTTGTGGAATATTTGCTAAGAATACTGTTCTTATTAGAAGACTGTTAGTGGCAGACATAGAATCTTTGAAAACTCTACCTCCCCCCACCCACCCCCAATCCAAGTGTTTATAGAATTTATGGAAACTGATAGCAAAAGAATTTAATTGCAAAAGTGATTCTGCTAGTGGCTCAGAAATTGAAGAGGTACAGTTCTGTTTTATTATCAATGCAGAGTAAAGTCTTGGCTGACTGACTGCCAAAATTCAAATCAGTGTTATCCTACTTCTACAAACAAAAGCTGCTACTTCAGATGCAGCTGTTGGATTTATGGCATCTATATATAATAACATGTCCCAATTTGCTGGACATTGGTTTCAAGCACCAGATGTATTATGATATTAAGGTTTTGTTTTTTTACTGAACAGATGTAGTTCATTAAAGACAATGAACTTTGGAATGCAAGACCTGTAAGGAAATTGAAGAAAAATCATGTCCTATGATAACTGGGATGATTTCCCAAACAATTTCTGGAATATACAGATAATAAAACAGTTAAATACTACATACTAATCAATACAATAAACTGTCAAGTGCTTTTTCTAACAATAGTTAAAAGCGAGATCTGTCACCTTCCTTCCCTCGTTAAACAGGAATATACTTAAAATTATAAGACAAATCAGACAGAAATGAAATGAAAACAGAACAATCTACTAGTGAACAGTAAGAATAAGCAGTTGTGCCCTGCAATGTTTCTTTCATTTAAACAACCAAAACACTACAGGTGATATTTCAGTATCAAGACAGTGACAAAAAATAAAAGTTACATTGTAGGAGAAAGAGACAGTAAAGCTGATTTTAAAAACAATAAATTTAGAACATAGTATTTTCATTTCAGTTATCAGAAACAAAACCAGCTCAATGGTTCCATTCTACTGTATGACAAATACTGAGTAACAAAATTTCCAGGTTTTTTTTTAAAATAAAGTAAATATTTTCCTTCAAGGAAAATGTGTTACTATAAATAAATTACAATACAGTGAATTTACCTGAACTCACTTTGTTTCTGTCTTCCAGCTTTTTAAGTCTAATATAACAGCATAAAAACTGTACACACTCTGATAGGATAATTGATTTCTTTTTAATATAAAATATGTTGTCTTCAACAATGTCAATTTCACAGCAAGGAAAAACCAAGCCTTGCTTCAGTCACTATCATAAAATACATATATGTATATATTTATACGTGTATTTTTGTTTATTTTTATTCCTTTTTTTTTTTTACAAAATGTGTATATTAATAGTCTTTGCAGGAAGATTTTAAAAATAAACTTAACTAGTTTAATAACTTCATTTTAAAATAAGAATAAGCAGATAAATACTTTATGTTTACAAAGTAACATGTCACACGTCATCGGCTGGCAGAGGAGGTATGTTGATCCTTGGTCTTGTAAAGAATGCCATCTTCTCCCTGTCATAATTTGGAAATATTTTATTAATATTTAAAGACATCCTTTGGGTCGGTTACTAGTTTAAATTACAGAACTGATACGGGTACCTTTCAAATTTCTCAGCAACCTAACGTACGCAGCAACTACTCTAAACCCAAGTTAATATTGGTTAACAGAATATATGCAAACTAGAAATTCTTCGACAATACAGATTTCATGGCACTAAAATGCAATGTCTTCAGTCTCAAAAAAATCATCCATGGGAGCTACAGCCAACATACACATGCCCACAAACTTTATTCTTTGCCTACCAAATGACATTGTCTACGGAGGGGGGGGAGTGAATCTTATGACATTTCCATTCCTGAGTCAACTGCAACTTGTAAATTCCAATCAGTTTGAACATACAGTGGTACCTCGGATAACAACTGCCCCGGATAACGAATAATTCGGATAACAACTGCAAATTTCCAGGTAAAGGGCTGCCTCTGATAACGAATTTTCCCTATGGGCTGCCTCGGATAACGAATCGCAATGGGCTGCCTAGGTAATAGGACTGCCTCCGATAATGAATTTCCAGAACGAAAAATTTATCTCTATGGGCTGCCCTTGGATAATGAATCTTCAAAAACCCATGGGCTGTGCCTCGGATAAACAAATTTTTCCCTATGGGAAACTGCCGGATAACGACGTGTTTCAGATAATAACTAACCTCGAATTTACCGTCATTATCCGAGCATGCATCTGTAAAAATGTATATTGCCTTGGTGAAATTGCATCTGTACCAAATTAAAGTGCACTTTTTTCTGCCTAGTTTTGAGCAAAAACCCAGGTGTCTGTGCCTTTTTCCTAGGCTCCAGAACGGATTTCAAAAGTTAAGCCCCCTTCATTCCTATGGGATAACTGCGTTTCGGATAACGACGTGTTTCAGATAAAAACTAACCTCGTGAGAGATCGGGATTACCGTCATTATTCGAGGATAGAAACCACTGTATATACATCTGTGTGGTGCAAACACATTTATAGTTGCCTTGTCACCCTGGCCTCAGTTAGGCTCAAAAACAAATTTGCTTGTCAAATACATGTGCGAGTCTTTAATTTTTGCCTAAAATGGGGCCACAACATTTCTGTGAAGGGTGTTTATGTGTCTCTAATTGATCTTACACTTGTTGTCACTGAAATAGTGAATTGTGTTCAAATTGTACCACACAACAGGCCCTACATAAAAGTTCACAAAGTTAAGCCCCCTTTTAATAAATCCTTCCACAAATACCACTGGTGTGAAGAGAGCAAATTCAGGCAAGAAATCTGGAATTTCTTCCTGCATGTAAAGGAGAAACACTCAGTGCTATGGAGCTCCACATTAACTGTGAAACTGTACAGACTTGGGTTTTTCTGCTACGGTAGTTCCCTAATGTGTCAGTGCTGGTGCAGACTTTAAAATAATTTACCGTAGACAAGACCAACCCACCAGAATCTTCATTAAAAACATTTTAAGACAATCACCATTTGACTGTGGTACAAAGTATGTACAAACTTCATGAATCGCACATGAAATCCAACTGGGAAAATATTAAGGAACAAGCAGTACATAGAAAAGGAAGAAATAATAAAGAAAATGTGTGTGGGAGAAACAATTGCATTGATATTTTCAATAATCACTTCAATGAAATTGTCAGTAAATATGAGTTAAGTATGCATGAGTAATATTGAATGTATTTGAATGGGGAATGGATAAAATAAATGCAATTTATGTTTAACATCTTACCGGAAGGTCTGCACCTGAATGGGTTCTTTCTGGTTTTGGCCACGCAACTGATATACTTCTTTGGATGCTTTTTTAAGCAATTTTTCAGCTGCTTGCTGTTGACGATGTTCAAATTTGGTCTGTCTTGTCTAAAGAGAAAATACATAGGAATAAACATGACTTTTTAAAAGAACACTGGGTTTATAATGGATGCTGTTTTGTTAAAGCAACATCCTTTTGGTCAATACGGGGCTTCCTCAAGGCAGTACTTCTTCTTCTTGTTTTCAAAGGCAAGGCACTATCAACTGAAAAATTAGAATATCGTGCAAATGTTCATTGATTTCAGGAAGTCAAACCAAAAGGTCAAACTAATATATGAGACAGACTCATTACATGCAAAGCAAGATATATCAAGCCTTACTTCGGTATAATTGTGATGATTATGGCATACAGGGATCACTTGTGCAGTATATGTATTAACAGTAGATGTGGAATTTACAGGACATAGACACACATTTAACAGCTTTTAAGAAAGTGTTGAACTACACAAGTTCCATCGTACCAAAGATGGACTATGCTACCATTAGTCTACCAGAGAAAGGACCCCTGCCCAAAGCAATTGCTACAGAAGGTGAAGCATGATCAGTGAATGACTCCCAATAAGCAGTAAATCATGCTGCACAGATTTCCCATAACAGTCTAGTAGGAAAACCCACCAATACTGCTGCAAGGAAACAACTGAATCTACACATATACAAGTCATTATTATTATTTTTGCTCCACCTCTCTGAAGCCCACCCAAGCAAAACCAAAACTGAACCAAGTTGGAAGCAGAATTCGAGAAAATTAAGTTTTGCATTATTTTTTGAATTTTGGGTCCTAATAATGATGGGTTCAGAAGTATATAGAAAACTGGCTCCCAAATATCCCCATTCCTTCTTGAGTCTATTTTTTCTAGCTAAAAAGACGATGTTTGTATGAATTAGTTAAAATGATCTTTAGCATTCTGTAATGCAGCCTTCTTACCTTAGTAAAGATTAAGATGTTTATTTAAAAGAAATGATGACATGAGGTTCTTTAGCCCAACATTTTATGCACCATAGGAACCACCTGAATACATTTCTGCCAGACCCAAAGATGTCATACCTGCCTCTCGGCTTCCTTCAGCAAGTTTCGGAATCGTTCATCCCGGAGGACCCAGTGAGGCAGATCCGTTTGACCTGTAACCTGGGCATCCTCGAGGCGCTGCCGTAACTCTCTCAGAACGGATAACTCCTCATTCAAGTGCCTCTGCCTTGTTCGGGAAGCCTGGAGATCCAGCTCCAGGTCCAAGGATGTCCGTTCCATAAGGTCAGCCAGAGAAGATCTGCATGATTGCTGAAATATTAACAAAAAATGTGACAACACCACCCAAACGGGCTGACAGTATATGAATAAGAAAAGCAAGCCTCCCCCTCCCCCGAAAGGATGGTGCATTTTCTAGGTAGGGAAGATGCCTGCGATAAGCAAAAAAAGCAAAAACAAGGAACAGTGAGCAAACTCCTCTTTAACTCTGTGCCTAGTGTTGTAGGTGAAGCTACACCAGCTGCAAAGATACTTCAGAGGGTTATATCCATTGTCTGCTTCTTTATGTGACACACCTAGTGTGAAACTGTAGCTGGGAGAATTTCAAAGCACGTTTTGAAGACGTGCAGGCCGGTATATTTCCATCAAGCTTAATATTACAAAAGGATTCCCTCCTCTTCTCCATGGTTTGCTTTAAATGGGCAACAGAGTTATACCAGCAGTGACCTAAAGATAGTTATGCCTTGTAGTAGTAGTAGTAGTAGTAGTAGTAGTAGTAGTAGTAGTAGTAGTAGTAGTAGTAGTAGTAGTAGTAGTAGTAGTGCAACTGTCATTGTTGTCTTCGTAGTAATAGAAATTCCTATGAAGGATTGAGTGATAGACAAGGATTGAGTGACAAGGATTGAGTGACAGACAAGGACTCAGGAATCTTGGGCTTGAATCCCCACTCAGCCACAGAAACTCACTGGAGTCTTGGCAGTGGTAAAACCACTCCTTAAATACCTCACATACTTGGAAAAGCCTCATTAGGTTCTAACTTGACAGCACATAATACGCATACTAATAATGGTTAGATTTATAGACAGCCGCTTCTCCAATGAGCACAAGGCTGCTTACGTAGTTCTCTGCCCAGATCAACATAGTGCTAAACCAATGTTACAGCAAACTATGGAATGAATGTTGGATTTCACATGACAGAATCATGTAATGGAAAGGCTACACAGCCCAATGTCTTCCCAATACATGGTCTCACCACCATCAGACTAGCTTGTCATAATGATGGTTCTTGGAAACACTGAGTGTGCCACTTAAAGAGAAAAGGGAAATAAATACCAAGAATTGTATTCCTGTATGGATATGATGCACTGTCATTCCAATATATTTTGTATGTGGAATTTGACAGAGAATATAGAGATTCTTTGCTGTGTTTTATCATTGACCATACTATAGATATGATCTTAGCTAATGGTCTAAATTAAGCCAAAAGGAATACATATCGAATGAGTCTAATCTTGAAATCTCTGGATATAACTATAGCAACATTTCATAATTATAATCCATAGCATTAAAAAGTAGACCTTCGAGTTTAGAAATGACCCACCCATTCAGGAGATGAACGTCAACAGTTTTTGGTAAAATTATTGCTTATCTCCAGCCTTACATAAAATTATTGCTCTGCCATATCTCAGTGTTTCTAATAAATCTCAGGTATTCTAATAAAGTTGCAATTTAGCTTCTTTCTGTAAAAAAAATTCTTAACAATGCAAAGCATCAACATTCACAAATGTATCCTCACAAATATACCTGTTTGTAACGCAATGTACGCCTTTCCAAAGTATTTCGGATGAAGGGTGACTTTCTTGGCAGAGTGGAACTGTCACTATCGCTACGATACAGCTGACAAAAAAAGGTAAAAAGCAGTAATCAACAGCTTATAAAGAAATTGGCACAATTTTAGGACAGCTATCTTGACTACATCAATACATTTTTGGTTTATTCACACTAATCAAATTGTGGTACCTTTAGTCAAGTTTCAGATCTTCATTTCCTACTTCAATCAAAAGATAGTATTATCTGAAGACTGGAGAAAAACAGCTAACCACAACATTGGATATATAATTACAGTATTCTGTCCATATCTCTCTGTGTACCTGCCCCCAAAGCTCTTATTCTTTAATAGCTGTGCTAAACTGTTGAGAATATAACATCTCCCTGGATGGACTCCAACAAACCCCAAATGAAATACTTAATGATAGTCTACTAAGATGCTTCCGAACAGAGGTTCTGTTGCCAAGCTCCTAGTAGCAGAAGGTAGCATGGATATTTACTACAGCTTCCAAAAAGTGGAAGACAGCTGGTGGTATTAGTAGACACTCATTAATAAAACATTTACAGAAGCATCCAGTAAACACAACATGACTATATGGGAGTTGTAGTCAAACAGCTCTCCTGTCATACATAGAAGAAACAGAAGATCACTCTAAAAAGAAGAGGGACAGTAACATCTGAAGAACCAACTTCTCAAAAGGCTATCAGTTTACCTTAGATTTCATATTTCCCGCTACCAGAACGATATGATATAATGGAATGTGGACACCTTAAGGCTGAATAAGCATTTGTACCTTTCCAATTATAAATGAAATGCCATTTCATCCCCAAGGCATCCAATCATGTATGTATACAGCAGCACGTAGCTTCTGTACAGCATAAGCATCTCCCCAATTAAAAAAAAAACACACCTCTTTTATGAGTGTCTAAAAAGCACATAAGATGTTAATATAGTGTGTGAAATGTTATCTTATGTAATCCATGTCTACATTCACTAACTGAAAACAAATCTTGAACACAGTTTTTCCAGGTCTTGGGCAGAATTTCTTACACTTTATTTTTGGGTTTGGGGGTGTTTTTTGTTCTTGTGTTTTTGCCACTGTTTTGTTTTTGTTTTCATTTTTTGGGGGGCTTGTTGGCACAGCTTTGCCGTATGAAAGTTAATAGTGGAAGGTGCTTTTTAAATCAATCGGGAAATATAATGGAAAGGAGCTGTTCTTTTGGTAGGGGATAAAGCTCAAATGTTACCGGAAAGGGTACGCCAGGTATGTCCAAACTTCGGCCCTCCAGATGTTTTAGGACCACAATTTCCACAGTCCTTTGCCATTGGCAATCTAAGCTTAGAATTCTGGGAGCTGTGGTTCAAAACATCAGGAGGACCGAAGATTGGACATGCCTGGGGTACACCATCTACTTACTCGGCAAACGTACTGACTCCGTGCACCAGGCGAGAATGTCTGTGAACGCACAATAGTGCTGCTACGGACAAAGGGAGAACCTCGGGATCGACGGCCAGCTCTAGCTTTACGAAACAATCCCGCTTCTTCTGGGAAAAGATCTTCTGTGTTAGTCTCCTTATCCACCTGTATTAAGAACGTTTTTTTTAAAAATCACATATCTTTCAATGCTCAGCTTCCAAAAGAAAGGCTAATAACTTTTCATTCGGTTACAAGCATTGCTAAAGCACAAAGGACCTCTACTTCTAATTACAAAATAAAATGATACGAAGCTCCATTTGCAATATTTTTCCTTAGCAACCCCCAGCTTTTAGGCTAGCAAGATCAAGAATAGACTACTGTAGTGCTCTCTACATGGGGTTGCCCTTGAAGTTAATGCGGAGATTGCAGCTAGTGCAGAATATAGCTGCTATTCTTTTTACCACTTATCTTCTTCTTTTTTATTTAACAATCTTCTGGCTATTTTTACTTTTATTGTAGCTTTAGTTTATTGTTGTTGATTTTTGCTTATATTGTATTGTTTGTATTTTCGTTTGTTAAATGTGTTGCTTTATTTTGTTATGCTATTTTATGTTGTAAACCGCCCAGAGTAGCCCTAGGGCTAGATGGGTGGGTATAAAAGACAATATAAATTGGGTGAATAGTCAGGCCAATAAAAAGGGGACAGGGGAAGAGAAGGGCACTGGAATTCTTGTTAACAGATTGCAAACTTTAGATGGACAAGAAGTTTCTGTAAAACAGATGTTGAGGAAGGATTACCAGACCATCAGTGGCGATGACATGAAGGCAATAATTTCCACCCCCCACCCCCCAAGAGATGAGCCAATTAAAAGCGGAATGAACAGAAAAATCTACAAACTAGCAGAACTGCCATCCCACTGCAAGGCACTTGGGACATCCACTCAAATTGAGGGCTGGGAGAGTAAGAACAGACAAAAGATAAATATTTTTTTACCCAGCGTGTTGTTAGTCTGTGGAACTCCCTGCCACATCATGTGGTGACAGCATCTGGCCTGGATGCCTTCAAAAGGGGATTGGACAGATTCCTGGAGGAAACGTCCATCACAGGTTACAAACCATGATGGAAATGTGTAATCTCCAGACATAAACCCGGGGTACTTCAAGAACCAGATGCAGGGGATTAGTATCAGGAGACAGATATCTAGTCTCGTGCGCTCCCAGACGCATCTGGTGGGGCCACTGTGAGATACAGGAAGCTGGACTAGATGGGCTTTTGGCCTGATCCAGCATGGCTCTTCTTATGTTCTTATGTTCTTACTTCTAAGAGTCGTAAGGCAAGGATCAAGAGAGCAAAGGTCCCATGTACATTGGAAAAATATCCCAGGCCTGCTCCAGCTAAGGATTAGCAAAATCTGGAACAGAGTACAAATATCTCTACTTGCCTTTAGAGGTGGAAGATGGGTTTTTCCAGAAGTATATTGATCGGCCTGGGGCACAAAGATATGCAGTGATTCACTACAATAGGATTCTGGGTGTGGACTTGTCTGCATGCAATTACCACAGCCACTATCAACTGATTCTGCTTGCCAGCTCCTACAGATAAATAATTATTGGTTAATGTATTGTCAATAAATCACCCAGTAACTAGAATTTGCTGAGTGCTGCACAGGCAAATTAACAATGTAACACAATAAAAGGTAAACAGTGAGAGGAGCAACATGCAATATAAACAGTGAAAGTGGTAAAAATAATGCAGACATCAAACCAAAGAAAAGCCCAAAGCAAAAAAAGAACACAAAGATCTAAAGCTCTTAACATCTTAAATTCCTGGAAGACTAAGATGACATCTGGAGCAAATCAGACAATAACGTAGGCACTAGATAAACCTTATGAGGACTTGAGTATCACTGAGAAGGCCCTATCTCTAGTAGCCATCTGTCTTGCCTTGTTTGGCAAGGGTATAGGGTGAAGCTACTGATCCTGGATGAGAAACTTAGGGTCCAGGCTTAGCAGCTGTGGGAGTATGGCCCATACCCTACTTAGGATTTCAAATGTTAAGAACTGTGCTCTGAAATGGACCTTGAAATGCACAGTGCTGTTCGTAGAATACTGACATAATATGACCATACTATCTAATATGAACATATCGACCCAATTCAAAAACAAATGGTTAAGGCAGTGGTTCTCGACCGGTGGGTCCCCAGATGTTCCTGGACTGCAACTCCCAGAACCCCCTTCCAGGACACTGAGTGATGGAGGCTTCTGGGAGTTGCAGTCCAGGAACATCTGGGGACCCACCGGTTGAGAACCACTGGGTTAAGGCCAGAGCTAGTAATTGGTCTGCTTTTTTTAATCTTCAGGGGTTTTTTCAGAGCACATGTATCAAAAGTGAATGCATAATACTTGGATAAAAGTTGGGCTTTATAAGCTCCACAGGGGATAATATTTAAATATTTAGAAATATTTAAATATTTGATAGGATGTCATATTGAAGAGGGAACAGGTTTATTTTCCTGGGTTCAGAGGCTAGGACTCAGGGCAATGGTTTCAAACTACAGGAAAAGAGATTCAATTTAAACATTAGGAAGAACTTTATGACAGTTTGAGCTATTGGGCAGTGGAATATGCTGCCACAGAGCGTGGTGGAGTCCCCTTCTTTGGAGTTTTTTAAACAGAGGCTGGATGGCCATCTGTCGGAAATACTGTGATGGGGGTCCCTGCATGGCAGAGGGTTGAACTGGACGGCCCTTGAGGTCTCTTCCAACTCTATGATTCTATGATTTTAAATGTGCAGTACTGTATCAGTTGCTTTGGTTCTGCCCATACTCTTTAAACCAAACAAAACATCAGAAGAACTGCCAGCCATACTGGCTGGAAAATTCTAGGGAAGCATCAGTTTTCCAGGACAGAGACAGCAGAGTTGAGCCAAACACAACGAGAGAGGCATCTGCCCATGACCAAGGGAGCACTTCTATTTGTCCATCCCTCATATGATTTTCCCTCTGTCTAGGACAAAACATGGGAGTCACGTCTACATTTAACTCCTTTTCAGACTCACCTCTCTGACACTGCTTCCAACTGATCTTCCTTTTGTTCCATCTCTAGAATTTCCTCTTCTGTGTACTCCAACTTTACTCTCTCCTCTTCCAGCTCTCTCTCCACAGCTTCCAGCTGAGCTGTGGTCCGAGCTAAAAGGGCAGTTACAGCATCCTAGGATGAAAAAGGGTTGTTCAAACGCAATGCTAGGAAGCTCCTTGAACAGAAGAACTGATGGTAACCTTGCAAAGGCACCATAAGAATTCCTGTGTTCACACAGAAGCTTACAAGAATTTTCCAGAATGATTCAATACAAAAAAAAAATCCACATTTTGATTTGGAATTTCCCTGAACCTGACACACACGTGGGTGGGGGGTGGTGGGGGTGGGGGGGAGACCATCGTAGGATGAATGTAATTTCTGGGGATTTACGTCATACGAGGTACTACTGATCCTCTCCCAGCCCGTGTGGCTTGGAAGAGAAGCAGTGGTGGCGATGCTGCTTGCCTTCCAAGCCTCCCAGGCTGGGCGAAGATCCATTTTAAAATGTCCCGCCATGAGTGCTCTGGCCCCAGCCAGTACCCAAGGGGCGGGACATTTAAAAAATCAGGGCAGAAGGTGTGGAGGCTCATGGGCGGGTTTCAAAAGGGTTGAGCTCTAGCCCTTTGAAACCCACCCTCCCACCAGCGCACCAACATGCACATGCCTCCCTTGCGGGAGTGGTGGTGGGCGGGTTTAAAAAGTCTTTAAGCAGTCTGGGCAAGCCGCGGTGGCGGGTCAGATCCACTACTGCCGCTTGCCCAGGCTGCTCTTGCGCCTTCTGTGCACCTCCACTGCGGCGGCGGCATTGGAGGCTCATCTGCCCGCCAGCCGATCTCCCCAAGCTCTTCGGCAGCGGTGGCAGTGGCAGTGAAGGCTCACCCACCCACCCACCCACCCCCTAAACTCCTTGGTGGTGGTGGAGGCAGCAGCAGAGGCCACCCGCCCCCAAGCTCAAGATCGGTGGCAGTGGACAGGGGTGGAGGAGGCAGCCACGCGGCCCAGGGGAGCCCAACCGCCCGCAAGGTAAGTGCCATGGTGGGGTTCTGGTAGCTGCCCCTTCATTTTCCTATACAAATGCATTGACAACCTATTCATCCTTTCCCTCCGGAACAGATTAATTGGTTTTCAATGCATTCCTATGGGAAAACGTGCCTCATAAGACATTTTTTTTGGGGTAAGACGAACTGACTCTTAGAACGAATTAAAAACATCTTATGAGGTATTACTGTACACTTTCTTGTTATTTCAACCTGTTCCAAAAGTCAGCTTGGTTCAGTTAAACTGGGGCTCAAATACTGGAGTCCAGAGTGGCTTTAATCTTTCAGACTACTTCAGCATGATAAATGATAGCAACTCTATATGCAGGTCATATTATTATTATGTATGTGTTTGTGTTTGTGTTTGTGCATACCCATCGAATCCAATGGAGTTTCTTCCAATTCAGTCACATTCAGTTACAATACTATCATCTCCCCAATAAAGAGGGCAGGTTCTTCATCCTTAGGTGTATGCCCAAATGCTTTAAAATAAATTCCACTCTACACAGAGACATGTCAAGCAGAGCTCATCTATGACCATACCATTTTCGCTGTGCTTTTGTTTTCCAAAATCTGAGAACCCCCCTCTTCATATTTGGATTTTTCTTTTTTCTGGTCATGATCTGAACCAGTGAAGATCTGGATAGGGTACCACTGGAGCTGGAGCTCACCACAACTTTCAAAGTCAGCTATGCTAATCTGAGCAATGCCCTGTAAAGATGCAGAAATAAAATATGTCAATGATGATGATGATGATGATGATATGATGACGATAATACACAAATTCCACTTTGAAATTTTAAAAGTATTAACCCTACCTTAGCATAGCGAGTCAAAGCTACGGGAGGCCCACTGAATCAAACTGAACTTACAGAAGAGTTGACTCCTCAAATCATACACTGATTCAGCAGACATAACTACAGTTTTGACTTCTTATGCCAAGTCACATGATTTCAGCCACTGAATAAGAGAGCATTTGCTGAAACCCAAAGGAGGGTTTCACACACTGGTTATATTGCACCTGTTTCCCCAGTACTTCTTTTGAAGACAATGTTCTAATTCAAGTCCCCAAGGCAAGCCATGCTATTTTTTTTAAAATTGATCCTAATTACCAAGGTTGTAATATTAGTTACGATAATTAGTTGAAATAGTATTGTGAAGAAAAACTACCACCAGCACATGTGCTTTCTCCAGCTTTTCTCTCTGGACTACTTCCTCACTGAAAAACTCCCTGGAGTTCAAAACTGCAGTGTTCAGAGAGTACCTAAGAACTTGGGGACGTATTCTACAAATGCGTGTATGAACATTAAGAAACCTACTGGGTCTGCACATATCCTTTTTCATACCTTTTCTAGTATGTTTTTAGAGAGAACAAGAGAGAGAGAGAGAGAGAGAGAGAGAGAGAGATGCAATGTCTAAAGATTAAGACTGGAAAAAAAGAATGAACTGTAAAAGGTATGGGGGTTATATCAAAAAAATATGAAAAAATATGCTTTCAAGCATTTATATATTTTCTTGTTATACACCATCAAGAATTATGGTAACTTGCACAAGGCTTTTGAAAACAGATTTCCTAAGACTCTATCCATTACACCACACTATTAGATCACTTCTAGTTAAAGCTATATTTCAGGCTTTCTGGGATCTATTAAAAGGCCATAAAATATGTTCAGTTCTTTCTCTTACCTTTGAGTTACCTAACACTTCTTCATTACATAAAAATAAACACATATATATTTTAAAAGAACTTCATTGTGTATACAACAAATACATTACCTTTCAATCACAGCTTACCATAAAGGCTACAGGATAATAATAATTAAAACAATGCATTAGATTATTGTTACTTGTGATAATAACTACTGTGAACATTAAGCCAAATAGCTAAAACTAGAATATTAGTAGCAAGGAACATAATAACAAAACCTACAGTAACCTATAGACAAGAAAACAGCCTGCCTATGAGACACTCATCAAGAGAGAGAGAAAAAATCAGGAATGAAAGACACACCATTATGCAATGTCTTTCCTTTCAGCTATGAAAGTGTATTTATCAGTATCATCTGGTTTACAATAGGGAAAATACATAATAAGGATCATATCCTTGACAGAAAAATTCATGCAAGCTCTACCAGCTAAATTTTCAAGTTTGTCAACCTGTTTTTGATTCGGTGTTCTTTAGTTTGCCTCCAAGGGAAAGTAGATGTTTCTAGAGTTAATCTTGCATGATGTCTTCATTAACATTGGGCCCTACCCTTTCCTGATCTCTGAGGGTGCCTCCGTGTGTTCAACAGTGCCTTGCTGTTGGCCCAACAGTGGACATTTCCCATAAAATGTGGAGGTTACAGTGAGGAAATATTAATCTGCAGTAGTTCGAAGAGATGGCAAAGCCTCTGACTGGCTGCTAACTGCACTCGTCTCGATGTGTGAGGATATTAACATATAAAGGTGCCCTAGAAGTATTGTATGGCATTTTCTCTCAGTACATCGGTGTATTGCGGGAATTCCCGCCTTGTTTGCAACATCTCCAGATTGAAACCCTGGAGGGATGGTCGATGGAGCCCATGCAAAGTGGCCGCTTAGATCTTGCACAGCTCTAATAATTTTGATCTTGAGAAGAGCATTATTACATCTCTGGAGGTGGCTTGAAATTTGGTGATGCGCTCCAGCTTCTTGGCCCTTGGAGGCATGTTGCTGACGGCTTTCCCCCAGTGGCAGCGGCAGCCTCGGTTCCCTCCTCCTCCTCCTCCTCCTCCTCTTCTTGCGAGGCCTTGGCCGTCAGATGAGGCATGATGGCGGGGGACCTGCTGCTGTTGCTGCCACCGCCACAGCCCCCGCTCGGCTCAGGGCTTCTTTTATTCCATGGCTGCTTCCCTCTACCAGTTCCTCCAGCATTGGTGGCAGCGGCCCAGGAAGTTCCAGTCGCACCCAGAGCCGGATGATTAGATGGCGGCCATGTGGGAACAGTAACCGCCGGTGCTTGGGAAGGGCTCGGCAGCGGCAGGAGGAGGAGGAGGGGGAGGAGGCAGGAAAGGAAGCGGGGTGGCCGCGAGGGCAAGTGCCATGCCTTAGAGGGGAAAGAGGATGGAAGGGAGGGTGGTGCAGGGTGAGGAAT
The DNA here is from genome assembly GCA_037367245.1 of Phrynocephalus guinanensis. Lineage (NCBI taxonomy): Eukaryota > Metazoa > Chordata > Lepidosauria > Squamata > Agamidae > Phrynocephalus > Phrynocephalus guinanensis. The sequence goes on along the minus strand of CM074736.1, from coordinate 47,207,904 downwards.
GGCAGCAGTGGCCCTAGCAACAGAAGGAGCAAGGACAGATAGTGATGGTTTGCGTGGATGCCGCCTAAGGGGCACCTGGAGGAGGAGGAGGAGGTGCCGTCACTATCCGTCCTTGTTCCTTCTGTTGCTTGGGTGGTTACCATTGCTCCTCACCCTGTACCGCCCTCCCTTCCGTCATCCTTTCTCCTCCTCCAGGTGCAGCAGCTGCCGTCGCCTCAAGAGGAGCTCCCTGAACTGGTGATGCTGCTGTTATCAAGGCCGCCGTCGGGCCTGCTGCTTCACTACCACCATCATCACCCCCACCGGGAGCCTGCAGGGCAACCGCTGCTGGGTTCCCGCAACGGCCACCCTCGAGGCTCCCACCATAGAGACCTCCAGACGCGACCGCAGGATGTATGTGTGAAATTAGGTGCGTCTTATGGTCCGGTGCATCTTATGGAATGAAAAATAAGGCAATACTGATCTACTTTGACTAAGATGCGTGAATTTAGCAGGGGGTTGAACTCAGTGGTCTTACCGTCCCCTCCAACTCCATTATTATTTTGGGCTTTAATATGATTGATAGAAAAAAGATATTAAAATATGGAACTCTTTGTTCAATTTTTTAAGTTCTGGAAATACAAAATGCTTTAATATAGTTTAGAAAACAATGATATGTTTTAAATAGGTGAATGGGTCATAGCAGACATAATCTTTTAAATGTTCAAACCATCTTGAAAGTTAAATTTGAGGGACCTTTCAGCAGAGGTACGAGAAAAATGAAAATTATTTCTTCCGTTGCAGTTTAAGGGAACCCTTAATACCGGATCTGTACAGAAAGGCATTCCTTACCAACAGTTCTTCCTGCTGGTTCTGGCCAATGGAACAGATATAAAGCTGCAGTGATTTTAGCTTTCCAATACTTGAATGCACAGGAATCTGGAAGACTTCATTAAATATTAAGGGAGTCTGAAATTCCAACGCTCTAGAACAATATGTGGTTGATGTGCCTGAATCCAGAGATGGTAGGTAGATTCTCACATGTCTGAAAATATGAAAAAGCCGAAAAGAACATAAGTCCTGGCAATGAGTAGCAGAAAGAAAACATTGTTATAAAGTAGACCAAAACAGAACTTACATCCCTCCATCCCTAAACTATCCTACTGCATGATGATGTTGGCAAGTCTTTGTATCTGAGTCCAAATCTGAATCTTTGGTACCAAGCTCCAAGTCTGAATCCTTATTAAAACAACCTCCCCGGAAAACAAGGGAATGTGTGGGTGGGTTCCAAGTTGTGAGCCCAAATCAAGTAAGACTTGGTAAGACTTGTCCAACTTGACAGCCAGTCCTGGAACTTGAATCCCCATCCCTGATGATTAAATGATGTTAATGTGCAACACATAAAAGGGGGCTACAAATCTCTGTTCTAAATCCAACCATTAGTTCCAACTGAACCACCTGAAGCTTGCTAAAGAAACACGTATGCACTTTCTTCTGATTCAGTGGGTCTACTCTAGCTGGTACTAACAAGTTGATTTAGACTTTTGCACATTAACTGCTACATTATTTTTACAACCAATATACTCTTTTTTTTTGAAGCCACACCAGTTGGAATCCTACTACATCATGACGCTGAGGTACCTCAAGCAGCATAAATCTTAGCAGCGAATTGCCGCAAGTTAAGAAGTCAGCGTGGGCATTTGCTGTTGCATATCAAGTCAACCCATGAGCAAGAATAATGCTGAGATAGCTTGCAACATTTCACTGCTGGAGATTTACACTGGATTATGTTGGGTGGGTTAACAAAGAAAATGCCGGCAATGCTTTATTAAATCCTGAATTTTATTGTGCCGTTTGGATTGTTTAATCATACTGCGAATTGGCCTTCAGTGCTTCATATTAAGACAGACAGAAATGCACATATGGGTGTCTTCATGCCCTTTATTTCTTCTCAAGGGGTTGGTTTCTATAAAGTTTTCTAATCCTGCACAAAAAAGTGATGAAGCACGCCATATGCAAAACTAGAAACCCATGTAGAGTACGCGTACTGTATTCCATTATAGTATCTACAGAGGTGAAAAGCAGTAATAGGAGAAATACAGACATTTTGACTTACATTTTACATCCTTCTTTCACAGCAAAGCCAGAAAAATTCTTTAGCTGCAACACATGGACCAGAAGACATTCACTTCCACTGTCATGCCTGAAAAGAGAGATCCCAGAAGGATTTTTAAGACCGGTAGCCTCAAGGCAAACAGCTTAATAAACACTGCTCATATTTCAGATAAGTTTGCATTGTTAGAAGATATTTACTAAATTAAGCTATTACATTGCTCAACTGAGGTTATTGCAGTTGTATGGATCTTAAAGATTAAGAATGCATGGAAAAACCAGTTTTTGCTCAAAGTAAAAAATTACAGAACATTTGTTGAGGAAGGAGACTAGAAAGGAAGGAGGCACTTCCACCCATCTTAAGAGGGATTCTCTCTCCAAACCACCTCCACAAATTCAGAGGCCAAAGAATCCGCCTCATAACATCACACAGATATGCACCATTTTATAATGAAATGTGACTGATGCCTTTACGCAGTGGTATTCAAACTTTGGTCCTCCAGATGTTTTGGACCACAACTCTAACAGTTCTTTGTCACTGGCAATACAGGCTTGGAATTCTGGGAGTTGTGGTTCAAAACATCTGGAAGGTCGAAGTTTAGGCACAATTAATCTACGTGGATGTTTTATGATGAGGGACTTCAACATGGTTCCTCAGCAACTGATTTTCTCCATACCGCCAGCCTTCCATTTTGAAATATGTACATTTTCTAATCAAAATATATATTTATTCAATGGTTACTACTTAGCACTTTGACTCACATGATGCTATAGCTCGGAATGCCAACAAGAACAGCAAATACTTACAAAAATCCAACTTGCATTTTGGGCCCTTCACTACTGACAGCATCACTGTAAAGTGATTCTTCAGCATCTTCATTCCTACATAGTAAGGAAAACAAGGAAATTTTTAAAAGCTAGCATTAGAGTGATGCTTAACTATAAGAAATTATATGAGCTACTCAACACAAAAAACACTCTTGTCAGGCTTTTACATAGACACTGTGTTTCCATTAAAAGTCAAATTTGAATTTCAAAAATGCTATTGAACCCTATAAGATATCAATGGATATTATCCCACATTCACTGGCATATGCCTAAAATCCAGCACCTCGTATGTTGATGCTTTCTATAAATGAAATATGGGTGCATATCTCTGTGTGCTGGCTTGAGTAAATGGCACCATCACCACTTTGGATAACTGCTGGAAGAACAAATGACTTGGTAGAAGGATATTTATTACATTCCCAATCTAAACTATGCTACATGGAAATGTCTCAGGTAAGCCAAATTATTTGTCTTCCTTGTAACATTGGTTGCCACAGCCTTTGGTGGAAGTTTAGGTAGGGGTCCTTCCCACTTTGCTAAGGACTGTCCGTTGGATGTTTTGCATATAAGAAATTTCTCCGACCTACATCACTTTTTCCAGGTACGTTTGATCAATCTTAACCAATTAATGCTAAATACATTTTGTTCCTCACAGGGATCTGAAGATGAATTATGAATGAAAAGGATGTACTTATTGTAGAATTTGGTGTTGCCCCAAACAAGTTTCTTTCGGGAAACATTGTTTACAGATGTGACATTGGCTGGGTCTCAAATGTGTGTTTCTCCTGAAATAAAACCTCCATTCATAAAAAGGATGTTTCTAATTTAGCAGAATAAAACTGTGCATGAAAACTGAGACATTTTCTTCTTCAGACATTTGCACAAAATATTTAGTATTTTTTCTCTTTGAGCTCTGTATCTTGGTCAGAGCTTAAATATCTTACATGGTGAAAAGCAAGCACCAATGGTTGGGGGTTGCATGCCATTTCCCATTGCAAACAACTTGCTTGCCCTTTAATCCCGCATTTAAATTTCCAAAAATAAATCGTGCTTTGCAACTGGATACAGTCCAGTCATTAGTGCAGACCTATCAATTTAAAAAAACCCTGCATGATTGTAATTTTGTGATCTCCTTGCATTCCCAAGATACAGTCGCCAAATACTCTGTGTTTACAGTTCACCTAGTGCTTGTGCAACAGTTTGTGAAAGAGCACTAAATGAATTTGCTTCCTTTATGATACTTTGGAACAAATCCATGGTAATTTTCTTCACCCCTTTTTACGAGGAATATATTCTTAATTTCCAAATATTATATTTATTTTTTATGGAAGTATTCTCATGTGCTTTACCATCTTTATGTTTAATATTTACATTTAGAAATTGCTAGCTTCATTATGCTAAACCGCTTTTTAAAATTCAAATTCAAAATGATTCATGTATTAAACACATTAAATGATTAATGCGACAAACTCTGAAAGAGCAAGACGTAAAGCTGTTACTAAGCAAGTTAAGGTAAGAGAAAAAGGAGAAGGAAGGAAGCAAAGAAGGAAAATGGATAGACTTGTTCTCAGCCAGCAGCCAAAGTGATACACAGAACTAGATAAAAAGCCGCCCTGCTAAGCGGTATCAATTTGACTTATTCAGTAATCGATATAAATAAGACCTTTACCAATTACACTTGTTGCTTTTAAGGGGAGAAATTAAGCAGAGTTCCAACTTGCAACCCATTTATACAACCTGACCTTTTGCTTAAAGCTTCAAATACGCCACTGTCACTAGCCAGTGAATAATTGGACAGACATGCTGAGACTCGCCTGGCTCTCCTCTCCGACCTTCTAGCGCTGTCTTCACGCAGGGTCACGGCTGCAACATGGGAAACAGCAAAGGCAAGGTGAAATTCAAAGTTTTCTTACCCATTCCCTATAGTGAACCCCACCCCAAAGCCACACATCAAAACCTCCATCAGGACAAATGTAGGATGAAACTCACTATGGTTAATTATCCACTGCTGTTTTCAGAGAACTGACACTACCTGGTCTGATTCAGGGACAGTTAATACTTCTAAAGCCCACCGTTTCCAATGGAAAGTGAAGCATGCCCTTATCTTTACTCAGACTGTGCCACTCGCCTCTCATACTGTGAAACCCAATTCTTGCAGTTTGTTACAATCCGAACAGAGTCAAGAATAACTGTTGCAGACTTACAAGCTAAATATTGCTAAAGACAAGAATATACCGGGTTTCCCCGAAAATAAGACAGTGTCTTATATTAATTTTTGCTCCCAAAGATGTGCTAGGTCTTATTTTCAGGGGATGTCTTATTTTTCCATGAAGAAGAATACGGTACATATTTATTGTTATCTTATTATAGGGGAGGCCTTATTTTCAGGGGGATGCCTTATATTTCAGCAAGAGACAAAACTGTAAGTAGGTCTTATTTTTGGGGGATGTCTTATTTTTGGGGAAACAGGGTATTTATAAGGCAATATGATGACCACTTAAATGGATGTAATCAATGTAATATTCGCAAGGTGGCATTCATGCCGTACAATGTGTATGCACCTGTTGTCAGTAGAGATGGGCACGACTTGAAAAAAAATTTTTTCGAGTTGTCGTTAGTCGGGCCGGTTCCGTTTCGGCTCGTTTCCGTTTTTCGTGAAAATTTGCAAAAATTAGTCGGTTCGTTTTTTCGTTTTTTCGTTGTTGTTAGTACTGGTTTGGGGAGGGGGGTAGCGGGCTCCTGGAGGGAGCTGCAGGAGTCAGCCAGAGCCACAAGTGACGGACTGGCAGACTCTTTGCACCCGCTGTGTCTCACGTACTTGCATGTAGTGCAATGCAAGTAGATCTGGCTTAGGGTTAAGACGGCTTAGCGCAACGGCTAGGGTTAGGCTAGTTACGGGTGAGGTTACGGTGAGTATTGGGGTGCATCTGGGTGCCTCTCTGACCCACTTAGAAGGACAGTGTACTGGCGTATGGGTTAGGCTTAGGGTTCGGGTTTGGGCTACGATTAGTGGGCTGTTTATGCCCGATTGGCACATCCCAGAAGTCTCTGTGGTCAACCTGGCCAAGTGGCCATGCGATTGGTGGAAAATTTGCATGGTCTACTCCCATGGGAGAGCCCATCATTGCGAATGCGCAGGTGTCAGGAGACTTTTTTTGCAAGAAAAAACCCACTGCTGCTCCTGTAAAAATTCAAGCATTTAAAATAGCTAATTTCCGCATGTTTCTGTGGTGCTTTGGTGGGGTTTTGGGCAACAATTTCAAAAAAAATATTGCGGTCGCCATTTTGGATTCCCCCCCCCCACCGCATGGCAAATGGATGCGCCCTCCCAGCCTGGTACAGTCAGCAAAACCTGGCCATGCGATTGGTGGAATGGCTGCAAAACTTTGCATGGTCCACTCCCATGGGCGAGCCCATCATTGCAAATGTGCAGGTGTAAAAAAATAAAATAAAATAAAATAAAATAAAATCAACGGAGACTTTTTTTTGCAAGAAAAACCCACTGCTGCTACTGTAAAAATTCAAGCATTTAAAATAGCTAATTTTCACATGTTTCTGTGGTGCTTTGGTGGGGTTTTGGGCAACGATTTCAAAAAAAATATTGCGGTCAATTGGGATCCCCCGCACTGCATGGCAAATGGATGCGCCCTCCCAGCCTGGTACCAGCAGCACAGCAGTAGCAATAGCCAAGGAGAGGGGGGCGGGGAACCCCCCCCCCAAATAAAACACCCTTCTGGCCTGGTAGGTGCCCTCAGACAGGTTTCGCCTACTTTTAGGGCCGGGAATCGGGTTTTTTTTTTACTTTTAAAAACTTTTTTTCTGTGCCGCTTGGCATTGAGCGATGCAAGTAACGAGCACGACAAATCAGACCAAATTGTTCGTTCGTCGGTTCGAGCTCGAAGTCTGGGGCAGTGATTCCCGTTACCGTTTCCGTAGAGTAACGGAAACGAGTAACGGAAACGGAAACGGGAATACCGCTAAGTCGTGCCCATCTCTAGTTGTCAGTAAATAAGTAAATCAAAAAGACTACAACAATTTTTCTCCCGACAGTACTTTGTTGAATACAAATCATTATGTCCCATTAAAGCATCAATGCATTGTCATGCATACTAACAGAACACATGAAGAGTGCACTGGATTCAGAATCAATTAGTTGCTTTAAGTTTTCCTTGAAATGAGAGATTTGAGCAGTCACTAATTTTATTTTGGATATATTCCAATAAAAACGTTTAACATTAATTCGTCCCACATCAGAACAGACCTATATAATATACAGGGGAGACAGAGTCCTATGTAAGATTGCCAAATTACCTTGTTGATAAAATGCATCAAGTGATAAACAAGCAACAGGTCCAGTGGGAGCAACTGAATATAATCTGTATCATTTACCTTTCTCTCCACAGTACTCAGTAAGATTTATCCTGAAGTAGATTAAAGCTTAAATCTTGGGTGTTCCCTTTCCCACTGTACCTCAATGGGAGAAGAGCCAATTTACGCAGTCTTGGGCAGATTGCATGGTCCCAGAGAACTATCAGAAGAAAGGGTTGGTAGACCCCCTTTGAAAAAAACCCTCAGAAGGGTTGCCAAAAGTTGGAATCAATGACAGAATCACACAATTATCATATACAGAATTGCAGCCTTAATGAACCAAGGCTCCTTGCCTCCTGTGCCATAGTCAAATCATTTAAAATGGATGCAAAAAAGAGTGAAGTGCATGATCCAAGGAATCAACCCTGAAAGGAGATGGAGAGGGTTGATCAAAAGAACCATGTTCATGTTCTGTGTGTGTTCTTCCACATTCATCTGGTCACTACGGCAACAGAATGCTGGACCTGTGAGCTTTTGTTCTGACTCAGCATAGATCTCCTTATGTTCTTTATCACTTCCCTTTGCTTCCTCTTTACATTTTTATGTGCACCCCTTCTCATTACATCATTTATATATTGTTCATTACTAACAAAGAATTGTGGGGGAGCGGGGGGATTGAAGAGGAAAAATATGCTTCCCAACTATAATTTTTTCCTCAATGGTAATACAAACTAGAAGAACATGCAAAAAACAACAGGCTACTCGCTAACGGAATGTACTTGTACTATAAAACAAACATGCAATATAGACATCTTAACAACCCCAAACATGCAACCAATATTTCAGCTCACTCTTTCCTTTCATGCTTGCAGGTTAAGTAAATACCTCAGGATCTCAAAAATGCAGGTATGTATGAGATAAATGGACAAGCCTTCTACTAAAACTGCAGAAGAACACAGAGTGACAATAAAAGACATAAGAAATTCCATCCAGCAGGGAAAGGGGAAAATGGCATTATAGCAATTTAAATAGCATTACAATTATTCCAAAATATCAAATGTTTTATCTCCTTGCTGTCAGATATCTATATCTGTTATGTACATCCATATCAGATAAATAACAGGAGCTTCCTACTTGCAGCATCCGTGATCTAAGGATGCAAGGGGCTCTAGAAGCTTTTATCAGCTTTCTAGGTTTCAAATGGTTTGACAATTTTTAATAAACCCATTTTTTAATGATCTGAGCATACCGCCACACACTTAGACATTGTGATCCACAAGCTAATTAAACACAGTAACAGAAGCTGCAAGACAGAACCTTGGGGAAGTCAACAGCAAATGCTAAACAAAAACTATATGTTGTACTGAGAGTTTTCTTCAGCTGATTGTAATAAGCTTGGTAATATGCTATGCGCTCTACTTCAGGATTTTGTACGTATGGACCAGCATAGATGTCAGCATTTTTGGACTGGGGTGTGGTTGTGGAGGCTGTCTTGATAAGACCTTGCACTTCAGACGTGGGTATTATACCACGGACTAACACTGCAGCAAACTAAAACCACTGTAACAGTTACACACATGGAAGCCTAACTGAAACCGGTGAAGCACACATTCAGTCCTTTCAACATGCACACGATAACAGAACACAAGACAAAAACAAGAGATTACATACAATCACACATACGCAGCTTTACAGGCAGAAGGAAAAAAACCCACCACAGTAAGAAAGTCTAGTTTCACTTACAGGATAGTTTTCTGTTGTGCCACATGAGAAATAAAACACAAGAACAATTTAAATAAACAATGAAATAGATACATCAAAATCTCATATTTATTTCCTAAAAAGCAAGTGTTTTAAAATGATCTGAAGCGTCACAATTCAAAAGAATATCCTGTAACAGGGATTGGGGGTGGGAGGGTGGGTTTAAATCCAATGCTAATTTGCAGCACCTATCACTCACCTCAACCCCCATGGAAATAAACAGAGCTTTGCAAAACAGAACATGACACACAGGCTTCACTGATTCCTAAAGGACAAGCGTACTGAAAAGCAAATGCTAATTATGACTTCGAGGCTAGCATCCTAAGACCCCCCACCTAAGTTTTCAACCTCAAGTTGCTTAGTTTTTGTCAACTCAACCTCCCCCCCCCACAATATTTCTTAATCACGCCAATAAAAACTTTCTTCTTCAGAGGAAGACTCCAGTAGGTTAAGATATTCACTGACCAAAATCCTGTCGCACAGCTCCAAGTACACAATGGGAACCATGCATACAAGTCTAGTGCATCCTGGAATGGCCAAAGGAAAGGCTAAAACATTTGGGGCTCTTTAGTCTGGAAAAAAGGTGCCTGAGGGGGGATATGATTGAGATGTACAAAAGAATGCAGGGCATGAGTAAAGTGGATAGAGGGACACTCTTCTCCCTCTCACAAAAAACCAGAACTAGGGGATTTTCACTCAAATTGAGGGCTGGGAGAGTAAGAACAGACAAAAGATAATATTTTTTTACCCAGCGTGTTGTTAGTCTGTGGAACTCCCTGCCACATCATGTGGTGACAGCATCTGGCCTGGATGCCTTCAAAAGGGGATTGGACAGATTCCTGGAGAAAAAGTCCATCACAGGTTACAAACCATGACGGAGATGTGTAATCTCCAGGTTTAAAACCGGGGTATATCAAGGGCCAGATGCAGGGAAGTGGTATCAGGAGACAGATATCTAGTCTCATGCACTCCCAGATACATCTGGTGGGGCCACTGTGAGATACAGGAAGCTGGACTAGATGGGCCTTTGACCTGATCCAGCATGGCTTTTATTATGTTCTTATGTTCTTAAGCCTTTAAGCAGCTGCAATTTGACACTATTCCTCTTGCATACACAGAGCTGCCCAATAGGATTTCAGCCACAATCCAGTATATTTAACACAACACAGAACTGACTTACTATAGTGAGTAGAGATACCAGAAATGTTCAAACCAAATGCATCTTTCTGGGCAACCATGACAGTCTCCTCACATAGGTTGCACTGCTTTACCAAATGGCTTATCTGACATGGATTAAGTAAACCCAGTGTGAAATCCTCCCTCGGCCATGAAATTCACTGGATGACCTGGGCTGGTTATTATATCTCAACTCAGCCTATCAGGGAGTTGTTAGAACAAAAATCAGGAGGAGAACCATATACCTCCACAACCATCATGAAGATAGAGCAAAATATCATAATTTATTATCCTGATGAAAGGACAAGTCTCAAACCCAAAGTGTTTGTTAACATTATCCAAGTCCTACAGGATGAGGGTTACATGGCAAGATGCCCAGTATATGGGCTGTCTGCATAAAGTAGGAATAATTCTTATTAATCAAACAGACCATGCAGCTATCGATTGAATTATTATATAAAATGTGGCTGTTTTGGATCACTCCACCATTAGGTGGCACCCATTTCACAGTCTGCGTCTTGATTTTAAAAAAGCTGCCCTTCATTCATCATCGTTGTAGCCTTTAAACATTAAACTGGCCACATGGGAGATGCCAAGAGCCAGGGTAAGGTCTAAATAACCAAACCATGAGGGGCAGATCTAATCCTAGGTGTTCACGTGCTGAATATGCTAGCTGGCACAGATGAAATGGCAAACATATGCAAGATCAGCCCCCAGATGTACCACTTTTAAGATACAGTATATCATGCAAAACCAAAACCAAAATAAAAAAGTTGAAACACTGTGGCACCTTAAAGAGTAATTGTTATATATTCATGTAAACTTTTTTTTCTTACATTATTTACCATGTAGGAGCCACTCACTGAAAAACAGCTATCACATAGCTTGGATACCACTCAAGACAGACACATGCATATTTCAGGTTCGGGTGTGGAATTTTGTCTTTTTACTAGAATCCCACACTGCAAAAGCCTATCTTGGTCGGAGAGTCTTCAAACTAGGAACGAATAAAACTTAGCACAGGAGTTTGTTTTAGGGATCAGAACTAAACTTGCAACCCGGTATCACAAAAAATGTGCTTCTGATTTTCATCATGTGGGTTTCTTCCTTTATTTAGAAGGAAGTTTTATATGGTAGGAAGGAAAACCATTCTGTTGCTGCAACTGCTGATGTATAACTGAGGGTCAGAAACAGGTTGTTGACCCACCGCATACAACCCAGAAATCTTAACAGTAGCCCCTCATTTACCTTCTACCCCTCTCTGATATAAAAGACCCAGGACCACTTTTAAATGAGTGATCTACTGTAGAAAATATAGCAACACACACACAAAAGGAGAATATGTTATAAAACATTATAAGAAGAATGCCATATTCTTGTTCTGAACATACAATACAACAAGAAGCCCACGCAGAATAAGCAGGGACAGAAAAGCAAAAAAAGCAAAAAAGGAAGTAACTGGGCCAGAACACAGGGGAACGGGGTAGGTAAAACATATTTTCATTTACATAGAATGAAGTCAACAGCCTAGATGACCGATTACAAATCCATTCAACGTTAGACAAATCAATTCTTGATTTTGATCACTAATAAATCAAGTGGATTTGAACAGAGGGGTCAACTCCAATCCATGTAAAATATAAATGTTAAAGATGGGGAAAATACTTTTAAAAAAAGCAACACACATGGCTAAAAATGGCTAGCACTGGAGCACTGAAATGAGGAAAATGGAATGTATTGTTTATAAAAGGGATAAAATTAAGGGCAATTAATAAAGTAGATAGCTGCCAAGTACATAGGATTAAAGATGCGCTGGAGAACTCTACAGAAATAAACAAGTTATGTATGCATAAATGGAAAACTAATACCGTACTAGAGGTAACAGGAGCAATAAACTGAACAACAGATTGATCTAAGGGCAGCCATCCTAAAACTGTATGCTTGGGAGGTCAAGAAAGATGCTATGGATTCTTGTGGGGAAATTATGTAATCTGTATTTCTATGCACCCAGTATTATTATGCACATTTGTATTCATTTCTAAATATAATACAAGTATTGATGACACGATATGGCAGAACTGCCATAAGAACTACAATTAGTGCAATTAGAAGCCAAGTTACATGCAGAAAAAAAAATTAAAGGAATACAGTTAGTATTACAGAGTACAGCAATGAACCTAAGAAGAATTACACTTTGGAATGTTTAATAACATCAGAAGCAAGAGAAGGAAAGAAGCCCAAAACTAAAGAAAGCTGCAATTAATGGGACATAAATGAATGACAATTAATTTGCTAAATTTCCAGTGGTACTTAAGCACAGATGATATGTTCAACTACTCATTCTATGGGAAAAGAGCAAAACTCAATTATATGTATTCCCATATGTGTTTAAAATAAGTTAAAAAAACATGAACTAAAGCACTACAAAACTAAGGGATAGGACACAACATTCTTTCACAGACCGGAAGAAAAAACAGGATGGGGATCTTTCCAGGATGCTTGAAACACAGCACCATGCATCATGACAAACACACTTGTGGTCTTCTCTTCAAGCACCCAAAGCAGACAGACCAAAGTACTGCTTATTTTCAAATGTGTAACCACACGCTAAGGAGTAATTGCCGTTGCCTTGTCTTCTTACTGGCCATTTGCCTTCCTTCAAATTTAGAATTGTATGCCCATGTTAATTCAGCAGGTAGTCAGCAGGTAGTTGAAGTTTTTCTCAGCCAAAGAGAAAAGCACACAGATATTACATTAAAAATGAAACTAAAAAGCTTTTTTTGGAGTTATGCTCCAAAAGCACTGTAAAAACAAACACATATGAAGCTTTCCATGACCGATCCATGCAATTCAGCTAGTTTTGTTGATTCTTGCCTCCATAGCTATTTAAAACATGAACTACTCATGAGACAAGCATATCAGGCATTTTGTTGTGTTTTCAAGATTCCACAAGACAAAAAAAATGTGGCTAAAAATTAACTTGCCTCCAGAGCTTGGAATGTTTGTCAGCCCCATTTCGCGCAATCCTTCGCTGCTTGTGGAATATTCCAGAGCTTTAGCAGACACGGTTCCCTGTGCTTTATCTTCACCCAAGCTAGAGACCTGAGCTCGGAGTACTTCTAAGGCACCGGTGCCCATCACATCTTCATAGCCCTCTGATCTTTGGGCCAAAGGAGAATCCCGAGAAGCAGGCAGGAAAGGAGTATCCAAGGGTGAACTTGGAGGAGACAATGAGGACAAAGATGACCGTGATGACAGGGACGCCAAAGACAAGGGAGTATCCAAAGATCTCCTTTGCTTACTGCTATTAGAAGGTCCAACAGATTCATGGAACTGTACATCTTTGCTATGAGCATCGACAGGAGCTGGATCATAGCGCACATGCTGCCCGTACTCCGCAGCACCTTCTGGTTTTTCATATTGAGGAACACCATAGATGTCTGTGAAACTGACCGAACTCAGGGAGCCCCGACTGGATGCCAATGATCCACGGCTGGAGGCCAGCGACCCCCGACTGCTGCCAGAGGATACTGTCAAGGTGCTGGCAGATAGGCTAGAATATAAACATAGGTATCTCCATTAATTATGCATTCAGAAAAGTCAAGTTTTAGAAATGGAATTACCAGTAAATTTCATAAGTAAAGCAACCACCAAGCTCAACTACAAAAGATAGGCTAGGTAAGGGAGAAAACCTATTTTCTCATTATGCATGAATCAGGAAAGCCTCATTATCCAAAGGGGAGCTCTTCCGTGACCAACAGTGACGTCATCACCCTTAAGACGGAGAAGACAGAGGTTCTGTTCTTCGGGGCATCCTCGTCTGGGTACAATGGCCCTCTCCCTAGACTGGGGGGGGGGTCCCTCCAGCCTACGGACAGGGCCAGGAATCTGGGTGTGGTCCTGGATTCAGCCCTCTCCCTGGAAGCCCAGGTGATGGTGGTCTCCAGGGCCGCTTTTTTCCACCTCTGCAGGATCGCCCAGATCCGACCGTACCTCAATGAGTCCTCCCTGAGGACAGTTGTGCAGGCCCTCGTGATTTCGAGGACCGACTATTGCAATGCCCTCTACGTGGGGTTGCCCTTGACCCTTGTCCGGAGGCTCCAACGGGTGCAAAATGCGGCGGCAAGACTGGTGGTGGGTGCTCGTAGATTTGAGCACATCACCCCAGTTCTGGTCCGCCTGCATTGGTTGCCCATTGTCCTCCAGATAAGGTTCAAGGCCTTGGTTTTGATTTTCAAAGCCCTCCACAGCTTTGGACCAGAGTACCTGTCGGAGCGTATCTCCCAGAGATCAACTGGGAACGGGCCCATGAGAATGGCACAGGCGCGCTCACTAGGGTGGCCACACCCAGGGAGGTGCGGAAATCGCTCACGCGTAACCGTGCCTTCTCTGTGGTGGGCCCCACGTTGTGGAATCATCTCCCCAGTGAGCTGCGCCTAGCACAGTCCCTGCCCGCCTTTAAAAAGGCCTTGAAAACATACCTTTTTAAGGAGGCATTTGGTGACCTTTTCACTTAAGTATTCCCCCCCCCTTGCCACCCGTGTTAGCTCTTCTGAGGGTACTGTCCCTCCCTATTTTAATTGCAATCTGCTTTTGTTTTCTCGTTTCTTTTGTAGTTTTGTTTTATTGTTAGCCGCCCAGAGTTCCGTTTCAGAAGATGGGCGGGATATAAGTGTAACAAATGAATAAATAATAAATAATAAGCAGACATAATTGTCAGAACAAGATTTTGGACATGGTTTGAGCTTCGACATCAAAACAGGAAAGCAACTTATGACCAAACCACAGTTTGCAACCCTGCATGCAGCGCTAAGCACAAACCACTGCTTCTTAATTTAGCCACCATTGAAAAGTAGTTTGCCCAAATGGAGGGCAATGGAAGATAGCTCAGGAGGACAGCACACACTCCTCTGACACCTATTTGGGGTGACATGTTGATGAACATCCAGTCTTTCTCAGAGCTTTGCTCATACCTCCATCGCCAAAATCCTGTGAAACAGATCTGCCTATGCAATAAGGAAGCAAAATTATCATTAGTGGCAGACTGCTGCTCATTAGACTTCCCTTTCTGATTGATCTCATGCTGTGTAATTTGCATTCAGCCATTCCCATTCCCACACAATGGCAAAAATATCATTGGAATAGTTTAGCACCACAAAAGGCAGGGATATAATTCATTTTTTGTTTAATATTTTATTTGTTTATGTAATTCGTTAATTTCTAGGAAGCCACCGGGGGCTGCTTTAAGAGAGTTTTTAATCTCTTAGAGGCACAATCACCCTGATTTTAAGCCACAGAACTACAAAAGAACATCTTCATCAGATACAACTAGCAGATACAACTAGCACTAGAATTTTAGCCCCTAAAATGTGTTGTCTACAGGGGATTAAGATGGATATAAATGTCCTTCTCTATAGTGGGAAGGATCTCCCACTAAGGATATACATTCTTACCAAGAGCGCCTACTAATCCCACAGAAATCTACTACTGTTCAAGAACAGGACATTCCAGGGTAGAAAAAGATGACTTTTGATCTCCTGGAGTCAAGTTCTTTCCTACCAGAAAAAGCCTGATGATTAGTCTCCTTGCATATAGAAGTGCAGAGCAGACACAGACATTTTTCATCCCGCTAAAAGTAACAAAGAAAGCTAAAGAAGACTTCCTTTGCAAAAAGGCAAGATTCTACAGCTTGACTCATGCATTGTGAACCCCTGCCAGTGCAAATAAGCAGACCTTAAGGAGTGGACTCCTAGGGTTGTTCTGCCCAAAGTACTAACCTTTTCAATTGGGAGTACAAATAGGAAGTTAAACGAGTTGCTTCTTCCAACTGCATGAATAAACAATTTTTCTTCTCTTGCAACAGTATCCTATAATAGAGCAATAATAGAGCAATATCAACTTTTTACTACGTAAAGAAACAATCACTACACAAAATCCTTGCCAGCATTTCCAACGTCTTACTATTTTCTGAACGTTCCCACAAATGTGCACACCAATAGCACTGACACACATCAAACACACACTGTATTATTAATTGAGAAGCACAGGTGGGCAGGTAAAGTTATAAGAAGCTTGACATGTAAGATTGGCCTGAACAGCTTAGTTAATCTTGTGGAAACAGGAAACAATTGGAACCATAACAGGATAAGGAAAAATCTACAGTTATACTATTGGCAGACTTCTATCACAATCTTAACTAATACCAGGATACAAGGGGCATCCTTGAATCTCTCTCTCTCCCCCCCCACCAAATATCCCGCCTTTTCCCATATCTTAGGCCTCAGAATAACATAGGCTTATGAGGCAAGTAATGATTATGCCTTGGCTTCATTTGGGCTTCCAAGACAAATGTGAAGGCAGCAAATGCTACTGATGAAAAAAAGAGTGTATTATTAGATGGTTTTGTGGTCTAATCCAATTTAGCTTTTCAAAACAGCTACAGTAGACTTAATAAACAAGCAAAATTGCAACTGGCATTACTCCCATAGCTAAGGCTGGATCTATATCAGACTGTTATTTATGTCAGTTTGCAGAGACTTCAGAACATGCGTCTTGATATATAGAAGCGAAATAGAATTCAGCTACGTGATTTAACGTGAACGTTGTAGTACTCACTACTGTGACAATGTAGCCCCCAAAACAGCAAGGTCTATAGCTGAATAGTATCTAGAATTCTGTCTGTTGTGCCGTTACAGTCGTGACCGACTCTTCGTGACCCCATGTCCATGGAGTTTTCTGGGCAGGAATACTGGAGTGGCTTGCCAGTTCCTACTCCAGGCGCCTACAGCACCTGGTATTCCCTGGTGGTCTCCCATCCAAGTACTAACCAGGGTCGACCCTGCTTAGCTTCCAAGATCAAGTGAGATTGGATGTGCTTAAGGCACCTAGGCAACTAGCATCTAGAATATAAAGCCCAATTCTCAAACCTTTCGGCAGCACCGTGAGAGGAAGTGGCCCGAGCCTGCTGGATCTCATTCTCCAAGCGCCGTTTTTCTTCCTCCAAGCGTTCAATGTCTTCTGGGGGCCGCCGCTGTTGGCTTATGAACTGCAGCTCTTGTAAGAGAGCTTCTTTTTCTTTGATGAGCTGAAGATGGTCCCTATCAGCTTCCACCATTCCTGGCCAAGCTTCGTGATTCTGTAGAGCCAACTGTTGCTGTATACTCAAAACTCTTAGGAACACATTAAAAAGGGGGATATATTAATAAAAGAGAAA
Source organism: Phrynocephalus guinanensis (assembly GCA_037367245.1). NCBI lineage: Eukaryota > Metazoa > Chordata > Lepidosauria > Squamata > Agamidae > Phrynocephalus > Phrynocephalus guinanensis. Next base: position 47,190,527 of record CM074736.1, on the reverse strand, counting down.
AGAGAAAACTCTTCAAGGAAAAAAACATTTGCCATGAATGTCCTCAAATGTGTTTGCAATGAACACCGATGTCAAGACCTATTATTTGTAACAGGCTGTTTGTCTTTTAGCATTGTTGTGGTTCAACAACAAAACAATTTTGAAAAAATTAACAAGATTTCAACAGGAAAATATGTAAATGAAAATATCAGAAGGTTATTTTGCATACTTCACCCAGAAAAATATTTCCCAGTTGTTCCCTTAAAAAACCTTGCACTAGGCGCTCTAAGGAATGCTCATGTTTTGTTTCACTACTGCAATTATTACTAGTAGCATATAAAAAGCTACCTTTTTCAACCAAGTCTAAACTTTTAAAAAAGAGACAAAAAGAAAAAGAAGTCAGAAGTTGGATCTCAAGACCAACTCAATGAAAGATTGTTGTCAAGTTAGAACTGAAAGCAACCCTGCTAGAACTTTCAAAGTGAGAAGTGAGAAATTTAAGTAGCTCTCTCTCTCTCTCTCTCTCTCTCTCTCTCTCTCTCTCTCTCTCTCTCTCTCACACACACACACACACACACACACACACACACACACACACACACACACACACAGTCATTCTGCAGTAGAGAATCTAGAAAGGGCTTCCCTGAAGAGTGGAAAAACATTGTGTGCATCCCCGGGACAGTGGCATGCAGCTGGCCAATCCTCCACTTCCTGTAGTGTTGCACTGAAAATTTGATCATTATCCAACAAATATGTTAAGGAAAGATGCACCATTGTGAGTTTCTATGACTTGAGTAGGGATTGAAACTCAGATCTTCTGAGTTGTAGTCTATCGCTCTACCCACTACACCACATAGACTACAATTAAACATGGTGAAGAACTATTTGAATGAATAGCTACTTTATAAATAAGTAAGTATTCATTACATGTTTAAAACCCCCACAAAATAAACACAGTGTTGAACATGAAAACAGGCACTGGCAAAATAGTTTATAATTTAATACAGAAAATAACATTGTTTCTTGTTTATTAAAAGGCCATGTATAAGATTTCAGATTCCTTCAACTTAATTACAACAAAGTATGACAAACAAATACTATATGGATTCTCAGTAGGGTCTATAATGAAAGAGCAGACAGTCACATTCATATTTTGTGAAAGACTTTGCTTGACAGCAGTGGCGATACATATATTTTGCTCTCTCACCAGTCTAGCTAAACAAGGCCTTGACTCAAGGCCTTTAAATGTACTGTACCATTTTAATTTTGTCAGTGTAGATTTGAGCCAAATACAGCACATTCCTACACCCACACTGTACAACTGGATTAGATTTTTCATGAGCAAAGTGAGGTTGAGCACAGAAATATTTTGTGGAGACAAAAGCCCTACAGAAATGCCAGCAAGCTGAAGGGAAGGAATGCATGATAAATGAAGAATGTGACCACAGAGATAACTGAAAGAAGCAAATGTGTTCTGAGCTCTTTAAATTTTAAAGATATTACTACTGCTACATATTCAGTGCAGAAAACACTAGATTTACAGAAGAACCCGGAGCAAAAACAATACATTGACAAGGGGTCCCCTGTTTCTGTAACGATGGCCCTATCTTGTTCTGTGTCAAATCAAATCACAAAAGGTGCAATACTTTTTGGGGTTCAAGTTTCCTGATGATCAAATATTTTTCTGCCAACTTTTGAAGCTCAAATGCTACCTTAATCTGTTTCTTAAATGCCATGTGTCGTGAGCGTCACATAGGCCCCCAATTTAAAAATCAATAGTGCAACCACTCACCACACACATACAAGCTTATAGGGACCTGGCAGCAACAAGGCAATGGTCAGAAATCTATTGAGATTTGTGCAAATTTGCATAACTTGTTGCAGCTAACTGGCAAAGTGCCAGGGTTCATTTCGGTTCTGCAACCAGCCACTAAAACAGGTACAAGTAGAGATGGGCACGACTTAGCGGTATTCCCGTTTCCGTTTCCGTTACTCGGTTCCGTTACTCTACGGAAACGGTAACGGGAATTACTCCCCCAGACTTCGAGCTCGAACCGACGAACGAACAATTTTGGTCTGATTTGTCGTGCTCGTTCCTTGCATCGCGAGATCGCGCGATGCCACACGCGGCACAGAAAAAAAGTTTTTAAAAGTTAAAAAAACCCGGTTCCCGGCCAAAAAGCAGGCGGGAAAATGCCTGCCGTGCCTCAGGGCACCTACCAGAGGGGTTGTTTCTGGAGGTCCCCGGCCTCCCCCCTCATCCCCCGTCCTGGGCTGCTCTGGTGGGACTCGCCGCAGGCTCGCAGCCAGCAAAAAGCCCAGTCTCGCCGCCGGCCGCCGCAATTAAAGCGCAAGCAAGCGGCATGGACGGCACAGGAAAAAACTTTTAAAACTCTCCCCCCACCCATTCCCGGGCCAAAAAAGCAGGCGGAAAAATGCCTGCTTGACTAAGGGCGCAGGGCACCTACCGGAGGGGTGGTTTCTGGAGGGGGGGTCCCGCCTCCCCCCCGTCCTGGGCAGCCAGACTCGCGAGTCGCCATCGCCATGCCATGCGGTGCGGGCGGGGGATCCAAAATGGGGCGGCAAACGCAATATTGTTTTTGAAATCGTGGTCCAAAAAACACACAAGCACAACAGAAACACGCGAAAATTTATAAACTGCCAGATTTTTCACAGTAGCAGTGGGTTTTTTCTTGCAACAAAATGTCTCTCCTCTCCTCCTCTGTCCTCCATTGATTTTATTTTATTTTATTTTATTTACACCTGCGCAATGATGGGCTGGCCGAGTGGCCAGCCATGTGGGAGTGGACAACCATGCAAATTTTTGGAGCCTTCCCACCAGTCGCATGGCCACTTGGCCATGGAGACTTCTGGGATGTGCCAAAAAATAAAACCTGCCCTTTAACCCTAACCCTTGACTCCGTACCCATACGTCACAGACTGTCTTCTTAGTGGGTCAGAGAGGCACCCAGAGGTGCAACCCACTAGCCCACCGTAACCTTACCCGTCACTAGCCTAACCCTAGCTCTTGCACCAAGCCACCTTAAAGCCAGATCTACTTGCTTGCATTGCACTACACGCAGCAAGTACAATTCCCTTCTGTGTGAGACATGGTGGTGCGGGAGCCTTGTGAAGGGCGGGTATGACCCTATCACTCTCACACTGGTCTCACGTCTGCACATTATGTTATGTTATGCAATATCCATATGGCTATTGCATAGCATTTTGCAGCAGCAGCAGCAGGTGAGGAAGGGAGACCCCCTTTCCCTTTATAGCGGGCCAGAGGAGGCACCCACCCCACAGAGGTGCCTCCAGGAGCCCGCTCCCCCCCCAAAAAAACCAGTACTAACGACAACGAAAAAAACGAACCGACTAATTTTTGCGAATTTTCGCGAAAACCGGAAACGACCCGAAATGGGACTGGCCCGACTAACAACAACTCGAAAAAAATTTTTTTTCAAGTCGTGCCCATCTCTAGGTACAAGGCCAAGACGATCCCTGGCATCTCATTAAACTAGCCATAGCAAGTTATATAAAACTTACATGAACAAGAGGATTCTAGCCAATGTATGCTTTTTCTCACGTCAAATTAAAACCAAACCTGGACAGTAATCAGTGATATGTAAATAATGTTTCTGGTTGCCAGGTAAGGCATCTGCGGCAAAATCATCACTGACATGTAGGGTAGGAATCAAGTATAAATTAGTTGTGGTTGGCCAACATTAAAGTCTGCTTACCTTTTCTTGGCCTCTTCATACTGCCAACTCAATTTTATTTTGTCAGTATGCCTGGTTTGATCATCATATCCAAACTTTTGTAAGAAAAGATAAATAAATAAAAATCAGATCTACATTAGAAAAAGAGTAACAGTGTATAACAGTGTGTAAAGAGTAACTTTTAGGAGATCTGATCTAATCTAAAACTGGCCTGGGACAATTAGAACCTTCGCTCAAGATACAGAAAGGATAAAGACACTCTTCTACCTTTCTGAATCCAAAAGTTATATAGTGCAACAGGAAAAGAAAACCAAATGTAGCACAGATTTATTCTGTGAAGGAAACCAGAGCCTTGGGTTTGTAAAACCTCAGCAATCGTTTCAGAGGACACCAAGTCAGATGACACTTAACAACAATATATATAATAATACCCAATCAAGGATTTTGAACTTATGACAAAAATGGAAACAAATTAACATGAATAAAGCTGAAATTAATTAAACATCCTTTGTTGCACCATGATTTTTTTTTAAAAAGTTTAGAACTGTGCTGTATAAATCTGTGATAATTCATATTTGTTGCAAAATTCCCTTTTTATTAATCCCAGGAGATTAATGATAAAGTAGCCCAACAATGAAATAAATATCTTACAGTAACACAATATTTTAACTTTTTATTTTCTTCTCCCTTTTCCCATTTTTAATTCTGCCAATATGCTGAGACAGACTAGCACAACTACATACAGTGGTACCTCTGATAACGAATTTAATTTGTTCTGCAAGGCAATTCGTTATCTGAAAAAATTGTTATCCAAAACGCAGTTTCCCATTGAAATGCATGGGAAGCCGATTAATCCATTCCAGGGGTATGAAAAAAGGCAAAAAAGCTGGGGGGGGTGTCCAGACCTCTTTATAAAGAGCACCTTAAAGGCTTGCAGTGCTGGAACACACCCCAGAACACCACTACCCTGCAGCACAATGCAAACATGGACAAAAAAAAATGCAGCAAAGGCCAACCTAGCCTATTCCCACCCAAAGTGTAATGCAAAGCAGTTTAAACCTCAGCTCCCTACCTTTCCAAGTTAAAAAGGTCCAAATGCCTCAGCAAAAAAATGTCCCAAATGGCTCCAAAACACCATGGAAAAAATGCTCTAACTCCTCCCACCCCTCCACAAACTACAGGGGGTGAAATTCTTCCTGGGTACTTTTTTGCAAGGCATGATAAAAAAATTTGTTATCCGAGGCAGCCCATAAAGAACATTCGTTATCCGAGGCAGCCCTATACCTGGAAATTCCCATTTGCTATCCGAATTATTTGTTATCAGAGGCATTCGTTATCGGAGGTATTACAGTATTTGGAAGGGAATTAAGAATAAAGGAACAATGTTTTCCCACTTATTATCTAAACTTAGTTTGACAAGAAATCCTCAAAAATAATTATGTGCCACCAAGTCAATATTGCTATATCACAAACCTTTTCAGTGTGTTATAGGAAGAGAATACACAGAAGTGGTTTACCATTTCCTTTTTCTGAGAGCATATCTTAGGATATGATGCAATTCTTCAAAAACTCTCCGGTTTATGAATGTGGGATGCTATGGTTCTGTACTCATGATTCAAAAAGACAGGAAATGTCCCAATATTGCTGCAGGTCATTGTGCCCACACTGTCAGCAGGCTAGCAAAAAGCAGTCTGGATGTTAACAATACCAATGGCAGCAATCAAGAGGGTCTTCAGGGTCCCGTCTTGGGCTCACTACCATTCATAAAATGATACCATGCAAGGAAATATCCTGGAAGCTGATTCCTTTTTTTAAAATCAGCTAACCACGTCTCACCCAAATACAAAGGAATTGTCAGAGCTGTTCTTCATCAAGTGTGAATGGTAGCAGAAGAAAATTACTTAGAAACCATCTTCACTGGTACCATTGGAGTTGGTAACATGCAGGGTGCCCGTTGAAGCTTGGCATGCTTTTACTACTACTGACAACCCAGGTACAATACTGTGCAGCACTATCAGGCCATTCATACCCCACATTCATGAACATTTTACTGATCTGGAGAGTGGCCTTTGCTGCCCGATGGTGCGTATATAAATCTTATAAATAAATAAATAAATAAATAAATAAATAAATAAATAAATAAATATCAGAGAGGTTAAAATCACCATTCTGTGTCTGTGAACTGAACAGATAAGAACACTATGATTTGGGTAAAAGTATGCATCCCTAAACCATTTCACAGTGGTATCCCTACCCTCCATGGAAAAACAGGTTACACAATGATATCTCTACTGCAACTACTGTGGTGTGAAGAGGGGAACATTGTAGTTAAAAGCACATAAGATTTTCAAGTTTTAAAAAAGATAGTCAAACTCCTTGACAAATTAATACAGAACTGAGGAACTATATAAATTCCATTATGTGGCAATTTAATTTTTTTTAAAAAAAACCTTTTGCTTAGGTATCAACATTGAAGTCATAGTTGGTAAATAAACAAATCTCCAGGTTGCTTTCCACTATGTTTTAGATTAAGAAGAAATTCACTCAAGTTAGTTGGACTTGCAAGAAAGTCTTAATAAATTAAAAACAAGCAGACATGACTGGTATAGTTTTAAATGGAATGTTTGTAATGCATGAGCCTTTGTTATATTACCTGTATTGAGACATTTCAACACCACTGTTCTGTTAAAGAAAAGACCAAAGACTGATTATCCCTCTTATCTGTTCATATCATTATACCCACTTTTGAAGCTGCCTCTTTTTTTCATAGCAAGCATAATGCATTTGAAGACATAAATACCTCTCCAATGATGTCAGTTTGAGAACAAGCATCACAGTGTTGTTGAGGTAAACTGGAGTCATTGATTGAGCTGTAATTGTGGTGAAGGTCCTGCAAAGGTTCTTGAATACAGCAGCTATTCCTGAATCCATCTGTCAGTTTCGCTAAACTCTTTTAAAAATAAATAAATAAATAAATAAATAAATAAATAAATAAATAAACAAAAACAGAAATAAGATTATATTTTTATATTCTTAGATTATATCTACTGCTTGCAATAACAGGGGTGGTATATAAATCAAACATTTAAAAGATATTGAGGACTGTGTAGTTATTTATAAAAATAATGGACTGGATAACAGCACAAAGATTTCCCTCTACTGTATACTATAACACTGGTTAGCCTCGTGTTCCATAGTCCCACCCATGTAGTGGAAGTGAATTCATCAGCAGACATGCCCCTAAGGCTTTCTATTGTCTATTTAATTTCAGGTCTCGTTGCACATAAGACGTGTGCAAGAAGAAATCACGGTGAATTTAAAAAAAATTATTCACTCTTTGCTGCTGCCAGTGATGTCATTGACTCTCAATTCACTGGTGGGACTACGGAACTGAATACTGGCTAATATAATATAATATGATAGAATAAAACTGCTACTTGCACAGAAAACCTTTTTTTTTAAAAAAAATGGGTTATCTATATATTGAAATACAATTGTTGTAATACCTTGGCTTACAAGTGTTTTGTAAGATGCACAACAATTTCTGATCAATTTTGCCTTGATCAATGAGCAACGTCTTGCGTTATGAGCACTCGAACAGGTTACATGATCACAAGTAAGCCAGTGGTGGCTCTCTCTCTCCCCCTGCTGGATTGTAGGTGACTGTCTGGAATGTTCCATATCAGACACGCTCAAAAGCAGGGGGAGGAGAAAGGAATGGAGGTCTCCCTTGCACCAGCCAGATGCAATATTTTTATTTTTATTTAATTTGTTTTCAACATTCTTTCTTTTTTTCAAGCCAGTCCCAAGCAGAGCGGTGTACTTAAACCATGAAGCTAAGCCATATCACAGAGCAGGTGACTAAACCATGGTGTGAACGTGGACTTCTAGCCAACTTCTTTTGTGAGTTTTGGCATTTTGTGTGTAACGTATGTGGTCTATGGGGCCCCAGAACGAATCATCTGAGTTTCCATTAGTTCTTATGGGTAAATTTGCTTTGATATATGAGTGCCTTGGTTTACAAACATGTTTCCAGGACAGATTATGCTAGTAAACCAAGGTATTACTGTAAATGTAAAACATACAGTGACTCAAAAGTATGCTTAAGCCTAAACAGATTTAAAAATAATTTCAATGTTAAAATACCTCATAAGATTACACACACAAAGATATATTAACTGGCAAAACTAAAGCTAAGGAACATATAATGCTCTAAATATTTATAAAGATCATGTCACAATAACTAAGATCTTAACTTGTAACATGTGAAGGCCTGGGAAAAAACCAGAAAAAATTAAAAAATGGCTTTTTTCTGTTGTTGTTTTCCTGAAGCCCTTTTGTTGTTTTTTTCTGAAAAATTAGAAAAATTGAAAAAAGAAAAAGAAAAACAATTATGGAATATTTTATTTTAACATGATGAATAAAATATTTTAAGACAGGGTGCTGAAATATTTTCCAAATCATTTCTAAAAATATGCATAGTATCAGATTATTCTAATTTCTGTGCACTGAGGACAAGCAAGTCCTAGGTTACAAACTGAACTCTCCAGTACAAGAACAAGATGCATTTCTTCCTTTAGGAAGTGCTGCTATTGTTACAAGAAAAAAGGTTTCACTTTTGCTTTTGCATGTGGGTAGGTATTTTTGGTTCTGTTATGTCCTCTTCACTACCACTCCCTTCTATACATTTCCCTCCTCTTCAATTATTTTTATGAGAATGAGGTTTGTATTTTATTTTTATTTAATACTGTAGAGAGGAAATATGAATAATTGTTAATTCTGGAGTTATAAACATTGATTTATAGAGTCCCCCCCCACATAAAATACTAGTGAACAGTTTAGGAGATTGTTACTCCACTTGTTACAATTACAAATAAATATTATTTTAAAACTAAATTCTGTTCATAATAATTGGTTGGATACACTATATTTTAGTATGCTAGTTGTGATAATTTTATGCCAGGTCAAATTGTCCATAGTCATATGTTCCTAAGCAACAGAATAGCTTTCAAGCTGTAAAATGGATTATGTTTGTGCTAATGTAGCATTTTTTCCAATTTTTCTGAAAAATTCTGTTTTTTTTCCCCAGGGAACGGAAAAACGGGGGGGGGGGAATTGAGTTTTTTTCCAAGCTTCAAAATTTCCGGATACTTTGCATTTCTAATGCAAGTGTCATTATTTTTTAAAATCAACTAGGAAAGCAGAGTGCTGATCTACAAGTATCCTTGAGCTGGTTTGGCAGAAACAATAGCAATTTTCTTTCAAAATAAAAAAAATGAAAAATAAAAATAAACGTATTGTCTTTGGAGAGACTTTCTTTCCGTATTTTGTCAAGTCTTTCTAGTTCTACCAGCTTAACGTATTGGGCCAGGAACACATTCTTTCAATTCTTCAGGTCTCCATACCAGAGAGAAAGCAAAGATGAAGAGTAATTTAAAGCACAGGAGCAGCCAGTTATGGATTTTCTAGTTCACCATCATAAATGAAAAGCCTGATCTTAAACACTGTTTTTACTATGAATATGAAGCAAAAGCCCCTTTAACCAAGCTTGTTGATTTGGAAAGAAAAGGTGAAAACTGAAACAGCAACACTGGAGTATTCTGTTCAGGCTAGAAGCTCCAAAATCATTTGGCCTGGTGATTTTAGAAATGTTTCATGTTTATAAATTTCTCAGTGCCTAGGGATTTCCCCCAAGTGCATGAAAGGTCTGCAAGTAGTGCCTGAGCATCTAGGTCAGTGATGGCCAGAATGTCGTAGGCGCTCTGACTTTGGGTGGCCACTCCCAGGAAGGCCCAGAAATTGATCACTCGAAACCGGGTCTTCTCTGTGGCCGCCCCTACACTTTGGAACAAACTGCCAAGTGAGATTCGCCTTGCACAGTCCATGCTAGCCTTCAAAAAAGCTCTCAAGACCTTGCTTTTTAGAGAGGCATTTGGCGAACATTAGCTTTTTTTTTTTTTTTTTGGTAAAATATAAGCCACCATCTTGCTGATTATTTTATTACTTTTGTTTTTTATTATTATTATTATTATTATTATTATTATTATTATTATTATTATTATTATTATTATTATTATTATTATTATTGAACTACAGTATATGTTTGATACTTGTTTTAATTGATATCAATATGCTGTAAACCATCTGGAGTTCCCCTGGAAGACGGGCAGTATAGAAATATAAATGAATAAATAAATAAATTGAAGCAACCCTCAGTAACCTAAGCATGACCCAGTTCCAGCTTGCTCTCCTCCAATGAGTTTCCTTGGCTATGAGATAATTAAAACCCCAAGTCCGAGTCCATCATTTTATCCATTAAACCACACAGGGTACACTTGAGCTTAGGCTTATCTTTTCATTTCAGCTTTCCTATGAATCCTTTTTCTTTTATTGTACTGATATATTTCTAGTAAAACTTCTATGTTAAGAGTATGAATATATAGATAACTGAATTCCTTAGCAGACAACTAAAATTAGAGGCAATGCCTCAAAAACTTGGAATTCTTATTCAGACCTGACTGTCTGCTATGCCTTATCCTTTTACTATCTATATCATAATCTAGTTGTGATCATGCTTGACAATAGTTATGCTTTCCAAATACTTACTCAAGAATGAGTCATATCTACTACAATGGCCATATCTAAGTGGTGTATATGGATCTCAATACTAACATATGACAACTCTTTCTAGGGGTTTCCAGGTAGAAAATACACATACGCGGTTTACCATTCCCTTCTTCTGACCCGGGACCATGCAGTTTACACAAGGCCACACAAGCCATTTCTACTCATAGAAGGCACAGTGGGGAACTGAACTCACAACCTCTGGATCCACAGCCAGCTACCGTCTATCTGGTGGAGCGGATCTCCCCGGGTCAGCTTTGTCCCGACCAGTGCCTCGCTCGCTCAGTCTCTCCAGGTGGCCACTCCGATGGAGACCTGAAAGGTTTCTACCCGGGCCTTCTCGGTGGCTGCCCTGGCACTGTGGAAACACTCTGCCCATGGAGATCAGACTGGCGGAGTCTCTGATGGCCTTCAGGAAAGCACTAAAGACCTGGTTCTTTAGGGAAAGCTTCAGCTTTGGCTGAGTGCACCATGGTGTGCTTTCAGTTTGTTTGTATTGTTCTCCCAGCCTTTTCTTTGCTGGACTTTGTGTTTGTGGTGTGGATGCGGTTTTCTGCTTTATTGTCATCTCTGTTGTTGTCTTATTGGATTTTTAGTGTTGCCTTTTTTTTTCCTTTTTCTAGATAGGTTGGCATAATTTGTTGTAAACCGCCCAGAGTTCCCGTGGGAAAATTGGGTGGTTAACAAGCACAAATATATAAATAAATATAAACTACTGAGCTATCCAGGAAGAATTACAAAGTAGTTATTTGCTTCCAGTGGGGCAGTTTGTCTGCTTCATTGTATTTCATGATCCTACACAATTTTCAGTCATCATCTTCCATAGCCAGAAAAGCTCATTTAACAAATTGACAAGATTAAATAATATTTTTAGTTAGGGGCCACAACACCCATTTAAGGGTTAGGAAGGACTGCAGAGGCAAAATAATGCTAAAGTAACCCAGCCACAGGGCATCTGAATTGAAAAGCAGAATAATCAATTAAAAAGGAACTATTAACATGCTTGAATTGATATTACATAAAAATAAAACAGTATATACAGCCAAACATCACAATTTAATATAATTTCCTTAATCTGTGAATCAGTGGCCATCATTCATGCAAAAGTAACAATCTGCCTTAGTACAATCTTGTCTTGTATAATATTACTACTAAGAGTATCTTACCTGCATCAGGTCTTGCCGTTCTCTTTCACCCATACATATAGCCTTCCTAATGCTTCGGAGCTCATTCATTATTGCTTGAGCTTCATCCAATTTGTAATTCATGTGAGCATTGGACATCTTACGATCTATCCTATTTTACAAATATATAAAAAGGCAGCTTACAAATTTTAGTAAATTATTATCAGGACTGAAGCTTGAATTCAAGAGTAAGGAAGTCTGTTTTTCACTAGGGCCAACTATGGGACATTTGGCCAAAAGCAACTTATCTAATATCTGGCAAGATCACAAATGGGTACTATAAGTAGGAGTAAGGCCAAAAGTTGGTAGACCTATACCCTCCTCTTCCTCTTCCTCATGTGTCCAGTTTTTCCCTTCTTGACGTCTACACAAAATTAAAAATCTTGGAAATTAATTTATCTCATGATCTCTTGGACCATAGATTTTCCACCCCTGCTATCAATTGCAGGAATCCATGGAAGAACAGGAATTATGCTAGCCTCCTCTGCTGAGTAACAGCCAGAAAATTTAATGAAGAAATACCAAGAAAAAAGTGATACCTGGAGATCTCTTGGACAGGAGCATTAATTTTACGATGGTAAAATTCTCACATAAAATTTAGTATTTAATGAACGGATTAAGATAAAATCAGTCACATATTATAGGACAAAATTTTACTTCTCTTGCACCACCAGAATTAGTCAAAATAGCAGTCTGCTACTTTTCAACTCACTCTTGCAATGTCTCTACTCCTTTCTCTTTGTACTGCAGTTCTTGCTTCATTTGTGTTAATTCTCGTTTTAATCTAGAAAGCTTGGAACAAAAAATAAAGAAGTTAAGAAAAAATATACTTTGCAAACACTAAATCACTGGAACTCATTGTTCAGTTGGTGATTGGCTACAAATTTATGGAATGAGCTGCTTTAGCTATGCAAAGCATCAAAGATTCTCCCATTCTAGTGTACAGAAACTTAAAAGAAGCAATTGGTACGGGTGTATACAACTGGTTGTCCGTGCATATGCATATGCACTGAAATACCTTACTTAACATTACACATTAATCCACATTGATCCCTCCTATAATACCATCCAGGCATTCTCTTGTCTTTAACCTGCAGTTCCCTGGATTATATTAATAATCAAATCATGTAAAGAAAAAAAAAAACCTAAAAATTACATAAGCAATATCCTGGCTCCATGTTTCTTTTTTTTTTAACTGGGAGGAATTACCACTGGAACTCTTTCACAATACTTAATCCCCTGTAATATCCACTGGCAAGCATTTTTAATAGGCATCAATTCCTTGCAAACCGCGAAATGCTACATTTAGAGAATTGAAACAATCTGTTGGGCAATACAGAACACTTTTTAATGCAAAGACCTCTGAAGTAGGGATGGCACCAAACTGGTGTTCAAACGTTCTAGAATTTCGACCAGTCATAGAATCATAGATAGGCTTGACATATCTTGCTTTGCATGAAATGAGTCTATCTCATATATTAGTTTCACCTTTTGAGTTGACTTACTGAAATAAATGAACATTTGTACAATATTCTAATTGTTTGAGTTTCACCTGTATATGCATACCAGTTTATCCTAAATACCATATTGGCAGATTGGTACTCCCATACTAATGTTTAACTACATTACTGACTCAATCGTGTATTTTTAATACAATGTATTATTATTAATAATAAATTATTTTCTGATATAAAGTATAGGAAATTAATTACTCACTCTATCACGTCGACTCGCTATTTCCGCTTTAATCTGACATGGGTCATATTTGGTATTAGTTGAAAATCCAGAGAAGGCTGAACAAACAGAAAAAGTCTTAATGTTCAAAAATAGGCTCCCAAAAGTTTATAATGTGTACAAAACAGATTTTATGATCCATCATTCTGCCAAGGTGGCAGCACAGTCTCAAACTGTACATCTCAGAGCATCAGCAGAACTAACAGTGATCTATAGATTAGATGTTTCACAATAGTCTTATAGCATTGAAAAACACTGCAAAGCCAAACTTTAAATTTTTTTGGGGGGGGGCAGGGAGAAGGTAGGATAAAAATATAGTTCAAGTTTCTTTTTCCTTCTGTTGTTCTTTTCCTGCCAGACAGTAGTTGCTCTAAACCAGTGGTCCTCAACCTGTGGGTCCCCAGATGTTCCTGGACTGCAACTCCCAGAAACCCCTTCCAGCACAGCGAGTGGTGGAGGCTTCTGGGAGTTGCAGTCCAGGAACATCTGGAGACCCACAGGTTGAGAACCGCTGCTCTAAACAATAAAGATCCAGTTAGAATTCTTTTGTTCTCTAGTTGTGTCTTCCCCTTCCACCTATGCCGTACTTACAGCCTCCACATGACCGGGGGTTAAATTTGTAACAGAGGTGCTATAAAGAAAACCTAGTGAAAAATCAGTGACCATCTTCTATTCCTATAACGGTAACTTCATTCTACAGCGAAAAAGTCACAAACACGTACTCTCCAAAAATGGTGGTATCACTAGCACTAGAGGCAATCAGAACAGGACTATTTTCCTCTTATCACCACCTCTACTACAAGCACTGTTTCACACATTTTCTCTGACTATGCCACTAGGTGATAACACAGGTTATATACTGTATATACATTTTGAATCACACATACTTATTGCTATACTTGAAAATCATTCATTTTATTCCAGAACAACCAAAATTTGAGATGGGCACACATTTTTTTTCACAGATCAAAATAATGATTAAGAATGGTCCCGGATATCCTCCCAGGCATTCCAATGGGAACAGGAAGGCCTCTGCTTACTGAAATGTGCAATTGTATAGTAGCTACACCCCATAACATAGAGAGATATTATTAAAGCGGGATGTTAATATTTCATCCAAAAGCAAATCTTTCTTTTTATACTGGCATTTTCAGAAGCAATAAATTGGTATTCACACCTCTAAAATGCATATGGTTTAAGGAAAGTTTCTAGCCAAGCCTTTGCCAGTCTGCACTGTATTTTTCTAGGCTCTAGAAGAGTGTGCAAGCAGCCTACTCAATCAAGGAGACAGAACTTTATTCACTAATATTTGCACCAAATGAATGAAGAAGTGTCCTTTACAACAACCTGCAATAGCTGGTCTTCAGGAACTACTGAGTTTTGACAACTATGGAAAAAAACATTTTATAAAAACCAGAATGACTCATACTGTAAAGTACCAATTATAACTAAACTGTTTTTCCTGATTCTATTTTTGACAAGTTTGGTACTAACTAAATCTCACCAGAGACAAAACTGAACTTCTACAGGAAAACTGTTAACAGTAACAAAGTAGATGAAGGGAAAAGGGTCAAAATTGTATAGTGTTCATACACTGTATTAGTGTATGGACACTATACAGAAATGCTGCAAAGTGTTCATACATTAGTTTTTAACATTATTTGTATAAAATGTACTTCCCAAAACCTTGGTCAGAACAAGTTGTTTACTTTTAAAATAGAAATATTTATTTTATGTATTTATTTTTACCCTGCCTTTGTCCTTGAAAAGGGCCCAAGTAAGGCTTGAAACATTGAAAGACAGTATTTAAAGTTGAAAACAATGAGTGTAACAACAGTAGTAAACATCATTAAATGACAGTACCACATTTAAAGGTAAGAAAAATGAGTAAAGAGGCATCTTGTATCATTAAAAGGCCACATTAAAGTTAAGAATACATTTTTAATAGTATACATTTTTTTAAAAAATGGCACTCTCAGAAATGGAAAATACAAACATGAAAAATATAGTGCTAGCAATCCAGTCAGAGCAGTGATGCATAAGAATCCATTTAAAAAAAAAAACTACACAGGTCCACAGCTACAGAGGGAAGGCTTGCCTTACATGAGAAATACCAGTAACCTCTTTTATATGTGATGTCTTTTCCTTTTAAGTTATTCAAAAGGTGTTCATACTCTACACTGTACTCACTATTATAGAATAACAGAATCATGGAGTGGGAAGGGACCTATAAAGCCATTGAATCTAAACTTGACAGTGGTTCTGTCCCCCCACACCTAACTAGCTCACTAATCAAAATACTATACGGTATTTGTCAAAGGCTTTGCTGAAATAAAGACATATTACATCTACATTGTCTAGCAGAGAGGTTAATGGATCAAAAAACGAGACAAGATAGGCCTGGCCAGACTTGTTCTTGACAAATCTGTGCTGGTTTCTAAATGTTACTCCATTGTTTTCAGGGAGCTTGCAGAGTCACCATTTTACAATCTGCTCCAGATTTTTTCCTATCAGGATGATTGATCTGCAGTTCCTGGGTTCCTTCGTTTCCCCCCCACTATGAAGATATAGATGTTAGTCCTCCACCAATCATCTGGGACGTCACCCATCCCCCCTAATATCAAGAAAACAAGAGACAGTGGGTCTGAGAATTTTTCATCCAGTTCCTCCAACACTCTTGGATGCAGTTCATCTGGTCTTGGAGATCTGAACTTGTTCAAAGTAGTAAGGTGCTTTTTGAGTAGTTATCAATCTCAACCTGTCCCCTATGCTGGTACAGTGGTGCCTCTACTTACAAACAGCTCTACTTACGAGTGATTTGACTTACGAATGGCAAACCCTTGGTTTTTTTAAACTACTGCCTTATGAATGTTAGATAGGGGTTGCTCTACCTATGAATGATAGCAGACTTCGACTTGTCAAAGTCAGGTGTATCACCACCTCCTCCTCCTTCTTGGTTCTCTCGATCCCTGCAAAAGAGATCAAAGCAACCAAGGAGGACGAGGAGGAGGAGGTGGCCATCGCGCCTCCCTTCCAAACTGCCCGAGCCGCGTTGGGATGGGTGCATGCTGGCACGGCTTGGGCAGGTGGAAGGGAGGCACGTGCATGCTTGTGCGGATCACCCCTTCCAACCAACCACCTGAGCCGCGTCAGCAAGCATGCAATAGGTGCTTGCTGGCGCGGCTCAGGCAGGTGGAAGGGAGGCATTTGCATGCTTAGCCTTCCCATAGAAATGCATTGAAATGTTCCCTCTGGAACAGATTAATTAATTTTAAATGCATTCCTATGGGGAACTGCTGCTCTACTTATGCATTTTTCTACTTATGAGCATGTACTCAGAACATAATAAATTTGTAAGCAGAGTTACCACTGTACTTCACATTTGCCTGGAAGTTCAGGGAAAAGACTGAGCTAAAGTAGGAACTGAACATTTCCGCCTTTCCTTTGTCATTTGCTATTTCTCCATTCCCACTGAGCAAATGAGCCACCATTTATTTTTCAGTCTTATACCTTCATACCTGAACAATTCTTTTTTTGTTATTTTTAGGGTCTCTTGCTAGGCTCAGTTCATTCTCAGTTTTCACCTCCCAAACATTATTTATTATTTGTGACCTGTATGTAGTCTTCCTTTGTGGCCTGTTGTTCCTTCCACTTCCTATATATGTCTTTTTTCCAGCTTCTCTCTTAGCCTATTGTGAAGCCACATTTGTGTTTTTTGCTGTCTTTGTTTGAATTGTTTGTAGCTGCACCTATAGAAATTCCCTTTTAAGAATCTCCCACCCATCTTGGATTCCTTTTCCTGTTAGGATCTCCTGCCATTGGAGCTTATCAATCATTGTTCTATGTTTATTAAAATTGGTTTTCTAAAATCTAATATACATATGCAACAGCATTCTGCTTTTATTTCCTTTGAAATCATGAACACAAGTAGAACATGGCTATTTTCCCCCTGAGTGGATATACTGGTATTCTCTCTGGAGCTCGGCCTTAACCTGAATTCTTCACCCTTCAAGTTTATGAAAGTTGCATGATACAAAGTTACTACAGTACAAAACCGTATCCAGTAGAAGTTTCTTGCAAGTAGCTTCTTGATGAATCACTGAGACTGTACATCAGTTATTAGTTTTTCACATTATTTCAGTGGGCCTTACATTAAGTTCGATAAACTTTATTTATTTATTTATTTATATTTTTACCCTGACTTTCTCCTTAAAAAGGACCTAAAACTGCTTACCGTATTTATCGGCGTATAACACGCACAGGCGTATAACACGCACCCTCGTTTTAAGAGGGAAATTTTAGGGGGGGGGGATTTTTTGGCGCCCACCTGCCCGGGTCCCTGACTAACTAAAATTCAGGAGGCACAGGAAAGTTTAAAAACCCAAAGACCCAAAGTTCAGAGCAGCTTGATTTGGAGAAGTAAAAGGACAGGAAGCAGGGAAGGGACATTTTTGAGTTCATTTATAAGGGAAATAGGAGAACCCACAAAAAAGAGGCACTGCTCCCTTCTTTCTGGAGGCGAAAAAGGACACTCTCGCCCTTCTGCTCAGAAGCACCTCCTCCAGCTTTGCTGCCAGAGCCTGGCGCGCAAGAGGTGGAAGGACGGACGGCCCGCCCGCCTGCCCGCCGTCTCCACACTGCAGGCCTCGCAGCCGCTTCCTCCTCTTTCTTCAATGACAGCCAGCAATTGGGGGAGGAAAAGTGGGGGCGGGCGGGCCGACGGTGCGGGCGAGGGAAGGAGGCGTGCAAGAGACCGGCCCGGGGACGGTGCGCCGCGTGCCGCGCGAGGACAGGGTCGGGGCGGAGCAGTGGCTCGATCCTGCGAGGAGCAGGCGGTGGGTCCCGGTGGGGGCACTTCCAGGGGTGGGTGGGTGGGTGGGGGTGAGGGGTTTCCACAGCCGGCTTTACCTGCTCCTTGTTGGCGCAATGGCACTGCAGAGGGCGGCTCAGCCTCCCCTCCTCCCCGCCTGCGTCCCTCCCTTGTTCCAGAGAAGCCAACGACCCGCAGAGAAGGCGGACGGGGTGGGGCGGGGCAGGGCGGGAATGGCGGCAGCCGGGGGGGCGAGAGAAAGAGAGAGAGAGAGAGAGAGAGAGAGAGAGAGAGAGAGAGAGAGAGAGAGAGAGAGAAAAGGCCGGGGAGCAACTGCCCTCCCTCCTCTGCCTCTCCCCCCCACACACCGTGCTTCTCGCCGCCGCCTCTTGCACGCAAGCGCCCGGGCTACAAAGGCGAAGCGGAAGCCGCCCGCTTTCCCCCACCACCACCTCCCGGAGCCGCGGCAAAGGTTCTAAAGAACCCTCCCCCTAACCCACCCCCCACCCACGGAGTCCCTGAGGCAACCTGGCGGCCCGGCTGAAGCTCGGGCCGCCGAACAGCTGGCGCCTCCGCGCACCAGGAACAAAGGCCGCCGCCGTCGCCGGACGCCTCGCTGCAGCAGAGCCAACGGAGGGAGCCGAGAGCAGCACGACCGGAGCTGCTGTCAGACCGGCCGAAGGCGCTGTCACATTATATCGGCGTATAACACGCATACATCATTTGCCCCCTATTTTAAGGGGGGAAAGTGTGTGTTATATGCCAATAAATACGGTATTTCACAACTTATATTTCATTTTAATATCACGAGGATCTGAATTCAACTGTAAATAAAAAACATAAATTTGTTATCCTTTGTCTCATTTTTCCCCTCTACATAAAATAGTGTCTTAATAACCCCTGGAGACAGTCTTCACTTCAAGCAAGTATGTAAAGTGCAAAATGGGCTTGGCCAAAGTGCCACCTAAAAATAAAGGAATATGTAAAAGCTTAAGGTTCGCTTTAAAAATGGCCATTTCTGGATCAAGAATAGGAATCATTGCTATAGGGCAGGAATTATTTGCATGTGTAGTTAGTTCTTCACCCAGCTAGAAATACACAAATGGAATTGTAGGCTATTCAGAGAGGAAAGATAAACTTACAGCTGGCATAAGAACGACTGTCATCCTCACACAACTGATGCAGTTGTTGGTACTCTTCTTGCGCTAGCTCAAAACGCTGTTGCTTAATTTGGTAAATTTCCTTTTTGGCGTTAAGTGCTTCCTGGGCAACAATTAAATATTCCTTTAGCATGCGCTCCTGCTCTCTTCTCCATTGCTCTCTTGGATCCTCAATTTGTGTCAGTTCTGATAAGGGGAAGAAAAAGTCCAAATATATTTAGTGGCAAAATTAACACAGATATTTTTTTTAAAAAAGGCATGTCACCTCAACCAAACCCATTTCCTATCTAAAAAATAAATAAAGAAATTTGCATAGCTACATCAACTTTACATCAAAATGTAACTGGCCGGACCCCTTTTTATGTGAACTGCCACCGAGTGCAAAATACATCAGCTAGTTTATTTATTTTATTTTCTTTAAAACATTTGTATGCTGCTTTTCTCCTTAAAAAGGACCCAAGGTGACTTACATAATTAAAAGGATAATATATAACAAGCTAAAAAGAGTCAATAAATGAATATTTAAAAAGTATTAAACAAGTATTTTTATTAAAAACAGGAAATAAAATTAATACCAACACATTTAATGCAACAGAGAACGATCTATTTTTGGAAACACAGCCAAGACCACCAGACATTAAGGAAAAGCTTGTCTCAAGAGGAAAGTCTTGCTCGCCTGCTTGCCGAAAGACAGCAGAGATTCCTGTGGGAGGGAATTCCAGAGCTTGGGAGTAGAGATGGGCACGAAATGCCAAAATGCCTGTCATGGCCCGCATGGGGAAGGCTGGACCCCTGTTCAGCCCCTCAGCATGCAGAGGGGCTGAACGGGGGTTTCTCTCAAGTGGATCTTCCCCGTGGGGGTCATGACAGGCGCGCCTGTCATGGCCCAGGCGGGGAAGATCCCTTTCAGAGCCCCCTTCACCCATCTGCGTGCAGAGGGGAGAAGGGGGGACTCGGCTTCCCCACGAGGCTCAGCCAATCTCCTCCGACCCGGGTGACAGCTGCCTAGCCGCCACCTGGAGCGGAGGAGATGGAGCCGCGGTCTCGCAGCCCCTTCCTTCTCCACTCCGCCCCAGAGCCGGATTCGAGAAGGAAGGGGCTCCAATCCGGTCTCTGCGCGCGGAGACCGGATCGAAGCCCCCTCTCGCTGCCCTCCGCCCCACAGCCTGACAACCTGGTGGGCTGCAGGCTCTGGGCAGAGTCGGGAAGGAAGGGGCTCTGATCTGGTCTCCGCGCACAGAGGCTGGATCTGGTCTCAGCGCACAGAGGCCCTCCCGCTGCCCTCCGCCACAGAGCCTGCAGCCCACCGGGGAAGATCCACTAGAGAGAGAGCCCTGTTCAGCTCCTCTGCATGCAGAGGGGCTGAACGGGGGTCCCACCTTCCCCACCCGGGCCATGACAGGCGCGCCTGTCATGACCCCCACAGGGAAGATCCACTTGAGAGAGACCCCCGTTCAGCCCCTCTGAATGCAGAGGGGCTGAACGGGGGTCCCGCCTTCCCTGCCTGGGCCATGACAGGCGCGCCTGTCATGACCCCCACGGGGAAGATCCACTTGAGAGAAACCCCCGTTCAGCCCCTCTGCATGCTGAGGGGCTGAACAGGGGTCCCGCCTTCCCCACACCGGCCATGACAGGCACGCCTGTCATGACCCCCAGGGGGAAGATCCACTTGAGAGAGAGCCCCGTTCAGCTCCTCTGCATGCTGAGGGGCTGAACAGGGGTCCCGCCTTCCCCCTGCGGGCATGACAGGCGCGCCTGTCATAACTCCCACGGGGAAGATCCACTTGAGAGAGACCCCCGTTCAGCTCCTCTGCATGTAGAGGGGCTGAACGGGGGTCCTGCCTTCCCCACGCTGGCCATGACAGTGCCCGGTGCTGTCATCCGGCACACGGAACGCGGAGGCTGATCAGGAGGGGCTGCAATCCGTGTTTCGCACTGTGAACACCGGATCACAGCCCCTTCCTTCTCGACTCCACCCCGGAGCCTGACAGCCCACCGGTGGGCTGTCAGGCTTAGGGGTGGAGGGCGGCAAGAGGGGGCTCCGATCTGGGCTCTGTGTGGAGACCAGATCGCGCAGCCCCTTCCTTCTCCGCCCCAGGGCCTGATAGCCTGGTGGGCTGTCACGCTGTGGGGCGGAGGGTGGCGAGAGGGGGCTGAGATCTGACTTCCCCTCGCAGAGTCCAGATCGCAGGCCCGTGTCCGGCAGCGATCCGATCTCCACAGCGGGGATGTGACAGCTGAGCCGGCTGTCACCCCCTCGCTGCGGAGATCGGAGATTGAGATAGTTGTGGCCTGGCGTCCGCTTGCCAAGGCGAGAACGGGGCTCTCTCAATCCTCCCCCGCTGCCGGCGATGACAGCTGGGCTGTCATCGCCAGCAGGGAGGAACGAAACAAACAGAACCGAACTCATTTGTTCTGGTTCTGTTCGGTTCATTCCTAAATTACACCATTCTCCATTCGTCGTTCCGTTACGTAACGGAACGAATAACGGAGAACAGTAACGAAAAAATGGTCGTTTCGTGCCCATCTCTGCTTGGGAGCAGTGACAGAGAAGCCCCCGCCCCCGTGCTCTGTCCTTACCAAGCATGGTTGTGATGGCGGCAGAACCAATAGAAAGGCATCCCTTGACAATCCTTATGCATGGCCAGGCTTATCAAGGGAGAGGTGGTCTTTCAGAAAGCTTGGACCCAAGCCAAGATTGCCTCCAAGCTGTTCGGCCAAGCACACCCCTGGAGCCCACCGCACAGGGGGTTTCCACCACCACCACCACCCCAAGCACCCTCCATGACTCGTTTTTTTCTAGTTATGAGGGAACCCATGGAGAGAAGTTGCTTGTGCACATACAAAGGACAGCCCCGCTCAGAGGGGACAAAAACTGTCCCATGCTGTTTAAAACTTAGCATAAGCATTTTTTTCCTCACATGATTTTTATGCAACATGAAATGCTTATGTTGCCTTTTTGTTGTGTATAATCAAGTCAGAATCAACTTATTGCAGCCCTAATAATAAGGCTTTAGAGGTAAGATATATTTAAGGAGTGGCTTTACTCAGTCCCATACCCCCAGTGAGTCTCCCTGACTGAGTGGGGATTTGATTCCTGGTCTCCAGTGAATCTCTCTTGATGTAAATGTCAGTAATGAGTTTTCACAAGTTAAGGAATCAGCATGGATACACAGTGTGGTATAATGCGTAGAGCGAGGGACTAGGAATCTGGAGACCAGGAATCAATGAAAAAGATTTTGGCCACTTTGCAATAATGCCTAGTAGAAATATAACAAGCCCTTCTTTACCATTATACACTAGACCATTGTATAACAAACAGTTTGTATAACATAAAATTTGTACAACATAAAAATTCCAGAGATATTAGCTTAACATAATCGCCTATGGGGCGAATCTGTACAACATAAAAATGAGATCACTCTGTTTTCAATGCATTCCTATGGGAAATTTGTATCAAGGAAAATTTGCTTAACATAATTTTATTTGGAATGAATTAATTCCTTTATACAAGGTACCACTGTATGTCTAAACATGCACCCCCTCTCTTTTTCTAGCAGACTCAAGAAGATTAGAAGGTCTTTCATATTTAACTAATTCCAGTTTGTCATTCTGTCCATAAGGGGAACTGTAGTTAGTTCTATGTCTTTTATCTGTCTTTTAACCATGTAATGATGGCATACAGCAACGATCACATGGAAGGCTATTTTACACGGCAGCCTATACAAACCAGTGCTTCACTAGTGTTTGCCTCAGTAATTACATGAAATGTGGAACAAGATTCTCCAAATGCTACTGGTAAAAGTGGAGAGTACTTTTTTAAAGCATGTACCAAAGATTTGGTATGTGTTAGCAGGTGCCTAGGCTATTGTGAGGAGCCAAATGTGTAGCGGGTATTCTTTTACATAGGTTTCCATAGATTGTCCCAAATCTATGTGCTGAACTTAATGTATCTAATTTCAGAGCTGAAGCCATATAGAGGAAAACACTCAGAAGAGACCAAACGCAGTCTGAACAGACAAAACATATATTAAAGCAAAAAGGGGGTTGAGCTGCGCAGCCGTCACAAAACACAGTTGCAAAAATAGGTTTCAGTGATACCTTTGTAGGCCACTATTTAAAATAAAAAAACAAGGAACATTGCAAGCTTTCGAGTTTAAATGACTCTTCTTCAAAGCAGATCCCAGAAGATCAGACATGGTAAAAGATGTGCTTTACCAGAATGTAACTTTTATATGTTCTTAAAATCCATGGCTACAGTAGATGGTGTTGCAGCCAGAGCAGAAGTCTTGTAAGAGGCAGGAAGGTCAGTTGTAAAAGCTGCTTCTCAAGACACCCCCATTCTTCATTTCAACAGAGGCCTTCCATCTTGTCAAGAAATGAGTTTTAATTTATTGGGCCTCATTCGGCCTATTACTGGTACGTGTCAGTTTGGCTGTTCTGCTACCTTATCTCACAATGATAAAGTTAGACAATATTATTGTCATCATGACATAGCACCCTCAAAATCTATTAATTATTCCTTTCAGTAATTGTTTTATTCTTGTTTGTTTTTGTAGAGCATGGAAAACACAAAGCTCCGCAAGCACCACTCTTTGGAAGCAGCATTCTATACAGGACATGAATTTCTACGTAGGAACTGAATCAGAGGCTGAATTCCACAATTATGAACCCTAATTCTTACTGTTGCCATTAAGTTGCCAACAAGAACTGAATAAAAAAGGGACCTAATTAGTTCAGTAGCAGATGCTTCAACTGCTATTTCTATTAACAGCAAAGTACCACCACACAACCTCACTTTTCTCAAAATCATAAACCCATCCGTCCAACAGGTTCTTTTAATTATAATTGAATATGTTCATTTTCAAAGATCTCTAATAGTAGAGTAGCTAAGTAGAATCAAATTAAAATCTGAAACATAAAATATAGTTTTATGTTTCTTAAGGTTGGCCATTGGAGTCATTCAGGAGAAGACGACTCTTGCTACTCAGTACCCACTAGGATGCAAAAAATACTGGGCCTGCTACAAGATACCTGGCTCGCTTTGTGCATCACTTCAATGCTCATGGCTTATAAAACATAGCCACTTCACTGCCCTCCTCCATTCCTTTTGCAACTTCGTTTACAGGGTCTTTCAAATAGGGCAAAATAACTTAATAGCAAGGATAGGCATGCTTTCCCAGATCTTTATCATATTGAAGGCCTCTGATTTGACAGAACCATAGGCTGGAGAACAAGTCTGAGCCTACTTGGCCTCAAAATGTAATTGTTCTGGATTATATGAAGTCTGGGAAGTACACTGCAAAGGTCTGAAGTTACAGCTTCTGTTTGAAGTTTGGAATCATAAAATGCCCAGTCACTTCTCCCACCAAAAAGTATTTCTTTATACATGGAGATTTATTTTTCCTTTTATCATTTTGCTCCCTACACTCTATTTAATTTGTTTAGATTTTTAATGGCATACTGTAATTAGAAAAGGTAGACTCAGATCTTCTTACGTATGAGACATAACAGTCAAACAGTTCCAGTGACCTGCAAAAACAAGTTCCTCAGAATTTAAGACATTCTCCTCCTCATTCCCAGTACATTATCTGCTTCCTTGTCCATCTCTTCCTCTACTATAAATAAATATTTGTATTTTGACCAAACCAATTACAAACGTTCCCTGAACAATTTTAAAAACATATAAAGCTAAAATACAATGTAAAAAAATCAATACAATAAAAACAAACAGCTTAGGCCAGTGTTGACGAACTGGAGCCCTCTCTGTGGGCACCTGATATCGCCCCTTCATAGCCAACTGTATTCAGGTTAAATTACTGTGTTGGCACTTTGCGAAAAATGAGTGGGTTTTGAACTGCAATTTCCCAAACATCTTGTAAATTGATCACAGGAAGGAAAACCCAGCAATTCCCATTTAAACTTACAGTGGTACCTCGTAAGACAAATTTAATTTGTTCTATGGGGAAATTCATCTTACAAAAAATTGTCTTGCAAAACACAATTTCCCATAGGAATGCATTGAAAACTAATCAATTCTGGAGGGAACAGATTAATAGGTTTTCAATGCAGTCCTATGGGAAGGCTGTCCCAAATCCACTTAATCATCAGACAGCAAAAGGTTGTCTAACAACTGTGCAGGAGCAGCCTTCCGCTGCAGGTGAGCCCAGCAAAGGGGGGAAGCTTTTCCTCTTCTTTGCTGGGGGGTTGGGGCAGGGGGAAAGCTTCCCTTGCAAACAGCCCAGGATGGGCGAGGATTACTGGGTCCCTGCGTTGCCCACCAATTTGGTGGGTGAAGCAGGGACCCATTGATCCTCACCCAGCCTGGGCTGTTTAACAGCCCGGGATGTTTACAAGCTAAGCAGTGGCGGTGGTGATCCATCACTGCTTCCCTCACAAACACCCTGGCAATGGAGGTGAGTTGAGGGAGGCGGCGGCAGCAGGGCTGGGTGAGGATCACTGTGTCCCTGCTTTGCCCACCAAGTTGGTGGGCAAAGCAGGGACACAGTGATCCTCACCCAGCCCTGCCGCCACCACTGCCACTTCCCTCAGAAAGCCCCTAATGCCAGGGATCAGGTGTTGCACACTCCTTGGTCTGCAGCACCCGATCTGCAATGGTACCTCATAAGACAAATTTAACCCATAGGGAAAAATTGTCTTACAAAACATGCCTATTCCCGGAAATTTCATTTGTGTTACAAGGTTTTCATCTTATGCCTCTTACGAGGTACCACTGTACATCATTATAAACTCTTCTGAACTTTATACAACCCTGCTAAATGGCAGTGTGAAGTATTATAATACAATGGTGCTTTATCAGCAGAGGTGAAAAAGAATTCCTTCTTTGACACTCTCATCACCACGCAGCATGCATAATGCTGAATAATAAGCTCTAACCCACTTTTTTTTTACAAATTAAGCACAAGGTGCTTCCTCATTTTAGTCATTATCCTGCCTGCTTCATTATCCTGCCTCCTTTGAGCTCCAAGATATATCTAGCAGTTAATCTGCCAAGGTAGAAAGGCTTTTAGGCAAGATTGTGTAAACCACCCATGGCATCTGTTTAGCGCATTGTAAAGGATCAGGATTTCAACATGCCCAAACACACATGCACACATGCACGCAAATAAATAAATAAATAAATAAATAAATAAATAAATAAATAAATAAATAAATAAATAAATAAATAAATGAGGAAAAAAATTAACATGTACCATCAAACAATTCCACTTAAATCAAAGTTGCCAATTTTACCCCATTATATTGTTTTCTGGAAAAGTCCAGCATTATATTCCAGGAGACTTTACATCAACTCCTACAAAGATCACCCTGAACAGACACAAACTATATACATTTTCCATTTTTCAAGAATGGTATTCAAAACAGGGACAATTTTAAAATGTCACTATTGCTCTTGAACACATAATTACAATTTCAATATTACTCCCTTATGTACATGTTTGATTAGAGTTAAAGACAAGGCTTAAAGCTTTTATTGGGGGGGGGGGAATCCCACTACTCACGATTTATATGGTCCATGTAATAAACACCAATCTGCTGATCGTAAACAGTTTCCCATCCTAAAGGTAGTTCATCACCAACACAGTCAGCAAAAGTTAAAGGCTTGGTAATCCTAAAAATACCACAAAAATGGAAATGGCATCAATTCTGCAGCATTCAACAATGAGACCACTGCTATTATTATACACTGGGTTAGGCAAATTAAACATAAGCAGATCAACACAATCTCTTTGACATGAACACCATTACTGATTGGACAAAGTACATACACCTTTAAGAAGTGCATATTTGAAAATACCTTGAGGGACAGGAGAGACAAGATTTTCATTTCACATTCTAAGCATAATGATTTAATTACTAAGACAAGTAGTCCTGCCTGTTTTTCTTAACAAGAAAGGTTATGCTGAAATTCATTGCTATTGCAAAGTGAACTAAGTACATGATTTGGTTTGGGGGTTTTTTGCTTGTTTTTCATTTTTAATTAAACATCAACACACCATAATTTGCATTAGTTTGTCATGGAGGTCTAAAAGTATCAATCATCTATTTAACTGCATTATGCAATTTTAATAGTCATACATTCAGAAAGTACATGGTTTTCCCACTGAAGGCAATAACATACAGGTGAAACTCGAAATATTAGAATATTGTGCAAATGTTCGTTTATTTCAGCAAGTCAACTCAAAGGGTGAACTCATTACATGCTAAGCGAGATATGTCAAGTCTTACTTTGGTATAATTGTGATGTTTCTGGCGTACAGCTTATGAAAACCTCAAATTCATAATCTCAGAAAATTAGAATAGTTTGAAAAGGTTCAATATTCTAGGCTCAAAGTGTCCCACTCTAATCAGTTAATGAATGCATAACACCTGCAAAGGGTTCCCGAGCATTTAAATAAGTGGTTCTCAACCTGTGGGTGCCCAGATGTTCCTGGACCGCAACTTCCAGAAGCCTCCACCACTCGCTATGATGGAAGAGATTTCTGAGAGTTGCAGTCCAGGAACATCTGGGGACCTACAGGTTGAGAACCACTGCTTTAAATGGTCTCTCAGCCTGGTTCAGTGGGAATCACAATCATGGAAAGACTGCTGACCTGACAAATGTGCATAAAACCATCACTGACACTCTCCATAAAGAATGAAAGCCCCAAAAGGTACAGTTTGCAAAAGAAGTTGGATGTTCCCAAAGTGCTGTATCAAAGCACATCAATACAAAATTATGTGGAAGGGGAATGTGTGGAAGAAAGAGATGCACAAGCAGCAGGGATGTCCGCAGCCTGGAGAGGATGATCAGGAAAAGGCCATTCAAAGGTGTTGTGGACTTTCACAAGGAGCAGAGGGAGGCTGGAGTTAGTGTATCAAGAGCCACCACACATAGACGGAACCTGGACATGAGCTTCAAATGTCGTATTCCTCTTGCCAAGCCGCTCCTGAACACTGTTGCTCAGTGGCCCAAAGTCCTCTTTTCTGATAGAGCAACTTTTGCATCTCTTTTGGGAACCAAGGACCCAGAGTCTGGAGGAAGAATGGAGAGGCACACAATGCACGATGCTTGAAGTCCAGTGTGAAGTTTCCACAGTCTGTGTTGATTTGGGGAGCCATGTCATCTGCTGGTGTTGGTCCACTGTGTTTCATTAAGTTCAGGGTTAATGCAGCTGTCTACCAGGAGATTTTGGAGCACTTCATTCTTCCTTATGCAGACAAGCTTTATGGGCATTTCCCAGCAGGACTTGGCACCTGCCCACACTGCCAAAAGTACTGTGCTTGATTGGCCAGCAAACTTGTCTGAGCTGAAACCCATAGAGAATCTATGGGGCATTGCCAGGAGAAAGATGAGGGACATGAGACTGAACAATGCAGAAGAGCTGAAGGCCGCTATTGAAGCATCCTGGTCTTCCATAACACCTCAGCAGTGTCACAGGCTGATAGCATCCATGCCATGCCATGTTAAGGCACTAATTGATGCAAAAGGTGCCCTAACAAAGTACGGAGTACATATGCATGCTTATACTTTTCAGAGGTTCAATACTGCTCTATTTATAATCCTTGTTTTATTGCTTTCATGTACTGTAATACTATATTCTAATTGTCTGAGATTGTACATTTAGGGTTTTAATAAGATGTAATCCATAATCATCACAATTATAACAAATTAAGGCTTGAACTATCTTGCTTTGCATGTAATGGCTCTATCTATGTTAGTTTCAGCTTTTGAGTTGACTTACTGAAATAAATGAACATTTGCACAATATTTTTTGAGTTTCACCTGTAAATATCAGTTCTTCCAAACATCTGTATCCTAATAATAAAAGACATGAACAGAAGTGACCAACACTGTTCAACTGGCCCACAGCATACCTTTTTTAAAAAAAATAATAATCCAGTGCTTAATACCAATTTACAACATAAGCTAGAACAGAATTATCCTCTAGTGGTTTTGTGGTTTTCTGGTAAAAACAGTAAAGAGATACGGTGATTTCATGTTTTCATATTTATTGGCTGACTCATATACTATCATAAGCTTTGGGTGCTTTGGGTGGGAGCATCACCTCATAATATAACTCTTCTATCTTTAGTCTTCCAAAACATAACCCATGCAGGAATACCTCTGCAAACCAGATGTTTGTCATGATACAACTGTCTCTGTTGCTCTCTATATTATGATTCCATCTCATCCTTTCAAGGCACGGAGATGGGACAACAGGGTTGCACAATCTCCTTTGCACTCTGAGACCTTGGATTTGTAGTTATTTTTGTTGGAACTTTCCCAATTTGGCTTTTCAATTAGCTCAGGAGAACATGGGATACATAGCCACAAGGTACATTGTCTGGTACATAGGAAACAGCAACCCGGACTCTCCCTCATGTACAAGTCCTGAGAGGCTGCTGTCTGCATCTTGATTGGCGTAGGCTTCTAATAACAGACTAGATACCCTTTACATCTTGTCCTGCTTTGTAATCAACTCACTTCTCAGCTGAAACTTCTACTGTTTGGTCCGACTGGACTCCTGGTACTCACACTTCTGAATACTTTCCTTTCTCCTGCCAGTTATCCTTCCACTGTAATACTCATACTACTTCCTAGTATTTGCTTTGGCTCCTTTATCCTTTCTTTGCCTTTTACTCTGATCTCCAGTCTCCTTTATGCCTTTAAAGCAAGCTGATTTCTTTGTTCTTTTACTCTTCTCTACTTTCTCTAAGTCATTGCATAACTTTCCTCATTCTCTCATCCATTGTTGCTCACTGTCATCTGGCTTTCCCCTGGCCAGACTCTCAATTCTTCATCTATCCTCCTTGGCCAGAAACAGTCAACTATTTATTATCTGACTGCCTATCATTGGATTCTTCTGAGAGTTCACAGAATCCACATTCTGCAACGATAGGCATCACATCTCAAAAGATTTCCAAATTAGCCCAGCACTGTTCCTGGGGAAGAAGGAAGTGAGTTCGATGAATCTAAAACAAATGGATAAAAGCACCACTGATGTACATCCTAAAACTATGCCGGGGAATATGTGCCCTTCCTATATATTTTACAATGCTCAATACTCCTGCTTGCAAACAAATGTCACTTTCTGAAATTCTTTGAAGCCTCCAGGGGTGGTGGCTCAATGGTAAAATGCTCCCTGTGTGCCAAACCCACAAAATACACCTTATGGGAGGGGGCATTCAGCAAAACCTGTTTTTCATTTTTTATAAAGGTTGGTTGTTGCTTATTTTGTGGCACCGGGGTGGGGGTAGCGGTGGTGAGTCTCTCCATTGCATTCTAGAGTACAGAAAATTAGCTGCCAGATTCTTCAAAGTTGCCCACCCTTGTCCTATACAATGCACACTTCCGAACAAGCATATTATCCTAAACATAAGAGTCTACTACCATATATGAGTGTTGAAATCTTCTTCCATTATTCTATCAGAGGTTCCTATTTTCTTACTTGGAGCAAGATACCAAAATATTCTTTCCAGTGCCATATCCAGGTTACATTCGGTCACTCACACTCAATCTACCAAGTAAGAACATCATACAGTCTATTTATTATATCCTCTGCAATACCTGCAAGGATGCTTCCAAATGTAATTCAACGTCTTGGTTAGCCCATTAAAGCCTGGAACAACCTGGGGCCAAGCACCACCTTCCTCTGTATGAAGCTCTCAGTCCCTTTAAAAGTTCAGCTGATGCAGCCTCCTTCCAAGTTCCCAAGCCTTTCTGAGGCCCAATCACTGAGAAGGTGTAAACAGGGATCCCATTGTGGCTGAACTCTAGATACTGTATACAACCTTCTGCCTGATGTGATTAAATCTTCTTCCTCTCTGCTTGTATGCTACATCCATCTAAAGAAGTCTCTGTTTAAACAAGCATGTTGCTGGGATTTTTAAAAAAAATATTTATTTATTATTTACTCTTATTATCTATTCCTGTATATTTTAATGCTACTTTTAGTCTGTGAAGATTCTTAGTCACCCAGGTGAGTTTATCTGGAAGTTGAGTCATGGCAGCTGGACTTCTTTTTCTTGAGAGATTGAAATGTTTCGCTGCTTATCCAAACAGCTTCGTTAGTGTTTGGATCAGCAGCAAAACATTTCAATCTCTCAAGAAAAAGAAGCCCAGTTGCCATGACTCAATTTCCAGATACAGTCTTGGGATATTTTGGTAATTGCTTCAATGACAGAATTAATGACCAATCATACTGAGTTTGCACAGCATAAACAAAAAGGTGCATAACTGGTGTGCATGATAATCCCAGGTGTCTGATGCCTGCTTGGGTATACAGTGGTACCTCTGATAATGAATTTAATTGGTTCCCAAAGTCAATCCGTTATCAGAAATTTTTTATCTGAAATGGGGTTTCCCCCATTGAAATGAATGGAAAACCAATTAATCTGTTCTGGAGGTCTGGAAAAAAGGCAAAAACGCCTTTTTTTTCTTGAGACTGCTTTACAAAGTGCACTTTCAAAGTGCATGCCTCACCCCCTGCCACCCTTTACCCCTGCCACCGGCACTGCCTCCCCCATCCCCCCACCTCTCCTCTTTCACCGCCGCCAATGTATACCGGGATGGTGGGCAAAGCTGACTGAAGCCGCATCCCCCCAACGCCGCCTCCCCCCATCCCCCTGACCCCCTCCTTTGCCAGCACCACTGCCGCTGGGTACCTGGGCAGCGAGTGAAGCTGGACAAAGCTACACGCCACCGACGACTCCTCCCCCTATCTCCCGGCCCCCACCTTTGCCGCCTCCACTGGGCACCCCACCAACAGCCAAAGCTGCATGCCACTGCCTCCTCCCCTACATCCCCCAGCCCCCACCTTTGCTGCCTCTGCTGCCTTCCCCATCTGGCCCGGCCCACACATCTGCTGATGCCAGGAACCAGGAGCTGGTGAGAGTCAATGGTGAATGAGCGCAGGCCAGAGAAAGCCCTACTGGAAGGCTGAGTTGAGGGGGCAGCTCCGGCCATCGGCTCCAGCCATCTGGGAAAGCAGCCCTGGCTGGGGCTGAGGGCTGTGGGCGTGTGTGTGAAAATATTTCGTTATCTGAAAAATTCATTATCGGGGCATTTGTTATCCAAGGTATTACTGTACCTAGGTCACACACTTGGTTGCACTCCCGGGTATGCAACAGATGGTCAGAAGGTTTATTGCCTGTGCAATGTAGTAGTAGGACTTTGACCAAAGTAATTGTATATTTTATCAGTTACTTTGAAGGGCTATCTTTTTGAGGGAACAAAACAGGCGGAACAAAAAATATAATTCAAGCATAAGATTAATTATTTTGCATCCAAAAGGCATCTAGGTTCTAGGAAGTACAGTACTTTAGAGATCAAGATGACACCACAATGTATACACAGAACAAGGATTCACAAACAAAACACCATTGCTCTCTGGGGTTTGCTACCAACTCTCTAACCATTATTATCTCAATGAATTACATGGAAATGGATTTACCGTAGGTCTCTTTTGCACATAATAACATTTAGGCTAGAAGTAGCATTTGGGTCTCTCTTGACCATAGAACAGTGTGTAAGAGCAAACTATTTCCTATACAGGTATTAAAAGCTGGTTTGAAAAGGTATTTTTAGCATGAGAAATTTTTGCCTCAAAGGCGCCTGAATAACATCTATTTGCAGACAGTTTATCAGATTCTCTCTTGATAATGCAAATAAGGCAACAGGAATTGACATATATTCATTAAAACATAATGGTTGAATGCAAAGTGAAACAGCATACATATCATAAAGAAGCAGTGGTTGAAATTCTGTTGCTTTGTTATACATATAGAAAGCACGATTTCCAGCAGTTTTTGGATATTAATTTATAAGCCCCCATTGGGATTCTCAAGCATGCCACAAGACAGCAGATGTGCACATCCTGAGAATCCTAGTAGTGACTCTTTGTCAGCTACAAATAACTAATTGTTACACTATTTGCCTTCCACATATATAGCAGAAAAACAGAATTTCAGCTAGTTAATCTGTACCATTTCAAAGTACAGTGTTAAGACTAAAGTAGCATTGTTTTATGACAATAAAAATTCCAGTGGTATTAAACACTAAATTCACCTATATATGCATAGAGCAACCCAAATAGCATTATAGATTATGAATTATTGATTTCAATATAATTTATCATCCATGCGAAGGTGAGCACAAACAGAAACGGCATTTCCCTTTTGAACTGCAGTTCATGCCTAAAGTTTCTGCTTTGCAAAACTCATTCAGGCATAGAGCTGCTTACTACTAGAAGAGTAGTTTATTGTTACCTATCAACACTGGAAGCAATATAAATGACTGCTTGTAAATGCTCTGTGATTGATTTAGAACAGTGGTTCTCAACCTGCGGGTGCCCAGATGTTCCTGAACTGCAACTCCCAGAAACCCCTTCCAGCACAGTGAGTGGTGGAGGCTTTTGGGAGTTGCAGTCCAGGAACATCCGGGGACCCACAGGTTGAGAACCACTGATTTAGAATATACAGTACTCTATTCTAGGGCACATGTCCTTGTTACTGTCATAACACAACTCCACCAAACAATAAAACCAGATGTTTCATTTTGTAGACGCACATTAGCTCGCCTGCTTATATAATTCCACATTCTCCACAAATCAGGAATGTACAATACTAAATGAGTAATAGAAGGACTTGCAGTTCGTTCTCTTACTCATGGTTAAAGATTTATAAACACTCCACAGAGAATACAACAGGCCTCCCCAATCCACCATCTATAGCAGTGTTGGCGAACCTATGGCACGGGTGCTAAAGGTGGCACTCGGAGCCCTTTCTGTGGGCACTCAACATCGCCCCTTCACAGCCACCTGTATTCAGATTAAATGGCTGTATTGGCACTTTGCAAAAAAAAATAGTGGGTTTTGAATTGTAGTTTGGGCACTTGGTCTCTAAAAGGTTCGCCATCACTGATCTATAGGAACCAACCACCTCTAAAGATGCCAGTGATACTTAATAGTTCAAAGTAGGTAGAAAAATATTGAATTCCATCAACTGTACTGTTAACTATTTCATAGTTTCCTACTAGGCTTGTAAACAATGGGCTTGCAATACACTCTGCCAACTAACCAAACCAGCCGTTTACATGCTTTCATATGCCATACAAAACTTTTTTACATTCGGCACACATTTTTATTTTGTTTTCTAGCAAAACTATCATCTTTCCTCCCATTCTTGTTATAACATGTCTAGAGTGACAGGTATAGCATTTACTGACACTTAATATGAGTGGACTGCTCAGTGAGTTGGATACTTGGGCCAGGATTTCTCTGTGTTGCCCAGAAAGAGAGCCAAAAATGGTACAGTCACAGAACACGCCCAGAAGTAGTGAAAGGTAAATTATTTCAGAGAACTTTAGATCTTGAACACCCTGGAAAGGGTCACTATCAGTAGACCTTATGTATTGTACTCATTTCGTATATGTCTCAAAACAAGTTACAAGGCTAAGTTTAAATGTTTTTTAAAAACATTTTTAAACATTTTTAAAAGGTACATAATTATTAAGCATGTTTGTGTAGCTTTGAAAGCCTCCACACACCTCTCACTTTAAGATGCATTTATTTATTTATTTATTTATTTATTTACTTACTTACTTATTACTTACTTACTTACTTACTTACTTACTTACAAAAAAATTAGCCACCCCTCTACCAAGTTTAAATGTTTTTTTTAAACCTGTCACATGATTATTGTTAAGCATAGGAACATTGAGTAGAGTCCGTTCCCCCCACCCCCACCCCCACCCCTGTCCGGCATCGATTCTCCCATGTCTGCTAATTTGACAGAACGATGCAACGTGAATGTGACACAATAGCTGTCCTATGCCCAGCAGGCACTAGTTATTTTTACTTTTAATCTGCAAATACAATAGGAACTGGGTTGTGTTTGACTTCATTTAGAGAAGGGAACTGGCTAAACGCAGAAGATCCTCAATGTGAGACAAGAGATGTTTTCAGGAAGAGGGCTTCTCTGAAGATTGTTGCCATCTACTTCAAATACAATGGATCTTGATGATAAACCCTTGGGAATATTTACTGTGATTCAGTGAGTAAGATTATACTTTTGTACTTCACATTTAAAGAGTAAGAATATTTAAATATATTCTACCAAGAGGTCTTTGGGCGGCATACAACATTGTATTAAAAACTATAAAACAATAAAATTATTAAAAACCCTGCTGATCATGTGTCCAGCCAAAAAATCTAATTAAAATGCTGGACAAACAGGAAAGTCTTTGCCTGGCGCCAGGCGGATCTCTGTAGGGAGGGTATTCCAGAGCTGGGGGACAACCGCCGAGAAGGCCCTGCTTCGACCACCACCACCCCTTACCTCTTTGAGAGATGGCACTTTCAGCAGAGCCTCCTGGCTTGGTCTTAGAGTACGGGCAGGCGCATATGAAAGAAGGTGGTCCTTTAGATAGTTAGGTCCTAAGCCGTTTAGGGCAAATTTTTTAGAACTGGTGTAATAGGAATCTGCGCTGCAACACCACTCACTAGCTGTGTGGCCCGGTTCTGTACCAATTGCAGTCACTGGACCATCTTCAAAGGCAGCCCCACGTAAAGCGCATTACAATAATCCATTCTGGTTGTTACCAGTGCATGTGTGACTGTTGCCAGGCTCCGCTCATCCAGGTAAGGCTGAAGTTGATGTAATCTCCGCAGCTGTAAAAAGGCTCCCCTGGCCACCAAGTCCACCTGGGCTTCTAGCGTAAGACCTGGGTCCAGAAGCACCCCCAAGCTGTGGACCCCGTCCCTTAGGGGGAGTGCAACCTATTCCAGGACAGGGAATAGCCCTCTAACCTGTCAGGCAGAACACCCACCAACAACACTTCCGACTTGTCTGGATTGAGTTTACTGACCCTCATCCTGTCCATTATCGAGTCCAAACACGAGTTCAGAACAGAGACTGCCACACCTGGATTGGTGGAGAGCGAGAGGTAGAGCTGAGTGTCAGCATATTGCAGACTCCTCAGCCCAAAACCTCCTAACAACCTCTCCCAGTGGTTTCATGCATATATTGAATAATATATTCAGAATGATAGTTTTGCATTCAGAAACAGAAACCTACAGAATGTTTTTATAAATGTCTAATGGTGATCAATAAGTGTAATATATGAAGGGGGAAGTATGGAATGCAGAATTTGATCACCTGGTTTTGTCTAATTTATACACTGTGGTTGTGTCTTCTATAGCATTGTATCAATGAATTTGAAGTTGCAATTCACTTAGTAGAAAATTATATACAGTGCTACCTTTCTGCTTATAGACACCTCAAAAACTTTCCAGTAAAGCCTTGAGTAAATTGACTAGTTACTGGATATGTAACATGGCTGGCATCTTTCTTTAAACACATGTTTTGATCATGTCTGGTTACCACTTTTTCTGAGAGGATGTTATAATAGGTATTGACTTTTTATTAGATCAGTCCAAAACTATCC
Source organism: Phrynocephalus guinanensis (assembly GCA_037367245.1). Lineage (NCBI taxonomy): Eukaryota > Metazoa > Chordata > Lepidosauria > Squamata > Agamidae > Phrynocephalus > Phrynocephalus guinanensis. The sequence continues at coordinate 47,153,868 of CM074736.1, read as the reverse complement.
ACCTGTTTCAAGAAAAGCAATAAACAGTCAACAATAATGGATTTTCTATGCCCTTATAGTGGCAAAATGACTGATATCCCAACACTGGAGGGAGAAATAAAACCCAACTTCTAATTAATTTATATTCTGGTTATTTAGGTGAGAACAGCATGTTTTGATTTTACAGTACATCTGTCTAAACATGCTTAGACGCCAAAGAAATGTTTTTTATTTTATATATTATTAGGCTAATAATCTTGATATTTTTCTATGCTGTGTCTAGAACCACAATCCCTTGTCTTGTAATAGTCACACAGCATTTAATTAATTAATTAATTCTAAAATGTGCAGCACTCCACGTGTGTACACGGAATACTGGTTATGTGGGTGTGTTATGAATCCACATGCACAAAAATCCCATTACACAGGACCCATGTAGTAACCTGAAAAACCCTGCCAGCTTTCTTACATTGGACTAGTCACTAGCCAGTAGTCTGGAGCTGTGTGGAGATCCAGCTCTTAGTCTTACCACACCCAAAGACAAGCTGCAGAACACTAGACTGCATCATCAGAACTCGACTTAATTGCAATTCATAACTGTTGCTAAACATCTAAATATTTTAAAATTAACAGTACAGATCATGAAAGTATCCTTTACAATTGACCATGGACTTTCTAAAACAGGATTCCAAATTATTTTCATATAATCTTGCATTAGACAACTTTCTCCCCAACTACAAGGCGACCTTCTCCCCTAAATCTCAAATACCACTAAGCTAAAAATAGAAATTTCCATTTCCTCTTATTATTTCCCTTGTAGTTCCCAAGCTCTAGAAGTGTTTACCCAGTATATCAACTTCCTATGTTTGTATTTTAAAAGGAACAGTACCAAGAACACACTTTTATCCTAACTACCACAGATATCCTTGGAAAACAGCCCAGTTTTGTTATTTTTCTCAAAGTCAATTACTGTAGCAAAAATAATAAAGGAATCCATTTTATTCATAAAATAGTTAATCCAGAATGAAGCACAAAATCCCTTCCATCCGATTCTCCATAACAGTTACTGTTATATGTACTTGCAATGTTGTCTTTGCTTAGAAATACATCTTGCATTTCATTGGAAACAAACAAGTTAGGGTCCTTTTTCTATGATTTAATATAAACCGCTCTAGAGGAACCTTAAATCAATATGACAATCATGCACCCAGGTACTTTCATATACAGCCTGATCACTGTGGGCAGCACAATTCCTGACCAGCACAATTCAGAGCCTAAAGTTTACTCGGGTTTTTCACACCATCATCTCTACCTCTTAGTCCTTTCAGATCAGTGGACTCCAAAACAGTATGTACAGTATCAGCATATTGTACAGTATCAACGTACTGTACAGAACTCATAGTTATGGGTTAGACCACACCTTGTACCCTGACTAGGCTACAAGTCTTGGCACTTCATATTCAGCTTTTCAAAAGGTCGTCGTATTTTGTAATTTCAACAGTGTTAGTGTTTCCCATCTTAATACTGAACACATCAAAGAATCCTATAAACCCTTCCACAGATATATGCACACACTATAAACATGGCATGGCATCTATCGTATTCATGTACTCTTTGCCAGCATAATACATCTGGGTGTACCTCTGACCAATCACAAAATTCACTTTCAACAATGCCCTTGTATGAAACCACACGAGTTTTTGTTTTCCACATAAAGGACACTCAGAGCTGATGTGTCATTAACAAAAGATCGTGACATTATAGTTTCCTTGATAAAGAATGTTCAATAGTGGTATACCATTGCCACCTTCTGCGCACTCAGCTTGAGTGCCATTGCTGCTGCCTCCTCTGCCAGTGTCACCTTAAGCTACCAATGCCACCAGGTAGCTGCCATCCTCATCACCACTGGATTCCCAGGTTGACAAGCACCCAATCAACTACTAGGAAAGAACAAAAAAGTGTTCTGCTTATATACCGCCCCATACCACTACAAGTAGTCTCTGGGCGGTTTTACAAATTTTTTTAATTACAGTGAGGAAAAGTACAAAAAGCATTGCTGTTTATGATGCAACCAAATTAAATCTAAAAGGACATCATTTAGTGGCTGACGTGCGCTGAGGTGAAGGGAAAGTCTGATGCTGCACAACACACACAACTGGAATGTAAAAATATGAATCAAGATAAAATGGAAACCATGTACTGTATCAAAAAATGGAGTACATAAATATTATAGTGCTTTGTGTCAATCAACGAAAGTGGATTGGAATAGGATATTCTGAGTCAAAAAACTACAAAGCATTCTAGTTTGGAAATGATAAAGTCAAAGGAAATTGATTGGTTCTTATACTGAGGCAAGGTGTAGCAAAGGCAGGTAGGGGATATAATGCAATGTCTAATATCCATCACATTCTTTGGAAAGCCTATCAGCACAACCATCATTCATGTCTATGCTCAAACTGCAGATGTTTACAAAAATAAAATAGAAAGCTTTGATGCAAACACCCAAGACAAAAATGATCAAGCTCCTTTCTTATAATCATGGGTGACTGGAACACAAAAGTAGGAAACAGAGCAGAATCAAATGTTGGTGAAAAATTTGACCTACTGTTCAGAAACAAAGGAGGTGAACTCATAATGTTCTATTAAGCTAACAATCTTTTTATTAGAAATATGTGCTTCAACCAACCATTTTGTGTACACAGTATATGGTTTATGCCCCCCCCCAGAATAAATTGTCTGAGTTTCCATTATTTCCTATGGGGAAATTTGCTTTCGTATATCAAAGCAGCAATTTGCTTTGATATACGAGTGCTTTGGTTTGCAAGCATGCTTCCGGAATGGATTATGCTTGTAAACCAAGGTATTACTGTACCTTGGAATCCAGAAACAAAGTTCAAAATGATCTAGATAGGCTCTAGTACTTGGCAGAAAACAACATAATAAAATTCAACAGAAGTAAACGCAAAGCACTGCACCTAGAAAAATGAAACCAAACAAGTTGCAAGATGGCGATTACCGCAGTCAGCAATTCTGTGAGCAAGAAGGATCATCACAGATCACAAGCTGAATATGAATCAACAGTCTGGGGTGGCTACAAAAAAGACAGATGCTATTTTAGGCTGTTAATAGAAACAGAGTCTCCAAATCCTGCAAAGTATTAGTTCCCTTCTATTTTGGCACTGGTTATGCCTCATTTTTGAGTACTGTGTCCAGTTATGGACACACTTCCAAGTAGGGTGCTGACAAACTGGAATACATTCAGAGGAGGGCAGCTGGATAGTAGGTCATACGAAGAAAAGCTGAAATAACTGGCCATGTTAGTTTTGAAAAAGATGACTGAAGGAAGATATGATAGCACTTCTCAAATACCTGAAAGGCTGTCATACAGAGGAGGGGCAGGATTTGTTCTTAGTCATCCCTGAGTGCAGGACACACACCAATGAGCTCAAGTCAGATTACAGTTGGATATCAGGAAAAACGTCCGATTACCGTAGTATGGCTATGGGGCCAATCACCGTGAGAGGTGGGGAGTGCTCCAACACAGGAGGCACTAAAATAAAATTGGACAACCACCTGCCAGATGTCCTTTGATTGTATTCCTGCAATGAGCAGTGAGCTGGACTCAATGGCCTCATAGGACGTTTGAACTTCATGATTCTATTAACATGAAAGAAGTGGCAAAACAAGACTGCAGTTAACACTAAGACAAAAATCATGACTACTGAAGACACAGAACTTTAATCTTGACAATGAAGAAATCTAGATGGTTATGTCCTTGTGAGGCTGGTGCAGTGGAGATGGTTGGTCACGTCTTGTTGTATTGTTCTCCTTCTCTATCGCTTTCCGTGACACCCTTATTCATCCAATCCTGCAAAGCTTTCCTGGAAAAGATTATGAGTACTATACACACTATCTATTGGCAGACCAGGGTCCATCAGATTAAAGTTGCCAGCTTCTGCGCAGCAGCACAAGCTTGCAGCTGAGAAATGGTATCACAATCCTTTAAATATGCATATGTATGTATATATGTACCGTGTTTTTCACTCTATCAGGTGCACTTTTTCCAACCTCAAAAGTACGGGGAGATGTCTGTGCATCTTATAAAGTGAATACAGCTTGGCTACGGCCGCTTCCGGGGGGCCTCCAGGACAGCCGCTCCGAGGACCTGGAGGAGGTGGATGGGGTGTTACCATTTGGGAAAGCAAGAATCAAAGGGCAGGCTTTTGAAGCCGCTTTGCGTGAAAATACCCACCCGTGCCATTCAAAGGTGGGTGTTTTAAAACGATCCTGCTCAGAGAGGGGGATGTGGGGCTACCCTTCACCAAAGCAAAGAGCCAAGGTCAGGCTTTTGAGGAAATTCAAAAGCCTGCCCTTAGATCCTTGCTTTGCCGAAGTATAGCACCCAATTTACTTGAAAATACCCACTTGTGCCATTCAAAGGCGGGTGTTTTAAAATGTTCCAGCCCAAACAGCAAGGATCCTTTTAAAACACCTGCCTTTTCGGGGGTGGGTGTTTTAAAAGGATCCTTGCTGCTCAAAGGCCAGCACTCCGAGAAGGATTGTTTTAAAACACCCACCTTTGCATGGCGCAGGTGGGCGTTTTAAAATGATTGTTGCTGTTCCGGCCCCAGCTGTGGAAGCCCCCCGATGGCCCACTGCAGAGCCCTCCAGACTAATGCAGTATGTATGTGTGAATATTTTTTTCACACCTACATACCTCTAAAAATGAGGTATGTATCTTATGGCCTGGTGCATCTAATGAAGCAAAAATACAGTATATTTTAGGGTAAATACATGTATATATTAGGATAAGGATTATAATTGTAATAATTATCTCATGAAATTTGTCTCCCTAAGAGTTAGCCATACTCAAGGCATATTTTACTTGCATCTGTTAGTTTTTGTTCTTGCCGTTCATCTGCATTGTTTGTTTCTCGTCTGTTCTTCTTTTTAGCATTTGTCTCACTATAAAAATTATGATTAATCTTAAATCTCACTATAAAAATTATGATTAATCTTAAAGAATTATGATTAATCTTAAGATTTTGGATCCCTTGGCTCAACTGTTTATCCAAATGGAGAGTGCAGCCAAGAAATCAAGAGAAAACTGTGGTTTGAAAGGATAGTAATCATGGAATTAGAAAATAATGTCAAATGTAAGAAGTCACTGGAGTCTAAGGACCAAGATCATCCACACTACAGTAAACCCCCACCTATCGCAGGGGTTAGGGACCCGACCCAACCCGCAATAATTGAAAATCCGCAATATGCAGATGCTGGGTCAGATTGGGACTGGCCGGGCTCTCTGGGGGCTCTTGTACTTACCCCAGGCCTGGTGCTGCCCCAAATGGGCCTGCAAGGGGCTTTCCAGGTCCCCAGAGGACCCAAAAGTGCTTTCTAGTGAAGTGGAGGTCACTTCTGGTTTACCGGAAGTCACTTCCGGTTTGCGGGGAAGCACTTTTGGGGCCGCCGACGGGCCTGGGAAGGCCTTTCCTCCTTACCCTAGGGGGCCTTTTTTCATGTAATGTGGACCCGCGAGATACCGGGACAGCAGTATATGAACCGCAAAAGAGCAAGGGACAACTGTACCGGTTATCTGTGATTTTTGACATGAAAAGGTAAGTGCGTTGTAAGATTACTGTCTGGCCTCTTGTCTAAGGGCCAGGTATATGAAAGCATAAAACCTGCAATAAGGAATTGACATACACTATTAAATTTGTAAAAAAGATCCAACAGCTACCTTCAAATTCCCATGACCGTTCCAAACTCAAGGCTGCTACAATTAACTTAAGAGTTCTTACTTAAAACATTTGCTGATGCTGTGGTACCTCGTAAGATGAATTTAATTCGTTATATGGGTCAAATCATTTTACGAAATGATATATATAATGCGTTATAACGGGTTTCCCATAGGAATGTGTTGAGTACCAATAACTTTGTCTTGTGAGACATCCCATAGGTAAAATTTGGCTTACGAGTTTCCCCTATTGCCGGAAATTTAATTCGTCTTATGAGTTTTTCGTCTTAAGAGGCATTTGTCTTACGAGGTACTACTGTATTTAGAAAATGCAAATGTATTGGATGCAGTCTTAACAAAGCCAATGAGTTTTGATTTCATGGTACTACAAACTGGGAGAATACCACTAATATATAAACTATTTGCATCTTTTAAAAAAACACAATAAACCACAGATTAATCAACAATTGTTTTTTGTTCCTTGAAATTTTGAAGTTTCCTTCTTCCTTCATTCCAGCATGTAGATCTGGACCTTATGCAATACAGTATGTTTCATGAATATAAAGTCCTGTGTGTATTCTCTTTTTATTATAAACAAGGCATTTTAATAACAAATAACGCAGGCAAATTTTGTAATAAATTGTAACAAATTCAGAAAGTTAGCAAACAATTTGAAAACTAATATCCAGAACTGTTCCTCCTACATTTTCAGACTTCTTCAATTTAAGAATATAAAACATCTGGAGGGTCCATTTCCAAATATGAAGAAAAACAGAGATGTTACATTTGCCCTCCACCTGCTATCTATTAATATATATGCATTCTACTGAAATTGTAACTAATCTTCATACATAGTCTGGAACAGGGATGAATCTATGGAATTTTCGTCAGAAAACCAACAGGCAAGGAAGCTTAATAATGCAAGAAAAAAAACCAGAATGGAATATAAGATTTCATATATATATATATATATATATATATATATATATATATATATATATATATATATATGAATGAAATAGGAGAACAAAGTTGATATAAATGCAACAAAATGTTGGCAAATGTTGCACCCCGGTGTTATTTATACTGATTTATATTTAAAAAAACACTAACATGCAATAGTGCACTTGCTTCATAGAAGGATGCCATTGCATATTAAGTATCTCTGGCCTGTCATTCTCAATCCATCGCATTCTACATCCCACCAACTGTTCTACCAAAAGAAACCCTCTTTCCTGATTAAGAAAAGTATCCACTTTTCTTTTACAAGTACATTTGTGTTACTGAATTCTTCAACTACAGAAAATGGGTTGGCAGGGGGATCAGAGGATTATGAGAAATACTATGGAGGTCCAAAATCCAAAAGGAAATGTAGATAATACCTTTTTATTACAGCACTAAAATACAAAAACCAGAAAACTTTCAAAGTCCACAAGGTTCCTTCTCGAGTCTAGACACTGCCGAGCATGAAGGGGTGGCAGAGAGAATCATCATCACCATCACCAGACCGTTGCAATGTCTGTAATCCGAGTTAAAGTCAAGTTCCAAAATTATGAAGATGCCTCAAGGTAGCTGATCATTTGCCACAAGTGAGTCGGTAGTAGTCAGCACAATGCATTTGCAGAAGGACATTTGGGCTAGTGGAGAGCAAATTCTTAGTAATTACAAAAGTCCCTGCCCCCAGGCTATTCCATGTTCTACTAGCAGTACATGTATCACTGGCTGAGATGCATGATCCTACACCCTAGTCTCATTATCCGAGAATGACTAGACTCTTAATTTTTTTTTTAAAAAAAATGTGCTTAGCTAAGCTAGTGTTCTTGAAGAAAGTATGTACTAGAACAGGCATGTCCAAACTTCGGCCTTCCTGATGTTTTGGACCACAACTCGCAGAATTCTAAGCTTAGCGTGCCAATGGCAAAGGACTATGGGAGTTGCAGTCCAAAACATCTGGAGGGCCGAAGTTTGGACATGCCTGTACTAGAATGACCACTGAAAGAGATCTTGGTCAGAATCCTGTTACTTAAGTCCATCAGCATAACTCAAATGGTTATCAAGTCAAGGTTTATATTTCTCACTGCACACCAAATGATGCTACTGGGGCGGAATGAGAAATACAACTGTTGACTTTTTGTTTTGTTTTTATTTACTGGATTTTTACGACACCCATCTAGTGGGATGCCACTACTCTGTGTGGTTTACAGATATATACATAAAACAAAGAGCACCCAACCTCCCCACTCATCAATAGATCAGCCAAAAACCTATCCGAAATGAGGAAGCCTAATAACGATGGCAACAAACAATTAAAAGCAAAGAGATAGACATAGTCTACTTAAGAGACATAGAGAGTCATGAGGGGAAGATATCCCAAAAGGTTTATCTGAAAAGCGGTGTTCTTCCCAGCTTCTGGGATGTAAGTAAGGAACAGGCTCTGCCACACCTCCACCAAGAGAGAGCCCCACAGAGTGGGAGCCACCTCCAAGAGAGCCTAGGACAGGGGTGCCCAAACTTTTTGTAAGGAGGGCCAGATTTTGTGGCTGAAAATCTGTCAGGGGCCGGTTGCTCCCCGACCCTGCCACCCCACTGCAAGCTCCACCCACTGACCCATAAGCCCCACCCACTGACCCCTTGCAACACCACCCGCAGGAAGGAAGGCGGGGACCAAGGGAGGGAGGGAGGAAGGAAGGTTGGGACCAAAGGAAGCACAGGGAGCCTGTTTTAAAAAACATGGGGCGAAGGAGGGGGAGGGAGGAGCGGGCCAGCCAGCCGCGGGCCACTCAGAATGGCCTGAAGGCCGGATTTGGCCCCCGGGCCAGACTTTGGGCAGGCCTGACCTAGTAGTTCCTGACCACAGATTTTTCAGGCCTCCCTCAGGGTGGCCACCCAGGATAGCAATGCCTGGGAGGGGCAGGTGGCACCGGCAGAACATCTCTGGGAGAGCCCCGCTCTGACAAATAACAAAGTACTGAAGCATTAAGTGGTTCAACATTAATGCCTTGAATTTGGCACAGAAGCATACAGGGAATCTGAAGAAACAATTCAGGACTGTTTTTAACTAGCTCCAATTCACTTTGAAGTGATTTGGGCACTTCGACTTATGCAAGTGGGCATCAGTGACTGGATTCTGGCCAATAAAGGTGACATTTAAATCGCCCATACTGTAACAATATGAAAATCACAATTAAATTAGAACTCAGTAAACAGGGTGTGGTGGCTCAGCAGGCTAGAGCACTGGAAACTGTCGGCTGCAAGGCTGGCAGCTTGGCAGTTCAAATCCCAGGTGCCACGCAGCGGAGTGAGCTCCCACTGTTAACCCCAGCTCCTGCCAACCTAGCAGTTTGAAAGCATGTAAATACAAGTAGATACATAGGTACCGCCATAAAAAGCAGGAAGGTAAAACAGTGTTTCCTTGCAGCCCTGCTGGCCTTGAATACGGAGATGAGCACCGCCCCTAGAGTCGGACACATCTAGCAGACATGTGGGGGCGGACTTTACCTTTTTAATCAGAATGTATGACTACATTTTAAAATGTTTAATGCATGCTTTCTTATAACTGCAACATTCTCACCCCTTCTGCCATCATACCACTACAGTACCATAATAATTCTACAGTTCAAACTGCAAATTTTCATCATTTTGTCATGCATATTCTGTAAACTACAGTTTTGGGCAAATTACATGTCTACTTTTAAACAACAGAAAGCCAGTAAATGAATAAAATGCTCGTAAGTGATATTTAAGTAAAATTATGTATGGTTTAAAAAGGTATGTAAAACATTTGTTTCTCCAACAATTTCTAGCAAACATTATCTCCCAGTATCTCTTTCAAACTGATTATATCAATAATCAGAAATAGAAACAAACAAAAAGGCCTTGAATATACCTCTTTTTTATAGTCTCCAGAAGTCCTACTTAAGAGATTATTTTCTGGGTGGAACAAAATTAGATGCCAGTCTGGAAATGTCATAACTGCTAAATATTTTAACTGACAACACCCTTGTACCAACATGTTTTTTGTTTATGTCACATCAGCTATAAAATCTGCATTTAGAACATTTGGTTTCAATATTATAATCATTTTGGAAATATAAATGTAATAGTTCATCATAACTAAATAATAATGACACTCCATTATATGGAATTATTCCAATGTACCACATTTTCACAACAGTAATGAAGTATATCAAATTAGGAGCACACATTTTAAAGATCACATTGTTTATAGATATGGGATCACAGAATAATTACACAAATCTGCCCTTACCACAGCAACTAACCCATTACCATATTTTCCATGTATGACTATATTTTTTCTTAAAATTGTTAGACTAAACATTGAGGGTGGTCTTATACACAGAACCCCCATGGAGAACCGTTGGGTTGCAAACTACCCATACTTTGTTTCTACAGTCATCTTATATATGGAAGTGTCTTATAGATGGAAAAATATATTAATTTCCCAACTGTGTTAAGATATATGTTCTGATGAAGATAATTGGAGGGGGGAGGAAGAATTGTTCTCAAAATGTAGAGAAAAATACTAAGATAAATCAAGCATGTTTCTCTTGTGGCAAAGCAAGATAATATGGACATCATTTACTGCCTTTTTTGTCTCGTAAAAAAATTGTACTTGGCTCTTCCATACAGGTACTCTCTGGTTGTCCCAAAGCTGTAATAAAGGAATGCCACTAACAGTAGGACAGTAGGTTCGAGTGATGAGCGCTCAAACGATTGGAGCCAAAAAACTAAATAAATAAAAAGCAACACTAAACTATCTGCACATGGGTCAAATTAAAAGGAGCAATGTGCTAAACAAAAATACAGGCCCAAAGGAGCTGGGCATGCTCATTACTAATGGAATATTACCTTTCTTTTTTGGAAAATAAAATGGAACGATCTGTCACAGGACATGACTGGCTGGTCAGAACTCTGAATAGGATTGCTCCTATTATGTAGGCTAAAGTGCACTGCAATTTTTATTTACACCTTCCACTTGTGAAAATTCACTTTCAGGTGAAATGATAGAAATAAGACAATTTGAATTCCCTTTCTAAACCCCTCTATAACTATAAAAATTAGCTCTTCCTAGGTGACTAGTCGTAAGGAGATTTCAGAATCTTAAAAGAATTATCATAGTTGTATGGAACTTGTAGTCATCCCCCTTCCTGTTAAAGGCTGTTTTCCTGGAACTAAGATTTAGGTAGATTTGCCAGTTCGACCTACAATCCTTCAGCAGTTGATCAATCACAACTTGAAAACTCTCTCAGAATTAAAGCAGAGCAAGTATAGTGAACCTAGTCCCATACAATGTACACTGGGCAAAAATTATCTTAACAATGAAAAGATATTGCACACAGGGCCCTTTGAGAAGCAAGCAGGGAGGAGGGAGCATCAGTGGGCGCCTTTCAGACCATCAGTAGTTTTAAAGAATTAGAAGGCCTGCTTCAAAGTAAACATGGGCAAGACGGCGTGTCACAATTTCATGTGAACATCCTTTTAAAATGATGTTGACAACCTTGAATGGGTACAGAGGAGGGCGACCAGGATGCGTGAATGTCTGGAAGAAATGCTTACGAGGAACAGCTTAGGGAGCTGGGAATGTTTAGCCTTTCAAAAAGAAGTCTGAGAGGGGATATAATAACTATGCTTAAATATTTGAAAGAATGTCATATAGATGAGGGAACAGATTTGTTTTCCATGGCGTCAGAGACTAGGACTCAGGGCAATGGTTTCAAACTATAGGAAAAGAGATTCCATTTGAACATTAGGAAGAACTTCATGAGCTGTTCGGCAGTGGAATATGCTGCCACGGAGGGTGGTGGAGTTTCCTTCTTTGGAGGTTTTTAAGCAGATGCTGGATGGCCATCTGTCAGGAGTCCTGTGATGGGGGTTCCTGCATAACAGGGGGTTGGACTGGATGGCCCTTGAGGTCTCTTCCAACTCTATGATTCTATGATTCTATGAAATGCCAGTCTCTACCAGATGTGCACTTTAAATGGTAAAGGGGGACAAAATTATAGAAATATGTCTGGCAGAACTGAGCTGCTTTTCTCCATTCACCTAAGAAGAACAACTTCAGCTAGTGGAGCACCACCTTAACAAAGATTAATTAACAAAGGTTTCCCATTACACAATGGGTCTCCACAGAAGCAAAATAGTTTTGATTTGAAAACAGAGTGGATATGACTGTGTGGTACATAATAAATATTTGGCTCTTCCCAAAATTACTAGCCTAAGCATACCGTTCACTTCTCAACTCATAAATATAATTTTGGAGTTTCTTAATATTGCTTTAACATTAATATGACATAGAAAACATCTGTCTGCTTGCCAAGAACAAGGCAGAAAAAGTGAAACTGCATATCTTCTTAAACCACAAGTAATTCAAATTATCAGATAAAAATGCTTGCATTAGCCCATCAATCAAAACATACACAAGAATGACTGTGGCTTAGAATTCCACTTCCCTGTTCTGAAAAGCTGTATGAAATCATTACATGAGCATCCTACTTATTTTAAACCAAGTAATTGATATTATAGTAGGGAAACTATAGGCATCTATATATTTCTGCATAGCTCAACTAATGCTGGTATCACAAATAATAATTTTTAAATGGGTAACACAATATTTAAAAGTACTTTCACTATTTTTGCCTCTCCAACAAAACAGATGCAACATAGTTTTTCCATGCCTTTGAATGATTTTTTTCAAAATACACATCAGAACGCACTTGAAGAACCTTTAAATTTGCAACCCTGTATTATGGACATTCTATTTATGGTAAATCAAATTAAATATGTTTTCATGGGCAGGATTTTTTTCCATTCAACCATGCAGATACTTCAGAACCACATATCCTTGGACTTCACCATGCCTTACCCCAACAGCAACCATTTTTTTCGGTGCCTAAACTTAGTACAAAAAATCATAAATCTTCTAAAAATGTATAAACTGATTTCAGAGAAAAACATACTAACTTAGTTCAAAATAATGTTGTAAATTTCAAAGACCTATTAATGTTGTAGAATGAATGTACTCAGGTATACATGAACAAAGTAAAAGAAGTTTGGCATTTATTTATTATTTCCATTTCTATACCGCCCGACTTTCCTGAAGGAACTCTGGGCGGTGAACAACCGGAAAACAATAATACAACAAAAGTAACAATAGTAACTACAACAATAGAGAGGTTAGATCCAGCAAAACAAGATGGCCATGGCAAACGGTGGGCGGGCAAACAAACAAGACAACATCCTCAGTAGTCACCAAAGGCAGCTTTTAAACAACTAGGTTTTAAGGTGTTTTATAAACGCCAGGGTGCTGCCTAGATGCCCTAAGCACATCCGATCTCGCCCGATTTCAGAAGCTAAGCACGGTCGGCCCTGGTTAGTACTTGGATGGGAGACCACCAGGGAATACCGGGTGCTGTAGGCGCCTGGAGTAGGAACTGGCAAACCGCTCCAGTTTCCTGCCAAGAAAACTCCATGGTCATGGGGTCACGAAGAGTCGGTCACGGCTGTAACGACACAACACAGAGACACATAAATGCCAGGAGGGATGCTGCAAGCCTTATCTCACTTGGTAGATGATTCCAAAGGGTTGGACCAGCCACCGAGAAGGCCCGACTCTGAAAGGATGATTCTCGGGCCTCCTTCGAGGTGGCAACCAGAAGTGAGAAGGCTTGCGAAGCTTTGGTGGGCCGGACCAAAGCTCATGTTTGGGAGATACGCTCTGCCAGATACTCTGGTCCCAAGCCATGGAGGGTTTTGTAAATCAAAACCAGTACCTTGAACCTTGTTTGGGAGGCAACGAGTAGCCAATGCAGGCGAGCCAGAATTGGGGTGATGTGATCGAACCTACTCGCACCAACCACCAATCTGGACGCCGCATTCTGCACCCGCTGCAGTCGCCGAACAAGGCTCAAGGGAAGCCCCATGTAAAGAGCGTTGCAATAGTCTATCCTCGAGATAACCAGCGCTTGCACAGCTGTCCTCAGAGAATCACCATCAAGGTACAGGTGAATCTGGGCAATGAGCCTAAGTTGGTAGAAGGCTGCCTTAGAAACGGCTGCCACCTGGGATTCCAAGGACAAAGCTGGATCAAGGATGCCCAGACTCTTCACTCTATCTACCAGCTGGAGGGCGGACCTGGCCAGACTGGGAAGAGGGCCACTGTACCCATTCTCCCCCCGAGGAACAGAACCTCGGTCTTCTCTGGGTTGAGTCTGAGCTTGTTAGTCCTGGTCCACTCCATGACCACAGCTAGGCAGCGATCAAGGGTCTGCATAGCCTCAACTGCAGTGGCAGAAAAGGAAAGGCAGAGCTGCGTGTCATCAGCATACTGATGGCAGCACAGCACACCCCTCCGAATGACCTCAGCCAACGGCCTCATATTGATATTAAATCACACGGAGGAGATCGCCTACCCCTGGGGCACCCCACAAGAGAGCGACCAAGAGGCCGACAGCAACCCCCCCCCCAGCGTAACTCGATGGACATGGTCCTCAAGGAAGGAACAGAGCCAGCTAAAAGCTAGAGCCCTGATCCCCGCCTCAGAGAGCCTGCCCAGGAGAGTACCCTCATCCGCGGTATCAAAGACCACCGACAAATCAAGGAGGACTGGTAAAGTTGAGCAACCTCTGTCGGGCCCCCTCAGGAAGCCATCATGCAATGCAACCAGGGCTGTGTCAGTCCCGTGACATGGCCTAAACTCGGACTGGAATGGATCCAGGACACGATCTTCTGCCAGGCATGAATCTTAAGAAAAACATGCTAACAAAATCTGGATTGTATACCTTAAATAACTGAACAGATGAGTATGATGCACCTACAGATATTTTACCTGCAGTTTAGCAGCATGAAGCACTGTAACCTCCTTAAAAAGATAAAGGTTCCCCTTGCACTTGCGTACTAGTTATGTCCTACTCTAGGGCGGTGCTCATCTCCGTATTCAAGCCGAAGAGCCAGTGTCATGCAAGTCCATAGCCATGTGGCCGGCATAGCTGCAAGGAAACACTGTTTTAGCTTCCCACTTTTTACAGCAGTACCTGTTTAACTACTTGTATTTACATGCTTTCAAACTGCTAGGTTGCTAGGAGCTGAGGTTATCAGCGGGAGCTCGCTCTGCTGCGTAGCACCCAGGATTAGAACTGCCGAGCTGCCATCTTTGCAGCCCACAGTTTTCGGAGCCTTAGTCCATTGAGCCACCACACCGTGGTTCTTCCTTATGGTGAGATAAACACCACATACGTTTCTCAGATCCATAGTCTCAGTCAAATGACGTTTTCATCCTCACATGCAGTATCTTAACAGAGATACTGGATATTGTGAAGACAAAACAAATAAACAAACAAACAGAAACAGCTGAGATCTCCCTCCATGTATATGACTGATGAGTTCAGAAGGACACTGGGAATCTCTGAGTGGCACCATTTTTTCCTAGACCTTATGAGCCCTATAACCCGAGGAAAACAGCAGTGTGCCTAACATGAGCTCCCAGGTAGATGGGGGGGATTCAAAGCTCTAACCAGAAGTTGTGTCTCTTTTATGTGTCCAACTTTGTAGATAGATAAGCTTCTGTTGAGCTTCATACCTTGTCACAGCTCAGTTCAACCTTTCTCAGCTGCCAAACATCTAGCCTTCCTTGAGCCCCATAAGCTTTCCCCTACTGGCTTGACAGAACCTGGGGAAAAGAGATGTCCTTAAAATCAAAACATTTGAGCCCATGAGTATGAGCACTAGAACTGAATTGTACTCAAAATATTCATGCACATACCAAAATCAATTACAGCTATCCCAAATTTCAACCATAGAATTCCGGGCAGATAGAATGCAGTCATTTTGTTGTTTTAACGGCTGCTGCTATTGAACAAAAGGGAGTCAGAAATTATTGCTCAATTGCTACAGGTGACATCAAATTATTTGTGATGATTCGAGCATGAGGGGCTGGTCACTGTGGAAACAGATTGCTGGACCAGGCAGTCCTTCAGAGCATCATCCCTATATTCCAAGGTTCTTCTGCCTGACCCTTATAAAAATGCTTTCCCCACAAAGGCTTTGCAATGGTTCATCAAACAGCTATGCTCGAAGGTGGAATAGGTATAACATACTCAGAAGTGGTTTATAATCCCCCTCTTCCTTGTATTAAGAGACCTTGCAGATTGCCTAAAGTTACATAGACTGTCTCTCCTTCTGTAAAGGACAATGGGGAATTGAACTCCCAACCTTTTGTTCCACAATCGGATAGGTATATCACCGAGCAATCTAGCAACACACTTCTTATTATTTATTATTTATTTATTATTCACACTTGTATACTTCTAAGACTACCAAGATTCCATTGCTCACATTTTAAAACTTGAGACCTCTCTGATTTATTCAGAAGGTGAAACATAGTTCCTAGAGGCTTCTAGGGCCATAAAAACAGCCTTTGGGGATTGCATTGGCATATCCTGCCAAAGCAAAAGATAAAGGGATTGAAAAAACTTGGTAGATCATCTAGTCCAATGCCTTGCTGAATCTGACCTATCACATGATAAATTTGTTCTCACTATTGACTAGTATCTCCTAATGTTTCACCCTTCTGTAACTTCAAGCCTCGCTCATTGCAATCACTGGAACAGTAGATAACTAGTCTCTGCTCTCTTCTACAGGTGAAACTCGAAAAATTAAAATATTGTGCAGATGTTTAGTAAGTCAACTCAAAAGGTGAAACTAGTATATGAGATAGACTTATTACATGCTAAGCGAGGTATGTCAAGCCTTACTTTGGTATAATTGTGATGATTATGGTGCACAGCTTATGAAAACCCCAAATTCACAATCTCAGAAAATTAGAATTATGTGAAAAGGTTCCCTATTCACAGTAGTGCATCAAGAGCCACACAGAGACACAGAGGTCCTGGACGTGGGCTTCAAATGTTATATTCCTCTTGTCAAGCTGCTCCTGAACAACAAACATCAGAAGCATCTTACTTGGGCTAGAGGGAAAAAAACTGGTCTGTTGCTTAGTGGTTCAAAGTCCTCTTTTCTGATGAGAGCAACTTTTGCATCTCATTTGGGAACCAAGGACACAAGAGTCTGGAGGAAGAATGGAGAGGCACACAATGCACGATGCTTGAAGTCCAGTGTGCAGTTTCCACAGTCTGTGTTGATTTGGGAGCCACATCATCTGCTGGTGTTGGTCCACTGTGCTTCATTAAAGTCCAGGGTCAACACAGCTGTCTATCAGGAGATTTTGGAGCACTTATTTGTTTATTTATTGATTTATTGGGCTTATATACCACCCGTCTTCCCGAAGGAACTCCATGCTTCCTTCTATGGATGAGCTATATGGGGATGCAGAGTACATATACATGCTTAGATTTTTCAGAGGTCCGATATTCTATTTCCAATCCTTGTGCTATTGATGTCATGTAATATTCTTATTTTCTGGGATTGTGACTTTGGGGTTTTCATAACCTGTTCGCCATAATCATCACAATTATACCAAAATCAGGCTTAACATATCTCGCTTAGCCTGCAATGAGTCTATCTCATATACTAGTTTCACCTTTTGAGTTGACTTACTGAAATATATGAACATTTGCACAATATTCTAATTTTTCAAGTTTCACCTGTATGTGACAGGGCTTCCAATCGGTGAAGTTCTTTGAAGGAAGAAGGGAGGAGTTATTATGTGAGCTCATGTTGTTTCTGACTTATGACAATTTTATGAATAAATGATCTTCAGAAGGTACTGTCATGGGGTATATGAATCCTAGCTGCAAAGGAAAAAATAAAGGAAATACTATGCTGTATGAGGAAAGACAAACTATACAAACACAGACATACAAACTTACACTTTCCTCCTTACATTTAGTTTTTTTTTCTCTCTCTCTGTGGACAAAGAGGAGGAAGGCAATAAAGCATTTAGCAAAACTCAACTGGCAAGATTTTTTCTTTTTTGCCCCCCCCCCCCCCGAAACAGCACATCTCAGCTGAAAAAAAGCTGGTGCCCTCACTTAGCATGTAGTCCAGTCCCTATTTACCTGAGGATATAAGATCGGGGTGCCTTTCTTGTGTTTAGTGCCTTCCTGGCATTCTTTCTGATTTTTTTCTTTTAAAAACAAACGAACAAACACAAAAGGAAAAGGCCTCTTGCATTTTTTTTTTACAGTTCAGGGCAAGCTTCCAAAGACAGGAGGAAGCATTGATTACAAGCTTCCTCATCACATTAGACAGCTGCCTTTTAATTGTGCCACCTGCTGGCTGGGGGGAGGCTTTCTGTCTGTCTGTCTGTCTGTCTGTCTGTCTGTCTGTCTGTCTGTCTGTCTCTCTCTCTCTCTTGTATTGGCAAGGAACCCAGAGAGATCATCTGGGATACCTGAATTTCTTTGCTGTGACTTCACAACAAACAAATGTGAATGAAACTGCATTTCTCCCACTGAGGAACTGCAGCCTTGTAAGTAAAAGTGAGCTATCACACTTCTCCTCTGACTTTTCTTTTTCAGCCTATTTATTTATTTATTTATTGATTGATTGATTGATTTATTGATTGAATATTTTATACCAGCTTGGGAAAAGGACCCAAGGCAGCTTACAGAATGAGGGATAATATAAAGTCCAGTACAATTAAGACATGTTCAAATATTGAGAACAGGGAATTGAGGGACATCTTACAGCATTAATAGACAACATTACATTAAAGGTACAAGAGAACGTGAGCAGTTAAAGGGGAGTAAAGTTCCATGTAAAGTTATGAGTGTTGGAAACTAACATTGAAAACATAGTGTCAATGATTGTAAACCCATAAGGTTATAAGTAGTTATAAACACAAAGTCTATGTGATCCTGTAGATTATATAAAAGATAAAAAATAGGTAGTCCATCATTCAGGGGAAGCTTGCCTGAAGAGAAAGGTCTTTGCCTCTTTCCAGAAAGACAACAGAGATGAGGCAGTCCTGGCCTCTAGTGGGAGGGAGTTCCACAGTCTGGGCACAGCAGCTGAGAAGGCCCTTTCATGGGTTCCCACGAGAGTGTGAGGGTGGCAGGATGGAGAAAATGGTCTCTCCTGATGACCTTAACACCCAAGTTGGTTCATACTGTGAGATCCGATCTTTGAGGTAGCTAGGACCCCTAGGTTGTACAGTGCTTTGTAGGTTAAAGTCAGCACCTTGAATTGTGCCCGATAGCTGATTGGCAGCCAGTGGAGCTACTTTAATAGAGGTGTAATGTGATCTCTGTACCCTGTCCTAGTCAGGCAGCCTGGCTGCTGCATTTTAGACCCATTGAAGTTTCCTGAGATTTTTCATTGGTAGTCCCACATAGAGCGCATTACAGTAGTCTAGCCGGGTTGTCACAAGGGCATGTATCACCTTGGCCAGAGCTGGTTTGTCAAGAAATAGGTGTGACTTGTGTACTAGCCTTAATTGTGCAAATGTGCTCCTGCCTATGCATTTTAATTTTTCCTTACATAGTATCTTCTATAAAACACTAAACTACTGTGCTAGACTGAGAAGTGCTCTCATTCAAGAAATCTAGCTCCACCAACCAAAGATTAGGTTACAACTATAGCAATAAAAGGAGTGTGTGCATTGGAGCTATTTTCCTAAGACCAAGACATCTGAAACTTGGCATGCCTGCTAAAGGAACCAGAGTGATAGTGGGCATCACTCAATTCAAATTCAAAATAATTAATTCAGTATCTCAGACCTCCCTCCTGAAGTGCTGCTTTGTGATGGGACCCTGCTTGAAGCTGAGTATAAAGAACTTCAGCAAGTGGGGCTCTACCTGGGTAAGAATTTGCCACATAAACCCAGGTCACTGCCCTCTTCCTCCTACTCCCCTGTAAAGTTCAGCCGATAGAGCTCAGACCGTCTTCTTCAAGTTGGGTGGACACTTCTAGGAAACAGGCAGAGCAGCTGCCTCCCACCTGTGCATGCAAGTACTGAATACTGTACACTAAATAGAATCTAGTATGGTTCATATTATACGTATGCTTGAAACAAGCCTTAAAGAAATTTACAGGATCCACTGACATTCTGGGACAGATGAATTTTGTTACTAGGATGACAAGTTCTTTTCTTTACACAATCCTAGAAGAGCCCCCAGCAGAAGGGAATGTGTAAACCTAAACCAAGGCACAGAATTAGGGGTCCCAATAGTGACCCCCCCAGGCTAGATAAAGAGTACAGTATTTTAGATAGATAGATAGATAGATAGATAGATAGATAGATAGATAGATAGATAGATAGATAGATAGATAGATAGATAGATCGTCTGAATACTTTACACCAGGCATGTCCAAACATCGGCCCTCCAGATGTTTTGACCACAACTCCCACGGTCCTTTGCCACTGGAAATACAGGCTTGGAATTCTGGGAGTTGTGGTCCAAAACATCAGGAGGGCTGAAGTTTGGACATGCCTGCTTTACACCTAAAAAACCCTGGTAAAGATCACTATAAATTAGAACAGACTAAATGGCACTTAATGATTAAATATTAGTTTAAATAAGCCACCACCTAACACATCTTTACTTCAAACCGATAATGTCCAGGTGGTTTTGACTGCATAAGCTTTCCATCCTAGTCAGAAAGGCCAGCAAAGAGGAATGACAGTATCCGTTATGTGACATGAAGTAAGCAACAGACCAAGAACTGTATACTCGCCATCTTATTTCAGCCCATAGACAAGGAGGAAAAGTCTCCTTTTTCTGATGCCACAGGAACCTATTCCTTGGATGCTTTCCCTGACCTTTATACAACTTCTTCAACTCTGATCTTTAAGCCATCCATAACAGAATGCATCAATATTTGTTCAGTCTTTTCATATGAGGAACTAGTTCAATGAATTAACTATTTGACTAAATATTCTTAAAATATTTTCAAAAATCCCATATTAAATGGGAGGATTTGAAATTATGCTAACTGCTGACTCTGTTATGAAGTCATTCTATGCCCATTTAATCCTTTATTCTGTGATCTATATGTGCTGACAGAGCACTTCACAGAAGCATACACAAAAGAATGTTGGGACCTCACATTAGAGGAGCCTTATTCACCACACCCAACAAAAGGTGTATTTTGCCCCACAGTTAAAGATATATCTGAATTTGTTTTTATATAAATAACATCTTGCCTTAGGACTCTTGACTATGGTTACACTAGCGCTTGCGGCATGTTAGCAAGCAAAACTTTCCACACATCAGCAGCATCAAGATGGATCGAATGCTGAAACGTTACTTAACATTGTATCACAAATATAGACCAGTGATGGCGAACCTTTTAGAGACCGAGTGCCCAAACTGCGATTCAAAACCCACTAATTTTTTGCAAAGTGCCAATACAGCAATTTAACCTGAATACAGGTGGCTGTGAAGGGACGATGTTGAGTGCCCACAGAAAGGGCTCCGTGTGCCACCTTTGGCACCCGTGCCATAGGTTCGCCAACACTGATATAGACACTTATGAAAAAGTTAACATTTGTATGCTTGTAAATTAGACAAGAAGTGAAGTTGTTTTACTGACATGCCCTTTAAAATACTGCACCTATCCAATACTAAAATCATGCCAGTTTTTTTTATCTTTATGTTCTTTATTTAGAATATTATTTAGAATATATTATTTAAATTTAAATGTTTTATTGTGTTACTCATTAATTAATTTAAAAAATAATTTTGGTCCATTGTTTATTGTTTTAAACCACCTGGAGTGGCCTTTACTGTGAAATGAAAATAAAGTCAAATAAATAAATAAATAAATAAATAAATAAATAAATAAATAAATAAATAAATAAATCCAAAAGGACAGAATTTGGAATGTTCAATGTTCTGGAATTGTATTGACAAAACATGGAAAATGTTATTAAGTGCATAATTAAGAATGGCAAACTGCAAATTTTCTTGACTTTTTGGCTACAAATATTGGATTTTGAGAAATATCTGATTGATTCTCCAAGATGAACTGGAGACTCAGGATTTTCAATACATCAGGGTGCCCATATAGTTCCTTAACCCACAGATGTGGTGTAACAGTAAAAAGAAATATGTAAATCAGATTGATTACCATAATTTGTAAATTCCAGCCTTTATTGGTGAATAATTTGTTCTATCTTCACACTAATTTTTAACATATTCAATATAATCTACAGGATAGCTATATTCTGAAACTCATGTATTTAAATCTTGTCAGGATAAAATATTTTTAAGACCTATTTGACATACAATTATTTATGTACATTGAGGAAACTCTGGATTATATTTCTCAAATATAAACTCCCTATTATTCTATATGACAAACTGCTCTCAATACCACTGGGATGAGTTTGGAATAGGACAAACTCTGTAATTGTCTGCAAGATATCCCGCTGGGAGTATCTCCAGCTTTCAAACATACATACAGTTCCTCTTTCAATGCTAATACAAGGTGTATTAGATTTAACAATACTGTATAGCATAGAACAAAGGTTCACACAACAACCATTTAAAAAAAACACACAGTAAAATTCCTGGAAGTTTGCCTAGTACTCTTCCTGCACTATTGTTACAAAAACAACTGCATACATTTTTACTATTTTCTTGAACAAAGGCACGGCTTAAACATTTCTGGGGCTTAGTTAACATTCCATACATATTTCTGGTAAGGTAGTTCTGACTGACATTCAAGCCTTCCACTTATGAAAGCACAGTTCAGTAGAGGAAACCACACATATTACTCCTTTCAGATGACTATACAATAGTGACCAATGTCCTGGCTTTCTTTCTTGGAAATGTATTATTCATATTCACAAGAATCAAACAAAGAAGACATATAATCTTAATGAAACTCCCCTTGATAGCCATCTCCTTGTCACCTTATTTCTCTACACTACAGCGTAGTTAACACTGGACTTCAAAATAAATGAAAGGACAGATCACTGAATGAGGACCTTTCTGTAAGACCGTGTGTTATATATGGACAACCTTACTATAAATACTGCATTACATGTACCATGCACAGCCCATGTAGGCCTTGACTACAGCTCATTAGGAACTCAATCTGCCCACGGTGCATCGCTTCATTCACACAACATATTGTTTCCCTGTCCACCAGTAAATCATGCTCTGGCCATCACACTTACTGATTGATTGGTAACCTAAAGTGCAATCTAGCTGAGGAAGACGGCACAGACAACATACCAGCTGGAAGGCATACAACAATGGCTCCTCACACTAAGTATATACTAAGTCAGTGGTGCCCAAACTTTGGCGCGCCAGATGTTTTGGACCACAACTCCCACAGTCCTTTGTCACTGGCAATCTAGGCTTGGAATTCTGGGCGTTGTGGTCCAAAACATCTGGAAGGCCAAAGTTTGGACACCCCTGGTCTAAGTAGATTAAACTCATCCAATAGTAATCTGTCAGAAATTCAATTGGCACAGATGATATAGTCCACAGGAAAGGCGGGATTAACTGTGCAAATTCACCCCAAAAGCAAGAACGTGTGAATAAGCAGGACTACTTAAAGGACATGGGTGTGACTACCTCTAGCTGCATAGATGTCCAGGGCATGCATCACCTGAACGAACCATCCACCATCCTCAGGGCAATTGCATGCATGCAGCAAGATATGGGTTCCATTGTGGTTTCACTGAAAAAGTGGTAAAAGTGCTCTAGAAAGATCTGGAGAGCAACCCTGACAAATGTCATTTATGAATGACTGAGAGGCAGTTCCATGTTTAAAGCACAACAAAAGCAGACCACGAGGAAAAAATGATGTTTTTAGATAACGAAGGGGAATAGATCTACATGAGCAGTCATCACTGACAAGCATAGATCACAAGAGAGGAAAGTCGAGAAGACGAGCCATATTTTTGTAACTTGGTCAGCAAAAGGAACATGGCTGGACAGTAGACCAAACGAGAACTCAAGAGAAAGCTTATTTACGTGACAATATTGTCAATGTATAAATAAAACAAGGGAAAAGAGAAGAGCTTGGTGGGGATGATGAAAATAAGTACTGATTACATACTGTGTATGAGACAACAAAATGGAAATACAGTCTAGTCAAATTTACAAAGAAGCAACAGAAGATGTGCAACTAAATGGAAAGAGAAAACTCTTGGGTAGGAAGAATGAGTTGACTATAAATATCATGTAGACTGAAAAACAAGGCATGTGATAATACCCTTCATGTAGTATGCACACCAGGATAATCTTTTTCTGGAAAAAGTCTCTCTTTTTTTTGTCAAAACCTATCACTGCTCCATCTTAGAAAAGAACGATAAGACTCAAGGACAGTGCAGAACCACAAATCTGACTATCTTATTTGTTTGCTAAACAACTAAAAAGATATTTGCACCCTGAAACTCTTCTTCTCCAGCTTGTTCAAGTTTTCATCCATCAACCTTGTAGCTGGGGAAAACAAAACATTAATAATACTGTATAATTAACAAAGAATGGGGCTGGGCATGGTCCAAGGAGACATCAGATATTTGCACTGAGAAGCCTGGAGATCTACATTTGACCTACAGTCCACAGGTTTCTCACCCAGTACAGCAGAGAGAACAGCTGTGGGACAAGAGCAAATATTTGAGGGACCCAAACACAGACAGGAAAGGGGGGGGGGTTTCTAGTACAGAAATATTTAAAGAATGCTTTGGCAGATCGGAAAAAGACTGTATTCAACAGACTCACATAAAGAGTACAGAAACACACAGGAAAAGGCATGAAAGGCATTTTCACTTGCTAAGGAGAGTATGTTGCTAGAAAAAACCACCAAAAGCCAACCAGAATATTGAGTGTTACTCACAGATGGCAAAATCCATTTGGTCTTTTAGTCACAATATGGTCTGCAGTATGTCAGGAGTCAGGAGTGAAATGGTAATACTTAGCACTTGGCATGCTCCCAACGCCTACTGGGGTTGCCTTTGCAAAGGCTGATACTTAAGGATACCTTCTCTTTCAGTTCTGAAATGGCACAAACATAGGGGGAAAACAAAAGGAGAGGGGAAATTCCTTTTCTTCCTTCCAATTCCTTTTTGTTTACATGTAAATACAGTCAGGGAAGTAGTAGCAATGACAAGGAGGAAGTCACCCTTTCCAGCCTTGATACTGATTCCAACTGAAACTGAATTTGGGAAGGAGTAGGTCTTGCTTTTAAGGTGGCCCTTTAAACAATTCACAAAGTTCATTGTCAAACCAGCTGCAGTCAAGCCCCTAGTGCAGTGGTGGTGAACCTTCAGCATTCCAGATGTTTTGGACCACAACTCCCAGAATTCCAATGCTCTATTGGCAATGACAAAGGACTGTGGGAGCTGTAGTCCAAAACATCTGGAGTGCCAAAGGTTCGCCAGCCACCACTACACTACTACAGCATCCTGACATGTGGTGTCAAAATGAGAGGATATAGAATTTGTCAAACTGATCACAAAAACTCATTAACGTCCACAGTTTCCCCTTTAAACCATAGTCTCAAATAATTAGCTACTGGTCTATCAAAAGAAACCTGGTTAAATTTTGTTTACATGTTTTGTCCATGAAAACGTGTGTGGAGAAAACCAGAAATCTCCTCTGCTTATAATTGTACTACAGATGCCATGATCTCACTTGTTATTGATATGGTCCTATAGTGATTCTTCTTTAGTTTTCCTACCCACAAACCACAGTCATAAACAAGACATAATATCTCTAACATAAAACATAATCAAAGTTCACGTGAACTGCAGCAGCATTACAAGTAAGCTTCTTAGCCACAACTATGAATGAAAATTTAACCTGTGATTACAGGATAGTGCCCAGGATTCTAAAAATAAGCACAGCACTATTTTAAACACTAAGGTATTATGTTCATGGCGCTTTTTCACCTTAGCATTTCTACAGCAGTTTACATGGTGCTAAACATTTTCATATTCATCCTAAGCATTATCTCATTCATCCTCATAGCTCTACAGCATGTTTCTACTTTTAAATTTTTGAACATAAAAAAGAACCATTACCACCTATTGCAAGTCATTGGCTGAAATGCAGTTTAAGCCCCCAGTCTTATTATTTGAAGTTCATCACTTTGTTCACACAACCACACAGGTTCTTCAGAGAGAAAAGCATGCAGCATTCTGACAGCTAACTAAATGAAAGTGTTGACAACTCTACTGACAATGTGTTAGGAAACTTTTCAGTATTCCAGGTAGTAGGTTAATTTAAACACCACACTTACACATTTAACAGCACAATTCCACGCATGCTAAAAGAAAAATTGATGCTAGTTTCTAGAGGAACTGCTTTCCAACAATGCATTTGATTATACCCCTACAAAGAATTTTCTAAAGGAAACTGTTCAAAGTTTGAAAACCACAAACTTCCGACAAAATAAACTGACAGTGGTGCATTATGTACATCAAAAAATTATGACTACTGTAATGCTCTAATAACAAAATACAGAGGCATACACACGTAAAGATGCTAAGGAGCAGTCCTAACCATTTTGGCTATCATGTTTTAATACTTGTATAAAAGCCTCACATCCTTAGTTTTCTAAAGCAATCAAGATACCATACAGAGAGAGCTAGAATAACCTTCACCAATATCATTGATTTAGATTTCATATCACATTGATAACAAGGAAGGGGCTTTTTCATATATTTCCACCTCATTCCATTCCTGAGGATTTAATGTTAACACACAAAAATGCAAATACAATGGGATACAGATAACAAAGGCATGCCTACCCACTAGTTTGCATTTTTAACAGGGCCGATTTTTCCATCCAGAATTCAAAATGTGAGAAAGCCGAAACCAACCAACGAAAACGAGGATCAGAATGGTTAGGTCACAAAAATTTAGCATCCTGGTGCCATATATTGTTGGGGTTTGGGATTTTTTTTTAATGAGGCTTTTCTTTTGACAGCCTTGTTTCTAAGCCGGCAACAACTCACAACATGCCCAACTCACGCAAGAGAGAACAATGAGGCATGCCACACTATTAAAGTTTCAAGAGAATGGAATGAATATATATATACAGTATATATATTCCAGAAACAAAATGGAGTTGCAAAAGAAGAAAGGGAGGCTGCTCATCCTGTATGGGGAGTCTTGCAAAGACAAAAGCGTCCCTCTGGTTCAAGAGCTGCCTTTTTAACATCAACTTCGTTTAGGCAAACCTCTCTTTAAAAAAAAAAAAAAAACTCTCGGGCTAAGGAGAAGAGCGCCGAGGGAGGCGACGGAGTTAGTCGGCCTGGGAATACGAATTCCTAAGTATTTGCAGGCCCCATTTTCTCAAGTTATGGCCCGGTCAGTCGGCTGGGCAGGAAAATGGGTAAACGGGATTGCAAGGCAGCAGCCAGGCGGTGAGCCAAGCCTATCGTGGCCAAGGCGTGGGGAGAAGGGGGTGGTGGTGGTGGTGGTGGTGGTGGTGGTGAGTCCCACGACCCCCTTCTCCCCTGACTGGGGGTCGTGGGGGGGGGGGGGGGGAAGAGCACTCCTTCCTGACCTGTCCCGAGGATCGATCCACGACGTCTGCCGGCTGTTGTGGTCGATGTAGAAGACGCGGCCGTCGTAGTCCCTCGCCTCCTCCCAGCCGGCGGGCAAAGGCAGCTCCGAGCTCTCGCGGCCCCGCGGGCCTCCTCCTCCTCCTGCCGCTGACACCACCGCCGCCGCCGCCGCCGGCTGCCCGCTCCCTTGGGGTCCCATTGCGGAGCCCGCCGGCTGCAGCAGCGGCGGCGGCGGCGGCGGCGGCTGTTGCTCCGGCGGGTGCTGTTGTTGCTGCTCCTGCTGCTGCTGCTGCTGTTGTTGTCGCCGCCGCCGCCGCCCTCCGCTCAGCCACGGCATGGCCCCGCCGGGCCGCAGCCTGGGAGGCAGGCGCTCCCCTTGGGGCCGCCGCTCCGGACCGCCCTGCCCTGCCGCCGCCGCCGCCGCCGCCGCCTCCAGCCCGGACTAGCGAGCGGCCCGGTCGCGCGGCGGAGCACAAGGGGGAACCCTCCGGATGCAGCAGCGCGGCAGCGGCAGCAGCAGCAGCAGCAGCCCCGCGGCGCCCAGCTCACCATCCTCCGGGGGCTCCCCGCTTGCAACCCCAGCAAGCCCTCGCTGCTCGGGCCCCGGCCAGGGAGGGAGGGAGGGGGGGCTGCCCAGCCCAGCCTCGCCTGCACCCTCTGCGAGCCTCCAACTCCCGGGCAAAGAAGAGAAAGAGCCGCCGCTCCACAGGCCGCCGCCGCCGCCAAATTCCCGCCCTTCCTTCCTCTCCGCGTCCCGGCAGTCCCGTCCCCCCCCCCAAAAAAAAACAAGAACGTCGTCCTGCCCCCTTCCTCAGCTTCGCAGCCCCGTCGGCTCCCTCAGCTCCATCCCGCCGGCGCCTTCCCCCGCCATCTTCCCTCACTCGGCTTCCTCCTCCGCCTCCCGCTCCGCCCTTTTTCTTTTCTTTTTTTTTTTTTTTTTTCTCTGGCGGCTCCTTCGCCAGAGCCTGCCTGGAACGCGCCCCGGAGATTTTCGGTCCAGCCCGGGCGGCGGAAAAAGGAAAGGGAGAAGGAGGCGTGCGGGGAGAGACGCACGCACGGCGGTGGGCCGAGAGGAATTAGGAAAACGCCGGGCGGGCTCGGCTTGCAGCTCCAGAGTTGAGGAGGGAAGGGATCGGAATCAGTGGGTTGTCTCCTCCTGCCCCCCTCCCCTGATCCAAATCGTTTGTGTGTCCCTTTCTTTCTTGACAGATTTTAAGGTTTAAGTCGGGCTTTGGTAGCTCACGTGCGAAGGGTCTTATGAGAGGCTGAAGATTTTCTGGGTGCTGGGGCATGAAAGAGATGAGGCAATACAGAGGGAGGTTAGGGATCCGCTTAAAAGCACTGGAGGTCCACCGAGGATTCCCCATTCATATTACCAAGTATGAAATCTGCATTGATTTTCACAGTGTGCTGGTTGCGTCAACCAGGCTATCGCTGCTTTGCAGACTAGTAATTGAAATTATTAACCGTTTAGTAGTCCTATTCCTTTGCAAAGGTACTATTGTCACTTTGTTCATTATCTATATTCCCAGTTGGTCATGGACCCTGTATACTGTAAATATGCCAGTCCTTTGCTTCTGTCTAGGAAGAGGATTTTATCCTCTATTATCTATCTATCTATCTATCTATCTATCTATTTATTTATTTATTCCCTACTTTACTACTAAAAGATAGCACTCAATGCAGCTTATAAAGTTTTTAAAAGAAGAAAACTCACTTTTAGATAAAACCTTAATAAAATCATATACATCCTCATAGAACTATAAAAATCAAAGATGTATATTAAAATTATTAAAATGGCAAAGGATAGATTCAGCAGGTCAGATTAAACATCCAGTGACCCTCTAAAATGATGTGTTTTTACTCACTTGCTAAAATGAGAGGGGAAACATTGCAAACCAGAAGAGAGTGCATTTCACAGCCCAGGAACCACACAGGAGAAGGTCCTCTCCCATGTGTTTTTTAATTGAGTTTCTGAAATTAATGGTTTTAAAAAGGCCTCTTTTTAAGATCCTCATGTCCCTACAGATTCATACATAACACAAGCGTGAAAGCTCACATTCAAATATAGCACTTAGTCTTTAAAATGCCACAATGTTTTTGTCTGTTTTTATTGTTTATTTATTGGCACACATACATGAAAGTAAGTACTTTCTTACAGCCATAGTACCAGTTATTGCCTCATGATATCCACACAGTATAGAGTAGAACTAGTGCCAACAGAGTTAAATCATGACCCCCCCCCCAAACAACAACAACAAACTTGTTTTAGGGTGGCTTTTATATCACTGAAGGGTGGTGTATTTTTGTTCCATTTTGCTCCAGTTCAGAATCTGTTTGGACAGACACAATACAATGTTGTTCCATGCTGATCTGCACACCTGGAAGTGAGAAGGAATCCGGCATTCACCAAATCTAGCTCCCTCTCAGTGCAAGATATCCACAGCTAAACATCCCGGATAGGAGGCCATTCAACCTCTGCTTAAAAATCTCAGTTGATTCCATTGTGACATAGAGGAGAGAATGAAGTAGACAGAGGAGGTAAGTGGAAGGAAAGAACAATCTGTTTTGGAGATGAGATGTCAGGTAGCAATGCTGGAGATGTATGAACAAACACTACTGGAATGACTTAGGGCTACTAGTACATCCAACAACACATATGCTCCCCGTGCATAGAAAGAGATACACTATTCAAATGTGCAATGGGGCAACAGGACAACACTAGAATGACAAGAGGCAACATCATTGTGTAGACAAGCCCATCTATATATACATCTAAAGAGGCTTGTTACAACTCTCCCATACTTTTCAGTGCTGCAGCCCACACCTAAGCATACGTAATCAGAACTAGGACACCCAGTAAGAGTTGTGTGGCCTCTTAAAGACTAGCAGGTTTTCTTTGGCATAAACTGGCCTGGACTGCATGCCAAATTAAACCTGATACTGTGTTGAAGCAAAACCAGTAAGGAATCTTGTGGCATTATTCATGAGTAACATGGATAATAATAATTATGTGCCAGAAACTTGTTTCTGTCTTAAAGCAACCCTTGTAGGGTTTCTCAGGTATAAAATATCCAGAAATGGTTTTAATAGCCACTCTCTGGTGGCACCTTGAGTCCAATCAGCTTGACTAAAGCTGCACAGGTGGCAGAATACATCACACCATCCACCATCCACATTCTGGGTGATCTTGACTGGCTTTTGCCTAGGAAGTACAGTGGAACATTCTAATTCCAAATCTTTTGTCCCATAGGCATTCCACCCCACTTAGCTATACCTCTCTAGAAGTTTAATCACTAAGTTCAGTGGAAGTTGCAGCTGAGTGAATATCAATATGATCGCCAGCATAAGAGTGTACCCACACTACACTGTTACAGCAGTTGGATACTATTTCAGTTGTCTCATCCCAAGGAGTTCTGGGATTTGTTTTGCAAGGTCCCCAGAATTCTATATACAGTGATACCTTGTATAAAGGAATTAGTTTGTTCCAAATGAAATTATGTTAAGCAAATTTTCCTTTATACAAATTTCCATAGGAATGCATTGAAAACGGAGTGATCCCATTTTATGTTGTACGGATTCCCCCCATAGGCAATTATGTTAAGCAAATTTCCCCTATCTCCGGAATTTTTTATGTTGTACAAATTTTATGTTATACAAGCTGTTTGTTATACAAGGGTCCATTGTACTAGAGCTCTAGTTATAGGCCATAGCTGCAAAAGAGAATGGTAAATACCTTGGAAAACTACACATTCCAGAGTTCCCTTGAATGTAGTCCTGACAGTTTAAGCCACCATCAAATTGCTATAACTAGTATAGAAATAAAGTGTTTTGCATATGGAATTGCCAAAGTAGAGCTGCCTCCCCTTTCAGAAGGTCACTGAGCTACTGTTTTTTCGATCTGACTAGAATAAATGTGGGAGTTGGGAGAAAGGTGAGTAGAATTCTTTACCATCTCATTCCCAGTTTCATTTTGTCCTGTAATTAGAGCGCTGGTTTCCAGGTTTTTTACTTTGTTGTTTAACCACCATATCCTCTGTGAAAGACACGATGGCTGAGTGAGTCATGCTATATCTGAGATCTGAGAAACCACATTAATTGATAGCATCAGAATATATGTGTAACATCAGAACATATCCATCAGTGCAAAAAGCAGTTGTGTGATTCATTCTTTATACAATCTCTGGACTGCACATTAAGTACAAATTATGTTTGGTTCTTGAAATATCTACTCAGCATCATCTTTTGGAGTGCCAGAGTTTTCAAGTGCAGCTCGTATAATCTTAAACTCTTAGCCACCCTATCTGAGGTTTCTGGGAGCTATAGTCCAAAACACCTGGCAGGACAGAAGCTCTGGACTTCTGCTTTAGACTTAGGTTTGCAGCTAGGTTGAAGGAAGATGGTCATCCAGTTCAGAAACCTGTGGAAAACAATATGGCAATGCAACCAGGTTCAAGGCTACACATACCCAGGTACAGCAATGTTATTGCTTTGAACCTTATTGAAATACAAAGGCGGAGCCATGTGGCCATTACAAAATACAAAATGCAAGACTAGGCTGTAGGTGATCCTTCTGTAGGCCACTAATACAAACATTTAAAAAATCGCTGCAAGCTTTCATAGACAAGATCCACCTCTTCAAAGGAGGCACGAGAAGTCCAAGATGAGGTTTGCCGGTAGCTTAATCTTAGATGTAAAGCACTTGGCAAGAACAGCTTGTGGAACGGCTAGAAGCACTGCCACAAGGAGCGCCTGCACCTGTACAGTTGCTCTTGCACCATGGTCTGGAGGTGAGTTAACCCTCCCTCACTGTACGCATCTTCTGACCTTAATTTAGCTCTTCCCCTTCCTTTGGGGATTCTTTAAGAGCAAGGCAGAAATGATTTTGATTGTGTGAATGAAATTGATTGTGTGGATAAATAATAAACAATAGTTTGGGGAGCACTGAACATCACTGGAACCAAAGAGGTAATGCTTAACTCCTGTCACAGTCCCCAGAAAAATTGCTGCTGTGTTCTGAAGTCAATGAATTTTTCCCCATTTTCCTTTCCTTTCCTTTTTTTAAAGCACATGAGTGACTTTTCCCCCCTTAGGAATGGGAAGGGTTCTCTTCGGGCCTTTTCACACGACCCCTAAACTCCGCGGCAAATGGCTCGCAGCTCCGGAGCTTAAAATTATTTCCCCACCAGCTCTGGAGTTTACAGATAATTAAGTGCAACCACGCCCACCTAAGCGTGTTCCAGTGAACTTTTCATGTACCTGCTCTCAGAGGGTGAAATTTCCTGATGCGGATATAACAGTAGTGACTGCCGGGCTCTCCTTGCTTCTGTTTGTTCTTTTTTTGCCCCCCGCCCCTTTAAGAGATCTGAATGCAGTGCCGGGAGCAAAGCGAGATGGCAGAACGGATGTGAGCGGCATTCTTTTCTTCCTTTTTTTTCTCCTTTCCCCTCACGCAGCCAGCAGCCAGGAGTGCGGAGGGGGTGGGAACGCAGGAACAGCGACAA